>JAVQMG010000086.1:3290833-4689166 GCA_032878915.1 Castanopsis chinensis
GAGTTTGATTTGTAAGGTTTGATTGAGTGTTTGTAATCCATATCATTGATTGTGGATCTTAGTTGGCATTGCTTGTGGCCAAATCATATTAAATATTGTTGTCATATGTGATTTTTTTAATTTCTTCTTCTTGTGAAGTGCTTTTGCTAGCCCTAGATTCTGTCATTTCTCATTTAATTTGTGGAGTCCAACTTGAGGCCAAATTAGGAGACACTTTTTTATTTTCTAACTACATGAAATAGAATTAAATTGATCACTTTTGTAGTGAAATTCAAAGTGAAAGATATCTACTAAAATAATTATGTACTTATATCAGATCAGCTGAAATCTATATATTTTACATGAACAAATTCCTCAATTTCCATTTTAACATCCAAGGAGAGGTTCTTCAAGGCATAGATATAGCAATCTCCCAAGGAGTACATTACTTTCCCATAATATTTAATAAATTATTATTGTGAAGTGCACCAAAAGAATGGGATTAAAGGCAGTCTTTGTAGTGAAATGTTTTGGAACTTATATGATGGCTAATGTGGATGGATGACAGCCACTTGAAACAATATCTTACTTGTTAATTGGCTTAAAGCCTATAAGTTGAGCCCCTTGAAGTTACAGCTCAGGTTTGTCTCAGGTTCGCTTATTACTGGCCTGATTTCAGTCTCCAATTTGGATTTTTAAAATATGAACGGGCTGAGCCGCTTGTCCCGGCCAACAGAGTTTCATAACAGATCACTTGTTTGCAGCGCTACCCATGTGATGTGGTCATCATAAATGAAGAGAACTTCTTATTCATTCGTTCTATATATTCTGAATAGACAAACATGACCAAGCTGAGCATCTCCATATGAATCTTTAGTACTTATTTACTAGAAGTTGACCCCTACAATTTGTGGCTCACTTGCTATCATGGTTTGCCAATATTTTCTTAGAAATGGTTGCTGTGGGGTCTCTCTCTCTTAAGAGCATCAAGTATAGGAATTGTAGTTGTTTGTTGTAGATTGTTGGTTCTATCAAATTGCTACCATTATTTTCATGGGCATGCTCTTGTATTCTCTTTAATAGAGCGTTAGAGTGTTCTGAACAATCTATGTACTTGCTTTCATGCTTTGATGATCTCTTTTAGATCAGGAGTAGGTTTGTGTTTCTGAACACTTACATGCATGTACATGTATGTGTTTGCATGCTTGCTTCTTTTTCTTTTGACTAGAAGAATGTGGATTCCTCACAATTCAGACTTATAAATCTCAAAACTGTGCATCAATTTTGTATGAAGGTATACACACATCAGTATCAATTTATATATTTTACACAGTACAAGAGCCTTGTAGCTCAATGGCAACTCCCGGTTTCTCCAATGGAGACATCCTGGGTTCAATTCTCCCACCCCCAACTTTTGAATTATCAAAAAACAAAAAAACGTATATATTTTATATAAGCTTTTTAATTAACATGAACAACCTTATAATGTTAATAGCTAACTGTCTGAAACTAAAAACATGGGTAGCATTTTGAGTAGTTCCTTCAACTAGCCAAGACATGGCCCTCTTTCCCTTAAACATATTTCCCACCTGTTTACTGCCAAATTAAGAAAATAATGCGATGGAAGCCTTGCTCTCTTGCCTCTTTGCATAATCTCCCTTACTGCTACTGTGCTACTACTCCGACTTCCCGCTTTGATGTGTAGTTAGAATTGTAACATCACACAAAATCCTCCTGCCCAATTTGACATTTGGCCACAAAAGCAATCACCCTACGTCCCCACCCCCCCCTTCCAAAAAAAATCTGCAACTAGTCCACACTCCTCTGTTAATGCTATCAGCTGCAACCTCAGTACTCCTTCAGTGTTCTTGGAACCAAATCCTGCCAGCATAGCCACCCTTACAGAGCTAGAGAGTACCTGCCGACCAAAGGCTTACAAAAACATTAGAAACTGTATAGGAGATCATTGCACACACTCAAATACTTTATTCCTATGATACCAAATAGCCCATAAAGTTACAACCAGGACTGTGCAAGTTCTAACAACCTGTTCACTATGAAGGTTAGGACGCCTTAGCCATGGTAATAGCCCAGACAGACTTGGGTGATAATATGTCTAAATAAAATTCATTTCCTCTTGAGTAGACTAACCTTTAATCAACAAATGCACCTGCAATTCTTACATGATGCACCCTTTCAACTCAATCAGACCATTCACCTCATTACCATAGCCAAATACCCCATGGGTTGCACTGATGCAAGACATTATTATTGGGCCATGGAGCCCAGCAGCAACAAATAAGAAAATTCCTTGTAAGGCCACCTCCACTAAAAATTTATTATTAACAGGTCACCTGAAAACTTTCATAATGAGGTTGTTTGGTATCATGATTGGTTGGTATTTTCCTAGAAATGGTTTTGTGGGTTTAGTTACTTGAAAGCAGTGAAGATAAATGATGTGATTATTGTGAGTAGTAACAACAATATAATGATAATAATAGTTGCTGTTCTCTGTATAGACTTAATGGGCTCTTGTATCTTATCTGGTAATAGTGTTCTGTAATGATTTGAGTGTACTTGTCTCCATGTTTTTATGATATCTCATTAGTAGTGCATGCAAATGTTGCATGAGCATGTATTTCCTTAAATGTATTCAACATTTGTTTATTTGCTATGTTTGTATCTTTTTCATACCCAACCTGATTCTGCTTTCTTTAATTTAATCTTGGGTATTTCAACGCTTCAGGTACTACTATAGCAGCAGTTTGGGGTACTATTATGACCCATCTACAGGACTGTTTTGTTCTGCAGCATCAGGACAATGGTAATGTAAATGCGTCCTTTACTTTTTAGTATTTATTTGATGTTGTGTTGTGTTCCTAATTGGTTGCTGATAACTACCCTAAATAAATCATCTTGACTTTTATATGTAGGTATTCATATAATGAAGAAACCGGCACATATGTTGAAGTTCAGCAGGTTGCATCCAATGCGATTTGAAGGGGAGAGTTCTACTGCTTCACTTTAGGACTTTGTACAGTTCATGGAGCATAGAGTTGTAATATGTGGAATTGAATGGTCAGATAGATTTTCCGTGGGAACCAATGTTTCTTGCAATTGGATAGTCAGATAGTTTTGGATTTTCATGCCCAAGGTGACTTAATTTAATGATGTGTCAATATGTTATCGTTTTGCTTTTTAGATGATTATGAATGGTTTTTCAATTCACATCTAAATTGATCCAGTACCATCTCAACATTGCATCTATAGGAATGCTATTTTGCCTTGAATGATGTTCTTGAAGTGTAATTCTTCTACAATTACATAGATAGCTGTCCTTGAAAACTTTTATATAATTGCTTTAGGGTTTGTTTGATTGAGAGGATGAAAAAGTAGGAAGATATAAAAGATTCCAAATATCTAGTGTATTTGGTAGAGAATGATGGAAAAATGGAAATTTCCTTGAGAAGAAAAGGTGAAGGATAAAAAAGGTAGATTGTATGATTTTTTTTTATTATGCTCATGTTATAAGTAATTTTTTTCCAATCTTATATAAGAAAGAAATATTGTTTATTAAATGAGTCTAAATTTGGTAAGGATGGGGTGTAAAACCCATGTTTTACACCATCCAATAAGAGATTGTCATATTAGTATTTTACTTAAAATTTAATACATCTTACTACATCTAATAATATTTCAATAAACTCTTAACTTGGTTAGATTTATATATGGGTATTAGAATTGATTGGGTATAGTTATGTTTATTCTTGAATATGTGATAAGATAATATAGCATGTTAAGAATGGAGGGGTAAAAGATGAGTTTTACACATTTTTACATAATTTGATATCTTATTAAATTACCTATTATTTTTGTGACGGGGTTGATTTATATACATGAAACTTGCAGATAGGGACCCTGAATCTTGTAACTACATTAATGCAAATATTGTAAATATGATCTTCAACAATGGCCTAAATCTTGGTTTTTGTGGCACTTGTGATATTTGAACTAGGTATTTTTTTAAGGATAAGATTTAGGTACAGTATTTAAATGTTGTTCCTTAGGTTCTCTTCTTAAGATTCTGCATATGGATTTTTTCTCATAGAATGAAAGTGAATTTTTTAACTGAGTAGTACATGGTTGAATTTTAAGAAGGAAATTTAAAGAATAACACTTAAAGTACTGTACCTAAGTTTTGTCATTTCCTTAGAGTAGCATTGCTTAACACTACCCTCTAGGAATATATATTGGTCCCAAATTTACAAGCTCTTTGCCTATTCATCTCTCTTACTGACATGGGATTGGTATCTTATACTCTAGGTCTATACATCTCTCTCACTGACATGCTCACATGTTAGTAAGAGAAATACTGCATAGGCCTGCCACATATAAAAATTTCTTCTCTCGAAATAACATCCCGAAAATCTTGGGATAGTCTAGTCAAATAAAATGATGTTGGATTTACCTACTAAAGAAGATATCATTGTACTCACGGCCTAATGTAATTTGTTATGAAAATTCCAAATGCTAAGCTGAACAAGAATATTACACTTTTGACAATCATGGCCGATAAAAAGGAAAATAAGCACAACAAAATCAACGAAAGTAAAGGATGCTTTGATAATTTTCAGCCTTTGTGTCGTCACTGATCTAAAAGGTAGTCATTAATGTTTATTTCTAGAAGGGTCCCATGAATTTCTAGAAGGTCCCTCTCGTGGTGCCTATCTTCAAAGACTACAACTATCTTCTCATCTATCGTCATAAACGACAATAATAGGAAAAAGTTTTGAAAATAACTTGTCAGGTGCAAATAATAGGAAAAAGTTGTGAAATTAACTTTTCATGTGCAATTTAGTGGTTAGAGAGTTTGGATGGACTACAGACTAAAACATCTTGAGTTCGATCTCTATTAAGAATTCATCTGGATTACTTAATACACAGTCTTGGTAGATGAAGTATCCATGGTTTACTCTCTAGGAGAGGGTCTAAAGGACCTTTCCTTGGTGAGATTTCACGTCATTAAAATAAAATTGTGAAAAGTATTCATTGTTCTTGAAATTTTAGCACACCCCAATTGAGAAACCATGAATTTATGCTCCTTAATCTAGAGTTAAGTGCGATGGAAAATAAATTTGACGCTATGGTTATGATGGGAAAATCCTTTGTAGGAAAAGCCCCAATGGTTGATTATTTAGGTCACTACTCCTAAAGAAAATGCTAATAAGAATCAAGGTTACAAATACGAGGAATCTTACCGTATTCCAAAATATCTACCTAAATAAACCTACTGATTTATAAGACAACTTAGCTCCAATACATTTGGACTATTTATAGAAGACACATTCTTTGCACAAATCTCCTATTTATGTCCAACTCTGCAACAATCAGTTATTATTGTAGTTTATGTGCAAATTTCTTCGCAATAACACACTTTAATGAACTGGAAGCAGCTCTAATGAACTAGAAGCAGCTCGTTACAGAACCTTAGGCGCACAGACATCGCAACAGCTCCATAGTTTTCGTGTGTCTAATTGGTGTTATAACAACAACCTAAAATTATGGCTTTTATATGTCCTGGAACCCTAGTGCTTGAATCCAAAAATATGCCAAGTCATCATGGGTTGGAATAGAAGTTACTATTTTGAATTCTCGTAACTCTATAGATTGAGAGGTGTCAAGCTATGTATTGATTTTCATTAAGTCTCAATAGATAAAAAGGTATTGAGAGGTATTGAGGGACTTATTTTAGCAACTTTTCTTGAGTAGTTTCTTAAGCTATTTTCTTTTGTCTTCAATGAATAGCACTTGGATACAATTAGAGACACTCAACCTAAAACTCGAGTATATAGAAGTACGTTTTGACTCAATTATGCTAGTATCTAAAAATATGACCCTTACCAATTTTATTTTCTTCATTTTAAACTTCGATTATTTTATGAGAAAATTAAAAAGAATACTTGAGAAATTGAGATCAATGAAGGCATCAAGTTGTTAATTGTCGTCATGGTTGTTGCTATTATCATTCTTGTTCATCATCATGTGAATTGAAGTTGTTTTTCCCTCAAGCGGCTCAAAGAAGTTGGTTGGTTAGAAGTATTGATTGTGGTATTTTCATATGTTTAAAAAATGAATAACGCTTGCCAAGAGCTTTGTAGTTCCATTGGTTAGTACTTCTTAATGTTTTCAACGGAAATATCTAAAGTTCAAATCCCCACCCCATTATAACTATTGAATTATAAAATCAAAAAAGAATAAAGAATAAACCTTTGCAAATCTAGATGCTTTTCTTATGATCTTACCTTTCAGCAAGGTAACACTAAATAATTTGAAGTATCACAAATTTTGTATGCATTGTGAATTAGGGGGGTCACCTCAAGTTTCCTTCGTCATTTGAAAAATCAAATTGGTAACCAGAGGTCCAGAGACAGCCAATTTCGACATGAGAAATTACCTTTTTTTTTTAAATTGCAAGATATTTATTTATATTTTAAGTAATGGTGGTATATATGTCTACCATCAAATTCAGAAATGTCTAAGAAAATCTAATGGAATGGTGCAATGTCGGTCTGAAGAACTAGTGGAACAAAAGACCAGCATATCTCAACCTTTGAATTTTTTGCTCCACATTGACCGATATGGCTTGAAAGTTGAAACTTGAGAGCTGGTCCATTTGAACATGAATGTGAAGGAATTTGTATCTTATTAAACCCCGCATATCACAAGCAAGTTGGACTCCCTCTAGCGACGACTGAGTATTGGTGGGTTGGTTTGTCAAAAAGTAACAGCTATGCACAACATTTTTCAAGAAGTGAATTATGTCATCATAGAATAGAGGGCATGGATTCCAATTTGATATTTCAAAAAGATAACTAACCCCTTTTGGCATTTCAATTGCAATGGCATGACTCCACTAATCCCTTACGTAAAAGACCAATTTGAAAGGCAACTTGCCTTTCGGGGAAAGTTACCAACTTTTTTGGAAAAGGATCAAGTACTTGTTTGTTACACTGGTAGAAGAGTAGAAACAGTTACACAAGCCGTTTGAATTTTTAATACGTAGTATTTATTAAAATTTTCCTTGGCTGGTGTATAAATTCAAGACTCTTTGGCTAAAGCTAAATATTATTTTACACTCATTGACACCCACTATTTCACATACATATCCACGATTGATGTGAGAATGTTAACATTTTAATACATAAAAGTGGATGTGAAAAAAGAAATGTGAAATTGTAGATATGTGAGAATTAAAATCATCTCTTAAAAGAAATCTTGAATATAAATTAGATAGATTCTTTATTGGCAGTCATATATTAGATAGATTCCTTTTAGTTATAATAATGGTGACAATGCACTGTTAGTAGTTATTAGGAAATTGGATAATGATCTTTTTTTATTTTATTTTATTTATTTATTTATTTTTTAATATAGTCTTTCTTACCATTAAGTTTGAGAAATGCTAGAAACAACTTTTTTCACAATTTGTTAAGGTGGCCGGCTGTGAATTTAGTAACATCAATATCACAATACCCACCACCAATATCATTTTCATGATGCAATAATTGAAATATGCTTTGTCAAACAATTATGATAAGTATTGTCTTCTTAGATTTATTGTAAAAGTTTTTAAGGGTGCTCCTAATATAAAATGAACCCACCTTTAGTTTATTAGAAGAAACAAAAATATATAGCTAGGCATCACTCAGTAATTGAAGACCTTTTTTTTTTGGGGGGAGGGGTGGGGGGTGGGTTAAGGTTAGTAATGGAAGGCACTTAATTTGTATATGCTTGGAAAGGCAACAATTTTTTTGCAAGAGGTATATTTGAGACATACGCACAGGATCCACAAGAAGAAAAATTTGTGAAAAGAGATGATGTTATTTCAAATACATTCAATCTGTTCTGGATGAAAATACAAAAGCACAACTAAAATTGCTTTTATTCCACAATACATGGAGATTGCAAGTGTCTTACTTTGTGTCACTAAGTATACAAATCAATTGGCCTCTTTTACACTTATCAAACCTCAAGATTCAGCAGCTGTCTCAATGTCACCATGTCAAATGACTCAGAGAAAGATTGCCTATGAGTTGATAACCCTTGACATACATGCTGCATTGTTGGCCTAACTTGTGGGTTAGCACTAATGCATGAGAATGCCAATCTAGCAATTGTGACAACTTCATCAGCCAATTCTGGATCAGGAGTTGCTAGTCTCTTGTCCAACACATCCTTCAACTGCATACTGTAGGCATCCGATGGCAAAGATGACGATGTTGATGGTGAAGATGTTGACGGTGAAGATGTTGATGGTGAAGAAGTTGAAAGAGAGCATATCAGATCACCCGGATGATGTCCCATAATTATTTCTAGAGTCACTACCCCAAAGCTATACACGTCACATTTCTCAGTAACCCTCGTTGTGTAAGCTAGCTCTACAAAATTTGAATGAATCAATCAACAAATAGACATATAAGCTTTATGATGTCTCATTTTTAATGATATATGCATGAGGAAAAGGGAAAAAGCAAAATTATATTTGATGATTTCTATTGTAGAATTTGTTGGTGCAATTTAATATTAATTGACAAATAAATTGAAAATATTTATTCTTGTGCAATTTATTTATTTTGATTTTTCTGGTATTTTGGGGGCATCATGCTAGTGAGCCCATTGTATCGGTTGAGATGTATCTTTGATATTTTCTCAAGGTACGACAAAATGCCTTAAAAAGAGCAAGTACCGCACTGCAACCGAGTCATGTACCACAGTGCTATCTATATCTTATTATTCTTATTTTTATAGAATTTTTTACATGTCATATGTTATTATTCAGGTGTGTTTGGATACTGCTTATTTGCTAAAAACTTATTGTTGAAAATACTGCAACAAAATAATTTTTAAACGTATGAATAATGCCGTGGGACCCAAAAATGCATTGGTATGCGCGTTTTTGCGTTTTTGACTAGGTCGTGAACAGTGTTGTGGGACCCAGCCAAAAACGCAAATGCTTGATTGCATGCTTGCAGGCTGAAAACGTGCAATCCAAATGCACACTTCATATGATATAAAAATTGAGGTAATAAGTGAAATTTCATTTTATTTGTTGTAACCTTGTTATATAATTGTGAATTATCAAATTGTTTTTAAACCATGGATCCAACAGACTTGAATTAATAAGCCATATATGAGGAAGAAGATAGAACCAAATTACCTGGAGCAATGTATCCATATGTTCCAGCAAGCCCTGTCCAGTTAGATGAATCAAGCTTCACAAGTCTAGCAGTGCCAAAGTCAGAAACATGAGCTTCATAATTTGAATCCAACAATATATTGTTGCTCGATATGTCTCGATGAATTATTGGTGGGGTGCAATTATGATGCATATAGTAGAGAGCATTAGCAATCCCGTTAACAACATTGATCCTTTTTATCCAATCCAACTCCTTCGCTTGCTCCACACTAGTTAGGATTTTAGCTATGCTTCCTCTTTCCAAGTATTCATATACCAAAAATGATTCTTGAGCATGTGCACAGAAACCATGAAGCTTCACAATGTTTCGATGACGTACCTTTGTCAGTGCTACAATCTCACTCTCGAAAGTCTTATGATCTTCCAACATTGCATAATGTAGCTTCTTCACGGCTACAACCTGACCTGTTGACAGCTCTGCTTTAAAAACATTACCACTTGCCCCTACCCCAATGCAGTACTTAGCATTAAAACCTTCCGTTGTTTCCTTAATATCTTCATACACTAGTCTCCCATCATAGCTCCAAACTGAAAATAAATTTCCCTTATGTGAATCTCTCAGCTCTCCATCTTCCTTTTTCCTTTCTCTTCTCAATATATGAAGCATACCAATACTAATGGTCAAAACGAATGCAGCTGTAGGCACAAGGATAATGATAAAGAAAACTGCATGATTGAGCCTTTTCTTGTCTTTTACAGGAGGGTTACAACTCATCAACCCGGTATGGTTCCCGCACAAGCCTCTATTATGTGTAAATGCTTCACTTGGGGCTTCTTGATAGGCTTTGCCGTTAGGAATTGGACCCTCCAACTCGTTGTAGGATATATCAACCAACCTCAAGCTCTGCATTCCATTGAAGGAGGAAGGGATGGAACCATTAAGCTCATTGTGAGAAATATCCAGGATTTCCAATTTGGCCAGGTTTCCGAGTTGCCATGGAATTTCCCCAGTGAGTTCATTCCTGCTAAGATCTAACAGAACTTGCAGAGACAACAAATTGCCAATTTCAATGGGAATGCCTTCAAAAAAATTGTTGTTGCTCAAATTTAAGAACAACATTTTTGAGCAGTCACCTAGCTGTTTAGGTATTGGACCACTTAGGTTGTTTGACGCTAGATTAAGATAGGCCAAATCGGGTAAACTTCCGAGTTCTGAAGGAATAGTGCCAGAAATTTGGTTACTGCTCAAAGTGAGATTGAACAATGATTTCAGCTTCCCCAACTCGTTGGGAATTTTTCCCACAAGTTTATTTGAAGAAAGGTCAAGCACATGCAAACGTGAAGCTTCTCCAAGCTCTGATGTTATCTCTCCAATAATTTGATTATTGGAGATTTTTAGGCTTGTTAGAAGTTGGCACTTTCCCCAGTTTGGAGAAATCTCACCATGAAAATTATTGTAGCTCAAATCAATGTAATCAAGAACAGGGTATATACTGAAGTCTTCAGATATATTCCCAATGAGGTTGTTCCTATCAAGTCGGAGTCTTGTTAGGCTTGTGCAATTTTTCAAGCCTTTAGGAACAGTTCCTGTAAATCTGTTATTACTTGCACAAAAATCTTCAAGTATGTTACCATGACATATATTTTCTGGTAAAAATCCAGATATGCTGTTGTTTGACAAAAAGAATAGTGTCAAGTTGGTGAGATTATTGATCTCCCGAGGTAATGGACCAGACAACTGGTTTCCATAGAGTGACAAAACCTTTAGGCCAACCAAACCACCCAAGGACGCAGGAATTGAATCACTCAAGTTGTTTAAATTCAAGCGTAGCTCCGTGAGAGATTTCAACTTTCCAAGCTCTGGTGGGATGGAGCCAGATAGCTGGTTGTTGGCAAGGTATAGTAATGAAAGATTTGTCAGGTTTCCAATAGCAGAGGGAATGGAACCAAAGAGAAGGTTATTTGAGAAGCTTAATACATTGAGTTTCATTAACTTCCCTACTTCTTGAGGAATATTTCCAGTGATTTGATTGAAAGCCAGATTGAGAGTGGTGAGTTGGGTAAGGTTGTCAATTTGAGAAGGGATATCTCCAAAAAGTGAGTTATATGCAAGAGCAAATATAGATAGGTTGGGGAAGGATGTGAAGTTGAAGTAATCAAGTGTACCTCTCAAACCGAAGCTTGTTAGATTTATGCTGGTGACACTTCCCTCAACGTTGCAACTGATCCCTATCCAGCTGCATGGGCTTAAACTAGAGCTTGTTTTACTAGGAGAAAGTGTCCATGAAGATAAATAAGACTCAGTCTGGTTTTGGAGAGTTGCTTTCCAATTGAGCAGTGCATCCACTTCTGCTCTACTTTCTGCTGTTGAAGAGGCTGAAGCAGGAGAAGAAACATGAAAATAAGAAAAGAAGATGAGGAGAGAAAGCAGTAAGAGGGCCTTGGGCAACATGGTCTTGTTTAATTATAAGAAGGGGTTAGTGAACCAATGCATATATAAAAGACAGCTTAAATATGTTTGTATCTAGAGAGAGATTAGAAAATTTAGTCAATTCTCTTTCACGACTTGGGGAGAGCAGACAAGTCAATCTCTATTGGCTTATTTTTCGTTTTCTTCTTGTGCATTTAGTTCTTTAGTCAACTAGACCTTTCAATGTATCTGCTAAATATTTTGTTGGACTTAAATATAGAATTGCTTAGGCCACATGATGTAATCATTTTAGCATTTGAAAGAGTATATAACTATACATAAGCAGGTCAATATAAGGGGGAAAAAAAAAGAAATTGAAACTAATCTAGAAGCAAGACAGGTAGGTCTAGGGCCTTAGCTTGAGATTTTCTCCATAGGAGACTACAGCAGTAGCTTCCTATTTTAATTTGTATGTAATTCTTGAGCAATTCTCAATTCAACTTGACACCTTATTCAAAATTAAAGTTGAAGTAAATTCATAATCTATTCTCCTATTTACATTTCAAGTAATATATTTATAGAATTTGACGAAGAAGATGACCCCGAATATGAGGCATTGGTATCAGAGTGTAGATTGTGATGCTTGTGATGAGCACAAGGAAGTAGCAAGAGCAGAGCAAGTAAGAGCAGTCAAGGTAACAAACACTGCATAAACGACACAACACAGCTTTATGTACTGTAGATACGGCTTGTAGTTTAGTGGCTGAGTTAATAGTTTAAGTGATAACACGTGAGAGTGTTAGTTAACACTCTGTACACACGTGTAGAGTTAGTTTCAGCTCTGTTAGTGAGTTAGTTGGTTAGTTTTGCTTTACTCGGTGTATATTAATATAAGATCTTGTACTCCTTGTTTTGCTAATCAATAATATTATTACGATTTATTTTTGTTTTTCTTGAGGAATGATTTGGCTTAGAAGTTGAGACTGCTTTCGAGCTCTTCGCTTAAACTCGTGCAGTTTTGTATCAAAGTCTCTTTTCTTTCTCTCTTTTTAGACGGGACACTGAAGAATCAGAACTTCAACCCGAATACCATTCCATTTCATACAAATTACGTGCTTTGGCAAAGATGCAACAAATATAGCAAAAGAGATTTGAACATAGATTTGAACATTGATAATAATGCTAGGATGCCCAATTCTTTGGATCCCAATTCAAGTCTTTTGTTTGAGAGGGGCCAGCAACTCAGCATAAACAACAAAAATAAAGAACAGAAAATTAAACATCAGCCCAAAATTAGCTTCAAAACCACGCTACCAAATACAACAAAACAAAAGAAAATACCTTTCATCAAAACCAGAAACTCAATGTTAGAATTGTGTAGTTAAACGATTAAATTTATCGTATCTCAATAGATTAATCTTTAAGGACAATCAATAATTTAACATTGTATCAAAGCAAGAAGTTCTAAATTCGATCATTATCTCCTCCATTCTATCTCTCATTTAAATTCTTAAATGTTAGGCCTCACCAATTAAGAGGAGCCAGTCTCAAA
The DNA here is from genome assembly GCA_032878915.1 of Castanopsis chinensis. NCBI lineage: Eukaryota > Viridiplantae > Streptophyta > Magnoliopsida > Fagales > Fagaceae > Castanopsis > Castanopsis chinensis. The sequence continues at coordinate 3,303,971 of JAVQMG010000086.1, forward strand.
CCCACACGTTGCGTGTAATAATGTTTTTAAGTTGGTCTCATTAAATTTATTTTTTGTAATTTGGACTAGTTCAATAAATAGTAACATATTTTATCATCATATTTTCATTTATTATAAGGACAATCACAACTGTAATATATATAATTTTTGTCGTATCAGAATGAAAACAATACGAATATTTTTTTTAGTAATTCAAAATATAGCAAAAATATTAATTTTTTAATAAAAATTATTTATAACATTTTGTGCATCATTAAAAAGAATATAAAATTTTGAATTATTTTTTTAGTTTTAAACAAACTTTTTCAAACCCAATTTTTCTACTTTACAATCAAAATACCAAGAAGCGTATAAAAAAAATTAATAAAATTCAACAAAACTACAATTCAAATAAAAAAGAATGGGAAAAATAATACTCGTATCAAAGTCAAACTCCTTCTTCCGAATATGTAGAAAATATCAAATGTGATGTGATCAAGCCAAATATTTGATGCATAATCAAATTCAAAATTTTTAATAAGGCCTTGAAGTAACGCAATAGAAATATGACACTATTTCCAAGCAAAAGTGTTGGTTATAGCTTTATACATAATAATTGTAACTCCTTTTTCTTAATAAAAAAAAAAAAAAAAAAAAAACAAAGAGTTCAAATCATGGAGAAAAAAATAGAGAAAAGTTTTTGAAAAAAAGAAGTATTGTGTAGTTAATACTGTCAGAATCTAATCTTAATCTAACATACGGAAAATGAATAGATAGATAGATAGTTTTAAACACAAAATTGAATTTTTTTCTTAAAAATCTCAAAGAATACTCTAATGAGATAAGGAAGATGAGCAATCAAAAATATTCGTAAATGCTTAGAGCAATTACTCAAGTATCTAAGAACATCATATAATAAAAACATAACAATTTGCTGCAAATTTATTGAACAAAATATTTACAAGCACTAAAAAGAAACTGCACAAATATCTTCTTCAACTACACTAATCATTCTTCATCATATTGTCTAGCCCATCCTACTATTTTTCAAATAAAATAAAACCTAACAACAACACAAAATATGAACATATTATAATATAATTTATATATATATATATATATATATATATAATAGGTGAAGCAGAGAGAATCTCCAATTGGAATTCTAAATTAGAATTCTAATCTATTGTTGTGCTACGTGTCAATGTAAATATGAAATTGGAGTCTAATTTGTAATTCCGATGTGCTTCTTTTTTTTTTTTTTTCACACTTGTGTATTTTTAGGTTCACCTCCCTTTTCTACACTCATGTATTTTTAAGTTCACCTCTCTTTCTTTCAGGTTCACCTCCCTTTTCCAGTTCACCTCCTTTTTCTACACCCAAGTATTTTTAGGTTCACCTCCCTTTTCCATATGGAATTTCAAAAGAATCTCTTGGTATCAATGATGCATGTATTTGAGTATTTTTGTATTTTATATAAGAAGAAGTTCTCCAAATGTTTCAATTGTATTTATATTTACAATTTTCCTGGTCTTGGTTTATGCTTTGCAAAACGAATTCCAACTATTCCTAAGGTTTGATTACTGTTTTCTTTCATTTACCTATACTGTCATTCTTTTCTGTATAAATTTTTTATTATTTAATTATATAATTTTGTGGTTTTCCTATGATTGATGTTGTATGTTTATTGTCTTTCATCTGCCTATACTTTCTTTTCTTTTTGTCAATAATTTTTATTGTTTAATTATAAAATTGTTTTGCTTTCCTATCATTGATGTTGCGTATTTCTTTTTTCTTTTTTTTCATAACACGTTATCAACATGAGTCTCTACCCAATTTCGACAGGAAGTTGTAATCTCATTATTCTTCAAATATCAAAGATTATTTATGTAGTTTTTTCAATTCACTGTAAGTTTTCTTTTAAGAAATTAGTATTTATCCTATTTGTTTGTCTTTACGTTTTATACTCATAATTATAGTGATTTTTAATTAATAATTTTTTTTAATGAGATTCATATTATTCTATTGTTATATATTGTTATGAGATGCACATTATGAGATTTACATTTAATTGATTAAAATATTTTGTTAAAAATGGTTTGTAATAAAAAGCAACTTAATCATAGTTATATGTATCGTAAATGAATCAACCTTGAATATATATGTCTATGTAGCATTTTTTCATTAGAATTTTGTATGATAAAAATATTTGTTAAAAAATTACATAATACTAAGTTTTATTAAACATGAATAAACTAAGTTTTTTAAACTTGACTAAACTCATGATTAATAAATAAATAAATAAAAAAGAAAATCAACAGTATCACTTAAATAAAAAAATGCAATATATTTATTGGTTTATTAAATTATATCCATTCTCGTACGGTAGCATGGGTTACATACTAGTTTTTCCCAAAATCAGGTCAACAACATTAAGAGTATTTAGTGTTGTAAATAAATTAATAATAAAAAATACTTGCATCAAGGAACACATATGAATTAGTCAATAATAGAACAATGGGGGGGTCCAAACCTCATAAAAAATCCAACAAAAAATGGAAAAAAAAAATTTGAGAGAGAGAGAGAGAGAGAGAGAGAGATAACCTTTTTGTGTTGGAAAAATGTGCATAAAATGGGAGAGAGTGACAAATTTATGGTAAGAAGATGAGAATAAGAAGAGCCAAAATAAAGAAAGATAAATAGACAAAATTATATGTAAAGTTAAAACCGTCTAAAGAGGAATATGTGTAAATAATATTTTGTTATAATATCAAAATTAAAGTAGATTAATATGTAAAGTTAAAACTGAATTTGTAAAACCAATGTATTTATATATTTAATATTTTCAAAAAATTAAAGGTAGAAAATAAGTATGAAAAAAAATGATGATGTGGCAATGATGTGAAGGATGAAGTAGCTTAACAGGAGCGTAGCAATAATAAATGTTACATTTCAGTTTTTAGATATATATAGATTTAGACCCAAACGTGAGAGAGAGTGTTAGAATTATGTGCTGAGATGATTAAATTTATCATATCCCAATAGTTTAAACTTTTGGTACAATCGGTAATTTAACACCCAATAATCAATGGATGTTTCAGTTTTTGGTACAACCGATAATTTAACACCCAATTATCAATGGATGTTTCAACTTTGCCATCGTCATTGGATGGGTTGATTGCCTTATTGTCGGATGGGTGAGTAGTTATTGCTATTGGCATCTCAAGTTCTTCTTTCATTCTCCCCATCCATCCCCCCGCCCCTCATAGTTTTTGTCTCACGGTTGGGACTAGGGGTTCATATCCCAATTCTCTCCTCCTAGTTTTTGTCTCACGGTTGGGACTAGGGATTCAAATCCCAATTCTCTCAGTCTTAGGTGCATTTTTATGATTAGTTTTTTTTTAATCATAGAACATGTGGAAGTCTAGTTGGAAAAAAAATTAATATTTTAAATTTGTCTGTTAGCCACGTCAGCCTTTTCCATTAATCACTTTATAGCAGATGACATTTTGACACAATACTAAAAAGTTAGAGACTAAACTAAAACATTTTAAACATTAATTAATGTTGGGGGCGAAAAAGTTTTCCTTCCGAGAAATGAGATTTATGTTGGGTCAAGGGCCTAAACCGAAACTCGACGATGGGCTCGATGCATGGCCTAAAGGCTATCAGTGAAGATCCAAAGAATTCACTGTATTTTATGCCTTAGGCCTAAATTGAGACTCACAAGAATGACCCATAAGCAATCCTTACAGCAGATACGTCAGCATGATTAAAAAGCATATTGCAAGAAATAGCCCAGTAGTAAAATGTTTCTGCAGTAAACTAGCCCAGCGGTAAAATGTTTCCACAGTAAAATGGTCCTGCAGTAAAATAGCCACACGGTAAGATGTCCTAGTGGTAAAGTAAGACAAGATAGAATAAAGCTCCAGCTGTTAGCTATTTCACAAATTAAGGAAAGTTTTTACATTTTCAAACTCATCATCCATTGGCTCTGGAGAAGAGTCTTCTAACACAACAATATGAGGAAAAAATTCTACAGTGACAGTTACATCATAACCTTCAATAGTAAATGAGTAAATGAATATTATAGGCTCCAATATAACAAATAATGAGAAAAACTTCGCGTGAGATGAAGGGGGAGAGAGAGATTCCAACTAGCACAGCAAGATCATTATGGTGCCAAGGCGTGCTCATGGACATAGTAGTGGGTAATGAGAGACATTTCAGGTGGTATGAGTAGTATGAGAGAGTGTTCAGTGAAGCTGCTGGGGCTTTCTGCAAGGGGTAGATAAGTGTTTATGAGTAGAGCTATGAGGAGTGTTTGTGAGCTAGGAGCTGGGAAACTTAGTTTCTAAGCTTGAAACTAAGAACTCAATGACTTTTTTAGAGCTTAAAGAAGGCTTCAATAGAGAGATTAAGGAAAAACTCTTTTCTATTAGTGTGTCTCTTAGTGTATTTTCGTCCCCCCTGAGTGTTAATGGAGAGTTTCCATTTTTAGTTGAGTTTTAGGGGGTAATTAGCAAATAATCTCTACTAAATCTTTCTCAATCTTCAAAAAATCCTTAGAGAATCGTTCCTAGGGTTTTAACTAAGAGTGGTAAGCTCAACTTTTAAAAGGTTCTTGCTGTTTTGGGTAATAACAGTGGGGATTCTAACTTAGCATTAAATGCTGATTGGCCTTGGTTGATGGGGTTAAAGCATGCTTTAGGCTAATGATCTTGGTTATGCTGTTGATAGAATCAGAGCTCCCTAGGGCAGATTGTGTCACCCCAAACCAGGTATCAATCTTGGAGCCCTTGCTAGGAACTCTGCTGGGATCTCCTTAGTGCCCTACAAACCACATTTTCCTAAGTCTCCATATTTGGGGTTCATGTGCTTAGTCCATGAACCAGAGAGTACCCGTTTTTGGTATGAAAATGAATTGATTCCAAGTTGTTTCAGGAGCTTTCATGGCTTGGTCATGACTGCTCTTGGTTCTTGACTGAATGGGTTGGAGAAGAAAGAAGGGACAGCTGGCTGAAGCTTCCCAACTTTTTATCACGTCACTTTCAGCTTTATGTTACATGAGAAATGATGGAATTTTAGCTTTTGAACGAAGGGTTTAACTCTTGATGGACACGTGTCCTCTTTTGGTCTAATTGGACAAGTTGGAATTTGATGGCAATGGGCTCCAGCTGTTAAGTTGTACTGAATTTTGGTTGGTCAGTTCACGTGAGCTTCAACTGCAGGGATTTGTGTGTGGGCTAGGATGGCTTAGCTGGGCTTTGTAGTTGAGCTTCTTTGGGCTTGATTATCCCTAAAAATGAAGAGTTGTGCCATGGGTGATATACATGGGCTTTTGTAGTTAGTTGATTATGAAAAAATAAGCATAGTTCCCATAAATTTTGTTGAGAGAAATATTCTTGAGAGGTGAGTAAATTATATTTCCCATGAGTTAGGGATTTTAGTATATATTTTGCCAATAAATAGTTTTGGGCTTTAAGCATAATGTAATTGTTTTTGCCAAAATAATATTTGAGCTTTGTAAAATAATGCCAAAATAATATTTGGGCTTTGTAAAATAAGTGCCAAATTAGTATTTGGGCTTTGTAGAATTTTGTAAAAATATTGCCGTGTAGCAACGGGCTTTAGAGGTGCCGTATCGTAACAATCTTTAGAGGTGCCGTATCGTAACGGTCTTTAGAGGGGATTTTGTTGGGCTTTTGGATTTCCCCACAAGGTAAATGTTTTTGGATTTTTGTGGAGATAGTGCAATTTTGTGGCCCAATTTTGGTAGTAATATGATGGGTACTTTTGTGAAAACTCAAGTTGGATAATATGTGGGATATAGTGGGTAATATTTGTGAGAGGGCCCATGGCAAATTATGGGTCTTATATAGGGAATATTTATGGGAGCCCAATAACATGGAGAATATTTGGGGTAATATATATGGAGAATATTTATATGGGCTCAAAATAATTTATGGGCTTGTGTGGATATTTTTTTTAGGGTGTGGGCTAATGAAATTAGGGCCAGAAAATTTGCACCTCAACAATTACTAAATTAACATACAACCTAAAGGTTAGGGACCAAATTAGTAATTTACTCTAAAAATTAATTATTGAAATTGATGGAATATATTCAAAGAGATTTAAATAGCTTTCAAATGAGTTTTTAATACTTCAGTAATTTTAAAATTATACATAAAAAATAACATATTTATGGATCGAATAGTCAATAATATCCAATTGGTAGGAAATTTGACATGCATATTAGGAACATAAATAATAGATAATCCAACTATTAAAATTTTAAAATATACAGTTATGTTAATTTTTTAGTGGGAGTTGTAATTGTTGATTGTAACCAAGTTTGTAACCAAATTCTATCCATCATGAAGTTAGGGTTGGTAGTGTTAAACTTGATAAGAATTGGGTTATTGTGGGGAAGCTAGATTAATTCCCTTGGGAGGAAAGTGTGACAACCCTAGTCTCCACTATCACTAAAGAGAAATCTTTGTAATTGGCTTATCCTCTTAGCCCCGCAACAAAGGCATAACCTGGTAAGCATATATACATTCCATAGTGTGACAAATGCAGTTTTGGTCGTATCTTCCTCTACGATTTTGATTTGGTTTTATCCAAAGAATTGATCCATGAAGGAAACCATTGCATTTATGGTTGTGTTGTCTATCAAGGTGTCGATCTATGGTAGTGAGAAGTTGTCCTTGGGGCTTGCGATGGAGGATGGAGGAGTCGAAGTGATCTGATAGCGATGGAGGATGGAGGAGTCGGTGGACGATTTTGGGGTTGACAGCGATATGAAAGCGAATTAGGGATTTGGGTTTTTTGATTTATACTATATATGAGGCCGCGTTGAATTAAACGCAGCTCCACACCTGTATGAGCTGCGTTTAATTAAACGCAGCTTCAATATGACCGGAGCTGCGTTTACCGAACGCAGCTCCAGACGAACTGTCGTTGCGTTTAATCAAACGCAGCTTCAACATGTCTGGAGCTGCGTTTATTAAACGCAGCTCGACGACATGTACGAGCTGCGTTTGACTAAACGCAGCTCTAACACCTGTGGAGCTGTGTTTTTTAAACGCAGCTCCTCACATAATGAAAAAAATGAAATGAAATCCATGGAGCCGCGTTTAAACACCAAAAAACGCGGCTTCAGAGAGGGTCTATAGCCGCGTTTTAAAAACGCGGCTATACATCCGTGGGTGGAGCGGCGTTTTTCAAAAACGCGGTTCAAAACAGGGTCTGTAGCTGCGTTTTAGAAAAACGCAGCTCAAAAACGCGGCCCAAACCCGCGTTTTTTGTAGTGAGTTCAAGTCTTAGTAGTCCATAAACATTCATACATTTTTGTCTATTTTGGAACAAGGATATTGTTAGCAAACCATTATTAGTATTCAACTACTTCCAAGAATCCAGTTTGAAAGGTGCTAAAGCAACCCTAGCAAAATATTTAAACCCTTTATTTAAAATTTTATGGCTTATACACTTTTAATCTATAACTACACGTTAGTCCAATATAAGTGTTTAGCCAAATTTCATATTGCAAACATGTTCAAGAAATGAACTAAAGCATGTAAATAATAATATGCAAGTGTGAAAAATAAATCAAACCACCTAAAAATACCAAGACGTGTTTTCAAAGAGAAAAACCCAATCACCCGAGTGAAAAAACCTCTCTACCGAGACCATCGTAAACTCTACTAGCTTGAATAGTTGCAGTACATGAATTACTATAAACCCTCCAAGCCAACTCTCTATATACTTGAACCCTCCTAACTATAGCTAATAACAAACTTCACCGAGTCTTTTCTTCATCTAGCCTATTTTAAAAAATTATTAATTTCTTTGAAGAGCACATTATCAATGATAACAAGAAAGGCAATATGTGAAGCTCGAGCAATCAAGCACAGCTGAGCCTCAAGGTTAGAATGCACAACAAAAAATAGTACTAAAGTGAACGGCATATATAATGTAATATTTTTTTAATGGGAAAATAATGTGAACGGCTCACACTACAGCAGTATAGGCCACAGTCAATAATGAATATTGAAGTTTTTTCTTGGTTGGTCTTGTATGCTTGGTGTAATCTTAGTATAAACACATGACTGCAATTTCAAGAAAGGTATCTTCACCAAAAAAAAAAAAAATCCCTAATCCAATATCTCTTTGTTATACATAATACTTAAAATACCCCCGAAAAATTAAACGACGACCTAAGTCTTAAAGTCTCCCCCCGTTGGAAACTCTGGCAAGCCTCAGCGCGCGGCTCCATTGATCAAATTACATCATCACCTTTCAACAATGTGACAATAAATAATTAGAATTATCGCAAGTTTTATATGCAATCATCAATTAGGGGGTGTCACTTCATTGGTTTCCCAGGTCAACTAAAAAATCATTTTTATGATAATCGGCCATTTAAAACAAGAAAAGAAAATTTTAACTAGGGACAGCCAATTTCGTCATTAAAATTGACTAATTTTTTTGTTTAAATTAAAAAGAAAATTACTTGGAGGATTCAGTCGTGGATTATCATTTAAACACTTATCATTTGTTGTTGATCATATTATCTATTATTTGTTTTGAGTCTTTGAATAATAAGGGAAATTATCCTCATTAGTTAAAAAAGTCTTTGAGTAGGACTTTATAGGCAAAATGATTAGGTTGATTAGTTGTTTATTTCGGTTTAGAGTCTATAACTCTATAGATGACACAATGCTTAGCAAAATAATATCAATGAAAAAATTATATAATACACCTTAGTCTTTTGGGAGGTCTGATTTTTCGCTTTGCCAAGAAAGTCATAGGTCGTAAGTCGTAACAAATTATTCCTATATTTTTTACGTAATAGAGGCATGTCTGCCATTATCTTAGTAAATGTCCAAGAAATCTTGCACATCTCAGCTCTGCATTATAAGCACGCTTTGAATTTTATGCTCTACGTGTCCATTGAATATGAAGGAATTGACAAGCATTATGTATCGCATCAAACCCAATTCACAAGCAAGCTATTTGAGCTCCCTATAGAGAAGACTGAGTAGTCAAAGAAAACATGTAGTCTTATGTGAGAGCAGTCACAATCTAAGATATTGGGTATAATTTGATTTCTAAAGTCTGATCTAAAATTTTTTGAAACCAATCACACATTTGGCAAAGAAATATATAAAGAGACAAATATATAGACAATACCTAATGCTACATGCTCCTTTTATTACTGCAGTTTTGTCAGTTTAACCTAAAAAACACTCATTGTGATATTAATTTGACTTTGAAACTCGCCTGGATTGTTAAGTGGTTAATTTGCTGGTTTGTCAAAAAGTCACACAGCTATGTTGAACATAATTCAAGAAGTAAATTTTGTCATCATAGAATAGAGAGGCAATGAATTTCAATTCAATCTTTCAATAGATAAAATCCATTTTGGCATCACAATTGCAATTGGAAGGACATGCATGGCTCCACCATTCCCTTACGTAGAAGACCGAACGAGTAGTCACTAGTCAGTATATATGCAACTTGCCTTTCGGGAAAACTTACCTTCTTCTTTGAAAAGGATGATTAATTGTTTGATATACTGGCAGTGGCAGAAGAGTTGAAACAATTACTCAAGCCGTTTGAATTTTAATAGGCAAAATCATATTATTAGTCCATGAAATTTACATTATGTGCGCAATTAGTCTTTCAAGTTTTAAGTAAGCGCAATCGGTCCCTTAAGTTTTCAAAATGAGCAATATAAGTTCGTAGGTTAACTTTCGTTAGTGATGTTGCTAAAGTGGATAACGGAATAATGATTTGGCTTTATTTTTAAATGATGTGGCATTTTTTTAATTAAAAAAATTACAAAATTAAATTTACGCAAGAGAAAGAAACTAGACCATTCCAATTCAAATCTTTATCCTAAGCCAGTAAAAAAAAAAAAAAAAAAAACTCAATTTGCACAGTACAAGAGTGCTTTACCAACTCCACTGAGGCATTCTAGCAAACATGTGGGGAGCCATTCACCATGCCCCATTTTACTAGTGAAGTACTAGATCATGTTTTATCTTTACTTTTATTTTTAAATGTAATTTCGGCATGGAGGTGTGGATTTGAATTCGCAAACATCCCAAGATAATTTGCTTCGGGGATATTGTCGACGTCACGTTTCTGTAACTCCAGTCACCGGAAGCTTGGGGTTGGGTAGTAGATCTGTGGGGTTCTTGAAATCTTGGGGATTTTTTTTTTTTGGTTTGGTTGCTGGGAAAGTGAGGGGAAATAAAGAATTAAGAATTTGGGTTTGGGGTATTTGGCTGCTGGGAAATAAGTTTTTAGATTTTTGTTGTTTTAAGCTTTGTTTGATGAATAATATTTTTATTAGTTTTTTGTAGTTATCTAATGCAGCTCAAGATGTTAAGAATTGTGTGAATTGAGTTGTTATATTACGTTGACATTGCCACTTCTTGTGTGCGAATTCAATTCCAACGTCAACCCACCATGGGAGAAGTGCAAGAAGGCCTTGAACAAATTGCAAATGGAGATTTTTTGTTGGTACTGCGTTAGGATAAAGATTTGAATTGGAATGGATTTAGTTTCTTTCTTATGAGGAAATTTAATTTTGTAATTTTATAATAAATAAAAAAATGCCACATTATTTTAAAAAAATGCGAGGTCATTATTTCATCAGCCACGCAAGCAATACCACTAACGGAAGTTAACCGAAGGACTTGTATGGTTCATTTTGAAAACTTAAGGGACCAATTGCGCTCAATTGAAACTTGAGGGACCAATTGCGCTCAATTGAAACTTGAGGGACCAATTGTGCACAAAGAGTAATTTTAGAGACTAATAATGTAATTTTGCCAATTTTAATACGTAGAAATTATTAAATATTTACTTAACTGGTTTATCTATTCAAGAGTATTTTTAGTGAAAAATATTAGATAGATTCCTATTTACCAGGTATATATTAGATAGATTCTTATCATGTTAAAATAGTGGTGAAAATGCTTTTTTAATTAGAAGTTAGCAAATTAGATAGTGATTTTTTCAACAAATATATATATATATATATGTATGTATGTATAGTTACAACGGGGGAGGATTAAAGCCTGGTCGTTTTCATTATAAAACATCTAGATATCTATATATAATACTAAAAACTGCAGCGTAGCATTCACTGTTGCTTCATTCCTGTTGAGCCACATCAGCCGCCATGTCATTACCTTTCTATTTCCTAAATTTCTCCTATAATTTCAAAATATTTTTTTCTAAACTTTTCCCTTAATTTTATAATACTATTAAAAAGAAAAAAAAAAAATTCTACCACTATTTCCATCATAAAGCCCAATCTTTATAACTTTAATTATATGTTACTTATATTAGTGTTGTCCACCATAAAGCCCAAACCCACATGTATCTTACGTTCAACCTAAGTCGAATAGTATTTACATTTTAACGTCAACCAATGTCTTTTGGTCTCCCCTCCTTTTGCTCTATTTTCACAGTTTCAAACTTGAGACCTTTAGCTTCCTAACGCCAACCTCTATCTCTTCCAAAGACAATTTCAAAACTTCTGACTTTCAGCTTTCTACCGCCAACTTCTTTCTCTTCCAAATACATTTTTAAAAGTTCAAACTTTCAGCTTTCTAACGCCAACCTCTCTCGCTCTTCCCTCCTTCGTCTCTTCTTCAAATATCTCTGAATCTCAATTGTAAATAAAATGAAACAGATATTGTAAAAATAATTTTCAGTTGAGGATGCGTTGATGGGCCTCCATGGTTATTGAAAAGATTTTTTTCTTTGGTGAAATTATTTCAATAGTGTTATATGTCTATTGTGAATATTCCAACACAGTGGCTTAGGCTCCAGGAAAAAAATATGCAGGAAATATCAGAGATTCGACAACCACAAAATCCCAACGTAAATACCACAGACTACCTCTGGTAGTCATCCAATAGTGTTCAACAGACCCAAAATTCTAGAATAAATACCCACAAAAAGCCTCGGGTAGTCTTCTAACATTGTTGTTTCAATTGTTTATTAATGGATCGCTTACGATGTGTTTGATTATAGTTGTCAATTTTGATTGTTCATTAATGAGCTGCCTACAATGTGTTTGATTATAGTTGTCAATAACGTTCACACTGCACTGTTTAAAAAAAAAAAAAAAAATCCTCTTGAAGCAACCAAGGTTCAAAAGATGGGAAACTTCAAGTCTTGAAGGATGGGCTTTCAAGTTAGTCGAAGGTGATTCAAGTGGGAGGAATTGGTGGATGAAGGTACTACTATTGATAATGCCTCTTTCTACATTTAGATCGATGTTCCATTCCTCAATATATTTGTCTCTTTCGATATATGTTGTCAATACATCATCTGTTTTTATGCACCTTGGTCAAATTATTAATTAAACTAATTAGAAACTTCCCAAAAAACTTAGCACCAGAAGCCGAGAAATCAATGCCTTTTCACAGAAATTTGTTAAACTTGCTCTCAATCTGCTTGATTATCTTTGTTCTAGAACAAACATGTTGGTCCAATAAATGTGAATACCAAACAACAATACAAAACTTATTGGATGTTTGGATTTGTTGAAGTCTACCATCAAATGACAAAACATTTGCTATCCATGAATTGATTCTCACCAAAATTTATCGATTACAGGGCTGCAATCTTATCACCTATAGCTTCAAACAATTTGTTAAACTGGATTTGGTTTGTTATCCATATATGATTTTGACAATATTTGATTCATGAAATTTGTGGCTATTTAAGTTTTCTTATGATTTTTTTTTCAGAGGCAGATTATTATTTTCTTTAACTATGAACTCTGTTTCCCCCGACCCCCCTTTTTTTAATGGCAAATTATTATTTTCTTTAGTTTATCAATACTATGAACTTTGGTTTTTTTCTCCTTTATTTCTTAATTCCTTTCTTATTTTTAAAAGAGATGCTTGAATCAAATGTGTTTGATTGGGTTTTACAGATTTTGTAGATTAGCTTTGACTTTGGGAACATTTTTTTTTTCTATTTCAAACCAATGCTATTTGGGTTCTAAAGTTTTCTCCCTGTATATCACATCCTTTTCTTGAAGAAAGTCACTCTCAAAAGATTTTGATTGATAAGTGATATGTGTGTGTGTGTGTGTGTGTGTGTGTGTGTGTGTGTGTGTGAATTCTATTGACAGAATTGTAAAGCCTTATATTACTACAAAGAATATCCTACTAACATGCAGCTAAATCAGGTTAATATAGCCTTTTTCTTTTTATTCTTTCAATTATTATAAAATGTATGGAATGTAGGCTATTTAAAAAGAGAATTTTCGATTTTTCTTATATGACAAAAAGCTTTCCATTCCGCTTTTGAAGCTTTTATTTCTTTTGCATGCTTAAAGTTTGACGCATTGATTTTGTTTCAGATTTGTTCACTTTATTGAATTAACATCATCTTATTTTGATGTTGTTTGATGATGTGCAGTATTATAAGATATCAACATCCAAGAAAGTCTAAGATCTTTTTTATTTTGGGTTTCTACATAGTAAGAGCACATAAATATGAAAGACAAAACATACACGTATTATGCATTTTTATGAACAAGAGCTTTGTGTGTTGAATACGACCTTTAAATGAGCAAGATGCTATAGCTTAAGATGAAATTATAAGATGTTATCAGCTTAATTATAAGACCTAAAGTGAGTTAGGTTGCTTAGATTATGTGTAAATGTGATTTTTACTTGAAATCACTTTTGACAACTTTCTTACTTAAAATTGTTGATGTGCAAGTTTAAAGAAAAGATTTAAGATTCTAGAAGGAGAATGCTTGGATCAAGATTGTCATAGCATTGAGCAACTGTGATAGTAACTGCTATTGGCTTATGTGTAAATTAAATGCCTAAAATAGAGATAGATGTGGCAATAGTGTTTATTGAAATTCTTTGCAAAATAAATTAGAGAAAAATGTGGATTTGTGTAGAAAGGCTGCTGTATTTTTTTTTTTTTTTTTGGTTGCAAAATTGAATTTGAATTTTGGCTTTGAGCCAAGTAAACATACTAATGATGCCAAAATCGTATCACATACAAAGGTTGCAATCCTCTTTGCAAATAGTTTCCCCATTGTCTTTAATGTTGCTTTAGTTTCAAACATTACACTTTTGTTTTTCTTTCTTCTATTTTTTGGTGGGCAAATCAGTCTCTCACTTATTATTTTAGCTTTTTCTTTTAACTTTTAACGTAACATTACCATTTTTTTTTCCTTTCTCAATCTCTTCTCTTCCTTTTTTCTTTTTCTTGGTAGGCAAATTAGTCTCTCACTGATTTCTTTTAGTTTTTTCTTTTAACATAAGGTTGGTTAATTATCCTTTTGTTTAACTATTCCGTGCATCGCACGGGTTAGTGACTAGTGCTATTTAAATTGTAAGGTTTCTGGCAAAATATAATTTTTCATATCATACAAGTTTGAGTGAGATACAAATTTTTTCACTACTTGTTAAGGTGATAGCTAGGTTATAATTGGAGCAATATATATCAATTTCACAGTAGTTTATGATACACCAATTAGAACATGTTATGTCTAAAATTGTGAAAAATATTGTTTTCTTAGATTTATAGTAAAAGTTTATAACGGTCCTATAATAAAATGAACCCAGCTTTCGTTTTTTTTTTTTGATTGGAAACTGTAAACTTTATTAAACTCTCAAAATGCAAGATACATCATGGCGAAGAGCTTGCTCTAAGAAGTAAGGATTCTCTTCCATCCAAGTCATATAATCGTCAATCCCTAATGCGTGTTTTGCTAACAAATAAGTTGGCTTATTTACTTGCCTTTTAATATGTGAAAAATCAATTTGTGAACCAACCCCAGACATCCCAAGTATACCCGATATAACATGTGCCACAGAAGAAGGAGGATTAGAGTAACCCCTCAAGGAATTATACACGACCAAAAAGTCCCCTTCAATAGTAAACTTAGAAATCCCTACATCCCTTGCAAAATTGATTCTAGCTTCAAACGCCTTCGCCTCCACCTCCAGCATCCCCAATGGTGAATGAATTTTCCTGCTTAGAGTTGCTATAACCAATCCATTGAAATCCCGAATCACCACCCCTACTCCTGCTGTCCTCTGCATCTTAAACACCACCCTATCTACATTGACTTCGTATCTCAATGCTGTTGGAGGTGTCCATTGAATTACTTGACTTTCTAGGCTCGTGATTCTCGGGATTTCATTCACTATAACATATTCTGCAAGATATAGAGATGCCCACTGTACTATCTCCAGTCCCGTCTTTTTTCTTTTTCCATTTCGAGCTTCATTCCTGTTAACCCATAAAGCCCAAGCTACGGTAACCACCATTGCCACTTTTCCTTCCTCATAGTCATTCAACACCATCATATTCCACAGTAAATCAAAGAACGACAAGATAGTACCAGTATCAAAAGAAAAATGCAGTTTTGTGTGTTGCCATATCTCCTGCGCTCTTGGACATCTCCAGAATAAATGTCCCATCGTCTCAGACTTTGTTCTACATTCTTCACAACAATCTTCTTGTAGCACCTGTCTACGCATCAATTTCTCCTTGGTGGGGAGGATATCGCGACATGCCCTCCATGCAAAGTGACGTACCTTATAAGGAACCAGAAGCATCCATACAGACCTCCAAAATCCTCTCAATTTCCTACCATCTAAGCTTGACCCTGTATCAGCCTATGACCCCTCCATGGCCAATCTATAAGCACTTTTGACACTAAATTTACCATTGTTAGTCCTTGCCCAAATCAATTTGTCTTCAAGTAATTGTACACTTATTGGTATGCCCTTTATCATGTCAGCCTCATGAGGAAGAAAAACTGCATCCAGCACTTGATGTTTCCAACAGCCAAAGTCTTGAGAAATCAATTCACAGACTCGTGTGTCAGCATGCAAAAATTGCCTAGGAGAAACCACCTTATATTTGGAAGAAGTTGGCAACCATTTATCTCCCCAGACCCGAATAGAATTCCCATTGCCCACATTCCAACGAGTTCCCTGTTGAACCAAATATTGAGCTGCCATAAAACTTCGCCACGCATAAGAGGGATTATTACCAATTGAAGCTTGCAAAAACTCTGTGTGTGGAAAATACCTTGCCTTACAAAGACAGAATAATAATGAATCTTGCATTGTTTTAAACCACCATCCCTGCTTAGCAAGTAGTGCAAGATTAAATTGCTTTATTTGACAAAAACCCATTCCTCTAGCTTCCTTGGGTGCACAAAGCTTGTCCCAACTAAGCCAAGCCATTTTCCTCTCGTCGTATTTTTGACCCCACCAAAAATTGCAGATCATGCTAGTCAATTCATCACAAAGAGAATCTGGGATTTTAAAGCAACTCACTGTGTATGTAGGAATAGCCTGGGCTACTGCCTTAATCAATACTTCCTTGCCTGCCTTAGACAAAAGTTTTTCTTTCCAACTTGCCAATTTTTTGTTAAGCTTCTCTTTTATAGTGTTAAAAGAATTCCTTTTATTCCTCCCTACTAGAGACAGTAATCCCAAATATTTTTCATGCTGACGAATAACCTGTGCCCCGAATCTATTCTTTATCTCCTCCTGAATCTCCCTCGAAGTGTTACTACTAAAAAATCGAGACGTTTTAGCTCTATTTAATTGTTGACCTGAAGCATTTTCATAAACAGCAAGGATTCTTTGTAAAGTGGAACATTCTTCAATGGAGGCTTTATCGAAGATAATGCTATCATCTGCAAAAAAAAAGATACGATAGTGTAGGACTACCTCTACAAACCGATATGCCTACTAGTTCCCCATTCTCTACTGATTTCTGGATCAAAGCAGATAAACCTTCTGCACATAAGAGAAATAAATAAGGTGATAAAGGATCTCCCTGCTTTATTCCCCTTGTTGGTACAATATCTCCCCTAGGTTTCCCATTGATCTTGACTAAGTAAGATACAGATGTGACAAACTGCATAATCAGCTTTCTCCATTTTTCCTTAAACCCCAATCTCTCCATAATTTTTTCAAGATATACCCATTCCACTCTATCATAGGCCTTACTCATATCTAGTTTAATTGCCATCTCCCCCTTCTTCCCATTTCTCTTCTGATTAATGTGATGCGTAGCCTCAAAGGCCAGCTTTAGTTTATTAAAAGAAACAAAATAGTTAGGCATGTAATGGAACTGTTTTTTTTTTTTTCCTCTTCCGGCCGGGTTAAGGTTAGTAATGGAATTATGGAAGCCTCTTTGTAGATGCGTAACTATGAAGGCAACAATTTGTTCCAGTAGACCTAACATGAGGTGGATTTCAGACGAACACGTCACCCAGGATCCTCATGAAAAAAATTGTGAAAATTTAAATAAAAAATAAATGATGTCAATTTCAAATACATTCAATCTGTTCTAACCGAGTATATAAAAGCATAAAGAAAATTACTGAGTGATGCCTAGCTATTTTTGTTTCTTTTAATAAACTAAAGCTAGCTGGGTTCATTTTATTATAGGAGTACCCTTGTAAACTTTTACCATAAATCTAAGAAAATGATATTTTTCACAATTTTAAACATAACACGCTCTAATTGGTGTATCATAAAATAGTATCACTTTGACCTGTAAAACCTAGATTTCAGCAACTGTCTAATTATCCCCACCTCAAAGTCAGAAATATGAGCTTCATAATTTAAATCTAACAATGTATTTTTGATCAGTAAGTCCTGATGAATTATTTGTGAGGTGAAATTATGATGCATATAGTAGAGAGCATTAGAAACCCGACATTGATCCTTTTTATCCAGTCCAACTCCTTTGGTTGTTCCACACTGCTTAGGATTTTAGCTATATATGCTTTTTCTCTCTCCAAGTATTCATATACCAAAAATGATTATTGAGCATGTGCAAAGAAACCATGAAGCTTCAGAATGTTTCGATGACGTACCTTTGTTGGTGCCCTAATCTCACTCCTACAACCCTTATGATCTTCTTATATATTATATTAATTTTGCGATTGTATTGAACATTGATTTCTGCTTCCCCTAGTCCTTAGGAATTTTTCGTCAAGGATATGCATACGTGAAGCTTCTCCGAGCTCCAGGGGTATCTCTCTTGTAATTTGATTATTAGGGATTTTCAAACTTATCAGAATTTAGCACTTTCTCCAGTTTGTTGAAACTTCACCATGAAAATTATTGTATAGCCCAAATCAATGTAATCAAAGCATTGGGTATATACTGAAGTCTTCAGATATATTATCAATGAGATTGTTCTATCAAGTTGGTTATTACTTGCACAAAAATTTTAAGTATGTTACCATAACATATATTTTCTGGAAAAAGCCAAATATATTGTTTGACAAAAAGAATAATGTCAAGTTGGTCAGATTATTGATCTCCCTAGGTAATGAACCAGACAACTGGTTTTCATAGAGGGACAAAACCTAGGCCAATCAAGTCACCCAAAGACGCAGGAAATGAATCCACTTGTCAATTGCATGAAGAAAGAACAGACTTAACACACACCACTCTTCAAAAACAACCCAACATCAAGCCAACATGCCTTCTTTTATCTTAGGAAAAAGGTAGTTCTTCTAGTTAATCTACATGTAGGAGTAGATGTCGTAATTTCCTGATAAGCATTGCCTTGAAAGTTGTAGCTTAGGTACGTTTCATAAATTCCTTAATTGTTAATCCTATAGTTTTTGTATTATTGCTATTGTGTTTCGTTTAGTCTCTTTTTGCCAAAAGGTCAGGCATTTTCAAACCCAGTAAATTTTTGTTTAGTCTCTTTTTTCCTTAATTGTTAATCCTATCATTTTTGTATTATTGCTATGTGTTTCGTTCTCTTTTTGCGAAAAAGTCAGCATTTTCAAATCCAGAAAGTTTTAGTTAAAGTTGAATGCGCTACTCAAATTAGAAATAATTTTGATAGATTGTGTATTTGATCCATATCTTATATACTGTATTTTAATTTGATCCATAACCTTTCAATTGTGTCAATTTGATCGTTGACCTTTTAGTATTGTGTCAATTTAGTCCAAATCGTTATCTTTTGGATAAAAATTGATGATGTGTCTAATGACCAAAACAAAAAATTAGCTTTCATTGATATGACAATAAACCTAAATTTTTATTTTGGCCATTTGCTATGTTAACAATTTTTATCTAAGATATGACGGCAGTAACTAAATTGACACGACATTAAAAGGTTAAGGACTAAATTGACACAATTGAAAAGTTAGAGACTAAATTGTAATATAGTATAAAAGTTAGAGACCAAATATGTAGTTTTCCCAATTAGAACAAGAATATAACTATGTGTAATTATTTAATAATCCCGAAGCATAATAAATGCGTGTTCACTTATTTTATTAGTAGAACCTAATAGGCTAATACCATGCGAGAGGTGAGCACATGCTTATTGTGCTGAAGTATTGAATAATTGTTATGGACATATTTTTATGTAATTGGTATATCCTTTGAAAAAACGCACTTTATTTGTATTTGGGTAGATCTAAATACGTTCAAGATGATCATTACAAGTGATTACATTGAAGATACGAAGATTACTCAAAAACTGCTCAAGAAAAGTGCAATCTGCAGGTCTCAATACCTCCTCGACAGAATCTCGATCTGTCAAGATTCATTAAAACTCGACACATGTCTCAATTTATCGAGCTTACAGGATTCAGACTGTAGCCAACAACTTTTTTATTCTAAAAAGCTATTTGTTTATGAGTTTATATAATCCTTATAGGACTAGGAAAACCCAAGGTTTGTGGGTTTGCATAATTCTTATTAGACTAGGAAAGTCCAAGGTTTGTGTAAACCTATTTGGAATTAATAGGAAAACCCATTAAGCTCTTATTTAAAACAGGTGGAAAAAGAAAAACCTAACCCTAGAGAGCTTCATAAGTTTTGTTTCTTTTTTTGAAACCCTAGCCTCCTCCTACAGAAGAAAAAGTTCTTGTTACATTTCTTGTACGCCTTTGGGTTCTGTAACTAAGCAAAATCTCTTGCACCAACATTGAAGATCTTATTGGTATTTCTATGTGAAACTGCTGCAAATCAACTATAACAATCAAAGAGTTGCTGTGGAGTTAGTCACGTACTTGGATCCGTGCATCAATTGGTTAGTCACATACTGAGAGCCGTGTATTAAAAGGAGATATTATCACTACATCACAAGTCCAATTGAGTACTGAGGTAAGGGTTCAACTGTAGGTTGGTATTAGGTACTAGGATTCCTTTTACTTGTAACTGCTTGTTTTGATAATAGTGGATTCTCAAGAATTGTGACCTTAAATTCACCCGGTGAAGTTTTGCCTTGGTGGTTTTTTCCATTCGTAAACAAATCATCTGTGTCAAATTTACTTTCAGTTGTATTTAACTTAGTTGGTGATTTGTTTGTGCTACCACACTTATTGCATGTAATTAAATTTAATTAATTAACTTGGTTAATTAATTGGTTAATTTACTCAAGAGCTCAATACATTCTTGGACTATCAATAATTACTCCGGTACAAGCATACAAAATAAATAAATAAATAAACTTGTAACTAAATAAATAAATAAAATTGTAACTATTCCAGCCGCAAGACAAGTCTAGCTTCCTAATTGGCTTGAGATTTACTCAAAAGACTAATCAGCCTCCTCGTAATTCGAGCTCGTATGTAATATTAAATTGAACTTGAAGACTTATCCTTGGAAAATAAACTGCACATTCAGCTTGAAACTAGTGCAATAAAAAGGCTCGCTCGAGATTGTTGAAGATAAACGGATTGAGTTTGATTAGCCCAATACCTGACTTGTATGCAGTTGTAAATGGAGGAAGTGTAGCCCATTATCATGTATTTACCTTTCATAAAATTGCATAGGACAAAAGGCACAAGAGAAAATAGAAAAATAAAAACTTGATAGAAAAATTCTCATTTTCCAAAATGGGATAAATTTGCAGAACCAAAATGCTAAAAAAAAAAATAAAAATAAAAAAATAACTTATAAGACCAAACTTTTTTTTTTTTTTTTTGAGAAAGAAACTTCATTCATTTAATCATAATAATAACAAATCTTGATACAAGACTTCCAAAATTGGTGGGGGAGAGTCCTCCAACCAATACAAAATTACAAATTGTATTCTAAATTTCTAGCATGTTGAGCAAGAACATGCGCTACCTTATTACCTCACCACCTAATCTTACTAGTTGTAGCCCACTGTAAACCAGAAATCAAATGGAGAATATCATCCACCACATTGTCTAGGAATGAATAGTTAGCAACATCTGAAGAAATAGCTTGCATAACATTGGTATTATCTCCCTCTATCATTAGTCTAGTGAAACCAACATCCATAGCAAATTCAAGAAAACTTCTACATGCAAGGAGTTCAGCTTCCTTACTTGTATCCACCTTTGACCCAATAGCAGACATACCAGCTATAACTTCGCCTATCTCATTTCGAATTATTGCACCTATACCAGATTTCTCCATCCCTGAAAATATTGCTGCATCAAAGTTTAACTTGTATACCATTGGTGGAGGTGGCTGCCAGACTTCACCGCTTGGTTGCACCATTGGAGTCACATTTAGATGCACTTGGGCTTGCTTAAACTCCTCCAAAAACTCCTCTGCTCTCTTGTGAAGGCTGGTCGGGTTCTTCAGCTACCCTCTATATAGTACACAGTTGCGTCAGTTCCATATATGACAACATTGAACCCAAAATAGCTCCATTTCTTCAGTTGAAAGCCTGTCCACCAGATGCTCCATCAGTTGCATGACATCTCGGAAGCCTGAAACTCCCTTCTACAGTTTTGAAATGCTCCCAGCCCACACATTTTCATCGCAGCACAATCCCATAAAACATGAATTGCTAACTCCGCCTCCCTAGTACAAATATGGCATTTGTCTTCATTAATAATTCTTCTCTTTACTAGATTGATCCTTGTAGGTAAAATATCATTGTATGCCCTCCACCTACAAATTTTAATTTTATTTGGTATACAGAGCTTCCACAAAACCAACCAGATAATTTCCCAACACAGTCCCCTAAAGATTCAGCCTGATTCCCATTGCCTCGCATTCTTCTTGCTACCTTGTATGCAAACTTGATAGAGAACTTCCCATTTTTATTGTGCAGCCAAATGATTGAATTTGAAACAACCCTTCTGCTAAGAGGAATCTTGGTAATTGCATCAACATCTTCTCTATGGAACAATGACATGATCATATCACTTCTCCATACATGCAACTCCGGAACAATTAATTATGAAACAGCCATCTCATCAACCAGCTCATTAATTGGATGAAGAACTTTATTTGTGGGATGATTGGAAATCCATTTATCCCCTAACACACTTATTGAAGACCCATTGCCAACCCTCCAACAATAACCCGATCTAAGAATAGGACGTGCAGCCAACAAACTTCTCCACACATAAGAACATCTAGGAGATTCTTTAGCATCAAGAAAAGAGGAACTAGGAAAATACCTTGCTTCGAAACACTTGTATAACAATGAGTCATTGCCTTGGATCATTCTCCAACCTTGTTTAGCCAACATTGCTAAATTAAAATCTCTCAAATCTTGAAATCCCATACCACCCTCCATCTTTGAAGTTGAAAGCTTCTCCCAATTCTTCCAATGAATTTTCTTTCATTGCCTACTTGACCCTACCAAAATTTGGCACATGAATTATCCAGTTCATCACATAATTTCATAGGAAGTTGGAAAACACTCATAGTATATGTCGGTATATATTGAGCAACTGTCTTGATGAGAATTTCTTTCCCAGTTCTAGACAATAGCATTCCTTTTCATCCTTGCAGATTCTTCCATATTCTGTCTTTTAAATAAGAAAAGGTGTGGTACTTAGCCCTTCCAATCAAAGTTGGCAACCCTAAGTAAGATTCAAATTTCATCACTTCCTTGACACCTAAAATATGCAACATTTGCTGCCTCTAAACTCCTATTGTGTTAGTTATAAAATAAATAGAAGACTTCTCTAGATTTATGCTTTGGCCTGAAGCCTTTGCATTTGTTTGGAGAATCTCCACAATGGCCTCCCCTTCATTTTGTATAGCTTGGCAAAACAACAGAGAATCATCTGCAAACAATAAGTTAGTAACTCTGGGTGCTCCTTTACAAATAGAAACTCCTTTTATCCTCCCTTCCAATTCTACTTTTGCCAATAAAGCCGTAAAGCCGTAAAGCCTTTTGCACATAACAGGAAAAGATATGGTGGCAATGGGTCTTCTTGGCATATTCCCCGTAAAGGATGTATCATACCATAGGGTTTTCCATTCACCAATATAGAGAAGGATGGAGTGGTAACACAACTCATCACCCTCTCTATCCATAATGCTGGGAAGTCCATTTTCTCCGTAATCCCCTGAAGGAATTGCCATTCCACACAACCTTTGATCTCAACGACCCGTCCCCTTAGGGTTGACTCACATAGAACCCATGTGCATCCTTACATAGAAATTAGACATACGACCTTATCATGCAAACCAATCGCTTATATATGGAAAGGTGATCCCGAGTATCTAGGGACCCTTCTCTCTACAAGGAAAACCCCTCGTATCAAGGGATTCAAGTCAACTCTCTACTATTATATAAACCATAAACCTAGATCTTCTTGAGGTACATGAATTCTCCCTAGCTCTTGTACTCTTAAGTTCTTGGAAATTCTGCTATCACTGACTTAACCTTCGAAGGGTCTATGGCTGGTACCCCACTAGTGCCCTTTGATTGGCTTTTCTCTTTTGTTCTTTAGGTACACCCATTTTTGCATGTGCGAATGACCAACTCACTGACGATTTTTGTGCAACATTAGTTGGCGCCTTCTATGGGAAGCGAGTGATAAGCCATATCGCCACTTTAGAGACAAAGAGTTGTATGGTCCTGATGCAATTAATGGCCACCACCAACCAAGAGACCGGGGACCCGCCCAATGCATTGGAAAGGTAGATACAAACCCTGGCTGCAACAGTTGAACGGCTTACTCAACGGAACCATAAGTTGGAACGACAATTGGAACAACAGAATGATCAAAAGCCGAATGATCAGAACAACAGGGATGAACGCGACAACGATCGTCCCCCAACGAATGACCACCAAGAAAGGGATGACCAAGAGGAAAGTAATGCTGTCAGCAGAAACGACCAATAGGATACCAGTCATCCCTTCAAGCTAGAAGTCGGCGCATTGCACATGGGCAAGAAATGTAGACAATGAAAGAAAAGATGGATATGATGATGAAGGCCCTAAAAGGTCGAGTGTCCACGAGTTTGGACAAACTAGTCCATTGTATTGAGTCCCCTTTCACTGCACCTGTCACAACCTTCCCTCTTCCGACCAAGTTCAGAATGCCGCAAGTGGAAGCATATGACGAATCGAGGGACCCCCTCGACCACCTAGAATCATTCAAAACTCTCATGCACATGCAAGGAGTTCCAGACGAGATCATGTGCAGATCCTTCCCCACCACACTCAAAGGGCAAGCCCAAGTATGGTTTAGCAAGATAACCCCCAATTCCGTCTCGACTTTCAAGGAATTAAGTGGGCTCTTTGTCACACATTTCAATGGAGGTCAGCGATACAAGAGGTCCTTGGGAAGCCTCCTAAACATCAAGTAGTGAGACGACGAGAACTTGATGTCGTATGTCACTCGATTCAACAAGGAGGCACTACTAATTGACGAAGCCGACAATAAAGTCCTAGTCACAGCTTTCACCAATGGACTTCAATTCAAAAATTTCTTAGTTTCTGTTTACAAGAATAACCTGAAGACCATGGCAGAAATGCTATATCAAGCCACGAAGTATATGAACGCCGAGGATGCCATGATCACCAGAGGAGGCGAACCAAAGAAGCGAGAAAAGCACAACGATCCCCATTTGGACAGGGGAAGGAAGGTAGCTCGAACAGGTGATAGAAGGGATGAACAAAGGGCAAGGCCCCCGCCAGGACAAATGACTAGTTTCACTCCGCTCAATGTCCCACTCGATTAGGTTTTGATGCAGATCAGGGACAACCCCGCTTTGTCATGGCTCTACGGATGGTGCAAAATGTCCAACTCACCGGTCATCTGCCCAAGCTTACTCAAATGAACAACCCAGTGATCAGCTTCACTGAGGAGGATGCCCGACAAGTCCATCACCCCCTTGACGATGCCTTGGTGATTAGCTTGACCATTGCAAACTTCAATACCCGACAGGTCTTGGTGGACAACGGAAGCTTAGCCAACATCCTCTACTATCCAGTCTTCCAACAAATGAGGATCGGTAAGGAATGGCTCACACCGTCAGACGCCTTTCTAGTAGGCTTTGGTGGAACGAAGGTCATACCCATCAGATCTGTCACATTACCAGTTACCATCGGCACCTACCCTCAACAAATCACAAGGGATGTCACTTTCTTGGTAGTGGATTGCTCGTTAGCTTACAACGCCATCATAGGGCAATCGACACTCAACGCATGGAGGGCATCCACATCCACATAGCACTTACTACTGAAGTTCCCAATGGAGTATGGGATACGAGAGTCCCGAGGAGATCAGGTGGCAGCCCGGGAATGCTATATGACCATGCTAAAGATGGATGAACGTGTGACCACCATAAACATTGAAAGGCAATGAGTAAATGTAGAGTCGACAAAGGAATTAGAGACCATCTCCCTTGACGAAGGACACCCAGATCGGGTCACTCGCATCGGCACGCAAGTCAACCCTTCGATTCAAAATAGGTTGATCCTTTTCCTAAGAAACAACTTGGACATCTGCACTTGGAGCCATGAAGATATGCCTGATATCGACCCGAGCATCATGATTAATTAGCTCAATGTTTCCCCATCCTTTCCACCCGTCCACCAAAATAAACGGGTCTTTGCCCAAGACAAGGACAATGCCATAGCCAAAGAGGTCCATAAATTGCTGGATGCAGGCTTCATTAGAGCGGTTTACTACCCTGAATGGTTGGCCAACGAGGTCATGGTCAAGAAAGCAAATGGGAAGTGGAGAATGTGTGTGGGCTTCACTGACCTAAATAAAGCCTGCCCAAGGGATAGCTACTCCCTCCCATGGATCGACTTCCTTATGGATTTGACGGCTGGACACCAATTGTTAAGCTTCATGGATGCTTTCTTTGGATACAACCAAATCAAGCTTGAGGAATTAGACCTAGAGAAGATATCATTCATCACTAGCCAAGGCCTTTTTTGCTACAAGGTCATGCCATTCGGACTAAAGAATGCGAGAGCAACATATCAAAGGCTTGTGAACAAAATGTTCACCCAGCAGATCAGACGAAATGTTGAGAAATACGTAGATGACATGTTGGTGAAAAGTAAAGAGGAGGATCTCCACCTAAATGATCTTGAGAAAATGTTTGGGACTCTTCGCCTTTATGGAATGAAGCTCAACCCGCATTCAGGGTATCATCAGGAAAGTTCCTTAGCTTCATGGTATCCTAACGGGGTATTGAGGCCAATCCTGAAAAGATCCAAGCCGTCTTAGAGATGAGCCCCCCGAAGAACGTCAAGGAGGTGCAAAGCGTAATCGGAAGGGTCGCGACACTCAACAGATTCATCTCAAGGGTAATGGATAAATGCCTACCATTCTTCAAGATCCTAAGGAAAGCTTTTGAATGGACCAACGAATGTCAGAAAGCATTCGAAGAACTGAAGGCATACTTGGCATCCCCACCACTTCTAAGTCCATCAAAACCTAATGAAGATCTCTTCCTATACTAGTTCATATCCCCCACAGCCGTCTGTTCGGCCCTAATCCAAGAAGAGGATCATGTACAATTGCTAGTGTACTACATAAGCCAAGCACTCAGGGGGGCAGAGGAGAGATACCCACCCATGGAGAAGTTAGCCTTCGCTTTGATCACAGCAGCCCGTAAACTTAGGCCATACTTCCAAGCACATACCATAATGGTTCAAACAGGCCTCTCCGGAAGACAATGGATAACCCAGAGGCCGTTGGTCGATTAGTTTTATCGACAATAGAGCTAAATGAGTTCGATATTCAATACTACATGAGGACCGTAATCAAGGCACAGGCCTTAGTTGATTTCATCACAGAATTTACTACAGGCAAAATCAAAGACTAAGGGGCAACCCACTGGAAAATTCAAATGGACGAGTCACCCAAAAAACATGCTAGAGGGATCGGAGTGGTCCTTCAATCTCTAGAAGGGGACATCATCGAATGTGTCATTCGACTCTAATTCCCGAAAACTAATAATGAGGCCGAATACAAAGCCATTCTCACAAGGCTTGATTTGGCTAAAGCAGTCAGGGCCTCATCAATCGTCCTTTATAGCGACTCCCAGGTTGTCATTGGGCATATCAATGGGGATTACAAAGCCAAAGGTGAATGCCTAAAAAAGTATTTTGACCTTATTAAAAGGCGGATGAATCAAACCTTTGCGGTGAAATTCTTACAAGTTCCAAGAGAAGAAAATGAACATGCCAATTGGTTTGCCAAAGCTACATCTACAGAGCACATGGTGATCGATCGACATGTCCTATCCTTCGTTCAACAATCCCCCGCCATCGAAGAATTGGAATTATAGATGATCTTGAAAGGCGTTGACTAGACAACTCCAATCATCTCCTACCTTAAAAACGGGACCTTTCCTAAAGATTGCGATGTATCCTAACGACTGAAGGTTTAGGTAGCATGTGCTCATAGCGGATGTACTATATAAGAGAGGTTTTTCCCGACCGTACCTAAGATGCTTGATCCCTGATAAAGCAGACTACGTCATAAGGGAGGTCTATGAAAGGGTGTGCGAGAACCATTCAGGGGCATAATCGTTGATTCATAAGCTCATACGAGTGGAGTTCTATTGGCCCACAATGTAGAAGGATGCCGAATCTTATGTAAAGGCATGTGACAAGTGCCAGCACTTTAGCAATGTCGTGAGGCAGCCATCAGAACCGCCCAATGAACACCCCATGGCCTTTCACTCATTGGTGATTAGACATCATGAGACCATTTCCAATGGCAGTACAAAAACTCAAGTTCCCAATTATGGGGATTGACTACTTCACCAATGGGTAGAGGCAGAACCATTGGCAACCATCACGGAGAAGAATGTCCGTAGTTTTGTCTGGAAAAGCATCATCTATCGATTTGGGATTCCTAGGGTCCTCGTCTTTGACAATGGCAAGCAGTTTGACAACAATGTGTTTAGAGATTTTGCAATCAACTGGGGATAAAAAACCACTACTTTTCACCTACCCACCCACAAGCCAATGAGCAAGTTGAGGTTACCAACTGATCCTTACTCAAACTGATCAAGACTCATCTGGAGGGGGAAAAGGAGATATGGTCGGACGAGCTACCAAGCATCTTATAAGCATGTAGGACAACAATTCGAACACCCACAAGAGAAACACTATTCCGTCTAACATTTGGGAATGAGGCTGTCATCCTCACGGAAGTGGGAATATCAAGCTACAAGATAGCCCACCATGATGAAGGGAAGAATGAAGAGAGATCCCCTGCATTTGGATCTACTGGACGAGGTAACGGTAACCGCTGAGCAATTGATGATCCGATACCAAGAACTCATGGCCAAACATTATAACATCAAGGTAAAGCCTCAACACTTCAGCATCAGAGACCTTGTCCTAAGGAAGGTAACCATGGCCACCAAAGATCTCACGCAAGGGAAATTAGGACTTAATTGGGAGGGTCCATATAGAATCATCAATTACAACAGGAAAGGTACCTACCACTTAGAAATGCTCAATAGGCAAAAGCTGCACCACCCTTAGAATGCTAATCACCTCAAAAGATACTATCAGTACTACATCAACAACGACTTATGTTATCGCTTATGTTATTGCTTTCCTTTAAGTTTTGTTTAAGTAGTTAGCTGACCAATTTTGTCTAGCCGATCGAACAACAAGTTATCAACATTTTATCCAATTATTTTCAAATAAAGTTATTATTTACAATAAGGAAAGACTTGTAAAAAGCAAAGACCTACTCCAAAGATAAACCGATGATCAAGGATTCCCTCGAGCACCTAATCAAATCCTAAGCCCTACTTAAGTGGTGGACCAACGATCAAGGATGCCCTCGTGCACCTGATCAAATCCTAAGTCCTACCAAAGGGGTGGACTGATGATCAAGGATGCCGTTGTACACCTGATTAAATCCTAAGTCCTACCTAAGGATGGACAGACAATCGAGGGTGCCTTCGGGAGACCGATCCTCATCAAAACTTAAAACCCTACCCGAAAGCAAACCAACGAATGATTAGACATTGATGAAAATAAGGAATACCGACGAGTCATATCACTTTGTGCCCAACAACTGAGAAAAGACCAAACTGACGAGCATGAACATTTGTGCCAAATAACTAAAGTAAAAGATTTATAAAATTACTGAAAATTCAAATGTTAACCTAAAACAAAGGGCAAGGATAACTTGAGCCCAAAACAAGGCACCATCATTGTTTTTGAATTACAAACCAAAGACTAACAAAACAAAACAAAAAAAAGAAAAAAAAGAAAAGAAAAAGAGAAGGGTTAAATCTTTCAAGGATCAGCAGGTGGGTTGTCAATCTGCTCTTGAGGGATCATAGGGTTGTCGGCTGCATCAGTCGGCTCATCGGTCACCACTGCCTCCTCGTCGGTCTCCACATCGTCGGGGATTGGCTTAGCAGTAGGAGTTGTCGAGGTGGTCAAGTTAATCTGGATTTGGGAGAAGTCCAGGTTTGGAAACATAAGGGTGGTTTGTTTGCGGAAATCCTCAAACTCATCCCCATACTAACCCCCCATTTCATTGAAATAAGGTTGGGATCCTTGGTACTCCTCAATGGCTTCTTCCTTCACCTTTTCCATATGTTCATGAAGCGCTGCCAACTCGGACTTCAAATTCACATTCTCCTTAATCAACCCGTTGGTCTGATGGCTATTGCACTCAGCTTAACCTTCAAGTCAACCACCTCTTGACCAAGGGTCCGAGAAGACTCCTTGAATTTCTTCAAGGCATCTGCTTTAGACCCCAGACGATCCTTCAAGCTTTTGATCGATGCCTTGCAAGATGCACAATGGACCTGTAAAGCTCGCATCCTCACCAATCCCTAATTTAGAAGGAACGAATCAATGTCAAAAAGGGACGAGCAAAGTAAGGGATGAGTCTACGCTAAGGGACGAATGAAATGGAAACACTTACCCTCATCATGTCATGGAGACCGGAGTCACCCAAAGGATCAGTCTCATGCTCTGAACATTGTCCAAATCAGCGCTGCGAACGATGGAGCAGGCAATGTCCATGGCATACCCCTTATCCTTCACCAGTAAAGGGAGAGGAGGAGGAGCGATGGGGCCTTGGGAAGTCATGAGACCCTTCCCAATTCTGTGGCAAGGAACATCAGCAGTTACCTCACATGCTTCCAAACTAATGGACAAAGCATTGGCCCCTTTGCTCGACGACTGAGCATCAGAGGTGTGCTTCCTCTTCTTGGAAACATGAGGGTGCTGGGTCGACGATCCCACACCTTAAGCTCACAAAGCTGTGTCCTTCTTGATCTCTTCGTGCCTGTTTTTTGCTACTTGCTTGTTCTTAGCTGACTCCATCTCTGAAACCGATGGGTGGGTTAGAAAGCACACAATTTCAAGCCAAAACAAAGTAAACTAGACGAGCAAAAGAAAAAAAATAATAAAATAGAAATAAACATTTACTAACTCTCAAGAAGCGGTCTAATCGTCGGGCTTCCTCAGAAGGGATAGGTCCATCACAGTAGGCATAAAGTGTGTCCAAATTGACGAGCTTCTTCCAAGACCTTTCCTTGAAAGGTATCTCAAAAGCTCTCTCCAAGAATTCCTCTTGCTCAGGACGGAAATTTTGTTGAATATGTCAACGATAATGAAATTAAGGTAAAAAGGACTTTACTCATGTCATTTTAGACGTGGAATTGTACACGTATGTTGAGTTAAAATGGATTCATGTAGGAAGCATGGCTTGATAGTGTTGAAGCTGAACCAAAATATGCTGGAAAAGGGTCTGCTGTAATAAACAATGAAGATGATGCCAATGACCTTTCTTCTGACGATATCGGAACGATGAAGAGGCGTATTGCTGACATACTTGAGCCAGGAGAAACGGTAAGTTATAGTGTGTTTTAAATTCATTTATTTATGGTAAACATTTTCAGCTTTCTATTTTGTAATTACAATATCAATAAGATTACAAAATTGTGTATAATAGGTTGTACATTCTATTTTCCCTTAAAAACTGACTATATCTGGTTTTTTCTGCAATTGTGAAAGTGGCATACTTTATATGTTGTATTCGAACCTAGGCCTTTTTGTTTTGAAGGCGTGTTTAGGTCAGTCAATATGATGTGACAAGAAATGAATATAAAGATATTTTGGATATTCTAGATGACCACAATGCATATCCTGTAAATAACAATGTACAATGACCAATGGTATCTGTGTACTCATTTAAAGTGGAAGTTCCGATGGAAGATTAATTGGTTGCTTCTTTACAAATTCGTTTATTCAAAATTTATTTTATTGGGCTTGAGTTAAAGAAAATTAAATATGCAAAGATTCAAGAATTGTGGTCTAGTTTTGATGCCGGACCTTCTTTGCACCTTTGATAGGTCATTTTAGTTATTAGTATTGAGTCTTTTAGGTTGAAAAGTTGCTGGACCAGTTTTAATTAAGGTCTATTAGAATAAAGGCAATTTGGTAACTTTTAGAAATTTGGAATGGGCTGTCATTGGCTGTACCAAAGGCTCATGAGTCTTATTTTATTTTTACGTAATATTAAGTCTTTTATTTAACTATCATTAGTATTCCTATTCATTCGAGGAATAGGTTATTTAGAGTCCTAGTCCTACTAGGAAAATGATTACTATAGCCTCTATATAAAGGCTCTTTTGTAGTCATGTTATGGCAGAATATTTTGATTAATAAAATTCAATAGCTTATTTTAAGCTTTGTTTGTGTGATGCAAACTTCTCCGATGTGTAATGCAAAGGAACCCTAGGTGTGATACTTATGAAGACCTAAGCGTGATTGCCTAGTGTTTTATTTATGTTATTTTTTATTTATCCCCTGTTTCTGCCCCCAAATAGCCATCAATATTCATACTTTTCCTAACCTAAACTCTTAAACAATAATCCTTATTCAAAAATTCATCAAGAAATCTAGTATACTGCTGAACTTCTTTACGGTCTTACATCAGAGTGTGGTGGCTTGGCTGAGATAAGAGGGGAGGAGGAGAAATCTAGGTAGGGTGAAATCTTGGCAAGGATGTGAAATCTACCTGGTGGTTGTAAGGAAAAAGCTGTTGACGTGGTGCAAAAGTCGGAATTTGGAGGAGAAACTGCAAACCATACTGGCAAATTTGTGAGTCTGAGTTTGGTTTGTGAGGTTTGATTGAGTGTTTGTAATCCATATTATTGATTGTGGATTTTAGTTGGCATTGCTTGTAGCTGAATCACATTAAAATATTGTTGTCATATGTGATTTTTTATTTATTTCTTTTTCATGTGAAGTGCTTTGGCTAGCCCTAGATTCCGTCATTTCTCATTTAATTTGTGGAGTCCAACTTCAGGTCAAATTAGGAGACACTTTTTTATTTGCTAACTACATGAAATAGAAAAAAGAATAAATCGATCAATTTTGTGGAGAAATTCAAAGTGAAAGATATCTACTAAAATAATTATGTACTTATATCAGATCAGCTGAAATCTATATATTTTACAAGAACAAATTCCCCAATTTCCTTTTTAACATCCAAGGAGAGATTCTTCAACGCATAGATTTAGCAATCTCCCAATGAGAGCACTAATTTCCAATAAAATTTAAAAAGTGGTTATTGTAAAGTGCACCAAAAGAATGGGATTAAAGGAAGTCTTTGGAGAGAAATGTTTCGTAACTTATATGATGGCTAATGTGGATGGTTGACAGCCACTAGAAACAATATCTTACTTGTTAATTTGGCTTAAAGCCTATAAGTTGAGCCCCTTGAAGTACAGTCCAGGTTCAGTCTCAGGCTCGCTAATTATCTGCCTGGTTTTAGTCTCCAATTTGAATTTTTAAAATACGAACGGGCTGAGCTGCTTATCCCGGCCAACAAAGCTTCGTAACAGATCACTTGTTCGCAGCGCTACCCATCCCATGTGATGTACGTGGTCATCATAAATGAAGAGAACTTCTTATTCATTCGTTATATATATTTTTCTTACCTAGTGTAAAAAGCATGCAATTTCAAATATAAATAATTAATACCGTCTTTGGGGTGAAGTAAATAGCATAAAATAACTGGTTGAATGACCTTTGCTCTTTTACATTTGAAGAAATGTATGTGATCTGCCTGCCCCGTCCTGAATAGACGAACACGACCAAGCTGAGCAAGTGAGCATATGAATCTTTTGTACTTTTTCTTAGTAGAAGTTGACCCCTACAATTTGTGGCTCACTTGCTATCATGCCGATAATTTCTTAGAAATGGTTGCTGTAAGGTTTCTCTCTCTCTCCCTCTCTCTCTCTTAAGAGCATCAAGTATAGGAATTGTAGTTGGTAGTTGTAGATTGTTGGTTCTATCAAATCACTACCGTTATTTTCATGGGCACACTCGTATTCTCTTTAGTAGAGCACAGAGTGTTCTGAACAATCTATGTACTAGCTTTCATGCTTTGATGATCTCTTTTAGAACCAGGTGTAGGTGTGTGCATCTGCACACTCACATTCATGTACATAGATGTGTGTACATGCTTGCTCCTTTTTCTTTTGACTAGAAGAATGTGGATTCCTCACAATTCAAACTTACAAATCGCAAAACTGTGCATTAATTTTGTATGAAGGTATAGTACATACATCAATATCAATTTAAATATTTTACACAAGACAAGAGCCTTGTAGCTCTAATGGCAACTCCCGATTTCTCCAACGAAGACATCCTGGGTTCAATTCCCCCACCCCCATTTATTGAATTATCAAAAAAAAAAAAAAAGTGTATATCTTATATAAGCTTTTTAATTAACATGAACAACCTTTTAATGTTAATAACTAAATGTTTGAAACAAAAAACATGGGTAGCATTTGAGTAGTCGCTTCAACTAGCCAAGACACAGCCCTCTTTCCTTTAAACATATTTCCCATCCGTCCACTGCCAAATTAAGAAAATAATGTGATGGAATCCTTGCTCTCTTGCCTCTTTGCAGAATCTCCCTTACTGCTACAGTTCTACTACTCCAACTTCCTGCTTTGATGTGTAGTTAGAGCTGTAACATCCCACAAAATCCTCCTGCCCAATTTGACATTTGGCCACAAAAGCAATCACCCTTCATCCCCACCCCCCTTCCAAAAAAACCTGCAACTAGTCCACACTCCTCTGTTAATGCTATCAGCTGCCACCTCAGCACTCCTTCAGTCTTCTTGGAACCAAATCCTGCCAGCATAGCCACCCATACAGAGCTAGAGAGTAGCCAACCAAAGGCTTACTAAAACGTTAGAAACTGTATAGGAGATCATTGCACGCACTCGAATCTTTTATTCCTATGATACTAAATAGCCCATAAAGTTAGAACTAGGACTGTGCAAGTTCTAACTTCTTGTTCACTATGATAGCCTAGACAAACTTGAGTGATAACATGTCTAAATAAAATTCACTTCCTCTTGAGTGGACTAACTTTTAATTAACAAATGCATCTGCAATTCTTACATGATGCACCCTTTCAACTCAATCAGACTATTCATGTCATTACCATAACCATATACCCCATGGGTTGTACTGATACACGTCATCATTAGTGTTAACATGTATAGTGTTGTGAGCTTTAGGCCCAACTAGTTTACTTGTATAGCACTCTTACTTGTACTATACTCTTACTTGTACTGCACTCATATGCCTCCTATATAAAGGTACTCGTGTATACTCTTTTGGTGAGAAATACAATACTACTGAATTCAGTATTTCTAATATGGTATCAAAGTCACTGCTCTGACCTTTTTCTTAGCAGTCTTATCTTCATTGGTGTTACTCCATTCTCAATATCGCTTCCACAGTCACAACAGCTGCCGCAGCCTTTCGTCATTGAACCTCCGACATCTTCTAGACACCGTCTTAGGTTCCAGACCTATAGCAGCCATCGTTGATGAGTTCCACACTGCAAAGACCACTGCCCTTTTCCGCACCGCCGCGACTCTTGCTACGATCAGTTTTCTGCCGGTACCACTGCGATCGTCTTGCACCAATCTACACCTTTGTGGAAGTTGTGAAGCCATCGGACTCTGCACACGCCCTCACGCGCCGCTCGAAGATCCTGTGCTACATCCCATGCACCGTCATCAATTCCAACTGACGTCATCTGTGATGTTATCAGTGCCACGTCAATCCTAGCTTACATCAGCATTTAGTCACCTGCTGATGTCAACACCACGTCATCTTGTTGACATCATCACTTCTGACCGAGTGGACCGTTGACTTTGACCGGGCCGTTGACCGCTAACCGTTGACTTTGCCTGTTAACTAGGAGTTGACTTTGATAGTTGACTTTTTCTCAAAGTTGACTTTTTGCAGCCTAGGTTCTCCTACTCAGTTTTTTGCGTAGATTTCATTTTTGCAGTCTGTTTTTGCATTTTGTGTCTCTAAATGGATAAAAAAGATGTTTTTCTTCCTTGCCCCATCAATACTGTATTGGAGGGGAATAAGAATTACCTATCTTGGTCTCAAGTTATACGCAGTTTTCTTAAGGGTCGCATGCTCTGGAATTTTTGTACTGGTGCAATCACTATTCCTACGAAGGGGGCAAGTGAAGAAGATACTACCTTTCTCAGTCGCATGATTGAATGGGATAGTCACAATCACATGATCCTCACATGGATTCGAAACACTTCCATTCCCTCCATCTCCAATCTGTTGGGCAGCTTTGATGATGAAAAATCAACATGGGATATGCTGGCCAAAAGATACTCAACTACTCACGGATCCATGAAATATCAGTTAGTGGTTGAATTGCATCAACTCAGGCAAGAACTAGGGCAATCCATCAACGACTACTATGAACAGCTTCGCTTCATTTGGGACCAAATTGACCTTTCTGATCCAACCTGGGCATGCCCAAAAGATGCTCAATAATATGCTGCTGTTAGAGATGAATTTCGTCTCTATGAGTTCCTGATGTCACTTCACAAGGACTATGAGCCCATTCGAGGTCAGCTTCTTAATCGCAGTCTCCTCCCTCTCTTGATACTGCTGTGAATGAGTTAGTAAGAGAAGAAGCTCGCCTTGCAACTCTTCAAGCCCAGAATAAGTTTAATGTTCTGGCTATTACTCCTTCTGCTCCACCCATAGAGCAACCTCAGCAATCAGGTGATCCTTCTGGCTCTAGC
Organism: Castanopsis chinensis; assembly: GCA_032878915.1. Taxonomy (NCBI): domain Eukaryota; kingdom Viridiplantae; phylum Streptophyta; class Magnoliopsida; order Fagales; family Fagaceae; genus Castanopsis; species Castanopsis chinensis. The sequence continues at coordinate 3,340,291 of JAVQMG010000086.1, forward strand.
AATCATCGCAAACAGACCAACAAAAAGTTTTGCAACTATTGCAAGCGTCCTAGCCACACTATTGAGACTTGTTACCGTCGCAAAAAATCTACTACTGTAGTTGCTAATACTGAGTCTACTCTGCCAATGCCTCCCATTTCAACTGAGTCCCAGTCTTCTGGATCCACTATCAACCTCTCACCCACTGAACTACAGGAGATCATAGCTCAAGCTGTTCGTATGGCTGATAATGCATCTCTTTCCACTGCTCTCTATGTTTTACCTAGTAAGTCTCAAACTTGGCTATTTGATTCTGCCTGTTGCAGTCACATGACACCTCACTCGTCCTTATTCTCTGAACTTGACCCTACACCACATCCTCTAAATATTCATATAGCTAATGGTTCCACCATGCATGGGAATAGTCTAGGTTTTGTTTCGACCTCCAACATCTCTGTTCTTAGGGTCTTCCATATACCTGACCTATCCCATAATTTGTGCTTTGTGAGACAATTATCTAAACTAGGATATCGCCTTACTTTGTACTATTCTGGGTGTATTGTGTAGGATCCGAGGATGGGACAAGAGTTCAGACTAGTCCTAGAGTTGGGTGTATGATTTTCGTGGACAATCTTCATCTTCCACCTGTTGCTCCGATGTCTGTTACTACTGCTACCGCTGCAGTGTCTTCCTTACCTCCTCTCGCACTTTGGCATTCTCGTCTTGGTCGTGCACCCTCTTCTCGGGTACAATAGTTAGCTTCCAAGGGTATGTTAGATTTTGTCTCCAAAGACAATTTTGATTGTACTTCATTCTAGTTAGGAAAACAACCAGCTTTACCTTTTAATAATAGTGATTCTATTTCTAATAGTATTTTTGAGTTAATTCATTTTGATGTTTGGGGACCTTCTCCTGTTGCTAGTATTCGTGGATCTCAATATTTTGTTGTTTTTATTGATGATTACTCTCGTTATACTTGGATCTTTCCTATGAAATCTCGTTCTGAAATTTTGCCAATATACAGTAACTTTGCAAAAATAGTTGAAACACAATTCTCCAAACGAATCAAAATTTTTCGCTTTGATACCATGTTAGAAATACTGAATTCAATAGTATTGTATTTCTCACCAAAATAGTATACATGACTGCCTTTATATACGAGGCATATAAGTGTAGTACAAGTAAGAGTATAGTACAAGTAAGAGTGTTATACATGCTGTTAACCGCATTCCAAGCACTATCATCCATAATCAAACTCTGTATGAGCGCCTCTTTGGGTCACCCCTGACTATCATCACCTTCACTCCTTTGGATCTGCTTGTTTTTTCTTCTTCAACCTCATGAGCACAACAAACTTGAGCCAAGGTCTAGACTTTGTTGTTTCCTTGGTTATGGAGAAACACAAAAGAGGTCGGTGTTATGATCCTGTTTCTCATCGTCTTCGTGTTTCTCATAATGTTGTCTTCTAGGAACACCGCTTGTTTGTTGAACTCTCTCATTTTCTTTCTTCCCTAACTACCTCATCTGTTTTAGAAGTCCTTCCAGACGAGTCTCATGTTCCTTTTCTAAATACTATTGATCCTCCTTTGGACTTCTCCATCCAACCTCCAGATATTTTTTATGCTACTTTTGGACAGGTCGAAGATGAACAGGTTGATGAAGAGCTACCCTAACTTGAGCCTGGGTCCCCTGCTCCTGCTCCGCTTGAAGATCCTCCACAAGAAATTCCACCTCGTCACTCAACCTGGGTAAGATCCATTCCTACACATCTACTTGATTATCATTGTTACACTGCCCTTGCTACACTCCATAAGCCTCAAACCTATCATGAGGCCTCCACTGACCCTTTATGGCAAATTGCAATGAAAGAAGAACTTGATGCATTAACCAAAAACCATACTTGAGATCTGGTTACTCTCCCTCCTAGACAGTCTGTGGTTGGTTGTAAGTGGATCTACAAGATTAAGACTCGCTCTGATAGGTCCATTAAGCGTTATAAGGCTCATCTTGTTGCAAAAGGCATTACATAGGAGTATGGAATTGATTATGAAGAGACCTTTGCTCCAGTTGCTCACATCTCATTTGTTCGTGTCCTCTTGGCTGTTGTAGCTGCTAGAAAATGGGATCTTTCTCAAATAGATGTTAAAAATGCCTTCCTTAATGGGATTTGAGTGAAGAAGTTTATATGCAACCTCCCCCTAGTCTCTCTATTGAATCAAACAAGGTTTGTCGCCTTTGACGTGCATTGTATGGCCTTAAACAAGCTCCACGAGCTTGGTTTACGAAGTTCAGCTCTACCATCTTTCGCTTGGGTTACATTGTCAATCCTTATGATTTTGCCTTATTTCTTTGTCGCACTGATGAAGGCACCATTTTATTTCTCCTCTATATGGATGATATGATCATAACTGGTGATGACCTCAGTGGCATACAAGAACTCAAAGATTTTCTCAGTCAGCAATTTGAGATGAAAGATCTTGGACACCTTAGCTATTTCTTGGGTCTTGAAGTCACTCATTCCACAGATGGTCTTTATATTACTTAAGCCAAGTATGCTTTTGACCTTTTGTCTCGGGCTAGACTCACTGACAGCAGGACTGTTGACGCTCCAGTAGAGCTTAATGCGCATCTGACTCCCTCGAGGGGGAAAACCAATGTCTAATCCTTCTCTTTACAGACGATTGGTTGGCAGCCTAGTTTATCTCATAGTTACTCATCCAGACATTTCCTATGTTGTTCATCAGGTAAGCCAGTATTTGTTTGCTCCACGATCGACTCACTATGTTGTTGTTTTGCGCATTCTTTGATACTTGAGGGCGCTCTCTTCCATGGCCTTTTCTACTCAGCTCAGTCTCCTCTTGTACTCTATGCATTCTCTAATGCTGATTGGGAAGGAGATCGCACTGATCGCAGGTCCACCACTGGCTATTGTTTCCTCCTTGGCTCTTCCTTGATTTCTTGGCGAAGTAAGAAACAAACCTTTGTGGCTCGCTCCAGTACTGAAGCAAAATATCATGCCCTTGCTGATACCATATCTGAGCTCCTTTGGCTACGATGTCTTCTTAAGGACTTAGGCGTGTTTACATCCTCTGCTACTCCCCTTTATTGTGATAATTAGAGTGCCATTCATATTGCTCACAATGATGTCTTCCTTGAACGAACTAAATATATCGAGATTGCTTGTCATTTTTTCCGTTATCATCTTGTTTATGGTGCTCTCAAGCTCTTCTCCGTCTCCTCCAAAGATCAACTTGCAAATATTTTCACCAAGTCACATCGTAAGGGACACCTTCGTGATTTAGTTGACAACCTCAAGCTGGTCTCACATCCACCTTGAGTTTGAGAGAGGCTGTTAACATGTATAATGTTGTGAGCTTTAGACCCAACTAATTTACTTGTATAGCACTCTTACTTGTACTATACTCTTATTTGTACTGCACTCATATTTACTTGTACTGCACTCATATGCCTCCTATATAAAGGGACTCATGTATACTCTTTTTGTGAGAAATACATTACTATTGAATTCAGTATTTCTAACAATTAGTATTTGGGCTATGGAGCCCAGCAGCAACAAATAAGAAAATTCCTTGTAAGGCCACCTCCACTAAAAATTTATTATTAATAGGTCACTCGTAAACTTTCATAATGAGGTTATTTGGTATCATGATTGGTTGGTATTTTCCTAGAAATGGTTCTGTGGGTTTAGTTACTTGGAAGCAGTGAAGATAAATTACGTGATTATTGTGAGTAGTAACAACAATATAATGATGATAATAGTTTCTGTTCTCTGTATAGGCTTATGGGCTCTTGTATCTTATCTGGTAATAGTTTTCTGTAATGATCTGAGTGTACTTGTCTCCATGTTTTTATAATATCTCATTATTAGTGCATGCACATGTTGCATGAGCGTGTATTTCCTTAAACGTATTCAGCATTTGTTTATTGGCTATGTTTGTATCCTTTTCATACCCAACCTGATTCTGGTTTCTTTAATTTAATCTTGGTTATTTCAATGCTTCAGGTACTACTATAACAAAAGTTTGGGGTACTATTATGACCCATCTACAGGACTGTTTTGTTCTGCAGCATCAGGACAATGTAACGTAAATACATCCTTTAATTTTTAGTATTTATTTGATGTTGTGTTGTGTTCCTAATTGGTTGCTGATTGATAAGGGTAATTCTTAAACGACACCATAAAGCTGACGAGTCCATCCCAAAGCTGACGGGTGCGCCTCAAGATCCTTGGTGCCTTTATGTGACGACCATGAGACATAGACAGAATGAGAAGCTTACGACTTAAAGCTAACAGGGGCAAGACAAAATCTGGAAAAGTCTAGCATATATTTTACTTGAGCTCCACGTATGAATATATAAGGAAATATCTTGTGCCCCATGATAAAACCTAATCCAAAAAACTCCTACAAGGAAATGATTCTGTAAGATGCGCAAATTAAAGATCTCTCCTACAAGGAAAGATCTTCTGAGCCAAGAAACGAATATCAACCTTATGCTACTATAAAAACCCCAAGACCCTCACAAACTAAGGTACGCTTAATTCACCCTAGCTTTGGCACTCTAGAGTTGTGAACAAGAGATTTCTCTAATTTGATCGTCAAAGGGTATTTGGCCGATACCACATTGTTACCTTTTGTAAGTTCTTCTTCTTCCCTTTGTGTTATGCAAGTCTTGTTTGAGGTACGTGAGGACCGTTGTGGCTCACTGAAAATTTTCGGCATCATCAGTTGGTGCCATCTGTGGGAATTGATAGGAAGTAAGTTGTATTACCACTTCCTAGAAAAAGAGTTGCATGGTACTCACTCGCTTAATGGCAACCACCACCAACAATCAAGGGGACGAACCATGTACCACTGCCCTCGAGAGACAAGTTCAGACGCTACAGTTGTAGAACGCCTTACCAAGAAAAACCATGGCTTAGAAGAGCAACTACACCAAAAGAACGCGGTACCTAACACTCAGGAGGAGGACCAGGAAGGAACCAGCATCGAGAGAAGGAACCAAGAGGGGCTGGAAGGCAGTAACGCCTCAACCAGATAAGAGCGACAGGATACAAGTCCTCCGTCTGCTGAGGATACTCCACCGTCACACATAGTCGCAAAGATGCAGATGATGAAGGAACGAATGGACTTCATGATGAACGCCCTCAAAGGGCGGGTATCGAACGATCTGGATGAGTTAGTACACTAGACGGATTCGCTCTTCACCGCATCCGTCACCTCATTCCCCTTTCCGCCAAAATTTCGCATGCCCTAGATGGAAACTTACGACGGCAGTAAGGACCCCCTTGATCACCTAGAGACCTTCTAGACATTGATGCACTACAAGGAGTGGCAGATGAAATCATGTGCCAAGCCTTCCCAACTACGCTAAAAGGTCCTACAAGGCTATGGTTCAAAAAGCTGACGCCAAATTCCATCAGCACCTTTAAGGAGTTAAGCGCCCAGTTTGCCTCGCACTTCATTAGAGGGCATAGACATAAGAAGACCATAGCATGCCTGATGAATATCAAACAACGGGAGGAGGAAACATTGAGATCCTACATAGCATGTCTTAACAAGGAGGCACTCTCGATTGACGAAGCCAACGACAAGATACTCGTGGCCGCGTTTACCAACGGACTATGAAAGGGTAAGTTCCTATTTTCCTTATACAAAAATGACCCCAAGACTATGTCGGAGGTACTCTACAGGGCAACTAAGTACATGAACACCGAAGACGCGGTGCTGGACCGAGAAGATAAACCTAAGAAGAGGGAAAGATAGGAGGAAGCGCGGTAAGACAGAGGACGAAAAAGAACAAAAACAGGAGACTGATGAGAAGATGGGCATTCAAAACAACCTATTGGGAGGTTTCAATCAAGTCTTGATGCAGATCAAGGACGAAGGAGCCCCGACGTTCCTAAGGAAGTTAAAGGGGGACCTCAATAAAAGGTCTTGAGATAAGTACTACCGATTCCACCGGGATCACGGGCACGACACATCTGACTACTACGACTTGAAGCAACAAATTGAAGCTCTTATTCAACAAGGAAAATTGCAGAGGTTCGTTAACAAAGAGAAGACGGACGCATAACAGGAGCAACCCATACGGCGAGAGAGCGAACGTCCTAAACCGCCCATATGAGACATAAGGATAATCGTGGGAGAAACTACAACCTCCTACTCCACTAAAAAGGCTCACAAGACTTACCTAAGGATGGTTCAGAACGTTCAGCTCACAGGCATTGTTCCCAAGATAACACAATTCGACAATCCCGTTATTGGGTTTTCAGAGGAAAACACTTGTCATCTCTACCACCCTTATGAAGATGCACTAGTAGTTAGCATATGAATAGGGGAATACAACACACATCGAGTCCGGATTGATAATGACATCTCCGTCGACATCCTTTACTACCTAGCATTCCAGCAAATGAGGATTGACAGAGAACGGCTAATTTCGACTAACACTCCACTCGTTGGTTTTGGAGGAACAAGGGTATTCCCCCTCAGTGCAGTCATGTTACCTGTCACGGTTGTGGATTACCCCTAGTAAATCACTAAAGACGTAACATTCCTCGTGGTTGACTGCTCGTCTGCTTATAATGCCATCTTAGGACGGCCTACCCTCAACTCGTGGAAAGCGATAACTTCAACTTACCATTTAATGATCAAATTCCCTACCGAGTATGGAATGGGAGAATTACGTGGAGATCAGGTGGCTGCTTACAAGTGCTACGTAGCTATGTTGGAGATAGACTACCATCTTCAAGCCATAAATATAGAAGAGCATCGGGCGGTAACAGAGTTGATTGAAAAAACTTGAAGAAATACATCTTGACGATTCTAGACTCGACTGGATGATTAGGATTGGCACCCTTGCCAGTTCGCCTATCCGCCAAGCACTCACAACTCTTCTTCAAGAGAATCAGGATGTCTTCGCCTACAGTCATAACAACATGCCAGGGATCGACCCGTCAGTCATAAAACACAAGTTGAATGTATCACCTACGTTTCCACTTGTTTGACAGAGAAGAGAGTATTCGCCCAAGAGCAGGACCGAGCTATAGTGGAAAAAGTACACAAGTTGCACAGCGCAAACTTCATCAAGGAAGTGTATTACCCTGACTGGCTGGCCGGCCAATGTGGTGATGGTCAAGAAAGCCAATGGGAAGTGGAGAACGTGTGTAAACTTTACGGACCTGAACAAAGCGTGCCCCAAGGATAGCTACCTGCTACAGTGGATCAACGTTCTCATAGACTCTACAACTCACCACCAGTTGCTAAGCTTCATGGATGCCTTCTCTGGCTACAACTAGATCAAGCTTAACGAAGTGAATCAAGAGAAGACTTCATTTGTCACAAGTCAAAGGCTATTCTACTACAAAGTGATGCCATTCGGACTCAAAAACCTGGGCGTGACATATCAGAGGCTCATGAACAAGATGTTTACACATCAAATCGGAAGGAATGTCGAGGTCTATGTTGACAACATGCTGGTAAAAAGTTGAAGAGAAGGCAATCATTTGGACGACATTAAGGAAACCTTCGACACCCTCCGTTCTTACAACATGAAGCTCAATCCAAGCAAGTGTGTGTTCGAGGTGACAACTAGAAAATTCCTAGGGTTCATGGTGTCTTAGAGAGGTATCGAAGTCAACCCCGAAAAAGTCCGAGCCAGGAAATGACGCCACCAAGGAACATAAAGAAAGTCTAAAGCCTCAACGGTAAAGTAGCGGTGCTCAATAGGTTTGTATCGTGTGTGACGGACAAATGCCTACCTTTCTTCCACACATTGAAGAAGTCTTTTGAGTGGGCCACTAAAAGTTAGTAGGCGTTCGAGGATTTGAAGGCCTACCTCTCTTCCCTACTATTGCTAAGTCCCTCTAAGCCTAGGGAAGAATTGTTCCTCCATTTGGCGATATCCTCGGCTGCTGTCAATGCGGCCTTGATCAGGGAGGAAAATAGGGTGCAAATGCCCGTGTACTATACCAGCCGAGCACTCCGAGGCGTGAAGGAAAAATACCCACTGATGGAGAAGCTTGTCTTTGCTCTAGTTACCACAGCCCGAAAGCTAAATCCATATTTCCAAGCCCACACTATCATCATCTTGACTAACAAGCCTTTACGGCGAGAGATGAGTAGTCTCGAAGCCACCAAATGAATGACGCTATGGGCAATAGAATTGAGTGAGTTCGACATTCAATACTACCCACGCACCACTATAAAGGGGCAAGTAATTGCCGACTTCATCGTGGAGTTCACTAATATGGAAGGCTACAGGGGCAGAAGAACATCGTCAATGGAGCATTCACATGCATGGGTCATCTAACAGGCAGGCTGAAGGAGCCGATGTATTTCTCCATTCCCTTGAAGGAGATGAAGTTGAATGCATGGTTCGTCTTGACTTCCCAATAATAAACAATGAGGCTGAGTACGAAGCATTGGTGGCAAGACTAGACCTTGCTAAAGCTGTGGGAGCAACAAGTGGGATCGTACACTGCGACTCTTAAGTGGTTATCAGTTAAATAAACTACGACTACGAGTGCAAAGGAGAAAGAATGAAGAAGTACCAAAGAGCAAGTACCGAAACGAGCAAGCGAGATGCATGCCAAGTTTTTCCAAATCCCAAGGGAGGAGAATGAACAAGCTGATCATCTTGCTAAAGCCGCATCCGCAGAACAAATGCTTATCCCCGGGAAGGTACTTCCTTTTGTTCAGCTTTCACCTTTGATCGATGATGTCAATATACAGGAAATAAGCTCGGGAAGTGACTAGACTATGTCAATAGTCTTCTATTTGAAAGACGCCACTCTACTTGACTATAAAGAGGCCGCGAGGAAGTTGAAGGTCTAGGCAGCACGATTCATCATGATAAAAGATATCCTTTACAAAAGGGGCTTCTCCCACCCGTATCTAAGATATTTGAGCTCTGAAGAAGCAGACTGTGTCATGAGAGAAGTCCATGAAGGCATCTACGGGAATCATTCAAGATCACGGTCTTTGGTGCACAAAATGATTCGGGCCAGGACTACTAGCCTACTATGCAGAAGGATGCATAGACCTATGTTAAAGCCTGTAACAAGTGCCAAAGATTTAGTAACAACATCAAGCGGCCGGCAGAAGAGCTCACCCCTATGGAGGCCCCGTGGCCTTTTACTCAATGGGGATTAGACATCATGGGCCCATTCTTGATAGCAATAAGACAACTGAAGTTTCTAATAGTCCGCATAGACTATTTTATCAAATGGGTAGAAGTTGAAACCCTGGCCACCATCACAGAGAAGAACGTACAAAGTTTCGTTTGGAAGAACATCATTTGTAGATATGGGATCCCTAGGGTCTTGGTGTCAGACAATGGGAAGCAATTCGACAACGACTCCTTCAGGAACTTTTGCTCACAGTTAGGGATTAAGAACCACTACTCCTCCCTTCCCCACCCTCAAGCTAACAGACAAGTTAAGGTCACGAACCGATCCTCACTTCAGATCATCAAGACTCGACTCAAGAAGGCAAAGGGTGTATGGCCCGAAGAGTTGCCGAGCGTACTATAGGCGTACAAGACGACAGCCAGAACTCCCACAAGAGAAACGCTATTTCGACTGGCATAAGAAGGTGAGGTAGTCATCCCAGCTGAGGTCAAGCTCACAAGCTACAAGGTGGACAATCACGATGAAAGGAGGAACGATGAGGCCATATGTCTATAACTCGACCTAGTGGATGAAGTAAGGGCAACAGCTGAACAGAGGCTAGTGAGATATCAAGACCTTATGGCCAAGTACTACAACGCCAGAGTCAAGCATAGGGACTTCCAAGTTGGAGATTTCGTCTTGAGGAAGGTCATGGGCACCACGAGAAATCCATCCCAAGAAAAGCTTGGATTCAACTAGGAAGGCCTTACAGAGTCACGTCGTGACAGAGGAAAGGCACTTACTACTTAGAGACACTTAGCGGACAGAAATTGCGCCATCCGTGGAACGCCGAGCATCTCAAGAAGTACTACCAGTAGAAGACAACGTGAAGGACACTACTTCTTTCCAGTTTATTTTCTTTTAGTAATTTCTTTAGTCAACTCTTATTTGTAGTACTTTTTAAGCCCAAAGGGCTGAGTTTTATTCTTTTTGGAACAATTTTCTACTTATATATGCATTTACCACAATAAGAGGAGTTATTCAGACGTAACCTGTGTGTATTTTTGCTCCTTCAAAACTACGAGTTCGTTACTAAGTCCACAAAGTGGACAAGTCCATTACTAAGTCCAGAACATGGACGAGTTTATCACCAAGTTCACAAAGTGGATGAGTTTATTACTAAGTTCAGAAGGTGGACAACATTATTACTAAGTCCACAAAGTAGGCAAGTCCATTACTAAGTCCACAAAATGGATGAGTTTATTACCAAGTCCACAAAGTGTACGAGTCCATTACTAAGTCCAGAAAATGGATGAGTTTATTACCAAGTCCACAAGTGGACAAGTTCACTACTAATTCCACAAAGTGGACGAGTTCATTACTAAGTCCATAAAGTGGACGAGTTTATTACCAAGTCCACAAAGTGAACAAGTCTATTATTAAGTCTAGAAGATGAACGTCTTTATCACTAAGTCCACAAAGTGGATGAGTTTATTACTAAACCTACAAGGTAGACGAGTTTGTTAATAAGTCCATAAAGAGAAAGAATTTATAACTACCAAGCCCACAAGTGGACGAGTTCACTACTAAAGTCCACAAGTGGACGAGTTTACCATATCCACAAATGGATGAAATTATTGAGTCCACAAGTGGACGAACTTGTAGAGTCTAGAAGTGGACGAGTTTAGTCCACTAGTGGACAAGCTTGTTAAGTCCATAAGTGGACAAGTCCATAAGCAGACGGGTCTGTCCTAGTATCAAAAAGTAAATATACAAAGTCCTTAAGAAGGTCACATTCACATGACAGAAAACGCATCCAATCAAGACACATATACTCGTCATAAGCACATAGAAAAACACCAAAGCATAAAAAGAGTTTACAATAAAAAGTCCAAAAAACAAAAGGGCATTAACATCGTCTAGAGAATGGATGGAGTACATAGTAAGTTATGAAAAACAAAATAACAAAAAAGCTAAGGGTCCTGGACATTCTGGGCTAATGGGTTCTCGTCATCTTTGGTAGGAGGATCTTGGACAACTTGAGTGGTAGGATCTTTAACATCCTGAGCTTCATGGGACGGGGTTAAAGGAGCTTCAGGCCTCTCCACAATAGGCTGAGCGAGAATGACACTATCATCCTTTAGATCTCGCTCTAATTGGGTAGAGTCGTCGTTCTCCCCAGGGATAGTGTCGCCAGCTAGAATAAACGACAGGGTATTGTCCATGATGACCTTGGAAAAATCCAAATGTGGATAGATGGACTGAGCCTATTTTAGGCAGTCCTCAAACCCGTCACCATAATAGACGACATAACAGTCAATAAACTCCTGCGAAGCCTTGAACTCCGTCACGGTGTTGACTCTGGCCTTCTCCACTTGCTCATAAAGAGCCATCAGCTCCTTCTCTAAATTTGCCTTTGCCTCGTTAGCCTTTTCTCTAAGATGGGTCTCCTCCGTCATCTTCTTCTTCAAGCCCTCCACTTCATTGTTCAGAATGCGAAGGGCATTTTTGTACTGTGCTTGCTCATCGGTTAGGGTATCATTACGTTTCTTAAAGCGATGGATCACCCCTTCCTTAGCAACACACCTGTCTTGGAAGGCCTTTATACGCATTATCGCCTACAAAGCAAGATAACCGTCAGCTAAGAAATGAAGAGTCACAAGGCGTATATGTGTCAAAGGGAAGAGACATGACCTGGAAAGGTCAAAAAGACCTAACGACCCCAGTCTTCAGTCTCCTGATTACCACAAGGATCTAGATCCATCTGCTTGATGATCGACTCAACCATCTCGATGGCGTAATCCTTGTGAGTAAGAAGACGATGGGTTTCCTGGCCGACGAGGCCTGTTGACGTCATCAAGCCTTTGCCTGCCTATGACCTTGCTTGGGAGGCGACGACTTCTTCAGCTATTTGTCAGTTGAAGGGGTAACCTTGCCCTTCTTTGGGGGCCAGTCCTCCTTCCCGTCAGCCTTACGTTTGGGTGCCTCCTTCCCAACAGCCTTGGGAGTTGACGAGGTAGCCACCTCCTTACCTTTCTCTTCTCTCTTGCGAGCAGCGGCTGCCCTCACTAAGGCTCTCATTCTAGCTATGTCCGTTTATGCAAAGGACAACTGACGGGCTTAGATGCATAGATGACATACAAATGGTGACGAGCCAAAAAGGGATCAAAATACTTACGTCGACGAGAGTAGTTGTTTAACCTACGTGCCACTAGCGTTGGCTCCGGACCACCGCAATAGGCGTGTAGTGTATTAAGAGTAATCAGGTCCCTACAGTTCCGTTCTTCAAATGGAACTTCAAGGACCCGATGGATGAATCCTCTTGCTTGTCAGTTATGCGTGGATGGATGCTCGCTGAAAAAAAAAGCAGACGGCATCATCAAACTAAAAGAGTAGACGAAATTAAATCTAAAAGATAGAAAACAAAGTAAAAGCAAACGACACTAAACCTGACTCCTTAACAATGCCCCAAGTGTTGTCAAAATCATGAGGCATGGTAACTCACTCTTCATGACGACATTACCCATTTCGTCCCTTATACAAAACAAATAAAAAAAAATAAAAAAATCTACTCTTCCACTTCCTATTGGAGTCAGGCATGTCTGACACCAGCCTTAGTGTTTTCTTTCTTGCTGCAAAATGGAATATTCCTTGGGACGAAGCGATGTGCTGAGGACGATAACACCAGAAGAACTCATCCAATGTAAGCTGACAGTTTCCGCCACTAAGAAGACCCTAGAGGATTTCCGCCCCAATAAAAATCCTCCAACCATTGGGAGCTATCTGGCTGACGGATATTCCCAAAAAATTAGCCAACTAATGGTGTAACGTTGTTAGCAGCAGCCTCAGCTCGACAACAAACATGGCATCATACATGCCGACATCTGTAATTTGCCCCAAATAACACTTCTTAAACTTCTCATTGAGACGGATGGGAATATCTTTTGGGATTTGGTAGCAATCCCTTAGGTCCTTAAAAATATTAAGTGTCATTGTCGACCATAAATCCTTGACGGTCCCTACCTTGGACAGGATAAACGGACGGGTATGACCATCTTGGCTTCCTAAACTGTCTCCTTCAGTAGCCCTCTCGTCACCCTCCTCCTCGTCCTCTTCTCCCTCTTCTTCCTCTTCTTTCTCACCTACCTCTCCATCATAACTCTCTTCTTCTTCGTCAAGAGAATGGGCTGATGGCTCCCTCTCTGACTACCAGGAGAAGCCCTCCTCGGGCTCATAACCTGATTGGAAGACTTCATCATAGCCCACTCCCTTACAAATTGACAACTGCTCACTTATCGCTTCTCTAGACATCTACACCTACAAGCAATGGAGGTGTTCTAAGAACCTAAGTTGACGGCCTCTCTAAAGAGGTAACGACCAAACTATAAAAAAAAAATGTAAAATGAAAGAAAAGGAGAGAAAGGCTTACGAAGGTTAATAGACGATCCCTTGGAGAGTGACAGCCTTAGCAAAACAATGATAGCAAAAGCGACGGGATCAATAGGATGATGGAGGAAAAATGACGAGCTCTCTCTCTCAAATCAACAAAATTGAAATAAGAAGAATGAGGGGAGGGGGTGAAGTATATATAGGATAAAAGGTGCATGGAAGACGAAGCGACACCCTCATCCAGAAGCGAGGCCAACTAGCTTAAGCCACGTGTCCTGACATTTAATAACAGCTGCTTGAGAAATCAATCAATAAATGCCCCTTTCCTTGAAAAATGTATTTGTAATAAAAGAACGGCAAATCAAACTACACAGCCCATCAGCTAAAGCTGACGAGATTATGGTGTAGGGGGTAGCTAATAAGGGTAATTCTTAAACGACAACATAAAGCTGACGAGTCCATTCCAAAGCTGACAGGTCCATCCCAAAGCTGACGAGTCCATCCTAAAGCTGACGAGTCCATCCTAAAGCTGACGGGTGCGCCTCAAGATCCTAGGTGCCTTTATGTGACCCATAAGCCATAGACAGAATGAGAAGTTGACGATTGAAGCTGAAGGGGGCAAGACAAACTCTTGACGGGTCTAGCATATATTTTACTTGAGCTCCACGTATGAATGTATAATGAAATATCTTGTGCCCCACAATAAATCCTAATAAAAAAGACTCCTAGAAGGAAAGGATTCCACAAAATGCGGGAATTAAAGAAGATCTTCTGAGCCAAGAAACGAATATTAACCCTATGCTATTATAAAAACCCCAAGACCAAGGTACACTTAATTCACCCCAGCTTTGGCACTCTAAAGTTGTGAACAAGATATTACTCTAACTTGACCGTTGAAGGGTATTTGGTCGGTACCATACCGGTACCTTTCGTAGGTTCTTCTTCTTCCCTTCGTATTGTGCAGGGCTTGTTTGAAGTACATAAGGACTGCGTGGCTTACTGACGATTTTCGGCATTATCATTGATGACTACCCTAATCTTAAAACATCTTGACTTTTATACGTAGGTATTCATATAATGAAGAAACTGGCACATATGTCGAAGTTCAGCAGGTTGCAGCCAATGCGATTTGAAGGGGAGAGTTCTACTGCTTCACTTTAGGACTTTGTACAGTTCATGGAGCATAGAGTTGTAATATGTGGAATTGAATGGTCAGATAGGTTTTCCGTGGGAAACAATGTTCGCAATTGGATAGTCAGATAGTTTTGGATTTTCTTGCCCAGGGTGACTTAATTTAATGATGTGTCAACATGTTATCGTTTTTCTTTTTAGATGATTACGTGAATGGTTTTTCAATTCACATCTAAATTGATCCAGCACCGTCTCAACATTTCATCTATGGGAATGTTATTTTGCGTTGAATGATGTTCTTGAAGTTTATTTCTTCTGCAATTACATAGAGCTAGCTCTCCTTGAAAACTTTTTTTATAATTGCTTTAGTGTTTGTTTGAATGAGAGGATGAAAAAGTAGGAAGATATAAAAGATTCCAGATTTCTATCGTGCATTTGGTAGAGAATGATGAAAAAATGGAAATATCCTTGAGAAGAAAAAGCAAAGGATAAAAAAGGTAGATTGTATGATTTTTTTTATTATGCTCATGTTACAAGTAATTTTTTTCCAATTTTTACCTAAGAAAAACATATCATTTATTAAATGAGTCCAAATTTGGTAAGAATGGAGTGTAAAACTCATGTTTTATATCATCTGATAAGAGATTGTCATATCAACATTTTAGCTCGACAAGTCAATCTCTATTGTCTTATTTTTGGTTTTCTTGTGTATCTAATTCTTAAATCAACTAGACCTTTCAAGGTATCTGATAAATATTTTGTTTGACTTAAGTATAGAATTGCTAAGGCCACAAGAGGCCAAAATGGGCTCTTGCCCTTTTCACGAAAAAAAAAAAAAAAATCAACATGTTGCCCCATTTTTCAAATTAATTAGGGAAATGCCCCTTTTTTTAAACTCGATTTTCTCAAAATCAAGATAAGCCCTATAGCGACATTTTAAGGAGCCTATAGTGACGTTTTAAGGACCCTATAGCGACATTTTGTAACTCGGCCTCCATGAAATCGAGTGAGATCGAGTTACAAAATGCCGCTATAAGTCTTTAAAACGTCACTATAAACTCCTTAAAATGTCGCTATAGGGCTCCAAATTTTTTTTTTTAAAAAAACTCAATTTTGAGAATCGAGCTTCAAAAGAGAAGTATTTTCTTAATTAGTTTGGGAAATGAGACATTTGCCCTTTTTTTTTTGCGCGAAATGGGCATTTGCCCATTGTCGCCGACCACAAGATGTAATCATTTTAGCATTTGAACGAGTATATAACTGCATACAAAAGCAGTTCAATGTAACTCTGAGGGGGAAAAAAAAAAAAGAAATTGAAACTATTATATGTATCTAGAAGCAAGACAGGTAGGTCTAGGGCCATAGCTTGAGATTTACTCCTTAGGAGACTACAGCAGTTGCTTCCTATTTAGTTTGTGTGTAATTCTTGAGCAATATTAAAGTTGAAGTAAATTCATAATCTATTCTTCTATTTACATTTCAGGTAATATTTTTATAGAATTTGCCAAAGAAGATGACTCCGAATATGAGGCAATGGTTGGCAAAAACATAATCATATTATTTTGAAGAAGCACCATTTCCAGCTCAACGAATTATAAAGAAAAATAATAATAGAATGGAATATAAAGGACTGGGATTTTTTTTTTCTTGTGTTTGTGTTTAAGAGCGTAAAAATAATGGACATTTTCTACCCAAAACTATAAAGTTAAACTGGCCGGTCAAAACACTTGAAGTTCGCCAAAACAGACCAAAGCATCTCTAAGAGATGTCAACAATTTTTTAAAAACTGATTGTTCAAAAAACAAGATAAGTGAAAGGTTTAATTATTTTGGGGTCCGATGGAGACTTGACTAGAAGTTGATGATGCTATAATTAATTTTATAATTAATTAAAATATAAATAAGTATATTAAATATATAAAAATGAGGGTAAATTACAAAATTGGTCCTTATTTTACACACTATATTTCAATTTAGTCTATAACATTTTCAGTATTGTATCAATTTAATCCATATTGTTGTCTCTTGTATAAAAAAAGCAGATATATCAAACAAAACAATAAAAAAATATTTTCCATGCCACATTAGCTACTAACTATACTGATGAAGCAAGGATTCGTCAGTCGAGAAGTGCGAGTCAAGATGGAACCAAACCTGTGCTTGTCGTTCTGGTAGTCAAGAAGATGGTAGGGAACTCTATCAGTGTAGTCACCGGTGTGGTGCCTACCAAAACACCTCCAATGCTTAAATTAGTTTCTGGGAATTTTACTCAAACAAACAATGATAAAGAATGGATGTATTATTGTGTTTTTTTCTTACCCCTTGCCCGTGTTTGTGGGGCCTTTATATATGCTTCTCTCGCTTTCTAGCCGTTGCAACAGTTATTACGGTTTTAATACCTCTTTGAGTAACGCCTTCTGCTTAATGGAGCTGTTTCAATTCGTCTCCAACGGGTTGTATAGCTCTTTCATCCAGCCTAGGGCATTACTGGCGATATTAAATGTTCCTGCCACTTTTGTCTGTGCTTGCTTACTTGTCCTCGTCAACACCGATTTCCTTGTTTGCCATGCTTTACTCGTCAGTGTTGTTTTCCTCGTTAGTATTTATCTCGTCAGGCCTGTCATATGCTGCCATATCAATTAAAAAAAAAAAAATTAATTGAGACACATGAGATCCAACCAACCAAACTCATCTATATCTCCTCTCCCTCATCCTCAAGATCTGAAGTTGCTGACGGTGGTGAGGAGCAGCGCATTCTCTTTTCCTGCAGCACCAAGTCTTTCTCTCATCCTTACTTACTTCATATTTGGCTCCCTAAAAATTCAATGAAATTTATTACGATTTATTTTGTTTTACTTGAGGAATGATTTGGCTCTAGAAGTTAAGACTCAGAGACTGTTTTTGAGTTCGTCTCTCAAACTCCTCCAGGTGGGTACGTATGTACAAACATCTATCAAAATTTCTTTCTCGCTCTCTTTTTAAAATTTGTTATGTATTTCTATTCATTTTCACAGACTCTTTAGACGGGACATTGAAGAATCAGTATGCACAACAATAAATGGTACTAAAGGAACAGCATATAGAATGTCTTTTTTTTTTTTAATGGGAATATATTGTGAACGAAACAATGAAGGAATGGGGTTTTTCCTTGGTTGGTATTGTATGCTTGGAGTAATCAATCTATACATATCTAAACGCTTAAGCATAGCATGCATTTATTGTTACTATGTTCATGTTGAGCCGCCTCATCCGCCACATCATTAGTCTTTTTCATATTTATTTTAAATTTAATTTGTTACAATATTAACTAGATAAATATATTGACTTTACAAATTCGTTTTAGGCGGTTTTAACTTTATAAATTCATTTTAGACGGTTTTAACTTTACTTATTCATCTACTTTAATTTTGATGTCATAACTAAATAATAAATTAATAAATCAATGGAAAATCAAAACAAAAGTGTTGTCTACATATATTCCTCTTGGGAGATTTTAAATTTAAATATTATATTGTCATTTTATCTTCCTTTAATTTGTCTCTTCTTATTTTCATCCTCTTATTATAAATTTGACACTCTTCCATTCTATGTATATTTTTCCTATACAAAAAAGGTTCTCTCTCTCTCTCTCTCTCTCTCTCAAATTTTTTTCATTTTTTGTTGGATTCTTTATTATTATTTTTCTTGCATTTCTACCTTAGATTGATGAATATTTGTGTTTTTTAGAATTCTACTTTTGATTGCTTATAACTGAAAAATGAAATCAATGAAGAATAAAAATTATTTTTCAAAAACTGTTTATAAAAAATTTATTCATAGGTGGTCTTGCTTAATCATTGATGGTAGAGGTTTGTATTCTGATTGTCCTGTTATTAACTAATTCATATGTGTTTCTTAATGCAAATATTTTTTTTTATCATTTGATTTACAATACTAAGTACTTTTAATGAATGATGTTTGTTGTAGATCTAATTTGGAAAAAAAATCATATTATAATATGTTATATTTTGTGTTGTTGTCAAGTTTTAGCTTATTTAGAAAACTACAAGATAGTTTGAACAATTAATTCTGTTGAAGACAATGGTCTTTGTAATTTCCTTTCACTCTTTAAAAATATTTTGTTTAACAAATTAGAAGTAAATTGTTATGTATTTTTTATATCATGTTCTTAGATGCTTAGGTAATTGTTTTAAGTATTTACGAATATTTTATGTTATTCTTCATTTTCCTTATCTTATTAGTGTATTCTTTGAGATTTTTATGAAAAAAAAAAAATCAATTTTGTGTTTAAAATTATTTATTTATCTATTTATTTTTCACAAATTGGATTAGAAGTTAGATTAGATTATGACAGCATTAACACAATACTTTTTTTTTCAAAAACATTTCTCTATTTTTTTCCCCCTTGGAATTGTACTCTTTGTTTTTTTTTTTAAGGAAAAATTGTTGCAATCTTTTTTTTTTCCTCTCTTTTTTATTTATAATTGTATTTTTGATGAGTTTTATTAATTTTTTAGTTACGTTTCTCGGTGTTTTGTATTGTATGGTAGAAAAAATTGGATTTGAGAAAGTTGATTTAAAATTAAAAGATAATTTCCAAATTTTATATACTTTTTGATGATACACAAATATTATAAAGAAATTTTATTAAAAAATTAATATTTTCACTAACTTATTTTTTGAATTCTTGAGAAAAATTGTATTGTTTTGCTTTTGGTACAACAGAAATTATATATATATATATATATATATATATTACATTTGTGATTGTCGCTATAATAAATGTAAATATGATTATGAATTACATTATTGTTTATTAAATTAGTCCAAATTGAAAAATATATATTAATGAGATTACTTTAAAAATATTATCACGCGCAATGCGTGGAATCACTAATCAATATATATATATATATATATATATATAAGAAGAGATTTCATGCAAGAGAGCATGAAGTTCTGCTAAGTGACACTCTAATTTTGCATTTAGCTTTGATCACTAACTTCTTCCCACTATTCTCCAAAATGTTTTAAACTTCATTAAAGAAAAAAGCCCATTAACATGAAAAACTAGAGCAAATTACAACACAAGCTAATTCTATTAATAATAAAATAAGAACAATTCATTTTTCCCACGTTTAGATGAGAGTTTAACAGTTGTTTGTTCCCACGTTTTGCTCCTTTCAAAACTACAATTTAATGTCTCAATGTAGTTAACGGTTTCAATGTATTTTCATTTTTTAATAGGAACATTTTTTATCAATAGACACATTTATATTCAATATGCACATTTTAGGCCAATAGACACCTTTTCTTTAAAAAAACCTTCTCCCCATGTGTGTGTGTTAAAAATACTTAGTATTCTAAAAAAAAAAAAAAACAGTGGGTTAATCCCACATTGGAAAATGAGTGTGAGTTAAAAAGATTCAAAGCCTATGCCCTTTTGGATATACACCACTATAAATTTCTTTCAAAAACTTTCTCCCTTCTCCCTGTGTGTGTGTGTTAAAAATAATTAGTATTCTCAAAAGAAAAAACAGTGAGTTAATCCCATGGAAAATGAGTGTGAATTAAAAAAGTTTAAAGCCTGTGCTGTGTATCCAAGAGTTAGGCCCTTTTGGATATACACCACTATAAGTTTCTTTAAAAAACCTTCTCTCTTCTGTGTGTGTGTGTGTGTGTGTGTGTTAAAAATACTTAATATTAACATCTTTCATACTATTAGTCTTTTGGCTTCTTATGACTCTTTCTTCTTTCAGTATTTGTTTAAGTCTTTCATCTTTTTTGCTTCTAAGTCTTCTTTATTCAAACCTTCTACTTTGTCTTTACATGTTATAGGTATAGGTCCGTCAGTTGCTTTTGAATTTTGAAAACTGTCGTTATTATCACATAATAAACTATCTTTTCTACCATCCTTTATATCTATCAATTTTGTTGACTTGTCAATGGTTGTTGAATTATTGTGATATTGTCTATTATACCGGTTATCTGTCATAGTAATTGTTAAAGATGATCCTTGATGGGGTTCAAAGTCTAAGTTTGAAGCAAATAAAAACTATCTGAAGAGTTACAAGATTACAAAGAGAAAGGTTACAAAAGTCTGTCTGAGAAAGGGAGAGGAAGGCTATCAAATGCTTTCTTTCTTTCTTAGAAATTAAGGCTTCCAAATTTCTTTCAAAATTAAGGCTTGCTGCTATCTTCAAAGTCTGTCTCTTTTATAGATGAGGAGAACCATAGTTAGTCTTCAAAAGTAACCTGAGTTTGTAGAATTAACTCAAGTTAATCTGTCGGTAGAGGCTTATCTTGAACAGTAGTCTGTCTATCTTATCTGTCGTGCTAGTAAACAGTAGTAATAAATATCTGTCTGTTGTCTGTCTATCATTGTCTTGGACTATCATGTGCGTGTGCTAGTAAAATCTGTCTGAATTGCAACCATCTTGGACTTTCTTGTGCACGTGCTAGTGAATAGTGATCTGTCATCTGTCATCTGTCATCTGTAAATAATGATCAACTACTTCTGTCTGCTTCTGTTACTCTATTACTGTCTATTTCTATCTGAAGATCTGTCTGGACTGTATTGAATCTTATCTAAAACATGCTAGTAAATAGTGATCTGCTACTTTTGTCTGATTGCTTCTGTCTTGTGAGAGTATTCTGTCTTTCTGTCTTGACTATTCTTTCTGTCAATCTATATCTGCATAGTTATCATAATCCAACAGGTCAGAATCAGAATCAGAGTTAGTTGTATGCTCATGGAATGCCCCATAATTTTCACATAGAGTATAGTATACTATAGGAAGGAAGGTAGGGGCACGATTCTTTGTCATTATGCTATGGTCCTTAGTGATCTTTCTTTTCCCAATGAGCCTCCTTGCTGGAGGTCTTGGTCCATAAACAGCTATCTTGTCGGTGTAGCCATATAAGTGGAAATCATTATCTAATTCTTTCTGTACCTCATAGATCTTATTATTCATAAAATTAGACCATTCTTGTGCCAAATCATGAGGATCATCAAGAGATAAATAAGTCTCTCCTGTATACCAATAAAGATCAGGGCTGCAACTGAAGTCACTGATTAGAACCAAAATATGCGTCGGACGAGCTTCCATATAGTAACCAGTATCCCAAACTGGAAGAGTACTCCAAATAGTAAGCTTCATATAATTAAGTCCTCCAATCTATTCGGCTACATAAACTACCATAAACTACTACCATAAACTACCCAAGAGAGAGCACATCAGTAATATAGAAGCATAAACAATGATAAAATAGATGATAAAGAAGAAAATAGCAAAATAGATATATTCAAAATAAAGTTAAAACGGAGTATGGAATATGAACACAAAGACTGATAAAATCTTACTTGAATAAAAACTTCTGTCTTTGCTACAAGCTTTTGAACATAAAAACTATTTGAAGAGTTGCAAGATTACAAAGAGAAAGGTTACAAAAGTCTGTCTGAGAGAGGGAGAGGAAGGCTATCAAAGGCTTTCTTTCTTTCTTGGAAATTAAGGCTTGAACTAAGGCTTCCAAATTTCTTTCAAAATTAAGGCTTCCTAAATTTCTTTCAAAATTAAGGCTTGAGCTAAGGCTTAGTTCTGTCTTCAAAGTCTGTCCCTTTTATAGACAAGGAGAACCATAGTTAGTCTTCAAAAGTAACCTGAGTTTACAGAATTAACTCAAGTCAAACTGTCGGTAGAGGCTTATCTTTAACAATAGTCTGTCTAAGGCTTATCTTAAACAGTAGTCTGTCTATCTTATCTGTCGTACTAGTAAACAGTAGTAATAAATATCTGTCTGTCTGTCACTATCTTGGACTTTCTTGTGCATGTGCTAGTAAAGTCTGTCTAGATCTTGGACTTTCTTGTGCACATGCTAGTAAACAGTGATCTGTCTTCTATCATCTGTAATCAACTACTTCTGTCTCTCTTTTTCTGTTGCTATCTGAAAATTTGTCTGGACTGCCACCATCTTCGACTTTCTATCATGAGTCTGTCAGTCTGTCATATCTCATAGGGATCTTGGGAATCTTGAAATAAGTCTGGATGAGTTCTGAAATTAGGAGATGAGGATTCCATTATTGTGTCATCTTCATCATCATCTGAAATCTGTGATGCAGCTTCAAGTAACTGTTTTTTAAGTTGTTTTTTGTTTGATACCGAGGTGAGTTGGCATTGAACTTGACTTTTTTCCAAAAGAAAATGAGAAGAAGAAGATTTTTCCTGTAATTCTTGACAAATACGATCAAAATTAAATTTATTCCACCATTTTAAGTAAAACTTTCTGGTAAGCATAGGAAAAGGATATTGAGGATGTTTTTCTGTTTTATATTCCCATCTGATAATCCATGGGAGGTCTGGAAATCTGTAAAAGAATTGTAGAAGGTTAGGGAAATCCTTTAAATGAGGGATGCCTGGTTCTTTCTTAAAAGTCTCATAAGCTTGAAGGAGATCAGGAGGAAGGATTCTGGCTTCAGGTCTGTAGGAATTCTACCAATCAATAAACCATCTTGGAATCATCATGTCTTTCTTTCTAAACATATCAAAATGAAAAAACCAAGTGTGTCTGTAAATATTATTTTGGAATAAAAGGATCCTATCCCAAGCTTCCATATAGTCATAATAATTATAAAACTGGGGTTGAAATTGGACTGAAAAGTTCCTAGTGATCCAAGGTTGTCCATTCCACTGAGAGGGGGTGAGAATATGTTTTATGACAATTTTGGAATAGCCAATTCTATTGGGGTCTTGAGAGCAGGGCATATGTGTTAGCACTATTGAGTCTGTATCAAATAAAATATGCTCATAAAATCTTTGGGTCTTGAGGGTTTCTATCTTAGGATGTTCCCATCCTGGGGGTAAAAGTTGTCTGACTATAGAAAGGGTATCTGTTATGTGCTGGTGTTCTGATTCAATCCATAGAATAAAATTTCAGGAGTCTTTCAGGAGTTCAATATTGTGGTTTTCTTTTGGTGCTTGGGTTTCTTGAGAGGTATAGGATGAGGATTTATATTTTGGTTGACTAGAGGGAGAGGCAAAAGGGGGAAAAGAGGCTGTTGCTAAATTAAATGGTGTTTTTAAGGGAGAGGTTGAGGTTGAGGATGAGGGCATGGCATATGACTGTTTAGATGTTGGGCTAGGAGTTGAGGAAAGTGGGCTAAAACGGTTTGGGCTAGATAACACTTGAGGTCTGGTTGAAGAAGTAGTGGGTGAGGCAAAGGAAAGGGTAGGAAGAAATCTGCTAGGAGGAATAGGAGGAGTGGCATAAGACTGTCTAGTTCTGGGTTTTGGGGAGTTGCTCTTTTCTAAGGGGGAACTCATCTTCCCTGTAAGAATTCACTGGTTAAAAAATCAGGAATGAAATTAGATTCTCCTTTAATATATTCAATGTCAAAATCAAAAACACTTAAAATAGCTTGCCATCTTGCAAAACTTTGTTTAGAAACAAGGTTTTGAACGTCTTTCTGTAGAACTTCTTTAGCACTTTTACAATCAACTCTGATTAAAAACTTGTGATTAAAAAGATCATTTTGGAATTTTGAAACACATAGTATAATAGATAAAATTTCCTTTTTAATAGTACTGTAATTCTGCTGGGTAGCTGACCAAGAGCCAGAATGGAATCTCACAATCTGTTCTTTATCAGCATTTACAGTTTGCTTTAGAATTCCACCATAGCCTATATCAGAAGCATCTATTTTGACTATTTTGAAAGCATGAGGTGAAGGAATAACAATGCAGGGAAGTTGTTTAACATATTTTTTAATCTGTAGAACTATCATAGTATGTTTTTCTGTCCATGCTGGAGGATTCTTTTCAAGCCTTTTATACAAGGGTTTGCATATCTTTCTTAATCCTTGAAAATAATCTGAAACATAATTTAGGCTGCCAAGAAATCTTTGTAATTGATTTTTGTCTTTTATTTCATCTGGAAATTTATCTGCAAATTGGATGGCTCTGTCAATAGGACTTAGGGTTCCCTTATAAATATTATGTCCCAAAAAGCAGATTCTGTCTTGAAACAAATTTATCTTAGTGGCTGAAACAACTAATCCGTTGTGTTTAATTATTTTAACAAATATCTCTAAATGCTTCCAATGGTCATCAATTGATTTAGAAAATATTAAAACATCATCTATATAGACAATCGAAAATTCTGTAAAGGGTGTAAATATATCATTCATTATATTTTGAAATTCACTAGGTGCATTCTTTAAACCAAAAGGCATAACATTCCATTCATAATGACCGAAAGGTACTGTAAAAGCAGTTTTATATCTGTCTTTCTCATCTATTTGTATCTGCCAAAATCCACTTTTCATATCAAACTTAGAAAATATAGTTGCTTCATGAAGTCTGTCAAGCAAATCTTTTTTATTAGGAATAGGATATCTTATCCATTGTAATGCTTTATTTAAAGGTTTATAATTTATAACTAGTCTTGGAACTCCTCGTTCCAATTCTACCTGTTTATTAACATAAAAATCAGCACAGCTCCAAGGAGACTTGCTTTTCCTAATTAATCCTTTATTTAAAAGATCTTCTATTTATTTTTTACAATGTTCTAATAAGTCATTATTCATTTGTATCGGTCTAGCTTTAGTAGGTATCTGTCTTTCATTAAAGTCTTTTTCATAAGGTAATTGAACTATATGTCTGTGTCTATGCCAAAAAGCAGTAGGAAGATTAGAACAAATTTCTGTCTCTATCTCTTGTCTAAATAATTGTATCTTATGTTTTAATACGGGGTCTGTTAGTTGTTCAGCAATTCTTTCATATATTATTTCTGACTTTAAAGATGACAAGTGTCTGTCTTTTCTATAAATCCTTTCTTTGTCAATTGTCTTTATTATAGAGATATTATCAAGTAAGTAAACTTCTTTCGGGGTAGGTGGTAGAATGAACTTAAAAAGTATGTCTTTTCCTAGTACATTAGTTCTAATTCCTTCTTCTGTTGTTAAAAAGGGATAAAGTAAAGCCATAAATGGATTGCGTAGAATAATTTTAGAAGAGAGGTCTTTAATTAAAACAAAAACAGTTTCAAAACATACTCCATCATTGCATATGTGAACGTTAGGTATTTTATAATTAATTACGAGCTTTTCTCCATTAGCCTGTGATAATTTTTCAGAAGATTTTTCATAATACTTTAAAGGTACAAGTCCTTCTTGTATCCAATTCATATTAGCACCTAAATCTATTAAAGCAATTTATGTCAAGGAGAATTCTTTATTAATTACTAAAGTGATTTCTGTGTACCATTTTTGAAATATTACTCTATCAATTAAACTTAAGAAATTCTGTCTATTATTTGAAATATCTTTTTCTAATGAAGGAGGGCTAGTTATAGGTTTAGGAAATTCTTTTAAATTTATTATTTCTGTAATATTTTGTTCACTTATTTCGGTCGAATTATCTTCTTTGATTTCTTTAATTTCTTCTTTCATCAATTTTGCTTCTGTCATTAGGTCTTGTAAAGTTACTGGTTTTACATCTTTTTTCTCTTGAGTTCTTTTTGTCTTTTTTTCTCTTATCTTTTTCTAATTTTCTACATTCAGTAACATGGTGTCCATATTTTCTACATCTAATGAAAACAATTGGTATATCTATAGAGTCTTTTAAATTTATTAAATAGTCTTTCTTATCTTTTAGGTGATTAGGTAAATTAGCTATTAGTTTTATTATTATCTCCTATTGTTTCCTTTTTCTTTTATTAATTTTAATTGGGTTGGTTGATTTTAATTCTTCCTTTTTAACTCGGTCTATATCTCTTTGAGTGACGTTAAATATTTTCATTAATTTATTTATAATGTCTTTTCCAAATTCTAATTTACTTATTTGTTTAGCAATCTTATTTTATCTGTCACATTGCTTTTTAGTATGTCCATGTTCTTTACATTTGTGACAAATAATATTTTTAGTGTGTCTGTCATCTTTCTCAATATCTGATAACTCAGCAGTATTTAAAACTGCTATATTTCATTTTCTGTCTATATCTAAAGGTGAATTTAAAATTTCTATCTTTTTAGCTATCTCTGTCAAGCTATCATCTTGGGTATATATAATAGATCTTTCAATTGCCTTTAGTCTTTCATCAATTTTATCTTTTAGACTATCAATTTTCCCTCTTTTGTTGACTTCTTTTATACTATCACTATTCTTCTTTTCATTGTTACTATTAGATTTCCTTACTTTGTTGACTATTTTTCTTTCTAGACTATTACTATTATGACTTTCTTGTTCCATCTTTTCTACCTCTAGGTTCCTAAATAGAGGTTCTTCAAGAGTGCTATTCAACATGTCCTTTTCTATTTCCTTTTTTGACATGTGTTCTCCTATGTTTATATTTGTAGGGCTACTTTCTATCTGTTCTGTCAGAGTGTCTTTTGATTTTCTCAAACTACCATGTTCCAATTCTATCTTTCTATCATTGCTTTTAGTATTCCTTTCTTTAATATTCCATCATCTCTATCAATTGTTCTTTTTGTAACTAGACTATCTTTCATGCTATTAGTCTTTTATCTTCCTATGACTTTTTCTTCTTTCAGTATTTGTTTAAGTCTTTCATCTTTATCTGCTTCTGAGTCTTCTTTTTTCAAACCTCCTTTTTTGTCTTTATATGATATAGGTGTAGGTCTGTCAGTTGCTTTTGAATTTTGAAAACTATTGCATAATAAACTATCTTTTCTAATATGCTTTATGTCTATCAGATTTATTGATCTGTCAGTAGTTGTTGAATTATTGTGATGTTGTCTATTATATTGGTTGTCTTTCATAGTAGTTGTTAAAGATGATCTTTGATGGGGTTCAAAGTCTAAGTTTGAAGCAGATGACCTTTGATGGGGTTCAAATTCTAAATTTGAAGCCTTAATTCTTTCATAAAGTTCCAAAATAACTTTATTTTGAATATATCTATTTTGCTATTTACTCCCCAAAACCCAGAACCAGACAGTCTTATGCCGCTCCTCCTATTCCTCCTAGCAAAATAATTTTTCTTTAGAATAGATGGCAAAATAAATCTAAAGAACATATCTTTTCCTAACACATTAGTTTTAATTCCTTCATCTGTCATTAAAAAGGGGTAAAGTGAAATTATAAAAGGAGTTCCTAAAATAATTTTAAAAGGAATGTGTTTAATTAAAACAAAGTCTGTCTTAAGGCATATTCCATCATTACATATGCAAGTATTAGTTGTTAATCTTTCAGATGATTTTTCATAATACCTTAAAGGTATTAATCCTTCTTGTATATAGTTCCTATCTATGCCTAAGTCTATTAAAGCAATTTCTGTCAAAGAGAACTCTCTATTAATTACTAACGTGATATCTATATACCATTTTTGAAAAATAACTCTATTAATTAAACTCAAGAATTCTGTCTATCACTATCATCTTTATCTAATATATCTAATAAAAGGGGCTCAATTATGGGTTTAGAGTCTTCTTTTGGATCTATTATTTCTACAATATTTTGTTCATTTATGTCTGTCAAATTATCTTCTTCAATTTCTTGCTTTATTATTTTTGCTTTTATCATCAAGTCTTGTGAAGTTACATCTTTTTCATCTTTTTCATTTTTTATCTTTTCTTTCTTATCTTTTTCTTTCTTGTCTTTTTATAGTTTTCTACATCCCGTAACATGATGTCCATATTTTCTACACCTAATGCAAACAATAGGTATATCTACAGAGTCTTTTAAATCTATTAAATAGTCTTTCTTATCTTTTAGGTGATTAGGTAAATTATCTATTAGTTTCATTATTATGCCTTGTTGTTTCCTTTTTCTTTTATTAATTTTAATTGGGTTCATTGATTTTAATTCTTCCTTCTTAACTCGGTCTATATCTCTTTGAGTGACGTTAAATATTTCCATTAATTCAATTATAATGTCTTTTTCAAATTCTAATTACTTATTTGTTTAGCAATCTTATTTTGTCTATCACATTGCTTTTTAGTATGTCCATGTTCTTTACATTTATGACAAATAATATTTTTAGTGTGTCTGTCATCTTTCTCACTATCTGATAACTCAATAGTATTTAAAACTGCTATATTTCTTTTCTTGTCTATTTCTAAAGGTGAATTTAAAAATTCTATCTTTTTGGCTATCTCTGTCAAGCTGTCATCTTGGGTATATATAATAGATCTTTCAATTGCCTTTAGTCTTTCGTCTATTTTTTTCTCTAAGACTATCAATTTTCCCACTTTTGTTGACTTCTTTTATCTTTACTACACTATCACTATTCTTCTTTTTATTATTGTTATTAGATTTCCTTACATTGTTGACTATTTCTAATCTTCCTAGATTATTATATCTTTCTTGCTCTATCTTTTCTAACTCTAGTTTCCTTCTATATCTTTCTTGTTCTATCTTTTCTATCTCTAGTTTCCTACGTAGAGATTCTTCAAGAGTGCTATTCAACATGTCCTTTTCTATTTTCTTTTTGGGATAATTACACTTTACCCACCTGTGGTTTGCCTCTAATTCTAAGTGCCTACCCGTGGTTTAAGTTTTGACACTTTACCTACCTGAGGTTACCTCCGTTTATGCTCCGTAACCCACCTCTGTTAATTTGAAGGGTAAATAAGTCTTTTTTCTCCCATTTTATATCTCTCTCTTCCCATAACAAGAAAAAAAAAAAAAACAAAAGAAAAACAAGATTAAAATATAGAATTAGTTTCTCACCATTCACAAACATGAAGAACATACATAAACAGAAAGATCATACACCCAAAAAATTAATACAAATCAAATCAAAACAAACATGAAGAACATACATAAACACGAAAATCATACACCCAAAAATTAATACAAATCAAATCAAACAATACCGTTTCAGCCTAACTAATACAATCTCTCTCTTTCTATACATCACCACTCCTCTTCTTCACATATGATCACAGACAAAAAAAAAACTGTGGATCTATCGATATCTTCATTCTCCACCGCCATTTCCAATCCCCAGCTCACATCTCTCAAACTCCAAATTTCTGCCAATCCAATTCCCTGATCTACACCAAAGCCAGTTCCTGTAGTAACAAATTTAGATCACAAACCAGCCTATGTTTTTTCACAATGTCAGATCTGACGCTTTCGAAGCCGCAATCCCACATCGACCACTTCGACCGTCTTCCCGACTCTATCCTCCTCCTGATCTTCAATAGGATCGGCGATGTTAAGGCCTTGGGTCGGTGTTGCGTCGTTTCGTGCCGTAGATCGACTCCACCACTTGGTCGCTTCCTTCAAACCAGTCGTCTCTGCTCTCCTCTCCCTCCCAATGCCCATAATCGCTACCATCCCCGACCATGCCTCTGCCGCCGGATTCCTCCTCGCGCTCAGCCACGACTACGTCCTGATGAGGCGCGATCGGGGCATGCTGTACATGAGCTGGGTTTTCATAACTGGGTTTTTCATGGTGCTTCATGGCTGGGTTTTTCATGGTGCTTTCTTGGCTGGGTTTTCATAGTTGGGATTGATTTTCATGATTAAAAAACTGGTGGATTTTCGTTTGGATATTGAGAAAAAAATAGTGGAAAGAAATTTCTATCTGAATTTTTTTCTTTATTTCTGTGATTGTTTTCATGTGCTTGGCTTCATTTGGATTTTTGTTTTGATTTTTCATTTTTTAGTCTTTATTTGGAAAGAAAATCTTGATTTCTTGGGAAAAATTTGAATATCCACAAAATAGATCAAAAACAAATCCTAGATGCTACAATGCACTTTGAGCTGTTGCAGTCTACTTTATTTTTGTAGATTTACTGTCTTGGATTTAGGATCTTAGTTTGGTGAGCAAGTTGGATGGTATTGCTTGATTTGATTTGTATTAATTTTTTGGGTGTAGTTTTTGTTTGATTCAATTGAGAGTGCGTGGAGAGGTGTGTTTGATCTTATTTCTTTTTGATTTTTTGATGAAACTTGTTAGAGTAACGGAAAAAATAGAGGTGGGTTACGGAGCATAAACGGAAGTAACCTCAGGTGGGTAAAGTGTCAAAACTTAAACCACGGGTAGGCACTTAGAATTAGAGGCAAACCACAGGTGGGTAAAGTGTAATTATCCCTTTCTTTTTTGACATGTGTTCTCCTATATCTATGTTTCTATCTTTTTGCACTATATTTTTAGAACTGCTTTCTATATGTTTTGTCAGAGTGTCCTCTTCTTTTTTCAAACCTTCTTTCTTTGAGTTGACTGTCTTGATGCCATGTTCTATTTCTATCTTTTCTATCATTGCTTTTACTATTCCTTTCTTTAATATTCCATCATTTCTATCTGTTGTTCTTTCTATAACTAGACTATCTTTCATACTATTAGTCTTTTGGCTTCTTATGACTCTTTCTTCTTTCAGTATTTGTTTAAGTCTTAAGTCTTTCATCTTTTTCTGCTTCTAAGTCTTCTTTATTCAAACCTTCTACTTTGTCTTTACATGTTATAGGTATAGGTCTGTCAGTTGCTTTTGAATTTTGAAAACTGTCGTTATTACCACATAATAAACTATCTTTTCTACCATCCTTTATATCTATCAGATTTATTGACTTGTCAATGGTTGTTGAATTATTGTGATATTGTCTATTATACCGGTTGTCTATCATAGTGGTTGTTAAAGATGATCTTTGATGGGGTTCAAAGTCTAAGTTTGAAGCAGATGATCTTTGATGGGGTCTAAGTTGAAGCAGATGTCTGTGATGGGGTTCAAAGTCTAAATTTGAACCAGAGAATCTATTGATGGGGTTCAATCAATAGGCACATTTTGATATATTCAATATGAAAGGTTATGATTTTTCAATAGACAACTTTTGGTATATCTAATTTGAATGGTTATGACTTTTCAATAGGTACCTTTTAGTACATATATTACAACCTATCTTATATATACCTATATATACAACAAAAATTAAATTAGAGACGCGAAATTCTGTCTTTTATTTATTCCCACAAAAAACTAATAAATAAAACAACATTTCTTTCTTTTGTCTAACTAATAACATTTTGTGCTATTTCTTTTAATATCATTTTTTTTTTTTTAACTGCATGCATTTTTGCTTACTACTCCAACTCAAAAATGCTGTTTTTTTCCCCCTGAAACTCATCCAGTAGCTATTTTCGTACATCGCACAGGTTAGCGACTAATATATGTGTGTATATAAAGGATTGAAGCATGGTCGTTTTCATTAAAAACATCAAGATATGCTGTTTAAATTGTAAGGCTTTTGGCAAAAAATAATTTTTCTTATCATAAAAGTTTGAGTGAGATACAAATTTTTTCACTACTTGTTAAGGTGATAGCTAGGTTATAATTGGAGCAATGTATATCAATTTCACAGTAGTTTATGATCCACTAATTAGAACATGTTATGTCTAAAATTGTGAAAAATATTGTTTTCTTAGATTTACAGTAAAAGTTTACAAGCGTCCTATAATAAAAAGAACCCAGATTAATTTAGTTTATTAAAAGAAACAAAAATAGTTAGGCATTACTCAGTAATGGAAGACTTTTTTTTTTTCCTCTTCCAGCCAGGTTAAGGTTAGTAATAGAAGCCTCTTTGTAGATGCTTAGGAAGGCAACAATTTTGTTCCAGTAGACCTAACATGAGGTGGATTTTAGAGGTACACGTCACCTAGGTTCCCCAAGAGTAAAAAATTGTGAAATTAAAAAAAAAAAATGATGTCAATTTCAAATACATTCAATCTGTTCTAACTGAATATATAAAAGCATAAAGAAAATTACTGAGTGATGCCTAGCTATTTTTGTTTCTTTTAATAAACTAAAGTTGGGTTCCTTTTATTATAGGAGTACCAAACTTTTACCATAAATCTAAGAAAACAATATTTTTCACAATTTTAGACATAACACGCTCTAATTGGTGCAGCTTAAAAATAGTATCACTTGATCTGTAAAGCTTCAAGATTCAATAACTGTCTTATTATCACCATGTCAAAGTCAGAAATATGAGCTTCATAATTTAAATGAAATATAACAATATATTTTTGCAAGCTCAATGAGTCCTGATGAATTATTGGTGAGGTGAAATTATGATGCATATAGTAGAGAGCATTAGCAATCCGATATTGATCATTTTTATCCAATCCAACTCCTTTGGTTGTTCCACACTGCTTAGGATTTTAGCTGTATATGCTTCCTCTCTCTCCAAGTATTCATATACCAAAAATGATTATTGAGCATGTGCACAAAAACCATGAAACGTTACAATGTTTCGATAACATACTTTTGTCAGTGCCCGAATCTCACTCTTAAAAGCCTTGTGATCTTCTTATATAGTATATAAATTCCCCGATTGCATTGAACATTGATTTCTGCTTCCCCTAGTCCTTAGGAATTTTTCCCACAAGTTTTTTTGAATATATGCAAATATAGTTAGGGTTTTGCAAAAATCAATAAGTCATGTGCTCGGATGTTTGTGCTGGTTGGTTTCCTTATTAAAGTTAGCTGCTTGTCTTTGTCTCATGTGCTCGTTGACTTTTGATATATAAAGTTAGCTTTTTTTTTTTTTTTTGGTTTATTTGTTTATTGTTGTTGACATGTTATGAATCTATGACTATGATGTTGAGTTGTTATTTTCTTATTGATTTAGAGTTTTGAAAAAATCAGTAACCCCATGTGCTTAACTGTGATGTTGGTGTATTTGTTAATTGTTGACATGTGATGTTAGGGTATTTGTTTATTATTTCTTTGATGTTGATGTGTTTATTACAGTGAAGCAGATACCGTACTATACCGAGCTGTAAATACCGTACCGGCCAGTGCACCGATACAAGTACCCCTCTGTTTCGTACCAGAAAATATACCAGCTGTACCAGACGCGTACCAACCGTACCAGGCCGAAACACTCTAAGCCACTTTTTTTTTTTTTTTAATTTTGACAAATTTTCAAGGGCAATATGGTAATTATGCTAAACCTAATTCTAACCCTAAGTCCCAACCACACAACCCTCTTTCTTTCTTTCTCTCATGCTCTCTCGCAGCTACTCTGTATCTCTCATCTCTCGGCTTCTCTGTCTCTCACTCTGCTCTATCTCAGCTTCTCACTCTGCTCTGTCTCGACTTCTCATTCTCTATCTCGGTCTCGACTTCTCACTCTCAAGTAAAATTTTGTCTTAATCAAATTTGAAAATCGTTGTCATTGTATGATATAAGTTTTACATAAGGTTTTAGAAATTGGCATTTTTATACAAGTATCTTGCAATTGTTCCATCATGTCATTCTTCAGAATTTCTTGATGCTGCAAAACATAAAATTTATTTATTTTCTTTTTCAGTTTTGTTGCTTTTTTTTAGTTTCTATACTCTGAAATTTATTTGTGTTTTTTTTTTAATTAATTTTGGTTTACTTTCATTTGTTATAAGGGTGGTTGTTTCTTTCCTTGGAGAGACAATTTTACAAATTTATTACGAAATGCAATTTCAGCATTATGTTTATTTAATTCCACTAAAGAAAATGAGACCAATTTATACTTGTCATGCATCTATAACTTTTCTCTAATGATGAATTGCCTCGGTAAAGTTGTTCCTTTGTGTTGTAATTCCTATGCTTCTTAGGGTAGAAGAATAGTGGATAATCTTATAAACAGGGTTCTAGAGATTGTGTGTGTGTGTGTGTGTGTGTGTGTGTGTGTAATCTATAAAATAGCGGTAAAGCTGAAACGGTACACCGGTATTAACTGGTACCCGAAATATATATCATACCGCGGGCCAAACCGATACAACTTCCGGTATGATATTGACTTCCTTGGTTTATTATTATCTTATTGTCATGTTTATTGTTGCTACATACTAGAGTCCTTGTCATTCTTTTCATCTTCTCTTTTTTTTTTTTTGTTTTTGTTTCTTTCTTATTGACTTGTTGTGTTATTGTATACTAGAGTGGAGAGTCCTTTTCATTCTTTTTTTTTTTTTCTTTGTTGCTGACTTAGTTGACATGTGATTTTGGGGTATTTGTTTATTATTGCTTTGATGTTGATGTGTTTATTATTATCTTATTGACATGTTTATTGTTGCTGTATACTAAAGTCCTCATTCTTTTCTTCTTCTTTTTTTTTTTTGTTTTTTTTTTTTTTGTTTCTTTCTTGTTGACTTGTTGTGTTATTGTATACTAGAGTGAAGAGTCTTTTTCATTCTTTTTTTTTTTTTTCTTTGTTGCTTACTTATTTTGTTATTGTTACCATATTTTTTTTTATTGTAGACTAGACTCATTTTGGTGTCAATTTTTTTTTTTTTATAGTTGCTGACTTATTGTGTTTATTGTTGTTTTATTTGATATTGTAGATGAATGACACGAGAAATCCCAGAAGGTCAAGACAATGAAGCGGGTCAAGGGACAACCAATGTGCATGAAGACAAAGGCAAACCCCCACTCCCACCAAAAGAAAGTAATGCTGGTAAAGAAAGATATTTTGTTTGGGGTCATTTCACTACTATTAAAGTGGGGCAAATACCTAAGGTAGCTTGTAACTACTGTGGCACAACTTATGCTTGTGATAGTAAGTTGAATGGCAATCAAAGCCATGAAAACTCACATACAATCACAATGTCTGAAATATCCTAATGTCTGAAATATCCTTATAGAAAAGACCGAAAGAGGAAACTAACCAATCAACCCTAGCATTCAAACCTAAAGAAGAAGGAGAAAGTAGTGGGAGACTTGTATCTCATGTGTTTAATTTTAAGGCATGTACGAAAGCATTGGCAGAGATGATCATTCTAAATGAACTGTCTTTTAGGTTTGTGGAGGATCTTGGTTTTAGAAGGTTTATGTCCGTTGCCCAACCTAGGTTCTATCCAATCCCTTGCCACACAACAATGGCCAAACTTTGCTTTAGGGTGTTTTTGGATGAGAAACAAAAGTTTAAAAAAGCCCTAAGAAAGCAACGGGTTTGCCTTACCACAAATACATGGACATCCATTCAAAAATTAAACTACATGTGTCTAACTGCCCATTTTGTAGATAATGATTGGAAAATATACAAGAGAATTCTTAGTTTTTGTTTAGTTGAAAATATAAGGGTGAAACACTTGGGAAGGTGGTTGAAATGTGTTTGCTTGATTAGGAGATAAATAAGATTCTAACTATTACGGTTGATAATGCTGTCTCTAATAGTGGACTCATTTCTTTTATTCAAAAAAAGACTAAGCATAGGAAGGCAACAATTTTAGAGCATAAATACTTGCATTTGAGATGTAGTGCTTATATTTTGAACTTAATTGTTTGTGAAGGGTTAACTAAAATAGATGAGACAGTAATGAAGATGAGGAAATTCGTGCGATATGTTAGATCATCTCCACAAAGACAAAGCACATATAACTTATGTGCAGAGAAGGAGAAAGCTGGCTTTAAAAGTCAATTGTGCTTAAATGTGCCCACTAGGTGGAACTACACCTATTTAATGTCGGAGAAAGTGAAGAAGTATCAAAAGGATTTTGAGAAATTGAAGGAAGAAGATCCAAATTATCTTAGGACAATTAGAGATGAGGCAAAGGGAGAAGGAAATGATAGACATGAGGTTGCTTGGGGAATGGATGATGTGGATTGGGAAAAGATTAGAATCTTTCGAAATTTTCTAAAATTTTCTATGATGCAATCTTGAAGTTTTTAGGTGCTAATTATGTCACTAGCAATTCTTTTCTTTTCTTTTTTGGAGCTCATGTCAATTCATGACACAATTGACTTGGAGTATGAAAAAGATGGTTATTTGTTAAAAAAAAAAGAAAGGCTGATTACATAAAGAATAAATTTGAAAAGTATTGAGGGAACTTTGATAATATCAATCACTTGTTGTATGTAGGGTTTGTTCTTATTCCTCAATACAAGTTGTGGTATCTTAAGTATTGTTTTGGTACTTTGTATGAGAACCCAAAAGGCTACTAGTCTGGCAGAAAGAGTAAAGACTGTTTTGGTGAGTTTGTATGATGCTTATACTCAAAATTAAGTGAGGAGTAGTAGTGCTAGTGCTGCTGCACAAGCCTAAGGCCAAAAACCAAGTGGATCAATGAAGAGAGATGATTCTAGTATGGTTATGGATGTGAAGGCAATGAGGATGATGGGATTTAAGAAGCA
Organism: Castanopsis chinensis; assembly: GCA_032878915.1. Classification (NCBI taxonomy): domain Eukaryota; kingdom Viridiplantae; phylum Streptophyta; class Magnoliopsida; order Fagales; family Fagaceae; genus Castanopsis; species Castanopsis chinensis. The sequence continues at coordinate 3,376,988 of JAVQMG010000086.1, forward strand.
CTTGAAGGGTATTGATTCTTCAAATACCAAATCAGAGATTGATAAATACTTGGCAGAGAGTTACGAAGATGTCTTGGATGAGAAGTTTGATATTTTGGCTTTGTGGCAGGTTAATTCACCACAATACTGTGTGGTTTCAAGAATTGCACAACATGTTCTTGTAATTTTAGTATCCAATGTGGCCTCAAAATCTGCATTTAGTACAACTGGTTGTGTTCTTTATCCCTTTCGAAGTTCTTTGTCTCCACTTATGGTGGAAGCCCTCATTTCTGGTCAAAACTAGCCTCGTTCCTCATCAACTCCAATTAGCCTTCAAGTTGCCATGAATGATGTTGAAGAGTTTGAAAAGTTTGATAGAGGTATGACTATTATTTTTTATATTAAAAAAAATATGAATGTTTATTTCTATATTTATTTTTATTTTAAAAAAAAACTGAATGTCTTGAATTCTTGGCATATTTATTATTTTATTATACAAGTGACTTTTACGCTTTTTTTTTTTTTCATTTTTTTGTTTGTAGAACTTGTGAGTGGTGCTACATTAACATTGGAACTAGACACGTCCACACCAACACTTATTGAAGCTGATAATTGAAGATTGCTTTCTGCTCTTTGGATGGGTGGTATTGATGATGACATATTGGATTTGGTTAGTTATTATTTTGACAACATATTGATGTGTGAACTTGACATATTAATATGTGGACTTTTTGCTATTAGACACTATAAAGAGTGGCCTACATAGAGATATGGGCTTTTATTTTGAGCTTTAATAGTGACCTATACATAGACAATATATGATATTAGACAATAGGCAATGACATATAGTCAATTTAGTTTAAGTCTTTGGTCAAATATTAAATATGGACAGTATATGTTAACATTGACATATGACCAATTTATTTTTCAATCTGTAGCTATAATGATGTTATATAAGTATTGACATATGAACAATATGTAAACATTGACATTACTAATGAAATAATAAAATTTGCACTAGTTATTTTATTTTGACTTGCTCAAGTTATTTTTTAATTTTGTTTGTAACTGATTATGTTGAGGACTTGAGCAATTTTCCTGCTCTAGGTTATTTTTAGATTTATGAATCTATGTTAACCAATTGTGCAAATGTATTGTTAGCAGGTATAAGGTTATTTTTGGATTTATGATTTTATGTTAACACTTGACAGGTGGAGCAAATGTATTATTGACAAGTTATTTTTGGGTTTATGAATATGTGATGTGTATTTTAATAGGAATAATAAAAGCTCTAAAGCAGGTTATGAATCTATGACAAATTGTGATTTATAAATCTACTATAAGTGTATTTTTGGATTTTTGAACTTGTAACAAGCTGTGATTTTTTTTTTTTTTGGGGATCAAAAGCATGTTATGTAGGTATTTTAATGAGAATAATAGAAGCTCTAAAGCAGATTATATGAAATTTTTGTTGAGCAAAAGCAGGTTATGAAAAATGTAAAATGCAAAAGCCGGTTGTGATTTTTTCTTGATTGTAAAATGCTTTATAGATGTGTAAAAAAGCCCAAAAGGGGCCACCATAGATTCCTGAAAAAGGCCCAAAAAGGGCCATAACATATTCCTAAAAAGGGCCCAAAATGGCCAAAATAGGAAAGGCTTGAATCTGGGCCAAAACAGGTTCCTAAAAAAGGCCTAAAATAGGTTTCTAAAAAAAGTTTAATAACAGAGAGCAAAAAGGGCCCAAAAAACAACTTGAATACTGCATTTAAAAAAAAAATGGAAAGAAAAACCAAGGCCCAACCAGCCCAAACTCTAAGCACAAAAAACCAACAACCGACCGAAACTGATTGAGCTCCAACCATTTCGGTCGGTTTTGGTTGAGAACTTCACAAACCGAAAATTTCAGTTTCGATTGGCCAACCCTAAGAAAACAGATCAAACTGAACCAATTACAGCCCTAATTGAAACCCATATCCACCACAACCAAACCCAAATACACCATCACTAAAACCTAGACCTACACACCTACGATAGCCAAACTCAAATCTGCCCCCGAAAACAAAACACACTCAAATTTGCCATTCACCCCTAATATAAATATAAATATTTATAAAAATAAAATAAAATACACTATCTACAATAAGAGCATCAAAATCCACCAAATCATTTGCAAAAGAAATTAAAACTGAAAAACATTTAAAGTAGTGTAGACAATGACCAATGAACCTCACAGTCAAAATATACAACAAATAGAGTATTTAAGGTCAGCACAAACAATGTCTTAAATTCAAATTCACCACAACCAACAACCAGATCGTACTGCACGGACTCAGTAAGCAAAAGATAAGGACAAGCAGAACCAACAGGTCTAGCAAGATACGTCAAGCCTGACCCTAGATTATAAATGTCACGCCTAACCCTAAAAATAAGGCACTTGATATGAAGAAAATCCAGAAGTACCAGAACTAAGATCCAAAAGATACAGAAAGCAAAAGGTGAACTTTGGAATTATCATATAAAGTCAGTGTTAAAATTACGGCGACATGAATGACAAAAATAATAATTAAGACAACCCATATAATATAAAAGCTAACATTTTAAAGCATTATAACAAGAAGATAACACTGAATCCATCAACACACACCACATATTGCAGGCATATGTTTTATACCAGATCTTTAGGAAGTGATGCAAGCCAGCAAGACAGCCAGGAAGCCATCATCAAGCAAAAGGGCAGCAACAGCCAGGTAGCAGTTGTTATTCACTAATACTTCAAAGTTAATCACGAACCAATGTATATCATACAACAGTACAAGCATCAGCAACCACTTCACAGCTACGGTCATGGACCCATGTGCTACAACATCTCACTACATTAAGCAGCAGAAGTTATAATCTTAAAGGATTGGAGTTAGATATTGTAAATTCTAATAATCCTAAACAAATTATTAATCATAAATTTGTTACCATGTTTCATTATTCTGGCCGCATAACTCACACCAGCATTTACCAGTTCACATTTTGAATTTGCAGTTCATGTTCAGTATGCACATCACGGTTAATGAATCACAGGTCCATCTCATATGTTCATCATCAGCTACTGGTTAAATACAAATTCAACTCGTGTCCATCTTTTTAGACCATCACAGCAACTAGAAACTCTTTTAGGGCAAACTTTTTTCAAGATAGACCAAAGAGGATGATCAGGTCAGAATCTGAATCCTGAAGGATATATATAGCTTTTCAGAAACAAAGAGCTGAGCTATATAAGTCTTACCAAAGATTATACCATCCAGAGAAAATTAGTTAACACATATAGTCCCTCCAACCAGCATACTGCTAGATAAATCACACTTCTAAAACCAGCAATACTGTTGCAACCAGCATCACTATCACGATCATCCATCTACAATTTAGAAACAGCATCAACGGCCATAATTCAACATCCGCCTATCAAGCCCCACTCATTGTTCCCGAACATAACTATAAAACCCAATAAATAGCTCAGGATGAATCAGGATAAACTAGCAAAACAAAATGAAAAAATGTAATGCACATGCAGTAAAGGCACAACAAGATCAGACGTATAACAGTATAAATATAAAGAACAACCCACAAGAAACAACTCTATTGATACTGAATACCAACCTACAAACTATGACATCCAAGGATACCAAAAGACTAGCTAAGGATCGGGTCCAACATAAATAGTTAACACATCAAAGAAGTCCAGTCCTACCAAAACTAGCACTTAACATTCTGATAAGAACATGCAAGACGATCAAGCCTCCTCAACATTAGCATAACAGCCACAAGTGCACTACTCAATATGTCTTCATGAACTTCCACACAACCCGCTTTAATCATTCCTAGAAGAAACAAGGATCATTGACCAAAAAAGTTAGATAATCTATTTCTAACATAAATTGAAAATTAAAACATTTTTTATAAGTATTTTTACAGAAACAAATCATAAATATATCTGGTGAGATAACTCACATCAACATCTGTCTTTCAAGGGGATTGACTTCGAGAATCAGCAGGACGGTCTGCAGGCGAAATACCCTGAGGAGTTGGGGACCTTCTATCACCACTATGCCTATCAGGACTTCCACCCCTAGGAGAAGGAGACCTATGTGGGGAAGCACTTCTGCGAGGAGTAGGACTACGCCGAGCAGGAGAGGCACTGTAACACAAACAGATGGAATCAGCACAATATAAGGTGAAGCAGAATACATCCATAACAATGACATAATAATTCATTTCTTAAAAAAAAAAAAGCAATAATAAACTTTAGTTTCAACCTATCCATAGATCGACTTCGGCTTTGGCTTCGGCTTCGGCTTCGGCTTCGGCCTCGGCGCTCATCATCATAACGGCCTCTTCCCCTGCCCCTGTAGTAATCAGGACTCTCACTGCGGCTGCGGCTCCTGCTACGGCGACGATAATCTCTGTCCCTCCCACGATACCTGTCACGATCATACCTATCGAAACTTCGACTGCGACTTCTTCTCTTGTAATCCCGATCTCTGTAGTCATCACGGTACCTGAAAACATTATCAGTTACTACGGATTTCTTGTGAAGCAGGCCACATAAGCTTGAAACGGTCCAAATCAACCTTCTTGCCTCCCAAAAAGAGAAGAAATCCGGTACCACATTGCTATAATTTAATAATGGAGTGCAAACATGTCGCTGCTATGGATTGTTGACATAAGCACATAATTAATTAAGGTACTTTCAGGAAGATGTGCAGAAATCATTTCCACAACTTAAGATTTAATACAGTTCAGAAGGTAATGCTACCAAACCGGTATCAAGTACAACTCCAACCCCTGGTGCCCTTAAAACATCCCTAGAGTTATATAAAAAATAAAATAAAAAATAAAAAAATAAAATAAAAAAAAAGCTAGCAGAAATAAAGGTGGCATCTATTATTATGGAGATGTAAAACTAGCCAAATCTGATTAACTTGAGAGCTAAATTAAAGCTGGGTGCATTTTAACAGCCACAAAAGTCATGCAGTCAAACCATATTTTGAGAGAGCTTCATTGATCATCTAAGCCCAGAAACACAATTAGTATCTTGTTGGTTTTGTAGACTGCCTCAACATATGACCAAAAAGGTCATGAAACATATCAAGGAGCTGCCAATGAAAAGCCAAACAAGCTCCAATCAAACCTATACATGGTGTCTTTAATTCAGAAAACAAGCACAGCATGGATATCAAACCAGATCACATGATGACAACCACCAATGGTTGATGTAGCATGGATCAGGAAAACCTGCCACAGATGATTAAATGGGTACTTTACTATCATAAAACTGGTGAATTTTGGGTATGAATCATTGGAGAAAGAACCCAAGTGTTTGTAGATTGGTCAAGGCTTAAAAACATTAAATTTAGATGGATGAATAAAAAAATTAAGTCCACTAGCAGGGCAGGGAAGTTTTGGGCAGCAGCAAAGAGGGATCCTTTGAAGTTGGTACAATGCCTAGCTGGTAGAGCAAATATGTGGGTTTTAGAATTTTAAATAAGGCGAATGACTTTAATTGCACTTTGCAGTAACAAAGAGAACATAGATCAATCTTTGATGCTTAGATTGGGTTAGGGTTATATATATTGAATCTAGATGGATGACAAAATATGTAAAATTAAGTAATCCACTCACAGGGATGTTGTTTAGACAGCAGCTAAGATGCGTTCTTTAAAGTTGGTTTGATAGGCTACTTGATGGCTAATGGCAGGGCATATATACAATGTTCTAGGATTTTAAGAACGTATGGAAAAGAACTTCATTTGCAGCAACAAAAAGGACATAAAGCTACACTCAACACTGTTCGGAGAGGTTAAACAGTACCTATGGAGAGAGGACCTTTAAGCTTAAAGCAAGTGACACACATTTATTATTATTTTTTCCCAAGTCCCACCTTAACAACCCCCCCCCCCCCCCAATCTCACAAAAGAGAAAAATCTTCACATTTGATCCTTTTTCCAAACTCTTGAAGTTCAGCAAATCTCTGACTGACTAATTTTTGGTAAACAATGTTGTTGAAACAAACAGTGATGCAAGCAATAAAGAGTTCAAGTATAAACAAGATTAAACTGTTATCTAGGTTCCAATGTGGGGCTTAATTGGCACCTTTCATAGGTTTTTTTTCTTCTTGATTGGTAAATTTACACACACACCCCAAGGGTTCTTTGAACCCATGACCTCACCTTCCACTTCAAACTTATAAGGTGGCTGGGAGGTGTCAGTTGAGTCTTACCATTACGTTCCTTCAGTTTAGAAAGTTTCTGGTCCATTTAATAAAGTTTTACTAAACTTTTTTCCGAAGTACAGGTAGTTTGGTAATTTCCAAATTATTACAAAGGGTTCCATAAGAATTATTTTATGTTTTGATTTCCTTTTCAATGGTTTAAAAACCCTCAATTACTTTTCTTTATAATTATGCAATGCAGAAAAAGTCGATCTCACTTTTATTTTTATTTTATTTTTTTTATTTTTAAGTGTCTCAATTTGTAATTTCCTACTTTCTGGACATGGACTGTATTAATGGTCTTTAGTTCTTAATTTTTGGGTTTTATTGATGTTTATTTATTTAGTTGGACTTAGTAGTAAAAACCCAAAGAGTCCAACTCTTATTAAAGTTTTATAAAGTCCAATGTCTACTAGGAATAAGCATTAGTCTTCTATCAAAATTTAATGCTTTCAAAAGGGAAGAAAATGTTTTCTATTTTTTTTGAATTAAAGGTTTGTGTGATACAACATTCTCTGAGGTTTGGTCCCTAGGAAACCCTAGGTGTGGTGCCAAGGAAACGTTGGGCGATGCCTAGAAATGTATCCTTTTTTTCCTTTTCCACTCTTAAATTCCCAAAAATTTAAACCCATGCAAAGACACAAGTTTTGTCACCCTTTTTTCCTAAAATAATGAAATTTTATTGAATGCAAAAAAAAGTCACCCAAGTATACAGGATGCATACAACTGGAAACCAATACAATGAAACACACAAATTACAACATCAAATCACTAACAGAACAAATACAATGTGACACAAGACACAAGACAACCAAAACGATTCCAGGATAAAATTGAAAGATAGGAAAAGAAAATTTAGGAACCTAGGAATCAGCCCCTAGTCTTGCTTGGAGTCAACTAAGTGGAGGAAAACTACTAGTAGTCAACACTTAGGATTAGCTGGAGTTGGCACCAAACCAAAGAAAAATAAATTTTTCATTCATCAGAATCATCTCTAAATCCTCTCCAAAACAGGGTACAATACTTTTCTTATATCGGAATACTAAACTAAACCCTCCTTCTAATTGATGGAGCTGGGGAGGTAAACCTACTTATTGAATAACAAAAATGCCTTAAACTTCAAATAAAAATAATGATTGTCCTAATTAAATGCTGGGGCCTAAAATAAAAAACACAATTATGTCTAAAAATAAATAAAACTAAATTATATAGGAATAAATAAAACTAAATTATTAGAGATGATTTTGATGAATATATAATTTATTTTCGCAACTTTGGTACGGTGCCAACTCCAACCAGGACCTAGGTGCTGATTCCCAGGTTCCAGACCTTTATTATCCTATCTTTCAATTTTATCATTGAATTGTTCTAGTTGTCCTACATCATTATCTTTCTGTTTCTTGTTCTACTCACAATTTTAACACCTAATAGCCATCAAAGTCATACAAGATCCTCTTTTCATTGCTTAACCTACCTAACCCCTTAAGCATCCAATCATGTTCAAAAAACCCTAATTTAGTTCTGAATTCTTAAAGACCCTACATCAAAATTGGTATCAAAGCCAGTTTAGGTATTTGTCCTACATCAAATGGAGAGGCAGATTAAAAATGCAGATGAGGAGATTTTGAGCTTTTCACATGTTGAACAAGACAATATAGATTTATGAACTACCCATACGCCATAAGTATATAATTCATCCCAAGCTACAAAATCAGTTGTGCAAAAAACACCAATCATATCTATTTCCAGGCTATCCTTGGCTCTTTCTCCTTTTCAGAGTGACCAAAGATAATTAAATCCTTGTGCTCTACATACCTGGACTTGCTACACACTAACTGCTTTTAAATGCATGATAATATGCAATCAATAAGGTAATTATGAAAAATCATTTTGCATTGATTTTCAAAAGACTAAGCATTTCTAAACACTAAATAGTCCAGATACAAAAGTGAGTGTTTTCCCCTTCCATGACCATTGACAGATTGACCATAGTCAAGCTTCTGGTAAACAATAACATTAATATAAATTTATATGGGCACACTACAATATCAAGCATATAAAGACCAAAAGCTCAGTTGAAATTCTATCGAGTATAAAGAAGTGTTCTGAAAAGAGATGAAAAAAAAAAATGAAAGTTACCTTCTCCGAGGACTGCGACTTCTTGACCTGTAGCTTGACTTTGAGAACGATTCGCTAATCCTACCTTTGTCACTGTAATAGAAACGATAAACTAGCTAAAGATACAATATCAAACAAATCCTGGATTCAAATATATCTACATACAATACAACAACAAAAGAGCAGAAAGCATCCAGCACCAATGCAAACTTGATACTTCAACCTAAATCCAACCATTCAACAAAAAAATGCATTGCCTTGAGGTGAAGTGAAGGAACTTTCTTGGTAACAAAGTGAATAAAAATATAACTTCATTCAAAAAATCAATATTAGCAGCATTAGTAATTGTAGATAACATTATAAGAAAAATGTATTAATTATAGCAATGTTAAAATAGAATGAGAATATGGCTTGACTTGTCTATTAAGGAACTATAGCCGACCCCAAAAAGTTTTGGGATTAAGGCTTGATTATTGTTGTATAGTAGTGAAAAACAAAAGGTTGTTTTGGTGGATAATATGAATATCCTCTATATATACCACCCAAGATGTAACTAATAAATACAAATTCGACCCCGAAACAAGCACAAACAATTAAAGATTCCACCATTATAACAATGCACATCAATTGGAGCACAAATAGCAAAAACTTACATCCTCTCAGCATTTGGCCCGTATTTTGCAAACTGAACCGTTATCTCTCGACCATCAACAACTTTTCCTGAATGAAAATTAATATTGTCAAAGCAATCAGCAATCAATTAACAATTATATATACATTGAGAGACAGAGAATGAGGAATACCATCTAGCCTATCCACGGCTTTTTGCGCCTCGTCAGCGTACTTGTACCGCACAAACGCGAAACCCCTCGAGTCACCAGTCCTAAACCACAAAAATTAATACATATAAACGAAAAGCCGAAAGCTCGAAAATAAGCTAAATTATTCAATTTAACGCCAAGTTCTTTATTCTTTTTTCTTTTTTGGTTATAGAGGTATAATACCTGCGATTTCTGGGGATGAAGATGTCGACAACCTTGCCGTACTTATCAAAATACGGGAATAGATCATCTGCAGTTGTACCTAAAATCCACACCCAAACAAGATCAAATACAAAACCAATCAATTTCATACCTACAAAAATTTTGAGAGAGAGAGAGAAGGGCTTACGGAAGGTGATGTTGAGAACGAGGAGAGAGTAGGTGTCGGTGATGTCCGGAGGGCCTGTTCTTCCGAAGTGCGACATTGTTGCAGAGAGAGAGAGAGAGGGTGGTGAATGAGTTGGATTGGATTAGGTTAGGGTTAGGGTATGTTTGTTTTGGAGAACTAGGATATGAGGACAGAACTTTCCAGAAGGATCTTGAGCTTGGTGTTGTTTTTTGAGTTCGTGGTCCTGGTTCTGAATTTATATATAGATATTGAGGTTGCCTTTTGGGCTTGGTTTTGAGTTTATCATTCACACAAAAGGCTAGTTCTTTTTTAATTACTATTTACTTTTTTTTTAATTACTATTTAATTTATTTTTGTTATTATATACGTATTTTATTACAAATTTTTTGTTATCATTAGTTTTATTTACAATTTTACACTACCCAAACGGACCATAGGAATGAGAACCACAGAGTCACTAATGGCACATAGTAGAGGGGTATAATTATTATTTTATTTTATAACACTGTTTATATGTATTATTTAAATAAATTGTATCTATTATTATTTTTCACTCTTTGATTAATTTGAGTAATTATGATCGCATATCAGGTTTGGGTTTGGATGGCTTGAACACCAATCTATACTTGACCCATTAAGAATGGATTCTAAAATCCCTAAAAACGATTTCATTTCCAATTGTTGATCGAAGTCAATCAGCTCCATCAAGTGAAGAAGTAAGACAAGACCAACAATAAAGGGGAAGCATGAAAATGCACAAAATGTTGTTGACAATGCATGACAAGGATAGAGAAGGGACAATGTCTCTAGATTTCACACCGATTACAATCTACCCTACCACAATGGTAGTTTTGGAGAACGTAAACTAATAATTTGGCTTACGTTCAATGAGATGGGTTTGATTAGTTAATTTTGAGAAGAAGCTAAGGCCCTGTTTGGTTTCAAAAAGTAGTGTATTCATTTTTCATTTTCCCTTTTTAGTATTCAAGTCCTAAAATTGAACATTAAAAAATGACTCATTTTCACATTTGAGGATGTTTGGCAAGGAACAAGATTTTTAAGGTTATGTGTTTTGGTATTGTCAAACCATACAAAATTAAGTGTCTTTTATTGAGTTTTGATGTGTCTAAAAGTTGTAATTGAAAACCAAGTTGGAGACACAAAGTTTGCTCAAGAAAAGCTCGAAAAAAAAAAAAAAAAAAAAAAAAAAAAAAAAAAAAACACACACATTTTCAGCATGCACCTCAATAGCAATCTCGATACTACCCTAATACCTCTTGATAGAAGCTCGAAACCTACTCCCTTCATGACACAAGCTCGACGCCTTCTCAATACATTGAGCTTCACGGATTAGCAAAAATTAGCAACATGAAAAAAGCCTATAACTTATTCATTTGAAGCCCAAATTGAGATCCATTTGAGTCATTATTTAGAGTATGTTTAGTTGGGATGAAAACAGGAAGGATGGAAAATAGAGAGAGGAAAATAAGGTGGAAAATGATATTTTCCATTGTTTGGTTGAGAGGGAGAAGGGGAGAGAAAAGTGGTGGGACCCACCAGTTTTCTCTCCTCTCTCTTCAAAATATAATCTCTCCAAATTGGAGTGAAAAGTGAAAGAAATATTTGGACAAAACTGCCCTCATCTCTAATTCATGTTACTGATTTTTTTTTTTTTTTTTCAGTTTCCTAACGTTGGCTTGTTTTTTTTTTTTTTTTTTTTTTTAACACTTTTTCAGTTTTCTTTGTAATTTGATACTCTTTTTTTGACTTTTTTTTTTCAGTTTCCTTCGTAAGCCTAGTGAAGTTGGCTTTGCAATTTGATATTCTTTTTTTTTTTTTTTTTTTTCCTATAACGTTGGCTTTTTTTTTTTTTTTTTTGGTTTTTGTCAGGTGTGGGTTCTTCTTCTTTTCCTCTTTTTTTTTTTTTTTTTTTTTTTTAAGAAAACACTTTTGAATGATTTTTTATATTATTTTTGAAAATGTCCATTTTCATCTATACACAATTTTTAAAAAAATTATAATGTATTACTTTTTTGTTTTATTTAGAAGGGATATGATGGTAAATTTATACAAACCTTATTTTCAACTAAACCAAAAAGTTTTCCATCCTTCCACTTTTCCACTCTCTCAACCAAACACAAATGAGGAAAACTAAAAACTTTTCTATCCTCCCACTTTTCCATCCTCCCTCTATTTTCTATCCTCTTACTTGTCCATCCTCTCAACCAAACGGACCCTTAAAGAACATCACTAGCCATCTATTAGAGGGTTTTATAGAGAGAGAAACACTTTGTTTATGCGACTAGGGTTTTGTAACCAAGTTTTCTCTATTTCATACCAAAGAGTTTCAAAGTAAATCTGAAATTTCCATTGGTGAAGAAGTTGAAGTCATAGCAACCAACACAAACTTGCTACTATAAAGAAAACCTTCAAGAGGTTTTTAAAGTCAATTGGAGGTTTCAATTATGATTGTGGGTGGAGCGTTCATATATTGGAGAATTTAGAGGTTCTGTAGCAGCAGAAACTTTCTACTGCTACAGAACCTCTAAATTCTGCTATACATTTATTTACTAGGTTTATAGAGTTTAGGGATAAAGGTTTTGTACAATATCCAAAACTTCTTTTTATTATAGTAGGTTGCTTTTTGGGAATGTTTCCCTATAGGTTTTTTACTTTGAAACTAGTTTGTTTTATTGGTTTTCCTAGGTCATTATATCTTATTTTATTTACTATTCTGTTGTGTATGATATTGACATAATATTGATGAATGTTTGTTCGAACGAGAATTATTCATAATAGATATAATTAACAGCTTCTCAAAAAAAAAAAAAAAAAAGATCTAATTAACAACTTGGTTTTATAACTTGTTAATTCTACCAACCAGGGTCTAAATTTTCCAACAAAAACATTGAGAACCTTCGTCTACATTAATGAAAGGAGATCTCTAATTGTCCAAGGGTCCCCAAACCCTTGAACATTTCAACAAATAATGCTCATTACAAAAGACTGGAGATGACGCAAAAGGGTGAGGGGGTAGACATGGTTCTTGACATTTAGTACCAGGGGCTTTGGTAAGTCTGTATGATCAGGTTTTACATTTAGGTGATGGAATTAGTTTAGTGGGATGAGGTTTGTAGTGTCTTGGATAACAACAACTAGAAATTGGGGGATTTTTAGAAAATTATCATTAGGATAGAGCATTATCTGGTGGTGACACATGGTCAATTGCAACAAGAAGTTGGACTTGATAATCATAAACCACCTCCATATTAACCACAAAAAACAATTAATCATGAGAATTCTCCATGTGGAAAAGTTGCTCACATCTAGATGGCATTAAATACTAAGTAATATTATCATCCACCCTTGCAACCACTAGATTAACTATGGTTTCTTCATAATAATTGTAAGAAACAAATCAAACCACGGGAACAAAAAGTCTAAAAGAATTGGGTATGCCTTTTAAGCCATAAATAAAGAGGGCATCAAGATTTTCATGGGATGTAATAGTTATGGAATTGGTTCTCCAGTCATAGCAATTCAGGAAGCACTGGTGGTGGCACTCATGCGTACTAAAGATTTGAGTTTCCTAGATATCATTGTGCTCACAAGAAGCATAAATGTGAAACAAGTCTGCAATAATAGGAGAAGACCACACTGGCAAAAACAAGCTATGCTTACTAACTTGTAATACCTAAGACAACAAGGGGTGAAGTTCAACATGAAAGTTGTTCCTAGAGTGGTCTTGTTTAATTTAGTTGCTGCGGTCTCTTTAGCCACAAAAAATGCATATTCATCACAACTGGGCACACCTAGAGTTTTGTAATGTTTAACTTGATGTACTATGTTCTAGTTATGTTAATGACATTTTCGAAAAAAATGGAGAACATTTTAATGTAGATGGAGAATATATGTGTGTGTGTATTATAGTCGTAGATAGAGAATAATAATGATATATAAAGAGTGAGTGACTGATGATAATGACTGGCAAAGCTAGAGAAACTCAGAGAAATCAACTAAGAACATATTTCATAAAAAAAATCATGTAAAAACACCGAAAACAAAGTAATTCTTAATTAACAATTAAAAGGAAAAAAAGTAAAAAAGACAAACTCACAAGATAGTACGTTTGGTAAAAAAATTTTATTTTTGGTTTCAAAAATTTTTTTTTTAAGAATAAAATCAAAAAAGCAAATTTCTTGTGTTTTCAAAATCAAAAACACATTTGGTTACTTGAAAGAATAAAATAGTTTTCTAACTATAAAAAAATTGTTTAGTAGATACGGTTGTATATTTTTGTTAACTATGACTTATGGTAGGATTATAATTACCACTTGCCAGCAATTAGAAAATGTCCAATGATGCTCAATGGCTTAGTCAATTTGGCTAGGTACATGTTAGCATATGATGCTAACTTAACACATTACATTTGCAAACTCACATGTTAAGCAAAATGGGTGTCCACTTCACCATTTGATAAACCATAAGCCTCTAGCTTCATATCAAATAAACTATAACCATGAGTCAGATAAAGTGATAACCATAAGCTGCAATTCATCTTTTCAAAGCTAAGGGAAATGGCTCTACTATTTGCAAACCCAATTCACGGCATTATCAAACTCACAGCTTCGTCGCCATTAGGCATCAACGCAAATACTGGCAAGGCAAACATATTAGTAGCAATTGTTTTGGAGCAAGAAAGCAAACAAGTTTGCATTCTGATGCCACCAACAATAAATTGAAGCCCCTTGAAACTTATTACTGCTTCCAGGGATAAAGGTGATCTTTTTCTCTGAGATCGTCAAGTTCCACGATGGGAAGTGCAAAGAAACAACCCATCACGCGAGAGAGAAAGAGATGAAAAAAATTTGTTGAAATTTCATGTTTTGTTGCCAATGGGGTTTGAACTAGGGCGCAAGTTCATTAATTGTGGTTTCCAAATTACTTTCTTTGTGTTTTGTAGGAACTGGGAATAGAAAACAAGTAAAAGTTTGTTTTGAATTTCCTCTGTATTTGTGAGAATAGAAAACTATTCTTGTTTTTTTTTTTACTTGTTTTGGGTTTACCAAACAAGTTTTTTGAGTTTGAAAATAGAATATTGTTCTCAAAAATAGAAAACTAAGAAAAAAAAGATTTTTTTCCACAAATGACATCCTACATAATGATGATCTAACGGGAACATACTATTACAACAAAATAAGAAAACATACTACAAGAACACAAAATGTATAGGCAACATAAACAAAATGAGAATGAATTCAGAGCACAGATGATACATAAGGAAATGCACCACAATAAAAAGGGTAGAAAAAACACAAACAATCAGAACAAAAAAAAAAAAGAGGCAAAACGATTACAAAACAAAACAAGAGAGCAATGAAAACTAGAGAAATGAGAAAAATGAACATGAAATCCTTGCGGGCATTGCTGCATAGAATGAATGATAACCTAGAAAGAAGGGATGAGAACACAGAGTAAAAGGTGTAATTGATATATATATATATATATATATTTTTTTTTTTTCAAGAATGGGAAATACGAATTTTAGGAGTACTACTATACATTTACTATATAATCTTTACAAATTGACTACATGACTTTTTTTTTAATAAAGATTATAGTTTTTCAAATTTATGATATTTGTTCGATGATGATTACTCTTTATTATCATGTCAAAATACTAATTGGTTTTTAGAGTAGATAAGAGATTGAAGTCAAAAGTTGGACATAGTGACATGTATTTGCTTAGTAGTATAATTTTTTTTTTAATATCCATGAAAAAAATTCTTTTTTTTATTTAATTTTGACAGAAAAGATAGAAAAAAAAAAAAAAAAAACCTCAATCATATGACATATGTGTGTCAAATTTAGTTGTAAAGACTAAAGTGGATACTATTAATATTCTAGGAACCAAATTGAAAAATGGAGCAAAATAGGAGGAGAAAAAAATGGTGTTTGCCATCTGGACAAATCCCCCTAAATATAGATTTTCTTTGCTATACGCCTACACGGCTGCACCTTCTTCTTAAAAACATAAAAAATAAACTTCCTCAAAAAAAAAAAAAAAAAAAAAAAAACATAAAAATATATTATTATTATAATGATAATATCCATTTTTTCTTTCCAAATATCTATTTTTATTACTAGTATTTAACTTCATTAAAAAATTACTTTATCAAATCACACACGACACTTGAGACAGATACCAGACACACAGTTCATTAGAGGGGAAAAAAAACACAATAATTTTGGCTCAAAACATTTTCCCAGTAAAATTAGTTAAACATACAAAAACGCATGAAAGCTGCGAGCCAATATTCTTGTTTTCCGTTTACTTTCTTAAATCGCGTGATCTCTAAGCTCAATACTGAACAGTACATAAAGAGAGAGACACACTGGGAAACTGTTTCCTGAGAGAAAGAAAAACAAAATCCAAATCCAATTCCAAACCCAAAATTTTCCATGCCAAACCCTAAACACATTTTCCCTCGTTTTCCTGCCACCCAAACACCTCGCCCGTGACAAAACCTCCACGGCTATACACGCATTTCTTGAACTCAAGCTGGTGGTGGCCGGTGATGGCGGAGGAGGAGGAATCGGAGATCAATGCAGGACTGGCCTCGATGGACTCCACGGAGTCACGTTGGGTGTTCCAGGACGAAGACGATTCCGAGGGCGAGGACGACTATGACGAAGACGACGACGCTTCGCAGCGGACTGCGCACACGGCTGCCGCGTTGGATTCGGAGGATGAAGATGACAATGCCGAGCAGAGACTGATTCGCACTGGTCCACGCATCGACTCCTTCGATGTTGAGGCCCTCGAGGTCCCTGGCGCAGTCAGAAATGAATACGAGGTACTGAATTCTTATTCCTTTTTGAAAATTTTGCGTTATGTGGAACTATTGTGAACCACTCTGTGTAAGTGTTTGATTTTTAAGTGTTTTTGTCATAGTTACTGTTTGGTTCATGAGAAATGTCTGATGATATAAGTAAAGTTTGATTTTACTTTACTAGAACTTACTGTGTTGAACTCAATTTAAATGGAGTTTGGTATGTCTTAGCGATTTGCAAACGTGATTCTGTGATTTGTATGAATCTTTCTTAGCGTTATATGCACTTTAAGGTGGGACCGATATTTGGGATTTTAAGATTTGTCTAAATCATTACACTAAGGAAGAATAATGAGAATTAGCTAAGGAATTGGTACCATTATATTTTCAATTCCTCATTTTTTTTGTTGAAGATCATTATATGGGACTTGGATCGGGGCTTTTTGGTAACAGTTCAGAGGAATAAAATAATCCCATTATCATTGTGTTATTAGAATCCTGAGTAATGAGTGGGGATTAGTCTGTTCTGGGACTTGGTCCAAAAAAAAAAAAACAAAGAAGCTCCAGAGTGAATAGTGAGTGACTCGGCTTTCATGTACTGAGTTGACCACTCTGTCTCATTTTATCTCATTCACCAGTGGGGTGAGACCAAGTGGTGATTGCTGCTGAAGGGCTTGAATCAGGTTAGTGCCTCCACGGAACCATGACTTGCACAGACCAATGAGGCGGCATTGCAATCTTGCTAGGAACTCTGGAACTAGAGTACACATTCCAGGACATTCTTAGAATATGTCTAAGTACGGGGCTTGGAACTCCAAGGAGCTCAGCTAGGGACCTAACCTCGATTTGGCTATTCTAGTGTAGCACTGACTGCTGAGCTTGTTGAAGGACTTGGTGATGTCTGCATTGCAAAGATTCAATTATGGGGACCAATCGTCAACTTTGGACATTTCCGTTTGGTACTCTCTTATGATTAGGATGGCCCAATGGCTTTAGCCAACATGAAAACGTTTGGGCTTGGAGCACCCAATTGCTGTGTCACCATGTCATTTACATACCCTCACCTGTACCTGTGCTTCCTAGGTGGTTTAAGGAACAATAAACGTGTATTTTTTTTTTTTTAATTTTTAATTTTTGTTATTTTTTGGAAGCCTAATGATATGGCTAGAGATGGTTGCCTATAGGGAAGGTGGATTGAGCAGAAACTGCTGAGTAATGATTTCCTACCTGTTTATGCACTCACTTTGCTGTTATTTTGTGTTATATCTTGTGTCCTTGGTCAGTAGCTTACTAAGAAATGGTAAGATTATATGTTCACACTCTGGATGATGTCACAAAATACTTGAGCAGTATTTGAGGGAAGTGTGCGCTCTACTCTTGAGATTAAATCTCTCCTCCTTCATACTTTACTGGATTGGAGTGTTGCTTCTACTTCTCTTCCCTCTTTTTATTTATTAGACATGTTTGAGCATTGTAATTTGATAGATTGATGTACTGCTACTTGATTACACCTCTGGTGCTCATGGGTATTTTCTTTTTGATCAATAAACTTTCGTTACTTATCAACAAATACACACACACACACACACACAAGATGTGGTGCATCTTCATTCAGTGGTTATGTTTTGTGGAATATATAGTTAATGCCCTTTTTTACTTTTTTTGAATCTCTGAATCTTGCATCATTCAATGATTGGAGGCTTAATGTTTATTTTTGCATACAATTTCTTATACTCTATACTTATCCTCTGTTGATGATTAATTTATTTTTTTAGTTGGAAGAAAATTTATATTTTTAGTAGTGCAAGCTTGCTTTGATCTTGTACTTTAGTGAAGGAGGAAAGGATTGATTATATAGCAGCTGATTTTTTTATAAAAAAGGGCCAGTACTTATCGTCTTGGTTATGTAAATATAATTGCAGGACTATAGTATGGGAAGAAGAATTTCACTTGCTTTCCAGACCCTTGGGGTTGTCTTTGGTGATGTTGGAACAAGTCCATTATATACCTTCAGTGTGATGTTTAGCAAGGCACCTATTAATGGAAAAGAAGATGTTATTGGAGCATTATCACTAGTCCTATACACCTTAATCTTGATCCCTCTGGTCAAGTACGTCCTAGTTGTCCTTTGGGCTAATGACGATGGTGAAGGTATGCTGAATTTTTTGAATTAGATCTTGAAGTCTAGGGTTCAAATCTTTCCTCCCCAATTGTAACTATCAAAAAAAAAAAAAAACTTGGAAGTCCATTGGCTTGTGTGTGTGTGTGATTGTGAGTTGGGGGTGGGGGGAGAAGTAGGTGGTTTTTTTTTCCTTCCTCCCCTTTGCGTGTGCATTGGGATTCATGTAAATTTTGCATATAGATAATTATTTCAAAGGATCACTTAAATGCTGCAGGTGGTACTTTTGCTTTATACTCTTTGATTTGTCGGCATGCTAAGGTTAGTCTTCTCCCGAATCAGCTTCCATCGGATGCCCGTATATCAAGCTTCAGGCTAAAGGTGCCATCTGCTGAGCTTGAGAGATCGCTAAAAATCAAGGAAAGACTTGAGAATTCACAGGCTTTGAAAAAGCTTCTTCTGATGTTAGTGCTTGCTGGCACCTCTATGGTGATAGCTGATGGGGTTATTACACCAGTGATGTCAGGTGGTTACTGTATTCCTTCATGCTTCTTGTTGCTTCTGGGAGACTTTCTAATCCTATGATTAAAACAAAGAAAAAGCTGTTTTAGATGTATATTTTATGTAAGTCAGTTTTATTGTTTAAAGAATGGATCTACATAATTATCCATCAGTTTGGTTGTTTCCTTATGATCATTTATCATTGAATTATTGCAGTCACGTCAGCTGTTAGCGGCCTAAAAGTTGGAGTAGAAGCCATTGAGCAAGGTACTTCACCCTGAGTACACCCCCAGTGTACTTGGTTTCTGTTTTTTTAATAAATTTTTTTGTTACTAGTATAAAAAAAATTGAGCAAGTTAATATGACAACCTGTTTTTTTTTTATAAGTAAGAGTGATATATATATATATATATATACACACACATGAAAGGCTACTCTATGCATGAAGAACATAGAGCAAACCTAGAAAAAACAAGAGGAAGAAAGCAGAACAAAAATATGACAACCTGTTATTCAGCTCTACACATTTTTAATTGTGATTGTTTAACTTCCTGCTTTTTGATATATAGTTATACTAATACTCTTATCAAAAAAGACAGATATATAGTTATACTAATACATGATCAAAAGTTTCTGGGGGTATTCTTCTTTATGATTGAATCAATTAAAATGTAATTGATCTCTTGGTCCTATTAGCTGGTGAATATTTCGGACTGTATGGTAATTGTTAACCTCTGTCCTTGGTATTGTAGAAGATAATATATGTTTTTTTTTAACTTTTTAAAAGGACTGTAGAAGACAATTGAATTTTTTTTTGTTTTAGAAAAGATTATAGTTCAATCCCTCAGTTGAAGTGCCAGTGCAATGTATAGATTTACAATTGTAGAGAACAATAGCCTATATAAGGTGCTAAGAAGGTCACACATTGAAAGTATACCACAATTCTAGAATATCTTGGCTCAGGTGTTGATATTGTTGATAAATTGGGGAGCAGTGGGGTTCTATTCAAGCCTTCCGACTTATTACCTTTCTCTTTTTACTATCCCTAAAGCTGTGGCGTCTAGATTGGAACACATTCAGAGGAACTTCTTGTGGGGTTCGTCAGTTGAGTGTTTCAAATATCCCTTGGTGGATTGGTGATAACACTCTAAAAGATCTCTATCCTGAGCTCTATGTGTGTTCAGCGGTCAAGTATGCTTGTATTTCTGAGGTTTTGTGGACTCCAGAAGGGGGCACTGTTAGAGTGTGGAATTTAAGATTTTATAGAGCTTTTGAAGACTGGGAGTTGGCTACTTCGTTTTCTCTCCTTCAATTTATCCAAACTCGTATTCCTCAGGGTAATAGGAGGGATACTTTTCATTGGCGGCTGAAAGGGGATGGTAAGTTTGACACTCGGTCTTACTACCATGATTTGAGGTGCCTTGAATTCTTTGTTTCCTTAGAAGGGTGTTTGGAAACCAAAGATTTCTAAGCGCGTAGCGTTCTTTCTGTAGATTGCCGCTCATGTTCGGATCCTTACTTTGGATAATCTAATGCTAAAAGGCTGCCCTTTGGCTAATAGGCGTTGTATGTGTTGCTGTGATGGGGAGTCAGTTAATCACCTTCTTCTTCATTGTCCTGTTACCCACTCCCTTTAGTCTTATATGCTTCAGGCCTTTGGTATTCTTTGGGTGATGCTAGATTCGGTGGCGAGTTTGTTATCTTGCTGGCATTAGTGGATTGGGAAACACAACTCTGACATTTGGAACTTGGTTTCGGGGTGCTTAATGTGGATTGTATGGTTGGAACGAAATCGTCGATCTTTTGAGGACAAAGGGAAGACGTTGGATGAGTTAAAGCTTTTATGCCATCGTAGTCTTTTTGAGTGGTCTTGGTGTTGGGGTTTCACTAATCACTCTTCTCTCTCTGAGTTTTTGTCCTCCCTTAGCTTAGGTTCCTGATTTCTCTATGTCTGTTGTGCTGTTTGTTCCTTTTTCTGCTTCTTGTTCATCATCATGAACTTCTTGTATCCTCTTTTTTCTATCTTTTATAAAAATTTCCAGATTATCTATCAAAAAAAATATCCCTTGGTGGCTTGGGATAAGGTCTGCCTTCCGCGTGAGTTGGGTGGTTTGGGAATTCGGAATTTGGCGTCTTTTAATCAGGCCATACTAGGAAAATGGCTTTGGAGGTATGGCCATGAAACCGCTCATCTGTGGCGAAGGGTCATAGCCATGAAATACGGGGAGGGAAAAGGGGGTTGGTGCATTAGGGCTTGTAGAAGGGCTCATGGTTGTGGGTTATGGCGGAGTATTAGTGAAGGGTGGGATACTTTCGCTAAGCATTTCTCTTTTGTGGTGGGGGATGGTTCTCGTATTCTTTTTTGGCATGATAAGTGGACTAGGGATGTTCCTCTTAAAATTCTTTATCCTCAGTTATTTCTGTACTTAGCCAATAAAGATGCTTGTATTTCTGAAGTGTTAAGCCCTCAAGTGGGTGAAAATGACAGAGTTTAAGATTTTATAGGGAATTCAATGATTGAGAATTAGCGGCTTCCTACTCCCTACTTCATTTCATCCAATCCTGAATTCCAAGGGGAGGAGGGTGTGACAGGCTTTGTTGGGATCTCAATGGAAGTGGGAAGTTCGATGTTCGGTCTTCTTATCATAAGATACGAAATGCAGCTCCTTCCACTTTCCCTTGGAAGGGCATTTGGAAAGCTAAGGTTCCTAAAAGGGTGGCTTTTTTCATGTGGACAGCAGCTCATGGTCAGATTCTTACCTTGGATACCCTTATGCTTCGTGGTCGTTCTTTGGCGAATCGTTGTTGTATGTGTTGTTGCAATGCGGAATCTGTGAATTACTTGTTACTTTTTTGTCTGATAGCTCATTTTTTGTGAATGTATATGCTTTGGCTATTTGGGATCGATTGGGTCATGCCAAATTTAGTTGTGGACTTATTATTTTGTTGATATAATTGGCTTGGGAAGCATAGTTCTGATATTTGGAATTTGGTTCTAGGCTGTTTATTGTGGATCATTTGGACAAAATGGAATCAACGGTCTTTTGAGGATGAAGGGAAATTTGTGGTTCAATTATTAGAGCTTTGCCAATAGACCCTCTTTGTTTGGTCTCGTTGTTGGGGTTTCTCGGATTGTTCTACTCTTATGGATATTTTTTTCATCTATTAGAATAGATTAGGGGCTGCTTCTGTCTTTTTGTTCATTTTTTCCTTTATTCACTATCATGAACTCCTTGTAATTTTCTTGCTGAGAAAGACTTGACAAGTCCTCCCTTAATCTGAATACGACGAGATTGATCCTCCTGAGAAAGACTTGACAAGTCCTCCCTAGCATCCAATCCCAACAATTAGATAAAAGACATTTCTTCCTTAAGGCCAGATCCCCAAATTCCTCCTTATTCCACTTTTTCAAGTCTTCTTTAAGAGCTTTTAATTTACGGGCCAGAATAAAGCTAGGAGAACCCGATAAGCAATACCCATTCCACCATTGCTGAACCCTCTCTACAAAACCTTCTTCTTTCAACCGCATATTCTCAAAGGCACTCCGACTTTTATTAACACTACCCGCCACCACCAAAAGAGGGCAATGATCAGAAACTACACAAGGGAGTATCCTTTGAGACACGTTACCAAAGTGATCTATCCAATCCACCGAAGCCAGGGTTCTATCAATTCTTGACATACAACCTGTTCCTGAATCTCTAAACCAAGTAAACGAGAAGCCCCTTCAAGGGGTAAGTCCACAAGGTAATTAGCCTCAATTTCTATTAGGCTGGTTTTGACTTGTTTTCAAGCTTTTATTGGCTTGAAGGTGAATGTGGGAAAAAGTGAAATGGTCCCTATTGGGGAGGTGCGTAATATTCTGTCTTTGGCTAATATCCTTCAGTGCAGGGTGAGCAGTTTGCTTATGATTTTCTTGGGTATGCCATTGGGAACTTTGTACAAAATAGCCTCTATTTGGAATCCAATCCTTGAGAGGATGGTAAAGAAGCTTTCAGGTTGAAAGCAGCTTTATTTGTCAAAGGGTGGTAGACTCACCTTGCTGAAGAGTACTCTTTCAAGTCTTCCGACTTATTACCTTTTCCTTTTTACTATCCCTAAAGCGGTGACAACTAGATTGGAACGCATTCAAAGGAACTTCTTGTGGGGTTCATTAGTCGAGTGTTTCAAATAGCTTTTGGTGGCCTGGGATAAGGTTTGTTTATTGCGTGAGTTGGGTGGTTTAGGAGTTCGGAAGTTGGCACCTTTTAATCAAGCCCTATTAGGAAAATGGCTTTGGAGGTTTGGCCATGAAACCTCGCATCTGTGGTGAAGGGTCATTGCCATGAAATATGGGGAGGGAAAAGGGGGTTGATGCACTTGAGCTTTTAGTAGGGCTTATGGTTGTGGGTTATGGTGGAGTATTAGTGAAGGGTGGGATACTTTCGCTAAGAATTTCTCTTTTGTGGTGGGAGATGGTTCTCGCATTCTTTTTTGGCATGATAGGTGGATTGGGGATGTTCCTCTTAAAAATTTTTATCCTTAGTTATTTTTGTGTTCTACTAATAAGGAGGCTTGTATTTCTGATGTGTGAAGCCCTCCAGTGGGTGATAATGACAAAGTGTGGAGTTTAAGATTTCATAGGGAATTCAATGTTTATCATCATGAACAACTTGTTATTCATCATGAACCTCGCATCTGAGTGTTCTTCTCTCTCTATGTTTATGTCTTCCCTTAGCCTAGTTTCCTAGCTTCTCTCTTGTTCTTGTGTTTTGTGCTCTTGTTTCTTTCGTTGTTCATCATCATGAACAACTTGTTATTCTCTGTTTTTTCCTATCTAATATAAGCTTTCGGTTTATCTATCAAAAAAAAAGATTTCATAGGGAATTCAATGATTGGGAAATGGCGGCTTCCTACTCCCTTCTTCATTTCATCCAAACCCGAATTTCTAGGGGTGGAGGGTGTGACAGGCTTTGTTGGGATCTTAATGACAGTGGGAAGTTTAATACTCTGTCCTTTTATCATAAGATTTGAAATGCAGCTCCTTCCACTTTTCTTTGGAAAGGAATTTGGAAAGTTAAGGTTTCTAAGAGGGTGGCTTTTTTTTTTTTTTTTTATGTGGACAGCAACCCATGGTTAGATCCTAACTTTGGATAATCTTATGCTTCATGGTCGTCCTTTAGCGAATTGTTGTTGTTTGTGCTATTGCAATGCGGAATTTGTGGATTACCTGTCACTTTTTTGTTCGATAGCTCATTCTCTGTAGATGTATATGCTTTGGTTGTTTGGGATTGATTGGGTCATGCCAGGTTCAGTTGTAGACTTATTATTTTGTTGGTATCATTGGCTTGGGAAGCATAGCTCTGATATTTAGGATTTGGTTCCAGGCTGCTTAATGTGGATTATTTGGACTGAATGGAATCGGCGGTCTTTTGAGAATGAGGGGAAAATTGTGGTTCAGTTATTAGAGTTGTGCCAGCGGACCCTCTTTGATTGGTCTCGTTGTTGGGTTTTCTCGGATTGTTCTACCCTTTAGGATTTTCTTACATCTTTTAGAATGGATTAGGGGCTGCTTTTGTCTTTGTCTTTCTTTTTTCCTTTGTTCACTACCGTGAATTCTTTGTGTTTCTCTTGCCATTCTTTTATTAATAATATTCTCTTCTTACTTATAAAAAATATATATATATATATATATATTCTCTTCTTACTTATCAAAAAAAAAAAAATATGGAGCTATTAGAGAGTACACAACACACTTACGACTGCCCTTTTAACTTTGTGTTTATATCAATCAGTTTCTGACTATACTAGATAGATCAAACCTTTTAGGTTAAGGGATACTTCTCCATTCCACTTTCCCAAAATATTGAATTTGCAGAGCTTATGATCAGTTGCCAAATTGTATTGCCTACTCCCATTAATACGTGTGAAGACCTTATGGGGACTATTTGGAGAGAGAAATAATTGCATATTTAACAACATTGAGTTGCCAGCTATTGAGATGAAACTCGTTTTTACAAACTTTGTATGAGTGGTCTTATGCATTTGGCAAGGTCTCATCTTCTTCTCTTATAACTTTCTTTGACTATATTCATTTGTATTTCTTTAGAGAATTCCTTCTTGTGCTTCTTGCATACTTAGATTCCTTTGCTATCAATAAAAATTTTTAAAATAAAAAAAGGGAAGAGTGAGGTTATGAATTCAATCCATATCAGCATGTTAGTTATTTTCACTTAGGAAAATTTTTGAAGTGATATATAGGGTAGGGAATTTTTTTAGCGACATTTAATTGTGAATGTTTGTTGTTGTTTGTTCAAGAAGAGTGGGCAGACTGCTGGTCACTTATTCATTGGGAGTTTGGTAGCATACTTTGGTCGATGATTTTCAGTCTCTTTAGGATTTGGTTAGTAATGCCTAGTGGTGTGATTGGTTCACTAGCTTGTAAGCATGGTCGCTTTGGTAAATACTGTAGCATAGGCATTTGGAATGCAATTCCTCATTTCCTTATGTGGTGCAGTTGGAAGAAAAGGAATGCTTGGTGTTTTGAAGAACATGAAAGCTTAGTGTTAGATGGAATTCCAAACTTCTTAGAAGGAGGGCTGCGGCAGGTTGACCGCTAGTGTAAAATTTAGTCACTCTGCTATGAATGGATCCATTACAGATACTCGTTGGAGTGTCCTCTACTAGTGACATATTGCTTTGGACCTTGGATGCAGTAAAAGTGGGTAAGGGTTAGCTAGGCCGTTTCCCATAAGCAACATGCTACATCGGCGCATAGGTGTGGTGAAAAATAGGCAAGACTTCCTGCACTTTGTTGGATGGGTATGGATAAAGAAGTTAATCCAAGAAAATAGGATTCTTATAGGTATTTGGAATATAGAGTCTTTAACTAGGAAATTCATGACTTCAAATAGAATAGAATGTTGGGAAAGTGAATATATTATTAATGTTAAATATAGGATTCGTATAGGTACTTCCCGCACTTTATTTTTTCATAAAATGTTAAATATATCAATTTAAGAGCAATAAAAGATAATAAAGTGAATACATGGCTAATAAATGATGTTTAGAAATTAGAATAAAACTTTTATTACTTATCAAAAAAAAAAAAACTGATGTTTAGAAATTAGAATACGAACCAAAGAATAAGATCTAAAAGAGTAAATAAAAGATAACTTGATAAGTGTTCAAGATTAAAACTAGAAAGAAATAATAGATAAGTGTCACTCTTGTGTTTAGCAATATACAGTTGGGACACAGGTGCAAAAGTGTCCTAGGCGTGTCCGGTGGACGACATGGATACGTCACCCCAAATGAAGTGTCCGTACTTTCTAGCTTGTATGTTTCCTTGTACATGGCTTGCATCCCTTTGCCCTCTTTAATGAAATTTTTTACTAAAAAAAAATAGGGCAGGGAATTTTTCTTCCTTTTATTTCTTTCTGTTGGAAGCCATTGGTTGTATGGGCTATATGCAATGGGAGGTGGCTCTTTTCCATCTTGAAAACCTCCCTCCCTCCCTTGGTGTTGGCAGGATTTGATGCCAGGTCCATTATCTAATGACTTAGAATCTATATTGAGCCGACTGACACTCATTTCTTTCTAATTTTCTTTTTACTTGTGCATATATTGAGCGTGCTTATTACTTTGAAAATTTTAATATCTTATTGAGGAAACTAGTCATGTTTTAAGTAATAAATTTTATTTTTGTGTGCAGATGAAGTGACGATGATTTCAGTTGCTTTTCTTGTGATTTTGTTCAGCGTACAGAAGTTTGGGACAAGTAAAGTGGGACTTGCTGTTGGCCCTGCTTTATTCATTTGGTTTTGTTCTCTTGCGGGCTTTGGGATTTACAACCTTGTTAAATATGACACTAGTGTCCTGGGAGCATTTAATCCTGTTCATATCTATTACTTCTTTAAGAGGAACTCAATTAAGGCATGGTACTGTCTTGGGGGTTGTCTCTTGTGTGCAACAGGTAATTCTTCAGTTTGGGAATGTTGGATTCACTAATGCAAATGCTTGCTTTTCTTTCCTTGTAAAAATGTTCAGAAATTTTATTAAACTTGTCATTTTGGTTTTCTCCTTTCAGGGATAACATTTGAATAATTTTATTGCTCTTTATTGTCCTGATAGTTATATGTTAGATTATGGATTAGATAGAATTCATGCTTGCCAAATCCAAATTAATTTTCTTTATTACCTTTAGGTTGCATAATTCATTAAAATGAAAAATTTGATTCTAAAGGGTTTATAAGAGATTAATGGGTTGCAGTTTAAGGGATTTAACTGTTGTTGCTGGATTGGGTGGCATTTGACTACTGAAATAGATAAATTTATGAGTGAAGGTGATGCAGGCAGTGGAAAGTCGATCACAGTTTTATTTTATTTATTTTTAATTGCCAAGGGCATTTTGTAATTTCCTTATTTTGGGACATAGGCTGTGCTAACGGTTCATTAGGTCTTATATTGAGTTTTATTTGAGTATAGTTATTTAGTTTGGGCTTAGTAGTAAATCCCAAGGAGTCTAAGCCCAAGTCTTATTAAAATTTTAAGAAGTCTAAGTTCTACTAGGAATGGGCATTATTTTTCTATTTAATGGGATTTAATGCTTTCATTTGAATGAATAAAAAAATATCGTAAACTATGTAATGAAAGTTGGGTCCTAGAAGTCGTGGTTGTGCTAAATGGCTAACTTCTCTCTATGACAAGTGTCTTCACTCATTAAATATTAAGATAGTTTTTTATTTTTATTATTTTATTATTATTATTTTTTAAAGATAATATTAGGATAGTTAATCCTAAATTAAACTCTATCACCAACAGTTTATTCTGCGTAAAATTCTATTATCTAAGTTTCAAGAAATTTAAATTAAACTTCAATACTTATACACTAAACATCGTACTTGCGCTAAGTGTCTTAATGTATGTATGTATTAAATGTCTTAAAATTTATGTGGTTTAATCATGTTGATCTTTAATTGTTTAGATATGTAGTATACTTTTTTAAGTAAAACTTTATTAAAGTGTTATTATATAAAAAAATTGTCTAGTGGTTCACTAATTCTTAATATAATTTCAATTTAGTTACCTATAATTTTAATTAAGCTGTCCCCTAACGTATTGGCAATGCAGGTTTGATCGTCATTGAAATAGTTATATTTGGTTAATTGTTCCCCATTGCTTAATGTGGTGTATTTGGAGAGAGAGAAATAGTAGATGTTTTGAAGATAATGAGAGATCCATACTAGACCTCAAGTTATTTTTCTTTAGAACTTTATTGGATTGGTTGGTTGCTATGCAAAACCAATCATTTCCTTCTTTTATTGATTTCCTTGATTCTTGTAATTTTTGTACTTGAATTGTTGACCCCTTGTGCACTCCCTATGTGTTAGGGTGTTCCTTTTTTGATATCAATATAACTTATTACTTATTAAAAAAAAAAAAAAAAAACCGTAAACCAACCATCCATCAAATAGCTCCAAATGAACTCAAACAGTCCCATTACTGTTCATGGGTTACTGTTCAATGTTCATAGCCTTGGAACAACATCCCAGATCGTGGGTTTTATCCTTTGTTTTTCCCCAAGTTCTATTATTCTTTTTTCCCATTAAAAATCTTATAACCCTTACTATTTCCAGCATTTCTCCCACCAAAACCTAACCCTAATCCTCAAAATATCATTGCTGCCCAGATCTGGTCCAGGGATTCTAAGTCAGATTTTGCTTTGTTCACCCTTGTCCGATGTCAGAACTCAGATGGCTGATTAGATTTGTCATGCATGTTTTAAGTGCGTTTTTGAATCATATCATATTGTGATTTTTGGGAAGGTAGACAGGTCTTAGTTGTCTGATTTGTGATTGGTATCCTGCCAGAAATCAATTTTGTGGTGGAGTTTGGCTTGCGAATGAGGGTTTAGAATGGTAGAGAAAGGTTTAGAGTTTGTACTTTAACTAAGGTTGGAAAAGATGAATCTTGGTGTATGAAAGAAGCTGGAAAGTGAGAATTTTACATACCTATGGCAGGTGTTTAAAACTACTCCCCCCTGTAACGCCTCACTGATTGGGAATTTTTTGGTCTCTTATCCAATTTTTATCATTTGGTCATAGTTCTGTCATAGGAGATGCTACTCAGGTTATTTGAATTTGGAGAAAGGTTTTTGGAATAATATTCATCACATTTGTTCAACAGGCACATGCATTAAAAGGAATAATGAGTTAGTCATATCAACTTATCGGTTTAGGCAAGACATGGAATCTGTACTCATCTAAATTTCTTCCACATTTGTAACAATGAGATATACGGTAGATTCATCACTGATGTTGCAACAGAACCAGGGATCATGCCTTATGTATTGTAAGAACAAATTTGGAGGCATGAATTATGGATATGTTTCATCAATTATTAGCAATTGATGGAGTGAAGTATTGATGGAATTAGTAAACAATCTTGTTAAGTCTTTGAAAGTGTGTTTATGTTTATGTTTTTTTCTTTTTTAGTTCAATTTTACACTCAAACACTTGCATATTACCAGGTTCTTAAATTATTATTATTAAAAAAATGAGTAATAAAGTTTTATTAATTTCAAAAATCACTTTATGCTCACGATGATGAACACAAAGTGATTATAAAATTACAGAAGTCATTAGGAAAAAGTAAGAGTCTTGGAACTCTAACAAAGAATTACAATGAGTAAAACCCCACACTCTAGACCAATAAAATAACATTTGAATTAGCATGGAGTGCAATTCCTCTTGAGTGCACTCAATATTCTCAAAGGTGCGATTATTACATTCCTTCCACATGATCCACATCAAACATGACGGGACAATATTCCCAATGTCTGATGAGCGTTTCCTGAATCAATTCCTCCAACGAAACAATAAAGCTGCTACTGTCGATGGCAACACCCATTAAATCCCAAACATATTACTAGGTTAATTACAATGGTTTAACATGCATATTACTAGGTTAATTACAATTTTGTCCTAAACACTAATAACACTACTTTCCACTCGTTCTTGACTAAGATGACAATCCACCTTTATATACCTAGTTTGCTCATGAAAAAAGGATTAGAAGCAATATGAATTGCTATAATCGTTGGACTACAAACCTCACTGGGAACGTTTTGGAGTTGTGATGGCAACTAGGTCAGGTCGTTACAGTCAGATGGTGGCTTCAGATGATGTTGGTTGGAGTAGCAATGGTGGCTGAATCAGTGATGGTTACTAGGTTTTGGTTGCTCAGCATGGTTTCAAAGTATTGGTGGCTTAGTTTTGGGTTTTCTGAGTATAGTTGTGGACACCAGACTTAAGAGATGTGATTAGTGTAGTTGATGGCGATGGATGACTCAGGAGGTGGTGGCAGAAGGTTTTTGTTTATTATTATTATTTATTTTATGGCCTTGATGCCATTTCAAGTCTTGGGAAGGTTGTTTTTGGTTTTTTTTTTTTTTTTTTTTTTAATTTTTAATTTTAGTTTTTTCTAAATTGAACTAGCTCTCACAAACGTGCATATTAGTTATAGACTAAAGTACACTTTTGGCCCTTAAATTTTGGGTTTGTTTTTGTTTTGGCCTTTTATGTTTCAAACTTTTCATTTTGGCCTTCATATTTGATTTAGTTTTTGTTTGGCACATTTCTAAATTTTCTTTTTCATGAAGGGCTAAAATGAAAGGCCAAAATGAAAACAACCCCAAACTTTAAAGGCCAAAAGTGTACTTTAGTCTTATTTATTTGAGGTGATTGCAATGATATTATATATTTGCCCCAAAGGCTAATGTACACTCTTAAGAAATCTAAATTAATATAAATAATTTTTGTGCTTTTAAAAATGCGAAAATGCAATTTGACATCAATGATTATTATATTTTTTATTATTATTGTCTTGACCTTAATAATAAAAAATATAATAACCATTGATGCGAAGTATGGGAATGAGTGGGGTGGTTGGTGTACAAAATCTATGTCTAGGGCTTATGGTGTTTGTTTGTGGAAGTTCATTCGGAGTGGTTGGGAGAATTTTACCAAGTTCATTCGGGATGAAGTGGGTGATAGAACCCGTGTGAAGTTTTGGGATGATGTGTGGTGTAGGGATCGTCCGCTTAAGGATGCATTTCCAGATCTATATAATATCAATAGGACAAGGGATGCTTGGGTCTCTGAGGTTATTTGCTTTGTAAATGGGAGAGTTTCTTGGGATATTCAGTTTCGTCGGTTAGTGAATGAACAAGAGTCACAATCTTTGGATTTGTTTATGGTTTTGATCTACTCCACAAAGGAGCGAGGTGTTGGTTCTGACATTCTTTGTTGGATGTCAGCCAGCAAACGAGGTTTTAAGGTGAGTGGGTATTAACATTCTATCTCCCCTTCTACTGGCAGTTCTTTCCCTTGGAAAATGGTGTGGCAATCGAAGCTTCCTCCTCGGGTAGCCTTTTTCTCTTGGATTGCGGCTTTAGGCAAGATTCTAACTATAGACAACCTTCGGAAGAGCATTTTGTTGTCCTTGAGTGGTGTTTTATATGCAAAAGGTGCGGGGAGTCTGTAGATCATCTCTTCTTTCACTGTCCTATAGCCTTTGATATGTGGAGTATGATCTTTAGCTTGTTTGGTGTTTGTTGGGTGATGCCTCAAAGGGTAGTGGATTTGTTGGATTGTTGGACTTGCAAATTCAGGCGTCATCATAATGTAGTTATTTGGAGGCTTGTGCCGCATTGTTTGATGTGGTGTATTTGGCGGGAACGGAATTCTAGAAGCTTTGAGGGTCGTGAACGGTCCATGTTTGAGCTTAAGTCTTTCTTCTTTTTTACTCTTCTCGAATGGTGTCTTGTTTTACCATCTTTTTCATGTATTTCCTTTCCTGTGTTGTTAGATCATTGTAATTTGGTTTCTTGATGTTTTGTCTTTTTGTACATTTCCTATGTACTGAGCTGTGTGTTTTTATAAAATTTCTTTATTACTTATCAAAAAAAATATTGCCGATGACAAATTTTGTTTCAGGTTCCGAAGCAATGTTTGCAGATCTTTGCTACTTTTCTGTGCGATCAGTTCAGGTAAAGAAGCAAGAGATTCAGTTACTGGATCGTATATCTTACATGTTTCTTTAATAGTGATAGCATTTTTGGTGTTCTTTTCTGTTACTGTTATTGCCGATTAGATTAGCTACATTTCTAATTTACTTGATAATGGTTGTTCGCAGCTTACATTTGTATTTCTTGTTCTGCCTTGCCTTCTTTTGGGTTATTTGGGTCAAGCTGCGTATCTTATGGAAAACCCAACTCTTGCTGATCAATCTTTCTTTTCTTCTATTCCTAGTAAGCCTCACCATTTATCTCAACCAGTATGCAAGTAATAAGGTCTATACAATTATTTATATATAGTTTGCAGGACCTACTTGTAATACTTGGTTTATTTATTTTTACGTACTAGAATATTCTGTTTTGCTATTTGGAATGCTTACACTGTAAAGCAAAAATGTCTGTATGTAGGTGGTGCTTTCTGGCCAGTCTTCTTCATTGCTAATGTTGCTGCATTAATTGCCAGTCGGGCAATGACAACGGCCACATTTTCTTGCATAAAACAATCAACAGCACTTGGCTGTTTCCCTCGTCTTAAAATCATTCATACTTCTCGGAAGTTCATGGGCCAGATTTATATTCCTGTCATAAACTGGTTTTTGTTGGCAGTTTGCCTGGTGTTTGTCTGCTGTATATCAAGCATTGATGAGATCGGAAATGCGTATGGTAATAATTCTTCCTTGCCTTTTTATCCCCATTATTATTGTAAATTTTGTTTTTCATTTTCTATTCACTTTTGTTGTGTGGTTGAATTCTGGGCTTTATTTTCCTTGTAGGCTTCTGCTTATAACTGTCTTGTAGGCTTCTGCTTATAACTGTCTAGTTTATGTTGAAACCGAAGAAATGATTCCTCCTTGCCTTTTTTCCCCCTGTTATCATTTAAATTTTGTTTTTCACCTTCTGTTCATTTTTGTTGTGATGAAATCTGCCTTTATTTTCCTTGTATGTTTCTGCTTATAACTGTTTAGTTTCTGTTGAAACTGAAGAAATGCTTTGCACCCACTGATATAGTAGTGTTTACCCCCCACTCTCCTCGAGTTTATGTGAAGCAGATAGCCTAAACAATTTTTTTCCCTGAATGGGTGCTTTAGGGAGCACTATATGTGCAGCAATGGATAGACTTGATCCCTTCTTTTGTATTCAATTTTCCATTGGCTTGAAAATATTGGTGTTAGACTTGGCAGTTTGCTTGCTCTTGTTTAGTTTTTGGAATTCATAGCATTCTTACAACAAATCCTTCCTACATTATACTGTATTACTTTGGAACTGCAGTCCTTTTATTCTGTTTTCTATAGTATTTTGAGGGATCCAAAATGGATTTGTTACAAAACAGCAGAGGACTACCGTTTAAATATGATTTTACCTATCTAATTTTTTTTTTTGATAAGTAACATAAAAACTTTATTAAAACTTAGCTCAGTACATAGGAAATGTACAAAAAAGGCATGAACATCAAGAAACCAAGGTACAATGATCAACCAACACAAGAAGGGAGAAACAAGAAAAAGATGGTAGAACAAAACACCATTCGAGAAGAGTAAAAAAGAAAAAAGACTTAAACTCAAGAATGAACCATTCTCGATCCTCAAAACTTCTAGAATTCAGTTCCCACTAGATACACCACATCAAGCAGTGCGGCACAAACCTCCAAATAACTATGTTACGATGCCGCCTGAAATTGCATGACCAACAATCCAACAAATCCACTACCGTTTGCGGCATCACCCCACAAATACCAAATAAGCAAAGGATCATACTCCACATTTCAAAAGCTATGGGCCAGTGAAGGAGGAGATGATCTATAGATTCCCCACACCTTTTGCACATAAAACACCACTCAAGAACAACAAGATGCCTCTTCCGAAGATTATCTATAGTTAGAATCTTGCCTAAAGCCGCGGTCCAAGAGAAGAAAGCTACCCGAGGAGGAACTTTCGATTGCCACACCATTTTCCAACAAATCTAAAGATATTTGCATTCAAAATAAGGAATAATCTATTTCAAATGCCATAAAATTAAATGTGAATGCTATATAAATTGTTTCCATGTGAAATTTAACGTACACATATTCTGCCTTTTTCTGTAGGTGTTGGTGCTCGATCTGGCAGTATGCCTTGCATTCATTTTTTGAAGTCCCCCTTCACTTTTTTTAGACAAATCTTTTTTATTTTTTTATAGCACTTATATTATCATAGAAGAATTTCTATTCTGTATTCTATCATTTTGAGGAATGAAGTCAAGCAGAATACAGGTGGATTCTTCTCTATTTGATGACTTTTTTCAGTACATGTAAAGATTCTCTCATACCCAAAATAAAAAGGTGCCATAAAACTTAAACATTATGAATTTTATGTACATTGCAGTGGGTAGTGGTTCCTCAATCCCATTTAATAATGAAGGAATAGTTGTTTCCACTAGTCATTTTCCCTTCAAATGAAGTTTGTTGGAAAGCGGTGATAGAGAATAAGAGCTCTAGGTAAATAGGGAGGAAAGGTTTCTAGGAAAATAGGGAGTAAAGGTTTTTGAAGTATGAATGATACCGTTGTATATTGGATAGGAATCAATTGGATCTACCAATTTTTTGCTTTAATTGATCGTAGTACTACTTCCTCTGTGGTGACTTAGACAAGCTTTTATTTATTTATTCTGATCTCAATTCTTTTTTACAGGCATTGCTGAGTTGGGAGTAATGATGATGACAACGATTTTAGTAACCATTGTTATGCTTCTTATATGGCAGATAAACATTGTCATTGTGCTGAGTTTTTTGGTATTTTTTTTGGGGTTGGAATTGACTTTTTTCTCGTCAGTTTTATGGAGTGTAGTAGATGGAAGTTGGATAATATTGGTTTTTGCTGTAATAATGTTTTTGATAATGTATATTTGGAATTATGGAAGCAAGCTGAAGTATGAAACTGAAGTAAAGCAAAAGCTATCAATGGATTTGATGCGGGAATTGGGTTCCGATCTTGGGACGATGAGAGCTCCTGGCATTGGTTTACTATATAATGAGCTGGTGAAGGGAATACCAGCAATATTTGGCCATTTTCTGACAACTCTCCCGGCAATCCACTCTATGATAATATTTGTCTGTATAAAGTATGTTCCAGTTCCTGTAGTGCCTCAGAGTGAAAGGTTCCTTTTCCGGCGTGTCTGTCCAAAAAGCTACCACATATTTCGTTGCATTGCCAGGTAAACTGCCAGATTCTTGTAAGCAGGGAGCTGTCTTCTTTAGATCTTTGGACATGTACTATCAAACCTATTGGCTTCCACATAAAAGGTGAAGCCAAATGTTTGAGTCATATATGGGAAATTAACTACCTTTAATTGAGAATTACCCTTTTAACATTCCATTTACTACCAATTGAGCACTTCACCAAAAATGCCAAATAAACTTCCTTTTAATTCCTAAGAGTAATGAGGTTGAATCTTAACATTGTTATCATGTAATGCTTTTTGTTTGATATATATATCTCGGTTTGTATTTGTTTTTTGTGTTAACTTACTCTGTAACCTTACAACTGAAATTTGTTACTTTAACAGGTACGGCTATAAAGATGTTCGCAAAGAAAATCACCAGACATTTGAGCAGCTGCTGATTGAGAGTCTTGAGAAGTTCATCCGCCGTGAAGCTCAGGAACGATCATTGGAGAGTGATGGGGATGGTGATACAGATTCTGAGGATTTATCTGGCTCAAGGGTTCTTATAGCTCCCAATGGGAGTGTCTATTCACTCGGTGTTCCTCTCCTGTCAGAGTTCAGGGACACAAGCAAGCCCATTTTGGAAGCAAGCACGTCAGAGGAGGTGAGGCCAGTACTGCCTCCGGCAGACCCGGCAATGTCTGATACAGAGCATAGTCTTGAGAGAGAGCTGTCTTTTATACGCAAGGCCAAAGAATCTGGGGTAGTTTATCTTCTTGGTCATGGAGATATTAGAGCGACGAAAGATTCCTGGTTTATTAAGAAACTAGTCATAAATTACTTTTATGCTTTCTTGAGAAAGAACTGCAGAAGGGGGATTGCAAATTTGAGTGTGCCCCACTCAAATCTAATGCAGGTTGGCATGACATACATGGTTTGAAGGTGGGTTTTGCTACTAATAAGGAAAATTTCAATTTAATTGACAACAAAGGTTGACACAGACGATTGAGATTCAAAAAGGGTTTTCTGGCATGCTCTGCTGTTGATGCAAGTCACATTTTTGAATGCGCGCAAATTTTTTGTGACCATACCTGGCTATTTGTATCCACCAATCTAGAAACATTTTATCTCATTGATCGGAAAGTTTTTGTATTATTTCCTTTTGGGTTGCCTTGTATTGATTTTGAGTTATGCATATAAAAAAAAATCTACTCTTGTAATTACAATCTCAAAGATACGTGAATGTGATTCATCATGACATAATTCCACCTGGAATAGTTTGACCTCAAATGACTTTGGACTGGCATGGTTAAACACCTCCTGACAACTCTTTAGGCATGAGAGAAGTCCATAGATTTACTTCACTTAATTCTCTTTCACTCTCTTACTCTCTCTCCAAGCTAAAAGGGAGTTGGGTGATGCAGGAGCATCCAGTAGCCTCGTTTTAATTGCATCAGCTGTGCAAAGTAGCAACAACTAGTTTACAGCAGCAGCCTTCCTATTGAAGTCTAAGTCTTGCAGCGGTCAGCCAATGACTAAATAAGAAGGTTAGCTATAGTGTCCAAGCTGTTATAAAGCCTTGTGGAAACAGCTGGAAGGAGCAGGGAGAGTTGGAAGTTTCAGATGTAACAGATCCAATGTAATAGGGAGATAGTTAGACCTGTTGCCAAACACTAGGGTAAATGTAGTTATGGTGCTGTAGCCAATAAGATCTTCTTGGAATCAGTTAGGTTGTTAATTGGTTAGTTTTAGTCTAGATCACTAGTGGATAAGATTAGTTTGGGCCAATCAAGTGCCTGTAACTTGATCCAGCTTGTATAAATAACAGCAGGTTGGCTTCGAATTGTAATAAGTTTTGCTTGTTAATTAATATACTTGGCCTTGAGTGCTATTTTGAGAATTTAGTGTTCTTTGCAAAGGCGCTATCCGCCTATAAGTTCCTCTAAGCAAGTCGCATTCTTTTTCTTCAACTAGGCCTAAGTAGCCACCCTACTGAGTCTTCATCATTGAGGGGATGGACACCTGGACATGCCCCATACAAGGGGATGTACCAGTTGGCCTACGGGCCATAAGTAATCTTTCTCTGTTGGTCATTTTAAATAGTCAAATATGACATTATACTTTTCTGAGACTTAGACATCTCCAAATTACAATTTAAAAGAGGCAAGTCTTTTTAAGATATGTTGCTGAATGATAAGCACTATATCATCTCCATGGAATAGTAAGTCTATTTGGGCTGAAAGTCACAAAATACTTACTGAACCTCAAATCACTGAACTGAACAATTTTATGTTTTTGCATCTTGACAATAAGTACTTCATATTTAGAATATCCTTGGCTTTGGCTCCACCCCTTTTCTTGGTAAGTACCTTGGGTTTCCCCTTAAGCATGTTGGATTTTCATCTCAAGATTATAACTTCATCTTTGATAGGGTGAAGCAAAAGCTTTCGGGGTGGAAGGCCAATCTGCTCTCTTTGGCTGGCTGAGTTGTCTTGATTCAAGCTTCTTTAGCTACTATACCCTCTTACATTATGCGATGCTCCCACCTTCCTAGTAGAATCTTGGAGGGGTTGGATAGGGCACATCGAAATTTCTTTTAGGGGTCATCTGACACTATTAGAAGAATTCATTGGGTTGGTTGGGATAAGGTCACAAAACCAAAGGAGGAAGGGGGGCTTGGGTAGCAGTCAGCTAAGGGCAGGAATGTTGCCTTCCTTTCTTAGCTAAATTGGAGATTCAATATTGAGAGAGAAGCTCCTTGGGCCCAAGTGTTGAAGAAAAAGTATTGTAGCTCTAGGAGAAGTAGTACCTCTAATGCCAATAAGTTTTCTTGCTCTTCTGTTTGGACTACAATGAAAAGAGGTATGGATACCTTTAATAGGGGTAGTAGGTGGCTAGTTGGTAGGGATAGTGGGCTGAGTGTTTGGGATAGCAATTGGGCCCAAAGAGGCCCTCTTGGGAAACTCATTCAAGGTCCAATTACTCAGGAAGCAAGTTCTTTGGAGATTAAAGACTTCATGTTGAACACAAGTTGGGATTGGGGGAAAATTCCCTTTGAGTTTCCTCAAGAGATTAAGATGATGATTCAAGCCACTCCCACTGCCTTCACGAGCAGAGGCGTTGATAAATTGGCTTAGGCAGGATCTTCTAAAGGCACTTTTGAGCTAAAGAATGCTTACAAGATTACTATGGGTCTTATAGAAGCTTCCCCTTTTTCGGCCAAATGGATTTGGAAAACAAACACGCTTCTAAGAATCAAGACTCTCTTATGGTTGTGTGCTCATAATAGTATTGGGGTCAAGGTGTGCCTTGAGAAAAGAGGGGTAGTTAATGATAACATTTGTCCTAGTTGTCAAAGAGGTTCAAAAACTATTTTGCATGCTCTCCGTGATTGTCCTCATATCAAGCATGTTTGGAATCAGCTAGGCATTACATCCATGAATCATGGTTTTTGGGGAAGTGATTTGTAGGCTTGGCTGTTTATTAATGGTAGAAGTAATTGGTCATTGCTTGCTGCTAATCCCCCATGGAGGATTGTGTTTCCTTTTGCTGTGTGGAATATATGGAAAAATAGGAATAATTTTGTTTTCAGCAATAAGAGTAGCAATCCGAAGCTAGCTGGGGTTATTTTGAACCAAGCTTTGGAGTTTATCCACTGTGTGTCATCTCCGAGAGTTCCAACGCAGAAGGTAATGAGAAGCTTTTGTTGGGAGAAGTCGCCTGAAGGATGGCTAAAGCTTAACACAGATGGTTTGACAGAGGGAGGTAGTGGGTTCGCTTGCTTTGGAGGGGTTATTAGAGATGCTAATGGGCATTGGATTAGCGGTATAAGCAGGAGGATTGGCACCACCAATAGTTTTGCAGCTGAGCTATGGGGCTTGAGGGAGGGCCTTTGCTTTGTAGAAGTTTGAATATAGCAGCCCTTGTGATTGAGCTTGATGCTGAGTCCATTGTAAATGTCCTAAATAATCCTTCCTATGCTAATAATTTTATCTCCCCTGTTTTGGATGACTGCAGATTTCTAGTTTCTCTCATGCATCAGATTCAGATCAAGCATTGTTTTCGCCAAGCTAACCATTGTGTTGATAGACTCGCTAGGATGGGTTTCAGCCAGGTTCTAAATTTTCTTTATTTGATAGTCTGCCTGTGAACATGATTGATGTGTATAAGGATGACTTCAATGGGTTGTATTTTAGCAGAATATGTCCTGAACCTCTTGTTTTCTTTTAGTTTTGTTTAATGAATCGTCCTTTACCAAAAAAGAAAAAGGAAGAAGAATAATTTTTTATTTATTTACAATTATATAAGTAAATTTCATTAAATAGAGACAACATCAACATCTCTCCCACTCTTACACACATCAAAAAGAACTTGGAGGTGGATGACATGCAGGCTGCAGCATCTGTTTCACAATGTGTGGGTCTCATAGATGGGTGCGGTCCACACAATGTGAGAGAAATGATACATGTAATGGCTACATAGGATACTTTCACTTTAAGAAGGGATGTCTTATTACAAGATAAAAACGACCTAAGAGGAAAGGCAAATTCTTCCATAGTATGAGCTACTTCATTTGCCTCTCTTCTAACCCGTCATAAATTGCAACATTCAAAATAATTTCTAAGTTCATTTATATTACTAATCACACTTGAAACATACCAAAGAGCGTGCGAGGTTCTAGCGAGAACATCAAAACAGGCCTTTGCATCTCTCCATAGTAACTCTTTGGAAACTTCCTAAGCTTGCCAACTACAAATCCCACAGAATTGCAGTAGCCTGTGCTTGCATAGGATCAAAAAAAATATGTTCCTTTGCCCAAGCTTTTCGGATCTTACCATTGTCATTTTGAGCCACCACAACTAGAGTTGTGAAGTCCTTCGAAATTTCAACATGTACATTGCGCTTCACCATGCCAGGGGTGGGCATGTTCAGTGCACTACATCATGCGGCACTTGCTTCTCTGAACATTCAACACCCAGCAAGAATTCCTTGACCCCATACTCCAGATTGTTGATGGTTGAAACTAGATTTACCTATTCTCCCTTATGAGAAATCTAGTTCCTTAAAATCCAAAGAGTCTCTGAAGTGATTACCATAAGCAATGAACGCTAATAAGCAAGAGATTCGGAATGATAGGTTGTCAAAGCTGCCTGAATAAAGGGATCTAGAGCCAACTTTAGAACGTCTTTATTACTGAAGACCCTCACCCTGCATGATTTGAGACACCAACTATAGCTAAAACCAAGAGCCCTTGCCATAGGGCAAGTGAAAAAAAGAGATGCACACGCCTCCAAAGTTTCGTCACATAGGCAGCATCTAGCGTCAAGAATCCCTATTCTTTGAGTAAGCAAATCTTTTGTTGGGCAAAGAATTAGCTCCAATTCTCCACGGCAACATCTTGACCCTATCATGCACTTGGGTTTCCAAAGTTTGTCACTAGACATCTGCATTTGAACTTGTACTCTTTGACTAGCATTGTAGAAAGATTGCCAAGACACCATTGGTCTAATAGCACCTCCTAGCGGTTAAGGGGGAGGGGAGGGGTTCGGGTGGTAGTTTAAGGGTTCGTTTGGTTGGGTGGACTTCAGAGAGGATGAGAAGAAAGGAGAGAAAAGGGGAGAGTAAAGTTTTTCGGGTGTTTTGTTGGGTGGCCCACCAAAATGCTATCTTCTCAATTTGAGGAGAAAATAAAGAAGAGAAGAGTATTTATAGTTAAATTGCTGAACTACGAGAAATTATTGTATACTCTCAGAGTGCCATAAATACATACTTTTCCCTCTTACATAAATAGTGGGTCTCGCTAATTAAATTTATGGTAGGACCTACTATTTATGTCAGAGGAGGGAGTACACATTAATGATATTTCAAGAGTACCTAATAATTTCCCTTGAACTACCCACCCTCTCATATTTTGATTGTTTCTTACTTTCTTATTCATTTTTATTCATACTTTTTTCATCCTGGGTGTGATACACATACATTGCTTCCCTTCCTTGTTTTTTGTTTTTTGTTTGTTGTTTGTTTTGGCTCTTCTTTATTTCTCTCCATTTTTTGGGTTTAACTGAATGTGCTTTTTATTTTATTTTATTTTTTTATTTTTAAACTTTTTTCTTTTGTACTTGGCATGATTTTTATTTTTTTAATAAAATTGGGCTGTTGCCATATGAGTATATTTATATTAACTCTATTTTCTATCATTCTATTTGTATGTA
The DNA here is from genome assembly GCA_032878915.1 of Castanopsis chinensis. Taxonomy (NCBI): domain Eukaryota; kingdom Viridiplantae; phylum Streptophyta; class Magnoliopsida; order Fagales; family Fagaceae; genus Castanopsis; species Castanopsis chinensis. The sequence goes on from JAVQMG010000086.1 coordinate 3,418,374, forward strand.
ACAGTTTTCATTGAATTTGGGGCCTTTTAAGCCACTAATCTGATCATGGTACACCTACTATTAAAAAAAAAAAAAAAAAAAACCAAGAGAAATATATTAAGGGTTCCTACCTAGGGCACCTCTGGCAACCTGGGGAAGTCCCTCCAGCCAAAGCTCACTAACATTACATTTCAGAACATTTTACTATACAATCATTGACATGATTTAATTCTCGCTAATAAAACAAAAGGTGAAATTGCAGTTCACTGAGTTGACCAAATCTTTAATATTACTTACAATTTGATCAACGTCCACGCCAGGGCTTTTTTTAGGCTTGGAAACAACTTCCATTAAACTCTCTACATCACCGTTAAATATAACCTGCCTAGTATCCTTAATGAAATGAGATTGTAGCAAATGTTTAAACCTCGGCCTTGCAACTGTTTCTCACATTGTCCCTTGAAACTCATTCTAGACTTGGCCTTTTCCTTTGACTAGATAGCATTCACGTACATCACTGATTACTCTACCTTATTTGGTCCCAAATTGCACTTGTTTCTGTTAGCACACTTATTTTTGTGTTTAGCAACCTGATGGATGAGGAGGTATATCTACTCTCATGTGAGGAAGAGGACTCATGTATTCGAAACATGATGTATTTCTTTCCTGATGGACCTCATTACGTAGATGAGTTTAATTTTAATTATAATTTGTTACTATTGGAAATTATACACATTCTCTTTAAACTACCGGCCTTCTTATTGAAACTCGGTTTTATCCATTGTTCCTTCTTTTTTTATTTATTTATTTTTTTCATTTTTATTTTTAATTAGATAAGTGGGGTGAGGAGATTTTAACCTTGAATGTCTCATTGTGATAGATATATATTATAGTCCAAGTGGTCCAAACCAATTATACGTCTATGTACTTGTAGAATAAACAACTTAACATTGAGTTAGTCTAGGGTTAGTCAAGTTCTCTACAATATACAAATCCTACACTGTATTCATTATAACACAAGTATTTATGTCAAATATTTAGTTGTTCAAGAACTTTCACATCATGGATATAAGCCATCAGGCCAGATCACATAAATCTTCATATTCGCTCTCTTTCATACTTCCACTCATCATTCAATAATCATTCACAATCACATAACTTGAACTGTTGAAAATATAAGAAAGTGTTTACTAGTTGATCTATAAAGTTTTTGGCTTATACATCATTCTTAATGACGAAAAAACACCACTTTTTATGGAAGAATCTCTTCGGACTTCCTCCGGAGCAAATTGTGTGCTGAGTGAGTTGAAGAGACTGCAAAGCATAAAATAATGAAATAATTAATTTTGAAACGGTTGCAGAGCATGAGCTATGCTCACCTTCCTATTGCATATAAATATGATGTCTAATACTAGGGCAATATGTGGTGATAATACTAATTAGTACTATCACCACATTAAGGATTATAATCCTTAATCGCTGTATTATGTCGGTATGATATATCATGGAATTTTTGGTATGCTAAAATTATCAGTTCATTTTGATATTTTATTTTCTCACAAATATCATTCACCTATAATCTGACTTCTAAGTATTGAATTGAAAATAACATAAAAAGGAATACATGTCAGAACTTTTTTTTTTTAAGCTACCCCACAATACTAATAGTCAAATTGCAAGCACTTCTTAACAAACTTTTTTTTTTTTATTGGATAAAATTTAACTACAAAATTGAATGTAACTTAAAGCTACAATCTTATTTAATATTTTTTTTATTAAACGTAAATTTTGACAAATTCACAATTAAATTACATCTTCTTATATCCTTCATACTTACAAAATTTCTATAAAATTAAAAATTAATAACTATGTTATCAATAAATTGTTTAAATTGCAAGTTTTTGTAGTTAAAAATTATGTATAAAATATAAACTTATAAATTATATAATAAATAATATTCAATTGACACAAAATTTAATGTGTATTAAAAGCATAAAAAACATATAATTTAACGGTTAGATTTTCAAAATATATAGTAATTTTTTATTTTATTGAATAAGATTGTAGCCTAAGGTTACAACTTATTTTGTAACTAAACTGTCCTTTTTTATTTTGTTATTTATTGTCCGCTGCAACGCTTCTCAAATTATACAGCCAGATGGTCGCAACAAAACTTTCAATGATAAACAACACTTCCAACTTTCGAATACCACCATTGAGGTCAAATGGCCAGCTATGTTTCCTTACCATGTAACCACCAAAAGAATAGTTATCAGTCATCAATCTGCCAGGAGAATAGTTGGATAAAAAGTAGACCTCAGTCAGGATTTCTATGTTCCAAAGCAAGCCGTCATTAGTTCCACCTCTATAGCAATTGTACTCAACACTTTCAATCCTCTTAAGACGTTGATGTTTATATTCTCAGAAACAATAAGGTTAAACTTTCATTCCTCCAAAATTTAAAAGGAATCTGTAGTAAATCATGGTTTCATTTCGTCCTTCAAAATTTTCTGTTAAGGTAAAGGTTAGAATATCTCATTCGCCTTCATTATGTGGCTCTCCATTGGCTAAGTTTTTCTGATTATGTTGTCTCCGTCTGGCATCAGAACAAGGGTGCTCTAATTTGTCCTTTTGGTCCACAAGATAGGGTCCAAATGGACTTCTGGCATTTGCATAGGAACCATTTATCTGCTTTTGTTTTGAGGAAAACTTGAATCTCAAAAGCAATGAATTGGCCATCACACCAATAGAACTCAAACCCATGAGCGCTCCAGCAATTGATGGAGTCAACATGGTCCCAGTTACTGGCAGCAACATTCCAGCAGCAATTGGAATTCCAACCTGTATATAAGCACCAATGGCATAAGACGAACTTTTCTTCAAGAGCAAGCAAAGCAAATACCATATCTTTCCAAACAATTTGCAAACAAATGACATAGAAGAGTCAGAAACAAATGCTAAACCTTGTGAATTAAGATAAGCACCTGAATAAGTGGGGAAAGTGGTGACTAAGGCTGACATTAAATCAGAACAGAGACCAGAGAACACAGAGGCCCAGTACTAAAATAATTCCTGTAGGGTCTCTAATTTGCAAAGACTCAAAAAGGAAGAAGGTGGTTTGGGAATAGGGGATAGGAAGAGGAAAACAAGAAATGGTATATGAACATTGCTTCTTAAGTGCTTGCACTACCATTGCTCAAATTAACTAAAAAATAAAACAAAAGGAGGAGAAGAAAAGAAACAGCTATGCTTTGATGCGGAAAAAAACTTACTATGTTGTATGCGAAAGCCCACCAGAGATTTTGCTTAACAGTCTTCATTGTTAGCCTGCTAAGCTCCAAAGCATCAAGCAACTGCATGGAGGTGATCTAGGTCAACCAACCAATATACAGTACATGATCCCAAATCAACATGAAGGATTGCTTATAATGGGATCAGATAAAGCTTTGTAATACAGCATTTTCATAAAATGCACATTATAGGAGAGCATTTCATTACTACTTAGATGCTAATTGAGAGAGAACAAGTTGGGGAAAAAAATGTTACTACTTGATTATGATTTGGAGATTTAAGAATTTCCAACCAATTAGCCTAGTTTCTGGGGTCTATAAGATCATTGCTTAAGTTCTAGCAAAAAGGTTGAGGACGGTTCTGGAGAAGGTGGTGTCAGATTCTCAAAATGCTTTTGTTAACAGATTTTAAATTCTTTCCTAATTCCAAACAAGTGTTTAGACAGCAAATTGAAATCAGGAGCTCCAGGGGTGTTGTGCAAGCTTGACTTGGAGAAAGCCTACAATCATGTAAATTGGAACTTCCTCATTTATATGTAGCGTAGATGTGACTTGAATGCAACGTGGAGGAAGTAGGGTTAATGGACCTTACGGATCAATCATGGAAGAACATTTGGAATGGGCGGGATAAATTTTCACATTATGCTTTTCTGTTTTAGTTAATGTTAGTCTGAGCCGGTTTTTCACAGCTCTCAGGGTTTGAGGTAGGGAAACCTGCTATCTCGCTATTATTTATTATTGTTATGGAAGATTTAAGTAGATTGATGGAAAGGACATTTGAAAGAAGGGGGGGGGGGGATATTTCAGGTTTCGCAGTTGGGACTTCAACTGCTACCATGCTTATGATTTGGCATCTATTGTTTGCAGATGATACCTAATTTGCTGTGGGGCTGAGCTAGATCAGCTTTGGCATTTGAAGGATTTTGTTTGTGTGTGTGTGTGGTTTCAAGCAGTTTCAGGATTAAAGATTAATTTGGGGAAGTCAGAATTGGTTCTGGTTGGTAATGTACAGAATGCGGCAAAACCTGGCAAGTATTCTAGACTGTAAGATGTTGACTTGACCTTTGAAATATTTGGTAGGCTCTACTTTCAAAGAGAAGACTGGAGCTCTGTAGTGTAAAAAATGGAATGATGCCTTGCAGGATGGAAGAGGCTTTATCTCCCAAGGGAGGTAGAATCACACTAATCAAGAGCACATTATCCAATTTGCCTACATAACCTTATTTCCTATTCCCATGGGAGTAGCCTGTCATATAGAGAAAATACAGCAGGACTTCCTGTGGGGTGGAGTAGGGGACGGATTTAAGTTCATTTGGTTAACTGGAAAAATAATTTGTTAACTAATTTGATGTTGGGGCTTGGCATCAAAAACTGTCTTGTTTAGTGAGGCCATACTGGGGAAATGACTTTGGCAGTATGCCTTGGAGAAGGAGGCCTTATGGAGACAGGTAGTGGACCAAAAATATGGCAGCATGTGGGGCTTGGTGTTCTAGTATGGTAAGGGTCTTATGGAGTCAGTCAATTGAAGACCATTTGCAATGGGTGAGATAAATTTTCTCGCTTCATCAGTTTCAAGTGGGTGTGGGTCTAGTATAAAGTTCTGGCATGATTCTTGGTGTGGTGGTCAACCACTAAAGGAGCGTTGTCCAGAGTTATTTTGCACTACCTGTAACAAAGAGGCTTCAGTGGCTGATCTGTTGAGGTTTTGGAGAATACTTTCCACTGGGAAGTTAGTTCTGATAGAATAGTACAAGATTGTGAGTTGGACTCTATCATATATTTTATGGACACAATTTACTCCTGTAAAGTAAGAAGAGGTGCGGTAGATAAATTATGTTGGAATCCATCTAGAAGGAAAGTGTTCTAAGTTAAATCATAATACAAAATGCCCAAAGTCCCAACTAAAGTGGCCTTCTTTCTTTGGACAGCAGCGCTGGGTAAAATTTTAACTGTGGATAATCTCAGAAAGCGGCTATTAATTGTTGTAGAATGATTTTGTATGTGTAAGAGGGCAGGGGAAACATGAATCATCCACTTCTCCATTGTGCTGTTGAAAAGCTTTGGAGCATTGTTTTCAGTCTTTTTGGGGTTCATTGGGTTATGGCATGTGTAGTGAAGCTTTTAGCATGCTGGCAGGACAGATTTAGTAGATGCAGCAATGTAGGCATTTGGAATGTGGTCCCTCAATAATGTGGTGTATTTGGAGAGAGAGATGCTAGGAGCTTTGAAGGTAGTGAAAATTATGTCTTGCACCTAAAACTTTTATTCTTCAAGCCTTTATTTGAGTGGATAAATGCTTTAGGTCTAATCTCCTTTGCAAGTTTAACTGATATGCTTGATAGTTGTAATTTCAAATTTTAATGCTTGTTTACCTGTTGTATTCATCCAATGTTCATAGGATGCACTTCTTTGCCTTTATATAATGAAATATTTACTTATAAAAAAACAGACAGATTTTAATACAGGCTTGCTTTCTGTGAGCCACGTGCCTCAAGAAAAAGGTATACCCACTGTCAGCCCATTGAATAAAAGGACTCTTATTTTATTCACGGGAAAGCACTTCAGTATTGCCTTGTTTCTTCTTTCTGCCAAGCTGCACCTTCAGTATTGTACATCTTGAATTCTTAGTTAATGTTATGCAGAAAAGCAAACCCAATATCCAAACAATATGAAGTTCAATACTGAAAATGTGAATGAAATTCTAAACAGCAAAGAAAACAAATGTGCATCATATGAGACAAACAAAGTCCAGCAATTGGATTCCTGGCTAATTATAGAAGCTATATTCTCCAGAAAAAAAAAAAAAATTTACTAGCATGTTACACAGTTTTTGAAAGTGGTAGTTCAAGAGATATCTTTTTTTTATTTCTTCTTTAGTGTATAGTTCAAAAGATACCTGCGAGAGCCTGTTGCCCATCAGCACAACAGAAGACACCTCACTAGCAGCTCCCACACCCCCGCCCATAGCAATTCCAATGTCTGATGAAGCCAAGGCAGCAGCATCATTAATTCCATCACCAACCATGGCTACAACATTCTGATCCTTCTGAAGTTTGCTTATGAATTCCTTCTTCTCATCAGGTTTAACTCCAGATAGCACCTGCAATCACAGCATGTTTATGACATTTGACCATGTAAAATCTCTCATGTACTAATATAAAATTCATTATTGAAGGACGTTTGAGGACATGGAGAGTTCTGACGACCAGCTATTGGCTTCATTTAGTGGCTCACTTTTTGACTGGTCTAGGGCTTGGGAACTCACCAGTAGTGATTCTCTTCCTATGTTCCTTAGCTCTCTCCTTTGTAATTAGTATCTTTTCTTTCTTACTTTATTTCTTTTTTATCTTCTTTCTCTGTAATTTTTCTCTGCCTTATGTTTTTCTGCATAAGGCAGTGTTCTTGAATATACATCTTTATTACTTATCAAAAAAAAAAAAAAAAATCATTGTTGAATACTTTTGGATGTTTAATTACTTTGCAACAATCATGCTTGTCATAAACCTAGTGTGAACACCCCTCTATCTCAAAGAATCATCATCAGAAAAAAAAAAAAAAAAAAAAAAAAAAAAAAAAAAGAAAGAAGAGGCAAGGAATAGCATTCCATACTTTCTGAATTATGATGTCTCATAACTCCAACTCCCCTTCTTGCGAAGAGTTCCTTCATTGAACTTGGCATAACCCACAAAGCTCCACAAAGGGCAAAAACCAATGTCCAAAGCTCATTGGCTACTAAACAATGAAGAAAAAAAATGATTAACTGTCCCCCTGGCAACTTATACACTTGTAACTCAACTTCCCAGCTTGCTAAGAGTTCCTTCACCAAACTTGGCATAATCCACAAAGCTCCACATAGGGAAAAAACCAATGACCAAAGCTCCTCACTACTACACAATAAAGAAGAGATGATTAACTGTCTTTCTAATCAGCATAGAATCCGCCACAAAAGCTCTCTCTTTATCTAGAAATTCTTTCTTCAATTTACTTTAACACATTCGATCTTCTGCCTTAAAAAGCAGAGATCTCATTATTGTCATCATCTGCTCTCTGTTGAAGGAACTCGATCACCGCAAAGCTCTCCCTCTCCAAGGCCCACCAAAACTGCACCGACCACTACCACCGCCACTGAAGGATCTCAGTCATTTATGGCAAAACCTATTTCTTCAAAATAACTTGGGAGTTTGAAAATCTTTCATATAACATTAAGTTTCACATACCAGCCAAAATACTCAAAAATCATCAAAATTGCTAGCACAAACCAAACTCCCCAAAATTAAAGTGATACGTTTCAAGGGTGTAATATGTACCAGTTTGGTAATATATTCTAGCCATATCGACAAAACAATATTCATGACTTTGTTAGTTACTTCCTTCTTTACTCTTACACAAAATCTTCTATAGAAGTCCTCTAGTTCTAAAGATTTTAATGTTTCTTTTATGAAAATTGATAGAAACTAATCTTCATCTCCTTGTTGAAACTTGTGGCTTTTTAGTGGTTTTGTCTTTCTTTCCATGTGGAACATTGGCCTCTATTTTGGCTGTCTATTGCCTATCAAGTCATGAAATGTTTATTTTCCCTTACACTTGATTAATTGGTTCCAAAGTTGTATTTGTGTGCCCTCCTGGGCTTGTCTCAAGGGATAGGGGCATTGTTAAATCTTTTTTGGTTGCTTCTTTGAAAAAGAACTTGCTCATGAAAGGAAGGGTAACTGCTCTTGTAGGTGTTACATGATTCCAAAGACAAGAAGTATGAAAAAGTGACATGGCGATGCAACCATGGAAGATTAATTTGCTCTTAGTTTGTATATTCATCTATTTAATTATTTTACGGGAGTCCACATGTGAAGTCTAAATGAAGTAAAAGTCATGTGGTTTTAAAGGTCTAAGTATGAGTCTTTTAGGGTTAAAACAGATTTTTATTTGGGTTTTTATTTTATTAGTTATGGTCAATTTTGTAGACAGGGCAAATCTGTAATTTCCACAATTCATACAAATTAACAGAATTTTCTAGAAGATTCTAAGTATCTTAGGTTTTATTTTCTATGTTTTATTAGGTTTTAGTTTACTAGTCAAACTAGTAGTCCTATTACGACTAAAAGTCCTAATACTACTACTAGTACAAGAAAGAGTTTGAATATATTTGTGCTCAAAGTATTCAAAGGAAACAGGAGTTGATTAATAAAATTATCAAGTATTTTGAGCATTGAGGCATGTTTTCTCTTCTCTCTCTCACTTTTCTTCTTATCATATTTCCTATGGTACTGTTCATGGGTACTGTTTATACAACCCCTAACAAACCATAAAAACCACTTTTTTTCCTTCTTCCTTAAATCTTGAAATCCCCACATTATTTTTGCTACCAAATAACTAACTCTTCAGATCACTTTTTAATTCCTAACACAATTTTGTGGGTTTTTTTTTTTTTTTTTTAATTTTTAGGTGAGGACAACTCGTGCAAGGGCTATTACTTGCTCCCATAAGTCATGTAGCCGTTTTGAGTTTCTCTCCTCATAATAAGTCTCATTAGTCTGGTTCCATCTAGTCTATGAAACCAACATTCATCCTAACAAGCTCATTCATCTTCCGCCAAAAAATATGATGAATAGCACTTTTGTGATAGAATGGGAGTATGCTATGACACAGTGATGCCCTCCGGGTTGCAAAATTCATGGACAACTTATCGATAAATGGCCACAGCACTGCTCCTGACATGACCATAAGAAGGTTAAGGTATATGTGGACAACATAATTGAGAAATCAAAGGACAATCAACACATTGCAAACTAAAGGAAAATCTTCAAGAGGATTAAGAAGTTATTCCATGAATCTCAACCTTTAGACTGAGGTTTATAGGCATGGTTAGGTGTCAAGAAGGATAACTGAATATCTCATACCTTTTCTTTTGGAATACCAACGACAGACCCAACATACTCAGCAGTACTTCTCTTGTCCCCAGACAACATATATATGTTAATTCCCCGCTTAGTCAAAGATTCAACCACATAGCCAGCATCTTCCCTTATTTGATCCTCAAAATAAATAAGGCCAGCAAGCACGTTATCTACTCCAACATAGACGACGGACTGATTCTTAACATCCTCCACTTCTTGAAATGGATTCTCATTAACTCCATGCCTAAAGAAAAAAAATAGATATATTATTAGAATTTTATTTTTATTTTCAAAAAAGTCAAAAAAGAAAAAGAAAAAGAAAAACCTTCCAAATCCCACAATTAGAAGTGATTTATGGATTCCTTCAAGCATTCCAATTGTTAACCAAGGTCTAAGGGTAAACCGAAGAAAATGGATTTCCTATAGACCCATGTGATGTGTAGGAATATATAACTATTTTGTAATATGATATAATTTATAAATTTCTGAAATTTGTTGAAAATAATATATATTATGAATAACTATTTTTAAAAGAAATATACTCACTTAAAAAAAGGTATTTTAATAATTAAAAATTTTCAGTTAGCCAAAGTGGTAAGGGAGAGGGGATCTTTAATAGAGATTTAGGAAACACAATAGCAAAACACTAAAACACATCAATCCAAAGTGAAGTCAAAAGATACAAAAACTCATCAATCCAAAGCAAAGCTCCAAGGAATTATAATAATAGGAATAATCCATAAAAAAAAAAGAGAGAATTGGGAGAGAGTAATCATTTTTTTTTTTTTTTTATTATTTTTTTTTTTATAATGGGAAAAACTTGGAATGACTGAGAGAAAAAGGTTCAAAGGGAGTAATACCAAATTTATATAAAAAAATATGGACAAAACTTATGTACAGTACCTTAGGTGTTGCTCTTTAAGTTTTCCTGTTAAGATTTTTCCATGTGACTAATTAACTTAAAAAATACACTTCCATCCATGAGAAAAAAGCCACATGGTAGAATATTAAGAAAGGAACCTAAGAAACAACACCTAAGTACTATACCTAAGTCTTGCTCAAAGAAGATGGGAAGAAGAAAAGTCAAAGAGGAAGAGGTAGGTTGGAGGAGTGACAGTAAGGTGGGGATTAATAGTGGGAAGAAGAAGAAGAGGAAAGAGCGAAAAAAGAGGGGAAGAGTTGGAGGGAGAGTAATGACGAGATAAGAAATAATGGGGAGAAGAAAAGTCGAAAAAAAGGAAGGAGAATGATTAAGTAAAATTAAATGAATGGATTGGTAAAGGTGCTTGTGGTTGAATTTGCAAGGTTGCTTACAATATTTGATATTATATCAAAAGTACCCTCATATTTAGGAGGATAAAGGAATTTCTTCTCGAATTTGAATTGGTTCAGAAATCTTAAACATGAAAGGTAGTTTTGGAAACTTATAATTTAACATAACAGAATGGTCTTCTTTAAAAGTTTGAATTCTGAAAGATGGACAAAAAAGCTGTGAAAGTTTTGCAATTCAGAAAGCAAAGAAGAGAGAGAGAGAGAAGACTAAACAAGAAGAAGCATATAAAGCAATCGTGTACATGAAAAAAAGCAGATGGAATGCAGACACACCGGGTAGGACATTACAGACATGAATATCCATTGCAATGAAAAGAATTGTGGATATTCTAAAAGTGGAGCCCAGTCACATGTTACAGAGATAAATGCTACAATACCTTTGAATCCAGTCCAATGTGCCAACAGAGACCTTTTTGTTCTCAATGATTCCTACGGTACCAGACCCAGGTTCTTCAATGAATGTTCCATCCACCACCTAAAAATAACAAAAACAGCTTCTTAGAGACAAATAAGTGAATAAATAAATTAAAAAAGAGAATCATAATCTCATTAAAAAAAAAAAACTAGCCAATGCGTTAGAAGCCCAACAATGCGTGCCTTGGGAACAATATAATCTATTCTAGAACCCTGAAATGATCATTAGAAGAAAAAAAAAAGTATTGTTTGTCATGTGAGCTCATTTTCTCAAGACAGAAATAGAAATCTATACAAAATATGTGAAAAGTACTTCCAACCCAGGCAGAAGCTGGAGCTGGAAAATACTACAGCATAAAGAAGCCAGTTGCTTCCAGTCAGGGTTCTACAAACCTCAGAAAAGCTGAAGCTGTCCAACTAACCGTTCAGCATAGATTATCAGGTGTTGCAAATAGCATATTAAACCCGTCCACTGTATGAAGACTGGCAGGGTCTGAGAGAAAGACAATCTAAATTGGTAATTAACCATTCACTTAATAGACACCTTACTTTTTCTAGTGACCATGAATCTCAGCGGAAAGTTACCAAACTGTTGGTTCATATTAATAAATTAATATTATTGTAAAAAAAAAGGGCAGAACAAACAAAAAAGACCTGCAAGAACATGGACTCCCAAAAATTTCACAATGGCAACATGATTCCACTTCTTTATATGATATTGTATATGTTAAGATAATGATTAAATAAATAAATTCACTATTTCCTAACACCCTACGATTTTGGACAAGTGATTCTTTATCATGGTATCAGAATAGGTGACCCTAAGTTTGAATCTTGTCTCCATTCTACCTCCAAGTTAAGAAGTTAGAATTCCCATGTGTTGAGCTCCACTTATTAAAGGAGAGTCTAGACCCACATGTGAGTAAAAATAATAGAATAATGGTAAAATTATTAAATTCATCAATTTCTAAAAACTTCAGCTTTTGGGACAAGTGATAGCTTATATTTGATAAGTAAATAACTTCATTATATATATATATATATACACACACACACGCACACGCACACGCACACGCACACGCACATGCACACATTAGTAAAATTTAATCTATGGACGCTTATGTATATGAGTGTGTGTGTATACATATATATATGAAACATTTTTTTTAACACATCTTACATTAAAAAAAAAAAAAAAGTTGAATCAATTCAGATACAAGATCAAAGGGGACCAATTTTGCCAAAACAATCATGATACAAGAAACCCAATCAAAGGAGACCAATTATGACAATATGACATTTATACAAAACTTGTGTTCATATTATCAGTCCTCACAACCAAAAAGAATTATATATGTACCAATTGATCTTGATCACCCTCTTTATGATCCTCATCTCCACAAGTCACAAGAACAATTATAAGGGGAAAAAACACCAAACCCCAAAAAAATGTTTTATATTTTCAAAATCCCATCTCAATTTAACACATCAATGAACTTGTTCAGATCCGCAGCGTACATCCATGATTCAATCTTGTTACAATCATTGCCTTGAGCCCAAGTTTGACTACAAATCACATGGTAGAGCTTTGAAAGAGATACTCAGCCTTTTCAAACACAATTGGTGCCCCAAAATGCTGAATTTCTCTTCTTCACTCGAGTCTTCTCCTTCCCTATTCTTGATCTCTATTTTCTCTTCCTTTTGCTCCAGCAATGGTAGGGAAACTGGAACTGGAACTCGAACAGATGGTACAGAATTTGACAAATTGCAAAAGCTCTAGTTGATTTTAAGCAAAATCTAATTGTCGACTCTAGAAGAAATAGAAACCGTTGGTGAAGTGTGTGTGTGTGTGTGAGAGAGAGAGAGAGAGAGAGAGAGGGAGAGTGAGAGAAAGAGGGTAATCAAAAAAATGTTTTTTATTAGTTTTTTGGGTTTTATATATTTATTTAAGAAACTCAAATATACCAAAATGGCGTCATTTTAAGACACCTAACAGCACAATGTGACAGATTAGACGAAACAAATACATTAAACGAGAATAAAACTTATAGGACTTAAATGAATAAAAAAAAGGTTACAAAACTAAATTGAATTTTGGGCAAAGTTAGAGGGCGTAAATTGTATTTTTGTCATCTTTTTATTTTTACTCTGCCTTTTTTGCAAACTTCTTGTACCCTGCACATATTTAAAAAGAAATGGATTGCCCCAATCCAAATGGAATGATCTTACAAACCTTTTATGAATATATCTGAAAACAAAATCTTTCAAATAATTAAAAAGTTCCCTTAAAACAATTGCAAGAACATAGAAGTTGAGATTTGTTAAATTACTGATTGTCCCAAAAGCTTAAACTGTTAGGAAATGATAAAATTAATCACCTAATCATAAGTCTAACACTCCCCCTCACTTGTGGGCTTAAACTTTCCCTTTATAAGTGGGGGCCCAACAAGTGGGAATTTAACTTTTTAAATGGGAGGCAGAGTAAAACTAAGGATCGAACTCAGGATCTACTGCTCTGATACCATGTTAAATTATCAATTGTCCCAAAAACTTAAGTTGTTAGGAAATGATGAAATTAATTACTTAACCATAAGTCTAACAAGATTAACATTATCCATTGATGCAGATAGTCATACTTGAAAGAAGATCATCTAGCAATTTCTGGTTCACAATAAACTTCAGACGACAAAACCTATTTTTCTAGGCAGACCAGCCGCATCCAAATATTCAGATATTGAAGGGTCATCTTAGACAATGAAAATTGGTGCACAAATCAAAGTCAAGCTCTATAGTGGTATAACTCCAAATTATAGAGATTGAAAGATTAAACAACGATTGCATGGGCTATATATGGTCTACATTTATAGAAGCTAAGAGTTTAACAGAGAACATACATTGATTAAGCTGGAATATATAGTCTACATTTAAATCGAAAAGCTAAATGGAAAAGAAACATACATCAAGCTACATAGGAATGTACCTTTGCATTCTGACAATCAACAGCCCGAGCAGCTTCCACAATTGCTTTCCCAACCGGATGAACTGTATTTATCTCCACTCCAGCAGCTAACTTGAGAACCTCAACTTCAGACCATGTATGATGGGCATTTTCTCTGCATTAAAACAATTCGTTCATTGTTGTCTTAACTGGCAAAACCGAGTGATCAATGAAATTTCCCTTACTTTTGGATGTATAATCTTTTTACCAAGAACATTTCAGGATTCCAAATATATCATTTTTTTCTTATAGGTAATAAAAAATTTATTAATCAAGGCTACTCCATGCAAGAAGAATAAAGTAGTAAAAATATATATACATACACAAACACAGAAGAAAGCAAACTCATAAAAACACAAAAGAAAGAAAAATATATACAGATAAGAAGAGGCTTATCAAAAAAAAAAAAAAAAGTACAGATAAGAAGTGAATCTAAAAACAATGCAATCGAATCATGTTTCATAGCATTATAGAATGCATCCATATTTTACACAACCCTAGCAGTTTCTTATGCCTTTCAACAATTCTTAAGTCTGGAAAGTTCCCTGTTCACTGAGGAGTTGAAAGTTAGTTTTCATGTAGTATGCGAGCATCAAAGAAAATCAAATGAGTAGGCTGCAAAACTCTTAATCATTAACACTATTTAGATGCATAACTGAAATAATAAATACTCACTGAACACAAGGAATTTGACCATACAAACATCATAATTCATTTACAGTGATGAGATCAAAGATGGCTAGCTAACTGCACTGCTTAAGCTACACTCCGTCTTATTCATGCCAGATCCATCTTCACTACTAAATTAGGCTTTAGCCTCAGATGGTTCTGAAGCTATTTTTTTGCATATAAGCAAAGGCTAAACTAAAAGGGCTAAAAGGGATAACAAATTCTCATTGTTGTATTAGATTTACTAGAAGAAAAGAATCCTAAGAGAACAGTGTATCACCACCTTTTTAAATTTACTCTTAGAATCATGGTTTTGTGAATTGCAACCCTAAATTATAGAAATCATGATCCGATTTTTAGCAATATTGAAAATAAATACAATAGTTTAGCTGATTATAATGATAAACATCATTTTTTTTGGGATACTATATCATGATCTGTGAAGTAATAATATAAGCAGATCATAAAAACAACTAAAATAACATGAACACTTTATCCACATCAAAAATAGATGAGTGGTAGAATTTTTACCTAAGCACCCAGTATTTTCACCTACTATTGAAACAACTAAATTCACTATTGCCTAATAGTTTAAACTTTCAGAAAAAGAGAGAATTTATCATGGCAGTGTAGCAGGTGGTTCTATATTCAAACCCCACTCATCTTTGTACCTTCAATTTAACTAAAAATTTTTGCATGTTGGGTCCCTTTTGACAGTATTTCTAAACCCAAATAAGAGGGAGAGAGAATAATAACCAAATTATTAAATTTCTCACTTTACATCTACTTAGACTTTTGGGACAAATGGTAATTTACCAGTTCTGAAGTAAACAACTGCTCATTCTTAATTGATATTTACTACTAGCAGAACTTATCCAATATATATATATATATATATATTCACACACAGACACTAACGGTCCATTTGGAAGAAGGAAAATGAATGCAACAAAAATAATTTGATATTCCATCTATTCCCTTATTTGGGAATTTAGGGGGAAAGAATGGCATAACTATGAGAGAATGCTCATTCCATTCCATTCCCTCCCAAAAATGGGAAGAACACTCATTCCTTTAATGAGATGGAGGTGAAATACTAATTTCATCACTATTGTCAAAAAGACAAATTAAAGGTCAAGGGTGTACTAGCAAAATTCTATATCTTTCATTTCCATTCCTTCTTTTATAAACTCTCAAGCACACTAGAAAAAAACATACATCATATCCATTCCATTCCATTCCATTCCATTCTTTTATAAACTCCCAAATGTAGTGTAAGAAGTGATTAGTTAGATTGCAAACAAAAATTGACTCAATGGGGTACTGTTTATGACAAGGAACATAAAAGAGCAAGAACATGACAAATTTATTTTGTATACTTTCACAGATGAGTGATATGATGTCCATAGCACTTGACAATGTAAACACATATTCATGATTTCCAGATTTTGCTTGATCACAAATCTTGAATTGATCTCTGGAAAATTAATTATGATATACAGGACCTTTTAACTTTTCATTCAAAATAACAAATTCATTAAAAAAAAATAAAAGACTCTTTTCTCATAAAATTGACAATAAAGTCAAAGTTAAACATAACATTAAGAGGAGCTCTCCACTTGATTTAGCAAATATTTAAAAATAAAAAATTCACCACTCAACTTTGAATCTGTACTTCTCATGCATCCAGGAGTCACAACCTTTGTCACAACAGGCCTGCCAATTGTAAGAGTCCCTGTTTTGTCAAATACAATAGTGTTCACCATTGCAAACCTCTCTAAGATACTTCCGCCACGCCACAGCAGTCCTCTTGTTGCCCCTAACGAAGTTCCAACCTGGAATGCATTCAATTTCAAACAAAATGAGATAACACATGTAAGTTCAACAAAATCTCAAAAAGGAAGTAACCATTTGTAGAGATGGTACCAGCACGGCAGTTGGTGTGGCTAAGCCTAACGCACATGGGCAAGCAACCACCTGGGTTCAGGAAAAAAAAAAGGATTACTTCTGCATGGAAAAGAACATGCTGCATGATCTAAGAACAAATGAAAGGCTAAAAATATGGCAGAAGGAATAAAGGAAATTTGTTCCTAGAAAATCCTCATTTGCAACAGCAGATATTCAAAGTGAATTGGAACAGGAGTTTCATTAGACATTTGACAAGACTAGGTTCAAGCCCATAGAAGTTAATAAGTAATAGCTTACTACACCTGACTGGCCCTATGAAACACAAGTGCGGATTTGGGTTCGGGTTCAAGTGTGGGTGCGGGACTCAGGCAATTTTTGAAAAAGTAAAGTATGGGTGAGGCGGGATATGTTTACTAGTAAATTAATAAATATATTTTTATTTACAAATTATTAAATATATTTTCATATAATAGTAAACATATACCAATTTAAGAGCAATAATAACTACAAATAATACAGTAAATTCAATTTAATTTGTTTAACCTACAAATAATTTGACAAATATATAATAAGTTAATAACTAAATATGAAATCAACTCAAGTTTTTATTTATTTATTTTTTAACGTGTATTTTGGCCAGGTTCGGCCCGAATTGGTGCAAATCAGAGAAAAAGAAAAAAGAAAAAAGGAACACGAATCGGCGTGTCGACTATGAATGAGTGTTGGGTGCGGGTGTGGCGGCCCTAGAGCCGCACCCATGCTTTCTAGGCCTAAGCTGCTTGGGCCACACATTGAAGCTCAAAATGGATCTTGATTTTAGGTTACCTTTTTATTACAAATTACTCTATGAGATGTCTATAGCTATAAGTAAGACAAATGCTGACTATATATATATATATATATATAGTAACAGCACAGTGGAGATTTTCCTGAACCCATGTACTTACTCAACAAATAACAATCTAGGAAGAAATTTTTTTGTAAAGATATGCTGTACACTTGCAATAAAAAGCAATGGTGATGGAAAAGTTTAATGTCCCCCATATCTTTCTCCTGTGATACATGGTCATGGACACGGTGTCAAACATATAAATTCCTCAAAATCTGACCAGATGTTTAGTTTGTTTTTATGCATCATAACTGTTTGAGTTACATCTATTCACATGTTATTTTATATTAACGTAAGGGTTTTGCCACATCTTGCTATACACTCTAAAATAAACTTGTGCTGAGGCGTGGGCCTGATCATTATAGCCTAAACCTTTTCTTTCTTACTTTTCTTGCTTATAAAATAATATCCATATGCAGAATGTCAGCACCAAAAAAAGTATTAGAGTTGTTAGAATTATGGGATTAAATTTACACTATCCCAATAGCCTATGCTTTTGAGAGGATCGGTAATTTAACATTGTATCAGAGCAGAAAATCCTAAGTTTGATCCTTGTCTCCTCCATACTACCTCCCATTTAAAATCCCATGTATTGAGCATCAAATATGCTCAGATATTAAAAGGCAGTTTGAGTTCACACGTGAAGAGGAGCATTAGAGTTATGCGGTTAAATGATTAAATATATTATCTACTAATAGCTTAAGTTTTTGGGAAAATCAGTAATTTAATTAGGAGATGATAGATTTAATAATTTAAGAACATAATTCTAACAAGAGCTTTCTCAATACCAGCAACAACTTTGTAGGAATGCTCAAAATTTAGATGTAATTTTCAAGTGTCATACCAGAACACTGCAAGAGAGCTGCAGTGCCAATGAGACCGAACTTCCTTGATACAAAGCACCAGGTAGAATATGTGCACCAAACAGACTCCAAAACATAAACGTAGCAGCAGAAAGTGCCATTACTCCATATGTAAAGTGCCCAGACACCTGTTGAAACCAAAAAAATAAAAAGAGGATAAATTGGCATTCTGTTTAATGTAACTGACCACTACTACTAGTCCAAATTGAAATGAACTTTGTTTTTTTTTTTTTTTTTAAATTTAAAATAAACAAATAAAGGAACACTATTAAATGTACAGACAACTACCACCAATAAGCTATGAGATGACTAAGACTGAGGTGAAACATATTTATTAGGACTTAAGCACAAGACAACTGTATCTAGTATCTACCCTTTGCTTCTCAAAGATATGTAAGATCGCCCATATTACTGTTAAATGACACCGAAGCTATATGCCCAATACACATTGCATGTTTTCAAAACAATCAGTGAGTCTCCTGTGTTGCTTGATTGACACATACATTGGGTCATTGACTTCCCTCCAATCACCCCTTGTGAGGACAAAATTAAAAATAATAAAAATTAAACACATGAGCTCAAGATAAGCTACCAAAAATGTGGACCATTGTATACATCATAATACATATCATGTATGGTTACACAGCACACCTACCCCAGACCTTAAGACTCAAATGGAACAAAGTAGTTTCAAACGCACATCTGAAGTATCCTCTTATAGTCTATTCACATAAGACTCTTGAGGTGATTTGGCCAATACCTTTTTGCTTCAAAACTTTATGTCCTTTAATTTTTTCCAATCATTATCTTCCGAATTAGCTCAACGCATAGAGGGAAAATATGGGATTTAGGGTTGCTAAAAAGCAAAAACTACTGTTGTTAAGGACAATAATACCAATTTGGAATGCAAAGCTAGATGCCAATATTGGTCAAAGTTCGCTTAAAATTCAAAAGAGAGCCAAAACTTAGTTGAGTTGAGAGCTGCAAAAGAGTTGATCCACTCAGGAGCTATTGAGCTTGGGAAACAAATTAGCAGAATCACTTAGCGAATGGACCTGAGGCCAAACCACTATTAGTAGGCTTACAAGCCCAAGGACATTTAAGTCAAGTGCAATCCCTACCTATTTAAACGCTAGCTTCTCTGCAGCAGCCAACAAACTAGCTCAAATGGTGACTTCCCTTCCCACAAGAACAAGTGGAGGGTGAGGTTGTGAATTCAAAACCCACTCAATATTTGTGTAACATACCCCCAAAAAATAACACCGTAGACCCCCTCTATCCTCTGCAGCTGCTCTTCTTCCGTCATCTTTTTTCCCCTTAATGTAGACATCTCTCTCTCTCTCTCTCTCTCTCACTTGATTACTCTTTCACACTCACCGACCAGATCAAGCAATGATGATGACAAGCTTGCATTGTGGTCAGTTTCATCATTGTCAAAGTGGATTCCAGGCAACAATTGCAATTTGTTGTGTATACTGTCTATTAGTATGAAGCCTAGCAACAAGATTGTTTTGAATTTTGTGTAAATTCAAAGCTTACTTTTACTCCTTTTTTGATGACTTTATGTAGATCTCATTGTATAAAATTTTATGTAAATTTTCTACCAAGGATTGATAAATTTACTAACTCCTTCCAATACACAATAATACGCAGGAAAAAAAAAATAAAAAACATAAAAAACAAAAAACCAACAACAACATTCTAGCCTTTATTCAACACTTAAGAAATCAAATATCGTTGCTTCTAGTATGTATATATCTGAGAAGAAACCCTATTTTAGAGCCACTACAGAATTGTATGTCTAGAATTAATATTCAGAAGAACCTTGTCAGCCAACCGCTGTACAGGAGCTTCCCTACTTTGTGCTTCTTCCACCAAACGGAAAATGTCTCCCATAGCAGTCTCACCCCCTGGTCTCCGAACTTCAACTGTAAGGGTTCCATTAAGATTTATGCTGCCAGCTGCAACTTGACTCTAGCACAGACATAAAGTGCACTGAAGTGACAATGATCCATGCAGCAATAAAAAAGCTTATTTCTTAGGGAGTAAGCATGCAATTTGCAACAATGCTATAAGGTGGAAATCAAATCTTGAGAATAAGAAAGAGTTATATGTAAAAAAAAAAGTAGTAATACCCCAGGTAATTTGGTCACTGGCAGTGGCTCTCCTGTGAAACTAGACTCATCAACGGTACTTCTACCAGCTCTGACAATTCCATCTGCTGGAACACGATCCTAAAATAACAGGAGAAGATGTATTAAAGGATTCACATAATATCTACAGGGTGAAAATGATAAATACATGCCACATTTATAAATATTAACTGGAAGTGGTTGTAATAACTTTTGCACCACAAGTTGTAAATAAAAAATAATTTGATGACAAAAGATGTAAGAATTGAAGTTCAAATGTTCGGGAGCCCAAGACCAAAATGCTTACCCCAGGAAGTACAATTATTTGATCTCCAACTGAAAGACTGTTACAAGGAACTTCAACCATTGAACCCAACTCTTTTGCATCACCATTGACCAAAAGCCGAGCTTTTGATGGTAAAATACTGAGAAGTCCAGTCATATCACTGGTTGCTTTGATTTTAGCTCTCTGTTCAAGATTTCTTCCTAACAAGACAAATGCTATTAACATAATCGGTTCCTCAAAGAAAGCCTTCCAACCCTGCATACAACACATCTATTAAAGAGGCTACAGAATCCATTGTAATCAGTCACATACCTAGTTTCTTATTATGAAGACAAGATGCACCCTAGATCTTAGAGGTTTACATTAACAAATCAACTTTAACCAAGCCAAAAAAATAAACCCTTTGGTTAACTGTTTGCAATTCCAGATTTAAGTTAATGTGTATAACTAATACTGGTTATAGTATTACTGAAAAAAAAAAAGTATCAGTAAGAAGAACTCCAAATTGATAACACAACCATGCAGTATAGTTTTGTGTTCTAGTCATAATATAATAGAGAGAAGCACAAAATCTTTATTATGGATTTAGTTACTTGCAAATTCAGACCAACAATTACAGAAAATAATTATTTAACTGCAAATTTAGATTTAATCAAGCACTGCGGTATTTTATCTCAAATTAACAGAAATGGGAAACTCATTCCCCACATATATCTGTTTGTTTGGCCAGATACCCAACTCAGATAAGCTGTTAACAAAAACACATGGCAAGTATCAGTTGAACACAGCAGCTCCTCCAAAATTGACTTCGTTTGGCACTTCTAGGCTTCTAGCAGTTCAGTATGAATCCCAAATTACTCACAAATTTCAGTGCTCATAGTAATACTTTCAAGCAGCCTATCATTAAATATAATATAGCCTCACAGGCCTACTTTTAGGATTTTGAATTTAGTAATTCATACACATCAATGTTGTTCCAAGAAACTGATGCCAAAAGCTAAAGCATAAATGTTGGAGAATGGGTCAGTACTTAATTACCTGAATTTAAATGTGTGAGTATGAATGTTGCTTATCTAACTTCTCTACAAATTAACAGCACCAAGCACATTTTCTCCAGAATATAGGACACTTTAGAAATATGATGTGATCAATGAGGACAGTTGGAATAGAAACTGGACTAATCATACCTCTTTGGAGATATAATTATTAATACTTATTTTCTGCTCTTTAAATGTAACTTTAAGAGTTTCATTGTTCAAAATAAAGTTGTCATAGGCTACTAGGTAGAGTCAATTCTTTCAAGGTTCTAAGAGGTCCATAACTAGGCCATAAAATGTAAAAATTGGAACATGAATGGCTAAGTCCTTTCCGTTTAGACGAATTCAAAGAGTTATCTCCTCAATCTCTTTTATAAATTTGAGGGCCCCAAATGGATTTTAGGGTTTGGAAAGGCACCATTACCTATATTTCTCAACTGTTCTAAGTTAATTGCTATTTTATTTTATTGGTAAGTTCCGCATGCACCAGTTGGACCTTGAAGCCATGGCCTCATCCTCTAGCTTGCTCTTAAAAGGGAAGGTGTCATTGGAGCAAGAGATCATTGGCCAAATTACAATTTCAACAAAGTGAATAATAAAATTAAATAAAAAGACTACTCTAATGTATGCATGAGTTGACAATTTATCAGTTCCTTTCTAGGAAATGTGCAATTTATATTAAGCAAAAAGGAAATAAAATTATGCAGCACTTTATATCTTCCCAGCATATCAGCAAACAAGCACAATTTGTTACTAGACGAACTGAGATTATAACTCTATTGCCGCATTAAAAAATATAAATTATCCATAATGCAATCATGATCTAGATATCTAAAAATAAGACATATGATACAATTCAGACCAAGTATTCATCCACTAATATGCAGTACAATTTATAGAATGAAGAAAGACAATTAGAGTTAAGGGTCAGGATCTACCAGTTTCGGCATCAAGGCAGCTAATGAACTGACTGTAAATGATGATAGAGCCCCAAGACCAACTAATGTGTTCATGTTTGGAGCCCCTTTGAGAAGGCTTCTCACACCGTCAAGGATCAGTTGACGCCCAGGACCAAGCAATGTAAATAAAGACAAGGAAAGATGGAATCCAGTGGAATGAAATGCACGGATCCATGAAGCATTAGCTCCAAAGAAATGAGAGAGATGGCCAAAGAGGCAGACAGCACATAAAGCCCAGGAAACAGCAAGATTACGACCTAAAGAAGCTTAAGAAATTAGCATCACAATTCACAGCATATGAACCATCAGGACATGAAAATTTTATACTTTTCATAACAGCAGCTAAAATACCCTATAGATATATAACAAACAATGAATGCCACAACTTTTTAACAGATAAAAGTTGTGGCAAGATGTCTACCACTTTCTTCCAAACGACTTCGCTTCTCTTCCATTTTCCTTTCAAAAACTTTGAAGAAATTGTCTCTTCCTGAATCTGCACATTCAGGAACAGCGAAGAAGTCAAGCCATCATGTAGATCAGTTCATAATTACTGCAAATATTTACATATCAAGTCTACTTGCAATCAAGATTGCAGGTGGACTAGATGAATTAAGCTCCACCTAGGATCTATGCTTTGACATTGTAAATTTTGGTCACTCCAAAAAAAAAAAAAAGCGCAAGTAATTTAAGGAAGAAGCAAAAGCCTAAGTTGAACGATGTTTTGGACATGTTGCGGTATTAGGAAGTAAGAAAACCATGTCACTATTACAAAAGGTAAAATATAAAAGAAAACCTACTCCTTGATTTTGCACACAAACTTCAGGCTAACAATTGGATAGTGTATTTTATATGTTGGGTAATTAGTATGCCCAAATAAAAAGAGGAGATTATAAGACATGGAATTATTAGCACTGTCCTCAAGTGAAGAAGAGGCATAAAACAGTGAAATTAAATGTAAGAGAAAACACCAATTAAGTGGAGCACATTTTTTTATAAATAAGCATGCTGATATGATAGTTCAAAAACCGCCTACATTTTTATCCCTATCCTAATATTGTGCCAGTAACCATGAAGATTATTTGTGTTAGGAATCTATACTGCATGCTTTCCAGCTAACCTATGTACTATTCACAGTAAAAATCATTTGGTGTATCAGATGACCTCGTATTACAAGAAATTAAGCCATCTTTAACTTAGTGGATAAATAAATTACATCGACTGAATCTTAGGCAATGCTTTGCACTGCACTAGTTGTAATATGGTTGACATTTATAAGACTGCAGTGTTTGAACTGGCAATTTTTTTTCAGGATGTACCACTTGGGAGATTTAGATTGATTATCATAAAGATTGTTCAGTTGGACAACCCTCTGTTTTTTTTTTTTTTTCATAATTTTGTTAATTCAATAGTTACAATTGTGGAGGGGGCTCTGAAACTCGACATCTCTGTTGGAAACACGAGGAGGTACCAATGAGCTATAAGGCTCTTAGCAGTTGGACAACACTCTTAAATGACCTCTCCTTATGTTTATCTAATATCTCAAACAAACTATCTTTTTGTTCTTCGATAAGTTCAAATGAACTCTCTTTTTATTTTGTCAAAAGCTGCATTTTTGAAACAGCTCTCTTTACATTTGTCTTTAGCAACACTTCAAAAGAAATCTTTTTTACACTTACCAATTTTACTCCTATATGAAGAAAATGTGAGGGAACCTCAACAAAACCAGCATCCAAAATTTGCAAATAGAAGGTACAATAACAAGGAACATGAAGATGAAAGGCATTCTATGAGTCATTCACAACGCCAAACTAAATAAAAAGTAACATTGTTATATAAAAATATAGAACTTAACCACATAAGCCTTGCCTTCTGAATTAAATATCTTTAGTTCTTTTTAAAGTGCAGATCTACAAAGAATAGAGAGGGCGTGTAAACACACAGATAACAACATTTTCTGAACTTAATTAAAACTTAAATTACTCCTGATTATACGACTAGTCCCTTCATAACAAATCCCTCACAAGAACATGCACAGTATAAAACCTTAGGACTAAGAGAAGTTGTGGAATATTCGTTCTTAATTGTGGGCAAGAAGATCCCAATAACATCAATTCCCAAAGTAATACACAATGTGTAGTCCTCAACTATCATACAATTTAAATACAACTTATAAGAAAAGAAGCCCCCAATTTTCTGATGTATAACTAATAACTGCTAAGTTCAGAATGTGCAACAGCAAATTCTCCAAAATGAATGGGCTCCCCAGCGACAGAAATGCCTCTGACCAATCCACCATATGTAGCTTCTGAGACTTACCTATTGAAGTGAGATACTATATTATCAATAATGACTTTTTAAGCCTTTCCTTCATATCTAATATACTGGAGATGATATATAAAAAGATTCTGATCATATAGACAAGTCTCTGAAATTGAAAACCCAATAAATTAGGGACATACCATAACAAACTATGGTTGCTCATCACAAGAAATCATTTGCATTTTTATGGTGAAATATCTCCTTCAATAGCTCCCTGACCTGCCACTTAACCCACCAAGCTTCACATAAATTATATGAAACCCTGAAATATTGCTATTTCTATTTCCATTTGTAGTTAGAGGTGCTTAATGGATAACTACATAAGGATTCAAAATTTCATCTCAA
The DNA here is from genome assembly GCA_032878915.1 of Castanopsis chinensis. Lineage (NCBI taxonomy): Eukaryota > Viridiplantae > Streptophyta > Magnoliopsida > Fagales > Fagaceae > Castanopsis > Castanopsis chinensis. The sequence continues at coordinate 3,443,688 of JAVQMG010000086.1, forward strand.
TGAAGACTAGATACATAAACTTAAGTTTCTATTTTCAGTTGAATGAACAAAGCAACAATCATGATGTATATAAATATCATAAATCCTTCAAGTATTTCTTCCATCTTCTTCCAAAGATGAAAGTGTAGTAGTGAGAATGGTCACAACTTTCTCAAATCATTTACACTCACACTTCCAAAGTGGCTTAAGCTTAACATGAAGCTCATCCTCAAAATTTTAGACTTGAACCACATATGTCCACAACAAACTCAATAGACATCACAGATTTCAATGATTCTATATATTTAAAAAACTAAAAGAGAATTCAATTTTGGACCATGTGGGAGACCCTTAAAGGTTAAAATAACAAATTAGCAGAACAACTTACCCAAAATATACATACAAGCACGTAGCTAATAAGAAAATACTACCAAAAAGGATGAGAGGGGCAGTAGATAAGCAATCTTTAGTCAAGGATGGCAATTTTTGCCCACCCCATCCCAACAAGAGGATGAAGTGAGGGTGGGCTGTTTTGTTTTCAAAACCCACAGAAGGTTCAAGGCACAGATGTGATTTATACTCCCCTAAATAAACCCAACCCAGATATAAAAATTACATTTTTATAATTAATTTATAATTTAAAAATATTTGTCCAATTGGGAGTGAAAAAAATAGTAACCATTTTGTTTAGAATGCTGCCACCCACCTCTCTCTCTCTCTCTCTCTCTCTCTCTCTCTGTGTGATCCAATCCTGTTTGGATCACCATGTTCCGTCTCCCAGCTCCACTCTCATCCTTCATCAAAAGTCACCACCATTGTATAAGGGAAGGGGCAGTGTAGATCATCCGTTGCTCCATTGTGTGGTGGTCTATGAGGTGTAGTCCTTTGTTTTCTTTATGACTGGATTACATTGAGTAATGCCTAAGCAGGTTGTGGACATACTTGATGGGTGGAGGAATTAGTTTGGAAAGGGTACTGTCTACTTGGAATATGATCCCCCACAATCTAATGTGGGTATTTGGAGAGAGAGAAAAAAAGTTCATTTAATGATTGAAACAGTTAACTGTGAGGTTTGTGTTTAAGGGGGCTTGAACATTTGGCAGCATGGGTGCGTGTACTGTTGTAGACTTTATTGCTCAGTTTCTTTTAGATTGTAATTATTGAGCACTGTAATTCTTTAGGGGCGATGATATACATACATATACATATATATATATCCTATGTACATGGCTTCCCTCTATCAATAAAATTGCATATTATAATAAAAATAATAATACAATAATAACTGGATTGGCAGCCAACTATGTTCCCTCACAGAGAAGATCAGGCAAGAGTGTTTTCTAATCACAAAACCTCTTCTTTTTTCTTTTTTCTTTTTTCTTTTTTCTTTTTTCTTTTTTTCTGTCTCCCACATTTGTACGGATTGTGTCAGGTTCTTTTTTGTTTTTGGTACCTCTTCTAATAGGACAAAATTTACTTTTAGACGAATCCAATATTTTTTGATACACCCTCCTCCAATCAATGTCTTTATCGGAAGTGAATGAAACTAAACCTAAAACCAAGACTTATAGCCATCCGCTTTGAGGAGTTTTAGTCTCTATAGCAAAACAAAGTAGAAAGTGCTGTAGTCAAAGGCAAAAGACAGGCACCAAGTTCCTGTAACACCTAAGATGTCAGGCACCAAAAAGGCAATTGCCTGAGAGAAGCGAGGCACCAAATCCTAAATATAATGATCATACAGATAACAAGCTTAAATCATATGTATCTATGGTTCCTGTAACAACTAAGATGTTAGGCACCAAAAAGGCAATTGCTTGAGAGAAGCGAGGCACCAAATCCTAAATATAATGATCATACAGATAATGAACTTAAATCATATGTATCTATGCTTATTGGGGAAATTTTGAATATTTCAAACTAGTAGGAGGTTCTAATAATTAATCTAAGAATACACTTTACAATAATCCTTATGGATTTTTTCCCCTTTCTTTTTTGGGGGGGGGTGAGGGGGGGGGGGGGAACTATCATGGCTAAAAGATTATATGAATGGAAAAATAAATAAATAAATAAAAATTTTCCAAAATTGATAACAGAAAAAAGAAAAAGAAAAAAAACAAGAGGTGTGTGGGCGAGAGAAAGAGAGAGCAAGAGAGTCACACCCACCTACTTGAATTAAAGTATAGAACTACCCGATTTTGCCAAAGTAAAAAACTGCCTTCTTCTTTTTTTCCTGTTTTTTATTATTTTTTTTAATTTTATGAACTTCTCACCTCAAGCATTTAAGGCCCTTGGGCACTTGCCTAAGCTCTAAAGGTGGGTGCCCGGCTCACATTTGACCACACTGGTAGAAAGTCATAAATGTGCCCCTCCAAAGAGTCCAGCACCTTTTTCAAAAATTGCTTAGACGTGGAAGGTGCCTGACCTCAACACTTGAAAGGTTACAAAAGGTGCATCTCACACACATCAGTGCCTAGTCGAGTACTCCCACCTGCTTTTGACATCATTGTACAAGTGTGTAGCATACAGCAGCAAGGGAGCAGGTTCTTCTCCAGCATGACTCAGAAATTTTTTATTTTTTTATAAGTAATAAGTTTTATTGATATCAGAAAGGAAACACCCTAGTACACAGGGAATGTACAAGGGACAGCAAATCAGCATGACTCAGAAAAATTATTCGAAGCAACAAGGTCAATTAGCAGTATCTACAAGAATTCCTAGAGCTAAACCATATATGGATCAAGCACGTTTCCCTATACCCATCTAAATGAAGTGCAACAGACCAAAAGAAACCTAACATCAGACCAATTATGGTTGAAAATTTCGGTAAGTAATATTACCAAGTCATTGAATTTTAACCAATGTCATGAGAAAGTCTTCAAAGTTTCAAGAACTTGCAATTTAAGCCAGTTACAATATGATGCTAATCCCGTAGCTCAAATTCTTTCCCTCTTAGACCCCCAGGCACTTTGTGCATAGAGAGGTGATTATGCTACAAGGCTATTGACTTCAAGAACTTGCAATTTTCCCAAGGATTGAAGATTCACGTCTCTAAATGATATTAATAGTAATCCTAATTCCTAAATGTAATTGTGAAGACGTTCTACAGCTCTTTCACTGATATATTCTTAATAAAGAACAAACAGACATGTGCATGGATGTTGGCTCAGATGGTAAAAAACATTGGCCGTAGTCGGGTATGTTTTAGTTTAAAATCTTGCCTGAAAAAAGGTCAAGCACAAGACAGACCATTGAACAAGATGAACCACGCACAGGTACAACTTTTTTTTAACGAGAACTAAAAGTATCAGTCAAAATGTCCAGTAAATGGAATTATGATGACAACAATCATGATGATAACAATCATATATACAACAATAATGGTAATAATGTTCATTACATTGTGAACAAGGATGATAATATTAACGATTTACCTATCAAAAAAAAATAATATCAATGATGGAGGTGATGAAACTTCCGTATGCTTACCTCGAAGGTTAGAATTAAAACCACAGGTAGTCAAATGCTTTGCTAGTGCCTCTCCTAACTGTTGTTGCCAGTTCGCTGTAACCTTGGCTTCAGATACAGGCCATACTACAGCTGTCTCTGTTGTCAGATTCACACTAGCAGATGACACTTGTGGCTGTCCAAAATTACAATAAAATGAAGTACACAGATTTAGTTTTCCGAACAGGGTAAAGTTCTTACATGTGAAACAAAGAGAGGGATGAGGGAGACAGCCCCCCCCCCCAATGTGCAGCCCTAAACTCCCCTTAACAAGTGGAGCCAAACTTACGATCTCTTGCTCTGATACCATGTTAACTTACCAATTATCCCAAAAGCTTAAGCTATTAAGAAATGGTAAATTTAATCATTTAACCATAGTTCTAACAAACGCAAACATTCAAAAATTCTCACTCTTTAGTATCTCTTGACCACTACAAAAAATTTTAATTAATACAAATCAATACTTTACTTTCTTCTCTAGTGAAATGAATTATCTAAATTCATATAATTCATAAATACGTTAATTAATACCGAATTTTGAAAAGTAATTTGATCTAACTCGTATTACATTCATATTTCCATTCACTAATTTGTTCATTGCACCAGATTACTGCACCTCCTAACAATCCTTAAAAATACATAAATAACCAAATTCAACTAATAACAACTTACCTGACTTTCTAGAATTCTTTTCACACTAGCTGCACATCCTCCACACGTCATTCCCTGCCATACACACACAACACAGAAACACAACCAATTAGCAAAATACATAGCAATATTAGAGAGAGAGAGAGAGAGAGAGTTCGTACTCCAACATCGAGTACAATCACATCAGACGGCAACGCGGAGACCTCCTGGGCTCCACTGGCAACCAAATTCGCCTTGGCATCTCCACCGTCCGATCCACCTCCACCTCCACCGCCACTGCTCTCTCCGCCAACCCCGCCACCGCCGCCTCCACCGCCAGAGGCGAACGAAGCAGCGGAGCTAGCAACGCACTCCAAACGGCGCCGTACTGGAGGCACTGAAGCAGCGCACAGTTTCATCAGCGAAGAAGAAGAGGAAGCGAAAGGATTGCCGTGGCGGTAATTGGTGGAAATGCATCGGAATCGGCGAGTCAAGAGTTGACTGGAGAGGCATTGACTCAGTGGTGTTCGGCAGAGCTTGCGGTTTAGTGCTTTGGAGACAGTGAAAAGCGCTATTGTCGTGGTTGTTGCAGATAATGTGGACTCCATTTGAAAGAAGAGCGACTGTTACCTCTCTCTCTCTCACAGTTTCTAAATTCTTTCTATCTTAGTTTTCGCTATCCTTCTCTGCGCCTTTCGATTCGGTTTTTATAGTTCAGATTTTATAAGCTGTCAAGTGAGACTTTTTTTTTTTTTTTTTTAAATTCTAATTAAGAAGCTGTTAAAGAGGGAGTACGGTCAAAGAGTTCGTCTACCAAGTTTTAAGTTTTTAGCTTGAGAAATAATATTTAAGGAGAGCAACTCAGGTAAAAATACAAATTTCACTCTAATTCAAACATTATTTAAAAAATAGGATGGTTCTTTCGTTAATTTTTAAATTGATATATTCATTTATATATTATATAATTAAAATAAAAATTATATATATAAAATAAAACATGAATATTTTTTTAACTTATCTTATGCACAAAGTATGTGTGACGAGGTTAGTAATTTTTTAAATATTTGTTTAGTTAGAAGTAAAATAAGAAGGATGAAAAATAAATGACAGAAAATAAAAGAGAAACTAAATTTGTGTACTGTTCACTTGCTTGGGAAAAAGAGAAGGTTGAAATTTCTTTTAACGAGATTAGATATTTTCTTTCATGATTCACCAAAAATCTCTCTCCAAAATGGAAAGAACCGAGAGCGAAAGCTCTTGCTCCAACTAGGCGAAAATAGGAATTTAGCCATAATTTCCTAACTATATAGTTAATAGTTTCGGTTTGCAAACTATATTCCTTAATAGTATCTCGAGTCTAAGAGACTCGATTTCCAAACCAAAATTGAGTTTCAAAAACTCGATTTTTATGGTCTAATCACGTCTGATGTGGCGTGTTTTCCACGTGCATCTTATATGGAAATCGAGTATCTGACACTCGATTTACTGGATTTATATTTTCTTTTCTTCTTTTTCCTTCTTCTTCTGTGCACTTGTTCTCCTTTGTCTCTCAACTCACTATCTCTCCATCTGTCCTCCATGCTGATCTGCACATGCACAGCCACCACAAGCCCATCGCCGCCGACCTAGCAGCGAAACCCAGGTCGCGACCAGGTCGCGCCTAAGTCTCGCGGCCTGGGTCGCGAGCCCAGGTCGCGCCTGGGTCGTGCAACCTGGGCTCGCGGCCTGGTCGCGCGAGGCGCTTGGGTCGCACGACCCGGGCGCGTGACCTAGGCCGCGAGACCCAAGCGCGACCTGGGCTCGCGGCCTAGGCTCCCGACCTGGGCTCGCGGCTAGGCGTGCGTGGCCCAGGCGCTGGCTGCCCAGGCGCGCGCGACCCACCCAGGCCGCGCAATCCGGCGAGGTGAGGTGAGGTGAGCTTTGATCTGATCTGGGAATATGTTTTTCTGGGAGAGACTTGAGACTTGATGTTTAGAACTCCAACCGTTTTAAAAATTTTGTTTTTCAAATATAAATCGAGTAGCTAAAACTCGATTTCCAGGTGGACGCCACCTGAGCAAAATGCCACATCAACTATAGAAATCGAGTCTTAGACACTTGATTTTGGCTCTCAAAATCGAGTCTCTTAGACTCGAGATGCTAGTATTAGATATAGTTTGCAAACCTTAACAACTAACTATATAGTTGAAAAGTTATGCTTAAATTCCTATTTTCACCCTCCAACTAAATGACAAAATTGAATCCAAATTTTAATCATTCTTAAGAATTTTACCTACACCCAAGCCCCACCCACTTCCCCACACGTTCTAGTGCCCGCTACACCTTTATGTTATCTTTTTTTTTTTTTTTTCTTCACTCTTTCATAGGTAATTCATCTTTTTTTTTTCTTTTTTCTTATTTCTCTCGTTTTCTTTACTCTCTCTATTTTCCAGATTTTTTTTTTTATGCCCAATATTTTTGTTTCCATCCAACATGTCCAGACTTTAATTTATATATATATATATATATATATATAAAATAACAAAGAAAAATAATACTATAAGTTTATATATATGATGCGTTTATTTTATATTATTTAATGAGTGCAAATAAATTATTTCTTACTGTACGTATTGTATTTTGTATCCCTTATGACTCGAGCCTCTGTTCCCTAATGATGCTCGAGCTCTAAGGCCGAAGGCCAGTTTATAGCCCATATTAAATTGACTTAAGGAGTAATAAAATGGAAAGTATAATCTTTTAAATAAACAAAACTCTATTTTTGGAAATAAATTTATCAAAGTAACCCTCAACCTACGAATGTGGGTCGCAGCATGTGTACGTGAGCCACTGCATGCATACACAGACACGATCTTACGCATGCAACTAAGGTTTCAGAAGTATAAGAAATGCAAGTTTTCTGTAATAATGGTTGAAATTTGGAACAAATCTAACATCGTCTAGGAGCCGCTCCAAACTCCATTTTTTCCACTATATAAAGCCTTACATGATACGTTTTCAAAACACACACAGAAATCCTACGGGAAAACCTAAGATTCATTAGAAAATAGTGAATCAAAAAGGAGTTTTTCACAAAACACCCTCAAGTCTCTTTTTATTTGGTTTGGACCTTTTCTGGTCCCAATCCTTTGAGTTTAAGATTATTAATCACTCTTTCATTGAATTGTTATAGATTTGATTGAGGGGAACAATCAAAAATTAAGCTTAGGGGTTTTTGCTTTGAGGTATGCTTCAAGAGCTTTTCTTTTCTTTTCTATCTTGATCCTTGTTTTATTTTATTTTATTTTTTTTGCTTAGTTTATGTTTATTTGTATTTGTTTAAGTTAGTTCTAGGGTTTCTTTAAGTTCTTAAGCATGATAGGTTGCTAAATTTTACGTTTTTGGTTACTACTCTGTTTTCATGTTGATTAGGGTTTCCAAGTAAGGATCTACATACACATGATCTAGCCTGCGTATGCAGACCAAACTCATGCGTACGTAGACCTGTTCTAGCGTGCGTGATGTTGTTACCCAGAAAACCCTAATTTTTGTTTGTTTTGATTCTACCTTCACATGTTTTTCTGCATAACCTCTCTTTCACGTGTTTTTAGGCCTCATAAATTGTTTGCTCGTCTTTTTAAAGTGCTTGTTTGTTATCACATGTCTAGATTAGGGTTTAGTTTATGGTTTCTCCATTTTAAAGTCATTCATTCACATGTTTATGCATGGATACCATAGGTATTGTGCTGCTGAAAGGTAAGTAAAGGGTAAATCATGCATTAGCAATATTCATGCATTTATGTTAGGTTTTCTTAGATGTTTGATTAGGGTTTCTAACATGTTAACACTTTTGTGTTTGTTTTGTTCTATTTAATGATTTATTTGCTGCCATGTTTTGTTTTAGATAGGTTTTTCCCATGTTAGATGTATGATTAGGATTTTTTTTTGGTTTGGCTCTCTTTTGTTTGGATAGATGGATAAGTGTGTTTGTTTAAGGTTAAAGATGTCATGTTGTTTGTTAGATGCATGTTATTGTGTGTGTGAGTTTAGAATACAAGTATTTAGATAGTTTTAATAGAGTTAAGATATAGGACACAATAATGGGAGGCCAACCTTAAGGTTGGGTGATCTTGGGTGTCTAACACCTTCTTAAGAGCATACCTAAAATCCAAACCCAAACTCTAGTAGTAAGATCAGAGGTCCTTCCTTGAAAGGACGTTATATTCATGATTTCTAGACCATATAACTAGGTGACGACTCCATTTCTGTTGTGTCCACACTTACATGTAATGTAATAAGGGTATAAGAGTAAATTTATATAAACAATATTTTCTATCCTCTTACTTTTTTCCTCAACCAAACAAAAAAGTTCTCCATCCCTCCCATTTTCCACCCTTCCAACCAAACACACACGAGGAAAAATTAAATCTCTTCTATCCTTTTATATTTTTATCCTCCTTCCAATTTTCGATACTCTCACTTTTCCACTCCTCTAGCTAAACAGACCCTAAAACTTCACTTTTTCCCCTTTTTCTCACTTTTTCAAATTTTTTCAAGTTACAAGTGTATTTTAGCACACTTTCAACAAAAAATTTCAGCAAAAAGTAGACTTATTATTGAAAAGAGTAATGTTGCAAGAGAAAATATTATCTCACCTCTATTACATCCATTATTTCATACGCATTTACACAAAATTGACCTAATAGAACGGCTAGTTCAAGTAAAAAATAGGTTGTAAGCAAGTCAGGTTAATTGGGTTTCGAGTCAACCTATATTATTTCATATGCAAATAAATAAACGATAAAAATACTAAATGTCAAGAATAACAAAATAGTCAAAAACAAAAGTTAAATAAGATATAAAGTATTAAGTTTCTACAAAGTTCATCAATGATAATATTAGCTTAAAAGTTACGCGGTTTGCCATTAAGTGCCCAAAAATGACGTAATTTTTATGAAAAAAATTATTACATTTAAAAAAGCCATAGAATTAAAAAATATTATTATTAAAAAAAAAATTCCATAACTCTAGTGGCATTCTCAAGTGATAGTGATGCAATCATTCCTCTCAAATATTGAAATATAGACTTTGTTCCACTTGGAGATAGTGAAACAAATGTTGGTTCACTTACAACAGATAAAACTAACAATGGTAAGGATCTTATGAATTTTATTGTAGAAGTTTGGGGTTTAGATCAATACTCTGAGTGTTTTATCACACTAAAGAATGTAGAGATATTACTTCAACATAAGCTACTTGATGCTCTTAAAATTTATAAGAAAAAATGTTAAGACACCCCTTGAACTTTGAACTAGTGGCCAATAGACATGGCAAAATGAGTCAGAATTTTTTGACTCAACCTGAACCCGATTTTTTTAATCTAAAGCAAAACAGGTTGACTTGTGACTCGAACCATTTAAAAAAAATTGGTAAAAAACTAAAATTAAGACAATATTTGTTTAATCGTTTGTTGTGAGCTTTAAGGAACCAATTGAAAAATTTACATAACTGCATGCAAATGTATTGAAAGATGAACAGTTGAACATTCTGTAATGAGCAAAGATTTTTAGATATCAAATAGTAAAGTACATGCTAAGATAATCTGGTTATAGTAGAATTAAAAATATAGATTTAAAATTGTAGACATGTATGAGAAACATTCGCAAGTGTGAAAATAACGAAGCCAAAGTATCAAATTAGCATAAATTATGAATGCTTAGACCTATGTGCTTGTTTGCTTGTATTTCCTGCCATAAGCATGTTGTACATTCAAGGCTCCAGCCAAGGCGCGTCTACATTAGATAGCCTAACTTGTTGACAAGCTGACCTAAGATGTGTTTCAGTTAGGCTAGTCCCAACGCTCCTACCTTAGAATTACAGGTCATGGTACACCAGGAAAAATCAAGCCCAAAACACAAAAAGACCCAACACAAATGCTAATTCCAATTTTTTTTGGGGGTGGCAAGCTGGGCTCATTGCAATGGATCTTATTTCTTCTATACAACACTGACCAAGCAATCATAGCAAAAGTCGTAAGCTGTCTAGGTTGCTAACTAGGGATAGCAATTTTTCCCTGCCCTGTTTAACCCGCCCCTCCCCGCTTTGCCCTGCGTGAGTTTTCCAGACCCCACAAAAGTGGTGGGTCGGGGATGGAGCAAAATTTTAGCCTCACACCACGGGGCAGGGCGGGGATGGGTTTAGACTTTTTAAGCCCACCTCGCCCCGCCCTTTCCCATCCCCGCCCTGCATTGTTAAGAATTATAATTATAAACATAAATTTTTCATACTCTAAAATTCTACTATTTAAACAAACATATCAATTATTAGTTTATTTTATTTTCCCTAATGTAGTTTTTTGCCTTTATTTTGTCATGTTTTTATACTAACAAAGAAAAGAGACAAATTTTTTTTTTCTTTCACTTTTCTTCTCTTTTAAGTTCTTACAAAACATGTTTCTAAAAAAAAAAAAAAAAAATCTTCCAAAACATAGCAGATGAAAAGTATGTCACACACACCGCTCTAACTCTTACTTTGACAACTTTGACCCAGCCAGCTTTTTTCTAAAACCCTCTCTAAAACCCTACGCTAGTCTCTGCTACTCTCTCTCTCTCTGCTGCAGTGACAAGGTATCTCTGGTCCCTCTTAGCTCTCTTAGTTCTGATTAAATTGCTTCACCCACTATTTAGTGTTTGGTTAAAAAGAAAATTATAAACAAAACCCCAAAAAAAAAAAAAAATTGAAATAGTCTCATCATTTTATTTGATGCTTTGTTTTTCCTCAAAAAAAAAAAAAAAAAAAAAAAATCTTGATTCAAACAAATGAGTTATTTTGATAGGAGCTTGATGGGTTTTTTTAAAACTCTGGTTTCATTTCTTTTTCCCTCGTTTTCTCTGAACCAAACAGAAACGTATAATTGATTCATTGAAAATTTGGTTTGTTCTGTTCTTTTCTGAATTTGGGATTCACTGAACTGATCTGATTATATTGAGATTTCAGAAAAAAGGGCTAAATATGTCTATGATCATTTCATTTTTAAAATTTCTCCTTTGTGTATTCTGTTTGGTTCCTAGGAAAACAGGGAGAAAATTGTGAATAGGGAAAACTGAAACATGACAGATTATTTATTATTCTTGACAACCAAAGAGTGCCTTGCAAGATCTATTTTTTGCTATTTTTTGAAAATGGCTGCGTGAAAAATCTGTACCTAGAAAATGTTGTCTTTAACATTTGGTGTTACTTTGAGTTTTTGTGTAGTTAGAATCATTGCAACCTTTGAACATTGAAAGTTCATTTAGTTAAAAGTTATGAACGGAGTTTAGCTTTTTTGGAAAGTTTTGTCCCAATGGTTAATGGGTCGATGAGCTTTCATACGAAATCTGTGGGGCTTTTGTGAACACATTGTTGAAATACTCTGTCTTGTGTGTGTTTGTTTGTTGAATACCAGATAAGAATGACCATTGTAAGTAAAATTAAAATGTGGAAGTGAAGATTTTATGCTAAGGTAGGAAGAATTGTATTTGTTAGGGGTGTTTGATTTTATGCATGCCTATTGCAGTATGTATAAAACAAGTCTTTTTGTGAGCTGGGTTTGTCATGCAGTAGGATGATCTTAAATATTATTTATATTTTCTTGGTTTAGCGCAGAAGAGAATTTAGTGTGTACAGATATTTTTTTTTTTTTTACATGCTGCTCTTTGCCTCTTTCCCCATCCCCTTTAAAGTTTTAACAATTTTAGATAAGTGGACAGCTTTATAGAATGCTCTTTGCAAATTTGTTAAATTTGGAACATAATCTCCAATAAGCCAATGACCTCTAGCTCAAATGATACTTCTTCATCCCTCAATTATGGGATGGACGCCAAGGTGGTGGGTTTAGATCCATTGGTTGTATGTGTAACTTACTAATTTCTTAAAAACAAAACTTACTTTGGGTATTGGAAATATGCTTTTGGCAGAGTTGGTCGCTACTATTTTTTAGCTATTATGGAGTTGCCACTGAAAGTAGAAATCATCTCTGCTATGATCGTAGCATTTCAAGAAAATCTTTGTAGGATCCTCATTTTTTGTGAAATAGCAGGAAGTGTCCATCTCTTGGAATGCTGACAGAGTGGTCCATTAAGAATTGGAAAGGTGAAGTCCTTTACTATAGTCCTTGTTAAGGTGGCTTGGTCAGCTCACATCTATCATGTCTAAATAGAAAGGAACTCCAGAATTCATGGAAATAGTCTTAAAGCCAAGGAAGCTTTGTTCTATCACAATTATTGGCTATAGAAGGAGGTCTATTTCGAACAAAATTTCTGATTCTAATAGCAACAGAAAAATCTGTTAGATGTGACTAATTTCCCAGTAGCTTTTGGGTCATTAGTTTCTGATTTGTTGCTATAAATTTACTTGCTCTGCTCTAAGAGTACTTACTTTGTGTTGCCCCTTGGCATGAGCTTATCTACTTAGCTTGTCAGGGTTGAATATCCCTTGGACTACCCGACAACCGAATCTGGTGGGTGGGGTTAGTTGCCTGTGGGTTTTACTAGCTAAAGGCAAGTCCAAAGGCTATTCGTTAGTAAGGTTCCCAATGTTATCCAAAAAAAAAAAAAATGAGCTACTTACAATGTGTGGCCATAGAGATCTAGCTCAACTGGCACCTCCTCCCTTGCAAGTGCTAGGTGGAGGGTGAATTCATGGGTTCAAGTCCTACTTGGTACATGTATAACATACCCATAAAAAAAAGGGAGCTAATTACGCTGTGTCAGCCAGCTGTTCAAAATGTTTCTGCGGCAATAAGCTGCTTGTAGTTTTTTCTGTTTGTTTCCAAGCCTGTGTGTATACTGTACTGCACTTCTTCTATTGAATAATAAATCTCATTTATTAAAGAAAAAGTATCTATCTCTTTTAGTTTACATATTATCTACTGGACCTTATATGTATCTTGAGCTTTAAAAAAAAATGCAGAATTGTTCAACTTGGGGTCCTTTGAACTTTAGTTGATAGTGAATTCTTTGTCTGGCCTCTGTTTTAAAATATTATCTCTGATTATTCCATAAAACCCTAAGATAAAACAAATTCTAAAATCATGGATACTCTTTTCTTAAGTGAGACCTTCTATAGCCTGTTGAAAGGAGGTCAGCTTTTCTAGAATTAATTATGATCTCTAAATCCATGTTGAAGAATTAGGTATTAAATATTTCAAGGTCAAATACAAACTTAGCCATTCTCTTGCCAAGTTATAGCTAAAATTTCTCCCTTTTCCTTGTTTAATCAACTATTTGGTGGGTATAATTTTCTTTACCATAGAAAATTTGTGACCCTATTCTTCATCATCAAAGTGGAGTTTGTTTAGCCCTAGTTGCATTTATGGAGAACCACTTGGAACTTCTAAAATTATCCCAAAAGTAGAATCGATTTGAGCACACATAAATCCCAAATACATAGGATGAGATATTCCAAATTACTCCATTGCCTCTGTTAATAATAATGAGTCATACCATCTTTACTTGATAGTCGATAGAACTTTGTTTCTGTAATTGTTATAGGTGAAATTTTTCTACCACACCATCATCTAACAAAAGAAATCGTGTTATCTGCAGAGAGTAAGCGACAGATTAATAAAGAAAAAAGATGGAGAAAGTTGTTCATTTCCCAAAACTCCCTATTGAGTTTCTCATGCGGCCTTCCTCTAACAACATCAGAGATGTTTTAATCAAAACCATACCTTCTGCATCAAAGGTACTTTAGACGGAAGTCTACTGTCTCTTCCATTGCTCAAATTCAGTCTCTAGTTATTCTCAATTGTCCATGTTTCTTGTCTAAGCTGATTTTGTTATGCTATTTGTCAACAGCCTGAGATCAAGAGGATTCTGGAATCAGTATATGGTTGCGAAGTTGAAAAGGTACGGACCCTAAATATGCGAGGAAAGAAAAAGATGAGAGGGGGGCGCTTGATTGCAAGACCAGATTACAAGAAGGCTTATGTGACTCTAAAGAATCCTTCGTCCTTCTCTCCCGACATGAATCCTATCCACTTAGTTAAAGAGGAAAAGAATAAATAAGAAGTCAAATTCAAATTCCAGTATCATCAAGAAGTGAGGATTCTCACTAAATTGACTAGGATTTAATTTTGAGAAGTAACCAAGTCAGGGAGGCAGAAGAGGCATTAATGTTGATCCAGCGTTGCCCATTGGTTCTATTCCAGATTCATAACTAGAAAGTTTCTCAAATTAATTCAACAGCCCTTTTCGTTGCTTTTTGAAATGAAACTCTATTCTTTAATTGTTTAGCTATAAATTCTCCATGAACTCTAGTTTTTGGGAGAGCCCACAGACACTGGAATGTCTAAGGTAGATTGGCTCTTGGGGAAAGATTTTTATCTATTTTGAAGTTTAGGTTAGGGATGTCCGAGGGATTCGACAAATTGACCCACCCAGAGTGACCGACAAGAACCGATCTAATTCAGTGACTATAGTGGTCGAAGGCGGGTTCGGGGACTTCAGAGTTTGATTCTGATTTCTAACGAGTCGAGTCTCGGTTTCTTTCCTCTTGCTTATAAAAATAAAAAAAAAAAAAAAAAATAAAAAGAAAAACTTGACCTGGACTGAACCATGGACAATCCAAATATTGGTATTTTTATTTACATGGATTTGGAAATGATAAATGCCCATTATTTATGTTTGATTACCCACCCAGAAGACAAGAAAGTTAATTGTGTTTGCCAATTGAGATATCTCTTCCTATTAGGAGTTTGAACGTAATTAACTGTTATTGGGTTTAATGACTCATCTGAAAGAGAATGAAGTTATTGCTTTGGCCAAATTTTGAAGTTTTTGACCTTTCTATTTACACCCAAAACTTGAGCATGTAATTTCACGAAAATGTTTTTATTACTCACACTCCTATTTTAAGTAGTTGTTGTCATTACTGTGGGTACCCAAAAGACCAAAAGACATCTTAAGTGGGGTTAGTTGAAGGAGAACTAAATCTTGATAAAGTCCCAAATCGCCAGATGGGAGAGGGTCTTGTGCTTTATATGAAGTGCCTCATACTCTAATTGGTAAAAGGATTTTTAAAACTTTAAGGGTGAGGTTTTGTGTTTCTCCCAAATAGGGCATATTTTGCCGATGAAGAGTTGGGGGGTGACAGAATTATTGTTTTGTAACTCGGGCTAGATCAGGTTGTCTGACCGGGTTAATCGAGAACCAGATTGAAATTTGGATTTTCAAGCATTTAAAACCGTAATTATTATTTATTATTTAATAATTACGGTTCTTTTCTTTCTTTCTTCTTTTTCTTTTTTTTTTTCCCTAAAAAAAACTGTAATTATTAAATAATCAATGAACCTCTTGAACCCTGATTAGATCGAACAATTTGATAGAACTGATTACGGTTCAACCACGGTCAAAGCTTGGTTTTTAAGTAATGAAAAACAAACAATTTGCTTGCACCACATTTAGAACCTAGTAGAGAAATTTTTAATTAACCCCCTAACCACTACGCTAAGGCTGGTTATTTATGCTTCTTGTGAGCAAATTAATTTATTTGAGCTATATTTAAAAGAATGCCATAAGAATAATTTAAACTTTCATAACTATATATTTATATTATAATCAATATTAATAATATTTTACTATATCATTTATTTTAATTAGACATCTCAAAAGGGAGAATATACATTGAAATAATTATAACTAAAATCCTTCAAATATATTCATAGTTTTATACTTAAATAATTAACTATAACTTTATTGTTTTTTATGCTTTATTATTTTTATAAACTTTCTTATATAAGTTGTAAAAATATGCTTGAGAATAATTAATTTTTCTTAGATATATATATATATATATATTTAATCCAGATTGCTCATGTAGGGGGTGGAAATCAGCCACCCAACCCAAGTTAGATGAATAGTTATTGTATGACGACTCAGTACAATTAATTTTTAGAGGTAGGTTGTCAAGGTCAACCTTTTCAAGCCTTAATGATTTCGTTATGTAATTTAAAAAGAGATCCAATGCTTAAGTCATCTTATATACGAGAGATTAACTGTAAGAAAGACAAAGATTTTTGTATTAACTCTTCTTCAAATTAGTCTGAGAGTCACTAGTTCATATAATACTCAATTCTCAGTTACAAAGCTTTTGATTAC
Organism: Castanopsis chinensis; assembly: GCA_032878915.1. Lineage (NCBI taxonomy): Eukaryota > Viridiplantae > Streptophyta > Magnoliopsida > Fagales > Fagaceae > Castanopsis > Castanopsis chinensis. The sequence goes on from JAVQMG010000086.1 coordinate 3,459,917, forward strand.
ACTTTATCTCCTCCTTTTCAATTTTCTATCCCTCTTCTTAATGGAGCTTCCTTCCTTTTTATAGTAGCTGGGGCCTCTTCCCAGCCCTCCACCTGGACTGCCATATATCCTTCCTTGGATACTTGTCACATCAATTCCTTGCTGGTGGTGGTAGAGCAGGTTGCAAGCTATAATAACACTGTTCAAGGATCATTCCGCCATTAAATGCAATAGACTGAGTTGGTACAGTGCATTTGATGTGGCGGTGATGAGTGTTTTATCAAGAAGCTTCATTCTTATCCTATTTGCATGTCTCTACTCTCTTCCTCAAACACCTATCATGTTGGTTTTGGATTGGGACCTCGATTCCTCAGGGGAACCTCGCTCATCGGACTCCTCGGACTGAACACTTTATTAGGCTTTTGGCATTTGGCTACCTCATCTGGACTGGGCCTAATCTAGAGTGAGGCCCAACTGTCTTTTTAAAACCTAATGCCTCGTACCTTTGCTCCTCAGATTCCTCTCTCCCACAGCTCATTTATTTATTATAAATTCTTCATTTATTAATATTTTAGTTAATTATTAATTAATTAGGATGTCATTACAATCCAACATTGGTTAAATCTTAGTCTGAACTCTAAAACTTTGAACATCTCTCTTTTATAGTTCTTTAAATGGTTCGAGTTTTAAAATCATGTACAGAATAGGATATGTAAAGATAAGTGTAGTATTTTTTTTTATTTTTTATTTTTAAAAGTAATAGTACTTCTAAGATAAAATGCTAATGGGATTAGACCTTAATGTCAAAGGTTATGAGCATGGATACCAATTCTTCAAATGTGGTCTCAGTGAGATTGCATCATTGATCTATACAAATGTCACAAATTTTTTTTCCCTTACAAAGAATGCATTATGAAGAGAGCTATAAAGACATGTTCTGACGATCAAAATAAAAAAAAATTCAGGTCTTACAAATATTAAGTTAATAAAATTTGTTGAATGTATAGCCTGTATTTATTATTATTTTTTTGGTCAATTTCTTCTTTTATTGACCGAATTTCATTGGTCTCATTGGCTCGTTGCTATCTAGCCACATTCTGAAATGTATTATTTCTCAATTTTAGATTAAAAAAAAAAAAAAAACTTCAAAACACTGGGTGACCTGTGGTTCCAACATGAATAAGAATGACCCCTAATTAAAAATCAGGGCCAAGACAACTTAAACTATGTATGCAATTACTTTAAATTGCAAATTACACTTTTAAAGTTTGGGAGTGTTTGAATTTTATACTTAGAAATTTCAGAATTTGGATTCCAGACACCCTCAAACTTCAGGAGAACAATTGCAAATTTTGAAATTTCAAGATGTAAATTCTAAACATCCCGAAACTTTAAGGGTATAATTTGCAATTTACCCTACTTTTTATATGGTAATCATGTTCTATATGCTAGCACTACACACAATAAGTTCCTCATAATTAGTTTCAAATGTCAAAAATAAAATTTTTTTCGGTGAACTTTTCTGTTTATATTTCCTTTTTTGCTTTTTCTAATTAGTTTATTTGTTATTTTTAACTACAGAGTTTAAAATGTCTTAAAACATTTTTTTTTTTTGGTCTGCTGAAATGTATTATTTCTCAATTTTAGAAACGAAAAATCTTTAAAACACAAGGACCTGTGGTTCCAACAAGAATAAGAATGACCAATTACTTTTTATATAGAAAATTTTCTCTACATGCCAGCACTACAAACAATAAGTTCATCGGGATATTAGATTTAAATTTCTAAAAAGCTCTTCTCTTTTTTTGAGTCCAATTTTCTGTTTATTTTTTTTATTTATTTTTTTTGTTGTTGTTGCTATAGTTAGTTTATTTGTTATTTTTAACTTGACAGTTTAAAAAGTCTTAAAACGGTTTTTTTTGGTCAACGTTTCTGTTAATATTTTCTTTTACTTTGTTTATTTGCTATCTGTAACTGTCTAGTTTTAACTTGCACTTAATTGTTCCTTCTTTTAGCTAAATCAGAAAAAAGTTCATGATGGCTACCTTTAGTAATAAGGAAAATGGGATACGTAGTCCTTGATATAAAAGGTGTACTAATATTAGTCTATTGCATCGGAAAACATAAATATTCATAATTACAGGTGACATTGTGGGTTGTAATTATGACTAATTGATGCATAACAAAGTAACACTAGTGGTGAACCCATGTGAAAATAATACGTACTACTCTCATCATGATTCACCACCTGTGGAATTTGAGAAAACAGTTAAATGGAAGTATAATTAAACTCTATTCTTGGAAAATGCTGACTGAACCAACTTTTTTCAATTAGAAACATTGGATATCAACAAAAAAATTGATGGTTAGAAATACCGTACCCAATTATGCTAAATGCCACCATTTTCTCCCATCCTCTTTTCTTTTTTTTGGTACCAAGTTCAGGTCCCATAGGATCCACAGGTGACCATTTTCAGCTGCACAAAATGCGGAAAATAGAATTATATATATATATATATATATATATATATATACTTGGCTGAACCACCTGTCTTCCATACCATTTGGAGTGGGATAAATAGGAAAGATTGTGGTTAGAAATTTCTGAAGTCAGACAATCGATCTCCTGTTTTTCTTTTACTTTTCTATTAGCAACTTCAGGTCTCCATACTAGGCAGAGTCAGGAAGTCAGGAGAGAAACTGAAGAAATGGCAGGAGGGACTTTTGCCACCCAAGGAAGTGACCCTAGGCACGCCGCAGATGGAACTATAACGGGGTCAGTCGTCATAATCTGCATTGTTGCGGCTTCAGCTGGGTTGATTTTTGGCTACGATATTGGCATTTCCGGTTAATTACAGCTCTCTCTCTCTCTCTCTCTCTCTCTCTCTCTCTACACATGCATGGGATTTTTTTTAACAGAAATGATAAAATTTGAATCAATGACGTCTACTACATGATAATAATTCTTTATGATTAGGTTAGGGAACCAATCAATTTTGTGTAAACGAGATTCAAACACAAGTTTTTTAGTCGAATTAGTTAGAACCCACCATAGGCATTGGATTTTCGTACAAAATTGCATGAACCAATATAGCGTGTACAATAACGTGTAGTTTTTATCTTTAGTTTGTTGTAACAATATATTACTGAATATTTAATCATTCATCTTTTCTAAGATTTCTCTTCATGCTAATTCACAACCTTGTAACTTTGTACAAGATTGGTTGTACGAACATAACTTTTTTTTTAGAGTATTATTCAGCTATGATTTATGTACACAAAGATTGAGTTTTCAGTTTACTTCCAATTGTGATATGTTGAATTAAAGCCAAAATATATGTATATGTTTTGAATTGCAGGAGGTGTAACAGCAATGCCGCCATTTCTGGAGAAGTTCTTCCCATCAATTCCAAAGAAAATGGCTGAGGCAAAGCCCAATCAATATTGTATATTCGACAGTCAATCCGTTACTGCATTTACATCCTCATTGTACATATCTGGTTTGGTGTCATCTCTTATAGCCGGTCGTGTCACCACAACTACAGGGCGTAAGGGCATTTTGATTATTGGTGGCATCATCTTCTTGATCGGTACAATACTTAGTGTTGTTGCTGTGAATCTTCCAATGCTCCTTTTGGGACGCCTCCTCCTTGGATTTGGGGTTGGTTTCACAAATCAGGTTACCCTCTAACCAATGATAGCCTATCTTTTATAACGTGTATACAATAACAATCCTTTACTTGCCATATATTAAACAAAGGTGATGTGAAGCCATGACTCGTGTAAATGTGAAAGGACAACATTTCCATCCAATACTCCAATGTATGAAATTAGAATACAAGATCAAAACATGTAATGTCAGCATGTACGTACAATTGTAAGATCCACACATTCTAAGTCGACTACCAACCAAACCCAACTTAATAAAAATGCTTACTGTATACTTTCTTACAAATTAAATATTTTTCTTGTTTCTTTTTACGCGCGAATTGGATTTGGGTCCAATGTCCTATACACTTGCTGACAAATGACAAGCGTTAGACACGTGTCAACATCCCTTCAAGTTTTGCCCTCTATACTACGGATCCGTTCGATTAAAGAAGTGGAAAAATAGGAGAATGAAAAATTGTGAGATGATAGAAAAATGGGAGGATGAAAAATATTCAGTTTTTCCTCTTGTATGTTTAATTGGAGGGGGTAGAAAAATGGGAGGATGAAAAACTCTTTTATTTAGTTGGAGAGAAAAAGGGAAAGATAAAAAATGCAATTTATATAAATTGATTATTATACTCTTGTTACATAATATGTAAGAAATAAATTTATTTGTACTCATTAAATAATATAAAATTTACCATATCATATATATAAATTTATATTTATATTTTTATTATTAAAATGTAAAAATTATAGTAGTGTACATATAAAAGAGAGAAACAATAGAGGAAAGTGATTAGGTCACATTGAAAAAAAAAAAAAAAAGAGAGAGAGAAGAGAACCTAGATCGCTCGATGTTGGTGAAGGTAAAATGGGAAGAGGAAAGCGATAAGGATGATTTGTGGGCAATAGTCATCAGGTGGGTAGGTGAGAGGGTCATAGGTCATAAATGAGGGTAGGTAAGAAAGGGCATGTATGTAAAAGTACTGTGAAAATACTTTTCTCTTCAGATTTTTCTCCCAATTTGGGAGGATAAAAAATGTGGGTTTGGGAGAGAAAACTTTCTCCCAAGTTTTCTCTCATTCTTAATTTCCTTCCCCAACCAAACAATAAAAAATAATATTTTTCACCTTATTTTCTCCTCTCTATTTTTCATTCATTCTTATTTTCATCCCAAATGAACACACCCTGAGAGTATTAATTTATAAATTATTTTTAAAAACATTTTATGCGAAAATGATATAGTAATCTGCACGTACACAGGCAGCCCCAATATACGTAACAGAGATGGCACCACCAAAATGGCGAGGCGCATTTACCACAGCCTTCCAATCCTTCCTCAGCGGAGGGGCGCTACTTGCAACAATAATAAACTGGTTTGCGTCTAAGATGGGCGACAACGGGTGGCGATTTTCTCTCGGCTGTGCCGGAATTCCTGCCGCCATCATGACAGTGGGTGCATTCTTCATTCCAGACACACCCAGCAGCCTCATCCAACGGGGTCAACTTCAAAAAGCCAGGCAATCCCTCAACCAAGTCCGTGGCTTGGACTCGGACACCGAAGCCGAGCTCAACGATCTGATCAGCTACCATGAAGCAGCCAAAGCTGCCACTAAACAACCTTACAAGACCATAATCCAAAGAAAGTTTCGTCCACACCTTGTGATGACAGCAGCAATTCCTACGTTTCAGCAGTTGACAGGGATCAACATTGTGGCCTTCTATGCGCCTGTTTTGTTTCGTTCTATTGGACTAAGTGTGGATGGTTCTTTGGCTGGAGCTATTATACTTAATTTCATTAATTTTTCGTCTACATTTGTTTCAGCTTATTCTGTTGATAGGTTTGGACGTAGACTGTTGTTCTTGGAAGCTGGCGTCCAGATTATCCTCTGCCAGGTTAGTTGGGAAATTGAATAACATTTTTCACCACTCTCTTTTTGAAACATTAACCATGACTTAATAACTTATTAAGATTTTGTTTGATATGCCTTAAAAAGTCATTGCACTTTTTAATACTATTTATGTGACTCACTATACTATTTTAGTTATTTTTTAGTTTTATTTACAGTACTTTTAACTAAAAAATTTCGGTTTGAGCTAAATAATCTGTTCCTAAATGAATTCTAAGTGTATGTTTGGATTACGATAAAAACTTCAGCGTTTGACGTTTTTCTACAATGGGCGCTTTTTTGTGGGTCCTGTGCACTGTTTGTGAGACCCACAAGTGCTTTTTTCAACAAAAATAACTTTAAAATTGGTTCCTACAACATTATTTACACATTTAAAAATTACTTTGCTACAATATTTTTAGTTTTTAGAAATAAACGGTATCTAAACAAACCCTAAGATAATTTACCTCTCAAAAAAAAAAAAAAAACCTTATAAAGATTGTCACCGACACCACTTTTAGTATGCACTATTTTTCTTTTTTTTGGAATGCATTAATCACAATAAGTTTTTTTTTTTGGAATGCATTGATCACAATAATTTTTTTTTTTTTTTTTTTTGAGAAGGTGATTACTATAGGTTAAATTATGAAAAAATGTTGTGTTCCTAAACTTATTGTATACAATTGCAATAATCACTAACAATTTACTAAAAAACCATTTACAAACTAAAGTTGTAATAAACATGATTAATGTCACAAGGAAATAGTAAGTTAAAAAAGGAAATTATTGGTTAGTGTAGAATATAAACGAATAATTTTTCAACTAAAAATATGTTAAAGACATAACTAAATTTATTGTGTAGTAATTACTAGTATCACTCATAAATATTCTATCCATTGTACAAAACTCTCATTAAGGCTCAATCTATGGTAGTATCATTCATGATAAATAAAAATTTTGATTATTTACTTTGGACTTTCCCCTAACTTTTATTGATATGTACTTAATTAATAGTATTATTATGTACATGGTGCAGTTTGTCTTGGCATATATATTTTCAGCAGAACTAGGGACTGCAGGCACAGCAAATTTCTCAAAGGGATCAGCCATTCTGGTACTGGTCCTAATGTGTATAATCTCCGCCGGATTTGGGTGGTCATGGGGACCTCTAACGTGGATTGTGCCGAGTGAAATCTTGCCGTTGGAAGTCAGACCAGCTGGGCAAGGCATATGCATTGCCAGCAATTTTTTGACGACGTTCATCCTGTCTCAGGCGTTCTTGTCCATCTTATGTAAGATGAAGTATGGGGTGTTCTTGTTCTACGCCGGGTGGGTTCTGATAATGACCGTTTTCATGGGCCTCTTTATGCCGGAGACTAAGGGGATTCGCTTGCAAGAAATGGACAAAATCTGGCAAGGCCATTGGTTCTGGTATCGATTCGTTGAGGACCCTTCCTTAAACTATGCAAATATGATTGAGTAAGTTTAATAAGTTACACTTTGCACAACTTTCTTTGTGACTCAACTGCTGGAACTAGGTGAGTTTCTTATTACTTTCATTTCGATACAGGGGGAATCAGAATCATAATAAGCCAGGACATTCACTATGATCTTTGGGAAGTGAAACAGAACTCATCACCTTGATCTTTGGGAAGTGAAACAGAACTCATCAGTATGGCCGATGATTTGACTACTGTTGTATCGAGGGATTAGATCGCAGCTAGATTAGCTTATTTTTTTTTGTTGAAAAGAAATCATGTACTTAGCTTTGTTAACCAAATAAATTTTGTTCTTGCATTTGTTGAATATTGTCTATAGAATTCAAGAATTCCGTCAAGATCAGCATGGTGCACGCATGCACGCGTTCAAAAGTACAATTCAGCGATTAAACTTGACATTCCAAACTTGAAATCAAAATTGACCTTGAAGATTGATGTTCGAGATGCTCACAAGTGTGCTCATATGATCAATCACTACTTCTAGTTCTGAGAACACCTCCTGCTATATAGGTTAACACCAAAGACCTGTTTGCCTAAGATCCTACATTATTATTAGGTAAATAACCGTAAGCTCATTAACTTATGAAAAAAATAAGGCTAAGATTGAATGAACTCATGACACAATAAGACAAACAGATTTGATGAACTCTGCAGCACATCCTTTTTGGTTTTTAGGATATCCGATCGTTGCTATGAAGCACGGGTGTGTTTCAAGATTCGGGTGCAAGTGCGGGTGCGGGACTTAGCAATTTTTGAAAAAGTAGGGTGAGGGTGCGGCGGGGTGCAACGATTAAAAAATTATTAAAAATATTATTATTTATATTTTTAATATATTGCTAAGCATACTTTTTCACATTATATAAACATATACCAAATTTAAGAACAATAGTAGATAATAACTAAAACATGATGTTTATAAATTAAATACAGCTTACAAGATTGAAACTAAAACATTCCATGTTCAGAAATTAGAATACAATTCACAAGTTTGAAACTAAAACAAAATAAAAAATAATCAACAAGACAATCAAACACCAACATTATCACCACAGATTCACAACACAATTACAAATCACAATGAGTAATAATAACTATTAACTAAATAAAAAATCAACTATTAACTATTAACTAAGAGTGTGAGTGTGAGAGCTATGATACCTGAGGGGAGACAGAGAGTGAGAGTGAGACGAAGAGCAGAGGAGACGGAGAGTAAGAGTGAGTTGAGACGGAGAGCAGGGGAGACGGAGTGGAGTGCTGGCGCGAGAAATATGAAGAGGGCTGAAGGCTCTGATTGAAGTGAAGAGAAATGAGAAAGTGTATAATAGGGTTTTGTTTTTTTCCAAATGGTGCGTTTTGCACCTTTTTTTATTTTTTTGGCCAAGCCAAACGGTGCGTTTCGCACCTTCTATTTTTTATTTTTTATTTTTTGGAATTTCAGCTGCATCAGCCGGTTCGCGTTGGTATCGGTGGTTGTGCCCCGATACGGACCGATTCGGGCCGAATCGGTGTCGTGTTGGCGTGTATCGCGCCGAAAAAAAAAGGGGACGCGGCACGGACGCGCAGGCAATAGCGTCGCTTGCGCATCCCCGCATCGGACGCGGGTGCGGTGGCCCAAACGCCGCGTCCGTGCTTCCTAGGATCGTTGTCATTTTTTGTGGCTGGTTGGGATGTGACCACCCAGGGCTCAAGCTCAAATCCAGCATCAACACTCTTTTCCTCCGCTTAGGATACTTGAATGACTTGATTGCACACAGAAAATAAAAAATAGTCCGATTATCATAAACATTTAGCTATAGTTATGAGGCCCCTCTACGCTAAAGTGCAAATGATATCATGAATTCAATCCAACACACGAGTATGCGAGTGTATTTTCCTATCAAAAAACCCTTTTAACAGCCAGAGGATAATGCAAAATTCAGAACAACTGCCCAAAGACAGGAAATGATAGATTTAACTGATCATTGAGCACCCATGGGACCAAAAATTATAATCTGAAAGTAAACCTTCACTGATCCGAGTAATACTCTCTAAATGGATAGATAAATTGAATGGTTTCTATATATATAGATGCTGAGAAGCCCTGACATGGTACATGTGAAGACAAGTTAACTTTTAAAGCATTCATTGAATTATGATAATAACATGAATGCCGTACATATAAAGCAGAAGCAAATGAGAATGAATTTAAAGGCAACCCACAGGCACATCTGATCACCACTTACAATTGTTTTAGAAAAAAACATGCCTTTCCCATCTTCATTGCAGACATCTGACATGCTTCCATAAAAATAACTGACATGCTTGACAGATACAACAAAAACATGCAATTACAAATCGCCATTATAGAGAGGCTGTCATTAAAGTCAACCAAATTGGATTTTAAAATCCACATACCATATATTCCATCCTCTCAAACTCGTCTGATTAAACAATACATGATCCTTTAGACAAAAGTCCTCACCATATACAATTCAAGACTATATATGTCTGAAAATTTATCTATTTGAATCTTCACAGAATACATCTTAATGATAACCAAGAGGGGCTGGTGCCTCTCTCAATTCCTTTCCCTGAAATTGAATGTCCTGCAGAGAAAGTACAGTCGTAACCGAATAACAAAAAGTAGATGAAAGATAAGCATCAAAATTACTTTTCAACAAAATAAGGACATGCTTGATATATTATATTAGACACTTCCAAGAATAACAAAAACATAGAACAAATAAATTTTACCGAGACTAAAATCTACCCCTAAGACCCATCTCTATCCTTTCACAGTGAGACATTCAATGCAGTTAAGCTAAGCAATTTTTCCATCAAAGCTATATATAGATCAAATTGAATATGCTTTTAGTCAAACCTAATTCAATAAATTTACAATATTCCATACCTCTTTTCTATTTACCTGTCTTTTTTGAAACAAAGATGGAACATTATAAAATCACAAAAAGAAAAATAAAAGATGTAATAAAATAAACTCCCGTTGTGTTCTACACAAAATCTAGGAGATACTAAAGAGACAAAATTAGTAAATTATTTGACAACTGAAATTTAAAAATGAAAACACAAAGATGAAACAGCATTTTTTTTTGCCTCATTTGGGCTGCCTTCCTATCCCCTTAGCACAGAGTAATTGCTGAGAGACCTAAATTGGAAGACGTCAGCAAATTTCCTAACTCAAATGTTAACATACTGATCAAGGGTCTGCTGACTCAGCGCTTAGGTTACGTTGAGTTTTTTTTATTGGTAATTTACACATGCACTCAGCAGCTCAGCCTCACCCTCCACCCATACTTGTAAGCCATAGAGAGTCTTGTCTGTCTTTGTAACCAACACAGTACTAAATACCAAAGCAAATGATGTCCAATCAAACACATTTTTCAATAATATTAAGTTAAATCATAACTGTATTTTCAGAAAAAAGTAGGCAAAGTGTTCAAAAGAAAAAAGTAGGTAAAAATATGCAGATAAAATTGTAAACAATTGTCAATTGTAGATCAAATTTATAAAACTAACTGTTAACCAAACAAAAAAGACATTTATTATCAAGTGTTTATATGTTCTATGGAAAAGATCCAGCAAAAGGAGGAAACTGATACTGTTTAGGCACTATATAATGATGACTGTAATGACGGAATTCTCCTATTTGTGAAATACAGAATTTCATAATACCCCATCAGCTAGCCTACGTGACCAAAGTCACCATCCCAAGTAAAGATGGGAAGCTGTTCATACAATACAAATGGTTGTTACACCATGAACATGATATCCCTACAAATTTCATTAAAAAAATCTCCCCTATAGGTTCACCAACCTTAGGAAAAGCCTTTAACACCAAAATGAGTTAGCATCCAGGTCATTGAAAAATAAAATTTTAATTAAAAATGGCAAGCTAAGAGTATGAAACAAAATGCTATGAATTGACTCGTGCGATTGGATAACCAGTGACAAAACTCAAATTCTAAGCCAATATAAGATGGGAAAGAAATAAATAAAACAGATAAGAAAGTGGATCTCAATTAGAAATGAATTCACTTCACCATAAATTCTTAAAGAAAACCATTTTCTTCTAAGCAAAACAAGATACCAGAAATTGGGAAGATATTTTAGGAAAAGTATCTATATGCTCACAAGATATAAAGATGCATAACACATGGAGAAACAGTTTTAAAGATTTTTTTTGAAACCTCCATACATATTTGTGTGCAAAATATTTTGTTTTCAAATTAATTCTTTTAATAATATGACTCTGTGACTAAATCTAGATTTACAAACTGGGAAATTTAAAAAAAAAAAATTATATCAAAGTTTAATTTAAAAATATGGGAGGGGAAATTTTTTATGAGATTTAGAATAATGTAATTATTATTATTATTATTATTAAAGTTTAATTTAATAATTTTTTTTTTATTGAGATGCAGTGCATGTGTAGCATTTTCCATCCATTTATATTAACAGAGAGCAAACAGAAGGGTTGATTATGATTATACAATTATCAAAGTACAAGGGGTCTATTTGATTTTGACCCAAAGTTCAGGTGATGCTTTAAAAGTTTTCCCTTGCAAAATCTCTCATTTGTCATATTATCTCTGGATCAGCAATAGATTTTAAAAAATCTTATGTACCATGCAAGTTATATGTCTATATAGAATGGAGAATAAAACATAATGACATATTTTAGGTGACCAGATACATTTGGAAATTATATACATAACAACTGTGAAGAGACAAATTTGTGAAAAAAAAAAAGAGCATGATCATGGGAGAGGAAAGTAATACTCACAGCAGCAAAATGGTTAACATCCCGATGGTGAGCTTCATCAGCACGAATTACACTTATTGTGTCCTTAAGGGTTGCATCCTTGGGTAGCTTCCAGTAGTCTATTGCAATAGCAGGAGCCGGAACATTTTCAATTGCACCACTATCAATATCCTTCAAATACTCTGTATATGAGTATACTGCTTCCTCCTCCAGGTAACCAACAATTCTATGGGCCAGTTTGGGGGAGAGAAGATAGACAGCAAAGAAACCATTGAAGAAGACTCCCTGCACAGCGAGAACCAGAAGTCTTTCATACCACTTGGGCTGTACAATTTCCACCATGGTCATCAAGTGCATCCTCTCATTCTCTGCTTCTTCAAGCAAGACTTTGATCCAACCGCCACTTTGCTGGAACTTGCGGAGAGACCTTAGGTGCAGCAGCATTCCTCCTACCATACCAGGAACAGCAGCCACTGTTTCCAGCATCATTGCATGACAACCATACCGTCTCTGCAATATATTTTACAAAATGAAACTCATAAACATATACTTTGGCAGCAATATTGAGAAGCAGACACAATGGTTACTAAAACATGCTGTCCCAAGAGAAGAACAATTCAAGTGCCAAAGTTTAGTACATCCACTGAAAAGAAGGGACAACCAACATGCAATTGCAATGAATAGAACTTGAATCTTGGAACAAAATATTTATGTTCTGCTCAAAAATCTATCAAGATATCTTCCCTACACATTAAAGGAGGTCACTTATCTTCATATCATTGCATCTACATCAGTAAGTTAAACCACACAAAGCGCATGCACACATGCACCAAAAAAAAAAGAACTTTGTGTGCACCTTATTTGTCTTTACTTAGGAAATCACATCTGCTGCCACTCAGGCCACATAGTGTTTAATTATTATAATTTTTTTATAAAAAAAAAAATCAAACAAATTATAGTATTTCTATTTCAACTACAGCAACAATTTTCCATTTATAGAGTGATCCATTCTTCTTCAGTATAACTAACTTCCCCACTATCCCGTCTCACATATTTGACTCAAATTGTGATTAGAGAAACATGAATAATTCCTAAAATGTTTGTTTATTCGACAGGCATAAGTATGTAGTTCTAGTGCTTTGTAATATTAATAATCAATAACTGGCTTGTAACACTCTGCATGACTAAGCAATCCAAATTACATTTCCTGTTTTGCAAAGTAATTTCTATTGGTATGTATGAAACTTAACTCAGTCTGACTTACAGAAAAATTTAATTAGCTTCTATGCAGATATACGTAAGTGGTGAACACAAGGCTCTCCATAAGAGCAGGCTAAAAGATATGCAACTATTTTAAAACTGATCTGTAGTGGTCCGCCTATCAATACAATAATATTCATGATAGCAACACCACATTTTAAGCTTGTTGAGAATGTGAGCCCAACATGCATTATTCCTATTGACATTCATTAAAGTTTGGAAAGAATATGGTCATCTTAATGAAGAATACTGTGTAAAATTAGAGAGCAAAGATCCTATTGACTATTAAAGAAGGACACTGGTGTGGACACCTGCATCAGACGTTTTACCAATTTCATAAATTTAATTAAGTTCCCTCAGTATCAGTACTTCAAAATCACAAGGGGGCGGGGGATTAAGAAATGAAAATGAAACTAGCACCATCCTGCTAAAAGGACAAGGCAAAGGAAAGCATAAAAATTTTGTCAAACATTCTTCCTGAATTATGCAAAAGCAAAATAGAAATTGAAGATATCAAAGAAATTATAAAAAAAAATTCAATTCTAAGAGTCCAAAAAATTTATGATGATGTTAAAAATACACCTTGCTTCAAATGGACTTCAAACATTGACCCAATAAAATTAATCTTGAATGGACAAATTGCAAAATAGCAACAAAGAAATATTCCATGGTTGCATCGATAAGGCTCCTACACAAGATATAAAAGTAACTAAAAGAACTTCTAAACCAAGTGAGAAACTACTAAAACCAAATATAAAAAAGGCCTCAAACATAAAATAAGAGTCATGGGCCAAAAATATTATATAACCTATTCCAGAAAATTGAAAATTATCAAATAACCTCACTCTAAAACATAATTAAAAGTGAACCACCAACTTTCTAAGTAGATAAACTTGATACTAAGACTCAATAGTAACAAAAGTAGTCTGTGGGCGGTGCCAAAGAGTTCTCACACCAAAACTAGACCACAATTCTTGAGTTTTCTTGCCATTTGATCTTATTTTTCCTTGAACTCAGTTGGCTACATCACTATCACTACAAAAATACTTCCAACAGAGCATTCTTGAGTTCGCAAAATTTGGATTCTGCCTAAGAGAAGAGTCTCTACACTCTAGGAAATACACGGCCAGTGTTAAAAAATATTTCGCTAGGAAAAAAGAATTAAAAGAAAAAAACAAGAGTAAAAGTTAAGTACGCTTTTTGATGAATACAATACAACACACAACAACGGTGACGTACCTGAAAAAACCAATCTGATGGAATTCTAAGAAGTTTCACTGTCCTGTACGCAACTTTATCCAAAAACTTCTTTGGCACATGATGTTTTGTCAAGTCTATTGACAAGTCTGCCTCATAAGAGTCCCATGGCTACATCAGAAAAGAAAATCAGTCAATAGAGACTAGTATATACACATAATCAAAAAATTTCTTGAGGTTCCATGTAATATAAACTCACAAGAGAATAGAATAATACGTAATGTGGTTGACAAGTAAATTTTTTGTTTTCGCACAGAAAGAATGGAATAACGAAATATAGAACACATCTCCAAATTAAATGTCACAATAATATAGATAGTTTTATGAATGTATCTAAAATACTTGTCATTTTTGTCGATTGATTCTTCAGATCACTTTAACTAAATGAGTGAATCCTAATCTGCAGCTGAAAATTATCTCACTGAAGAAATGCTGAAAAGAGAGGGTTAGAAAAGTAACGTATCAAAATAAACAAGTGCATATGTCAGTCAATGAATTGAAGACTCAACATGCTACCATTTTTTTATTTATAAAGTTTCATCAATGGCGTCCGTTTCTAATAATTGCGTTTTTTTATCATCAGACCAAGACGCTAATAAATTTTTAGTGTAGGTGGAGATTGAACCACCAAAATAGTACCCCGCTTGAATAAGAAGGTTGGTATAAAATTGATATAACTAACCATGACCTGTTCATCCACTAAAATTTCAACACTATTCCTACTCACTTAAAACAACACATAGTAGATTTTCCTTTAAAAAAAAGTTGTAAAATCTGAAAGATCTCTTAAAAGGAGGGATAAAAAAAAAAAAAAAAATGATAATAATCAACAATCCATGTTAAGATTTACAATTTTTTAAAAAATTGTGTACAACTGTCAACAAAATCTAGAACAGTAACCTATAGTCAATTACAAGTACAACAGTTGAAAGTGCAAGTCAAAACAACCAAAAAAACAAAAAAAAAAGGCAATTACTCATAAAACAATTCATATTGAAAAGAACACAATGATCCATAAAATCACCATGAAACTTTTCCAAGGCCAATCGGTACCATCTGGTCTCTTGATAGTAGGCCTAGACAGGCCCCAATAGCTATTCACCATTCCTTTCTCCTCATCACCATTCTTTTTTATCTTCTGCTTCTCTTCTTCCTTGATCGCTTCCACTCCTCCTCCATTACCAACCTCTTTGCCCTTCTCCGCCACCGTGCTCATCATTCTACTCCAGTAGTAGTAGTACGGTTGACTCTGCTGCTTATTCATCATCTCTCCCTGCATCATGCTAGCAGGCCTCGCCATCATCTCAGTCGTCAACATGTAACCGCCGCCGCCGCGGCTGATCAGCCCACTCGCCAGACTCCCCGCCACATACCGCTTCATCCCTTTTGTTTCCTCAGAGTGCGGAGCGATGTCTGAGCGGTTTTGTTTATGTCTGAGAAGAAGAAGAAAAAAAAGAGAGATATAGAGAGAGACTCGGAGTTTGTGTAGAGTGCTTCACGTTGTATGGATTTTGATTTGGTTTTTTTTTTTTTAGGCCGTTGCTTGGGTTTCAACGCAAAGCATCTGACGACCTAGATGAGTTTTGATTATTAGATTAAAGATATCATGTAGACTAGTAGAGCTGCTATAAAATACTGAGAGCGAAACTCTCAGCCAGTGCCCGCCAAAGGCATTCCCAATGGACTAGTACACCCTTGTCTTCTCTTTGAAATTACTACTCTACTCTCATTTTCATTCCAACATGATAGGAGGAGCTGTCGAGGTCAAGACCGGTGGGTCAAGTGTAAATTACAGTGATTATTGTTACGTGGCAGGCTAACCACGCGACACGTGTACAAAAAGGAGCTGTCAGGAATTTAATCGTTCAGGCAACCAAAGTTGACTTAATGGGTTTGGAAGAACTTAGGAGCCATCATACATTTAATTAAGGAAATTTTATAATGATTAACAAATGTAGGATAAATATCACCGATCTTTTCTGGTGCGGTGGTTACTTTACAAGTATAAATATTTGTAGAGTATTGAGAGTAAAGGTCAGAATTCAAGTCTTTAGGAGGGAGTTTCACACACACACACGTATATATATATATATATATATATATATATTTTTTTTTTATGAGAGCTTCACACACATATACACTTAGATTAAGTTAGAGTAGAAATTTTAACTTGTATAAAAAAAAATATTTTTCTGACACAAGTTTTGTCCTTTTTTGCTATTCATATCTTTTTTTTTTTTTTTTTTTTCCAGTTTTGTAGTACTATTTAGAAATTTTTTTTTTTCCTTTTCTAGCATTTTTTTTTGTCTTTTCTGCCCTTAACCAGCACTAGGCCAACACCACCTAGTGCTGGTTAACATTCTCCATAATTAAAGGGTTTGAGTTTGCTTTTCTAATCTTGGTTCTTGTGTGTTTAGTGGCACAGGCACGAAACAATTTTGCTAAAAACACCAATTTTTTTCACAACTTGTTAAGATGGTGATCATATATATATATATAAAAGATTTCAATTAAGCTCTAGTTTTCTGTCACATGTATAATTTAAGAAATTTTATTTTTGTGTCTTGTTCTCTTAAAAAAAAAAAAAAATTATACCAAATTAATTATTCATTTAAAAAAATAAAGAGTAAACTAATCATACACCTAATCTAATACTTTTTTTTTTTTTTTTGTCTAAATAGTAGATACCTATGATCTAAAACAACTTAAGGTGGAAAAAAAAAAAAAAAAACCTTAAGGCGTGTTTGTTTGGAGGTAAAATAAGGTAGACAGAAAACTTTGAAGAGAAAATGGGAAGAAAAACTTTTTTGGAGTGCATTTGGTTTTGTGAGAAGGAAGGAAAAATAAATAGTGAGACCTAGGCGTTTTTTCCCCTAATTTACCAAAAAGTTTTCTCCCCAAAATGAAGAGAAAATGGGGCTACTTAATGAACAAAAATGCCCATGTGCAGGTGGCTACTTAATGGACAAAAATGCCCACGTGCACTTGCACATGGGCAATTCGTCCAATTCCTTTCTTTTCTTTTTCTGTGCTTTTGTGGGCAGTTGTCTCTTCCTTTTTTTTCTTTTTTTTTTCCTTTCTTGGACATTGCCTTTTTTTTTTTTTTTCCTTTTTGCTTTCCTAGGTTGTGGGTGTGATAATTGTTTGGTTTTTTTTTTTAACTAGACATGACTTTTATTTTTTAATAGATTGGGTTATTGGAAAAAAAAAAAAAATATTTTTACGCGATTCCCATTTTTGGTCCTAACTTTTTTTCCACCGCTTTTAGTCCCTGAAATAAAAAAAAGTGATCTCGTTTTTGTCCCTACCGTTAGTGCCCTAACAGCAAAGTCCTACGTGGCAGACGGTACCTGACGTGATGCTGACGTGGCGCTGACGTGTCAATTAAAATATTATTAAAAAATATTATTTGGCAATTTTATATGCCACGTCAGCATTTAAAATTTTTTTAAAAGCCACGTCAGAAAATTTAAACCAAAAAATAAAATAAATTGAAAAACAAAACTTAAATTTTATTTTTCTTTTTATTTTTTTTTTACTTTCATTATTTTCTGGGAACAACTGTTGTTCTTCGTGTTCTTCCTAAATCCCAGAAAAATAAACAATCTCCAGCAAACCCAAATCCAAATCCAGAAACCAAATCCAAATCAAAATCAAAATCCAGTAACCAAATCTACTCCAGCAACTCCAGAAAAACAAGAAATAAATCCAAGCCACCAAATCACAAACAAATAAGAAATAAATCAAAAACACAAACAAATCCAGAACAAAACTCCAGCAAGGATACCCACTCCGATTCCCCCATGCCACAAGACCCGATCAAACCTCCTCATCCTCAAGAACTGAAGTTGTTCTTCGTTTCTTCCTAAATCCCAGAAAAATAAACAATCTCCAGCAAACCCAAATCCAAATCCAGCAACCAAATACAAATCAAAATCAAAATCCAGTAACCAAATCTACTCCAGCAACTCCAGAAAAACAAGAAGTAAATCCAAGCCACCAAATCACAAACAAATAAGAAATAAATCAAAAACACAAACAAACCCAGAACAAAACTCCAGCAAGGATACCCACTCCGATTCCCCCATGCCACAAGACCCGATCAAACCTCCTCATCCTCAAGAAACCAATCCCAACCCTAACCCGATCCCGAGCATCCAAAACCCGTTCACCTCGCCGCCGGATTCGCCGCCATCGCCGCAGTCGAATCTTCTCCATCTCTCGTTCAACCAGGACAACGGCTGCTTCGCGGCGGGAATGGACCACAGCTTCCGGATCTTTAACTGTGACCCGTTCCGGCGAGCTATCGAGAACATTGGTTGGAACTTCGCGGACCTCAAGCTCCTCCACCAGATCTTCAACTTCGCGGATCTTCAACTTCGGATCTTCAAGTGATTAAGAATGTTTGATTTGTTTGGTCTGAGGAAAAATGTGAGTGAGAGAGAGAGATTAAAATTAAAATTAAGAAATTAATATTTGTTTTTTAATTAGATTTTTTTTTTTGAAACTGTTTTTTAATCAGATTTAAGTTTTGTTTTTCAATTTATTTTATTTTTTGGTTTAAATTTTCTGACGTGGCTTTTAAAAAAATTTTAAATGCTGACGTGGCATATAAAAATGCCAAATAATATTTTTTAATAATATTTTAATTGACACGTCAGCGCCACGTCAGCATCACGTCAGGTACCGTCTGCCACGTAGGACTTTGCTGTTAGGGCACTAACGGTAGGGACAAAAACGAGATCACTTTTTTGATTTCAGGGACTAAAAGCGGTGGAAAAAAAAGTTAGGGACCAAAATAGAAATAGCGTGAAAATGTAGGGACTAAAAGGGGGTTTTCGCCTTTTTTTTTTTGTTAATCACTTTTTCTGTTTTAATTGACCATCATTTTTTAACAAGGACGTATGAGTAAATTTATACAAACTCGCTTTTTTCATCCATCTACTTTTCCACTCCCGACCAAACAAAAAAGAGAGAAATTAAAATCTTTTCTATCATCCCACTTTTCCATCTCCCCACCATTTTTTATCGTCCCATTTTTCCACCATTCCAACCAAACGAACCCTAAGGTTGATCTTGGTATAATATGTGGCATTTTATGGACTATGTAACCAACTAGAAGCTCTATGTGGGCATGATAGATTTCATTTTAATACTTAATAAAATGATAAATATTTGCTATTGACCAAATTGTAATTATATACAAGTTAATTACGATCAAAATACCTCTTAAAAGCTGTATGATAAAATATTCAAAATAAGTGCAAACAAAAAATTATATGACATTATCATATGGTTTAAGTTAAAAATTGTTGACGGGGAAAACTTTGATTTTCCCAAGTACAATGTAGGGAAGTCAAACCGAAACTCAACAATGGGTTCTTGAGATAAAGCCCAAAGGCTTTTAGTGTGGTGATAAGCCTGTCCAAGTAAGAGATAACGCTGCATCTTGACAAAAGACAACAACAAAGCCCAACAAACACTTAATTATTTGGGTTAGTGGTCCTTTTACGATATTACAAGAATAATAAATTCTTCAATGGCAGGGTAAAATTATACTTAAGGTTCGATAGTCAACTATTAAACAAATTTAGGAAAGTGTTCACTTTTAGAAGTCCCTGTGTGTCTTAGTCAAAAGGATCTACGATACTTTCAGCCTTCATTACATCAATATGAGGGAATAATTCTATTGTTACAAATACATTATATCCTTTAATAGTAAAACAAGAAGTAAAGACAAATGATTCCATGGTGAAAAGAAAAGGGTTATATGGCATGGTGCGAAGGGAGAGAGAGAGAGATTTTGGCCCAATGCAGCAAATGTAAACCAAGATTCTCAAGGAATATGTATGTGGTACATGAGTAGGAAAAAGGGGTGTTTTGGGTGAGTGGTTGTGTAGGCTTATAGTGGATTGGTGAGAGTGATGGTAAACCAAGTTCGTAATGGGATAAGGTTTATTTGTGGCTGATTAAGGAAGATTTATGAGATTAAGGTATGCAGAAAAAGGGAAAGGAATGCCTGGGTGTGGGCTAATAGAGGTGATTTGTGAGTTGGGGAGGGCTAAGCTACAAGCAGAAAGTTGACAAAGTAGCAAGAATGACAAAATTTTCAAATGGGTTGTAATAACTCCTTAAAATGTATAATTGTTATATATTTATGTGGGTGTTATCTCCTTATTACTATCCTTAATTTGTATAATTAAGCTATGACTTTCACTAGTCCTTATTATTTATCTTTACATAATTTCTTGAATAAGATTTCTACTTTCAGGAAATCATATGAAAAAAATGAGTTTACAAGAGTTTGTGAGAGAATGGAAGTCAAAATAGAATTAAAATAAAGCTAAAAGACTATGCTTAAATGTATAAGGAAGTGCAGCTGGAACACTTGGGTCGTCTACCGTGTTTGGAAGCTTCAAATAAGGAAAGAAATCAAAGAG
Organism: Castanopsis chinensis; assembly: GCA_032878915.1. Taxonomy (NCBI): domain Eukaryota; kingdom Viridiplantae; phylum Streptophyta; class Magnoliopsida; order Fagales; family Fagaceae; genus Castanopsis; species Castanopsis chinensis. The sequence goes on from JAVQMG010000086.1 coordinate 3,480,657, forward strand.
ATAGAATCAAAAAAGGAAAAATCAGATTTGAGCACTGATCGGTATTTTGGGCGTATCCTTCTCTTCAAAAATCCAATTGACACAAGGCTAGATGGGTTGGAGCTGTGGCTTAAATATCTACAACTTTTTAGTTTTAATTTTTTCAAAATTCACAATTTTTGAAGGCCTAAATTAACTTACAAGTTACTACTGTAAATCTAGACAAAAATTAAAATAGAAAAGTATTATTTTCTTTGGACACTTTGACGTTAGGGATTTGAAGGGAGGTTGTGTAGAACGAATTTGGTAGAGAAAACCTTGTATTTTCCTTTCTCTAATGGCAGCCTAAACTTTTTGCTAGGGCTAGGAGTTATGTTTCTTCTATACGGTATGAATATTCAATGTGATTTTTTCTAGGATTTTATCAACAACATATTTGATTGTTTAATTAGATTTCTTTTGATGTATTAGTTCTTCCATGCTTTCAATAAGTTCAATCATATTTTTCTTATTGTTTAGATGAATTTCTAATAGTTTCAAATAGAAATCAGGTTTTAAAGTGAATGAGTTTTTCTGAAAACTTTTCTAACCATATTATTAATCTAGATTATTAAGAGTTCTTGAATTGTCTTAGTTTAACCGAATTATAAGTATTTAATTGTATAAAAACAATCAATTATGAAATATATAATTTCTTAGATAACAAATAATTTTATATCAATATAGGGAAACACTCTGATGCTCTAGTATTTACATTATTGATTTAAATCAGTTATCACTGTTATTCTTGTTTACAATTACTATGCAAAAATTAATCTTCATCTTCACCAAAAGGTTTTTTTTTTTTTTTTTTTTTTTTTTTTTTTTTTTTTGTAATTACATTGTCTTTGAATTTACCCTGCTCCTTGTGGTTCGACCTCGGTACTCCGAGAATTATACTGTTACGATCTCCCACACTTGGGAGTGAGCAAGCAATTTTGGTGCCATTGTCGGGGAGCTGTTGCGTGTTCAGAGGCAATTTTTGAGAGCAAAGCACAACCGGTGAAAATTCTTCTGTTGGTAACTTCGTTCCATTTTCTTTACCCTTATTTTTTTTTTATTTTTATTTTTTGTTTTTAATTTTAAATTTGATTTGATTTGATTGTGCATTCATTGTTGCATGAGCATTTGGGTTAGAAACAAGAGAGGCGGATTAGAAATTTTTGAAACTTACTTTGGTAATCTTTTTGACACACCTTTGCCTTCACCTTGTTCATCAATCATGGGTGATGAAACACGTAATAATCATGAGAAGAATAGAAGAATTATCTATGAACTGTTGCATCCCACACAAAATTTTGTTCCTTCATGCATGTTTCCACCTAATGCATCACATGTAGAAGTGAAACAAGGTTTATTAGCAATACTTCCTAACTTTAAGGGACGAGAAAATGAAAATCCTTATGTCCATGTTAGAGATTTTGAAGAGTTAATTAGTAGTTTCTATGCACAAAATGTTATTGAGACTGCTAAGTTATGTTTCTTTCCTTTTTCTTTTAAGGATAAGGCAAGAAGTTGGCTTTACACCTTGAAACCTAAGTCTATAGGTAATTGGGTGGAGATGGCCCAAGAGTTTTTTAAGAAACATTTCCCTCCCTACAAAGTCCAACAAGTTAAAAGAAGGATAGCTAGTTTTGTCCAAGGAGAAAATGAGACCTTATATCAAGCTTGGGAAAAGTACAAAGATCTTTTCAATTTCTGCCTAACTCATAGGTATGAAGATTGGAGATTGGTTAGCTATTTTTATTAAGGACTTACACCTAGGGACCAACAGTTTGTTCAACACTCATGCGGAGGGGACGTTTTACAAAAGAAAAAAAAAACTTGAAGATGCAATGGATTATCTTGATGAGGTAGCTAAAGACTCTAACATATGGATTGGACCTAGCCCTATGGACTCCACTAATAGGACTAAAACTAACACTACCACTTCTAGTGGAAGTGTTTTCAAATTAAGGGAAGATGATAACATGAGTGCAAAAATGGGTATGTTAACTAAAGAAATTGGGGCACTCAAAATGAAAGGAAGTAAGAGTGTTAGTGCTACCTTTAGAGAGGACCTAATAGATGTGTGTAAAATCTATCATGAGATAAACCATGCTAAAAATGGATGTGCAACACTTTCATCATTCTTGAATGTGCCAGAAGAACAAGTACATGCATTTAATTCATACTGGCCAAATAATTCTTCATATTCTAACAATTATAACCCAAATATGTGAAACCATTCGTATTTGAGTTATAAGAGTGACAATGTGTTGAATCCTCCTGTTCCAAGGAATTTTAATTCACCACATGCATCATCATCTAGACCTTCCTTGGAGGATGCACTTAATACTGTCATTCAAAGGCAAAGTGAGCAATGATAGGCCAAGAATGCATTGACTACTTGTGATAAATTAACAAATTAATTAACCAAGTGAATTAACTAAGTTCAATTACATGCAACAAGCGTGGCAACACAAACAAATCACCAAATAACTAAATATGCAGTGGAAATTAAATGACACGGTAATTTGTTTGCGAATGGGGAAAACCCACACGGCAAAAACCCCACCAGGTGATTTTAAGGTCACCGCTTCCGAGAATCCACTATTATCAAAACAAGCTGTTACCAGTAAAGGAAACCTAGTATCTTATACCAACCTACAGTTGGACCCTTACCCCAATACCCAATTAGACTTTTTCTGTAGTGACAATCTCTCATTTTCAATGCATGGCTTCCAATATGTAACTAGCCAATAGATGCGTGGATCCTAGTACGCGACTTGATCACCAACTTGAGAAGGATGTTGGCTGCAAAGTTCTTCTGTTCTTCAACATATAAAGATCACGAAGTTGTTTGGTCACAAAACCCTATGGTGTACAAACACATAAGCTTCTTCAAGCATTAGGGCAAACTAGGTTTCCTATCACACTTGCGAAATTATGCTCTCTGCAATTATGCACTTGGCTGTGCAACCTGATACGGTACTTAAAATAATCCTTATATATATTTAAGGTTGTGAGAAAAGAAAGCCCAAATATATAATCACGGATTGAATGAAAATCAGTCCAGAAAAATTGAGTTTCATAAATCTCGACAGATACCATAGCTGTCGAGCAGTTGTCGAGCCTCGGGTTTAACCAGCTCTTTTAAACCTCGATAGATGCTAGTTGTAGAACTAGTTGTCAAGCTTTAATGAACAACATTTTTTCACTCGTTTCTTGGACAAACTTGCATGGCTTTAACACTTGAACTTGAAACCTTATTTCTTGAAACATTAAATACATCCTAAATCTACCCAATTACAAGTAAAGTGTGTTTTGTTAAAGGATTAGCCAATACATAAAATATTGACATATGTTCCTAACATCCAATCACATATGTCCTAATAAGCAAAATCAAAAGTTTGAATCCATGCTCACTAGGCTAGATGAAGAGGTAAGACCAAGAGTCATATAACTAGGCTTACAAATTCATTGAGTGGGATAGAGAGAGGGAAGCTTCCTTCCCAAACTCAATTAAATCCCATCAATCAAAATCTAAAAATTGGCTCTAAGGATAAACATAAGGAAGTAAAAGTTGTGACAATTTTGAGGAGTGGTAAAAAGATTGATAAAAGTTCTCCTTTAGTAACTAAGAAATCTAAGGAGACCATAGTTGAAAAAGAGAAGGATGAAACTGAGTCACTTGGGCTTGATGACATTGAACAATGCCCAATCCCTCCACCATTTCCACAAACCTTAAAATTACCTAAGAAATTGGACACCGCATCTGAGATATTAGAGCATTTGCATTAAGTCAAGATAAATTTGTCATTATTGCATGTTATCAAGCAAGTGCCTGCATATGCCAATGTAATTAAGGACCTATGCACCATCAAGAGAAAGCATTTTGTGAAGAAGACCGCATTCCTAATAGAATAGGTAAGTGTAGTTATCCAACATAAGACCCTACCAAAGTATAAGGATCCAGGTTGTCCTACATTCTCTTGTACTATTGGAGATTACATCATAGAGCATGCATTGCTATATCTTGGGGCAAGTGTTAAAACCTTGGACTTGGTGAGTTAAAACCTACTTCAGTAACTCTACAGTTGGCTGACCGCTCTGTAAGGAAGCCGAGATGGATTGTTGAGGATGTTTTGGTGAAAATTAAACAATTTTATTATCCAGTTGATTTTATTGTTTAAGATTACTAACCTGTTTTACATCCTAGTGTTCATACCCCTATTATTTTGGGTAGACATTTTCTTGTCACAACTAATGTTTTAATTAATTGCAGGAATGGAAGGATGCAACTCACATTCAGTTCTGTGACTTTGGAGCTAAATATATTTCATGTGGCTAAACAACCACATAAGGATGATGACTGTGCTTATGTGAACCTTATTGGGGCAGTGGTTCAAGAAGAGTTTAAAAAGAATAGTTTTTCTAATCCTTTGGAAAATCTTCTTAATAATTCTATTGGTTCTTATGATTTAGAATGTGATAATCATGTATCTGAGAACTTTTCTTTGTTGGATTTCTCATAGGTTTTGGAAGAACAACAAATGATGGAAATTAATGAAGGATGGAAGCCTTTCTTTGAGGAGCTACTAGAGAATGAAAAAAAATCTTGTGCATTCAAGTGAAGAGGCACCACATTGGAGCTTAAGCCGTTGTTCGGTGGTCTTAAATATGCATATTTGTGCCTAAGTTAAAACCTACGTGGGATGACCCTTTCATTGTAAGGGAAGTGTTTAACTATAGAGCTATAGTAGTTGAGCACCCTAGGAATGGTAGGATTTTGAAAGTAAATGGACAAAGGTTAAAACCGTACTTAGAGAGAGTTGTATCAGAGAAGGAGACTATGTCACTAGAAATCCCTACCTATTGGGATGCTAAGTAAACTCTAAAAGAGCCTTATGAAGTTGTACCATATTTGTTTTAATTTTATTTTCTTTCTATTTTTTTTTTGCCTTTTGCTTTTGTTTTTGTTTTTGTTTTTGTTTTTGGTTTTTGTTTTTTTGTTTTTTTTTTGTTTTTTTTTTTTTTTTTGTTTTTTTTTTTTTTTTTTTTTGTGAGCTAACATTTGTAGGTGCGAAAGAAATTAAAAAAAGAAAAGAAAAGAACAATTGAAATGCTTAAGGTAACTTCTTTCCTTTATACTTGAATTTATTTTGGCTTTGATAAATTAAGGACAATGCAACATTTTAGTTAGGACGATGCATCGTTTTTGCTGCACCTTGCATGATTTTTTTTCCCTTTCTTTTTGGTTGCAACTTTTCAATTCTTAAAAAAAAAAAAAAAAAAAAAAAAAAAAAAAAAAAAACCTTGGATTTTAATGTAGAACAGTTATAAGCTTTATTGTTATATCATGTGATGTAATGAATAATGCTGAGTTAGTTATACTATTTGTTACATTAAGGCCCTTTCATAAAAAGCACTATTGGAAGCTTTTGAGCACAATAGCCGGGTTAGTGAACAATAGGATGTTGGATATGCATGGATCATGAACAACCTAGATATAAGCTGAAATTCAACCCATATAGAGAGTTCTTGAGCCTTGCTTTTCTTTGTGAGAGTATATCTTTGTTTGAACTCTTAAATTTCTCTCATATGCTTCAGTTTTGTAAAAGATCTCTATATTTTTTTTTGGTTGACTACTAGAAACATTATGGGGAGATATATCATGATCCTACTTATTTTTGTGCCTAGGCATACTGATTTATGTGGAATTTTAGGAGATGAAAGTCTAAGAACACCAATTTTTTGTTACCAACTAAACAAATATTCAGCCTATCTTTACATCAACCATTCTTACCATCATTTGAGCCATGAGAAATACTTCTACAACACCACAAAACATATTTATTTATGGGTATTCTCTTGGGGGTTCAAGTTTTGAGCAATTGATGCATTTAAATACCACCATTGTCTCTCTTCTCTTCAAAAAAAAAAAAAAAAAAAAAAAAAAAAAGAAGAAAAAAAAAAGAGAGAAAAGAAAGATGAAAAAAGAAAAAATAAAGAAAGAAAGAAAGAGGAGACATACATAATCAATCAACAAATCATTAGTATCTTACACATCTTTCATATATTTTAGAAGGGTTATATGGCTGAGTAAATGTTATTTTGATTCAAGTTGATTATTATTGCTATGAGTTGGGTTTGACTTAAATTTTCTACATTTGATTCATATATCTCATATTTCAAAGAGAGCAATTTTGTCTTTACCTAGCCATAAGATTATATTACCACTGAGTTTAAAGACCTACTGGATCCTAAAAGTGCATGGCTGGTATGTGTTTGGGGTAATAACTAGGGATGAGAATGGTATTAACCTCATGTTTCTAAGAACTCAACATCCATTCCAAGAGATCTTTTTCCTTTGTTTTAACGGCATTTTTTGTATACACATGTAATATTCTTAAAACTTCTTCTTTCCTTTTTGTTCACATGTGATTTGGAAAAAAAAAACCATTACTTCTGTATGTATTCTTTTAGAGTGTTGATGACTTAAGAGAAGTTTTGGAGTAGAGGCTCTAATCTAGATTATTCTTGGTCTATGCATGTTTGGAAAAGCTAGTTCGATTGGATGGGCTATACACACACTCACTCCAAAAGTGAAGCTAGTGAAAACTCTTTAATATGATGAATAGTGTCCCAACTCGGAATTGAAAGTTCATTTGTTATAATAATAAAGTAGACTAACATTTGTTACAAAAATTTTTAGGAAACCTTTGACTTTTGTGGGTAGAGTCACTGCAAACTCTCACGAGAGTAAACTCCTCCACTAGGGTGACCTAGGGGTTCAAAGATTTGCTGCACATGGGAAGTGCAGTTATGTAGCCTATGAAAGTGGATAGTATTTTAGTTTTAATTTTTCACTTTCAGTAGACATGGGTGATTTGTGGATTGCTAGGGACTAGCAAGATTTAAGTTGAAGGGGGGGTGTGACGACACCATAATATGTATACTTGTTATATATTTATGTGGATGTTGTCTCCTTATTACTACAACTTTTAGGCACTGTTCACATTAGAAAATGATGGCAAAACGTTGATAGGACAACCCTTAGTTCACTCTTAGAGATTTGGTTGTCCCTTGTGGAGATTCTTAGTTGGACCTTGGTTGAGGGTGAACAAGAGGGGCTGATTATCTAGTTCACTTTGTTGCCTTTGCTGGGATTTTAAAATTGGGCTTTGCTTCACGTGGGCCAATCCCCTTAGCTGGGTTGTGCTTGCTCCCTTCTTACTTGGGCTTGTCCTCTCTTCTTAAGTGTTTGGACCTACAAAATGATATATTTTGCCATGGGTTTTCATTCCTCATGGGCTCTCATTGTTAATTGGTATTCAATATAGTTTAGGTTTTGATAAATATTTGTAATGGGTCTTTGGGTAATGATTTTGTAATACTCAAAATAATAGCATGAGCTCTAATGCTTTGTAAATGATATTTACTATTTGAAATAATAAGTTCTATACCATAAGTAATATTTACAATTCAAATGATAGACTTGAATAATGAGTTTCGAAAAATAAGTGAGGTAAGATAGATGGTGAACATGTGTTCTCATGTAAATTCCATAAGCTTATAATATGTTATGAAATAGACGTCATAGGTCTAGGATAAATAATCATAACTTCCCATAGGTTTTAATAAAATGGTTGTCATGAGTTTTGAAAATAGATAGTTGCCATAAATTTTATGGGCTTATTATGGTAATAGGTTTAAGAACTTAAAGCATTGTTCATCATTGGACTTTAAATAATTACAATATAATATCTTGCCAAGTATTAATATCCTTGGGCCTTTAAAATGGTGCCAATGTAAATTGGGTTTTAAATATTACTAGAAAGAACTAGGTTTTTTGATATTGCCAATGTAAGTTGGGCTTTGTTGGTGCTATGTAGCAATGGGCTTTTGATGGTGTCATGTAGCAATGGGTTTTAGGGTGCCATGTAGCAATAGGCTTTCGTGTAACAACGGGCTTTAGGGTGTCGTGTAGCAACGAGCTTTAATAATTTGTCATGGGCTTGAGTCATGGGATTTGATTATAAATTTGAATTCCATAAAGATGTATTGCCATGAGTTGAATCTTGGGCTTTAATCATGGATTTAATTTCCATAAAAATGTCTTTTGCCATGAGTTGATTCATGGGCTGCTAAGTATGGGCTTTTTGGGCTTCTTTAAAAAGAATGAAATTTCAACTTGCTTAATAAATATCTAGGGGTGAGTCTAAATTACAGGCTTCATTTTTGTGGCCCAATTTTATGGCGGTAGGAAGAATAGTTGTGAGCTCGCATAGAAATTTTGGTGAAGCCCAATAATTTGTTGGTAATGTTACTTTTTAAAATAAATAGATAGTATATAAATAATATTAGGTGTAAAAAAAAAGTACCTTAACATAAATAAGATACAATCAAAAGAGAGTTAAAATAAAAAACACAACCTACAAATATTAAAATATAATAGCTAAACATATGATGTGCAAATCTTAGCGTATGTGGAATTGTAGTTGCACATAGTGTGGGCTACATGCTAGTTATAAATAATAAATAATGATTTTTATATGGATCCAATAATTAATATCACTTTTATTTTTCATCACTCACAACTTATCACTTCAAAAAATTAGAATAAAATTGTGTTATTAGTTGTATTTAAAAAAAAAAAAAAAAATCTTATTAGGGTGTCGAAATTAATTACCAATGCAGCTGAAGCAAATGAGAATGAATTTAAAGGCAACCCACAGGCACATCTGATTACCACTTACAATTGTTTTAGAAAATAACATGCCTTTCCCATCTTCATTGCAGACATCAAACATGCTTCCATAAAAATAACTGAAATGCTTGACAGACAACAGAAACATGCAATTACAAATAGCCATTATAGAGAAGCTGTCATTAAAGTCAACCAAATTGGATTTAAAAATCCACATACCATATATTCCATCCTCTCAAACCCGTCTGACTACACAATACATGATCCCATAGACAAAAGTCCTCACCATATGCAATTCAAGACTATATATGTCTGAAAATTTATCCTTTTTTTTTTTTTTTTTTTTTTTTTTGAGAAACAAAAAAATTTATCTATTTGAATCTTCACAGAATACATCTTAATGATAACCAAGAGGGGCTGGTGCCTCTCTCAATTCCTTTCCCTGAAATTGAATGTCCTGCAGAGAAAGTACAGTCATAACCCAAAAACAAAAAGTAGATGAAAGATAAGCATCAGGATTTTTTTTCAACAAAATAAGGACATGCTTGATACACTATATTAGACACTTCCAGGAATAACAAAAACATAGAACAAATAAATTTTACCAAGACTAAAAAACTACCCCTAAGACCCACCTCCATCCTTTCACTGTGAGACATTCAATGCAGTTAAGCTAAGTCATTTTTCCATCAAAGCTATCTATAGGTTAAATTGAGTATGCTTTTAGTCATACCTAATTCAAGAAATTTACCATATTCCATATCTCTTTTCTATTTACCTGTCTTTTTTAAAACGAAGATGGAACACTATAAAATCACAAAAAGAAAAATAAAAGATGTAATCAAACAAACTCCCGTTCAAGAAATTTACAATATTCCATATCTCTTTTCTATTTACCTGTCTTTTTTAAAACGAAGATGGAACACTATAAAATCACAAAAAGAAAAATAAAAGATGTAATCAAACAAACTCCCGTTGTGTTCTACACAAAATCTAGGAGATACTAAAGAGACAAAATTAGTAAATTATTTGACAACTGAAATTTAAAAATGAAAACACAAAGATGAAACAGCAATTTTTTTTTGCCTCATTTGGGCTGCCTTCCTATCCCCTTAGTACAGAGTAATTGCTGAGAGACCTAAATTGGAAGACGTCAGCAAATTTCCTAACTCAAATGTTAACACACCGATCAAGGGTCTGCTGACTCAGCGCTTAGGTTACGTTGAGATTTTTTTTATTGGTAATTTACACATGCACTCAGCAGCTCAGCCTCACCCTCCACCCATACTTATAAGCAATATAGAGTCTTGTCTGTCTTTGTAACCAATACAGTACTAAATACCAAAGCAAATGATGTCCAATCAAACACAGTTTTCAATGATATTAAGTTAAATCATAATTGTATTTTCAGAAAAAAGTAGGCAAAGCAGGATTCAGATCAGGTGCAATACCTAGGGTATTGCACCTGGTGCAATTGCAATCAAGGGTTGAGATTGAAGGTTGAAAAAGTAACTTTCAATCTCAACCATTAAATAAAATATATTAAAGAAGAGTTAAAGAGTTAAAGTTAAAAAGTGAAAAAAGTAAAAAAAATTGTGAGAGAAAATTGGTGAATTGCACCAGGTGCAATACCTAGGTATTGCACCTGATCCAAATCCGGCAAAGCATTCAAAAGAAAAAAGTAGGTAAAAATATGCAGATAAAATTGTAAACAATTGTAGATCGAATTTGTAAAACTAACTGTTAACCAAACAAAAAAGACATTTATTATCAAGTGTTTATATGTTCCATGGAAAAGATCAAGTAAAAGGAGGAGACTGATACTGTTTAGGCGCTATATAATGATGACTGTAATGACGTAATTCTCCTATTTGTGAAGTACAGAATTTCATAATACCCTATCAGCTAGCCTACGTAACCAAAGTCACCATCCCAATTAAAGATTGGAAGCTGTTCATACAATACAAAGGGTTGTTATACCATGAACATGATATCCCTACAAATTTCGTGTGGTTCACCAAGCCTTTAACACCAAAATGAGTTAGCATCTAGGTCATTGAAAAATAAAATTTTATTTAAAAATAGCAGGCTAAAAGTATGAAACAAATTGCTATGAATTGACACGTGCAATTGGATAACCAGTGACAAAACTCAAATTCTAAGCCAATATAAGATGGGAAAGAAATAAATAAAACAGATAAAAAAGTGGATCCCAATTAGAAATGAATTCACTTCACCATAAATTCTTAAAGAAAACCATTTTCTTCTAAGCAAAACAAGATGCCAGAAATTGGGAAGATATTTTAGGAAGAGCACCTATATGTTCACAAGATATAAAGATGCATAACACATGGAGAAAAAGTTTTAGAGATTTTTTTTTTTTAACCTCCATACATATTTGGGTGCAAAATATTCTGTTTTCAAATTAATTCTTTTAATAATATGACTCTGTGACTAAATCTAGATTTACAAACTGGGAAATTTCAATTTTTTTTTTTATATCAAAGTTTAATTTAAAATATGCGAGGGGAAAATTTTTAATGCGATTTAGAATAATTTTATTATTATTATTATTATTATTATTAAAGTTTAATTTAATAATTTTTTTTTATTGAGATGCAGTGCATGTGTAGCATTTTCCATCCATTATATTACCAGAAAGCTTTCAAAAGGGTTGATTATACAATTATCAAAGTACAAGGGGTCTATTTGATTTTGACCCAAAGTTCAGGTGATGCTTTAAAAGTTTTCCCAAGCAAAATCTCTCATTTGTCATATTATCTCTGGATCAGCAATAGATTTTTAAAAATCTTATGTACCATGCAAGTTATATGTCTATATAGAATGGAGAATAAAACATAATGACATATTTTAGGTGACCAGATACATTCGGAAATTATATACAAAACAAATGTGAAGAAACAAATTTGTGAAAAAAATATAGAGCATGATCATGGGAAAGGAAAGTAATACTCACAGCAGCAAAATGGTTAACATCCCGATGGTGAGCTTCATCAGCACGAATTACAATTATAACATCCTTAAGGGTTGCATCCTTGGGTAGCTTCCAGTAGTCTATTGCAATAGCAGGGGCTGGAACATTTTCAATTGCACCACTATCAATATCCTTCAAATACTCTGTATATGAGTGTATTGCTTCCTCCTCCAGGTAACCAACAATTCTATGGGCCAGTTTGGGGGAGAGAAGATACACAGCAAAGAAACCATTGAAGAAGACTCCCTGCACAGTGAGAACCAGAAGTCTTTCATACCACTTGGGCTGTACAAGTTCCACCATGGTCATCAAGTGCATCCTCTCATTTTCTGCTTCTTCAAGCAGGGCTTTGATCCAACCGCCACTTTGCTGGAACTTGCGGAGAGACCTTAGGTGCAGCAGCATTCCTCCTACCATACCAGGAACAGCTGCCACTGTTTCCAGCATCATTGCACGACAACCATACCGTCTCTGCAGGATATTTTACAAAATGAAAGTCATAAACATATACTTTGGCAGCAATATTGAGAAGCAGACACAATGGTTGCTAAAACATGCTGTCCCCAGAGAAGAACAATTCAAGTGTTTTAGTACATCCACTGAAAAGAAGGGACAACCAACATACAATTGCAATGAATAGAACTTGAATCTAGGAACAAAATAGTTATGTTCTGCTCAAAAAACTATCAAGAGATCTTCCCTACACATTAAAAGAGGTTACTTATCTTCATCTCATTGCATCTACATCAGTAAGTTAAACCATACAAAGCGCATACACACATGCAAAAAAAAAAAAAAAAAAAAAAAAAAGAAAAAGAAAAAAAAGAGGAGCTTTGTGTGCACCTTATTTGTCTTTACTTAGGAAGCCACATCAGCTGCCACTCAGGCCACATAGAGTTTAATTATTATAAAAAAAAAAAAAAAATTAAAAAATCAAACATATTATAGTATTTCTCTTTCAACTACAGCAACAATTTTCCATTTATAGAGTGATCCATTCTTCTTCAGTATAACTAACTTCCCCACTATCCCATCTCACATATTTGTCTCAAATTGTGATTAGAGAAACATGAATAATTCCTAAAATGTTTGTTTATTCGACAGGCATAAGTATGTAGTTCTAGTGCTTTCTATTATTAATAATCAATAACTGGCTTGTAACACTCTGCATGACTAAGTAATCCAAATTACATTTCCTGTTTTGCACAGTAATTTCTATTGGTATGTATGACACTTCACTCAGTCTGATTTACAGAAAAATTTAATTAGCTTCTATGCAGATATACGTAAGTGGTGAACACAAGGTTCTCCATAAGAGCAGGCTAAAAGATATGCAACTATTTTAAAATTGATCTTTAGTAGTCCGCCTATCAATATAATATTCATGATAGCAACACCACACATTTTAAGCTTGTTGAGAATGTGAGCCCAACGTGCATTATTCCTATTGACATTCATTAAAGTTTGGAAAGAATATGGTCATCTTAATGAAGAATACTGTGTAAAATTAGAGAGCAAAGATCCTATTGACAATTAAAGAAGGACACTGGTGTGGACACCTGCATCAGACATTTTACCAATTTCATAAATTTAATTAAGCTCCCTCGGTATCAGTACTTCAAAAATGTTCAACTATATATTTCGAAAGATCTTAAGAAAAATGGGGCCCAGAGACAGCAAAAACAAATGATATAAGAGAACAAGTCAAAATCACAAGGGGGCGGGGGATTAAGAAATGAAAATGAAACTAGCACCATCCTGCTAAAAGGACAAGGCAGAGGAAAGCATAAAAATTTCGTCAAACATTCTTCCTGAATTATTCTCGAAGAAGGTATAATCATCTTAGTATGTTGGAGGTGGATGGAGTTATTTATGAGGAAGAATCAGAGGTGGCAGTCCAAGTAGTTCAGTTTTATAAAAACTTGTATACGGAGACAGAGGAGTGGAGGCCTTTTGTGGAAGGCCTGGAGTTTGAACAGATTGAGGGGTTGGAGAGGGAATGGCTAGAACGGAGGTTTGAAAAGGAGGAGATTCTTCGGGTTGTCAAAGAGCTAGAAGGAGATAAAGCCCCTGGTCCTGATGGTTTCTCTATGGCCTTCTACCACCATTGTTGGAGAGTTGTAGAAAGCGATGTCTTAGCTGTGTTTGAAGAGTTTTATTAACATTGTAAGTTTAAAAAATCTCTTAATGCAACTTTCATAGCTTTAATCCCTAAGAAGAATGGTGCCTCCAATGTTCGTGATTTCAGACCTATTAGCTTGGTGGGTAGTGTTTATAAGATCTTGGCTAAGGTTTTGGCAAATCGCTTGAAAGAGGTTTTGGACCAGCTCATATCTGAGTCTCAAAATAGTTTTGTGGGCGGTAGACAGATTCTGGACTCAGTTCTTATTGCTAATGAGTGTGTTGATAGCCGAGTGAAGAGTAAGATTGCGGGGGTTATTTGCAAGCTGGATCTTGAGAAAGCATATGATCATGTGAATTGGGAGGCTCTTCTAGATTTGTTAAAGAGAATGGGATTTGGGGTGAAGTGGTGTAGGTGGATCCGTTCTTGTATTTCTACAGTTCAATTCTCTGTCTTGGTTAATGGGTCTCCAGCTGATTTTTTTAGAAGTTCAAGGGGTTTGAGACAAGGGGACCCGCTATCTCCTATGTTGTTTTTGGTTATGATGGAGGTTTTTAGTAGGATGATAAAAAGAGTTGTAGATGCTGGTTTAATTCATGGTTTCAGGGCTAATGGTAGACAAGGTGAAGGGGTATGTGTATCTCATCTTTTGTTTACAGACGATATGATTCTATTTTGTGATGCAAATGAGGAGCAGATTCTACATGTTCGGATGCTACTTCTTTGTTTCCAAGCTGTGACAAGATTAAAGGTAAATGGTTTGAAGAGTGAGATGGTTCCCATTGGGGAGGTTCATAATGTCCATGCCTTGGCTGAGATTTTGGGTTGTAGGATTGGCTCTTTGCCTTTGACCTACCTTGGTATGCCGCTGGGGGCTTCTTACAAGTCTCCTTCTATTTGGAATCCTATATTGGAGAAAATAAAGCGTAAGTTGGCTGGTTGGAAGAAACTTTATCTGTCAAAAGGAGGTCGACTGATGTTGCTCAAGAGTACGTTATCTAGTCTCCCAACTTACTTTTTATCTCTTTTTACTATCCCTACACATGTAGCCAATAAAATTGAGAAGTTGCAAAGGGTTTTTTTGTGGGGCGACTCCAAGACGCATTTGGTGGGGTGGGATAAGGTGTGTGCACATGTGGAAAATGGTGGGTTAGGAGTGAGGAAATTAACTACTTTTAATAAAGCCTTACTAGGGAAATGGTTATGGCGGTTTGGGGTTGAGGAGACAAGGCTTTGGAGACGGGTTATAGCTTTGAAGTTTGGGGAGGAGTGGGGGGAATGGACTTCCAAGCTAGGAAGAGGTGTTCATGGGTGTGGTTTGTGGAGAAGTATCCGGAGGGGTTGGGAGGTTTTTAGCAATACTATTCAGTTTGAGGTAGGGGTGGGGGATAGAGTAAAGTTTTGGACGGAGAGGTGGTGTGGGGATTCTCCATTCCAACTAACCTTTCCGGCTCTATTTGGGATTGCTTCCAATAAAGCAGCCTGTGTGGCCTCTTGTTTAGAGCGGTTGGGGATAGAGGATCGGAGAAGCTGGGATGTCCGCTTCATTCGGAGACCAAACGATTGGGAGATGGGGGTTGTGGATGATTTTCTTCGTACTTTGGGCTCTAATCTTCCTCCAACTGAGAATGGAGACCGTATGAGATAGAAGTTATCAAAGAATGGGGATTTTAATATCCGCTCGTTTTATAATAAACTTCGAGATCCCTTGCCTATAATCTTTCCTTGGAAAGGTATTTGGAAGGTTAAGGCTCCTCGACGTGTTTCCTTCTTTATTTGGACCGCCGTTTGGGACAAGATTCTTACAGATGACAATCTTCGAAATAGAGGGTTTAATTTTGTTGTCTGGTGCATTATGTGTCGTTGTAATGGGGAGACGGTAGATCATTTGATACTTCACTGTGGAAAGGCTTATCGGTTGTGGAGCTTAGTTTTTAGATCTTTTGGGATTTCATGGGTATTGCCAAGATCGGTTGCAGATACTCTTTTTGGTTGGTGGAATTGGTTAGGAAAGTATTCGTCTAGCATTTGGAATTTAGCTCCATTGTGCTTAATGTGGTGTATTTGGAAGGAGCGTAATTGGCGGACGTTTGAGGACATGGAAAGCACTGATGACCAGCTGCTTGCCTCTTTTAGTGGCTCTCTTTTTGACTGGTCTAGGGTTTGGGGACTCATCTCTAGTGATTCTCTCCCCATGTTTCTGAGTTCTCTCTTTTGTAATTAGTTTTTTCTTTGTTTTTTCTTCTCTCTCTTTGTAATCTTTGTTCTGCCTTATGCCGTTATGCATGAGGTAGTTTTTTTGAATATACATCTTTATTAATTATAAAAAAAAAAAAAATAGAAATCGAAGATATCAAAGAAATTATAAAAAAAAATTCAATTCTAAGAAGAGTCCAAAAAATTTATGATGATGTTAAAAATACATCTTGCTTCAAATGGACTTCAAACATTGACCCAATAAAATTAATCTTGAATGGACAAAATTGCAAAATAGCAACAAATAAATATTCCATGGTTGCATCGATAAGGCTCCTAAACAAGATATAAAAGTAGCTAAAAGAACTTCTAAACCAAGTGAGGAACTACTAAAACCAAATATTAAAAAGGTCTCAAACATAAAATAAGAGTCATGGGCCAACAATATTATATAACCTATTCCAGAAAATTTGAAAATTACCAAATAGCCTCACTTTAAAACATAATTAAAAGTGAACCACCAACTTTCTAAGTAGATACACTTGATACTAAGACTCAATAGTAACAAAAGTGGTCAATGGGCGGTGCCAAAGAGTCCTCACACCAAAACTAGACCACAATTCTTGGGTCTTCTTGCCATTTGATCTTATTTTTCCTTGAACTCAGTTGGCTACATCACTATCACTACAAAAATACTTCCAACAGAGCATTCTTGAGTTCACAAAATTTGGATTCTACCTAAGAGAAGAGTCTTTACACTCTAGGAAATACACAGCCAGTGTTAAAAATATTTCGCTAGGAAAAAAGAATTAAAAGAAAAAAACACACAACAAAGGTGACTTACCTTAAAAAACAAATCCGTTGGAATTCTAAGAAGTTTCACGGTCCTGTACGCAAATTTATCCAAAAACTTCTTTGGCACATGATGCTTTGTCAAGTCTATTGACAAGTCTGCCTCATAAGAGTCCCATGGCTACATCAGAAAAGAAAATCAGTCAATAAGACTAGTATTTACACTTAATAAAAAAAATTTCTTGAAGTTCCATGTAATATAAACTCACAAGAGAATAGAATAATACGTAATGTGGTTGACAAGTAAATTTTTTGTTTTAGAACAGAAAGAATGGAATAATGAAATATAGAACACATCTCCAACTTAATGTCACAATAACATTCGGGAAAATGCCACGTGTATTGGTTACTGAAATTGTTGCATTATCAAACTTAATAGAATGTATCTAAAATAGTTGTCATTTTTGTAGATTGATTCTTCAGATCACTTTAACTAAATGAGTAAATCCTAATCTGCAGCTGAAAATTATCTCACTGAAGAAATGCTGAAAAGAGAGGGTTAGAAAAGTGAGTAACATATCAAAATAAACAAGTGCCTATGTCAGTCAATGAATTGAAGACTCAAAATGCTACCATTTTTTTTATTTTTAAAATTTCAACCAATGACTTCTGCTTCTAATAATTGCACTTTTTTATCGTCAAACTAAGACACCAATCGGTTTCAGGTGTAGGCAGAGATTGAACTACCAAAATGCTCC
Source organism: Castanopsis chinensis (assembly GCA_032878915.1). NCBI lineage: Eukaryota > Viridiplantae > Streptophyta > Magnoliopsida > Fagales > Fagaceae > Castanopsis > Castanopsis chinensis. The sequence goes on from JAVQMG010000086.1 coordinate 3,498,230, forward strand.
ACCGCTTGAATAAAAAGGTTGGTCGAAAATTGATATAACTAACCATGACCGGTTCATCCACTAAAATTTCAACACTATTCCGACTCACTTAAAACAACACACGGTAGATTTTCCTTTAAAAAAAAAGTTGTAAAATCTGAAAGATCTCTTAAAAGAAGGAAAAAAAGAAGAAGATAATAATCAACAATCCATGTTAAGATTTACAATTTAAAAAAGAAAAGTGTAGAACTGTTGTAGAATAGTGAAGTTCTGTTAGATAAATATGTTCGCCAAAACAAGAACAAAAAATGTCAAAAAGAACAGCACAATAGGCAACAATATCCAGAACAGTAACCTATAGTCAATTACAAGTACAACAGTTAAAAGTGCAAGTCAAAACAACAACAACAACAACAACAAAAAAAGGCAATTACTCTAAAACAATTCAAATTGAAAAGAACACAATGATCCATAAAATCACCAAAAGAGAGAAGAGTTATTATTACCATGAAACAATTCCAAGGCCAATCGGTACCATCTGGTCTCTTGATACTAGGCCTAGACAGGCCCCAATAGCTATTCACCATTCCTTTCTCCTCATCACCATTCTTTTTTATCTTCTGCTTCTCTTCTTCCTTGATCGCTTCCACTCCTCCTCCTCCATTACCAACCTCTTTGCTCTTCTCCGCCACCGAGCTCATCATTCTACTCCAGTAGTAATACTGTTGACTCTGCTGCTTATTCATCATCACTCCCTGCATCATCTCAGCCGTCGACATGTAACCGCCGCCTCCGCCGCCGCGGTTGATCAGCCCCCTCGCCAGACTCCCCGCCATAAACCGCTTCATCTCTTTTGTTTCCTCAGAGTTCGGAGAGATGTCTGAGCGGTTTTGTTTTATGTCTGAGAGGAAAAAAAAACACAGAGAGAGAAAGAGAAGAGACTCGGAGTTTGTGTACTGTGCTTCGCGTTGTATGGACTTTGGTTTGGTTTGTGTTTTTTTAGGCCGTTGCTTGGGCTTCACGGTCTAGATGAGCTTAGATTATTTGATTAGAGGAGGTATCGTTGTACATATTGTATTGTCGAATTTGCGTGGAGTGTGACGGTTGCATTTGGAAAACCGGATTATCTGCGGCTGATTTTTTGTTTCTATTTCTGTTACCTACCCTCCTCTCTCACTAATTTCTTTGTTTAGAAAATAATTGCGGAAGAAAGCCGTTAATTTATCCAATTGATTGATTATGTGGGACCCATTGTTTCCTGCTGGCTCCGCTAGGGCAAATGATTGGGCTGTATAGAACGAAGAATGCTTTTGGGCTGTAGACTAGTAGAGCTGCTATAAAGTATAAAATACTGAGAGCGAAACTCTCGGTGTGTGACCGACAAAGGCATTCCCATATTAATGGACTAGTATACCCTCGTCTTCTCTTTGAAATTACAAATCTACTCTCATTTCCATTCCAACTTGATTGGAGGAGCTGTCGAGGTCAAGACCGGTAGGTAAAGTGTAACTTTTGTTACGTTGCGGGTTAACTATGCGACACGTGTTACTAAAAAAGGAGCTGTCAGGAAATTAATCGCTCTGGGTTGGGAAGAACTTAGGAGCAATCATGCATTTAATTAAGGAAATTTTATAATGATTAACAAATTTAGAATAATTAAAGGTTCAATTAAACAAAGAGAAATGCATAGCTCTTAGGGTATTGGTTAACAATCCATTTAAAGAAAGTTTTTATGAAAAAATGAAATAAAACAATTAATATTTTGACAGTTTTTTACATTTCCCATAAAAGTGATGTTAAAATTTTCTTAAAAGGGATTGTTAACCAATGCCCTAAGGGTATACGTTAGCATGATCCTTAAACAAATCTAGAATAAATAAGCGTTCAATTAAAATTTAAAAAACATCAAAGGGTTTGAGTTTGCTTTTCTAATCTTGGTTCTTGTGTGGTTAACAGCACAGGCACTACACAATTTTGCTAAAAACACTAATTTTTTTCGCAACTTGTTAAGATGGTAATCATATATATATATATATATATATATATATATATATAAGATTTCAACTAAGGTCTAGTTTTCTGTCACATGTATAATTTAAGAAATTGTATTTTTGTGTCCTGTTCTCAAAAAAAATATTATAACAAGTTAATTATTCATTTAAAAAAAATAAAGAGTAAACTAATCATACACCTAACCTAATACCTTTTTTGTTTCTTTTTTTGTCTAAATACCTATGATCGAAAACACCTTAAGGTGTGTTTGTTTGTTCGAGGTTCCTCCGGAAATTAAGGCTATTGTCCAGGCTGTCCCAACTCCCATTTACGTGAGAAGTGGTGATAAGCTCGCTTGGAAATTCTCTCCTTAGGGTGATTTTGACCTAGGAAGCACGGGTGTGGCGTTTGGGCTGCCACACCCACGTTCGACATGGCGGGACGCGGGGACTTGCAGGCGACACCGCTGCCTGTGAGTCCGTGCCGCGTCTGCCTTTAAAATAATATTATTTTCTGTGCGATACGCGCCGATTCGGGCTGACGTGCACGAAATTGGGCCGATTCGCGCCGATTCGGCCCGTATCGGGTGCAAGATATCGGCGTGAATCGGCCGACGCAGCCGAAATTCAAAAAAAAAAAAAACAAAAGGTGCGAAACGCACAGTTTAACTTGGCCGAAAAAGGAAAAAAAAAAAAAAAAAGTGCAAACGCACTATTTGGAAAAAAATCAAAACCCTATTACTGTATAACCTCTCATTTCTCTTCAGAGCTTCAGCCCTTCACTCAGCCCTCTCCCTTTTCATATTTGCGCCTCTCTGCCTCTCTCCTACTCTTTGCCTTCACTCTTCAACTCTTGCTGTGCTAGGCTCTCTCCCACTCTCTGCCGTCTCCCCTGCTGTCCATTCATTCTCACTCTGCCAGTCTGTCGTCTCCCTTGCTCTCCGTCTCACTCTCACCCTCTGTCTCCCTGCTCTCCGTCTCCCCTCAAGTATCAATGCTCTCACACTCACACTCTTAGTTAATAGTTGATTTTTTATTTAGTTATTATTACTCTTTGTGATTGTGTTGTGAATTTGTGGTGATATGATTTTTTTATTTTTATTTTTATATAAGCTATCTGTGTATTGTGTAAGCTGTCTGTCGTCTCCCCTGATTTTTTTTTTTATTTAGTTAATAGTTATTATTACTCATTGTGATTTATGATTGTGTTGTGAATTGTGGTGATCTGATTTTTTTTTTTTTTTTTTTTTTATATAAGCTGTCTGCCTGCGTAAGTGTGTAATGTTGTGAGTCTTGTGACACTGGGGTTTGATTTTTTATTTAGTTAATAGTTATTATATATTTGGAAATTATTTGTAGGTTAAATTGAATCTGTTGAATTTGCAATGGATGAAGCTACTAGCACAAAAAGTTCACCTTTATCTAATGAAGAAGTGTCAAATGATGAAGCTCCTCTTTGGTAGTATGTGACTAAAATAGAAAAACCACCTGGTTCTACTGTTAAATCAGGTGGAAACACACAATTTAAATGCAACTATTGTGGTAAAATTTATTTGGGATCCTATTCTAGGGTTAAGGCTCATTTATTACAAATTGTTAATAAAGGTATTAAAGTATGCCATAATGTGACACCGAGCCATAGGTTGGAGATACAGCGAATGCATGATCAAGTTGAGAATGATAAGTTAGAAAGAGAACAGAGAAGACAAATTCCCTTACCCCCACCTCCCCCAAGTCGTGGGCCTATTGGGAACAGTCCCTCATTTCGGACACAGGAAGATAGTGATAGTACAAATCCCTTTGATGGTAATAAGAGGAGGAAGGTTGTGAATCCTATGCTAGAGAAATTATTCCAGAATAATGCCAGACATGAATTGGATAGTAGAATTGGTAGGATGTTTTACACTGGTGGACTTCCGTTTAACTTTGCAAGGAACCCATATTATCGTAGTTCCTATTCATATTCCGCTACTCATAGCATTCCAGGTTATGTTCCTCCTGGATACAATGCCTTGAGAACAACCCTTTTGCAAAGAGAAAAAGCTCATGTTGATAGATTTTTGAAACCAATTAAGGACTTTTGGCTTGAAAATGGTGTAAGTATAGTTTCTGATGGATGGTTAGATCCACAAAGGAGGCCTCTTATCAATATTATGGCTATATCAAATGGGGGTTCAGTGTTTATAAAGGCAATTGATGGGTCAGGTGAGTTTAAAGACAAGCATTATATTGCTGGGGTGTTGGGGGATGCTATAAAAGAGATTGGACATAACAAAGTTGTCCAAGTCATCACTGATAATGCTAATGTGATGAAGTCTGCTAGAGCTCTTATTGAGGGTGAGTATCCTAAAATATTTTAGACACCCTGTGTTGTCCACACTCTCAATCTAGCTTTAAAGAATATTTGTGCAGCAAAAAACATTGAAAAGAATGAAGTTACATATGAGGAATGTAGTTGGATTACACGTATTGCTGATGATGCATCCTTCATACGTGTTTTTATCATGAACCATTCAATGAGGTTGGCAATATTTAATGAATTTTGTCCATTAAAACTGCTCCAAGTTGCTGATACTAGATTTGCTTCGATTGTTATAATGCTAAAAAGGTTAAAGTTGATAAAAGGATGCCTTCAAGCCATGGCTATTAGTGAGCAATGGGCTTCTTATAGGGAGGATGATGTTGGAAAAGCTCAAAAGGTGAAAGAGATGATTCTAAGTGATCTTTGGTGGGATAGGGTTGATTATATCCTTGAATTCACAGCACCTATTTATGATGTGATACGAGTAGCTGACACAGATAAGCCTTGTCTTCATCTTGTGTATGAGATGTGGGATTCAATGATAGAGAAGGTGAAGGCAGCAATATATTGGTATGAAGGCTTGGAAGATGATGAGTATAGCTCATTTTGGAGTGTGGTGTATGATATACTCATTGATCGTTGGACTAAAAATTGTACTCCACTACATTGCTTGGTTCATTCCTTAAATCCTAAGTAAGTACATTTATTTTCTATTTTCTTTAGTTCCCCCTTCTAGCAAAACACACGTTTCATTTATATTTGTTTTTTAATCTTTAGCTTTAGGTATTACTCCACTGAATGGCTTTCGGAGAATTCAAAACGCATCCCTCCACATTGAGATCATGAAATTTCTATGGAAAGGAGCAAGTGTTTGAGTCGATACTTTGAAGATGTGAATGAATTAAATGTGGTGAAGCTTGAGTTTGCTACATTTTTAAGAGGGAGGTTTCGTTCACCAGCTGCTTTGACAGATAGGTAGGTCTTATAACCTTTGGTTTGGTGGCAATGTCATGGCTCCTCATTTCCAACTCTTCAAACTCTTGCCCTTAAACTTCTTGGACAACCTTGTTCATCCTCATGTGCTAAGAGGAATTGGAGCATAAACAAATTTATTCATTCCTTAAAAAGAAACAAAATGGCTCCTGCATGCGCTGAGGATTTGGTATATGTGCATTCTAATCTTCGACTCTTGTCAAGGAGCAACGAGGAGTACATAAATAGAGATACAAAGATGTGAGATATTGCAAGAGACTCTTGGAATGAGAGCGACATACATGGAGGAGCTGGAATTCTTGAGAATGCAGCCCTTACACTTGATGAGCCAGAGTTGGAGGCCATGGTTATTGGGAATGTTAGCACTAGTGTTACTACTAGTGAAAGTGAAATTCGAAGTGAAGTTATTGATCTTGATGATGATGAATTTGGTGTTTGATTGTCTTGTTGATTATCTTTTATTTTGTTTTAGTTTCAAACTTGTGAGTTGTATTTTAATTTTCAAACATCATGGAATGTTTATATAATGGAGTTGTATTCTAGTTATTATTTACTAGTGCTCTTAAATTTGGTATATGTTTATATAATGTGAAAAAGTATGCTTAGCAATATATTAAAAATATAAATAAAAATATTTTTAATAATTTTTTAATCGCCGCACCCCGTCGCACCCGCACCCTACTTTTTCAAAAATTGCCGAGTCCCGCACCCGCACCCGAATCCCAAAACAAACCTGTGCTTCATAGATTTTGATGCTAGGAGTGCATACCTATTAGCTTTGGACCACCAGGATTCTAACAACTTTAAGGGCACCTAGATTTGGAAACTCCACACCCTTCCAAAAATCCAAATGTTTGTTTGGAGGTGCTTAAATCAAGCCATAGGTGTGAAAGACTGCTTGATAGCAAGAGGAATGCAGCTAGATAACTCTTGCCTGATGTGTCACATGGAAAATGAATCCATTATCCATGCTCTTCTAGATTGTAATGTGGTGAAGCCAACATGGTACCAACTTGGAGTCCAAAGTAACAATTCTACCTTCTTCTCCCAGGAAATCAATGAATGGCTTAGCACTAATGCCAAGTCAAAGAGGCTACCTTCTTCAAACCATCCTCCCTAGAATGTTTTGTTTCCCTTGCCATTTGGCTTATCTGGAACCAACGCAATCAGATGGTTTTTAAGGGCAAAGGAGCAAACCCACAATTAGCTAAGGTTATCCTCATGCAGGCCACAGAATATGCTCTATGTATCAGATGGACAAGAGGAAGTCTAACTAGGGTGGTTAAACAAATCAGATGGGAGAAGCCAGACACAGGTTGGGTAAAGCTAAACACAGATGGTTCGGCCTCTGACCCTTTAAACATGGCGGGCTATGGAGGTCTGATAAGGGATGACGAAGGGAGCTGGGTTGGGGGTTTTTCGAGGAATATTGGGCAAACTAACAGCTTCTTAGCCGAGGTATAGGCACTGCGGGATGGTCTTCATCTATGCCTTCAATTGAACCTTCAAAATATCATTGTTGAGTTGGATGCTAGAGCCTTAGTGGATGCTCTTAACAACCCGGAGTATGCTAATACGGTGTTTTCCCCGTTATTTGATGACTGCAAGCATTTGGTTACTTGCTTTTCTCATTGTCGAGTTAGACACATTTATAGAGAAGCCAACATGTGTGCTAATAGACTTTCTAGAATAGGCCTTTTGCAATCTGTAAACTTTGTTTTATTTTCTAGTCTACTTGTGGACTTGCTCCCTCTTATTGAGGCGGATAAGCGTGGTTTGTACACGAACAAGGTTTGCCCTGAAGTTGATCTTGTTTTTTAGTTTTAATTGATTATCCAGTTTACCAAAAAAAAAAAATAGAGTAGACGGAAAACTTTGAGGAGAAAATGAGAAGAAAACTTTTTTAGAATGCGTTTGGTTGGGTGAGGAGGAAGGAAAAATTAAATAGTGAGACCCGGGTGTTGTCTCCCCTAACTCACCAAAAAGTTTTCTCCCCAAAATAGAGATAAATTTGAAGGGAGAAAATAAGACTACTTAATGGACAAAAATGCCCATGTGCACTTGCACATGGGCAATTCGTCAACTTCCTTTCTTTTCTTTTTTCTTTTTCTGTGCTTTCATGGGTAGTTGTCTCTTCCTCTTTTTTTTTTTTTTTTTTTTTTTTTTTTTCTTTTTACCTTTCCTAGACGTTGCCTTTTTTCTTTTTTTTTTTCCTTTTTGATTTCATAGGCTGTTGGTGTAATAGTTGTTTTTTTTTTTTTTTTTAACTAGACATGATTTTTTTTGGGACATGTGTTTTTATTTTTTAATAAATTGGGTTATTGCTTTTTTTTTTTTTTTTTGAATTGTTAATCACTTTTTTCTGTTTTAATTGACCATCATTTTTTAATAAGGGTGTATGAGTAAATTTATACAAACTCACTTTTTTTCATTCCTCTACTTTTCTACTCTTGACCAAATAAAGAGGAGAGAAACTAAAATCTTTTCCATCATTCCACCATTTTTTGTCCTCTCATTTTTCCATCATTCTAACCAAACGAACGCTAATGTTGATCTTGGTATAATATGTGGCATTTTATGGACTATGAAACCAACTAGAAGCTCTATGTGTGCATGAAAATTTTCATTTTAATACTCAATAAAACGATAAATATTTGTTATTGACCAAATTGTAATTATAGACAAGTTAATTAGGATCAAAGTACCTCTTTAAAGCTGTATGATAGAATATTCAAAATAAGTGCAAACAAAAAATTACATTACATTATCATATGGTTTAAGTTAAAAATTGTTAAGGGGAAAACTTTGATGTTCCCAAGTACAATGTGGGAAAGTCAAACCGAAATTCAACAATGGGTTCTTGAGATAAAGCCCAAAGGCTTTCGGTGTGGTGATAAGCCTGTCCAAGCAAGACAAAAGACAACAACAAAGCCCAACACACACTTAATTATTTGGGTTAGCGGTCCTTTTACGGTATAACAAGAAGAATAAATTCTCCAGTGGCAGGGTTAAATTATACTTAAGGTCCGATAGTCAATTATTAAACAAATTTAGGAAAGTGTTCACTTTTGGAAGTCCCTGTGTGTCTTAGTCAAAATGGTCTACGGTACTTTCAGCCATTATTACATCAATATGAGGAAAGAATTCTATTGTTACAAATACATTATATCCTTCAAAAGTAAGACAAGAAGTAAAGACTAATGGTTCCATGGTGAAAAGAAAAGGGTTATTTGGCATGGTGTGAAGGGAGAGAGAGAGATTTCGGCTTAATGTAGCAAATGTAAACCGAGATTCTCAAGGAATATGTATGTGGTACATGAGTAGGATAGCGAAAAGGGGTATTTTGGGTGAGTGGGTGTGTAGGCTTATAGTGGAATGGTGAGAGTGATGCTAAACTAGGTCCATAATGAGATAAGGTTTATTTGTGGCTGATTAAGGAACATTTATGAGCTTAAGCTATGCAGAAAAAGGGAAAGGAATGCCTGGGTGTGGGCTAAGAGAGATGATTTGTGAGTTAGGGAGGGCTAAGATACAAGCAGAAATTTGGCAAAGTAGAAAGAATGACAAAATTTTCAGATGGGTTGTGATAACTCCTTAAAATGTATACTTGTTATATATATATATGTGGGCGTTATCTCCTTATTACTATACTTAATTTGTATAATTAATCCATGATTTTCATTAGTCCTTATTATTTATCTTTACATAATTTCTTGAATAAGATATCATTCATTGCGTGTAATTTTCTATTTTAAGGAAATTACTTGAAAAAGATGAGTTTATAGGAGTTTGTGAGAGAATGGAAGCCAAAATATAATTAAAGTGGAGCTAAAGGACTATCCTTAAATGTCTAAAGTTCTTGGGTCATCTACTATGTTTGGCAGCTTCAAATAAGGGGGAAAAAAAAAAATCAAAGAGATAGAATCTGAAAAGGAAAAATCAGATTTGAGCACTGATTAGTATTTTAGGCGTATCTTTCTCCTCAAAAATCCAATTGACACAAGACTAGATTGGTTGGAACCGTGACTTAAATATCTACAACTTTTCAGTTTTGAGTTTTTCGAAATTCACAATTTTTTAAGGCTAAAATTAACTCACATGTTACAGTTGTAAATTTAGACAAAAATTAAAATAGAAAAGTATTATTTTCTTTGGACACTTTGACGTTAGGGTTTTGAAGGGAGGCTATGTAGAACGAATTTAGCAAAGAAAACCTTGTATTGTCCTTTCTCTAATGGCAACCTAAACTCTTTGCTAGGGCTAGGAATTTTGTTTCTTCTATATGGTATGAATATTCAGTGTGACTTTTTCTAAGATTTTACCAACAACATATTTGATTGTTCAATTAGATTTCTTTTGATGTATTAGTTCTTCCATGCTTTCAATAAGTTCAATCATATTTTTCTTATTGTTTAGATGAATTTCTAATAGTTTCAAATAGAAATAAGATTTTTAAGTGAATGTGTTTTTCTAAAAACTTTTTTAACCGCATTATTAATCTAGGTTATCATGCGTTCTTGAATTGTCTCAGTTAAACCAAATCATAAGTATTTAATTGTATAAAAACAATCAATTATGAAATATATAATTTCTTAGGGAAACACCCCGATGCTCTAGTATTTACATTACTGACTTAAAGTAGTTATCACTGTTATTCTTGTTTACAATTACCAAGTAAAAATTATTCTTCATCTTCACCAAAAGATTTTTTTTTAAAAAAAAAAAATTATATTGTCTTTGAATTTACCCCACTCCTTGTGGTTCGACCTCAGTACTTCGAGAATTATACTGCTACGACCTTTTGCACTTGGGAGTGAGCAAGCAATTTCGGTGCCGTTGCGGAGGAGCTGCTACGTGTTCAGAGGTAATTTTTGGGAGCAAAGCACAACCGGTGGAAATTTTTCTTTTGGTAACTTTGTTCCATTTTCTTTACCCTTATTTTTTATTTTATTTTATTTTTTTCTGTATTTTTATTTTAAATTTGATTTGATTTGATTGTGCAATCATTGTTGCATGAGCATTTGGGTTAGAAACAAGAGAGGCAGATTATAAAATTTTGAAACTTTCTTTGGTAATATTTTTGACACACATTTGCCTTCACCTTGTTCATCAATCATGGGTGATGAAACACGTAATGATCATGAGGAGGATAGAAAAACTATGTATGAACTGTTGCATCCCACACAAAATTCTGTTCCTTCATGCATCATGTTTCCACCTAATGCACCACATGTAGAAGTGAAACAATATTTATTAGCAATACTTCTTGACTTTAGAGGACAAGAAAATAAAAATCCTTATGTCCATGTTAGAGTTTTTGAAGAAGTAATTAGTAGTTTCTATGCACGAAATGTTAATGAGATTGCTAAGTTATGTTTTTTTCCTTTTTCTTTTAAGGATAAAATGAGAAGTTGGCTTTATACCTTGAAACCTAAGTCTATAGGTAATTGGAGGAAGATGGCCCAAGAGTTTTTTAAGAAACATTTCCCTCCCCACAAAGCCGAGCAAGTAAAAAGAATGATAGCTAGTTTTGTTCAAGGAGAAAATGAAACCTTATACCAAGCTTAGGAAAGGTACAAAGATCATTTCAATTTTAGCCCAACTCATGGGTATGAAGATTGCAGATTGGTTAGCTATTTTTATGAAGGACTTACACCTAGGGACCAACAGTTTGTTTAACTCTCATGGGGAGGGTACTTTTTACAAAAAAGAACTTGAAGATGTAATGGATTATCTTGATGAGATATCTGAAAACTCTAACACATGGACTGGACCTAGCCTTATGGACTCCACTGATAGGACTAGAACTAACACTACCACTTCTAGTGGAAGTGTTTTCAAGTTAAAGGAAGTTGATAACATGAGTGCAAAAATCAGTATGTTAACTAAATAAATTGAGGCACTCAAAATGAAAGGAAGTAAGAGTGTTAGTGCTACCTTTAGAGAGGACCTAATGGAGGTGTGTAAAATTTGTCATGAAATAAACCATGCTACAAATGAATGTACAACACTTTCATCATTCTTGAATGTGCCAAAAGAACAAGTACATGCATTTGATTCGTACTGGCCAAATAATTCTTTATATTCTAACAATTATAACCCAAATATGTGAAACCATCCGTATTTGAGTTATAAGAGTGACAATGTGTTGAATCCTCCTGTTCCAAGGAATTTTAATTCATCACATGCATCATCATCATCATCATCATCTTCCTTGGAGGTTGCACTTAGTACTTTCATTCAAAGGAAAAAGGAGCAAAATCAAAAGTTTAAATTCATGCTCGCTAGGCTAGATGAAGAGGTAAGACCAAGAGTCATATAACTAGGCTTACAAATTCATTGAGTGGGACAGAGAGAGGGAAGCTTCCTTCCCAAACTCAATTCAATCCCTTCAATAAAAATCTAAAATTAGCTCTAAGGATAAATATAAGGAAGTAAAAGCAGTGACTATTTTGTGGAGTGGTAAGGAGATTGATAAAAGTTCTCCTTTAGTAACTAAGAAATCTAAGGAGACCATAGTTGAAAAAGAGAAAGATGAAACTGAGTCACTTGGGCTTGATGACTTTGAACAATGCCCAATCCCTCCACCATTTCCACAAACCTTAAAATTGCCTAAGAAATTGGACACCACATCTGAGATATTAGAGCATTTGCATTAAGTCAAGATAAATTTGCCATTATTGTATGTTATTAAGCAAGTTCCTGCATTTGCCAAGGTAATTAAGGACCTATGCACCATCAAGAGAAAGCATCATGCGAAGAAGATTGCATTCCTAATAGAACTAGTAAGTGCAGTTATCCAATATAAGACCCCGCCAAAGTATAAGGATCCAGGTTGTCCTACGATCTCTTATACTGTTGGAGATTACATCATGGAGCATGCATTGCTAGATCTTGGGGCAAGTGTTAATTTGATCTCTTTCAGTGTATATCAAAAACTTGGACTTGGTGAGTTAAAACCTACTTCAATAACTTTACAGTTGGCTGACCTCTCTGTAAGGGAGCCAAGAGGGATTATTGAGGATGTGTTGGTGAAAATTGAAACAATTTTTTATCCAATTGATTTTATTGTTCTATATTACTAACCTGTTTTACATCATAGTGTTCATACCCCTATTATTTTGGGTAGACCTTTTCTTGCCACAACTAATGCTTTAATTAACTGCAGGAATGAAAAGATGCAACTCACTTTTGGTTCCATGACTTTGGAGCTAAACATATTTCATGTGGCTAAACAACCACATGAGGATGATGATTGTGCTTATGTGAACCTCATTAGGGTGGTGGTTCTAGAAGAGTTTAATAAGAATTATTCTTTTAATCCTTTGGAAACTCTTCTCCATAATTCTATTGGTCCTCACAGTTTTTGTAAGAACAAAAAATGATGGCAATTAATGAAGGATGGAAGCCTTGCTTTTGAGGAGCTACTAGAGAATGAAAAAATGCTTGTGCATTCAAGTGAAGAGGCACCACAGTTGGAGCTTAAGTTGCTGCTCGATAGTCTTAAATATGCATATTTGGGCTTAAGTAAGTTAAAACCTAGGTGGGATGACCCTTTCATTGTAAGGGAAGTGTTTAACCATGGAACTGTAGTAGTTGAGGACCCTAAGAATGGTAAGATTTGAAAGTAAATGGACAAAGGTTAAAACCATACTTAGGGGGAGTTATATTAAAGGAGGAGACTATGTCATTAGAGATCTTTGCCTATTGGGATGCTAAGTAAACTCTGAAAGAGTCTTATGAAGTTGTACCATATTTGTTTTAATTTTCTTTTCAATCTGTTTCTTTTTTTTTCTTTTTTTCTTTTTTTAAAAGAAGAAGAACAATTTAAATGCTTAAGGTAACTTCTTTCCTTTATACTTGAATTTATTTTGGCTTTGATACATTGTGGACAGTGGTATGTTTTAGTTGGGGGAGAGGTTTAAACTTTTTGCTGCACCTTGCATGATTTTTTTTCCCATTCTTTTTGGTTGCAACTTTTCAATTCTTAAAAAAAAAAAAAAAAAAAAATTGGATTTGAATGCAAAAGAATTATAAGATTTATTTTTATATCACGTGATGGAATGAATAAGGCTGAGTTGGTTATACTATTTGTTACATTAAGGCCCTTTCATGAAAAGCACAATTAGAAGCTTTTGAGCACAATAGCTAGGTTAGCAGACGGTAGGATGTTGGATATGCATGGATAATGAACAAGCTAGATATAAGCTAAAACTCGACCCTTATAAAGAGTTCTTAAGCCTTGCTTTTCTTTGTGAGAGTATATCTTTGTTTGAACTCTTAAATTTCTCTCATATGCTTCAGTTTTTGTAAAAGATCTCTATATTTTTTTTTTTAGTTGACTACTAGAAACATTATGGGGAGATATACCATGATTCTACTTATTTTTGTCCTTAGCCATGCCGATTTATGTGGAATTTTAGGAGATGATGTCTAAGAACACCAATTTTTTGTTACCAGCTAAATAAATATTCAGCCTACCTTTACATTAACCATTGTCACCATCATTTGAACCATAAGAAATACTTCTACAAAACTACAAAACATTTTTATATATGGATATTCTCTTGGGGGTTCAAGTTTTGAGCAATTGATGCATTTAGATACCACCAATGTCTCTCTTTTCTTTAAAAAAAAAAAAAATCGAAAAGAAGAAGAAAGAAAAAAGAAAAAGAAAATAAAGATAAAAAAAAGAAAGAGGAGACATACATAATCAATCAATAAATCATTGGTGTCTTACACATCTTTCATATATTTCAAAAGGGTTATATGGCTGAGTAAATGTTATTTTGATTCAAGTTGGTTGTTACTGTTATGAGTTGGGTTTGGCTTGAATTTTCTGCATTTGATTCATATATCTCACATTTCAAAAAGAGCAGTTTTGTCTTTACCTAGCCATAAGATTATACTACCACTTAGTTTAAAGACCTACTGGATCCTAAAGGTGCATGGCTAGTATGTGTTTGGGATAAAAAATATAAGATACAATCAAAAGGGAGTTGAAATAAAAAACACAACCTACAAATATTAAAATATTATAGCTAAACATATGATGTGTGCAAATCTTATTGTACGTAGAATTGTAGTTGCACGTAGTGCGGGCTACATGCTACTTGTAAATAATAAATAATTATTTTTATATGGATCCAATAATTAATATCACTTTTATTTTTCATCACTCATAACTTATCACTTCAGAAAATTAGAATAAAATTGTGTTATTAGTTGTATTAAAAAAAAAAAAAATCTTATTAGGGTGTCGAAATTAATTACCAATGCAGCTTTTTTTTTTTTTTGGAGTAATAACCAAAATAATAAAACACACACACACACACACACAGCTGCCATAAATTTTATGGGCATATATATATATATATATATATATTTATGGGGAAAGGAGATGAGATAAGAGAATACACTCACACGTCAACACCAAAACTCCATGCGGCAAATTGTGCAAATTGCCAATGCAGCTGAAACTTCAATATTGTGCAAATTTGGCTTCATAATGTTTGGCCACAATAATTTGTAGCATTACATTCTTTATGATTAATGTATAATATTCCTATAAAAGTAATATTATTTTATTCCAACCATAAATCACCTTGATATTGTAAAAAAAAAAAAATATATATATATATATATATATATGAAACAAAATTGTTTGAACATTACTTATTTTGTCAAACATAATGAACAAAACATTTATTCTCTCTCTCTATATATATAAACTTATTAAATGCAAAGCATTAATTGAATTGAAAGTGCAATGAAGAAATAATACCAGTTATGATTAGTGCTTGCAAATGCAGGCTGCAAGGGGCATGAATTACGTATGGTGCACCGTGCATTGGACTCGTGAGAATTATAACACATTTTTACTTTTGACCACATGTCATGATTTTGACGAGTTTAATGCACAAGAGTACTAAATTCTGAATTCAAGTCAAGTATAACTGCTATAGAGAATTATAACACATTTTTACTTTTGACCACATGTCATGATTTTGACGAGTTTAATGCACAAGAGTACTAAATTCTGAATTTTTTTTTGTTTTTTTTTTTTTTTTAATTAAAGAATTTAGAGTATCATGAATTATGGACCATGAATTTGTACGGGAATAAAATATCTTTCTTTTGGGAAAATGTATGCTCAGTAGTCATTACTTCTTCTTTTTCTTCTTATTCTTCTCCCCCCCCCCTCCCCCTCCCCCTCCCCCCCCCCCCCCACACACACGCGCATATATATATATATATATATATATATATATATATATATATAATATTAGAAATACAAATTTTTTTTTACAAATTGTTGATATAATAAGTGATTATTGGTAAATAAAAAGGTGAGATTAATAGTGAGTTTTAATAAAAACCAATAAGAAGTTAGTTACACAGTCCCGGCTCAATGGGTGAGCCAAATAGGCAACTATCTAAGGCCCCCAATGAAAAAAGTTCCCTAAATTTTTATCAATAGAGTTATTCTTATACCAATAGAAGTATTAATTAAGCCCTAAATATTTACCGATAAATAAAAGTCGTCATTTTTTATCAAAGAAAAACCAGTTAAAGAAAAATATACATTCATTGAATGGGTCAATAATTTAATCTCTCATACATAAATGTTAAAAGAACGCTTTAATCTTCCACTAGTAAATAAATTTATACTCAAATTCTATTTAGAAATATCAAATATATAACTTTATTAAACTTTTCAAGCATAATTTTTTAGTATTTGGTTACTTCATTAAATAAATAGTGTTTATTTTAGTTTTATAGTCATTGAGTAATGCGATGGGTTCATTTTAATTTGTAATTTTTTTTCTAAAAAATAGATTTTAAATAAAAAAAATCAAAAGTTAAATAAATATTCTATTAATATTTAAAATATAAGAATAGACCTTACTTAAAGTTGTCGTTTTAGGCTCCACAATACCTTAAGCCAACCCTATAGTCACATCAACAATTTGTAAAAATGTTATAAAATAATTTGTAGATGTTGTATTACTCAAATAAGAATTAATTAATTAATTAATTAATTTTGTATCTCACATGATCAAGGTGGAATAAAAAAATTTAGTTGAGAGGGGTCAAGTTTTAATATCTTTTTTGATGGAACAAAAGAAATTATGACCGAGTTAGGAATGAAAGCCTGCAAATGCACCAGATTTGGCTCAAAGCCAATGATTAGTTGATTACCTCCAAGAATTTCTGTTGGCTTAAGAAGAACAGAGATAGGTTCCTTTAGCGTTCCATAGTGAAGTAAGATGGCATCCCTCTTTTACTACCCAGTTTACAAAGTAAATTTTGATGGTGCAATATTTCGTGATTCCAATGCTGTAGGAATTAGGGTAACTGTGAGAGACTCGGCTGGCCTAGTTATTGGTGCCCTCACTCAAATAATTCCACTTCCCTCATGTGTATAATTCCTCTAGCACCCAATCCCAAAAAACTGTGCACCTCTCCCACTTTTTTTATGAACACTATTGTCTATTCTGTCATAGCCTTTGTCAATAACTTTATGAACACTATTCTCTATTCTGTCATAGCCTTTGTCAATAACTTTATGAACACTATTCTCTATTCTGTCATAGCCTTTGCCAATAAGGAGTGGATATCAAACTCATTTGCAAATGGTATCCTTAAAAAATGGCCGATCACAATGTCAAAACACGCACCGCTAATATTAGATACAGACTTTCAGCCTTTCGCAAAGACAAACATGTGTTTGATAAATTGGAAGCAATAATCAAAGATCAAACAGCCAGAGGTTTGAGTGTTTCTTCCTGCATGCAAGGATTTGATGATCAATTTAGGTTTAAGAAGTTGATCTTAACACTACAACTATGTGTTTAGGATGAATTGAACATAGTTTTTAGGTTAAAATGCAAAACTCACTCTCTAAGTTTCACAACTTTTCATTTCAATTCTTTAAGTTTGCATTTTGTCATTTTAGTCCTCATTTAAGTTTATATTTTGCCATGTCAGTCCTCCACTTTCTCTCCCTCAATTTGTCTCTTGCTCTCCCTCTCAATCTCTCGATCTCTCAAACAGGCACAATACAACTATAATTTAGGACCACTACTCGAGCATTGTAACTCATGGCTAAGTAACGTCGGGAAGAAAGTAAGTTGGAAAACCCATTTCCAACTCATATATGTGTACTACAAAAATAATTGATGTGGTGAAAAGTGTCACAACCCAAATGTGAAATAACCCATATCTTACCGGAGTGGTTGAAGTATATCGGTAGAGGAGGATTTTGGTTTTCAATAGAACATTCAGAGTGGCTGCAGTCCATCATCAATTCTTACCAGAGATGCTTCAGTAGTGAAATAACCAATTCTTACCCAGATCTCTCTTTGTCTACCTTTCTCCCTCTTATTAGTCCCTTATTAGTGGGTGGGGTTTCTATTCGTGTTCTTCAGATGGAGATAGAATACGTCCTTTGCTATTTTAATTTCTAGGTTTTTTTAATTAACGTTTTTTTTTCTAAATTAAGGAATAAATAATAAAATTAATTACTAAATAAATACTAAATTAAGGCCAAAATGGAGTAGTTTTGGGCAAGTTAACGGCAAGAATGGATGGAATGTTAACAGAGGACTAAATTGAGAAGGAATAAAACTTAGAAGGCTGAAATGACAGAATGCAAACTTAGAAGATTGAAATGAAAAGTGGTAAAAATTAGAAAATAAGTTTTATATTTTAACCTAGTTTTTATGTGTTATTGGGTCGTTAAAGGGCAAAGAATTTAGTGATTGAAGCCTGACTTTATGAGTTTTAATGAGTTTCTAACACCTCAAGGTTGATAATTTTGGATTATCAAATTAGATATTAATAAGATAATGATTGGAAACCACAAAAAAAAACAAAAAAAACAAAACAAAAGAACAAAAATGATAAGACGTTGAAAATTTGAAGTCGGGGAGGCATGTGCCTATTGGCTGGCAATGAGTGCTGAATCGGCACTTGCCCTGAGTGACCAAATGTCAATGGCACTCAGTGCCCAAGTCCAAGTGTTAATCAACATTTTTGGACATAGGATTCCAATCATGATCAGTTTCGATTTTATTGCAGTTTTAACTTTTTCCACATGTTTTTTTTTTAAATTTTTTTTTAGAGAGTATTAACTTATGGCGTTCACTCATAATGATAACTCTTTATTATTAAATCAATATACCAATCAGTGTTTGATGTAGAAACTGGGATTGAACCACAAATCTTTTATACAACTATTAGAGACTTTATCAGTTTTATCATCAGAGATTTTACCAGTTAATCCGACTTGAGACCTAAAAGTTATTCTTTTCAGGGTCAGATATGCAGGATATGATTGATTTTAATTGAATACATATTTCTAAGAAATTTAATTTAATTAACAAAACAAAAGCTGAACTATTTATCCATTATAATTAAACTATCTATTCTTAATGGTGCACCCTCAATAATAACTATATCTTTAAAGGGCTAATCAAAATTAACTAATCACAAGCATATGTATCCCGTCTTAATTGTAGGAATGTATTAACTGTTAAATCTTGTTTCTAACTATAACTTTTAGTCATTCCTAAAAAATAAAAATAAAAAACCTATAACTTTTAGTCTGGTAATCCAATCGAAGTATATGATATATGGGTTTGACCATTAGGATTTCTAAATTATTTTAATGAACTAATGAAAATCCAACAGTTAAAATTATGCTTTTAACCTTATGCCATGAAATGATAATTTTACCCTTAAACAGAGGTTAGGTTTTGGCGTCCAAGGCAGAGAAAATACTCTTACAGTTTTATCCCACTCAGTAGCTTATGCAGAAGCAATGACCACATTGAGGGCTTTAAGTTCTGTTTAGGAATTCAGTCTTTCACCCATTGTTCTGGAGGGTGACTCCGAAGTGATCATCAAAGCTCTTAGTAGTGAGGATCACTGTTTTCAGAATCGGACCGGACCGGGAGGTCGGATCGTGAAAACCGGGAACCGGGATGAAAACCGGTTTTTTAAGCATAAAGAACCGTATTTTAAGTTAATTCCGTGAACCCCTAAAACCGGGGTTGGACCGCTCGAACCGGTAAAGAACCGTGCGGTCCAACCCCTTAGCAATTTTTTTTTTTTTTTTAATAAAAACAACTTAACACAATTTTATCCATCTCTTACAAGGAATAAAAAAAATTATAATTAAAATCCTTCAAAGATATTCAACTTTACTTCAAAAATTAATAATAAATTCAACGTTTTCATGGTTATTATTTTATTTTATTAACTTTCTTATTTAAATATTAAATATATACTTGAAAATTATTAAATTTCCCTCACATATATAGATATATTAGTCAATTTTGCTAGTTTTATAAATTTAATATCTATATTTAGGCTTTAATTAATTATTAAATTAATTATGACATCATCACGGTTCGACCCCGGTTCAACCTCGGTTCGACCTCAAAAACCTTGAACCTCTCCCTTTTACGGTTCAATGAACGGTCCGGGTTTCAAAACTTTGGTGAGGATGAGTCATTTGCCTCATATGGTCACCTTATTGTTGAAGCCAAATTATTTACTAATACCTTCTGTTTTCTTAGTTATTTTTCATATTCATAGACAATATAACTCTTTAGTTCACGACCTTACTAGACATGTTAGCGGTTTATTTACGCAGTGAAGGATGTCCCTCCACATATCAATAATATACTCATAGTTGATTATGTCTAATTTCTATTAAATGTTAATACATGGCATTCCTAAAAAAAAAAGTTGCAAAATGGGAAATCTAGTTATTTACTCATTTGGAAAAATTTTATGAAAAATAAAAAAAGTTGTACAACTTTTTCAATTTCTGATAAAACTTTTTTAAAAAATAGTATACTATTGTATGCCCTACATTAGTACAATCCATATTTCTATACTCTTTTTGTTGTTCCCTCCACTTTTACCCTACATCCAAACATATAAAAACAAAATATTTTTATATGACACTCGACGCAATGCTATTTTTGGGATTCACTAGGATTCACCTCGACCTTGGTTAGTGAGATGTATATATCAAAGAAGTTAAAGTATCTAGTTGTCTTTTGGAAGTCTCTGTCTCTAGCGTATTTAATTTTGTCTATATTTTTGTAGTTGTATTTTGGTTAAAGTTGGTTCTGCCTTTGTCTTGTATTTGTGTTTTGTTATGACACTAATGTTTATCCTGTACTGCACGTTTAGCTTTCAAAAAATCCTCAGATAATGCTATTATATATATATATATATATCATATCATACCATATTATATTATATTATATATCATATACTATATAATAAAAGTTGAGTTTAGAAGCTGTGGTTGTATCAAGTAGTTTCACCAAGTTGCAGAAATTTTTTAAAAATATAAATTTAATTGTTGTGCCAAGCAGCTGCACCAAATTGCAGTAAGTTTTTAGATAAAAAACAATTTTTTTTTTAATTTTATCAACTTCTTTAAATAAAATAACAATAAGTGCTCTTATGAGTTTCTTCTTCTTCTTCTTCTTCTTTTAATAAATTTTATAAAGTAACAATTACTCTTAGCTTACGCTAGTATTTTTTTTTTTTTTTTGGGGATAAACATTTATCCTACATCATCTATTTCCTAATAATAAAGAACAAATTTAAAAGAATTATTTTCTCTTCTCAATTTTTTTGGATAAAGTAACAAAAAAGAACTAATATGTATTAACTTTAACGTAAACTAAAAAAAAAATTATAATAACAATCTAATAACATTAACTATTTTTTGGGATAAAGTTAAAAAAAAAAAAAAGCTAATATGTAATTAACGTAAATTTCTTAATTACATAAACTCTTTTTCTTTTTGTTCATATCAAGTTATCAACTTCTTTACAATTTAAAATTATAGGCTACCTTCTCATATTAATTTCATTGATGCAATGGAAGTTGTTTTGAAGAAACTACCTTCGTCAGATTTTGAGATTTTTTACATGGCTTGCTGGATGATATGGAACCGCCTAAACAAGTTGATTTTTGATAATAAACTCCCTTCTCACAAAGACTTATAGACACGGGCTAATTTGTATAGAATGGAGTTTTAGGAGGTACATCAAAAGAATGGTCAAGTGGTTAATTCTTCAGCAGCTAATTGGAATCCTCCCCAATCTGATTCAACATACAAATTGAACTTGGCTATTTCACAATTAAAAAAAAAAAAAAAAGAGTAAATTCAGTGGGTTTTGGTCTCTTTAATTATACGAAACAACAAAAGTGAAGTGTTTGCTGCATCATGTGTTCGTGTGGAGAAGACTTTGAACTCCATTTGTACAACATTTGTTCACTAGAGGTCACTTGGATCCTTGAAGACATTAAGTTGTTAGAGATAGTTTTGATTTTTTTTAATTATTTATTTATTTATTTTTTTCCTTTACGATGTAATCGTGCTATTCTAGCTTTGGCTAGTGCTGCAAAAGAGAAAGAAAATGTCATTCTTTGGTTAGAAGAATGCCCCTCTTTTCTCTTTCTCATTGTACAAAGTAATTTTATATAAATAAAATCTACTATCGTTTCTGCTCAAAAAAAAAAAAAAAAAAAAATCTAATATAAAAGTGGGGGTATATATGCGGTTTGGTATATTTTTCCCTTTTCCTACCGTATGGTTTCTTGATGTATCCTATCCTTTTCATACTTACCTTACCTATGAAACTTGCATGTATGTATTTGTTTTCTTCTTCTTCTTTTTTCATAAAATTCCCTTCTTTATATATTTTTTCATCAAATTGAATATGTTTTGTGTGCGGGTTGCCTTTTGTTTAAGTTATTTTTGTTAACTTTGATATAATATATATACTTATTATGGTCTTCAAAATCAATGGTATATTTTCCATGAAAACTAATAGATTAATTTTAACAAAAATCTAATTCACTTTTCGAAAGATCTGTTTTCCATTATGTGTAGATCCCACAGGTAGCCATGAGACCAAGATTTGAGCATCCAAAACCAAGATAATGAACATCACTCCACAAAGAATGGAGACAGAAATTTGATTAAATATAAAATGGGTGATGTAAAAACAATAGATGTTTAAGGTGATGAAAAATTTCCATGACTTCACTATCTCTCCCTTGCTATCAAAGTTAACTCAATTTTCATGTGAGTGTCTTTACTTTAACTCTAATTCTAGATTTTTTTTAATGTTTAGAAATTATATTATTTGTAATTATTTAATTCAAAGTTTCTTTGTGTCTATATATTTATGTGTGTGTTATAGTGAATTTTGCTTTCAATTTTTTTTATTTATAAATTTGGGTAGTTTTAATTTGTAAATTCGGGATGATTGCTTGGGGTTAAAGTAAAAATATTAGGTCAATTTTAATCATAATTCATGCAATAGTAGGGTGTTAGATGTTGATATTAATTTTATGCTTATTTACATTTATTAACATAAACATCTTAGCATGTTTAGTGTTGATATTAATTTGACACTTTGAGATCTAAGTGCCTCATTATATTAAATAAAAAAGTTATTATGCTAGCATGTTATAATTATTATTTGTTGTTCCTCACTCTACTTCACCTTAATTGTTTTTTGAACAAGTAAAAGTTATGTCTAAGTCCGATCAGTAAAACATTTCTCTTCAATCATTAATTAGTATTTCTTAATAAAATTATTCATGTTATAAGTTTATGACCAAAACCGTGCAACACCTGTTTACTACTAAGAGCTTTTAGAAATTAAAAACTTGCCAGAATCTTTAAAATCTTTTTACTATTTATTTGTTATTAAGTTTAATTATATTATAAAAAAATATATTTTAAAATTTATATATAATTCTTTTATTAAGCCATGCATCGCATATGTATAATACTAGTTTATAATAAAAGTTAGGCTTAGACGTCATGGTTGCACCAAGTGGCAACACCAAATTGCAGAAGTTTTTTTAGATTTTTAGACTTTAAGAAAAAATATATATAAGTTTTCTTCAACTAGAATTTCTAAGTGGATATAATTTTTCTTCAACTATAATTTCTAAGTGGATAAAAACCTTAATTTGATTAAAGGTAAATTACACTTGCAGTATTTCTTAGTGGATAAAAACAAAAATCATAACAATTAAAAGCCATGCATTAGGTGGTTATGTTAATTACTTCACGTGGTTCTAAAAAGACCCAGCAGTAGTTGTGTCACGTGGTGCTAAATATTAAACCAAATCAAAACAAATTTAAATATTTGCTAAATATTAAAAGACCCAACAATTGGCATATCACGTTGTGGTTTAATTAGCTTTATAATTTTTGTTCATATAAAATTCTTCAATATGGAGTGTGTATATATATATATATATATATATATCAAATAATTTATAATTAGTACCTAATTGGGCTTAGATGCTGTGATTGCGCCAAGTGGTGGCACCAAATTGCAGAAATTTTCTTAAATTTTTAGATTTTAAGAAAAAATATATATAAGTTTTTTTCAACTATAATTTTTAAGTGGATAAAAATCTTAATTTGATTAAAAGAAGGAAGGATAAAGTTCTATTCAATTGATATTGCTTCACAGGATAAAATTATATTCAATTAATATTGCTTCACATGGTGCTAAAAATCGTGCTTAATTTGTTCTTTTCTTTAGTTTATTTTGTCTAAGATTGCAACGTAGTGTTTAGAATTTTAAAACAAATTGGACGAATCTTAATCATGTGAAGAGTACCATCATGTAATCAAATTTCACATGGAATCAATATTATCAATTTTGTTATAGTAAAAGAAATTACCGTGACAACCACATGTTATTGTGTTGGCTTAGAAATGGGTGTTAGAGCAACGTAGTGTTTAGTATTTTTTTTTTTTTTTTTTTTTTTTGAGAAAGTAGTGTTTAGAATTTTAGTTTATAAAATTCTATTCAATTAATATTAGCTTTAGACTTTTTGTTCATATAAAATTCTTCAAATGTGGAGTGTGTGTCTATCTATCTATATATATATATATATCAAATAATTCATAATTAATACCCATCATACGGTTCTTTTGCGCTATTCTTCTCTTCTTCTACCTACAACCTCACAAGTACGTATTTGTTTACTCAACTTTTTTTTTCCCATCAAATTGAATATATTTTGTGTATTTGCTTAAGTTGATTTTTTTAAGTTTAATCCAATTTAGAGAATTGTTATGGATTGTCAATTGATTTTTTTTATAATGTTCGTTTGATTGTTTAGAAATTATATAAGAAATAGAGCTTTCATGTCTAATTAACTAAGAAATTAAGTTTTTAGTCCAATCATAATAAAATGACAAAATATGTAGTCAATATTTTCTTTTTTCCTTTTCTAGGGTTTTCTTTTCTTCTTGGCAGATAGAGCTAATATTTAGACTTTTTTAACCTTTTCTTTTCCTTTTCATGTTTTGTGGGTAAAGATGTTGAATGTTTTTTAATTGTTTATATTTAAATTTAAGTTTTTTTTTTTAATTTTTTTAATATATTTAAAAAAAAAAAAAAAGAGTCCTAATGTATGTAAGTCAATTACTGGTTTCTGTATCTACGAAATTGTACCTCTGTTTAGCAAGGTTTTGAAAGCCGGACCATTCATTGAATCGTAAAAGGGAGAGGTTCAAGGTTTTTGAGGTTGAGCCGAAGTTGAACCAGGGTCGAACCGTGATGATGTCATAATTAATGTAATAATTAATTAAAGCCAAAATATAGATATTAAATTTATAAAACTAGCAAAATTGACTAATATATCTATATATGTAAGAGAAATTTAATGATTTTCAAGCATATATTTAATAATTAAATAAGAAAGTTAATAAAATAAAATAATAACCATGAAAACATTAAAATTTATGATTAATTTTTGAAGTAAAGTTGATTATCTTTGAAGGATTTTAATTATAATTCTTTTTTATTCCTTGTAAGAGATGTATAATTTAATTAAAGTAGAATAAAATTGTGTTAAGTTGTTTTTATAAAAAAAAAAAATTGCTAAAAGGTTGGACCTCACGGTTCTTACACCGGTTCGTGCGGTCCAACCCCGGTTTTAGGGGTTCATGGAATCAACTAAAAATACGGTTCTTTAGGCTTAAAAAACCGGTTGTCATCCCGGTTCCCGGTTTTCACGGTCTAACCTCCCGGTCTGATTCGGTTCTGAAAACAGTGCTGTTTAGTTTACCTTATGTTCCTGCTAAGAATGCAGCTATCTATATCTAATTAGTATTCATAATTACGTGTTGAGTTTCCACGCAAAAAAGCTAACAGAAACACTCCCTGTTGCCTTATAAGATCCTAAATATAACTTGGCTGAATATTAAACCACAGACACCAAAACATATTTATATATATACTAGCCTTTGAGCACACGCTCACGCGCATGCTCAGAGGCTCTTTTATTTTTTGGATAAGGGTTAATTTAGAGTATTTATTATAATTTGAGATTACTACATTTTCCAATCACAAAAAAAAAAAAAAAAAAAAACCTAAGTATATGATGAGTATTATGTGCGGTGAAATAATTTTTCATCACATCCCTAGTTTTTTTTTTTTTTTTGTAATTAGAAAATGTAGTAATCCCAAATTATAATAAATGATCTAAATTAACACTTACCCAAAAATTAAAAGAACCTCTGAGCACGTGCTCAATGATAGTTCTCACCGCTATTAATGCTAACAACTATGTCATTGATGATCAACTACAACACTGCCCAGGCTAAACATCTTTAGTGACAACGTTGGCTTCATTTTAAAAATGGGTCACTCACCTGAGAAATAATAAGAAAAATTTCAGACATTTGCAAATCAAATATTTTTTACAAACACCTAGAACACGTATTTAACCACAAAAGCAATGGACTCAACTCACCACATTCCCCAAATTATGAAATGCAGAAATATAAAAGAAAAAAAAAATGAAGAACAATCAAACGTGAAGAAAAAAAGGAATAGGAGGAAGAGAGAGCACCACTTAAAATAATTAGGGAATGCCTTCATCATCTATAATATACAATATCAACTAATTAGTCAAAAATTTCAAACTGATAACCACAAAAAAAAAAAAAAGAGATAAAAATATATATCATTTCCACACTTTGATAAAAAATTTGCACCAAGTGAAACAATTAGAGAAAATATTTTAAAAAAAGAACCAGTATCGCAAAATTAAAAGAAAATAGATATTAAAGAGACTAAAAAAAAATTAAGAAGAGGTTTTTCGGTGGGAGGACATTACCAATTACCAAAGTCAAGTAGATGAGTGGATTCGGAATGGCTCTAGATCTAGAGTGGCAATAGAAAAGAAGAATGGCCAAGATTTGCTTTCTCTCCCCGCTGGCCAAATCTCTTTTTGGCAACCTCTTCTTCTCTCCACCTAAAAACAAAATATATATAGATGCAGGATAAAAAAAATAGATGAGAAGAAAGTGCATTTTTTAAATTTTGTTAGAGAAGAAAGTGCAATTATTTTGCGATATAGCTGCATAATAACTGATCAATACTGGCTAGCGGAGAAAGTGTAAACTGTGAAGAAACTGAAAAGGAACTGATAAAAAATGTATTTTACAATGAATTTGGTTTACAATTTGTTGTAAAACGAAAAACAAATGAGTTTAGTAATTGTATAAGTGGAAAAATTGGTTGGCAAATTAAAAGCAATTTTTTAGGAGTGAAACATGGTAAATCTAATTGGTTAAAAAAAGGGAAAAAATGGTTTTGTTAATTAAAAAAGTTGAAAACGTTCAAACAAAACTAGTCTCATCACGTGGACATTGCGTGTGTATTGAGTTTTTATTTTTTATTTTTAGAAAAAAAAAACTTATTTTTTTAATTTTATATATATATAATTTTTATTTTGAAGATCTAATTTATAAGTAGATAAAGTAATTTGAAAATTAAAAGCAGATGAAGCGTTTTTTAAGTTGTCCTATTTTGTAGAAAAAAAATGTGTTTATTTATTTATCTTATATATATAATTTTTATTTTGAAAATCTAATTTATAAGTGGATAAAGTAATTTAAAAATTAACAGGAAAGTAGTCCTATTTTTTAGGCAATATTTTAATGGGAGCTAGAGTTGCATTTTTACCAAATTGTCCTGTAGTTTTATCTCTGCTTAAATATAGGGGTATACAGGCATTTTTGAACTAAAAAATGAGGAATCCAAACTGGAGAAGCCCCTTAAATAATAGTGTAGATAAGAAGTGGAAAGTTATCCAAAAAAAAAAAAAAAAGTGGAAAACTAACGTGAGAGAGAAATGGAGAAGCAGGAGAAAAAATTGTTTTTTTTTTTTTAATTTAGCTAAAAATTAGGAGTTTTAAATTACTAATTTTACATGCCTAACCCTATAATTTAAGCCTTAGAAACAGATGAATTTGAGGGTATTTTAGATATAAAAATTGAGGAATTCAAACAAGGAAAGCCCCATAAATAATAGTGTGTATATATATATATATATATAGTTGAATCCATATTGTATATATATTGAAATATGATATGTAATGATATAAATTATCCAAAATTATATACCTGAATATGGTGATTTTTTTTAATAATGAGTTTAATTTTTCTTTTTTTGAGAAGGAGTTTAATTTTAGTTATTTTGTTCTTGACTAACATGGTTGTATGATATGCCAATTGCAAGCGTTGCCCAAATTTTTAGTGTTTACAATTCATATTTCTTTTATTTTCAGGCAAATGCTAATTATTTTTTATATTATTTTATTAGAATGGATAGACAAAATCAAAGATATAATCTCTTGGATGAAATTGACACTGAAAAAGACGATTGGAATATTAGAGTTAGAGTCACAAGAATGTCGGAAGTACTTAATATTAAAACAAATAATGAACTTATGAGTGTTGATTTGGTACTGCTTAATGAGAAGGTAAGTTTTGAAATAAAATAATAAAATTACTTTTAACTCTTCAAATACAATTGAATTATATTTTCTTGATAAGTTTATTCTCATTTTTTCAGGATAATCTTATTCATGCAAGTATTAGAAAATCATTTGTTAATCATTTTAGAGATATACAAGGAGGTAAAATTTATCGAATAAAATATTTTGGAGTTGTCGAAAACAAGGATGCTTATAGGATTGTGAATCACAAGTACATGATAAGATTTTATGCAACAACATCTATGAAGTTGTTAGAAACAAATGATGAACTTATTGCAAAACAAAAATTTGAATTGGTTCCATTTGATGAGTTGAAGTATCTTGCTGACAAAAACACAACTCTAGCAGGTAATTTTGATTATACATTTATACTTAAAATATAGTTATATACTATTATCTTCATAACTCATGGTTTTGATTAAGCACTTTATCGTTTGTAAATGTAATAGGAGAAATCATAGGAATTTCTCCCATGGAAAAGATAGAGGTGGTGGGAAAAATTGAACAAAAGGCTAATTGAACTTCAAGGTATAGTTTAGTTAGATATAAATGCTATATTACTTAGATTTGTACATTTTGTCAAGAGATAAATTTTAATTGTCTAACAAAAATGTTTATGCAGGAGGCAAAAAATTAGAATCACATTTTGGGATAAATTTGCAGAGGCAATTAATGAAGATATATGTTTTGATAATTCTGTGCGGCCTATTATAATTATCACATCAACCACTATTAAGACATATATGAGTAAGCAATTCTTTCTTTTGATATGCGTGATATGTGTTGTGACATCATAATTTAAACTACTAATGTATGAATGATGGTAGGTAAATTATCATTATCTTCTACAAACTTTTCAAAGTTGTATGTGAATTTAGATATTCCAGAGCTCATAGAGTTAAGAAAAAGGTTCGTACAATTTTAAAATTACTTACTTATTTTAGTTCAATTTTATAATTTCTTAAAAAATCATTTTATGATATCAATAGGCATTTTTAATATGTTGAATTTCAATATAGTCTTGAAGAAACTGAATTCAACCTTGATGAGAAAGAGAAGAAGATTGAATTATTGTAACTATCACGTTCAATCCTTGACCCTAATGAAATTTCTAAGATGAAAAGAACACTATTGAAAATTTAGACCTTTATAAAGACTGAAAAAGAACAGGTTAGTATTAAGTGTGCAAGGTATTGTTATCTCTTACTAGAACTTGGATTCAATTATTAAATATATGATGGCAAAGAGTAAGCAATGCATAATCTAATTTTTGTAGGGTAGTGTCTGGATCAAGGTATGCTTATTTATAAAAGGAGGATATTTTATGTAACAAATTAATGAATAATTAAATGGGAAAAAATAAAAATGGCTGAAGAATGGATTTCAAATAAGGTATATGTATGTCATATGCGAATGCTGCAACAAAAAATTTTATTTTCCTAGCATTTGGACTGACATATCAATCAATAAGTTTTTTTTATGTTTAACTCTAGGATCGAATCTCCATATTTGTGCTTAGTAACAAAAAAAAAAATGACATATTAATAGTTTAAATATCTATTATTAATTTTTTTTCTTATTTAATCAAATAAAATAATCATGTGAAAATCAAGTTGAATTCATGATTTTTTTTGGTAATTAAGTTTAAGTTGATGACAACAAACTATGATTATGTTAATTCCTCAATTTGATTTTGAATACGATAAAGACTTTTAGAAAGTAAATGATGTGATTAACAACCATTTTTCTGTTACCTTTTTTTGACAAAACAAACCCTATCTAATTGACATGTAATTGAATGAACTGATTTTAGATGCTTTTTCTTCTATCAATAACATTCTCCAATGCTTTATTGTTAGTTGCAATTTGTCAAAAAAAAAAAAAAAAATTAACTGAACCAATACCTCATGATGTTTTCAACAAATTGGGAAAGACAGATGACAGGAGTAGTAAGTTGCTATATATTTAAGATGTTGTAAAGAGTTTTCTTGCCTTCTTGGGTCTATATTTGTTTTCCAAATATGTTTATGTGAAAAATTCCTTTATGAACTTTCTTAAAAATAAACTCTGCAACAGTTACATAGATATTCATGGAACCTGAATGATAATATTTACCAGTTGTTTTTTTTATAGGACATAACATTTTATTGCATGACCTCAATTAAAAAGATCAATGCTGAGAACGGATGGTATTATGTCTCTTGTGATGAGTGTCCTAAAAATTGAAAAAACATGAATCAAAACTATTTTGTGAGACATGTATGAAAGTATGTGGATTCCCAAAAATTAGGTAAGTAATTCTAATATTTAATATTGGTTAACTTTAAATATATAAAAATGTTAATTGATGTAAATGAAAAATAATATTTCAGATACAGACTTGACATGCAAGTTGGCGATACAACAGAACATGCAAATTTTGTAGTGTTTGACAAGGAAGAAGAGAAGCTAATTAAATTAAAGTGCCTACTATGCAACTCTCCAATATATATATATATATATATATATATATATATATATATATTTGTATATATAGATTGTTTGTATAATCATATTAATTGTATTATGTTACACTAATTGAAATCTTTGTTTTTTTTAATAATAGAATGAAGACGGTGACAATATTATTCCAAGTAGCATCAAATGCATAATTGGAAAACCCTACATCTTCCGACTGAAAATTATTGCATACAATTTTTTTGTTCGCAAACAAAATTTTACAATAACCAGAGTCATTGAAAATTACAGGTAACGGTGCTTCACCTATACATTATTGATGAAGTTATAATATTATCATTAGTACATAATGACATATTGAACCATATTGATTATAGGAAACAACAAAAAGAGGGGTTAACAATGGAAATGAAGTACTTGAAGAAAGAAATCTGTGCCGAAGTAAAGAAAAGAAAGATTGTGAAGAAGTAAATACAATTGCACAAATAAATATTATTTGGTTCTTTTTTAAAACTTCACACAATCTTTATTTTCCTTAAGAAGAAAATAACTTTTGTAATTTTTCTGTTTTGCAGAGAAATAAAAAAAGAGAAAGTGGAGGATCAAATAGAAGTGTTAGACGATTAGAGAACATATAAAATATTTAAATGAAAGACTATTTTCATATTTAGAATTTTAGATTATTTTCATTTTAGAATGATTTGAGTTTGAAAAATTTTGCTTTTAAGCTATTGTATATACGCTAATTCAGTTTAAAATTTTATTTCGGATAGGTTGACTTGGTTTATTGTACTCGTTTTCGGTATTGCATTATTTTTCTTTCATAAAATATTTCCATTCATGTGTAGAGAAATGCTAAAATAACAGTTACCAAATTTGTTCATCTTAATAACACACACTCCAAAGTTATTTGTCCCACAAAACTTTGTTGTGCCCACTAGACTTCGGCTCTACCTAATTTGACAATTTTGCTCCAAATTACACTTTATAGAGTTTGTTGCTCTTTCCCATGCTTTAAGAAGTCTCTTAGCATTTTCTCTTATCACGTTATGGAATATTTGGTGTTAGTTCCTACTATAAAGCTTCGAGTGGAAACTGAGATCGTTGGTTTCCATTGAAGAATATATGGACAACAAGGATTCTGCTCAAGGTCGCATTTTTGGTTGGACAATTGCATTGTGGAGAAATAGTAGATCATCTCCTACTCCATTATTTTGTAGCAGGAGGAGAACTCTGGTCTGGTCATTGGTCTTTTCTTTATTTGGGGTTAAATGGTGATGCCATTGCTTGCTGTCACAACTGGAATACTAAACCCAGCAGTATTGGGACACGTTTATATATATAACAAAAAAAATGTCATACATTGATTCTCAAATACCAACTTCAAATAGATAATACTAAGACAAATAAATAAATATATAAGAATTTGATCAAAATTGGAATTAGACACTGTGGCAGTGCCAAGTGGCGGCTCCAAATTGCAGAAATTTTCTTAAATTTTTATATTAAAAAAAAAAGATATATATAAGTTTTATTCAACTATAATTTCTAAGTGGATAGTCAAGTGAGAGATGATCCTCGAGTACAGAATCCAACAATGCCACTAAATCATAAAACTCTTAGTTATACAAAGCAAAATTATTGGTCCATATTACAAAATTCATATGGAGTTTACACAACACAATAAATTGATCATACCTTTAGTCATTATCATTCAAGTATTTTGACAAGAAAATCCATATCTTAATATTAACTTTAGTGAGAATTTTGACAAGAAAATCCATGTTTAGTTGTATTGTTATGTTTTTTTTTTGTTTTTTGTTTTTTTGGTGTTTTTAATACTTGGAAAGTTAGAATTGTTGTATATATTGTTATGTTTTGTAATGTTAGAAGTTAATTTTTGATGTTTTTATAAGTTTTAAATTTGTGAATGACATTTGTACTGGGTATCCACTAGAATGGGGTGGAGAAAAAAACTGCCCTCATTATTGAGTATTTATATTTATTACTCCTTAACATGTGCTCTTATTACACCTGTTGAAAAGATTTCCCTCATCTATACTCCTTAACACTTGCTCTTATTACACTTGTTTGGACCGGATTTTTGTTGTTCGAAAATACCCCTACATCCCTATGTTTAAGTACAGACAAAACTAAAGGACAATCTGGTAAGTATATAACCCTGACTTCCACTAAAATATTGCCTAAAAAATAGGGTCTCTCTCCTGTTGATTTTCCAATTTATTTATCCACTTATAAATTATAATCTCAAAATAAAAATTATACATATAAAATAAAAAAAAAAACATAGATTTTTTTTTGCTACAACCACTAAAAAAAAAAGCCTCATCGCACGCTTGAAGCGCATGTGATGAGGCCAGTATGTCCTAAAAAGAAAAAGAAAAAAAATTCTCCTCACAAATTTACAACATTTATTGAGAGCTTTTAATTTCTTTGCTGTCACCTATCCCTACTTTTCTTTGAGACTTCAATTCATTTCTTAATTCTTATGTATAGAATGTTTTTGGTGAAGTCATGAAGCCTACACTGGCGGCTACACATGCAAGCCAAGGTCGTCACATGACCACCTGACTTGCAAAAAAAAAAAAAATGTATATGTACATTTATCAAAAAAATATTATATGCTAAATAACCTATTATGACCACCCTAATAAAAATGTTGAACATCCTCATTTAAAAATTACAAAACTTTGGGTTAAAAAAATATAAGAGTAGAAAGTTTCTTTGCTGTCACCTGTCCCTACTTTTCTTTGAGACTTCAATTCATTTCTTAATTCTTATGTACAGAAAGTTTCTGGTGAAGCCATGAAGCCTGCACTGGCGGCTACATATGCAAGCCATGGTGGTCACATGACCACCTGATTTGCAAAAAAAAAAAAAATGTATATGTACATTTATCAAAAAAATATTATACGCTAAATAACCTATTATGACCACCCTAATAAAAATGTTGAACATCTGGATTTGAAAATTACAAATCTTTGGGTTAAAAAAAATAAAAGTAGAAAGTTTCTTTGTTGTCACTTGTCCCTACTTTTCTTCGAGACTTCAATTCATTTCTTAATTCTTGTATATAGAAAGTTTCTGGTGAAGCCATGAAGCCTGCATTGGTTGCTACACATGCAAGCCAGGGTGGTCACATGACCACCTGACTTGCAAAAAAAAAAAAATGTATATGTACATTTATCAAAAAAATATTATATGCTAAATAACCTATTATGACCACTCTAATAAAAATGTTGAACATCCTGATTTGAAAATTACAAAACTTTGGGTTAAGAACAATAAGAGTAGGGCTACATTCACAACATTTTCACAATAATTTCAAAACAAATCCAACGTGGTAAATTGTTACTGATTCTAATTTGGGCCCAACATTGATATTATTTTTTTATCCACCAATAATAGCTTTTTGCATAAAATTTACTGTAAAAATATTTTAGACATAGCATTACTCCAAAATTAATTGTGCCTCCAAACATAATCCTTAATCTTTTTTATAAAAAAAATTAACAAAAAAAGCTTAAATAAGAATAATAAATACTAGCAAACAAAGTTTAACTACAAAATTAGTTGTAGTCTTAGGATACAACCTTACTCAATATCTTTTTATTGGAGATAAATTTTGACAAATCTACCATTGAATTGCATCTAATTCTTGTAGATTATATAGTAAATAATATCCGATAAATACAAAATTTGACATGTGCATTAAGAGCATAAAAAACATGCAATTCAACAGTTAGATTTTCTAGATATGTAGTAATGTTTATTTTATTGAATAAGGTTGTAGCCTTAAGCTACAACTATTTTGTAACTAAATTTTGTCCAATATTAGCCCAAATAACAACAAACATAAACAACAACAAAAACAAAAACAAAAACAAAAACAAAAAACAAAAAAAGACATGGCCAAACAACAAGTGAACAAATTATTCAATAAAAAACCTATTATTAAATAAAAAGATAAAAATCGCTAATCATTCAAATTTTGTAGCTCACTCAACGTATTCAATAAAAATAATCTTTAGTTTCAATTTTCTCTTAAAAAATTGTACCAAGAAAAATATTGTGGTTGTGAGTTCTCCTTGATGGTGATGACAATTATAATTTTTTTGACTTTATAGTTGCAATAATTTTACTTTCCTTAACAACTCGCAGTTGTAACAAATATTCAAGTTATCACTTTATTAGATTTTGTATAATTTAAATTTCTTAGTAACTACCTTAAAAAACATACCTAGAGTCGCTACTGCAGGAAGGTGAATTTTCTAGCAACTAACATTAAGCATAATGGCCCTTGATTGAAGGCCAAGACTACCATTAATGGGAAGACAGCAAGAAGCAAAGCCAACACCAACTATGTTTAACATATCTATAGAGTACAGACCTAAATTTGATACCCAAAGATCTGAAGAAATTTCATTTTTAATGAGTCAAGAATGCCAGAAGGAACATATATCTGTCACTATAAGTCTGTAACACGCATATTAGACCTTTATGGGCTGCCGTGTACTATTCATCTTCTTCATCAACTACTACCATAAATGAAAAAAAGTATGGTCCATGCATGAACCTTTACTGTTAGGATTTAACCATTAATGTACTATTGTATTGAATTACTGTTCAAACTAGTGTTGCTTATTATGTTAGTTACTGCTTGTGTTAGTTGTGTTAATTAACTATGGTTGAGGGTAGTCAATGTGTGAAGGTAACTGTAACTGTTATTAGTTAGTTAGTTGTTGAGGGGGTTAGTTAGTTGGTTAGTGTTGTGAAGAATTAGTTAGTGAGAATACAGAGCAAACTTGTATAAAGGCCAGAGGCCATGATCAATGAAGTTTAAGCAAATTGTTAATCAAATTACCTATCCTTCCTATCCTATCTCTCTATTCTTCTATCACTTGTTTAGGAGGTCCAGCTGGCCTCGAATTCAGCTACCAAACAAGTTTTCCCTTTCATTTGGTATTAGAGCTTGGCTTTCCTTGGCATTCATGGCAGAGACTTGTGCCTCTGCTGCAATAAATGAAGCCATTGCTTCACTTCGAAGCACGGCTAATCATCATACTAAGGAGTTACAAGAGATGCGAACTATACAACAAATTCGCACGAGAACTTTGAATGAGATGAGCCAACAATTAACTACATTTCTACAGAAATTGAGTTCCTCAGATCATGGTGGCACCTACCAATCTCAAAGAATTGGGGAAAATCAAAACCCTAATTCTGCATTGTTGCCTGTGTCTCACCCTATGAAGTTGGATTTTCCAAGATTTTTTGGTGAAGAACCTGTGAGTTGGGTGTATAAGGCCAGTCGATATTTTAGGTATTACAATACTTCTATTGGAGAGAAATTGATGCTAGCTTCTTTTCATATGGAAGGTGAAGCTCTGGTCTGGTTTCAAGAAAGTGAAGAAACAGAGGTGTTCTATGATTGGGAATCACTGGTTCAGGCTATGCATGTGAGGTTTGGTTCAACTGCATTTGATGATCCCATGGAAACGCTGACTAGGTTGAGGCAAGCAGCTTCTATGGCAATGTATAAGGCTTAATTTGAAGTCTTATCTAATAGAGTCAAAGGGTTGTCTGCATCACACAAGCTGAGTTGCTTCCTCAGTGGCTTGAAGGATGAGATAAGACTTCCTATCCATATGCTTAATCCTTGGTCAATAAATGAGGCTTTTGGTTTATCCAAGATTCAAGAATAGTACAATTGGAGCTATAAGAGGAGTTCTAAGGTTCAATTGGAGCAAGGTAAGCCCTCAATGTTAGGTCCACCCAAAGTTACTCCTTTGGTAGATAATAGGAATACTAGATTACCAATCAAAAGAATATCTCTTGCTCAAATGAAGAAGAGGAAGAAAAAATGATTATGTTATAATTGTGATGAGAAGTGGGATCTTGGTCATAAATGTAAATATGCTATTTTGTTCCTTCTTGATTGTGTGGAGTTTATGCCTGAAGTTAATTCGGGGGTGCATATTATTGAACTTGAGGAGGGTAATGGAATTTTTGTTTCTGATCACACCTTGCACTGTTAAGAAAACAATGTTGAGGATGCTGGAATCACACTCTATGCCTTAAGTGGTACCCCTAGTCCTAGTACTATGAGGGTAATGGGAAAGGTTAGGCATAAGTCCTTGGTAATTCTTATAGACTCGGGTAGCAGACAAAATTTTGCTGATACTTCCTTATTTCTTCAATTACATATTCCTGTGGATACTTCTCAAATTTTGCAAGTGAAGGTGACTAATGGTGATGTGATTAGAACTCAAGGATTATGTAAGGAAGTTCCTATTTGCTTGCAATGGCATCAATTTTTGGTTCAATTACATGTGTTGCCTATGGGGGGTTGTGATTTGGTGTTAGGAACTCAATGGTGGAGTATTGTTGGGGTCATTCAATGGGACTTCAAATTGCTAACTATACGCTATTCTTGTGCACAAAAGTCTATGATGTTACATGGTTTGAGGGGTGCAAGTACTCACATTTAAGAAGCGACTCAATTTTTGAAAGAACTTCTAAAGAGAGGATTGATTTTGCAAATTTTAGATCCTACAGATTTCCACTCTGTAGATGGTGCTTCCAAAGTCCCTGTCCAGGTGGCTGAGCTACTATTAAATTTTGATGCAATCTTTGCAACTCCTGTTGAATTACCTCCTATTAGGGGGCATGAACATCAAATCAAGCTTAAGGAAGGAGCTCAAACCATCTGCCAAAGACCTTACAGGTACCCTTATTATCAGAAGAATGTAATTGAAAAGATGGTTAAGGAGTTGTTGTCTGTTGGTTCAATTAGGGATAGTTGTAGTCCATTTGCTTCGCCAGTTCTTTTAGTTAGGAAAGCTGATGGTTCTTGGAGGATGTGTAGTGATTATAGGGCTTTGAATCAATAAACTATAAGGACAAATACCCTATTCCTGTCATTGATGAGTTGTTCGATGAGCTAGGTGATGCTTGTGTGTTTTCTAAATTGGACTGGAGGTCTGGTTATAACCAAATCAGGATGAAGGAGGAAGGAGGAAGACATTCCTAAAATTTCTTTTAAGACACATGAAGGCCACTATAAATTTTTGGTTATGCCCTTTGGCTTGACCAATGCTTCCTCTACCTTTCAATCCTTGATGAATGCTATTTTGAGCCCTTTTTAAGGATGCTTATTCCTTTTTTTTTTATTTTTTTTTTATGATATGCTGGTTTATTATAGATCCTAGTCTAATCACCTTGGTCACCTCAAATTGGTTTTGGTAACTTTGGCCAAACACCAGCTATATGCTAAGAAATCTTAGTGTATGTTTTCTTGTGAGGAGGTGGAGTATCTAGGTCATCTTATTTCTGGTGAAGGGGTGAAGGCTGACCCTAAGAAGACTACTGCTATGCAGCAATGGCGTATACCTAGAGATGTCAAGGCTTTAAGGGGTTTCCTTGGCCTCACTGGTTACTATAGGAAATTTGTGAAGGGTTATAGGCAAATTATAGCAACTTTAACTGCATTATTGAAGAAGGATTCTTTTATTTGGACCTCAAAAGCTGCCCATGCCTTTCAGATGCTTAAGGATGTTGTTTCATGTCATCCAGTGTTGGCTTTGCCTTATTTCACCAAGCCCTTCACTATGGAGCGTGATGCTTCTAGTCTGGGTTTGGGATCTATTTTGATGCAAGACTACCTACTACAACCAGACATTAAAGGGTAATAAGCTTTCACTCTCTAATTATGAAAAAGAATTTTTAGCTTTGGTAGTGGCAATGAAGAAGTGGAGACCTTACTTGTTAGGGAGACCATTTGTTATCAAAACTGATCATCAAAGTTTAAAATATCTATTAGAGCAAAGGGTTGGAACTCCAGCACAGCAAAGGTGAATCACTAAGCTCCTTGGCTATGCTTTTATAGTGGAGT
Source organism: Castanopsis chinensis (assembly GCA_032878915.1). Lineage (NCBI taxonomy): Eukaryota > Viridiplantae > Streptophyta > Magnoliopsida > Fagales > Fagaceae > Castanopsis > Castanopsis chinensis. The sequence continues at coordinate 3,536,731 of JAVQMG010000086.1, forward strand.
ACAATCAAGGTAGGGAGAATGTGGTGGCTGATGCTCGTTGTTACCTCTTGTTCTGTTTCTGTACCATCTGAACTAGCTGAACTAGCTACTTCTGCATCAAGTGCCCTAACTGCCTTTAAGGGCACCTTATGCATGATATCCTTCCTTACTCTAACCTAGTTGTTTAATTTAAAATTGAGTTATAGTACTAACCCTAAAATTCAGGCTATTATTCATGCTATCCAGTCAAGTTTTGATTTTCCTTCAGGGTTTACTTTCTGCAATGGTTTGCTGTTTTACAAAGGGAGATTGTACTTAGGAGATTCTAATGAGGATTGACAGACTATGGTGTTAAAGAGGGTGCATGACAGTCCCTTGGGGGGTAATTCTGGCGACTTAAAGACTTTGCATAGGCTTCAAAAAGACTTTTACTGGTTTGGACTGAGGTAGGATCTGAAGCAATATGTAAGGGAATGTGATGCATGTCAAAAGCTTAAACATGAGACTTGCTTCCTTGTTGGGTTGTTGCAGCCCCTACCTATTCCAGAGAGACCTTGGTTAGATGTGAGTATGGACTTTATTGAAGGGTTGCCTAAGTCTCACTTGAAGCCTGTGGTGTTTATAGTGATGGATAGACTCACTAAGTATGTCCATTTTATACCCCTTTCCCATCCTTACACTGCAGCCAAGGTTGCCAATTTCTATCTACAGTTTGTTTTCAAATTGCATGGCATGCCTTCCACCATTGTCAATGATAGAGATCCTATGTTCACTTCTCTTGTTTGGATGGAATTGATGAGATTGCAAGGAGTCACATTGGCCATGTCTTCTTCTTATCGCCCTCAAACTGATAGCCAAACTGAGGTGGTTAATAAGAGCTTGAAACACTACTTAAGGGCTTTTGCAGCTGATAAGCTTAACACTTGGGTTGAATGGTTGCCATTGGCAGAGTTTTGGTTTAATACCAATTTCCCCATCTCCACTAAGATGATACCCTTTGAAGCTTTGTATGGGTACCCTCCTCCTCGAGTTCTAGACTATGTATCTGGCACTACAAGGGTTGGGGCTGTGGATTTGTTACTTAAGGATAGACAACAGCTTTTGGCTTTACCTAAGTAGAATTTGTGTGCTGCTCAAGAGAGGATGAGGTGGTTTGCTAACAAGAAGAGAGTGGACAAATCATTTGCTGTGGGGGATTGGGTGTACCTAAGGTTGCAGCCATACAAGCAGTCATTTGTGCACCATAAAAAGTTGGGAAAGCTAGATCCTCATTACTATGGGCCATTCCAGATCATACAGAAGGTAGGGGCAGTTTCCTACAAACTAGATTTACCTCCTAGTTCCCTCATCCATCCTGTGTTCCATGTCTCCAATCTTAAGGCCAAGTTGGGCAATCAAGTGGTGCCTAGACCTACATTACCTGTTGTGAATGCAAATTTGGTGATTACCCTAGAACCTGTGCTGATCTTAGCTAGGAAATCTATTCAGTTATGGAGCAGAACTGTTACTCGAGTCTTCATCTAGTGGCAGGGTGAAAGCAAGGAAGATGCTACTTGGGAGTTCTTATATGATCTACAATCTAAATTTCCTCACCTTGTGGGCAAGGTGCTCTAAAGGAGGGGGGGTGGGGGAATTGTTAGGATTTAACTATCAATATACTATTGTATTGAATTACTGTTCAAACCAGTGTTGCTTACTGTGTTAGTTAACTATGGTTAAGGGTAGTCAATGTGTGAAGGTAATTGCAACTTATGTTAGTTAGTTGTTGAGGGGGTTAGTTGGTCAGTGCTGTGAAGAATTAGTTAGTGAGAATACAGAGCAAACTTGTATAAAGGTCATGATCAATGAAGTTTAAGCAAATTGTTCATCAAGCTACCTATCCTTCCTATCCTATTTCTCTATTCTTCTATCACTCTGTTCTGGAGGTCTAGCTGGCCTCGAATTCAGCTACCAAACAAGTTTTCCCTTCAATGAGCATAACTTTGACAAGGTACATGCATCTCTCTAACTTAACTTTCACGCTCAAAACTTTGACACGAAGGTAGTACCTTTTTTTTTTTTTTCTCTTTTTAGCAAGTGAGGGACGATCCTCGAGTACAGAATGAAACAATGCCAATAAATGTTAGCTATACAAAGTAAAATTATTGATCCATATTACAAAATTCATATGGAGTTTACACAACAGAATAAATTGATCATACCTTTAGTCATTATCATTCAAGTATTTTGACAAAAAAATCCATATCTTAATATTAACTTTAGTGAGAATTTTTCTAGCTAGTATATTAAACCCCCTATGATGAATACACAAACTTGTTTAACGCAGTGGAGTGAATCCCGTACTGTACCAGGTGGTACGGCCGGAATTTATCGTACCGGCAGGTGAACTGGTACAGAAACACCCATGATTCGTACCGCTTAAAATACCGGCCCTTACCAGACTATACCGGACGTACCGCCGAATATCGGACATCTCGGCCGGAAAATGAAAATCCGGCGGTACTAAAAACATGAAGAAAATGGAAAAAATTACCAACAAAAAGCTCATGATGCCGTCCTCACCGATTGTTTTCCTATGTTGTCGGCCATTCCCCCAGCTTTCCTCCTTCTGTTTTATCCAACGGCTTCTCTTCTTTCTTCTTCTTCTTCTTCTTCTTCTTCAGTTTTGACCGAGACTGCACGAGTCTTCTTGTGCCTTTTGTTTTAGTTGTGCGTGTGTGTGACTGTGTGGCTCTTGTTTCTTGTGCCTTTTGTTTAGTTGTGCCTGTGTGTGGCTCTTGTTTAATTTTTTTTGTATGAGTTCTAAGTCTTCTAACACCCCACGTGAAAGTTCAAATTTCAAACATGCTAGCTGGCTGCCACTCAAATTGGATAGGCATTTTATGTTTTTCTTTTTAATAATTAATATCTTTTTAGTTCTTTGTTATTATTGCAATCTAATATGTCAGGTTATATACATATATATATATATATATATATATTTTTTTTTTTTTAAAGCATGTCAAGTTATATTAATGGGTTGATATTTGAGCAAGAATAAACAATTAATTTAAAAAAATATGCTATTACAAATTTAAGCATTCTTATATAGATTTATAAATAATTCTAAATAAATAAACAAGTATATATATATATATATAAAATAATAGTGATAAACCCAAAACGGTACACTAGTAATGACCGGTACCCGAAATATATCGTACCACTAGCCAAATCGGTACAGCCTCCGGTACAGTATTGGCTTCCTTAGTTTAACGGCTAAGCAAGGGACCATCTCTTGTTTTAATGTTTTTCTTTTATAAACTCCTTCGATTGAAGAATTTCTTATTAATAGTTATTTGATGTGAATTTTCACAAACGAATTTTTCGCCATATGATGTTCACAATTAGAATCATCAATCATTACATGTGGAACTCATGTATATACCTATTTGATATGATGCATAAGATATATTGATGCTGGAAAATCTAACTATTTTTGGGTTTCTCTCATAATCTTATATGACTCAATATTATTAAGCCTATATGTTAGAAGATCTAAGAATCATGTGCAAACAGGGACAGGCCCAGGTTGTGGCTGGAGGGGGCCAGCCTTTGATTAGTTCAAACTTCAAACGCTTCAGAAAAAAAAAAAAGTAAATCTATAACTTGTAACTCTATGATCTAAATATGAAATCTTTTTAACATAAAACATTTTTTAAAGATCGTATTCTACGTTATTTGGTATTTTAAGTGGCTATATTCCTTTAGGGATAAAATGATTTTTTTTTTCTTAATAACAAAATTAAGGAATAAACTAAAAAATAAGATACTATTCTTTAAGCAAACTTACTCTTTTATTTTTATCCTAAACTAGTCATTAACCCGTGCTATGCACAGAAAAATTTTATATGATCAAAAAATTTCAAACTTAGAATTTAGTCAACATACCTCATATTCAAACTGATCATTTTAATTTAGTCATAATATATGAAAGAGATTTGTTGAAAATTTGGTTTAATGTATGGCTTCTGGACATCTCAATCCTCGCTACCAACCACTGAACAAAAGTTTTAGAGAATGAAAGTCCTACCCAAGAAAATAAGATTTTTATTAATCCAATTTATGCAAACCTACTGTATCTGAAATTTCAACTAAAATTTTCTTAAATTTGAATCACATACACAAACCAAAATTCAATATACATACAATTCAAAAGAAATTAATACCAAAAAACCCATTCAACTCTTTCTTTGCCTTCATTGCTTCTTCCATAAGTGGGTGTGTAGATTTCTTCAATTGTGCCATTCTTTTCGTTTTTCATCAAAACCAATAATCAAAATATCACAATCAACCCAATAACCCAAATATCTAAATCAAAGACAAAATGCTATACTCATAGGCATAAATGGAGTTCACTATATTGTCAAACATGGTAATTTAGTCTTTAAAAGAAAGTGTAAAGATACAAGAAAATTAATATAAACATCACCATCATGCTTTAAGGTGTCTAAATATACGGTGTGGAATCTTGAAAGTGGAAGTCTGTTTAGAAAGCAACTCTTAAACATTATCCTACCGCTAAGTTTATGGATTTAATAAAGAAGCGACAACTACATTGCAGGTATCCTATGAGATTTTACCAATACCAATCAATGATCGATTGCTGTTAAAATAAATCCACACACGTTAGGACTCCTAATGTGAGTCTCTTTCTTTTTTTCTTTTTAATCCTAACGCCAGTGAAATAACGTGCGTTATGTAGTTAAAAAAAATTAAATAATTTTTTTTAAAAAAAGTAATAATGATGTGGTAAGCTCTGAAGAGGTTAACAAAAAGTCAAAAATTTCGGTTGTATTTAGATACTAGTATTAGGCCCGTCCAATGCACGACTTTATTAAAAATCATGTGTAAATTAATGAAAATAAAGAATAATAATTTTTATATTAATTAAAATTAAATAGATAATAAAAATAAAGTAATATTTTGCTCTATTTTTTTTTTTTAATAAGTAACATTTTACTTTATGTTATATAATGAATGCATATTGTGTAAGACTGAGTTTTTATAAAATAAAATAAAAAATATATATAAGTCCAAAATTAATTGAATGGAATATGGTAAATAACTATGCAACTAATATAAAAGGAGATGCTTGAAAAATATAAAGGGAGTTTGCATAATTAAAACCCAAGTGCATATTTAAATGAAAAACCTTGAATTCAATAATTAAAAAAATATACTAAACATTAAAAATAAAAGTAGATAAATTTATGTAGGAATTGAATTTTTGTTTTTGAAAGTGAGGAAGGAGGCACTAAATTTCACCCTATCAAAACAAAATGTGTAAATATAACAAATAACCCTAAAAAATGATAAAAAACTTGAGCATATATTAATGAAAAAAATCTTGAATCTGGCCTTATAATTTATAGTGACCTAAAAATCTAAAGATGAGAGTCATGATATAAAAAAAATATTATCCATAATCATTCCTATATTTATCCAACAAACAAAATTTCAACCATGGTAAACTTCAGCCCAAAAAAAAAAAAAGTTGATAAGAAGTTTTTTCTATTTAAAAAAATAATTTTAAATTGTGAAGTAGTTGCCATAAGAACAAAAAAAGAATTTATTTAAAATCAAATACCATAAAAATCAATTTGTTAGCATTAATTACAATTTCCCCCCCTAATATATGGTAAATATCAAGTTGTTAATGTTATTAGCTTTTTTTTTTGGTTATCCAAAAATTTGATATTTATCCAAAAAATAAATAAATTAAATCAAAATATATTTGAAAAAAAGTAGATAACAAATTTATTATTAATTCTTCCAATGTGTATATCCTCCAATTGAAAGTGGTTTTTTTTTTCTTTTTTAATTCATGAGATCAACTATACTTCTACATACACAGCTACACATTTTAATATTTTAAGCTTTGGATTTTTTTTTTTCTATCCTATTATTTTAGGTTTTGTTGATAATATTTAGATAGACACAATTGTAGGTAAACTGTTATCCATAATTATTCCTATATTTATCCAACAACAAAAAATTTCAACCATGGTAAACTTCAACCCCAAAAAAAAGTTGATGAGATGTTGTTTCTATTTAAAATAATAATTTTAAATTTTAAAGAAGTTGTTATAAGGAAAAAAGAAGAAGAAGGAATTTATTTAAAATCAAATACCATAAAAATCAAGTTGTTAACATTACAATTTTTTTCCCCTAATATATGGTAAAGATCAAGTTGTTACTGTTATTAGCTTCTTCTTTTTTTCTTTTTTTTTCTTTTTTTTCTATTATCCAAAAATTTGATATTTATCCCAAAAATCAATAAATTAAAACAAAATATATTTGAAAAAACATAGATAAAAAATTAGTTATTACTTCCTTCCCATGTGTATATCCTCCCAATGAAAGTGGATTTTTTTTTTAATTAATGGGATTAGTTATACTTCTACGTACACAGTTACACATTTTAATATTTTATGTTTTGAATTTTTTTTTTCTTTCTATTCTATTATTTTAGGCTTTGTTGATAATATTTAGATAGACACAATTATAGGTCGTAGTTGTATGGCACCGACCAACTAAATTTACTTCTCAAAGAAGAAAACCAACTACACTTAATCTCTTTTTAAAATTTTACATTCTGTTGAATGTAGGTTAAATGTTTTGTTAAAACAGCTTTTTTTTTTTTTTTTTATAATACACTTCACGTAAAAATAAGGATTAAATGGATTAGATCAAGAATTTGGATTATAATACACTACACTTTAAAAAATAAGGATTAGGTGGATTAAATGAAGAATTTGGATTGTAATTAAATTAAGATTTTTATCAACTTAGAAATTATAGGAGAAGAAAAATTATATATATTTTTAAAATCTAAAAAAATTTATGCAATTTGGTGAAGCCACTTGGCGCTGCTAAACTGGTTTTTTTAATATACACTACACGTACAAATAAGGATTAGATGGATTATATGAAAAATTTTGATTATAATACACTACACTTAAGAAATAAGGATTAAATGGATTAGATGAAGAATTTGGATGGTAATCAAATTAAGATTTTTATTAACTTAGAAATTATAGGAGAAAAAAAATTATATATACCCTCATTGGTGAATGGTAACTTTATTTAGTAAAAAGGTCATAAATGTCAAATAACAAATTTCATTTTGAATTCAAGAAGAGAATTCTTAAAATTTAGGATTTTTTCCGTTCACGTTCAAACAAGAAATTATAGTTACCGTTTATCTCTAAAGTTTATCTTTTTTATTTGTTTGAAAAATAAAAATATATATTTTTAAATTATAATAGATGCAAATTATTAATTTTTACCTAAAAAAATAGAAGAGCCTCTGAGCACGCGCTCAGAGGCTAGTATATTTATAATAGTTATAAAGTGAAGACAATTGTGAGTTCAACAATGAAAGAAGCATTTGCTCGTTTAGTTTCCAAGGGATCAAGATCAAGTTTGATTAAGTAATCTTTGATTTATTCAATTGTGGACGCTTCACTCTTAGCTTGCTAAAAGGCCAGCTCTGATGTTTTATATAGTTTAAAAGCATGTGTCACTATAAATACTTGCTATTACTATTTTCATTAGCCAAAAAATGCAGTTAAACATTATATATATGTCTCCCAAATCTGTTTATTGCTTTTTCATCTTCTTCATTTCTATCTTCATCCTTGTCGTAAACTCAGGTAGGTGCTGTCACATCATGAACATGAGATAATTAACCTCCTAATCTTATCTATTGTTGTTTGATTATAAAATTTTGCTTAAATTTATTGGTGTAAGTGGGTTCTATTATTTGAAATTAAATTTTATTCAAATTAGAATTTTCACTCCTTTTTGCCAATTTAATGAAGCTAGTTCACTTACCTCTTTTGTAGGCTCTTCTCCTTCTTCGGTAGTGGCGTGCAATGTAGATACAGAATGCAAGACAACTCCAGCTAGGAATAGGATGTGCAAGCTCTTCTATGATGAACGTAGAAGTCAAACATGGAGTGGCATGTGCATTGATGCAATTCGTTGCTCTAATCAATGTAAACAGTTAAAGGAGCTAGGCGATTTGTGGAAAATGTCATTTTATTTCACGTACATGTTGTTGCACCTTCCATAGTTATCGAACATTATTTAGCTCAATTTGTAAGATTTTTGGTGGTTAAATTGTAATACCCGGAAAGAAAAAGAAAAAAAAAAAAAAAGATTTAAAATGAGGGGTACTTAAGTAATTTTCTTTGTGGGGCCAATTTTATAATTTCTAATTATAAGAGAGTTTTTTAAAAATAAGGTTAAAACCCTAACTATATATAAGCTTATTAAAGATCAACGTATAGGGAAAAATATTTTGAGAGAGGAGACTACCCAAATGACTGAAGTAGAGAATGATTGATTATGTGGGGGACAGAAGTGTCAAAATACCTATTTGGGCCTTGGGCTTGGTCTGAGAACGTTGACTCCTCCAAAAGGCTACAGGGCGAGAATGAGGCCGCCTAACTTAGGGGCACAAAAGCCCATCGATCGGGTCATTAGCCTATTGGGAAAGGTCCGAGGAGAAGGGTCTCCTCGGACAACTGAAACAAGGGGCATGAGGTGCACCATGATGCCCAGGAAGAAACACGTGGAGCTCATCAACCAATGTTGCACTCAGCGGAATGCAAGGAGGGAGAATAAGTGGGGAGTACTTTACATAAAACTGCTACCACCGCATTAAAGGCTTCACACCTACTCATCTGGGCGCATTAATGAGGAAATGACCCTTAAGGGGACGGTGATCAGCCTTATGACCATTGAGGAAGGTTCCCAAGAAGGTAATGGATGGGAAAAAGATCTGCATTTATGGCTCTATGAATAGGAACATGGGGGGGAGGAATATAAATAAAGAGGGGGAGAGCATTGGAGGGGGATCGGGCTTCTTCAAGACAAAGGCTTCTTCTTGACAAAGGCTTCTTCTCCCAAGCAGAACAAGGAAAACGGATACAGGGCCTCCTCGGCTCGAGTCCGAGGACAGTTAGAATCACGCTACCAGCTCATTGCACGTAATCGTGGACTTAGCCCAAACGCAACTGCTTTCTATCGTCCCAAGTAGTCTAGGCTTCAAGCCCACTCTCTACAAATTCTATTGTTTAGGCCATTTGGGCTGGCCCTTGTCACGCACTTGGGTCTAGGCCTGATTTGTATCCTTACAATTGGCGCCGTCTGTGGGAAGCCTTGAGTAAAGGGACGCGATGCATCATGGAAGGCTCAGGTTCACGTCGCGCAGAGTCCATGGGATCCCAGCACGAGGATCACTTCTCGCAGCTAGAGCGGGAAAGAGATCGGGAAGCCAGCGTGCACACAGAACATACGCGCGGGAGGAGTCACACACGGGTTGGAAGCAGAACCTCTTACGAAAAAAGTGTTAAAGCCATGCAAAGGGAGATTGACCATTTGAAAAAGAAGCTGCGCCGGGAGAAATGACGGCGCATTCCTTCTCCTTCAGACTAGTCTTCAGCAGATACTCGCAGTAGCGTCGGCACTTCTAGGTCAAGAACCCCCCTAGCGAGACCTCCTCCTACAAGAACGAATACCGTCACGACCCTAAGGGTAAGAGGACCTCCTCTAGGGGTTTGGCCAACAATGCTTTGAGTAAGGCGCTCCACCAAATTTCCAAGTCGCCCTTCACTCAAAGGATTGAGAAGGAAAAACTTCCGAGGCGGTTCATCCAACCCAACTTCACCATTTACAACAGATGAACGGACCCAGTGGAACACATGAGCCATTTCAGCCAGAGAATGGCTGTGCACTCTAAGAACAAGACCCTGATGTGCAAAGTCTTCCCCTCCAGCCTAGGACCTGTCGCGATGAGGTGGTTCAGTGGCCTGAAAACAGGCTCTATTGATTCCTTCATAGAGCTCACTAGGGCGTTTGGCTCATGTTTCATCACATATAGTTGGGTACCTCGACCTTTAGATTCACTGCTATCCATGGCCATGAGAGAAGGAGAGACTCTCAAGACGTATACCACCAGGTATTGGGAGATGTTTAACGAGATCAATGGGGACTTCGACGAAGTTGCCATAAGCACTTTCAAGGTCGGCCTTCCAAACGAGCACGATCTGAGGAAGTCACTGACCAAGAGACCTGTCAAGAGCACGTGTCGGCTCATGGATCGCATTGACGAGTACAAGCGGGTTGAGGAGGATCAGCTACAAGGAAAGAGGAAGGCGAAGGCGAAGGCGAAGGCTATCCCTTAAGAGATGAGGGATTTCAGGTTGGACCGATATAGCAACAATAGGCCGAGGAGAGAGTTCGTTGGGCAGCCTGGCCCGACACCTACGCAGGGGGGCAGCACCGTGTTCCGCAAACCCATACAATATGTGTTTGAGAAAATCTGTCATGAATCCTATTTCAAGTGGCCCAGCAAAATGTTAGGTGACCCCACGAAGTGTAACCAGAACCTCCATTGCCAGTATCATCAAGAAAATGGCCACACGACAGAAAACTGAAGAAGTTCACGGAATTATCTGGAGCAATTGGCGAAGGAGGGGAAGTTGAAACAGTTCTTGTATCGGCCTGGTGGGCAGGGAAAACATCTTGGACCAGCAAATCAGGGTCATCATGCCTCGAGACCTCCTTAGGGGACCATCAATGTCATTCTTGTTGCTCTTGGGAGGACTGGTTCTCACCCTTCCAAGGTGATGTCTGTGGCACGGGCCCTTGTCGAGGGCCTTTGCCGAGGGCTCTAGCTCCAAGTCAAAGAAGATTAAGGGTAACGAACCTCCAATTCTAAGCTTCTCGGATGAGGACAAAGTGGGGACCATCCAACCACAGGATTACGCCTTAGTCATCATGTTAAGAATAGGAGGTTACGATGTGAAGAGGGTGATGGTAGACCAAGGAAGTGGCGCAGATATTATGTACCCTGATCTGTTCAAGGGGTTGAACCTGAGAGAAGAGGATCTTTCGGCCTATGATTCGCCACTGATAAGTTTCAAGGGGAAGACAGTCGTTCCGAAGGGGTAGATTAGGCTGCCTGTACAGTCAGGCCCAGCAGTAGTTGAAGTGGATTTCATCGTGGTCGACGCCTACTCTCCTTATACGGCCATTGTGGGTAGACCCTGGCTGCACGCCCTAAGGGTTGTCTCCTCTACTTTCCACACCAAGGTGAAGTTCTCTTTTGGCGACCAAGTCGAAGAAATTATTAAGAGTCAGTCCGTGGCGAGACAATGCCTGACAGCCATAGTTCTGCGTAGGCCGGAGCCTGAATCCTCGACCTTGACTGCCCTGACCCTATAGCAATTAACCTCTTCTGCCATAATTGGGGAGACAGTGGCAAAAGAGCCCACGTGTGAGGGGTTAGATAGAGTTCTTGTGGATAATGACCCAGAGAGGTTCTTCTAGGTAGGGGCCCAACTGCCGGCCGAGGAAAAAGAGGAGTTGGTCGCATTCTTAAAGGGGAACCTTGACGTGTTTGCATGGGATGCGTACGAGGTGCCTAGATTGACCCGAACTTCATTTGCTACCACCTGAATGTCAGCCCGGCTGCTATGCCGAAGAGGCAACCCCCTCAACGCTCTTCCAAGGAACATTCTGACGCCGTTACAGAAGAAGTCGTCAGACTTAAGAAAGCTGAGGTTATCAAGGAAGTATTCTATCCCGAGTGTCTGGCGCACACAGTCGTGGTAAAGAAGAAAAGTGGGAAATGGAGAGTCTGCATGGATTTCACAAATCTGAACAAGGCCTACCCCAAATACTCTTTCTCAATGCCTCGCATAGATCAGCTAGTGGACGTAACAGTCGGCCACTCTCGGATGAGTTCTCTAAACGCCTTTCAGGGGTACCACTAAATACCGTTGGCTTCAGAGAACCAAGAGAAGACAGCTTTTGTCACTCCCACCGGAAACTATTACTATAAGGTAATGCCTTTTGGCCTGAAGAATACCGGAGCTACCTACCAGAGGATAATGACTAGGATGTTCGAAGCCCAGTTGGGGAAAACTGTTGAGGTATATGCGGATGACATGGTTGTGAAGAGTAAGGCTATACCTATGCATGTGGCCGACCTGAACAACACTTTCCAGACATTACGAGAGCACAAATTACGATTGAATGCCTCCAAATGCTCCTTTGGTGTGGGATTTGGCAAATTTCTGGGCAATATGCTCACCCATAGAAGGATTAAGGCTAACCCCGCCCAAGTCGCAGCAATCTGCAACCTACAACCTCCTCGGAACCCAAAGGAAGTCCAAAGGTTGGCAGGGATGACGGCCGCCCTCAATAGGTTCATCTCTCGGTTCGCCGACAGAGGCCGACCCTTTTTCTAGCTGTTAAACAAGTGGAAGGGATTTGAATGGACCGAAGAATGTTCCATAGCTTTCCAGTGGCTAAAGGAGTACTTCTCTCGGCCACCCATTATTTCTTGCCCAAACGTAGATAAAGTTCTGTTCGCGTATATAGCCGTGGCTGCTCACGCCATCACCCTGGTTTTAATACAAGACGATGATGGTGTGCAAAGGTTGGTTTATTATGTGAGCAAATCTCTGCAAAAGGCCGAGATTCGGTATCTACCATTGGAGAATGTGATTCTAGCCGTGGTGCGTGCAACGCGCCTGCTCCCGCACTACTTCCAATCGCAAACGGTCGTTGTGCTAACTCAACTCCCCCTCAAGTCCGTGTTGCAGAGTGCTGACTACTCCAGTAGGATAGCCAAATAGGGAACTATCTTGGGAGCCTTTGACATTAAGTACATGCTGCGCACCTCCGTAAAGAGGTAAGTCCTAGCCGACCTGATGGCGGAGTTTGCTAAGCCTCTCCTAGAAGAAAACTCTAAAGGGTAGGGCACGGCTGGAAAATCAGTCGGCGTAATCTCGTGCGAGAAATCCCCGGTGTGGAAGGTCTACGTGGATGGAGCAGCCAACTAGAAAGGTTCAGGGGTAGGGATAGTTTTGATATCCCCTAAGGGAATCGTCGTGGGGAAGTCTTTGAGATTGGCATTCTCAGCCACTAATAATGAAGCCGAGTATGAAGCTCTGTTAGTGGGAATGGACATGGTACAAAAAATAGGGGGAAAGGCGCTGCAGGCGTTCTCAGACTCGCAGTTAGTGGTCGGCCAGGTGGAAGGAAAATTGGAAGCCAGGGAACCAAGAATGCGGGAGTATTTAACTCGCGCCAAGCACCTGTAGTCCAAATTCGAGTCTTTTGCAGTGTCACATATCTCCAGGAATAGGAATACCCACGCCGACTCACTGGCCACGCTCTCAACCTCCTCGGCACAAGGTCTACCCCGGGTCATCCTTGTTGAGGACCTATTTAAGCCTGCTGGGCCAAGCGGTGATACCCTCCAGATTCACCAGGTCAGGATAGGACCCAATTGGATGGACCCAATAGTGTCCTTCCTTAAACATGAAGGTCTGCCAGAAGAAAGGTCTGAAGCCGATAAGATACGTAGAAAGGCTCCAAGGTTTTGGCTATCCGAGGATGAGAAACTCTATAAACGCTTATTTTTTGGACCCTACCTACTGTGCGTACACTCGAAAGCAACGAAGCAACTCTTAGAGGAGTTGCACGAGGGCATATGTGGTAGCCACACGGGAGGAAGGTCACTAGCCTATAGAGCCCTTACACAGGGATACTGGTGGCCAAACATGCAAAGAGAAGCGCAGGATTACACGAGAAAGTGCGATCAGTGCCAGAGGTTTGCTCCCAACATTTACCAGCCCGGGGGAGTCCTTAACCCTTTGGTCAGCCCTTGGCCGATTGCACAGTGGGGCTTAGATATAGTGGGATCATTTTCGAGGGTAGTGGGGAATAATAGGTGGTTGCTCGTCGGGACGGACTACTTCACCAAGTGGGTTGAGGCAAAGCCCCTCTCGAACAACAGAGACATGGATGCAAAGAAGTTTGTCTGGAAAAACATCATTACTAGGTTTGGGGTCCCGTGCACCCTCATCTCGGACAACGGCCTACAGTTTGACAGTAAGGCATTCAAAAAATATTGTGAAGATTTCGGCATCACAAACAGGTATTCTACCCTAGCCTACCCGCAAGGGAATGGCCAGGCCGAAGCAGTGAACAAAACGATAGTAAACGAGCTCAAGAAGAGGTTGGACGATGCCAAGGGCAGATGGGTAGAAGAAGTGCTACACGTATTATGGAATTATCGAACTACACCACGAAGGTCCACGGGGGAGACACCCTATTCGATGGCTTATGGTGCTGAAGCTGTAATCCCTCTAAAAATGGGGTTTTCGACGATGAGGACTCATTCCTTCGCCCTAGGCGACAATAACGCTTTGCTATAGAAGGAGCTAGACTTGATAAAAGAAAGGCGAGAGAATGCTATGGTCCGGCTAGCTTGCTACCAGCAGAAACTTAATCAAGGGTACGACTCCCACGTAAAATCTAGGCTCCTTGCTCCTAGAGACTTAGTCCTGAGGAAAGTCGTTGGAACCGCTAAGGACCCAGCATGGGGAAAGTTAGGACCAAACTGGGAAGGACCCTACAGCATAACCTCAGTGGCCGGCATAGGGTCATATTATCTCGCTGACTTGGAAGACAAACCTGTAAAACGGCCTTGGAATGTAAATAACCTCCGAAGGTACTACTATTAATGAAAGGCGTACACGTCATGCGTTTGGATATCATTGTATTGTGTTAATTGTTAATATGTTAACCTTCAATGACAAACTTAGATCCAACTTTCTTTTTAACTGAGTGTTAATGTCAACCTTGGCTACGCCGGGTCTTCGGACCTTTTGCCTTGGAAAAATTTAACATGCAGTTCATTTTTAACTAAGTGTTAATGTCAACCTTGGCTACGCCGAGTCTTCGGACCTTCTGCCTGGGGAAAATTTAACATGCGGTTCATTTTTAACTAAGTGTTAATGTCAACCGTGGCTATGCCAGGTCCTCAGACCTCCTGTCTTGGGAAAATTTAACATGCAGTTCATTTTTAACTAAGTGTTAATGTCAACCTTGGTTACGCCAAGTCCTCGGATCTTCTGCCTTGGGAAAATTTAACATGCGGTTCATTTTTAACTAAGTATTAATGTCAACCTTGGTTACGCCGGGTCTTCGGACCTTCTGCCCTGAGAAAATTTGATAGGCAATTTATTATTTACCAAGTGTTAGCATTACCCTCAGCTTTGGGAAATTTAACACATATTTCATTTTTTTAGTAATTGTTATTGTCAACTGTACGTGGTTAAATTGCTCTTATGGTTAAACCGCGCTTATCTTAGTTTCAGACATGCTTCTGTGCACCTAGCTATTTATTTATTAACCCAATTATGTCGGAAAGGGGTATTGGGTTACTTAGGATTCACATGCAACTTATGGCGTAATAAGACAAGTTATACGGCAATAAACGCAATGCATCAAGAAAGTGACAAATCAGAAGCAAAACGCTGAAAGTTATTAAAACTGTTTACATTAAGGCTAGAAATGAAAATTACAAAATAAATATTTGACAGTAAACTCCCTAAAGGAAAAAGCTGCGCGAGGAGGGAGCCTGAGATGGCCTATCCCTTTATCTTCAGTGAAGGGTCCTTTTCCCGACTTAGTTAAGGGCTCCTTGGCCTGACCCTCCATTTCAGTTCACTTCGGCTCGGTCTCGGACGGGACCTGGACTTGCTTCCTCTTGTCTTTTGCTTTGGGCGGACGTATAACCTGGCCAACTGGCTTGCCCGACCCCTTCTCGGCCCCTTTATTAAAAGCAGCGACTTCTTTGGGAGGAGGGACTTGCTCTTGGACGGAGGGAGGCAGCATTAGGGCCAGAGTCTCAGGAGCAACCGAAGTGGCTGGTGGGTCTTCGATAACTCTGATATCCTTGGGATACTAGACCTTCTCTGCCCCCCTCTACTCGGAGTTAGCAGGGACTTCCGCCATGTTTAGGGCTTCCGCCCAAACTTGCTGGTAGTATTCCCTGCACAACTCCGCCAGCTCTTCGGCTAATCGGTTCTCCGTCGTCTCGATTCCCTCATTATACGCAGCTTTGGTGGCGGCCTCCACGGTCTCCCTTATGGTGTGAGCCACTTCTTTGGCTTGAGCAAGCTGCCTTTTCAAGTCCGAGATCTCCTGCCCAGCTTTAGACAGTGCCTCGTCCTTTTGGTGCAGCAGCTTGCGTTGGCTCTCCAACTAGGCCTCCGCAGTCTTTAGGCCAGCGTCGGCGCTCCTCCTCTCACTCTGCTCCTGGGTCAGCTTAGCGGCCAGGTCGCTCTTCTCAGCCTCAGTGAGACCTAAATCCTTCTCGACCTCCGCCCTGGCCTCCTGCTCGGCCGATGTCTAGTTCTGGTAGTGCCCCACCAGCTGCTCGGCAGCAAAAACCTCCTAGATGGCCTGCGGAGAGAAATTTCGACAGATACACAATGGAGTTAGACACGTGAGGGTTTAAATAATGACGACGAATTAAAAGGGGGGGATAGCTCATACCAAGCCCAGATCCCTTTTCAGGGAAAGAAAGAGGCGTGTCCAACCCATCTTCCCCAACTCCTCCATGTCCCTTAGCAAGAGGAGAGGCTACTCTAGGGCATTAGCCAGATGAGGGGCATGAACCCTCTGGAAACCCCTGATGCTTGCTTGGAGAGGTATCGGAGCTCTGTCCACCTCCAGTACAGGGGACCAGCTGAACTCCCCTCGGTGAACCTCAGCCTGCTGGCGGAACTCCCCGCTCTCCACGGACGAGGATCGCGCCACGTCCTTAGCAACTTGCTGCTGCTGTTGTTATTTTTGTTTCTTCTCTAGCTCCTTGTCCGCCTTCTCGCTCTCGTTTCTCCTCTTCTCTGGGAGGTTAGGAGGGGGAAGAAGTGGGTCGGAAGGAGGGGGAGGTGGAGGTAGAGGCAGCCTCGGCTGGGACCCAAAGGTGTCCTTCTTAGAGACTTGAGCGCCCTTCTTTCTAACAAAGAGTGACCTTAAAGTCGAGATATCGTCATCTTCCTAGGAGGAATCTTCTGGTCGGGCGATAACTAAACCCTTAATACCTGAGTTCCTGTCCGAGTTGCCCTCTTCTTCGTTCGAGATATTGACCACGTGGTCCTCCAAAGGTCTCTCGGCTTCCTCCAAATGGAATCGATCTATCTCTCCGTCGAGGGATGGGGGGGAGGCCATGGATTTTGCTCAGACATCTAGTATTCCAAGCCCCACTGCGAGAGGGGCGGCTACAACAGGACGCCCATAGAGGATGATGGACAGGTCATCAAGCAAGTCGCGGGTGGCAAGGAAATCGGGTTTGGAGACGTATATCCTCCCACGTCTCCGGTCATTGGTGAGGATGGTGTTACCAATGTCTTGGAAGACGTTTGACAGGGGCTCGTACCCTAAAATGAGATGAGCCGCTCTCACCTGTAGGTCTCCGTTCACAAAGACTTCTGATCTAAAGACTCTGTTAAAGTCCGAGATGCTAGCTTCGCTCAGCCGAGGCGACGTATGCCGTTTGTCTGCAAGAGGGACAGCATAGAAACCAAACACGGTTAGATACAAATAGTAAAGCGAGCAAGGAAAGCATCAAAAGGCGATTAGCCTACGAGATGAAACTATAAGGGGCAAAACTTCGTATTAGAAATCCTAGATCCTAGGGAACCACGCCTAGTCTTCCCTCTCTGATTGGATAGTGGAGATCATCGTGCCATCTCCCAAAAGCGATGAGATAGTCATCCTTCATGCCTTTGTTAGACTTGGGGAGGCAGGATATGAGCCTAACGATGTTGGACCTCGATTTGAGGTAGTAACCTACGTCTGACAACCGGTGGCACTTATACAAGAGGACAACATCGCGCCACGTGAGTTGCAAGCCCATCTGCTCATTTAGAGTGTCAACACAACCTAAGACCCTAAGCATATTGGGTGTACATTGGTCAAGGCACAACCTATGGTTGCGCAAGTATTCGCTGGTCACGTTTTTCATGGAGAGCGTCATCCCACCCTCTAAGAAGGCGATTATGGGAATGACAACCTGCCCCTCATTCCTAGAATTCGCTACGGCTTCTAGAGGGCAGTATTCTAGACCCACTTTCAGAGGAATGTGATATTTGGCTCGGAATCCCTCCATACCAGAAGCCGTGTCTACTAGACACTTGAACCTACCCATCGGGTTGGAATAAGGGTGAAAGTTTAGAAAGAAAGAGGGTAAAGGTTGACAACCGAGGAGAAAAGTGCTTGATAAAAGGGAACTTACTAAGGAAAGATGTGCGATCTTCTAAGAACTTCTTGAAAGGAAATAAGGTTGAGAGCTTCCAGGATGTGCTTGCTTTCTGGGAGTAATGGCAGGATTCATGATTACCTAAACGCCTTGAATGATTAAGGGGCGGCAGTTTATAAAAGTTATCCCGCTTGAATTTTTGGGAAGAAAACTGAGCCGTTGGATCTACATCTCACCGTTGAACATGGGCGACAGAGAGTTACTCAGTGCAATTAATGCGGGCGTTGCAGGTTACGAAGCGTCATGAGCCTTTTCCAAAAGGCGTGGGTAGACTTCTCACGTGCAATACTTGGGAGATCACGTGAAGGCAGTGCTCGCAGGTCAAAAACTCATTTCTCTTCTCGGATCGGAGCCAAATGAATTTTCGAGGGGCTATTGTGGGGGACAGAAGTGTCAAAATACCTATTTAGGCCTTGGGCCTGGTCCGAGAATGTTGACTCCTCCAAAAGGCTGCAGGGCGAGAATGAGGCCACCTAACTTAGGGGCCCAGAAGCCCACCGATCGAGTCATTAGCCTATTGGGAAAGGTCCGAGGAGAAAGGTCTCCTCGGATAACTGAAACAAGGGGCATGAGGTGCACCACGATGCCCAGGAAGAAACATATAGAGCTCATCAACCAATGTTGCACTCAGCAGAATGCAGAGGGGAGAACAAGTAGGGAGTACTTTACATAAAGCCGCTACCATCGCATTAAAGGCTTCACACCTACCTATCTGGCCGCATTAATGAGGAAGTGACCCTTGAGGGGACGGTGATCAGCCTTATGGCCATTGAGAAAGGTTCCCAAGAAGGCAATGGATGGGAAAGGGATCTGCATTTATGGTTCCATAAATAGGAACATGGGGGGAGGGAGGAATATAAATAGAGAGGGGGAGAGCATTAGAGGGGGATCGGGCTTCTTCAAGACAAAGGCTTCTTCTCCCAAGCAGAACAAGGAAAATGGATACAGGGCCTCCTCGGCTCGAGTCCGAGGGTAGTTAGAATCACGCTACCAGCTCATTGCACGTAATCGTGGACTTAGCCCAAACGCAACTGCTTTCTATTGTCCCAAGTAGTCTAGGCTTCAAGCCCACTCTCTACAAATTCTATTGTTCAGGCCATTTAGGCAGGCCCTTATCACGCACTTAGGTCTAGGCCTGATTTGTGTCCTTACAGATTACATCCTTGAGGTAAGAGCTTAAAAAATCTTGTTCTTTTGTCAAATTTTGATTTTATGTGGTATTAGAATAATTTCTTATGTGGGTATTTTGGCTAGTAGTGAAACTATTTAATTACTTGAGAGTTTTAATGATGCAAACAAAGAAAATTTTGGATTTATTTTTCGGTAAACTAAATGTTGTTACTACAGATTTTTCTATGTTCAGTAACTTAATCTTTTTCTATACTTTCGTGCGTTAAGCGTAGAGAGATTCTGCATATTTTCTTAAAATGTTAGGTGTTTTTGCGCAGACTTTCTTTCAGTAACAGTGCCGAAGTAGTGGATTTAATGAAGAAAAAAAAATGTTGTTTTTCCCGTAAGGCCATGTGCCTAACCGTACTTGGAGTTGGTAGGTGGCATGAGATTTTGAGATGATAATGGTGGCAGTGGCAGAGAAAAAGAAAAAAAAAAAAAAAAAAAAAGAAGAAGAAGGAAAGGTGTAAACGTAATTGTGTTCAGGTGGTGTTTTTTTTTATAAATTGGCTTTTGACTTTATAGGTATTCTATAGTCTATATCCCTAGGAAACTATTTGTAGCAGAAAGTACAGAAAATATATGATATGAATAGGTGGATTTTTGGTGTGAGATAACAGTGGATAGTTATGAGATATTTTTAATAGTCTCTTTATCTGGCCGGGTACCATTATAAGTTCTTCTTAAATTATTTAATTGTTGAGTAAAAATATTTGAAAATTGTTTTAGGTGATATCTAAGGATTTTAGAGGATTTGTTAAGGAAAAGTTTCTTTTGGAATAGCTTTTGGAGGTAAGTAACCTTATCCAAATTGGTTTTATTCTGCGTATTTTAACTACTGAAATTTGTATATAGTTGTTACATTTTTATTTCTATTGTATTACTGATTTCAAGTAAATAATTATCACAAATATATCTTAATACTGAATATATGATGTATTTTATTTAGTTGTTTTTTTTTAGCTATACTGATTCAAAGTCAAGAATAAAGAATTTTCACAAAATATATATGAGCATTGAATATAAAATTTATTTTATTTAAATGTTTTTTTTTTATTTGTTATGTTGATTTAAAGTCAAGGATATAGAAATATCACAAATATATTTGAATATTGAATATATGATTATATATATATGTATTTGAATAAGATATATTTTTGTTAGAAACTATGATTTCATATATACAATTATGAACAATCTGACTATGAATTGATTCTGATGCCCAAACCAATGGGGGTTATTCATTGGTACTCTGATACCCAACCAATGGGGTTATTCATTGGTACTCTGATACTCAGCCAATGGTGGTTATTAATTGGTACTCTGATACCCAGCCAATGAGAGTTATTCATTGCTACTCTGATACCTAGTCATGGGGATATAGCGTGACCATAGTCATAAGATTGTTAACAATATGAATTACATTTGAATATTTGAACAATTTGAGTCCTTAAAACTACATATGTGAATTTGAAAATGTTTGAGTATTTGAACTATTTTGAGTCATTAAAACTGCTTATGTATTTTTGGAACTTATTGTAAGTTATAGTTTTTGATATATGAAAAACTGACTACTTTCTAACCATCTATGATATATTTGTAAGATTAAAGTATGTGATCTATTTGTAACTTATTATTTTAAGACTATGAAACTCCTTAGTTATTTTTGAAAAAAAAAATCCGTAGTATATTATACTTTTGAAAACTCATATTACATCTTATTATTTTATAGATTTATTGCTTGATAGAGCTAATTAGGACATTGGTTACTTATTGAGTTGTCAGCTCACCCCTTTTTTCCCCTCCAGTTTCAGATTGTGAAAAATAGCAACTTTTTGGAGTTTTGATGTTGTGTTGTGAGCAGGAAAAGAAGCTTAGTGATTTTGGGATTGGATGGCCTTTTAATAGTTTTATATTTATTGGCCAATTAACATTATGTACATGAGGTTTGGATTTTGATCCTATTAAATTATTGGAGATCTATTTATAAAGAAATTTTTGAGATATTTTGAATTTATTTGAATTAATTTTCGAGGATAATTTTAGTTGCAAAGAAGGCCTTGCACACTTGTAGGGTGCTTACTTTATAAGCGTACGGTAGTTGTCACAATTGCTTAGGTTATGATCTTGTAGCCTTTATGCTAGGTTTTGATTTAGAATGAAATTTGCTCCCTAGGCATTACAATTCTAGTTAATGTTTATGAAGGTTGTTAGATCATAGATAGTGTTCTTTTGACGACTTGTTGAGAAGTGTAAGTGAGGTTCCATCATATGATGATTTGTTAGGTCAAATTTGAAGGATTTGATATTTATTTCTCTTGGGTTATGCCTACATGACTTATAAAACAAAAAGGAGGATTTTAATTGATATACTTATTTGTTCTTATACTAGTATTAAGTGGGTGTATTTTATTCTTGAAAATTTTGTAATTGATCAAATTGGTTATTAAAACTTCTTCTCATTATTATAAGGAAAAGAGAGTGAGAAAAGAACAAGCAAAGGAAATCTTCCTGCTATTTTGTGACGGATCTTCTGTAAACTTAGTTTTGCCTAATATAGTTGACCTACCTGAGGTTAGTTTGATCTGTAGGGGATTCTCATAAGTCTAACTATTGAATGATAGTTTACTAAATGTCCTATTCAGAATTTAGAGTGCTTTTAGGGAATTGGAAATTGCAAAACTTTATTTAGGGGTTAAGGTTTGATTTTCGAGCTATGATTCCTTGATTTTAGTTTATATGGAGTTAGGAAATTAACAGAAGGTTTGTAGTGTGAAAGAAAATCAATTTGTGGTTATTGTAGTTCACATTATATTATATATTATTATATAATTCAGAGGGTATCTAAAGAATTCAATAATATATCAGTGGACTTCCTTGGATTCTAATGTTAAGGATCAACTTCCTTTGGATCATTACTCTTGTTAGGGTTAACTTACATGTATTACCATAATCTAATTTATGTGTGAGGTAGTCCTTGAATGTTTTTGAGACATGTTCTATTACTTAGAAGTTTAAGGTCCTCAATTTCTTTTCTATGGACTTGGAAGAATGTTTAATATTCAGGGGAATAAGTTTTGATGCTAGAAATGTAATTCTTTGATTTTAACTAATAAGAGATAATTGATTGACTCAATAGAACATGAAGTGTGTAGAAAGCAATGTTTGTGGTATGATAAAATTGGATTAGTGAACCATATTTTGATTGAATATTGATGGATTTCGGTGGCAAGAGAGTTTGTTTTGAGAAAATATTACAATGTGAATTTTAGCCAATTCTGGTACCTTTTGTGTTATATTTTCAGATGGTTAATGATTATAAATTGCATTATACTCTAAGTTCTAGGTTGCTAAGACAATATTATTTGCAAGGTAAAAAAAAAAAAAAAAACAAAAACAAAAGTGGTTTGAGATACTTCATAGACTATTCCATTCTAGACGATGTACACTTAGAGATTATGATTTCATAATATTTATTAGGAACCCAACTCTTCAAGGAGTTCTAGCCAAGTATCATCTAGAGGTTAAAGGAGAATAATTTTTGATTATTTGTGAAGATAATTCATGATTAAGATAGATGTTCAATGACAAACCCTTATATTAATGCTTAATAGCTTATTTATGAAGACTTGGAATTTCTATTTTACAAAACTCGAGGAAGAAAAGATATACACATATTGTAAATGAGTTTTGAACTTATGAAAGAATGGAACTTTGGATGCACTACTTAATTTTGAGGTATAGAATTAAATGGATGCTAGCATTCAATGGTCTATGGTAAATCTCAAAATTTTGGATTTCTCATGTTGTAATTTTTGGTGACTACTTAGGCCTTGGAATTTTAAATTAATAATTGATGGAAAATTAGTTATTGTGGTTAATCTAAACGAATGAACCATGGAACTTTTATTCATATTGAAAGGAACTTAGAGAGCTATTTAGACTAGAGATATGTATATCTTTAAACTATGGGTAATTAAGTAAGAGATTTTATAGTGGTATTGTATTATGCAGCGGAAGCATCATGGCTCCATTTGCTTTGGAAAATTTTATTTTACAAATTTTGAAGAAGGAAAGGCCTACGCATATGTTGTGAAATAGTTTTGAACATATATTTAAGTGGAAGTAATATATAATTCAAGGGGATGTCAAAGCGTAATGATTTACGGTAGACTTTGATTGTGGTTTTCTTTTATCACAACCTTGGAGGCTCCTTCACCATTTAGAATTATTGGAGATTACTTATTGAGAAAACTATCATTTTTACTGGGTTTACTTGAACATGCAGGTTTTGAAATTTATATTCACTATGGAGGTGAATTATATTGTAATTTGGGTCAAGTGATAGGCATTAAAAAAAGAAAAAAAGAAAAAAAAGGAATTCTTCATAGTTTAATTGCTCTTATTGTGGTGATGGGTGATAAATTTAGATAGACCAATAAGATTATGGCTTTAGAGTAGCGTAGCGGAAGCATGATAAATTAGTTCAGTTTGTGATGAATTCAGAGGACTGGATTCTTATAAGTGGGGGAGATTGTAATACCCGAAAAAAAAAAAATTTAAAAGGAGTGGTACTTAAGTAATTTTCTTTGTGGGGCCAATTTTATAATTTCTAATTATAAGGGAGTTTTTAGAAAATAAGGTTGAAACCCTAACTATATATAAGCTTATTAAAGGTCAACGTATAGGGAGAAATATTTTGAGAGAAGAGACTACCCAAAGGACTGAAGTAAAGAAGGATTGGCTGCATCCTTGAGGTAAGAGCTTAAGAAATTTTGTTTTTTTGTCAAATTTAGATTTTATGTGGTATTAGAATATTTTCTTTTGTGGGCATTTTGGCCAGTAATGAAACTATTTAATTACTTGAGTGTTTTAATGATGAAAACAAAGAAAGGTTTGGATTTATTTTTTGGTAAACTAGACGCTGTTACTACAGATTTTTCTATGTTCAGTAACTTAATCTTTTTCTATACCTTCGTGCATTAAGCGTAGAGAGAAGCCGCATATTTTCTTAAAATGTTAGATGTTTTTGTGCAAACTTTCTTTCAGTAACAGTGCCGAAGTAGTGGATTTGATGAAAAAAAAGGGTTGTTTTTTCCGTAAGGCCATGTGCTTAATTGTACTTGGAGTTGTCAGGTGGAATGAGATTTTGAGATGATAATGGTGGCAGGTGGCAGAGAAAAAGAAAAAGAAAAAAAAGAAAGAAGGAAAGGTGTAAACGTAATTGTGTTCACGTGGTGTTTTCTTTATAAATTGGCTTTTGACTTTATAGGTATTCTATAGTCTATATCCCTAAGAAACTATTTGTAGCAGAAAGTACAGAAAATATATGATATGAATAGGTGGATTTTTGGTGTGAGATAATAGTGGATAGTTATGAGATATTTTTAATAGTCTCTCTATTTGGCCGGGTACCATTATAAGTTCTTCTTAAATTATTTAATTGTTGAGTAAAAATATTTGAAAATTTTTTTAGGTGATATCTAAGGATTTTAGAGGATTTGTTAAGGAAAAGTTTCTTTTAGAATAGCTTTTGGAGGTAAGTAACCTTATCCTAATTTGTTTTATTTTGCATATTTTAACTACTGAAAATTGTATATAATTGTTAAAATTTTATTTCTATTGTATTTACTGATTTCAAGTAAAAAATTATCACAAATATATCTTAATACTGAATATATGATGTATTTTATTTAGTTTTTCTTTAGCTGATAGGCCACAAACGCGTTGACCTCTTGTGATAAATTAAATTGATTAATTAGCCAAGTTATTAATTAATCAATTTAACATGCAATATCACGTGGTAGCACAAACAAATCACCAAAACTAAAGTATGCAGCGGAAAAATAAAAGACACGGTGATTTGTTTACGAATAGGGAAAACCTGACAGCAAAAACCCCACCGGGTGATTTAAGGTCACCACTTCCGAAACTCCACTATTATCACAGCAAGCGATTACAAGCAAGGAATCCCAAGTACCTTACCAACCTACAGTTGAACCCTTACCCCAATACCCAATTGAACTTGCTTTGTAGTGACAGTTTCTCCTTTCAATGCACGGCTCTCAAGTACGTGATTAACCAATTGAGCGGATCCCAGTACGCGACTTCAATTCACCAACTAGAGAGAGAGTTGTTGGCTGCAAAGTTCTTCAAATCATCTACACGATGAAGATCAAGAAGATACTCGGTTACAAAATCCTACGATGCACAATACACAGCAATCTTCTTCACAAGAGATGAACTAGGGCACGAACTTTGTCTTTGATCACAAATTGCATGAACAAGGATTGCTTAATACTTGTGCAACTTGCATCCCTGTTTGACAGCCCTTAAAACAATCCTTTTATATGTCTAGGGTTAGGAGAAAAGAAGTCCCAAAGACACATTTACGGATTGGAATTAAAACAGAACTGAAAATCTGTTTTCTTTAAATCTCGACAAATAGAGGTGTCGAGGATCTGTCGAGAAGCTGTCGAGACTTGGGCTAAAACAGCTTCTTAAATCTCGATAGATGCATGTGTCGAGACAGGTGTCGAGCTTTAATAACTTGCACTTTTCAGCTTGTTTCTTGGACAGACTTGATGATTTCAACAATTAATCTTGAAACACTGTTTCTTAAAGCGTTAAACACATCTTAAATCTACACAATTACAAGTAAAGTACGTTTTGTCTAAGGATAAGCCAATTACATAAAATAGTGACATATGTCAACAACTTGAACTACATATGTCTTAACATTAGCTATATTGATTCAAAGTAAAGAATAAAGAATTTTCACAAAATATATATGGGCATTGAATATAAGATTTATTTTATTTAAATGTTTTTTTTTTTTGGTTTGCTATGTTGATTTAAAGTCAAGGCTATAGAAATATCACAAATATATTTGAATATTGAATATATGATTATATATATGTATGTATGTATTTGTATAAGATATATTTTTGTTAGAAACTATGATTTTATATATATGATTATGGACAATCTGACTATGAATTGATTCTGATACCCAAACCAATGAGGGTTATTCATTGGTACTCTGATACCCAACCAATGTGGTTATTCATTCGTACTCTGATACTTAGCCAATGAGGGTTATTCATTGGTATTCTTATACCCAAACCAATGAAGGTTATTCATTGGTATTCTAATACCCAGCCAATGTGGGTTATTCATTGGTACTCTGATACCTAGTCACGGGGATATAGCGTGACCATAGTCATAAGATTGTTAACCATATGAATTACATTTGAATATTCGAACCATTTGAGTCCTTAAAGCTACATATGTGAATTTGAAAATGTTTGAGTATTTGAACTATTTTAAGTCATTAAAACTGCTTATACGTTTTTAGAACCTATCGTAAGTTATAGTTTTTGATATATGGAAAACTGACTACTTTTTAACCATCTATGATATATTTGTAAGATTAAATTATGTGATCAATTTGTAACTTATTATTTTAAGACTATGAAACTTCTTAGTTATTTTTGAAAAAAATCCATAGTATATTATACTTTTGAAAACTCATATTATATCTTATTATTTTATAGATTTATTGCTTGATAGAACTAATTAGGCCATTGGTTACTTATTGAGTTGTCAGCTCACCCCCTTTTCCCCTCTAGTTTCAGATTGTGAAGAATAGCAAGTTTTGGGAGTTTTGATGTTGTATTGTGAGCAGGATAAAAAGCTTATTGATTTTGGGATTAGATGGTCTTCTAATAGTTTTATATTTATTGGCCAATTGACATTATGTACATGATGTTTGGATTTTGTTACTATTAAATTATTGGAGATCTATTCATAAAGAAATTATTGAGGTATTTTGAATTTATTTGAATTAATTTTTGAGAATAATTTTAATTGCTAAGAAGGCCTTGCACACTTGTAGGGTGCTTACTTTATAAGCGTGTGGTAGTTGTCACATGCCTATCTTTATAGTTAGGTTCGGGGTGTGACAATATAATTCAAACCCCGCTTACACAAAAAATTTAATTATTGTCTTGGCTCGATGATAAATAGCAATTATAATGGAGTGAACACTATAAATTAAAATATTATTGTATCTAGAAAAAAAAAACAAAAATAAATAAATCATGATGAGTTACAATAAAAGTTAAAAGTAATTTCCATCCCCAAATAACTTCAATCTTGCTATGGAGCTATTGGTTAATGTTAGGAATGCTATAAGCATGTAGATAATAATTGTTGAATTGAGATCTAGTTAGGTAGCTAGTTACAATTCCAAGCATATTAATCACATTTAGCACATGTTAGAATTATTAATGCACATGAGAAATAATAGAACTAATAGGATGAGGCCATGTGGGTCAATGAGATTAGAGCTAGTCTCTTATGAATACATGATTATAATCCAATATGAGAGAATCAATTGAAAAATAAACCAACTTCTTAGTGCATTAGTGCATCTCTCTCTCTCTCTCTCTCTCTCTCTCTCTCTTAATCTTTCTCTTTCTCTTTCTCTTTCTCTATGGAGGGTTACTACCTCGAATTAAGTCAATTTCCTTATAATTTCTATCAATCCCCCTATAATTTATATTTATCTCCATTAGGAACCATCGGGTTCCTAACAGTTTATCTAGCCTTGTCAATAATAATTTTAGAAAACCAAACACTTTGTTATTTCAAAAAAGTCATTTGGTTAATGATGAAAAGGCGGGAAGAGCCTTTATATATTAATGAATGTTAGTTATATTGTTGTAGTCTTTGGGTTTTGTTATTGTAAGTTTGTTTACAAATGGTTATGCAACACCGACTGGCAAGGTTTGGGATGGCTGTGGAGCAATATTATTTTTTTGGTTGGTGGTAATATTATGATAATCTATGTTATGGAAGTAATTTACCTATGTTATGGTTGCTTCTTCTTTTTTGGTTATGAATGATGTTTTTTATTTAGTATATGTATTACAAGTGCCTTCAATATATATTCCTTGGAGGAATATATCTACGTTTGATGATGCTTTATCATTTTAGTTTTTGGTGTGATGGATGGCTTTGTCTTTATTCAGTATAGATGTTTACAGGTGCCTTGAATATATTCCTTGAAGGAATATATTTTTGTTTGGATGTATTATTGTATTATCTATGTTATGGATGATTTATCTCTATTTAAGATACATGTATTTTTTTGGAAGTTAATAAAAAAAGTTTTAATTTTTTAATAATTAATTTTTTTTTCATTTTACGTTGTGCCGAACACTGGAAAATATATGGGCAGCATCAGAGTAAATTGCATTCCCTAGCCAAATTTATCATATCAATTTTAATAGTTTTTAACTATAACATTAAGCAATCAACCTTCTATAGTTTGGAGTAATGCAAGTCGTGATATGTTTAATTAGTTAAATCAAAGATTCGACAAACAAACACACACACACACACACACACAGGGGAGAGGGAAAGGAGTTCTAATACAAAAACACACCGCAGATCCACTCAAAAGTCATGGTAACTTTTAAGGGAGGGTGAGACAAATTATACTACACACAACACACTCTCTTAAGCAATATGGGACAATAACCCATTCTTTTTTTCTTTTCTTTTTTGAGAAAAAAAAACAAACACAAGGGAGAGGGGAAAATACTATTATTTCTTAATACATAACAATAAGCAATGTATTTTTTCTTAATACATTAAGATGCAATCACCTATCAATAAAAATGAAAGACACAAAATACTATTATTTCTTAATACATAACAATGCAATCATCTATGAAAAGAGAACTTGACCATCTTCTTTTTATTCTTTTAATTTCTAAGTTTGGTTTATAACTATCGGGCTAAAAGTTTTTTTTTTAATTCTTTTAAGTTTTGTTTTTTGTTAAATTTTTGAGTTGAACAGTTGTCGATTGAGCTGGGATGACGGAGGGGGACCTAAAGTTTTGGAATCAAGAGGCCCAATAACAATATATATATATATATATATATATATATATATCCACTAAAAAAAATTTCTAAGGACCGGGGGGCCCGGGCCCCCTTGGCCTTTAGCTCCATCCCTGGATAAGATGAAATTTTTAGGTGCGGTTTGGATAGCTAACAAGCAACTCGTTTTGCGCCTCTACGTTTCCTTTTTTTTTTTTTTTTTTCTTTTTTTTTTTTTTTTCAACTGAGCACCTCTTGTACTGCTCATTGTCCATGAACAGTGCATTTAGGCATGTGAACAGTGCAACGTGCATGAACAGTAATTTTTTTTTTATTGTTTTTAGTTTTCAGCAAAATAAGCGGTATCCAAACGGACCCTTAGTGTTTCATGATGAACTTTAGGCATGTATGACCATTGGTCAAAGTTCGTTGAATATTAGGTTAGGTAGTTTTGTAATTTTGGCTTTTAAATTTACAAAATCAGTTAATTCACCATATGATCAAGACAAATTAATTTAGTCTTTGTGATTCCCTTGGCTTCCAAATAAATGTGTGATTTTTTGAGATTTTCCATAATTTAAAATATTTTCAAGAAAATTAGGGGTAGATAAAATATGCCATCAATAATGACAAAAATGAATATATGTTTTGTGCACAATATGATATGACCATTAAATCATAAAATACCCGACTTTGGGTTAGGTGAAATAGATGTCTTACACTTTATCATTTTGTAACCTAGACTTCGAATTTAGATTTTGAGTTGTTAAACCGGTTCTTTATTTATGTAATTTTTATTTTATAGGTTGTAACTAGGAAAGTAAAATATGTAATTTTTTTTTTCTAGGTTGTAACTAGGAAAATAAGTAATTTTATTTTTCTTTTCTAATTAGGATCAAAAGCTATGCATTTTTTTTAATAAAAAAATTAGTTAATTTCTTGAACAATGTATTTGTAAATTTAATTTTTATTCAATTAAATGTGTTACAAGTATGCAGCAAAACCTTTCCCTTAATATATTATTGATATATAATAAAGTCGTTATTATTTTTAATCTATTTCAAATGAATGTTTTGATTTCAGAGATTTTTTTTCCTGATTTAGTTCTATTAACTTTTTTGTTTAGAAGAAGTTCTACTAAGTTAATTGGAAGTATAACAACCTTTTGTATTCTTATGATTTTCTTCAATAAAAAAATATGATTGAAATTTACTATTTTAAGAACACATTATTATTATTATTATTATTATTATTATTATTATTATTATTATTATTATTATTATTATTATTATTATTATTATTAAAAATAAATAACTTGTTTTTTATTTGAATTCATGATATTCAACTAATTAAATTTAGACTTTAATATACAAAGAGAATGTTACTTTTTTACTTTTTAAAAAAACAATATTTATGGAGATAATAATTTTGAACAAGGGGCAATGATATTAACTATTAAATTATACAATCTATACAAAATGAGATGCTAAAGTAGACCAACAAAAATTGTAAATTTAATTTATATTTCTAGAAACTTTGACTAAAATGTAATTTGACTACACCATCAAATCTTGTTGTATTTTAAGTGAGATGCCCGTTTAGGATTCTAAACCTACTTTGTCACTAAATAGGTGAATAACAATAACTATTTGGTCATAGTTGTAATATTGATTTCTATTCCCATGTAATTGCCATACAATGTATTGAATATGGATTAGGATCTTATAGAACTCTTATGTGGCGTTTGGTACGGGGTAATATTTTAAGATTCTCAAGAATGTTTATAGATTTCCATTTTTAGTTGCAAATCACACTGGGGAATTAGATACCAGTGGAAATTAGATTCCCCCTTTCAGTAAGAATATGGATTCTCTTTAAAATAGATGGGTATTTAGATTCCCAAGTTTAAAAGAAATTATATTTTTTATAAATTGACAATTTTAACTATTTTTTCTTATCATTGAAGCAATTGAGATAAAATATAAAACAAATCATAAATATCTTTTTCTTTGTCTTTATCTCTTCTCGCCAAAACAACATTATCTCTTCCTGCCAAAACAACATAAACAAAATAGACAACTCTATTGATATATTCAGCTTTTCTTCTTTTAGACTATAGTTTTAATGAAGTTGTCATAGTTTATAATTTATATTTTGTTTTTCATTATTTATTTAGAGAAAGATTATTTTTTTTTAAAGACTTATACTGGATTTACAAATCTAAGGATAGAATGAGAAAAATAAATAATCCAGTTAATATTTCCTAAAAATAAACCAAATATTATAATCTCGCATTCCTAGGAATCTTATTAGATTCTCAATTAAATCAAATATAGGAATAGTTATGTTCCTAGGCATCCAAATTGCAAAACATCACATTCCTAGAAATCTAGATGCCAAAAATAATGTGGAATCCCTGTACCAAACGCCACCTTAGTATAATTTCGCTATGGAGTTCCTAAAATATTAAATTTATTTAAAAATGATTGGATTAGATTTTATCATATTATTAATAATTTAAATAAATACAAAAAAGATGGTAGTAAACAATTTTTTAATATTAAGGATGTGATAAAATATAATCCTTCATTTCAAAATAGACGGATATGACTTTGGAAACTTATTATCAATTTTAAAATTTAATCCTGCCAAAATGTTTGGTTGGGAAAATGAAAAAGTGAGAGAATTATATGTGGGAGGGATAGAAAAGGTGGAAGTATATATAAAAATTATTTTAGCTTTCTATCTCATGTGTTTGGTAAAGAGGAAGAAAAAAATGAAAACAGAGAATATGTAATTTTAAAAAAAAATACTAATAAATCCTTATTATCTTATATAATATATATGATATAATGAAGATAGAAAAAATATATATATTTACAAGGGGAAAAAATATAAAATTCAATGTAAAATTCCACTAGGGCCGGCTCAATTCATAGGCCTAAGGCTCCCAGATGGAAGAAGGCAGTTTACGTAGTAAAATATATTATATCTATTTTTCTTATTATATAACCAAAAAAAAAAAAAAATTTAAGGCCCCTCACCTAGCCAAAAAAAAAAGTCTTCTCTATTGGTCAATAAAATGTATTGTTTATATATCTTACATTTGTTTTAACCAAAAATTATTTTGTCTTCAAATATTGTGCTTCTCGTTAATATGTTTTATTCTATCTGCGGCAGTTTAAGAGTGCAAAAAAATCAGTTTCCCAAACGCGTGAAAGTTGAGTATATTCTTCATTTATTTCTCTACCAAAGTTAAAATAATAATTAATAGTTTTTCAGACAAATTCATTATTGAAATCTAATGTTTGTCACCTGAATCTTAACATTGTCAAGAGTGATGGTGGCTATTTCAAACATAATATTATTTGGATGGTTTAGATTTATTTTCAAAACTAAAATTTTAAAAGTTTTACAAATAGATGTAAATACACTAATCAACGTATTAATCATATAAAAAAGTTTTATTTTTTTTTCAAATGGATGTATTGCTTATAGAATATTATTACCAATATCAGTTACAGTTGTGTCCTCAAAAATGAGTTATCGAAAATTAAAATTGATTGCATCCTATATATGATCGACTATACCATAAAAAAATTAAGTGGATAAGGTATACTACCAATTGAAAGAAATGTTTGTGGAACTTGAACACAAACACATAATTACTAATTTTACATCTCAAAAAGCATGAGAAAAAGATTTTGAATAAAAAATCAAATTATAAATAGTATTTATTTAAAATTTAAATATAAGAAAATGCTCCATTTAAGTGCCTCTTTGGGCCTTAAAATGGGTTGACCAATGAGCATACCCCCATTCAACCCACCCCATTTATTTATTTATTTTTATCATTCCTCATTTTCATCGTACCACATAAGAAAAAAAAATCTCATTTTTCATCAAGATTTACTTAAACCAAAAGGACTAACAAATTTCGTGGTATTTGAGTATTTCTAATAAAACATTTAGAGACATTTCTGATTTAAATTCTATTACATGAATACAAATCATTTTTCACATTTTGTGTGTTCTATTTATGCTCCATAAATCATAACTTATTATATGTTTAGTTAACTTATAAAATAACCAAAATTTAAAACCAAAAAAAAAAAACACACACACACACACAGTATCATAATTTGTATAGTATAAATGAGGCAGAAAATTTGTATTCTTCTTACACCTTAACCTTATTATCGAATTATAAAAAGAAACATGGTGTAAGAGTAGTGCTATGTGGGTTCGAGGAAACGGTGGAGATGTTGCAGCAAGAGATGCGAAGTTTTTTTGCTTTGTAGACTTTGACCCGGAGATCTAGCGAGAAGCGAAGTGGAAAGGGGAAAAAAAGGTAGCATCGACAACTGGGGAAGGAAAGGAAACTACTTTCCCTGAACTTTCCTTAAATTTGCCACACGTCTAAACATCACTCACCGAACTCAAACGTCATTTTTGACTTCCTAATCCTTAACTTCTGCACCGTCTTTCATTAGCGGAATAAAAAATATTCCACTGTTATTATTATCAAAACCACCCTCCCACAACCCCCCCAAAAAAAAAACCACCCACCGACAAAAACAAATATCCCAAAACCATAATTATAGATTTTTTTAAAATATTTTTTTATAAAATTAAAAATTTAAGATTCTACGTAAATTCCTACAAGAATAATGTGGTGGATAGAATAGAACTTTGAATTGCGTGCCCTTCAATTTTATTGAGCCCGTTATCCTAATATCTTTAGAGGAATATCATCATAAATAAAGATTATTTGTCTTAAAATGTTTCATTTTATATTTTGCTAATTATAGATAAATATCATCATAAATAAATATTATTTGTCTTAAAATATTTCATTTTATATTGAGTTAATTATAAAAACTTATCGCACATAAATTTTTATAAAAAATTTAATTTATATATATATATTTTTTATAGGTTATCCTAATAAGTGATTTTAAGGAATTGGTTTTTAAGAAGATTTTGACATAATTTTAATAGGAAAAGAAAAAAATTAACCAATAACTTTCTTTAAATGAAATATTAACTAATATGTTAAGAGGATTCATTAGCATTTTTCATATTTTATATCATAAATTCATGATTGAATAGGCGTATAAAGTGGAACACTCAGGCAAAATATGGCTGATGATTTTTATATTCCATAATCATACTTCTCAAAAAAAAAAAAAAAAATTCCATAATCATCATCACATGATAAGCACTCAAAATTAAAATAAAAAGGAAATCTTGCATTCAAGGAATTTTACACTTTTACTTCGTCACGTCATTTGAAACGCACGCTGACTCAGAAACAAAAACTGAGAAACGAAAAGAACTCTCTCTCTCTCTCTCTCTCTCTCTGAGTATCATTACAACTCTTTCGTTTCCATCAAGACTTTCTCTCTGTCTCTGAGTGTTCCTCAATCCATGGCGGAGCGTGGATCGTACGGTCTGCCTCCTCGACTAGGTTTGATTTCTAACCTCTCATTTATTTATGGCTAATTTTATTCTTCTTTTGAATTATTTTTTTCATTTCAATGGGTTTAGGTTTTTTTCAATTACTTTTTAGATTTAGTGTTTTCGTTTAGGTTTTGGGTTTTGAAGAAATTAATTTTTGTTTTTGTTTAGCTAAGCTTAGTTTTATGAGTTTAATGGTTGGTGGTATTTAAATGAGTTGCATTACTTTCTCAAAGATTTATCTGAAAAATGGGGATTAATTTGTATCTGACTGGTTTTCTATAACAATTTGTAGATTACAACATGCATAATGGTCAGCTTGTGTGAAAGATTACTTTGGATCTTAATTTTGGGTTATTGTTATTGTTGTTGTTGTT
The DNA here is from genome assembly GCA_032878915.1 of Castanopsis chinensis. Lineage (NCBI taxonomy): Eukaryota > Viridiplantae > Streptophyta > Magnoliopsida > Fagales > Fagaceae > Castanopsis > Castanopsis chinensis. Next base: position 3,571,783 of record JAVQMG010000086.1, read on the forward strand.
TTGTATTTTTTTTTTCCTTCCCTTTTTGGGTTTTCCAACAATATAGCTATTTCTGCTTTTGATTAAACCACTCATGATATCACTTTGGAAGAATGAGATTAAGAATTATTGTAATTTTAGTTAACTTGGAGGTGGCACAAGAAAAAGTGGGAAGTTCAATAAATTTGAATCTTGACTCTTGAGCTAGTGAGAAAGGAATTGCAGAGCTATCCGTAAATTTTTTATTTTATTTTATTTTATTTTTTTTTAATGGATAAGAAATAAATTTTTATTAGATTGAGGGAAGAATGCATGCAAAAAATTCAACCAATCTATGAATTCTAAAAGAGAAGAAAACTAGATTGTGGTAAGTGCGTATTACCATCTTCTAGCTGGCCATAGTGGTCATTTTTTTCCGTGGCGGGCAAGGTTGGTTTGGTCGCCATCAGAATGGATATATATGGATTGTTGTTTCTCATTATTTGATGTGGTGTATTTGGAAGGAAAGAAATAATAGGTGCTTTGAAGACAGGGAGAGCTCTGTGCCTGATCTCAAGTTATACTTTTTAGAACCATATCGGACTGGTTATCAGTGGGGAGAAACCCATGTATACTCCCTGTATACCTGGGTGTCTCTTTTTTGATATCAATAAATCTTTATTACTTTTATATATATATATATATATATATATATATATAAAAACTAGATGTGGCCACAAGCAAACATCCACACATACACTGATCTCAAAAGTAAGACTTAGCTGCACTGTGGAATGTTTAATACCATTGAGGTCTGTTTATTTTGATGTAAAACATTTTCTGGAAAATGTTTTCCTTATTTTTAGGCCTGGTCAAATCAAAATCATTTTCGGTTGACCAGGAAAAAACATCCTCTTTGTTGCTCTCCCTTCAAATGGTCTACATGATACATAGTAGAACAGTAGGATTCCAAACAAATCCTTCTAACAGGAAAAATCTGATGAACAGCTTTCAAGAGTATCAACCACTATACTCCAAGTAAAGAGCTTCCTCTTTCTGCAAAGGAGTAGTTTTTAAAGCATTGTGACCTGTAGGAACAAAACACACAATCATGTTATTAGTTGCATAGCTATTAGGGCTTATTCAGTGATGGAGCATAAGCCACTGGAATAGAGTATCCTGGCAATTTAACTTTCAGATGCTCTCGGGCTTTAATATTAAATGCTGTTCTGAAGGACAATCACCAACTAATTTTCTTTTTCTTAGTAGCAGTGTCTGATTTGCACTTATCCTCAGGCTAAATTACTAGAATAAGTTAATAATTGGACTTGTTTAGGCTTCTTCCTCTGTTCAACCTCTTCTCCCATTCTTTGCAATTATGTTTGTTTTTCCTGTTACATGTTAGGACATTTTTTTAGTGCCACTGGTGTCTGTCTTGTGTCGTGACTCTGTCCGGTGAATAGTGATATCAAGATTCGAACTCTGAAGTATCCAAATGTCCAGACTTGTAATAGGAAAAACATTCTGATATGGATCAGATTCTAAGATAGTATATCATAGTCTCTGATACATAGTCTTGTGTCATGACTCTGTCCGGTGAATGGTGATATCAAGATTCTAACCCTGAAGTATCCAAATGTCCAAACGTGTAATAGGAAAAACAATCTGATATGGATCAGATTCTAAGATAGTATATCATAGTCTCTGATACATATCAGATTGTTTTTTCGGTGTACAATACGTCTACAGTGCATCATATTGGCTTACGTTTGGGGCTTTTTTTTTTTTTTTGGGTGTGGGAATGCCTAATTTTACTCATCAAGTCAGTCTGTACCTTATTCAACTATTTGTGTGGGTGAGATTGGGAGGTCTTTGTCTCTGATTTTCTTCCTTGCTCACTCTCTCTTTTGTACTCTCTAGCTTTGAAACACACAATTCCTCAAGTTTTGAGATAATTTATCTCACGCTAATAATATATGTTCTTCTTGGCACTTTCTCTCGGTTACTATGTTTGACAGTTCACATCTAAATGTTACTTTGGGAATGCACTTTTTTAATTCACAGTTTGTCTGTTATTTTATATGCAGATATTAAACATATACTATCAGAAGCCCAAACTCGATGGTTGAGACCTGCAGAAATTTGTGAAATTCTTCGTAATTATCAGAAGTTTCAAATTGCATCAGAGCCTCCGAACAGGCCCATGAGTATGATTCTTGTAAATCTTTCAAAAAAATGGAAATAAAATTAAGATTTGTTTGGCATCATGATTCCATGCGCAGTGTATTTTGTCTAGATTAAATGAATTTACATTGAGTATTTCGTCATGATTTCTATGACTTTCTGTGTGCTTGTAAGTTTTATTAGTAGTGGATTAGCAATTTGGTTTTACTGTCAGTGGACATTTATGTTTAAAAATTTTAAGTGAAATACAAGTATACCTGTTCACATGGTCATGACTTATGCTCATACAATTACTTGTGATGTCCAAGCTAATCCTCAGACATACTATTATGCTGTACATATGTAAATATGGTGTATTTCTGGTTCTTATCTTCTTGGCTCATGGAATGGTGAATTACTTCTTGTTCTGAATGGGTTTGTAAGCCCTGTCTCGTCATCTAACGTTAGATTGTAGCTAGTGTCGTATGATGTCCAGGAATTGGTAGTTGCCCTCGCCCCAGAAACTTGTGTCTGACATAGGGAGGAATAGTTACGGGAATTTAGATGTGATTGCTTCTATTTTTCATGCTAATCCATCGCTTTTTCTCTGGCGATCCATTTGTTTGGAAATTTATATTCTTAATTTTGGCAAGCTACTCATATGTTCCTTATTATTGGATAAAAATATTCTTGGATTGTTTCAAAAGTATGTCCAAGTTATACGGAGTATATGTTTGGGCATTGAGCATATTATTGTTTTTAAGATAAAAATAATTCTTGGATCATTTCAAAAGTATGTTAAAGTTATATGGAGAAAATGTTTGGGCATTGGAAATATTATCTTTCATTGTGTTACCAATTATTAGTGTTGGGAATCTGTTTCTTGCTCTTAAAGGGTTGTTTTTAATTCCCAATGTTCAGTGTCTAAATCTTTTTCTGTTTCAGCTTGAACACAGAATTTATAGTGTCATGAGAAAGCTCTGAACATAGGATGATTTCTTATTTGTCTTTATCCCATATTCCTAAGAGTGTTGCTTATAACATAGAAAAGCTTCAAAGAGACTTTTTGTGGGGAGATATTGGAGAAGAATTTAAATTTCATTTGGTTAATTGGAGACAGGTTTGTGACCCAATTCAGAGAGGCGGTTTGAGTGTTAGAAATTGGCAGAGTTTAATAAAGCAATATTGGGTAAGTGGCTCTGGCACTATGCTCATGATAGGGAGGCTTTATGGCGGAGGGTGGTATGCAGTAAATATGGTAGTATGTGGGGTGGCTGGTACTCTAATCGGTTTAGAGGAATGTATGGGGTTAGTTTTTGGAAGAATATGAGGGAAGGATGGGATCAATTTGCACATTTCATTAGTTTCAAGGTGGGTGATGGAACTAGAATAGAATTTTGGCAAGATCCATGGTGTGGCACTCAATTACTACTAGAGAGGTTTCCTGAATTATATAGAATAGCAAGTGATGTGGAGGCTTTGGTGGCGGATTGCTTGATTTTAGAAGGGGAGACACTCGGTTTGGTTATCAGGTTGGCTCATACAGTTAATGATTGGGAGCTAGAATCAGTGGCCAATTTCATGGATCTTATTTATTTGTGTGATCAATCATAGTGGCATGGATATTATATGTTGGAATCCCTCTCCTAGGAGTATGTTTGAAGTAAAATCTTATTTTTGATTACTTCATTCTTCCACTTGATTATCTTTTCCTTGGAAAATTGTGTGGAAGCCAACAGTCCATTGGACAGCGGCCATAGGGAAAATTCTGACTATTGATAATTTATGGAAATGGAGGATCCTAATTATTGATTGGTGCTGTATGTGCAAGTCAGCGGGAGAAACTGTAAATCATTTACATATTCATTGCCCTATTGCTTATGAGATATGGATCATGATTTTCACATTATTTGGGGTCATACGATCTAGAGTGTGATCCCCCGTTGTCTCATGTGGTGCCTTTGGTATGAGAGGAATGCACGGACTTTTGAGGGACGGGAGAAATCAATGCCTGATCTTTTTTTCGTCTCAAATCTTTATTTGAGTGGATGAATGCCTCTCTATTTTCCTTTGATCACACGTTTGAGATGCTTGACTTTTGTTCTTTTGGTGCTTGGTTTGTTTGACTTTTGTTCTTTTGGTGCTTGGTTTGTTTTGTAATCTGTGCACACATTCTGTGTACAATGGTCTGCTTTTTGATTTTTAATAAAAGTTTAATTACTCATAAAAAAAGGATGATTTATTATTTCGTTTTTTAGTTGGCTAGGCAATAACTTTGTCTTCGATTAAAAGGACAATTAATCATCTATTGCTTCAATTTAAGTAGATATTTTTAAAAAGTCATATCGTGACAGTTTTCAACTGTGCAGGTGGTTCTCTTTTTCTTTTTGATAGGAAGGTTTTAAGATATTTTAGAAAGGACGGACATAATTGGAGGAAGAAAAAAGATGGAAAGACTGTGAAGGAGGCTCATGAGAAGCTAAAGGTAAGCTTGCCAAAAAGGTCAATTACTGATGTGTAGTTCATGTTTTTGTGATTGATCCTGTGTAACTCACACAAATGCCTAAATGGCTATGACATGGCTGATTAGTTATTTAATCATTTTAGCATGCATATGTTACTTAACTCATATTTTGTTTGTGGAGATTCTTTTGACGAAAAGGATTGTTCATACGACTCTTTTAGAGGTTATTGAGGGTCTGATGGGTAACATACTTCAAGCAATTTTAGGTTGGGAGCGTTGATGTGCTTCATTGCTATTATGCCCATGGAGAAGAGAATGAAAACTTTCAAAGGCGCAGTTATTGGATGCTTGAACAGTAAGTACGAACTAATTTATATTTCACTCTTTTACCAGGTGTCTTTTGAGGTCTTATCCTTGCCTCTTTTGATATGTTGGGAGTAATTGAAAGCTTGAATTATTGGACAGGATCCTCGAAAAGAAAATGCATATTTTGTCATTAAGGCAAAACTTGCTAACAATGTATTATGGTCAGCTTTGAGGATGTTAGTGTGTGGTTTATTCCTATGGACTTTGTTGATTGACTCTTATCTGAATCTCTGCTACTATCCATGTTGATAGAACTTGTCTTCTCCTTTTAGAGCCTTTACCTGCACAAGAATGCTTCCTCACCTTGGTACCTTTTCTTACTAACAAAGATTGAGAGATTAGTTGCATACTCTTAGGCCTTGTGTGTTGTGGGCCTCACAGAAGGCTTCTGAAAAGGCCTCAACCAAATACAAAAGGGTGGGTGGTTGTTAGTGTGGACTTAGGTGGAGAAATTATGAGGTTCTCATGGTGCACCGTTCCACTAAAAGATTCCCACCTATTTAAAATTGTTGAGTTAGAAATTTTTTTTAAACAAAAATTGATTATTGACTCAACAGTTTTAAATAAGTGGAAGTTTTTTAGTGGAATGGTAGACAAGTGAAGTGGTCCACCATGAGGACTGTATAATTTCTCAGTTAGGTGTTCTTAGTTGTATTAATGTTCTTATATATACTTATAGCTTCTGGTAATTTGAGGATCATTTTGAAGATTGTTGGAAAGCATGAATATGGATATGCTTAAGGCTATATATATATATGTAATACTTTATCTTGTATTGCACTTGGAATATGCAATGCTGCTTTTTTGTATTTTCCTCTCTCATTTTCTTCTTTTTCACCTCTGATCTCCCAATTTCTCCTTTCAACATTATCTTTGTTCTGCATGTTGACACAATTTATTAAAATAGAATTTGTTGTATGTTTGAAATTTTTATATTTAATTGCTACGTTGTTTGTATGATTTTTCTTGAGTTTTGTTTCAGAGCTTTAAGTTGCTTGAAATTAGACATTATGTTCTGTTTTTTTTTTTTCCAAAAATTCTGGTGGTTTTTTTTTTTTGTCTTTGGTTTTTCTGAGCTCGTTGATTCTTGCAGGGATTTGATGCACATAGTTTTTGTCCACTATTTGGAAGTTAAGGTAATGTACTTCTTCATTGTTATTGCTTCTTTTGTTGCTTTTATTGTCATTGCTATCACTGTTCTTAACTTATCATATTAGGTTTTCTGTAGTGCTTGAAACCTAGGTTGCCTAAACTGCTTAGGTTAGGGTGCTACCACTCTCAATGTAGCGGTTTTGCAACTTGAGCTCAGATCCACAGATTTTGTGGATTATTTTGACTGGATCATGGAATTTGTTTTTTTTTTTTAACATCATTAATTTTTGGCACTAAAGAAGGGAATAAAACAGGGTTTGTATGAATAAAACATCATTTTTTTTATGACGTAGGAGAGCTTCACTCAGATTTGTTGTACAATATGCTCTGTGATGTTTTGAATAAAATAAAAAGTCTTGATTCCAATTTGGTTAGACTATTGATTATAAGATGTAGCTTGTATGAATTGCTATTGTCTTGATACCAATAATTCTAGACCTTTCAGTATGATAGGGATTAATGCGTATCTGAGATCAAATCTGTGGATGCATAAGATTCTGTGGGAAATGAATCATATGATATATTGGGTTGGATGACAGAACAGATCTGGGAGCAATCCAATTTTATTTTGAGAGTCGTCATGGAATAACCGTACAGTTGTTGGGCCAAAAGCTTATTCAGGCCCTTTCCCTGCTAACTATTACCTTCTGGGTAATGGGGTTTGTGTGCATTCAGCATGCTGGAGTTTTAGACTTAGCAAACTTCAATGACAAACTGCCCCTCTTTGAATGAGGATCTTCACTCTTTACTGATGACCCATTTGTAAACACAGAATAATCCAACCAGTTAAATCCTAAGCCTCAGTTACTGATCTAAAAGTGGTGGTTCAGATCTCTTCCAAAATTTGAAAATATGATTCCTCTATGTTCAGTATTTTTTCCCTCTGAACAAAATATTAAATTTGAAGTGTAGTGGACATAGTACAATGTAATATTTTTTTTTTACTTACGATTTGTTCTTCCAATATAATATTTTTTATTTATTTATGATTTGTTCTGTGGACTTATCTTTCCATCAGGGTAGCAGGACAAATATTGGAGGCATTAAAGATAGTGATGAGGTTACTTCAAATTTCCAGAAGGATAGCCCCCCGAGTTCTAGCTTTTCCCCAAATCATAATAGAGTGCCCTGTGGAAGTACAGATTCCCCGAGCCCAGCCAGTTCTCTGACATCGTTATACGAAGATGTTGATTCTGGTAAGTTCTGCCTCTGATTTTGTTACTTTTTAACCTTGCATGTGAACTTCTGTTATAATTTATATGAGACTTGATGCAGAGGATGTTTTCCAAGCAAGCTCGACATCTCGCTCAATTCTCGAGTCGCAGCCAATGGAGAATGGTCCTCTGAGAGACAGGACAGATGCTGGTGTGTTGAATTCATATTTTCCTCATCCCTCTGCAGGTAACCGTGTTTTTTACACTTGTCTTTTTCTCCATCCTCCTTTCTTAATAATGGGATTTTGAACAACTTGGCAAAGATAACTGATTGTATGCTTGATAATCTTACAAGATGATCATGGTCTGTCATCAATTCCTGGAGCAAATTATATCTCACAAGTTTGGACAGATGGATCTAGAGAAAGTGATGACATTACTTCTCCAAAAACAATTGATTTGGCATCCTGGGAAGAGGTCTTGGAACATTCTACAAGAGGATTCCATTCTACTGTACCTTCTAATGTATCATCATCTTCCTCCCAACCTGCCTCTATGGGAGTTGTCCTTGAGGAAGAAAATATGACTTTAGGCAGGCTTTTGGCAAGTGGGAGTGTTGTCAAAGAGGAGTTTCAAAATTTTGTGCCAATCCAATCAAATTGGCAGGTAATGACCTTGCAGTCCTCTATCTGTACTATTGGCATGTCTACATCTATCTCTCACTCAACATAAGAAAAGGTTGATTTATGACAGTTATTTTCTTGCCCAAAAGATTACTATTCTATTTTCCTGCCCAAAAAAGTGTTTAAAATGAGAATTAGATTGAAGTTATAAAGAAGTTTTAAAGTTCCAAAAAAGAAGAGTAGAAGGGAAGGTATGGTTGTTTTCTTTGATTTTTTTTGGTGTTCTTGCCTATAACTATTTTATTACTATTCTTTTGGCTAGGGTAAAGCAAAATAATGTTTTAGTTGTATGTTTACAGATATATTATTAGTAGTCTGACTAAAAGGAGCTCCTAGTCTCTTTATATATTGTATGATATTGGTGATGGGTCGAGGGTGAAGTTTTGGCAAGACTGATGGTGTCGGGAGGCACCCCTTGCCGAGATAATGAGGCAAGTGCGGCTAAGCTTATGAAGTTCACTAATGGGGTCTTTATTGGGATGTAAGTTTCTTTAGGGCTGTTCTAGATCGGGAATTGGAGGCTGTGGCGAGCTTCATGGATACCATATTAGCTCTTTTTAAAGGGGGTTTAGGGAGGATAAACTGAGTTGGAAACCAGATAGAAATAAGGGGTTTATGGTTAATGATGTTTACAATCTTCTAGTGGGCTCCAATGATTTTTGTTTCCCTTGGAAAAGAATTTATAAGCAGAAGACCCCTTCTCGAGTGACTTTCTTTGTCTAGACTATGTCTTTGGAGAAATTTTAGATGATTGACAATTTACGAAAAAGGAAGTTTTGGATATTGTATTGGTGTTATATGTGCAAGTGTAATGGTGAATCGGTTGACCGTCTTTTTCTTCTTTGTCCAATTGCTATGGATTTGTGGTCTATGATTTTGGGTTTATTTGGAGTAAGTTGGGTTATGCCAAAGTTAGTTGTGGGGCTCCTTGCTTGCTAGCAAGACCGGTTTGGTCATCATCAAAATGCTCATTTATGGATAATTGTTCCCCATTGTTTAATGTGGTGTCTTTGGAGGGAAAGAAACAGTAGGTGTTTTGAAGATAGCGAGAGATCCATACTAGACCTCAGGTTATTCTTCTTTAGAACTTGATTGGATTGATTGTCTATTTTTCAAAACCAATCATTCCCTTCTATTCTTGTTTTTCTTGATTCTTGTAATTTTTGTACTTGATTTTTTGATCTTTGTACACTACCTGTGTACTGGGGTATCTCTTTTTGATATTAATGAAACTTATTACTTATCAAAAAAAAAAATAAAAAAAAACTTTATCTCATGTTTATGGACCAATTTTCAACTAAATACATGAAGGACTTGAAGAAGACTTCTGTTTACTGGTATTCCTTCATTATCAAAGTTTAAACCAGGTAAGATTTTAGTTATTGACTTATTTCACCTGCAAGATGTTTGGGATATGACTTTGAGCCATTCTCTGGTGCAATGGTAAAAGCCTTAGACTGTCAAGTGCAAGCAGGCGGGCATAGATGTTTCCTCTTAGGACTACCTTTTTTTTTTTTTTTTTTTTTTGACGAAAGAAGATAGCTCTTAGGACCACTTTCATTAGTCATTGAGTAATGTTTTTTTTTTTTTTTTAATTATTTTTTGATTGTTTGAAATTTTTCCTGCACACTCTTTTGGTTGTCAAATTTACTTTTAAGCATTTTCTAGTTGTTTCTTTAGTTTTTTAATTTCATTTTGAACATTTTATCACAGAGCTTTGAATTTTTGGTTTTATGTATTCAAATCTTCATATGTAATGTATAATTTGTTAGAGTTACTGTTGTTATTTTATACTAGTGTAAGGGAATTCTTGTAATCTTGCAATATCACTCTAATATAAATATGTGCTAGCCCCCATAGTATATTCCCAATGTACTCGGGTTGGCTGTCTTTCTTTGATCAATAAAATTTTCGTTACTTATCAAAAAAAAATAAATATGTGCTAAGGTGAGGGACTGGTTGATGAAGCCCTGAACTTTTTGTTTTTCTAATCTCTCTCTCTCTCTCTCCAGTCTTCACTTCTCCTCTTCTCTCCTTACCTTGATATTTCATATTTTCACAACTCACTTTGAAATTAGAGCATCATTCCAAATCTTGACCCAGTCCTTAGAATGCGTTAAAACAATCTGGAGGTTGTCATCTGGTGACAGAGGTGTGGTTCTGCATCTGTATAATGACATCTGCACTGACCTCAAGATTGCAGAGTCACCACACTCGGGTGACCACATTATTTGAGTTGTCGGTCTCTCTTGAGACTGATTGATGAACCTCTAATCCTTGTCTATAATCAATCCCTCTCTTTCTCCTTTCTTCTCTCCTAACCCTAATATTGCATGTTTCTGTAACTCAACTCATTTTATTGATCTTTTTTAACCTCCGGTGGTTGTGAGCTTCAAGTCTTATCCAATTGGCTGCTCGAATTTCACAATCTTTCTACTGGTTCGAGCCTGTTTTTAATAGGAAATGGACATGTTGAGGTGAAAAATTGTCCTAATGATGGAAATGATGAGGAAGAATTTGATGAGCAAGAGGGATCTGTGCCTTTATGGAGGTGGTTATTCAGGTCATGATGGATCTGTGTCATATCTTTAGGACTTAACTGGGAAATTTTTCCTTTAAAATGTGTTTTTAAAAAGAGTGAAGGAAAAAAAATTGTATTAGATCATCAAATTAATTGAAAAAAAAATTTATTAACAAAAAAGAAAGCTCAAATGGTAATTTTATTGAACATAGATTTAAGAACCTTTAATTTTTACAAACTCGCAGTTCTATTATCTGCTAATTTTTAAAATACTACAAGAAGTTTATAAAATAGTGGTCGGCTAAAAAACGCTAGTGGATTCTTGTATCTTGAATGACTAGCATGTGCAGTGACATCTGCACATCTTGTCCAGGCTGCTTAGTTTGAATATCTTCTTATTTTTTTTCTTCTTTCCTCTCAAATCTAAGGGTTGACTGGTTTTTAAGCTCGGCCGTTGTATTGAAGATACTGAACTGAATCCTAATCAGATTACAGTTTAATTAGTATTCAGTAAGACTGTTGGTTCAGTCTTGTTATTGATAACTATGTGCAGGAGCCGCTACTGTTACCCACCTATACCACTGGTTTTAATGACTGCTAATATATACTTTAAGTATAGGTATCTTGGTGATGTGCTTAATAGCTTAATCATTGTTTTGGTTTTTTGTTTCATTTTTAGGGGTGGGAGGGGCGGTGGGAATGTTTACTGATCTTTTAAAATTGTTTTTAAGCTCATTTTATTATGTTTGTGTTCCAGGTTCCTTTTGGAGACAATTCAGTAAACTTACCCATGTGGCCTACTGACCAGTCATCACATTTGGAATTGGCATATGATCCGGGCGCCACATTATTTGACCCTAAAGCTCATGATACAACTATGCGAAATGGTACTGAGCTGCTTTCTACCCCTCCTGTTCAGCAAAATGAGCAGCCTGTGCAGAACAATCATCAAATAGAGCTTACAAATACAGAATCTCAGAGTTCAATTAAATCAATATCCAAAATGGATATGCCTGTAGAAGGAAATATTAACTATGCTTTGACTCTGAAAAAGCATTTAATCGATGGTGAACAGGGCTTGAAGAAAGTTGACAGCTTTTCTCGGTGGGCTTCAAAAGAACTTGGAGATGTAGATGATTTTCACATGCGGACCTCATCTGATATATCCTGGAGCACCGTCGACTGTGGAAATGTAGTTGATGATTCTTCATTGAGCCCCTCTATCTCTCAGGACCAGTTTTTCAGTATTATAGATTTTTCACCGAAGTGGGCATACACAGACTCAGAGAATGAGGTATGAACATATGTTGACTATAGTATCCCTGCCAAAAAAAAAAAAAAACAAAAAGAAAAGGAAAAAAGTTGTTTGCACTGCATGTAACTTAACGAACCTTCTGAATAGTGAGATTTTAACTGCTCCAGAGATGCACACACAACCGTGTTTTGTCCTTTCTTTGCTAATTAATAAATAGTACTACGTTTTTATTAAGGTGCATAGATTAATTTCGTACTGTGCAAATCTGTAGTTTCATGTGTATGTGCCATTGTGCACTACTCATGGATTGTTATATTCCTATAATGTGGTAATGGGAAATTTTCTTTGCTTTAACTACAGATATGAGCTGCTTTTTCCACACAAGCAAATTTTGTATTACATTAAGAAGCATTATTGAATGTCTCCAACTTAAGTCAACTACTTTGCTTCCTAACTCCACAAAATATTTCAATTTATTTGTATAAGTTTTTCTTTTTTTACTGGTTCTGAAATGTTCTGAAATCCCACATAATGTTGCCGTCTCTATCGAGATTTGATGAGTGGCTGTGTGACGGTGAAAGAAAAATAATTGCTGTATTTCTTATTACTTCTAACTTTCTTCAATATAAAACAGGTTCTGATTATTGGAAAATTTTTGAAGAGTCTACCTGAGGTAGCAAAATGTAACTGGTCATGTATGTTTGGGGAAGTGGAGGTTCCAGCAGAAGTTTTAGCTAATGGGGTTCTTTGTTGCCGTGCTCCACCTCACAGTGTTGGGCGTGTCCCTTTCTATGTAACATGTTCCAACAGGTTAGCTTGCAGTGAAGTACGAGAATTTGACTATAGAGTTGGCTCTATTAAAGACATAGACATTGCCATTATCTATGGTGGTGCTACAACTGAAATGCTTCTTCATATGCGACTTGAGAGATTACTGTCTCTTATATCTGCCAGCCCTCCAAGTCACTTTGTTGAAGGAGTTCCGGAGAAACGAGACTTGATCAGTAAGGTTATTTCATTAAAGGAGGAAGAGGAGTATTACCGGATGGCAGAGCCAATCTCACAGAATGATCTATCTCAATATGAAGTGAAGGAGCATCTCCTTAAAATTCTGATGAAAGAAAAGTTGTACTCATGGCTACTCCATAAAGTATCTGAAGATGGCAAAGGTCCAAGTGTATTAGATGATGAGGGGCAAGGTGTGCTACATTTAGCAGCTGCCCTAGGTTATGATTGGGCCATAAAACCAATTGTAACATCAGGAGTTAGTATCAATTTCCGGGACATAAATGGTTGGACTGCCCTTCATTGGGCTGCATTCTGTGGCAGGCAAGGACTATGAATTTGATTTCTTACTTATTTATTTTACTAAATTCTATGGATGTGGTTGCATTCTATGTTTCTAAAATAAACCTATGTACTTTTGGCTTAGTGCCTAGCCTACCCCCCCTGACCATTTGGACTTAGGTAATGCAATTTTCAAAATCTTTCCCCATATAGTCAGCATTAGAAAAGAAGTTTTTAATAGGCTTGTTGTCCCTGCAGAAAGTCAAATGAAGACATCCCTCTCGTTGCTCTCTCTTTGTGGAATCACATATGTAGACTAGAATTCCTGCATACCATATGGTTACAAAAGCCTTAAATTCACTCTTATATATAATAAAACTATAATAAAATCTTTTCAAAACAACCAAAGTAATTGCATTAGTTACTTGGCTAGGACTGAATTGCAATTTGTATCGTGTGCTTTGCGGTCTGTATCAGGTTCAGAACAACTAATATTTCACCTGTTGTGTTCATGTTTGAATCCTTGTTAAATTCAGAGAGCAGACAGTTGGGTTCCTAGTCTCTCTGGGTGCATCTCCTGGAGCATTGACAGATCCATCTCCAGAATTTCCTTTGGGTAGAACACCTGCAGACCTGGCAGGTGTAAATGGACACAAAGGAATCTCTGGTTTTCTTGCAGAACATCTTTTGACTAGCTACCTCAAATCCCTAGAAATGAACGATCACAATGAAGTTAGAACAGAAGTTTCTGGACAAAAAGTTTCAGAACAGACTGTAACACCTGCGAATTATGGTGACATACCAGAGGCACTGTCGCTCAGGGATTCACTTACTGCTGTCTCTAATGCCACACAAGCTGCAGATCGTATACATCTAATGTTCAGGATGCATTCATTGGAGAGGAGACGGATCACTGAGCATGATGATGATTTAGTTAGATTTTCTGATGAACATGCTCTTTCAGTTGTAGCTGCCAAGGCACGCAAGGCTAAACAAAGTGATGGGGTAGTCCATGCTGCTGCAACACAAATACAGAAGAAGTTTCGTGGTTGGAAGAAAAGAAAAGAATTCTTAATAATCCGTCAAAGAATTGTTAAAATCCAGGTTCGAAATGCTACCCTTTCCCTTTGTTGATTTACAAAGGATCTTGCTATGGTCATCATTGGGTCCCCCCCTCCCCTTTCAAAATATTGAAGTTATACATAGTACTCTCTGAGGCCGGAGTGCTTAGAAAAATAAGTAGAGGTCTTTTATAAATGAGATAATTTGTGGGCTTTTTTGGGGAATCAAAGAGACATTTCAATATTATAATTGGGGCTACTATTTAAGAAAATCAAAGGGTGTAATCAGATTTTCTACACACAATTAAATTTTGCAAATCATGGAATCAGTTGTTAGCTTCTTTTCAATCTATGAACATGTTTTGGAATTAGGGTCGTGTCCATCTTTGGATGCATATATTATCCTGTTTCCCATTAGACTATAAAAATGTCTTATTTTAGGTTTTGCTAAGTAGTTAAGATTTTATTAACAAAGGAGAACATCAAGATGTAAGGTTCACTTACAAAATTACAATCTGACATTTAACAAATCTAGAAAATCTATGAATGTAGTAAAACAAAGGGCATTCCCAAAAGCAGTTCTCCATCATATGAGGATCTTTAAAACATCAATTACAGAATGCACAAGCCCCAAAAGAAGATACTTTTATCCCTTTTTTCCCGTTATATGATGCTAAAATGCAACTTACCTGGGAAAACAAAAGATGTTAAAATGTGAATTCAGACATATGGTCAAAAGCATTTGGAATATACTTTTATGCCTTCCGGTGAACTTCAATATACATACCTGTAAGCCATCAATTATGGATTGGTACTGATTTCTTAATTTTATGATGTGAAGGCCCATGTGAGGGGACACCAGGTGAGGAAGAAATATAGAACAATCATCTGGTCTGTAGGGATTCTGGAGAAGGTTATATTACGCTGGAGACGCAAGGGAATTGGTTTGCGGGGATTCCGATCAGATGTACGAACTGAGGACCCCAAAGTTCAAGATGTTCCCTCAAAAGAGGATGATTATGATTTTCTTAAGGATGGAAGGAAACAGACAGAGGAAAGGCTGAAAAAAGCACTCACTAGGGTGAAGTCTATGGTTCAGTATCCTGAGGCTCGGGCTCAATACAGTAGGCTGCGAACTGCTGTTGAAGGGTTTCAAGGAACCAAGGTATATATATTTATATCAATGTTTTTACTTATTCATTTAAGAATGAAAAATGAATCCACTTAAACAAATTGATTTTCCAGAAGAAGCTAGTTTTCCAAAATGATATAATTCATATATGATTTGGCAATGGAAGCTCACTCGTTTTTGTCATATGCTTGAAGTTAAATGAGTCACATTGATTGGGTGTGAACCTTAATATGTTTTATGTACCAGTAGGGTCTCTTTACCTAATAGTTTTAAGCTTCTGGGTTGGTGCCCTAACACAGTATATGAGCGTTGGTATATGCTGGAATTAAGTGGGCTTACATGTGAGGTAGAGTGTTGTTATGGTCTTCTTAACATATGTTGTTGGTTAGCTTTCAAATAGCATAAGCTTTTGGGATTGGTGGTTAACGGAATTTAGTGTATGGCGTACTTGATGTGCATTGTTGGCCTTCTTCCTGACAGTTTAGGCTGTTGTCCCTGTTGGTTAATCAGAGTTTTTACTTTTTTATGCTTATAAAAGTGCCAGGCCTCTATGCATTTGTTTGTCAGTTGGGCCCGGTTATTTCAGATCTGTATCCATCTGTGGGGTCAATTATGCCTATTTGTTGGGCTTGTAAGTGTGAGGGGGTAAGAGCAAAATCTCACATTATTTGATTATGGGCCTTAATATAATTAAAGATACTATTTGAGTCTCTCCATCTAAAAGCTTGAGCTTTTGGGTTGAATGTTCTAATACTGTCATTGTTGTTGGGCTTGTTTATCCCATATGGAAGTTAATTTCTTGTGCTTGGCTGCTTATTTGTTCGATTATCGGGAGATCACCATGTAAGGCCCACCGTTATGATCAGTTGCTTTCTATTGGGGGCTTTTACAGACCTCTCTCAAGTCATAATCTTTTGAGTATCATTCATGTTTGAAACATCTCAAATATCTTGCAGTCCCAGAATTTCATGTTGAAGCCCCCTTGTGTTGTTATTCATAGCAAAGTTGTCAATTCTGTTCAGGTAGCCGTTCCAGTTTATCCATTTGGAATGAGATGTTTTGATACCGGTCTATTATGCCTACCATTTTAGGCTTATCACTAACGTTATATACAAATATAAGTCTTCTTCACATAATGAACATTCATAATGTCATAATTATATAACATAATATGTCATGTATGAGTAAATATATAAATAAATAAAAATTATTCTTAATGAAAAAAAATGTCATGTAATTTAAAAAAAAAAAAAACATTGTTAATAATAATAAAATGTAATATGTGAGTAAAGTAATGAAAATCATGTGTTTAGGAAAAATATGATTTGTTTACGAACTGGCCAAAATTTATATACTGGGCAGAATTTAGTGGACTGGACTGAAACCAGCGAAATGAACTGGAATGAGCTGGAATAGAGAGGTGATTCGTATTAGTTAACTAATTGGAATGGATTTTTTCACATTGATTCATAGCAATAATTGGGACTATAATATTGCTGACAATTAATAGCATTGATTCATAGCAATGATTGGGTCGATAATTTTGTTGACTATGTCTTGTGAATCAAAGTTGGACAAAAGGGTGAGCAACATTGAATTTTATGCATGGAATACATTTATATTTCTTTGACGAGGTTTACCATTTACTTTTTTTAACTAGGAAGACTTCCTTCCTCATGGATTAAGTCAAAAGTGGTGGCACATCGTTGATTGAGGACAATGAAGTTAAGAAAGGGATAATAAAATACTATTAGAAACTGTATGAGGAGCAGGTGGAATGCAGCCTAAACGTAGATGACTTTGAATTTGCAACACTTAAATGGATGGATAATGAAGAGGAAGTCTTTATAGCTATAAAAGTATGAACACTTAAACGGATGGAGAATGAAGAGGAAGTCTTTATGGCTATAAAAGTATGAACTGGGTTAAGGCTCTAGGTCTTGATGAGTTTATGTGTTGTGGTAAAGGAAGACCAAAGAATTGATGAAGTGTTCATGGAATTTCATTTGATTGTACCTTTGAAAGGGGCGTCAATACTTGAAATGCAAGGACACAACATTGGGTTGCTGTGCCCTTGTCCGACATGGGAGGGATACATGACACACGTAGGACATGGCTGCATGCATGTCCTAGCTGTTTATTTATTTTTTGAAAAATGATGGACACTGTGGGACACAGTTGGGACATGGCTTGGGCTTAAAAAAAGAGCTGAAAACCTAAAATGCACTTCTCATGCTGATCTCCTCCCTTGTCTTCTTCTTCTTCTTCTTCTTGCGTGATCTCCTCCCTCTTCTTCTTGTTCTTCCTCTACCTCTCATGCGATCTCCTCCCTTTTCTTTCTCCTCTAATGCGATCTCTTCTTCTTCTTCTTCTTATTATCGCTTAGGCCAGATCTATTTCTCATTTGCAATTTCCCCCTTTTGCCATTTTCCCTTGTTTTGTCTGTGTTGCTTTCTTTATTTTTTCTGCCACACACTGACACACACGTGAAGCATTTAACTCCACCCACACACGTGAAAAGCTTCTTTTCAAACTTGCCTTTTATGAGTTAAAATCCATTGCCCATCAAGCCAGGTAATTATATCCTTTTACAATTATTTTTCAATTATCTAGGTACACAGCGTGCGCGCGCGCACACACACACACATATAGTGGCTAGGCTTTGATATGCTTTTAAAATAATATTTAACAATTATTTAAAAAAATATATATTTTTGTTATAAAACAAATTTTGTGAGCTTTGAAATTATAAATAAAATTAATTAAAATGTGTATCCCTGCTGTACCTGTGTCCTGATTGTCTTGATTTTTCAAAAATTGTGGTGTTGCCATACCTTACTCATGCCCGTATCAGTGCAAGTGCTTCCTAGCTCAATACTTAATTCATCACACTCATTACCAAGAAATCGGGTGCATCAAACATGAGATTTCTGGCCAGCAAATTCCTGCCTTTACAAAATATTGTCCAAGGTGTTGGATTGAAGAGGGTAGTAGGTAAGTTTGTATCTGACTCACATGATCCATTTGGTGGAGGGATACAAATTCTAGATTTAATGTTAACTGAAATGAATGATTGGATGGTAGAGTTCATGCTAAGATATAGGGAGTCATATGCAAACTGGATTGAGAAGGCTAATGAACATGTTAATTGGGGAGAGTCTTCTTCATGTACTAGAGATATATGGGTTTGGGGAGAAGTGGACTTGGATCAGCATGTATGTCTTGTGTTAGATTCTTGATTCTTATTAATGGGAATCTCTTGGATGTCTTCCATTTATAAAAGGAGTTAAGGCAAGTAGACCTGTTATCACTTTGGAAATTCTTAGCAAGATGATTGAGAAGGTACTTTTGGATTGTAAGGTATGTTCTTTACCTATGACTTATTTGGCCTTTTATTATAGGGACTGTTCTTGGAGTCTAGTTTTGTTTGGAACGGAGTTATAGAATTAGAGAGGATGGAGAAGAGATTGGTGGGTTGAAAGAAATTAGACTTCTTAAATGCGAGTAGAATTACTTTAATTAAAACTACTTTGACAAAGCTACCTATCTACTTTGTGCTTATCTTTACTGTGCTAGACTGCTAGTCAATTAGCCAATAGAGTGAAGAAGTTGTAGAGGGAGTTTCTTTGGGGTTGCTTTGGGGAGGAGAAAAAAAAACATTTAGGGGAGTGGAGTATTACCTGCGCGTCTCTATGCAAAGGTGGGTTGGGTATTAGAACTTTGAGTACATAACTGATGCGCTGTGGAAGTGATTATGGAGATTTATTCAGGATAGTGATCAGTTATGGAGAAGATTGGTGGAAGTAAAATATGGGGAAGGTGACCGAGAATTGGACTTGGCATCCAGTTCACATATCGCATGGATTGGGAACATTCAGTGGATGGTGGAATTCATATTCTAGATTTATGAGGTTGAAAGTTGAGTTAGTTTCTGTCATGATGTTTGGTGCACTGATACTGATATGGCATCTTTGTTTCTTGAACTTTTTTGAGCTAGATGCTTACATTAATGTGATGTCTGATTACATTGAGGTCAATAATGGTGGGATTTGGGATCCCACTTTTGTAGTCCTGATCTAGATGGGTTGATGTTCTCAATTTTTTTTTTCTTTTTTGTTGTTGCTACACTTAGTTTAAATCCGTGTGGAATTGGGGAGAAAGGTGTAGTTGAAATTGGATTAAATAGTTGTTTTACTGTTTGAATAATGAGGAGCTGCGAGGGTCTATGTCAAACTCTTTGCTTGGAAGGTAATTTGGAGAGTGGAAGCCCCTATGAAGGTGGTATGGACTGTGGTTTTGGTGTTGGGGAAATTCTTACTGTGGATGATCTAATTGAATGGGGAATGGTTGATGTGAATAGATTCTGTATGTGCAAAAGAAGCATACCTAAAATAGGTTCTGTATTGCATTGTCCTGTGGCCATGGAGTTACGGGATTTTGTGTTTGTAGTTTCTGGAATAAAATGGTTCATGCCTAAAATGATGGATCTACTTCTATATTGGCGACATAACTCCAATTCTTTAGAATTAGACTTTGGAACATGGTTTCATCTTTGGATGATGTGGCATATTTGAAGGGAGAGGAATAGGAGGACCTTTGAAGGTAAAGATATCTGTGGAGAGACTAAAGTCTCATTGTTGGGTCCTTTTTCTATTGGATGCCATTGGATGGGAATAGACCACCAAAGATGATTTCATAGATGTATTTATTTTTTTCATCTTATTAGGGGAACTTTTGGGTATGTAGCTGGTTTATATCACTTGTTCCCTATGTATTCTTTAAAAAATTTTAATCAATAAAATTCCTGTAATATATATATATATATATATATATATATCTATCTATCTATCTATCTATCTATCTCAAAAGCCTATCAAGTTTTTGGAATTTTATTAGACAATGGAATGTCATTCTGTGCATGGCATGCAAATTCTAGGGAGTTCCATGTTTGCAAATGGTTCTGGTCCAAAAGTACAATCTGATGGTGGATGTAAAGCATTTAGAATTCAAAACTTTTATGTAATTTGCAAAAAAAGAAAAAAAGAAAAAAAAATTGTTCTATATTATTTTTAAGATTCTTCTCCGATTTTGGGTGAATATGTAATGCCAAACTCTCATGCCTGCTTTAGGACAAACTTTTGGATGCTATCAAATTTTAATATTCTAGGTCTACTTTATTTATTAGAAATTGTTTGAAGATATGTGTGGTAATACCTGCCAAGGGCTTTCTTATAATGATTCTTGCTATCAAAAAAAAAAAAAAAAAAAATATCTATGAAAAGAGGGAAAATATCTAAAATGATGTATTTGTGACCCTCTTGATCCTGACAGGATGCTGTGTAACATTAGACAAGTATTGAAACTGTTTTTAAGAGTTGAATATTTATAGTTGGAATCAAATTGGATGGGTTTGCCAGATTATCTCCTCATCAGCAGGGTCTGTAAATTCTGACTGTTTGTTCTTTGCACTACACTTTTGGCAGGCATATAATCTGGTTTTGAATAGTTCGGAAGAAACAGTTGTTGCTGATGAGGACCTGGTTGACATCGATACACTATTGGAAGATGTGGAAGATGACAGTTTTATGCCTATGGCATTTGAGTAAGCCTTTGCCATGGCCTCTCTGACATGAGCCCCACTAGTATTGTAGATCTCTGGCTTAGTTGCAGCGTTATAAAGGTTCTAACTTCATATTTCTGTATATAGGATGTCTAATTTATTAGGTCATTCATGATTTCCTAGCAGGGTTACATAGTATTAAGAAGCAACATTACTTTGCACAGTTAATATTGTGATTACATTGTCTTCTCATGCTTGAAGGGACTTAATTTTACTTTGTAGTTTGTTTATAATTGACAATATTGGCTTACAGCTACATAGTGTTAAGAAGTAATTTTATTTTTCATGTTGCACTTTTTTAACATGATCATTATTTGTATTTTCAGTCTTTGTAAAGGGGCTGGCGTAGTATTCATTGTTATTCCAAGTGTATAGCATGCGGTCCTGTTGTTGTACTATGTTTCAAATTATGATATTCATTCCCCAAAACAAAAAAAAAAACAGAAAGTACTCCCTCTAGGTTTTCGTTTTAAAAAAGTTTAAAATAAGGCGAAATTATAATATTGGTCCTTTAAGTTTACGTGCTAAGTGCTATTGATTCTTGAAGTTTAAAATGAGTCACTTTTTAAATGACTAGTGATCTTAATATATATATTAAAAAAAATGAAAAATCAGTAAAATTTTGCCCAAACTCACCTAAATTAAAACACACCTCTGACCGAAAGTGTTTTTGAGTTCCTGAGAGTTTTGAGTTCCAACGAGCAAAACACCATGTCACAATTGATTCAAATTTTTAAAGAGGGTGGGCTCTACATCGAAATAGCATGTACTACTCATGGAACGAAGCCGGAAGCCGAAAGCCGAAAGTGGAAAGCCTTGAAGCATCTATGATACCTTAGCCGAAATCCTTAAAGCATCTATGATACCTAGCACCTTGGCCGAAAGCCTTAAAGCATCTATGATACCTTGGCACCGACGATGGTAGCTCGGTATGGTCTAGTTGGGTCAAATTTATCTCATAAATGGTAGAAAAGTATGGGAAGTGATAAATTTTGGTGAATGTTCTTGGGCCTAGAGAAAGCTTGGAAAACTTAGGACGTAGGTCTCTATTTTGAGACAAAGTTCCTTCTAAATGTCTCCGTCCATGGCAAGTTCTCCACCAAGGATGCTTGGGAGTTGGGACTGTATTTGTCGCAAGGGCCTAACCCAAAAGATTGGCAGAAACTTGGAGGGAGTTTGCAAATTAATGTCATTTTTCAAACAATTTCATTCGGTAGAAATGTTTCCAAACTATTTAGAAAACTAACATCTCAAGTCTTTTAAACTTGAGTTCATTGTAGCAACTCGAGTCTTAGAGATTGGAGTTCTATGTGTTAGCAGAGTGGAAGTTGAGTTTTATAGACTCGAGTTGCTCGCAGAGTGGAATTTGAGTTTTATAGACTTGAGTTCCCTAAAGCATGATTCACCATTTCAACTTCAACCTAGAGAGAAACGAAATCACTTCAACTTTGATCAACTTCAACTTCGATAGACCCAGAAAGAAACAAAATCAACAAACCCAAGCAAACCCAAAGACCCACAACGAAACAAACAAACCCATTTCAACTTCATCTTCAACTCCAACAATAGAGTTTAGATACACACAGAAACCATGAACCACGAAGATCAAACCCAAACAACGAAGAAGAAACAATGAAGATCAAACCCAAACAATGAAGATCAAACCGTGATGGCGAAGGTCACTGAACCCAGGTGGCGAAGGCTCTAGCGGCGGTGACAAAGGCTTCATTTTCTTTTCTTCTCTAGGACTTTGGGTTTGTTGATTTTCCTTCATTATCTTCTTTGGTCTTTGGGCTTGTTTAAATTTCGATGCTTCTCTTTGGGTTTAGGGAACGCGAGTCTCCACGGGGATAATTTTCAAGGAACTCGAGTCTCTAAGACTCGAGTTTCTATAGTGAACTCGAGTCTAAGAAACTTGAGATGTTAATTTTCTAAATAGTTTGGCAACCAACTAATTAACAAAATTGTTTAGAAAATGGTGTTATTTTGCAAATTCGTCCCAAAAACTTGTCTGGCACAAAAAATCCTTTCACAAATATGCCATGATTTTTTGGCTAGCTATCTGGGAAAACTTAAACTCTCAAGACAAATTGCTTTCTCTAGGCATTATCCAAGTTCTCAGCGAACTTCTAGCAAAGGGTCTCTTAGCAAGTGCTCAAATTGTTCAATTACATTGTCGGAGCTCTTTTTTTTGGCCAGAGCAAATTCTGGAGGGAGGAGGAGCCTGGAGATTACATCTCAGATTAATATGAGCAAGGTTTGAAGAATTTGGGTAAGGTTTTTAAGCTTTTGAGGTTTGTAGTTAGGAGTTGAAAAATGACCCTACTTTTTAAGATTGGAACAAGTGAGACTTCAAAAAAAAAAACTATACCTCAAGATAAGTCTATTTTTTAAGCTTAGAGAAACAAAGTTTGGGATTCACAACCACTGATAGGCCAAGAATGTATTGACTCATTGTGATAAATTAACCAATTAATTAGCTAAGTTAATTAATTAATTTAATTAACATGCAAAACGTGTGGCAGCACAAATAAATCACCAACTAAGTTAATATGAAGCGAAAAATAAAGTTAATACGGTGATTTGTTTACGAATGGGAAAAACCTCCAAAGCAAAAAACCCTACTAAGTAATTTTAAGGTCATCATTCCCGAGAATCCACTATTATCACAACAAACAATTACAAGTAAAAGAATCTCAGTACCTTATACCAACCTACAGTTGAACTCTTACCCCAATACACAATTGGACTTTTTCTGTAATGACAATCTCTTATTTTCAATGCACAACTCCCAGTACATGACTAATCAATCGATGCGCGGATCTTAGTATGCAGCTTACTCACCAACTTGAGAAAGATGTTAATTGCAAAGTTCTTCAGTTCATCAACACGATGAAGATCGTGAAACTCCTTGATCACAAAACCCAACAGCGTATAAACGCAGTAGCTTCTTCAAGAGAAAGATGAACTAGGACAATTTCTGCCTTTGGTCACAATTTGCATGAACAAAACTTTACTTCACACTCATGCCACCTTTGACAGCCCTTAAAATAATCCTTATATATGTTTAGGATTGTGAAAAAAGAAAACCTAAACATGCATACACGGATTGGTGTGAAATGAGATCTGAAAAACTGATTTTCATAATTCTCGATAGATAGGTTATCTATTGAGCAGCTGTCGAGTATCGGGCTAAAGTAGCCTTTTAACCCTCGATAGATGCTATTTGTCGAGTTAGCTATCAAGCTTTAAAATCCAGCACTTGTTCATTTATTTCTTGGACAGATTTGCATGGTTTTAATACTTGGACTTGAACTCTTGTTCTTTGAAGTATTAAATACATCTTAGATCTACCCAATTATAAGTAAAGTGCGTTTTGTCATAAGATTAGCCAATTCTAAATGGCATATGTTCCTAACATCATTCACATATGTCCTAACAATCTCCTCTTTTGGCAATCCGTGACAAAACCATAACAAAAAAAATGAATATATGAGAGAAGTCATAAATCACTCCACTCATTCTCACTTGTTGAATACAATAAAATATATCTTAACACAAATTCTTGAAAAATTTTGCAAGAATAAAGTTCATGAAAAGAGAGACTTTGACAACCTGTATTTCTGAAACACGTTAAACAAAACTCTTCATGGCATCTTAGTGTGAAACAAAAATAAAAGATTGCATACATGTATAAGAAGCATGTGCATAAAGAGAGAAAAGAAATAACACATGAAGAGATAGGTGAAACTGTAATAATAACCTCAATATATATATGTGTGTGTATATATATATATATATATATCATAATGAATTCAAGGTTTGTTATCACAATGTAAGAACAATATATCTAGAAAGATAGAAAAGAAAAAGATACAAAAAGTCCTCGCTACATTCCTCAAAGATAAAAACACTCCCTTAAGTACATGACTATCATATCCAAAACTACTTCCCCTTTTTGTCACGAATAACAAAGGGTAAGTCACTGAAAAGCAGTCATCTCCTCGTCATCGAAAAAGCTAGAAGCCTTACCCTCATCAGCAGTAGCACCAACATCACTACTAGAGTCACCATCGTCATCCTCGTCCTTAAATGCCTCTGGAGAAGGAGATGGTGACTCTACGAAGCCACCAAGGCGAGCTTGTTGTCATGCAATACGACTGACACGGGTGTTCACTTGACACAACTCATCATTGAGAGTGTCAAGGCAAGCATCCATGCCCTGAAGCTGTGCCATGATCGACTTAAGGGTCACACCATCCGTGGAAGAAGAGGGAGCAGATGTAGATGGAGCTGAAGAAGCTAGAGGAGTTATCGTCTTGGTTTGTGGCTGCTTCGGTCGAAGCTGGGCCTCACTCTGTTGAACAATCGCCGCATTTATGGTACACATGACGAAGAAGTGATCCGACACGGGAAAGGAGACAGAGAAGTGACGAAGGATCCTCATGATAGCAGAAGGAATTTAAGCTTATCAGGGGTCACCGTATCCCTATAGAAATCTATAAGGAAGAGTATGAAATGGGAGGGAAAGTTAATGGTAAGCCTCTAAAGGAGAGACAAAAAAAAAGCGAGCACGAGGCTCAGTAATTGAATTATAGTGAGACAAGGGATGTAAAACAAATGTCATCACCATATTCAAGAACCTCGGGCCTTTAGCAAAGGTCGAGCAACGGGTGTTTTGACAACCACCCCAAGATGAAGGTGTCTCACAAAACAGAGACATGAGCTCGTCTTTAGACACAGTCTTAAGACGATCACAGTTGGGGTAATTGGGATGGACTACCCTCGGAATGTGAAGCACCTCGAATATTAGATCCGGAGTGACTACAATACACGTACCTCTAACAAAAGTAGAGAACTGAGATACGATATAATTGAATTCGTGCATATTGGAGTAGAACTCCTATATGATCATGGAGGGACAAGTGACCGGGACGTCACACAATGACTCCTAACCCCTACTGTAGATAACAGTGGGAAGATCAATATCGGAAAAATCCAATAGAATGACTTGGCGTTTTGAATGAATGCCTCGTCGAGAAACGTTCTCCGAGAAGTCCTTATGGACTTTCTCATCACGGAACTGAATGAGAGAAGGGGTAGAATCAGAAGTAGATGCCTTGGAACAAAAAGGGTTCTTGGACGGAGTGGACTTACGTTTAGGTGCCATGATGCAAACTAACCGAGAGAGAGAGAGAGAGAGAGAGAGAGAGAGAGAGAGAAGCAAAAACTACTAACACAATTAATATCAAAAGATAGAAAAAGAAAGGTACGTATGCATGAAAAATGTATGAACATGTGACATGCAACAATAAAAACATCATGAGCTCAGCCTAATCCAAACCTACTAGCACACATCAATTCAACATAGTAAACGTACATCTAAAATGCATGAATCATTATTAAAATGCAAATGTGATGTAATGCATGAACATTTAAGATCATTTAACAAAACCTATCCCAAAAATTTCACAAAAACTCCATCAATTTTGAAAAAATTTCAAAAATTTGCAAAAACCCCAAAAGTTAGGTCAAAAGAGATGAAATGCATGATATATGAAGGAATGAAAATCACACCAGATGAAGAAAACACCCTTGAGACTGAAGATTGAGTGGGGAAGGTGAAGAGGTTGAGTGGGAAGTGTTTGGGAGAGAGAAAAGAGAGTTTCTGTAGAGAGAGATTAGAGAGAAATGAGAGAAAATAACGCTGAAGCCTATATATAGAAATCATAAAGCTCGATGGACCGAGAGGTGTCGAGCTTTAAATTTCGACAGATGGAGCTATCGAGGAGTATTGAGAGGTGTCCACAGCAAAGAGTTCTCGATGGATCGAGATGTTATCGAGGAGACAGAAACTTTCTCGATGGATCGAAAAACTGTCGAGAAATTATCGAGATAAATTCTTAAAAACTTTGATGGATCGAAAATGCGATAGCATCTATTGAGAAAGGAAGATCAAGAGCTCAATAGATAGCCTAGTTGTCGAGAGGTGTCGAGATTGATCAAAAATAGTTTTTCAAAGAATAGAAAAACACAGACATGAATGCAATCAAACATGCTACTCTGCCAAGAATCCAAATAATATTTTAAACTCTCAAAAACATCTCTTAACAAAACAATTGTCAAGTATATAGATCCAAAACCCACACACACACTAATTTCAACAACAAGTCAAAATAATTTAGTGAACATACATTAACACATGTATTCCTTCTAATGACCAAATCACATTGTACCTGCACATGTATCAAAAGTAGCAAAGAATATTGTGTGTTGTGTGTAAAAAACATCGCAAGATTGTACAAGTGTCTACATGTTATGACGATTTGAAATATGAGAAAATCACTTGAACTCACACACATTCATAATTGCTTGACGGAGACTATCACCTTTGAAGTACATCCTATAACTTTCACATCTCCTAGAAGACACGCTTGCAATTATATATAAAGCATATTAATTTTTTTTGCTTTTATTTTTTCTTTGCATATTTTCTTTTGTTAAGCATACCATGCATGAACATATAAAAGAGAGAAAAAAAAATACCCAATGGTGTTAAGCTTTTGACATTGCACTTTTACTATGCCAAAACATATAGATGTCATTGACATTGCACTTTTATATACTGAAGCATACAAATTTCATTTCATGGTTGACGGGCAACAGTGGTGAGATGATTATTTATGCCTTTTTCTTAAGATTTTTTAGTATTTCTTGTAAAAAAGGGTGATACAAGTGTTAAGTACAAGAAATTACTTAATCTTACTCACCACAAACACGAGCCACAAAGCTCACTTACTTAGTTGTGCATAAAAATACTCGTCTAAGTTACAAAAAATACAAAGTTTAGAAAACTTTGTTTCAATGGCCATCCAAGATACACAAGTATCAATGTATACAAAACACACACTGTTTATGTATTTTTCTGATTTTTTTTTTATTTTATGAAAAACAAAATAAAGCAAAATTAAAAACAAACAAACAAAAATATGTTTCACAAAGCATAATATAAAAACTAGACTGACTCAAAACAGGAAAGTAAAACACACAAGTAATGCATAGTCAAAAAGAGAGGGAGAGAGAAAAGTGACTAAATCACTTAGAGCCTTTTTCCTTGCACACCTTGGAATAACCTTTTCTTTTAGTGAACCCTTGAACCAGCGGTGAGGAGGAAGAATTGCAACTGTTCAAGTTCAAAAGGAATATGAGGGCCTTGAGTAGATCTCCAAGAGAAGTAAGAGAGGATGGAAACTGATTTTGGCTTCCCGATGAGATCATACTATTGCTCTGTTGAGTGGCTAACCACTTATAGCAATTAAGTCGAGTATGTCTGGTTGCTCCACAGTGATGACAGAGATGTTGTTTCTTCTGTTTAGACTTTTGGTTATTGCCCTTCTTAGCCCTAGGGTTTCTAGTCTCTTTCTTATCAAGCTTAAGGGATGCTCCTAAGATAGATTTACCCTTGTCTATGTTCTCACTAACTAAAACAGTTTTGACATCAGTATTCTCAGATTCAACATTGTTAGTAGGAGAAACAAAAACATTAGTATTAGAGGAAGCAATATTAGGAGAAGAGAAATCATACTTTAAACTGGTTTGATCGAAAGCAGATTTCTGAAGGCTAAGCATCTCGTCAATTTTTGCACTTGAAGTCCTCTCCAACTGAGTTCTGACTTGAAACGACCCTCCTTCAAACTTCTTGGTCTTTTCAGTCAAGAAATTATTCTCAAATCTCAGTACTCCAATGGTCTGATTAGCTTCATCAAACTTTGTGGAGATTTTTTTTCGTTCAAGCTCCACATCACTGAGCTTTTTGGTGGCCAACCTATACAACTTCTCATGCTTTTCGTAGATCTTGTACAATTTTGTATAGGCTTTGTGGATGTCATCTTGCTCATCCATCTTTTCAAACTTAGACTCCACTAAGTCCTCTTATTCATCCACATCTTCAACAATCCCCTTAGTGGGATTGACAATGGCAGTAAAGGCATTCAATATTCCATCATCCTCATTTTTTGAATCATCCTTAGGTTCGGTGTTGCTTAATGTAGTACTAAGTGCCTTGCGTTTCCCAATGGTCTTGAGATACGTAGGGCATTCTTGTTTCATGTGTCCAAAGCCTTGACACCCAAAACACTTAGGTCTTGAAGGAACAGTGTATTAACCACCACCCCTAGCATCCTTCTGTCCTTTGTCTTGGCTCTTAAATTGAGAGGAACTAAATTGCCTATGATCCTTGTCAAAGCCCTTCCCATTGGCATTCTTCATGAGCTTCTTGAATTGCCTTGTGATGCAGGACTTCATTTTAGAATATTCATCCTCCGAAGACTCATCCATGTCACTGCTCTTGGCCTTCAGTGCCATACTCTTTCCTTTACTCGATTTCCCAATTCCTGTCAAACCCAACTCATAGGTCTGCAGATTGCCAATCAGCTCTGTCAAAGGAATTTTGTCAATGTCCTTTGATTCCTCAATGGCGGTGATCTTGGCATAAAATCTCTCGGGTAAAGATCTGAGCACTTTTCTAACAATCTTGGGTTCGGGAATGGTTTCCCCAAGATTATAGGCTGAGTTCACTATGGTCTTGAGCTTGGCATAGAACTCATCAAATGACTCATTCTTCTCCATCTTGATCTCTTTGAAGCTTGTAGTGAGCCTCTGAAATTTTGAATCCTTGACATCCTTGGTTCCTTCATAGGTAGTCTGAAGGATGGTCCATTCGTGAACTCCTCATTCGTGACCATACTGAATAACACATTCAATACCCTACTGTTAAAGTTAACCGCCTTAATCTTAGCATCATTCCAATCGGCTGGCGCTTCCTCTTGCTTGGTCCAGCCTATCTCCACAGCTTGCCACACATTTTTATCTAATGACTGCAAGAAAGCTCTCATGCGTACTTTTCAGTATGCATAGTTAGTGCTATCAAATAAAGAAGGTATAATAAGAGACTATCTTCTATCCATGACAACAGGGGTCAATGAATCACACAGCAAATATTAATCCTAATCAGAGTGTGTTTGCTCTGATACCACTTCATAGACCAAGAATATATTGACCCCTTGTGATAAATTAACTAATTAATTAGTCAAGTTAATTAATTAATTCAAGGCAAAAAACTCATTTTAGTCCCTACATTTTCACGCGATTCCCACTTTTGGTCTTGATCTTTTATTTTCACCGCTTTTAGTCATTGTTTTGAAAAATGCGTTTCGTTTTAGTCCTTATTGTTACTCATTTAACAAAAGTATCCTATGTGGTAAACGATCCAGTAGTAAATACTGACATATCCATTAAAATAATATTAAAAAAAATTATTTACATTTTTAAAAATGCCATATCAGCAATTTAATTTTTAAAAAAAGTCACATCAGATAAAAATAATATAAAAATTTCTAACCTAATTATTTTTTTAAAAAAGAAAAGAAATTAGTCTAACCTAATTATTAATTTTAACTAAATAAAAAAAAATCAAAACAGAAATAAAAATCAAAATTCACATGAATTACGATCTAAAAGTATCTTGAATAAGAACACTAAGAACACCAACCCAGACTTAAGATCTCAAAATTGAAAACCAAAAACCACAGATTGCACAAAAAATTAAAACCCAGATCAGATCAAATCTCTGACTAGGTCAATACAGATCAGATCTCTTATTCGAATTCAGCTTATGAGAAGGAGATCTGTTAGCTCAATTGTTTTCTCCTCTGCTCCCATCAGTGATTGAACCTCTTTGCTAGCTCGGCTCCACGGTTCCAACGTACATAAAATTCGATGGTGAGACAGAGTTGTTGTTGTTATCTTTGGAACTTCCTCCAACAAGCTTTTGAGCTTAAGACTCGCATGGGTGCTTTGCACGGTGATGGTAGAGAAGAATGCGAGTGCGGAGAGCATGGCTGAAGCTCCACCGCCAAAAACTGCCGCTCCACCGTGGCCGAAGCTCAATCAAATTCACACACAGCCTCCATCACTCCCTCTCACACAACCTCTCTCACTCTCAGATCAGATTGCGCACTCAACCTCTCTCACTTTCACGTCTCATGATCTCTCACTCTCCACGATGCCAATTGTCGCCGCCGCCACCGCCGCCGAGCTCCGATCCACTATTCTCTTGTTTTTTCTGCTCTTCGTCTCTTTATCTCACTCCTTCTACCTTCCTAGTGTTGTTCCTCACGATTTCCAGAGTATGTTCCCTTATAATCCAAACCCACTTCTCAAAATCTGTGCTTTATTTCATTCTTTCACCTCTCATTGCTTGCTTTCTTCTATAGTTTATTTTGTGGGGTTTCTTTATTTTCTATGTTTTTGTCGTATTGTTTGAGTTTTTTTTGCTTTATATGAAGTAGTATTGGATCTGGGTTTTTGAGTTTGATATAATTTTAAATTGTTGTGGATCTGTGGGATTGTTTTTGAGCTGTTTTTGGATTATGTGTTTTGTTCGGATCGGGGTTCCTTTTTTTTTTTTTTTTTTTTGGTAATGAATTTATGGGTTTCTCATTGAATGGGGTTTAATGGATTTCTGGAATTTGATTTTGATGAGGGTTGAATTCGTGTGAAGAATTTGAGTGGGTTGGAGAAATTGTGCAATTTGTGGAGTTTGGCAGAAGTTTTGGTGGATGTTTGGCAGAGATTTTGTGGCAGTTTCAGATTTGGTGCAATCTAAGTTCTTCGTGTTCTTTCAAAACTTTCAAAAAAAGAAAAAAAGAAAAAAAATTAATTTAACTAATTTTTTTTAAAATAATTGTGAGGATAAAGGGTCTAAGGCATGTTTTTGGGCCTTGGGCCTGACTCGAAGATACTTACCTATCCGAGGACAAATTGATGGCAATAAAGATGTCAAACTTAAAGGCCACAAGCTGACTATTACGGAATAGGTTGGTGGAAATGGTCCGAGGAGGGATATCTCCTTGGTCAAGAGAAATGAAGATCAGATGATACGCTATATTGACTAGGATGATATTTTCGTAGGTCTAGTGAGTGAAGATATGTTTCTCAAAGGCATAGAGAGGAAGAATGGGCAGGAAATATCTTAGAGAAAATTGCTACCACTGCATTGAATTCTCTGTACTAAGTCTTTGGCCGCATTAATGAGGAAATGATATTTAAACAGTGATGATTAGCCATATAGCTATTATCTAAAGATTTCAGGAATGTGCTGATGGGACAAATATCCAGGTGAGCTGCCTAAAGTTACACGTGGAAAACGAGAATGAAGAGGGGAAGGATATATAAGAAGAAGGGAGGTCCTAGAGAGAAGGGGGAGATCGGAAAAAAGAGAGAAGACAATACTGTAGACCTAAAGACCAACAACTGTAATCTGTACTTAAGAAAAGTGAAATATAAGATCCAGTGTTCTCAGCTTGAGTATGAGAACGAATCCTATTATATAAACTACTCCATTTGTATGGTGTTGTAAAGGAGCCCATTGTCGTCGTTATTTAGAATCACTAGAATGTAGGTTTCAAGCCCACTCTCTACAAATTCATTGTATTGGGCTTTTTGGGCCTATCCCAATTACAATCTTGGGTTTGTGTGCAAATTGTAACCTTACAATTGGTGCCGTCTGTGGGAATCTTGTGTTTTAGGAAGTAACATCATGGTAGGGTTAGGTTCACACCAGGCAGAGTCTATGGGTTCCAAGCGTGAGGATCATTTCCTGCACCTTGAGTGGGAAAGAGATCTTGAAGGCAGTGTGCATACAGTACACATTGGGAGGAGTCACTCACGAGGTGGAAGTAGGATTCCTCATGAGGAGCATACTAAAGCCATGCAGTAGGAGATTGACCATTTAAAGAGGAAGTTATGCCATGAAAGGCGAAGGAGAACTCCCTCTTTTTCTGGCCCTTCTTCTGAGGACTCTAAGGATAGCAATTATAGGCTCAAGTCAAGAACTCCCCCAGATGATTCCTTCTCCTATGAGGTGGACAATCTTCATGGTCGTGAGGGCAAGAAATCTTCCTCTAGAGGTTTGGAAAATGATGCTATGAGTAGAGTCACACGTAGGGTGGAAAAAGGGAAGCTTCCTCGGCAGTTCACCTAACCTACATTCACCATATATAATGGCAAAACAAACCCTGTGGAGCATGTAAGCCATTTCAACCAGAGGATGGTAGTGCATTCCAAGAATGAGACTTTGATGTGCAAGGTCTTCCCATCCAGCCTAGAACTCGTGGCGATGAGGTGGTTTAATGGTTTGAGGGCAGGTTCTATTGACTCCTTCATAGAACTTACTAGCTTGGGCGTTTGGGTATCGTTTTATTACATGTAGTAGAGTTCCTAGGCCCCTAGACTCTTTACTGTCCATGGCCATGCGAGACGGGGAAATCCTGAAAACATACTTGGACAGGTACTGGGAGATGTTCAATGAGATTGATAGAGATTTTGATGATATAGTAATAAGGACGTTCAAGGTTGGCCTACCTGCTGAGCACGACTTAAGGAAATTTTTTACTAAAAAGCCTGTAAGGAGTGTACATCGACTCATTGATCGTATTGATGAATATAAGCAGGTTGAGGAAGATTAGCAACAAGAAGGTGAAGGGAAAGGCGAAGGTTATCTCTCAAGAAAGGAGGGATTTCAAGTTGGACAGATACAACAACAACAGGTTCCGAAGAGACTTTGTCGGGTAATCCGGTCCTACCACTCCTTAGGTGGTTAATACTATATTTTGCGAGCTGGTGCATCAGCTGTTGGAAAAGATCCAGAGTGAGCCATATTTCAAATGGCCCAACAAGATGGCAGGGGACCCCATAAGGCGTAATAAGAGCCTTCATTGCCAATATCATCAAGAAAGGGGCCACACCACTGAGGATTGTAGGACCCTCTGGAATCATTTGGAGTAGGTGGTTAAGGAAGGAAGGTTAAAGCAGTTTTTGTATCAGCTCAATGGGCAGGGAGGCCATTCAGGCTCAACAAATCAAGGCAATAATACTTCAAGACCTCCATTAGGTATGATCAATGTCATCTTTGTTGCTCCGAAGACGACTAGTTCTCGTCTTTCCAAGGTGATGTCCGTAGCACGAGCCCTTACCGAAGATTCTAATTCTGAGCCGAAGAGGGCCAAATGGAGTATTCAACCAACACTAGGTTTCTCGAAAGAAGAAAAGATTGGGACTATCCAGTCACATGATGATGCTTTGGTGGTTACATTAAGGATAGGGGGCTGTGACGTGAAAAGGGTAATGGTCGATCAGGGTAGTGGTGCAGATATTATGTACCCTGACTTGTATAGGGGGTTAAACTTAAAGCTTGAGGATCTGACGGCCTATGATTCACCATTGATAAGCTTCAAGGGAAAAGCTGTCATACCAATGAGGCAAATTAGATTACCTATACAATCAGGTTCTGAGGTGGTAGAAGTGGATTTCATTGTAGTGGATGCCTATTCTTTCTACACGGCTATCATGGCAAAACCTTGGCTTCATGCCCGGTGCTGTTTTCTCAACTCTACATGTGAAAGTGAAGTTTCCATTTGGGGATCAGATCGAAGAACTGGTTGGAAGTCAAGCCGTGGCCAGACAATGTATGGTGGTCGCAATTCTATATCAGCCTGAGGTTGAATCCTCGGCCTTTGCTGAGGGGGGTCATAGCAATCAAAGACTCTGGCCACACCCAGAGTAGCAAAGATGGGAGAGCCCGCGTGTGAGGAGCTTGAGAAAGTTATTATAGATGATGAACCTGAAAAATTCGTTCAGGTGGGAGTTCAGTTACCTTCTCGGGAGAGGGAAGAGTTGGTAATATTCTTGAGAAAAAATGTTGATGTATTTGCATGGGATGCTTATAAAGCCCCCAGGGTGGATCCAAACTTCATGTGTCATCATCTGAATGTCAACCCTGCTTTGGTACCAAGGAAATAACCATATCGGGGTTTATCCAAGGAGCATTCTGAAGCCGTCAAAGAAGACATAATCAAGTTCAAAAAGGCTAGCGCTATCAATGAAGTGTTTTACCCTAAATGGTTGACTCATACGGTGGTGGTGAAGAAGAAGAATGGGTAGTAGAGAGTGTGTATAGACTTTAAAGATTTGAACAAAGCTTGTCCTAAGGATTCTTTCCCCATGCCTTATATAGATCAATTGGTAGATGCCACGGTTGGGCATCCTCGAATGAGTTTTTTGGATGCTTTTCAAGGCTATCAACAGATACCTTAGGCTTTAGACGATCAGGAGAAGACGGCTTTTATCATTCTAACAGGGAATTATCATTACAAAGTAATGGCTTTTGGTTTGAAGAGCGTAGGGGTTACTTATCATAGGATGATAATCCAGATGTTTAAGCCACAACTAAGAAGGACTATTGAGGTGTATGTGGATGACATGGTGGTGAAAAGTAAAGTGGCATCCATGCATGTGGAAGATCTAAATGACACCTTTCAGACATTGAGGAAATATAGGTTACGCCTTAACGCTTCTAAATGTTCTTTGATCCTAGGATCAGGTAAATTTCTAGGATACATGGTGACCCATCTTGGGATTGAGGTTAATCCAGTGCAAGTCAGGGCAATTAACAGTTTACAGCCACCTCGGAATCCTAAGGAGGTTCAGAAGTTGACGGGGATGACTGCCGCCCTTAACCGGTTTATTTCTCGGTCAGCAGACAGGTGCAGGCCTTTCTACCAGTTGTTGAACAAATGAAAGGGATTTGAATGGACCTAAGAGTGTGCGTTAGCTTTTCAGCAACTTAAAGAAAATCTTGCACGACCACCTATCATGTCTCAACTAGAAGTGGATGAAGTCCTGTTTGTATACATTGTTGTGGCTAACCATGCTATTAGTCTAGTTCTAATATGGGTTGATAATGGCGTATAGAGACCGATTTATTATGTGAGCAAATCACTACATGAGGCTGAGGTGCATTATTTACCGTTGGAGAAAGCGATTCTAGCAGTGGTGCATGCTACGGTAAACTTCCCCACTACTTCCAATCTCATACGGTTGTTGTTTTAACTCAGCTTCCTTTTAAGTCTATACTTCAAAGTGCTGACTATATCGGTAGGATTGCCAAATAGGGTACCATTTTAGGGGCTTTTGACATCAAGTATATGCCTCAGACCTCTATAAAATAATCCTTATATATGTTTAGAGTTGTGAGAAAAGAAAACCTAAACATGCATACACGGATTGGTGTGAAATTAGATCAGAAAAACTGATTTTCACAATTCTCAATAGATAAATCTATTGAGCAACTGTCGAGCATCTGGCTAAAGCAGCCTTTTAAACCTCGATAGATGCTATTTGTTGAGCTAGTTGTCGAGTTTTAAAATCTAGCATTTCTTTATTTGTTTCTTGAACAGATTTGCATGACTTCAATACTTGAACTTGAATTCTTGTTCCTTGAAGTATTAAACACATCCTAAGTCTATCCAATTACAAGTAAAGCGCGTTTTGTCATAAGATTAGCCAATTCTAAATGACATATGTTCCTAACATCATTCACATATGTCCTAACAGCCACAATATCTACTCTGGCTACTTGTACGCATCAATCAACTTTCTAAACCTCTTATTTCCCTTTCAAATTCCTTTTCTATTTTTTTTTTTTAAATTCCTTTTTCTTTTTATATGTATGAATTCTTAAAAATATAAAAGGTCCAGTTAAAGAATTGAAAAAGTTTTCTCAAGAATTGAAAAAGTTGTCAGAACTTTTTCAATTTCCGAGAAATTTTTTTCAAAAATGATAAATTATTGTGTGCCCTTAGGGCACACATTAGCAAAATCCAAAAATAAAATATTACTTCTCAATATATATATATATATATATATATATTCTAAATTGAGCTGGCATTGTTGGGTTTCTGGGACTGCTGCATCAACCGCTAAATTGGTGGCCCGAAAACCAGTGGCCTGAAACCTGGTGTCAACGAGCGTCTTACAGGGCAATGAGAAAGTACTAGACCATGATAGAGGGCATATAGATGGGCATGTCCCCAAAGCATTGAGGAATCACTAGACCATGACAGGATTTTGACATATTTAATGCAACAGATTGGAACAAATTTTTCTAATGTGTTTAAACCTATTAATAATATATTAACCATCACTCTTATTGCTCTACGATTTCATCAAGATATTCCAACAATCTT
Organism: Castanopsis chinensis; assembly: GCA_032878915.1. Lineage (NCBI taxonomy): Eukaryota > Viridiplantae > Streptophyta > Magnoliopsida > Fagales > Fagaceae > Castanopsis > Castanopsis chinensis. The sequence continues at coordinate 3,608,684 of JAVQMG010000086.1, forward strand.
TTGACTTTCCTTGCACATTAAGCCAAAAACTAAACAAAGAAAATTTGAACTACGTATTATTACAACATTATTCTTGCAAACACGTTCAAAAGATGATTTTCATGAAGTACAAATTAAATATGAGAGAGAGTGAGTGTTCATGTATACAAAACTTGGTAGTAGCTCAAGCAGGTCACATAACCTTCCGCAGGATTTAATCTTAATATTGCCTGCTAAAGTAAAAACACTCTCTTTTGATCTGGTAATAGCTATCTGAAATGCGCATTGGGGGCAACTTTTGTAGGATGAAGAACATCAAAACAGATGGAACAATGTATACCAACAGTGCCCAAATGCCCAGCAATACACGGTAAAAATGAATCCCACAAAAAAAATTAAGAGATCATATTAACTCTAAACTAATCAGACAGGTTTAGTGTTGAGCATGCATATGAAACTAAACATTAGCTCAAGTAGATCACAGAACCTTCCAAAAAAGTTAGTCTCAGTCTTAACCGCTAAAACGAATAGACACTCATCTGATAGGGTAATACTGATCTGAGACACGCCTTGGGGGCAACTTTCGCAAGATGAAGAGCACCAAAGCAGATGGAACAATCTCAACCATCTGCACTCGAAAAGCAAGGCATACAAGGTGAGAATGAATGAGTCAGAAAGAAGAGACATGATTGACTACAGAGTAAGCAGACAAGTTTACCATTTCCACCAACAGCCAGTCTAGTGTATTTTCAATATTTACCTTCTTAATCTTTTTCTGATTATAGGTAAAATAATCCACTCAAGGTTGTCATATTTAATGTTAATCAAGTACAAAAGTTGATGTTCTAGAGGAAGTTTCTTCCACCACTGTTGTAGAGAATGAACCAAAAAAAGAACGGAAAAGAATAAAAAAGGTGGTAATCATAGTACATCTGAAGTCATTTTATTTTTGAGCAATGCTAAGGAGACAACATTTTCTCAAAACATTCTAATTTGTCAACTCTCAAGTTGTGAGTGGTGCAACATTACTTTTGCATGGCTCTAGCATTGATGGTACTTTTATTGCACATCAATCATAATATGTCACCTCTACAGTTGTGACCAAAGTTGTAAAAAATTTGTGTCACTAGACTTATTGTTTGTATTTTCATGGAGTTTTCTTTCCAGGACACCTTTTTTGTTGCAAATGGAATGTGGTTTCAAGAATTAAAAAAAAAAAAGTGTACTGTGGTCAGACAAAAGGAGCACTTTCCTTGTTTTGCAAGTAAGAGGCATCCTTGGAGGGAGAGGATATTCATCTCTCCCAAATATAGACCTTCGTCAAGAATTGACAATGTGAGCTATTCTGGTAATGAAAGCTCGTAGATGCTTGCAATTAGGAAATTCAAATTTTTTCTACTTGATGCCAGTATCATAAGCATTCCACCCAATGAAGAGTTGGAACAAACTAATAGTATAATGTGGAAAAAATAGGCAGCATAGACAAAGATGGCATTCCTCTAAAATATTATAAATAAAAAGTATTAGATTAAGTATCAAAACTTACCAGGTAATATATTAGGTTCAGGATGGGATGATTCAGAATATCAAAATCTGTATCCTTGTCAAATGCTGAGAAAGCAAGCTATGACAAACAAATAAAGATGTAAAGGATATGGAACTTTGGATTCTATGTATAAATTTCAGTATTAAAAGGAACTCACCATAACGCATCTTATCAAGAAACAAGTACAACAAATTCCTGTGACAAAGCCAACCTGCCAATAAAAAAGGCACCAGATGCTTTTAGGAATGCCAAGATGTTTTGTGTGTTTCTAACTCTTTATAGCATTCTCCTGGGGATGATTTATGATTCCTTTTCATTCATCATTTTGTTCTGAAACTCCACCTAAAGAGAATCTTCCGCAGAAATCATTGACAGGGATAATAAGACCAACCTCATTTTTTAATTAGTAAAACAGTGTTCACTTTTTGACAAATTTTTATAGTGTACTTGGAATTCAATGGAAATAACAACGATATACTGTCTTTCATCAATTTCAAACTATTAAACAACTAAAACTGACACCTTAGGTACAAACCTCATATAGCTTTTTCTGACGACCTCTAGACTCAATTGGGAAATGCCTCAGCATGACAAATAACCTAGAAGGCACAAAAATTTAAGAATAAGCACATTTGTTATAGTGGGTAACAAGGATACAACCTTTAAGGTGCCATCAAGTTGTTACCTCCCACCATATATCAAGAATCCGAGAGCAACAGAAAATGAAATAACTGCAAAAGAAAATGAAAATAAATAATTTTTAATAGACAAGCCTTAACATACATAATTCATAACTGTACGACTGCATGAATAATTTATTCTATCAGCGTCATGATTTATTATTAAGAATTACATCATTGTTTTGCAACATCATCAAATGAATTTGTCTGCATAAATGTAACAACAATGGAATAAATAATTATATACAGAATACTGATATATTACCAAAATTATCTAAACAGCATTAACCTGAAAAGAAGAGTTTGACTGTTTCCACTGCAACAGGACTTCTGCTTAATCTTATGAATATCCAGATGCACACCTATTATCACAAAGGAATGATTTAAGAAACTAAGACCCACTGAGTGTAATGGGTATTACTGCAGGGGCAGACCCAGAATTTTCATCTTAGAGGGTCAAAGTGTGGGATATATATTAATATATATCAACATGAAGTTAGAGATAGGGAGCTAGCTTTGATAAGCATATAATATTTGGGTTGGGGTGGGGGATCCAAATTTTCATAGGGGGACAAAGTATGGTTCATTTCCTCCTGACCAATTTGCAATAGAAAAAATTTAATTTTTCTTCCTTACCTGTATGATGTATATAAGTCCATTTATTACATAATAAGCTGGCCTAAGCTTATTAGTCGGTAGGCTTCTTGCCTGTTAAGAATCATAAAATGATCACCAATATCAATTATATGGCTCACTTTATATCATGATTCACAGAAAATAAGAAGACATACCTGGTGATAAATCTCAGCCCAGAACAAAACAAGTAGTGTGTAAGTTGAAAAGAATAGAAGAGTGGGAAGTTCCATTAGCACCATGAGAAGTTCCTGTACCAGAATGTTAGTTTAAGGCAGGGCAATCAGAAAAAGGAAGAAAAACTAATACAGTGCTCCAAAGAAAAGTTCGAAGGCAGTCGAACAGGTTACATGATGAAAGATGGATTTATATAAACCAGGTTTTCTTTCAAATTTGTTTTTAAAAACCTATACACGAATCATTAATGTTAAAACACAAGGTTTTGGCAGTATATTTTCAGTTATATCTTGCTCTCATGTATTTTTATATTTGACTGCTGTCCAATATCTTATCTGATACCATGGAGCCTAAATTTTACAGAGTTCATGTTGGACCCTCATGTGTGAGGTCCAAACATTTTATGAGAGAGAGGTCTCATAAACCGTCTCATACGATACTTTTTTGTGAAAGAGAAATATAGTCAACAGAAATGTACGTTCACATTTAGACTCTGCTTATAGTACAAAAGAGAAAATTTCCTCAACGATTTACTAATGCAAAAGGGTGAAGCATGTTGTTAAGCATTGTCACCATACCTGAGAGGTAAATCCAAAAAAAGTGTGGGCAGATTGGAATTTGATTTGTATCTTACTATGCTATGGTCACAATCATCCTTCATAAACATGATATAGAATCTTTACTTGGTTAATGAGAATAGATGATAAAAATATAGCCTTTCTATTGGTATTCAGATGTCCATCCTCTGTGTGTGTGCAGGCACCCTTTTGGCTTTGGGAGATTCTTCATAGTTAATTGTATCAAATATATTTTGGCAAATTTACTTGTACTCCAATTTTACACATTTTTAACAGATTGATTCTTGTAGAAACAGGAGCCTTTATTAAATTGAGATACTTTGAAGAGTTCATGGTTGGAGAAACTGAATTTTGATAATCCAAGTTTAACAAGTATCTATCACAATGGTTACTTCTTTGGTCATAAATCGTTTTTTAGATTGAAGTTCTGTGCCTTGCATAACTCTACTGAGTGGAAGTAGTTACTAATTCTGCAAGCATATATATGTTTCAGTTGAAAATTTCAAGAATAATTTAATGGAGAAAATAACCAAGGATGAGCCAAGAGCTTTGTAGCTCAATGGCATAGCCCGCTCCTATTTACTAGGAGAAGCAGGATTCCAATCCTCCCTCCCCTTGTTGTTGCAACTATCGAATTATTTTTAAAAGATGGATAATTATCAATGAAAGCACAAGGCAATTAGAATCATGAAATATGGGAGCTCAGACTACCAGAATTCAATATTAAGAACATACCTTGGGTCTAATAAGGAACACACTTTTGTAGAGACCAAAGAGGACAGCCCTCACTGTGAAAATGCAATTTGATTTAGCAAGCTTATACAAAAGATACAAGAAGAACTATGACAAGTGATACACGACCCTTACATCCATTCACAATAAAATTCATCAAGTGGAAAACCTTTTGTGTTGTCCACCCATATTCAGGTACTCTTAATTGAATGCGCAATAGTTGGACCTGAAAATCAGTAACAAATATTTATCATAAAATTAGTTTTACTATAATTGTTTGGTGAGTATCATGGACAGCGGATGCAATGACAAAAGTATAAAAACAGGAACACTTTTCAAAAAATTGTAGCAAAATCAGTAATGATATTATACTATCACTTATGCCTAAGGAGAGCCATACAGGAAGCCTATTTATTAATGATACAATTGATATTAATACTAAAATTCTTCTCTAATATACAAAGATAAGTTTGAAGCTGCTCAAAAGACCTGTAGGAACTGATTGGTGAAGGATAAAACAATGCATCTCCCTCCCATAACAACACATTTCTGTGATGTATATGTGACAATGCGCTTACCTTTCTGGCAGGCCTTATAGAGTATCCTAGACCCTATGTAACATATATCAACAAATCTATATCCTAATTGATGTTCCTATTGTCTTAAACCTTTGATAGTCTTACAAATTATTGTTAACAACTTCTTAACTGGCCAAATTGATATTAAACTAATAAGAGGCTCATCTTGTAATTATCAGATAAAGAGACTGCACACAACAGGGATATTACATTTTGTGCAGCCTGAGCATGACAGTGTTCCAGAAGAAATAACATTGAACTGACAGTGAGACTATAAGACAAATAAGGACCAGAAAAATGACACGATGAAGGATTCCCCTTTTCACCTAGTTAAATAGCAGGTGTAAAAACTACATTTTTTTGAAGTTCGTATGAGCACAATAGCTTTTGCATAGAGAAGCAGAGGCTTCATCTTGATAAAGTAACTGAGGACAGTCCAAGATTTGTCTTTGGTGGCAACAATCAAGAGTATTAAACTTCCATATGCTATATATATATTGCTGATTGATCACATGATCAATGGATATTAGGTACCACATGCAGCAAAGAAGATTCTTTATCAGGAACAACTGCGGTCAAGAGTAGCACAAACTTCACACTAAAGGTTCAAAGCATTTGAAATGGATAATTATAATGTGGTTTGGAAAGTAATTACTAAGTGTCTCATAAGAGCTACTGTTGACAGATCCATCATACTTTTGGACGAAACTTAAGAATAGTTGCATAAAATTATTATTAGAATTGTATCAATGGCATGCATAAAATTTTCTTTTTGTTTCTAAACGTTCTTTTGATTTTATTAGGTAAGTTGCTTCATGATCTTCATTATTTCCTACAAAATACAGCTTAAAATTTTGCTCCTAACATTATTTTAATTTATGATTTGCAAGAATTGCCGAAAAATAGGGTACTAGCTGGTGTACTAAACATCCTACTGAGCTGGACAGTGGACTTCTTGCACCATGATTAGGAACAATATATTATTAAATATAATTCATATACTTTTTGTTTTATGAGACTAAATATCATTCATATACTTTTTGTTTTATGAGACTAAATATCATTCATATGCTTGAGGTTTTTGTTTTTGGAATCACTTCACCCGCAAGCTTGAAAGCAAACCCATTTTAATGGCTGCCATAAAGCTAGTGGTGCCCTTTCCAAATATGTGCTTCAGTAGCAACAAGTGTAGATAAAATATGGTTTCCTGATTACCAATCAGAAAATTGGTTGTGAATTGCGCTAAGCAGCTACCATCATTTGAAAAACCAAGTTTTCTGTAAATCTTAGTGACCAGTGGCAAGCCTAATCTCCATTACCAGTAGCTTTATCTTCTTATATAGTGGCATATATATGATAGATATAATGACCAATATTCTGGCACAAAATAGGAAACTAGCTGTGATTAGAGCTGTCTATCAAAAGCGTTAGGACTTTGAAGTTGAAGTTTGAAGCCAAGGCCAATTCAAAACTCGGCCAAGATTACCTTATTCCTAGTGTCTGAATTTATATTAAAATAAAATAAAAACCACTATTTTTAGGATTGTGTAACAAGTAAAATTCTTAATTAATCTTATACTGTAGTGAAATGGTGCTTTTTCTCCTCACATTTATGATGGACCCTAGCATAAATTTATTAATTTAATAATGAAACTCCACCGTAAATGTGAGAGGAGGGATAACTATTCGGGAGTATTTAAAAATTACTCAATATCACGATGTGAAATCTTAGTAAACATTTTCATCTTGTCAGTGTTCCATTTATCCACACAAAAATTAATATTATCATCAAATATGAAAAACACAACAATCAAGATTTTCTGGGTGAGTCCAAAAAATGTTGAATAAGATAAAAATTAAATAATAATTAAAAGAAAAAAAAAGAGGAAGAGAGACCATGATATGATATTCAATTCCCAGAAATAAAAAGTACATACCAGGGCAATGAAGGAGACCAAGGCATAAGATGCACATAAAGCATAGTAAATGCCTCTTTGCCATTGTTCTGACTCCTCAATCTCATCCCAGCAATTAAACAATAACCCAACACCACCACCATTGTCAATGCTCACTCCATCTTTAACCACAAAAGTCTTTGTTCTCAAAGGCGTCCACGCCATTTGAGATTTGATTCAAAGCAAAACACAGTAACAACAACAACAGCAAAGAAGGAGGAACAGAAACAGAGAATAGTTTATGTTTTTGTTTTTGCTTTTGCTTTTGCTGTGTTTAGAAACAGAGAGAGCTAAGCTGGACATGCAGCACGTGGAGGCAAAGGAAGGAGGACACGTATACGAAGGTTGAGCCACGCGGGATTCAATAACGGCTTGCACGACGTCGTGGCATATTCTTTGATTAAGGAAGGGGGCATGTTTTACATTTTTTTTTTTTTTGTTTCATGGTTGTGAGAGAGACAGAGAGATTTGCAACGTCGACATTTGTTGTTCTTTGACTTAAAAAGACTTTCTTTATTTTTCTTTCCCTTTCCGGCCACCGAAAATATACAATATGTATGTAGGTAAGGAATTTTTCACCTTTTTCAGTTGGTATTTTTCTGATTCTCAACAAAAAAAAAAAGTATTTTTCTACCTTTCTTTTTCCTCCTCTTCTCTTTATTCACCAGCTCTTGTATGAAAACTTGAAAAGTTTTCTTCCCATAAATAGTTTTCTTTTTATATTTTTTTGGAACACACTATGGAATCGATTAATCGATTTTTTAGAATAATCATCTACGACTGTTGATTTCCCTTTTTTTTTTTTAAGAGTAATTTCGTTTTCCTTATTAAAAAAAAAAATCTATAACTATCATAATTTTAAAAACCAGATTGGACTAGAGGGATGAACTGGGAATTGAGTACCGATTCGGTTCAATAAAAACCATAAAATCGACCAAAAGTAGTAACTAAAGCAAAAACGGTTCTTTGACCACACTCATTTTAAAACCATAAACCATATCATAATTCATGTAGTACATATATATATATATATATATATATATATATATATTGAGATAATATAAATAGAAGACACAAGGAGAAGGGGAATGAGGGAGTGGGAAGACAAGATTTAGAACATTAGTACTTACAAATCCATGTAATATATCTAAAAATTAAGATTTTCCTAAAAAAATTTACCACTATTCTCTCTTTCTTCTTTTTTGATATCGGCTGAACAATTGAAATTAAAATCTTCTTTTTTAAAATAGTGGTAAAATTCACTATTCTCTTTTTGTTTTTTTTAAACTTTCCAATTTCATAACTAATAGTAACTAATTTCATTAGCTAAGCTAGTATTTTGTCGGTTAAATTGCAAATTACACTCCTGAAGATTGGGGTTGATTGGATTTTACATCTTAAAGTTTCAAAAACTTAATTTTACACCCTTAAATTTGGTTCCATTAGCAATTCATCCCTCACAGTTAGTTTCTGCTGTTAAGTGACACATCATTATGTTGATGTGTTTTATTTTTGCCAAATTAGCCCCAAAACTACATTGTTTCAATGATGACCAAGTGAATAGCTGACATAATCAAAACTACGTCATTTTAGGCCTAAGCTTAATACACAAACCTGCAAGTTAAAAGACAAGCCAAACTCTAAAATTAAAAACATAAACCCCGAAGATAGCAGACCTCATACCTTCTTAACCTAAACCCCAAACTCCATGAACGCAGGCGATGGTAGTGGCTCCAGGCAGCAATTGTGTTGATAGTGAGCTGTTTTTCTCTTTCTCTCTGTTTTCGGATTTGGCTTTGGTCCACAACACAAAACGTCACTGTATGCATGTTCAATACTTGAACCTTTGTCTCACTTAATAGAGTCACCAAATTCGTCCTTGGAGGCCATTTTACCCACAAACTATAATACTCGTCACATTCTTAGGGTTTTTTTTTTTTTTGGTGAATAGAAAATGTAGCAATCCAGAATTGTAATAGATACAAATTATTAACCTTTATCTAAAAAAATAGAAGAACCTCTAAGCACTCGCTCACATGCGTGTTTAGAGGCTAGTGTGTGTGTATATATTTATATGTATGTATGTAGATAATTAATATGACTTTTGTTTTATTTCTATGTAATAGATTTTAGTTAATCGATCCCATGGAGGTATTTAGGTGGTAGGCTCATTGGTTTAGGACATAATGTAGCGTGAAGGTTTAAGGTTCAAGGTTCAATCTAGCCTCTGAGTACGCGCTCACGAGCGTGCTCACCGGCTCTTCTATTTTTTTTGGTAAAATTTAATAATTTGTATCTATTATAATTTGAGATTACTGCATTTGTATCTATTATAATTTGAGATTACTGCATTTTTCATTCACAAAAAATCCTAGGGGTGTGATGAAAAATTATTTCACTTGCAAACGCATAACATTCATCACACCCCTAGGTATTTTTATGATTGAAAAATGTACAAATTCCAAATTATAATGGATACAAATTATTAAACTTTACCAAAAAATAAATAGAAGAGCCCCTGAGCGTGAATGCAGGCTAAGAGGCTAGTATTCCATAATCATCATTAGTTTTTGGCAATTACGTTAATGAACAAATAATCCATACACGAACATGTGATTTTAATGTTATTTCAGTATTCATTCTTTAAAGCTAGCTAGCCTCTGATACTCATGGCAGTATTAGAAGTCCACAAACTCGCAATATTAGTAGACAAACGTGCAAACCTCAAATTGATCTGAATGAAAATAATGACACTAAACTAAAAAGAAAAAGAAAAGAGCCTCATTGCATGCTCAAAGCACACATGATGTGGCTAGAATTTCTAAACAATGTAGAATTGCATAATATGAACGTCATTTATCAATAAATTAAGAATGTTAAGTTTCAAAGATCAGGATTTAGAGGGATATATTTGAACAAATTTATGTTATTTTAACTGTTTTATTTTAAACTATAGATGAACACTCTAGAAAAAAAAAACATTGCAACAACTTTTCTTCCTTTGGTTAGATGATTGAAATGATGGTGTAGTTTATCTTGCAACTTACACTCTTGTTGGGATTTTAAAAAAAAACAATGTTGTGGAGTTTATCGTTGTGAGCTTCGTAACTACTAAGTAGTCATGATGCATCGTGACATAAGGAAAACTTTTAGTGCACACTTGTTTATGATTACTTAAACCAATAGAATTTTTTCCGCTGCAATTGTCTTAAATTTAAGTATGAATTTCAAATTTGTGCGTTTTCTATAACAGGAAGTCTCAAACAATAGGACGATTAAATAAGATTGATTATAGCATAAATAGAAATGGTTTAAAATAAAAAAACAAAAAAAAGGGACCAAAAATGCAATTGTAATGAAAAGTTTATTTGAAATTTCAAGTTATATTACAATCTCTCACAACATATTTAGTTGACAAACTACAATCATTGTTACAAATTCATACGGAGTTTGGATTGTGCACCCACACTTGTCGTTTAGAATCTTGACATTGAATTTGATAGAAGGTGAATTTTCTTTTTAGAACTATATATATATATATATATCCTCTTTGAGACCTCAACTACTTCAAAGACTTTGTTTTACCCACATGAACCTTGGCATCAAAACACGAAATGAAAGACTAAGGTCATCACCATAAATGCATCCAATTTGACAATAAGATCAGAAAAGCTAACTACTCACCAAATACAATTATTCATACCAATCATAACCATTTGAGCTAAAAATCATTTACATATGGAGAAGGAATAGTATTACAGTTATGTAAAGAAATTTGACACAGAAAGTCTCAAACTCATTAATCTTTCTGAACTTCACAGTAAATTCTAAAGGGTATCAATGAGATCAAAATTAGTTTAATCCTATAAAAGATAATAATAAATAAAAATGTATAAACAAGTCACTTCAAAAACATATAAGAAGCAACATAATTGGCAATTCAAATATCACAAATAAATAAGAAGAAAGATGTGTTAAGTAATGAAGCACACTTGCAGCCTATGCTTCAATTCCAATATGGCAACACCACAGATAAAGCACGATAGGTTTGCCTCCTAATATCACGTCCAATGTATGACTTTGTTCTCTACAATTACTTTAGGAATATGTTATGAATTTACTTTATAACCTTTCCTTCTATAAATTACTTTCTATACGTGATGTAAATAGATTTTATATATATATATATATATATATAAATTTTAGAAAGGATTCTTCTATGTTGAAATTGCAAAAGGGAGTTTTGATGTGTAAAATTTCCCATAAACATATTTCAGGCTTGAATTACTATCCACAATTCCAACAGTATTAAAAAGCATGTAAAATTTTCAAATTGATCATACAGTAGAAACAATGGTGTTTTGGTATTGCATGATGAATCCCTGGGACTTCTTCTTTCTAGAGCCGCTGGGTACTGATTTGTCAGATGGAGTGGACGACGCTAAAGCTTGGTCCACTGGAATGAAATCCATAGATCAGCACAGTTGATTCCTGTTGCAAAAAGCATTGAATGTTTCTTCAAAGTTTTATGTAAAAGTTTATTTAAAATTGAAACTGAATAGAGAAAACCTAAACAATGAGAGAAGTGGATAAGGGATTCACCATCATCATCTACTTTGCGAAAGTAGACAATGGGTGGTTAATGGTTTGGGGGATTTTATTTTGCATTTCTATCCTCGTCATTTTAAAACTTTTGAGTGAGAAGAATGAGGGATATTTTGGGCATCAAAATTATGGATTTCAAATAGGGAATGCCTCTTAAATAGTAGTATTGACTAAACTTTGAGCACGCGTTCATGCATGGGCTCAGAGACTCTTTTATTTTTTTGGATAAAAGTTAATAATTTGCATATATTATAATTTGAGATTATTACATTTTTCAATCATAAAAAAAAACCTAAGGGTGTGATATAATGTAGTCACTAAGTACACATCCATAACAAATGTTTCAATGCCTAAAAACCATATATATATATATATATATATAGGAAAATCTCTCACGTTATTTTTTTTCTGTTATCAAGTAATTTTTTTTTTAAATTTTTATTTAAATGAGAGTTATCAACTTTTTTTTCAATCCTAAAAAATAGCCACTTTAGTCCTACTAGCCTCTGAGCACACGAGTGAGCACATGCTTAAAGGCTCTTCTATTTTTTTTTTTTTTTTGGTAAAAGTTAATAATTTGTATAAATTATAATTTGAGATTACTACATTTTCAAATCACAAAAAATACCTAGGAGTGTAATGAGTGTTATGTGTATGCGGCTGATATATTTTTTCCATTACACCCCTAAGTATTTTTGTGATTGAAAAATGTTGTAATCCTAAATTATAATTGTCGATGCCTCGTAGCTGCTCGACCACCCATTGCAGTGATGCTCATGTGCCTTTCTCAATGCGAGAATACATGGATATGGAGGTGTGTCGTACCTCGAGTGTGTGACTAGAATATGAGTTGATTTTAAGGAAATTACCAAGGGTAAGTGAAGTTGCCACCAATCATTGGGTTTTTCTAAAATATGATTGGTCACTTAAATCTATTTGATTTTATTATCGATCCTAGGCTAAGAAAAAAGTTGTTTTTCCTAATCTATTATGGATGGATAAAAAAATCTTGAGTTTGGAAGTCTGATTACGTGTAGGGAAGGTGTTAGGCACCCTACAATGCTTATTCGTAGACAGTTCTTTGTTTTGATAAAATTATAATTTTTGGACATTGGCAGTTGAAAACGAGCTATTGGCATTAGCTTTCGGGGCTTTGAGCGAATTGGGTTTTGAGGTTTGGTTTCGGAATGGGTGTGGTCTTGATCAATGCTTTCCAAGTGTGTTTGGAATCATTACCAAATTTCCACGAAGAAAATCCAGCAACATTTCGCCTTATTTTCGTGGCAAAAATCCAGCAGCGCTTCACCTCAGATGCGTCATATCACACCAAACGCTATTCTCACCAAGCTTTCGACGTGAGAATACGACAATGGGGATGCCCCATTTTCACGAAGAAAATTTGGCAGAGTTTCGCATTTGGTGCGCTATGGGGCACTGGCAGGGTTTTATGCCTATGTACACGGCGTGTGCCAACATGCTCGTCTAGGATGAGCCGAAGCCCCTCAAAGTATTAAGCGCATTGATACGTGTCGCATATACGGGGAAACCGATGTCACTTGGTGACATGGATCAAGAAGATCACATTGCGGTGACAATGCATACAATATGACACGAATATGCTCCTACAGCAATCGCCTTGAGCACATACTCATGTCACAAAGTCAAGAGCACTCATGGCTAGAGAGGATCACTCACGTAACCATGAGAGTCCATCATATAAAATGCACAATCACCCACACATGTGCAGGCATATATATATATACACACACACACACACACACACACACACACACACACACACACACACACACACACACACACACACACACACACATACATACATCATGCACTATTCCATCACACAAAGCAGGAAAGTAAAACAAACATTGTTAACATTCCAAGGTTATGGACCAGCAAGGTACAAGTAATGTAAAACAGACATTACCATACCTAGGGAACACAGCTCAAGCAAGGGGTAGGAAAAATAAAGGGTACAAGGAGAGGGGGAACCCTAATATATGCTCTAGAGAAAAGGCATAAAGAGAGAAAGAAAGAGAAGACCACTCTGGAGGGGCAAGGCCACCTAATCTATTGATCATTGCCCTTTGTGGGCTCACATCTTCTTGCTTGCAACATTGCCCCTTTTTGCTTGTGCTTAAGAGGTCGCACGCTTGCTCCAAGTGTCCATGCTCCATGCGTGTACATGCAAAGACAAAAGAAACAAGCCAACAAACAAGTGAAGAAAGAAACAAAGAAGATAGGGAGAGCATGCGAAAAACATACTAACAAAGAGAGCCAAACGGGGGCAAGCAAAGCATGTTAAACATATGAAAGGACAAACAAGCATGTTATCAAACAAAAGAGGGTGTCCTAAGAGGACAAATGTAGGTTTGGGTCAAGTGTCCATAGTTCCATTGGATTGGAGTATGGATGGCACAATGGCTCATGCATGAACATGTAGGCAAGCGTACAAAGATGTGAAGAAAGCCAAACAGGTGGCACAAAGCAAGCAAGGCAAGCATATTAACATCGCACGGAGCAGAGAAATGTGTGTATCAAGCACACCAACACCACATAGGTGTATTGCACAAGTGGTTACACCCAATCAATCCCTAGGAGGAATGGATGTAATCACACAAGCAAGTGGCCCCAAAGACCGACAAGCACAAACCCACGGAGGGCACAAAGCATGGCAAAGCCTAGATTTAGAGAGGTAAGCATGGAGATAAAGCATAGATGCAAGCAAGCAAACATAAACATACAAAAGGAAATGATCCAAACCCTTTGATACAGGCCTAGGTGTATGGATGTAGGCCTAGACCACAAGATCAAGATCTACACCTTACCAATAAGGGCCAAAACATAAGAAAGAGAGATATCAAGGGACAAAAGGGTTATAGAAGCAAATGGCATAGCAACCAACATATAGATCTAAGCACACAAGCATGGCATGGAGCACATAAACATATGGATCTAGCATAGGCACGTACATCTAAGAAAAAGCTTGGAAAAGAACACATAGGCGTGTACATCTAAGCACAAACATGTCAAGGAGCCTAAAAGCATGCAGATCTAAGAACAACCATTAAAATTAGACATATCTTAGCCTAGGAAGGCTAGGCCAACAACATCAAAGTCATAAATCATGGCAAAAGCAAGAAAACATACTAGAGAAATCATAAAACATGCTAGGAAGCACGAACATGTTAGGAAAAGCAATAAAGCATATTATTGAACAAGGAAAAGCTAGAAAAAGCTATGAAAAGAAAAGGGTGTGGATTGTAGCTAAAAAGCTAAATCCACACTTCTAAACCTCAAATCCAAGGTATGGAACTAAGGAAAGGAAGATTGAGTGCAAGAACACTACCTTGTAATTGTGGAGAAAGGAGAAGAATCAAAGGTGTTTGGGAAAGAAATTAGAGAGAAGAAAGAGAGAATTTGCCCTATTTTTTTTTCTTTGCAAAATGAGGGGTCTGGAAGCATTTCTAGCTTAAATCTGACCCTTCAGCTTCCAGCAGCCATACATTGTGTGCTGGCCACCCATTTTGACATTAGTAGTTTTGGTTTTTTCTAATCTAGTTTTGGATGCATGTTTGAAGGTCTTCCCAGACTTGGGTTGTGCTAATCTTAGTGTCCCTAGAAAGCTCTAGATGTTGTGTTTCCAGAACACTAAAGAATTGGAAATTCGACAGTCAAATCAAAAGTTATGGCCAAGTGAAGTGTACTGACGTGTTTTGCACGATTTTTGGCTATCTCAACCGTTTTAACTCCGATTTCGACCCATGAATAGTCGTTGGAAAGTGAATTTGATAATTTTCACAATGGCATTAGTCCCAACACATCCTGATAGTTAGATCAAAATTAGGGTTTTTGGTGCCTTCGAAAGTTAGCGTTGGCTCAAATTTGGTCAAAGTTGCCAAAATCTCCGAGTGACTTAGGTTTAATGTAAAAGCACAAAAAATGTTGTTTTGGGATGATTTTGACCAAATTTGACTTTTGGTCAACCCAAGGTTGACCAGGGGCACTTTGGTCAATTTGATCAGAAAAGGCATTTCGACTGCTTCGATGCTGGAATAGGTTGCGCCACGCCAATCTAGATGTTTTCACAGCCCCATGGAGAAAAGATAATATTTTTGGAATTGTTGGGGTCCAGCACGCAGATTGAGGGTGGACAAAATACGATATCTACATTAAGGAATGCTAATTATTAATTTTTACCCAAAAAAATAGAAAAGCCCCTGAGCAAGTGTGTGAACGTCTGCTCAGAGACTAGTATAATTTAACAAAGTACATTTTTTATTATAAAAAAATTTCTCCTCATGTTCCTTCAATTCTATCAAACATGAATACTGTATATTTGAAGAATTCATTTAATTTTTAGTTGAGTTTTAATTCCCAAACAATCATATTCATTTCACTTTGTCAATAAAACTTTCTTTAACATGTTTTCCTTCCTTAAAACATGTATATAATTTAAAGAACTACATTTTGTTTTATAAAAAAGATGCCTTATAAAACAAAATTAAACAATCCAAACGGGTTTGTCTTATTATTAAATCACTCTTTGAATTAAATAAATGTGTTTTTTAAATTATACAAAATTAAACAATCCAAAAAGGAAAGGAAAAAAAAAAATACTCCTTATTGTTCTCATTTAATTAAAGAGTAATTTAGGTTTCAATTTAAACAATTTGACTTCAGTTCCTTTAGGTTTCAATTTAAACAGTTTGACTTCAGTTCCTTTAAAAATCCAAGCAATTTTTTTAATATCAAAGGAAATACATCAAACATTAGCATACAAAATACTACTTTACATGAAATCTAAGTCCAAATAAGTAACATATAAATAAAGAAGCTTGTTTTGCCAATTCCCTTCGTTCCCCTATTAGATACGAAGGGACACAAAAAAGCTTGATACATTATTCTTTTATATTTTCCTAAGTGTTTTGCCACCACCATGTGTTTTTGTTTCCATCTTGATCTAGTATGCTCCGGAGTTAGATTGGCTACCTCTTTGCTAATGGTCATATATATAATACCATTCCTTCTCATGTCAAAAAGCCAGGTAGATAGAACCCTCAAAGATGACAATAAGTAGTGTTCCTCTGCACTTTTCATTCTTTGACATCTCATGAAAATATTGCAACCTTTGCTATTCCTACATTAAAATGAAACATGAAAATATTTTTCTTTATTATACTTTGTAGCTTCAATTAGGAATAAATTTTGCCAAAAAATAGTTTAAAAAAAAAAAAAGTATCCTTCTCTTTTGAAAGACACCTAATGGCGCTTTCTTCCTAACTCATTTCCAAATTTAACATCAAAATAATCTATGCATCCACTTCAATAAGTCAATTATACACCAAACTAAATGATTAATAAAATCTATTGTGTTTCATATAATTGGTTGTGCCCCGAATACTTACCGATTATAATACAAAAAACAAAACAAAGATACAATAAAGGAGTACCATACAATACAGTACTGTTAAATCTGCACCTACAATAAGACAATGACCTTAATTGCACAATATTTAAACAAATCTTTTAATTTTTTTTTTTATTAATCATCTTTTAAAGTTAAGTCCCACATTCTTTTTAGCTAAATCATAAATAAGTGACACACAATTTAAACATTGAATTTTAAAGTGACCCGTTTAGATTTGAAGAGGTTAATTCCATTTTAATGGACAAACTAAACAAAAGATAAATCTTAAAAGGGGGGATGTAAAGTGTAGACTGTTTTATGCTTGAAATTTATGAATAAAAATTATCAGTTTTTGATGGGAAGGATTCTTCTCTACTTTGTACTGTAAAATGTGAAAGAAAGGGTTTTGTGTTTTCTTTTTCTTTTTCCTTAACAACAGTATAATAAAGCGTTAAAATTTTCAAATTGAACATACTTTTGGAGGGGAAACAAAGGTGGTGTAAATTTGCATGACCATGGCAATGCCTCACTAGGACTTCTTTTCTCTAGAGCCATCGGCTATTGAGGGCCTGTTTGGTTGGTTAGTTTGAGTAATATTATTTGGGTGTTTTTAATATACGTGTGGGTGAAAAAGTGTGTTGAAATCTGTGTAAAGTTGTTTAAAATGTGTGGAAATGTGTTAGAACTTAGCTGCCAAACACCCCATGAGTCTTCAATGGAGCTGACCAAGAAGCTAAAGCTTGGTACACTGGTATGAAATCCTTATTGACTCTGTCGTTTCCTGTTTCAAAAAGCATGTGTTTTCAAAGTTGTAAGTAAAATATAAAAATAAAAACGAAAAAACCTAAACAATGGGAGACAAAAGAAAAGGATTCACCATTGACTCTATGTATTTGGAAACCGCTTGTGTAACAAAAAATGTAATGTTAGCCTTTTTTTAAAACAAATGAAAAAATCTATTTTGTAGTGGGCGGGTTATGCGATTTTGTGGTTGGCTTGTATTAAAGCATCACCATTAGGTGTGCCAAATGCCAAATATTTGGCATTTGGCACACCATACACCAAAAAACCCTTCTCATGAGATGTGCCAAATTCTATAAATTTTGACACACGTGAACAGTACCGTTTCATCTTTGGAACGGTACAGATAGATGTGTTAAAAAATATATATATTATTATTCATTTCCTCTCTCTTCTTTATTACTTTTCTTTCTTCTCTCTCTTACTTTTTGCTTCTTTCTTCCTCTGCCTGCTCCTTTCGCCTGTCACTCCCTCTTCCCTTTTTCTTCTTGTTTCTTCTCTAGCATCTTCACTATGGCTTTAGGATCTTTTTTTTTTTTTTCCTTTTTTTTTTTTTTCCGTTCCCTTTCTCTGCGCCTCTTTCTCTCTCTCTTTTTTTTTTCCTGTCACTATCTCTCTCTCTCGCTGATTGAAGCTTGCCAATCTAAACCTCTGCTTGCCGATATGAAGCTCTACTTGCCTAAGGGGCAGTCGCCAATCTTTGCTCATCGTCCTCCACAGCTCTCACCGCCAATGGTTGGTTGAGTTTGGTCATTGATTGATTTGTTGGGCTTGGGTTTTGTTGAAGATTTTGAGTTTTTTTTTTTTTTTTTTTTTTTTTTTTTTTTTTTTGTATATAATTCTATTGAGGTTTTTGGATTTGGAATTTGTTGGAGTATCCGGTGATTGTGGTCGTAATTTGTGGCGGTGGTTGTAGTTGTGGTTGTTGTTATGGCGGTGGTCATTGATTGATCTGTTTGGTTGGGGTTTTATTGAAAATTTTGAGTTTTTTATTTTTATTTTGTTAAGGTTTTTGGATTTGAAATTTGTTGGAGGATCCAGTGATTGTGGTTGTAGTTTGTGGCGGTGGTTGTTGGTTTTGGGTGGTGGTGACTACCACTGGTTGTGTATTTGTATATTTGCTAGGTTTTGGGTAAATATATTATTTAATGGGTTGTATATATTATTTTAATATTTAGAATCAAAGAATAAAAGATGTGATAAATGGTGAATTGTAAAATGATGTAATAAAATAATAAAGCAGGATTGTTTTATTATTATTTACAAAAAAAATTATTTCACGAACAAAAAACTGTTTAATGTAGGTGATTAGAGCTAATTATTTCGAGTTCAAATCTTCTATCTCATTTTTCCTACTCCACTATATACTCCACAAATGAAAGCATACCACATGTCCATCTAATTTATTAAATGCTAAATTGATGCTTTTTATTATTTCAATTACCTAAAATAAATAAATAAATAAATGACCCATCATATTTAAGTAATTGAAATAATAGAAGACATAAATTTAGTATTTAATAAATTAGATAGACATTTGAGATGTTTTCATTGGTGGAGTATATAGTGGAGCATGAAGAGTTGGAAAGAAGATTTGAACTCAATTATTTCACCCACAACAATGGAAAGGAGCAACTAATGTAAAGAATTAAAGAACCAAAACATATCAAATTCCACATTTTGGTATAAATATGTAACAATTTAAAAAAAAAAAAAACTTTGAAATTAATATCTCAAGTAGATGAATTAATGGCATTCGTCTATGTACCATATATTCTATACATGATTGTATTAGGCACAAACACAATGTCTACCGTGACATGGCATATCACAATGTTACGACTTACAAATCTCATACAAAAGTAACTGAAGCAAAGTGGGGAAAGAAACTTAGAAAATTTGTGTCTAGTGTAAAGAATAAAGATGTTGCTCTACTACTTTTCTGAAAATCTACCTAAAAATCTTAAACATACCTTGGATTGAGAGAGATAGAGTTTGTTGAGGTGAAAGTCTTAAACATGCACTAAAAATAAAAGAGAGATTGAGTTTGTTGAATATAGGAAAACTTGTGGCTATTTCATTTTGGCAATAAGGGGGAAAAAGTACATTTGTGGAAACAAAAAAGTTTTTTTTTTTTTTAGAAGCAATTGTATTAATTCTTGACAAATAACTTTAGATAGAAATGCAGAGGTGGAAGGAAAAACTTTTTTTTTTTTTTTTAATTTAGCAAAAATTTAGGACTTTTTAAATTACTAATTTTACATGTCTAACACTATTGTTTTAGTTTTACAAACAAAGCAATTTGAGAGTATTTTAGGCATCTAAATTGAAGATCCCAAGCAGCAGGAGCTCCTTGGTCTGAGACTCTTCTATTTTTTTGGGGTAAAGGTTAAAATTTTGCATCTATTATAATCTAGAATTTTAAAAAAAAAAAATCAAACAAATAAAAATAATAAACTTTAGAGATAAGTAGTAACTGTAAATTCTTTTTTAAACATGAAGGGAAAAAATCCTATATTTTAGAAATTTTTATTTTGAATTCAAAATGAAATTTGTTATTTGACATTTATGACCCTATTTTTAAATGAAGTTACCTTTCATTAATAGAGGCATTTTTGAACAATATGAAAGTTCATTTGAAAGAGAGAATCCTCTTTTATATAGTATAGATAGATGTAGCCACTAAGTTCACATCCATAACAAAAAAAAATGGGGTAATTACACATAACCCACTTGTGGTTTGGGTGAAAATCACTTTGTCTATTCGTGGTTTGAAAAGTATTACTTAACCTACCTGTGGTATGTTTCGTTTGTTTTCCATAACTCACCTTTGTTAAAATCAGGGGTAAATAAGTATTTTTACTCAAATTTTATGTCTCTCTCCTCCCAAAACAAAAAAATAGAGCAAAAATGCAAGAGAAACAAGATCAAAAAGTGGTATTTGTCACTCTCTCCGTTCACACAAATTTTGAATATGAAGAACATCCCTAAAAAAATAAAAAGCCTAAGCCTTATTGCCTCCCGCTAACTCCATCACAAAAAGAATATGAAATAGAACCAATACAAATCATAATAGACCAATAATTTCTAGCCTCTCCTCCACAACCAAAACCAACCTCCATCGACACCACAATTTGTATCCATCCAAAAATCAATACCATAGCAAAAAAATAAAAAAACTAAACCAAACATATTTTGGGTCTCAGTCCTCACTAAATCCAAATCTCCAGTTCTATGACATCTTAGTTCTCAAGTTCAAGGTGAAAGAAGCAGAACCATTGAAGGTGAAGGGGACACGGCCACACGACCCTCGACCCATACTTATCAAGGTGTAGGTAGAGGCCAATCTGAAGTCACCCAAAACCACCACATAAAGGCCCACTGCCTCAAACATCCACCAATTGACACCTAAACAACCACCAAACCAACATCCAAAGCCACCCAAACACCCATCAACAACCGGCAAGCAAAACGCACCACCCACGGCCCACAACCCATGGCGAGCAAAGCCCACCATCGACGACCACGACAAGAGAAACGGAAACCCATAAATGAAAAATCTGCAAGCCACTATTGCTATCACCGTCTTCCTACCCCTGCCACTGTCGTCCTTCACTATCGTTGCAACCTTTAAGCTTTTGAACCGAGAGAGATAGAGAAGAAGCTCATTGAGAAGAAGCTCGGTTGTGGCCAATCTGGGAAGAAGCTCATGAAGATTAGTTTGTGTTGTGTTTGGGTGGTGGGAAAATGGGGAAAATAAAAGAAGAGAAAAATGGGTATTTGGGGGGATGGGGGTTTTTAGATTGATTTGAAATGTGGGACATTGGAACTTTGAGAGCTAAAACTTAAGATGGAGTGTAATTTGTTTTGTTGTTTTGGTGTGTGGTTTGGTTTATTTAATTGCTAAGAAAGGAAAAGGGTATGAAAATTAGTTTGTGAATTGTTTGGGTTCTGATAAAATGGGAGTGAGAGAAGAACATAAATTATAGATTAATTAGGGAAGGTGTTTTTTAGATTGTCTTGTAATGTGGGATATTGGACTTTTGAAAATAAAACTTAAGCTAGAAATTATTGGTCTATTCTAATTTGTATTGGTTCTTTTTCATTTTTTGTTTGTGATGGAGTTAGCCAAAGGGCTGAGGGAGGCAATATGGCTTAGGATTTTTATTTTTTTGGGTATGTTCTTCATGTTCAAAATTGGTATGAATGGAGAGAGAGGCAAATACCACTTTTTGATCTTGTTTTTCTTGCATTTTTGCTCTATTTTTTTGTTTTGGGAGGAGAGAGACATAAAATTTGAGCAAAAATACATATTTACCCCTAATTTTAATAGAGGTGGGTTACGGAAAATAAACGGAACATACCACAAGTGGGTTAAATGATACTTTTCAAACCACAGGTAGGCAAAGTGATTTTCGCCCAATCCACAGGTGGCTTATGTGTAATTACCCCAAATAATAATAATAATAATAATAATAAATTCAAATACCTAAAAACCAAAAACCAAAAACCAAAAACCAAAATGTGGCCCTATTGGTGGTGCTAAAAGGCTATATTGCTATTTTTAGCACCATCAAATACCAATATGTGGCTACATTGGTCGAGCTTAAACCATATTTTTTGGCTTCATAGCTACAATGTACAATTACTTTTGGTTGTGCATGGTAGCTCATATGTAAAAAATATATATATATATATATATATATTATTAAATTGTTGCATTCACATTGTTTTTTAATAATAAAAAAATCTTTTTTAGGTGTGTTCACATTGCTTTTTAATGAATTTTTTATATTATTTTAATTAAATAGCTAAAAATATAAATTCATTAATGTTAAGTATATTGTAAAGTGAGAAAGTAAAATAAATAAAATAACTTTTTGTGAAGTCATATGGTTCAATGGGAAACAAATCCATTTCTAGAAAAGTTTTATCTCAAATTGAAAAAGTTGTCAAAACTTTTTCAATTTTCAATAAACTTTATCCATAATTGGTCTATTATTATGTGCCCTTAGAGCACACATTAGTAAAATTCTTGTTAAATTTATGGCTCCACCAAATTAGATGCTCTGACGATGTCTTTGAATAAGAATAAAGTAGATTGACAATTATTTGAATAGTTCCTATTAATACGATCTATCGTCCTTCATTTGTTGGACAACCTTCAATTGTTGGACAATTAGTTCTACAAGGTACGGTTGAAGTTGAATATAGCGTCTATTTTCGGAATAAGTATTGTGCCATGTAAAGTGGCACAATAAATGTCACAACTTGTACATGTAATGAGTTATAGTTGGTGAAGTGTCAATACATGAACTCACTACCACCTCTTCACCAACCAAGGCGAGTTGCCACTTTACGTGACACAAAACTTACTCCTGTTTTTGACCCACGTAATTGAAAAAGAGATGGTTCAATAGATCCAAACCGTGAGATACAAGTCCACAGATTCATATCTCATGCAATACCCAATACCTAGGGTATTGCACGAGTTGCGATAGCTTTAATATCAGCCATGGATTAAATCTAATGCTCAGAAAATTGATAGTCATATCCCACGCTGGCAATTCGAGTACTTCAATTTCATTCCTATCTCTTCTCTTCTCACTTCAGCAGATCAGCTTTCCCAAATTTGAATTTCAAAGGGAAAAAAAAAAAAACAAAAAACTCTCTCTTGGAGACTATAAATCCATGGCCGAATCTCAGTGGGCTTCAGCTCTTCCCACACCACCACCACCACCGGTGATGCTTCCTGGTTTAGTCTTTTCCTCTTTCAAGGTTTTCTCGTAGCTCTCTCTCTTCTCATTGCACCCATACCATTGCCGTTGGTGGTGCTTATTATCGGTGTCACCACCATTGGTGGCTAATGGGTTTCCCACTCTCCCTCTCAAATTTATTTTCTCTTATTTTTCTTTTTGTTTCAGTTTTAATTATTTTGATGACTAGAGCTATATGATTTTGTTTGGGTTTGAAAAATGGCGGTTTTGGGTATGGCTGAATGTGCTGTGATTTAGTATCTGTTTGATGGTGAGATTGTGTGTGTCAGATATATGTTGTGGTTATAGCTTTGGTTTGGATTTTTGGGTTTCAAATGAACGGTGGTTGGATGGGGGGTTTACACTTTACAAACTTGGGTTGATGTCAAAATGGGTTTTGATATGAGTCTGTTTTATTGTGTAAATACATGTCATTTTGTGCAGGAGTTATTAAGTGAGTGAAATTTGTGTTCTTGAGTGTGCTTAAATTAGTGTAAACACATGGAGTAGTTGAGTGCAGATCTTAAAATCTGGATATGTAAAGGGTAAGTTCTACCTTCTTGTTTTTTTTTTCCTTCTTCCTTTGCTTTGATCTTTGGTATTGCTTTACTTCTTTATTGTTGCTGTTGCTATGGCCTTTGAGTCCTCTGTTATTGTTGCTGAAGGTGTTTGTTGAAATGCTTCAAAGAGTTTTATTTTATCTCTTTGTATTCTGCCTTCTTTTTTCTTTTCTTTTTGGATTTTTATGTTAATGTGATGCTAAAACTGTGATTGTAAATCTTTGGGTCTAAGTTGTAGTAATGTGCTTCAAGTTGCAAAAAACAAACAAAAATGTGTTTTTCAATTGTTAACAAAAAGAGCACTTGATATGGTTTCTTATATGGGTGTACAGGGACGAAGTGACCAAGTTTAAGCTACTTTTGCAATTTGTTGATGTACAATCTTATAGCATTGGTAGAAGAGAATGGAGGTTGTTGAATGCCAAATGATGAGAGTTACTTTCTACACTGCATTGTTGTCCAAGGTTGTTGGTTTCCAATGGCTGATTTGTTCACTTATCTAAGATCATTTGTGACCTTGAGAAGTAAATGATTATACATGTAAATCTTTGATTGTAATATTATTCTAGAAAAATCTAATTGAATTATAGTAAGCAATCGTTTTCTATAGGAATGATGTGTTTTTTTCTCTCAATTGTTTCTCCCTTTGTCTTTATTAACTATTTGCCCCAATAAATATTTGGTCTTGGCCAAGTGATACCTTAGTCACTGTTTTGTTAAGGGATCTTGGTTTTCTTTATACTTTTTGAAGAAGTAATAAAAGTTGGGAGATTTCTTTGTACATGGTTTATGAGAAATATGATATGAAAGTTTGCAACAATTGTAAAATTAACAAGCAATCATGCAACTTACTTGAATTACTAGCTAGTTTTAACACTAAAAGGAGCTGGTTTTGACACAAAAGAAATTAGGATTGCAACACAAAAGGTTTTATACCAGCAATTACAACATTTAAATTTGAAAAACAAGGAATCACAACTACTAAAATGAATGTAAGAAAATAGCTAATAATTGACACACTAGGACTTGGAAACAATAGACTCAATAAACACAAACTGGTTAAATTGACCTAACTGAATTAGAAAACGACTCCACCTATATACATGATAGACATCACACTAAACTGACTTCCATAACTCCCAGAAATGGTTTATAACACGCAACAATAGAACAACTATGTAACACCAAAATGATAACAAGGGTCTATACAAAAGGAGCTCAAATCTTGTGTTTTAAATGGCTCACAAAAGTTAATAAACTAATCAAACATTATTTATTCCACATGGATGAATATAAATCAACATTACAAGCAATTGATAAGCATTCGATGAGAATCTACCCAACACTATAAGATAGCTAAAGCTTATTAAACCTGATCTAAACTAATATTGAAATACATGGGACTTAAACTTCATCTTCATCTCCTTATCAACCTGGATGTGTTTAACTTGATCCCTATCAATATGTCTCTCCAAAAATGTTGCATAATTTGGTCTTGCATGCTTGCCGTGATAAACATGTAACAAATCTGGTAGAGCATCATTGTTTCTTTCTTCTTTAGCAAACCCAACAGAATAGAAGCATCGCATGCCTGCACTACCAAAAAACAATTTATTATTACAAAGAATGAACCAAAATCTGAAAATTCCAAGTAAGCTTGCAAACTTTAGTTGCATCTAAAAGAAAAAATCTTTAAATTGCAGAGATGAAAACAAGCAATTCTTCCTTGAAAAATAATTAATGGCTGAAAATCAAGGTTTAACATTTTAATTTATACTATGCAAACATCCTAAAACCGTTTCAATTGGCATTTTTCAAACACCATTTATGCAAAATTATCAAACACATGTAAATAATAATTTCTTTATAAAAAAAGTTATGCTCTCACATAAACCTCATTCATGCCAAAGCTTGATATAGTATATTTCCTTTTTCCCCTTCTAAACCCCCATGCCTAGAATCTTCACACAGCTAAACAATACGACCACAAATGACATCACAACACCCATCCATGAAAATTGCCAAGCAAATAAGTATTTTCACAAAATAATGTCTGAAAACTCAACAATCCAAATTCAAATAAAACAAATGTTCAAAGCTAGTAATTATTGTTGCATTTTATCAAACAGATGGAGTGCATAAGAAATGAACACAAGTTGAAAAATCAATAGGACATAAATTCCTAAATACCCCATATAAAAATCGTTCAAGATACATCATTCCATCAAAGACTAACCGTAATCATCAAGGTAACCATAATCATCAATGAGATTAACATGGAGATCAAAGGAATCAAAAGAAAAAAAAAAATCATCATGAACATGTATGGCAAAAAATTTCAGGGGCCAAAAAAATCTGGAAATTTCAAGAAATCAATCTGATTCAATGACTAAGTCTATCAATTTGATTCAATTTCTAGAAAAGAGAGAACTCACCTCCTTGAGTCGGTTGATGTCGGAAGCAACCAATCAAAGATGGACCCGTGGTGACTATCACAAAGGGGATTTTGGAGATTTTTTGACGATACAATGGCCAAGTACCGTCAGAACCACCGATCCGGCCAGTGGCTTTGTTGCTTCAGAAAGACCTTCACTCCATGAGAGTTGGGACTTGGGACAGCTTCACACACAAGAAAGAGGGAGTGTGAGTGTTTGGGGGTTTGGTTTTGTAGAGAGGGAAAATTTCTGACCTATCACAAGCTGACACATAATTCTACCAAGTCCACAAAGTATGACTAATTACAAAGCATCATATATTGCTACTAGAAATTTGCCAAATTCGATTAAGGTAAAAACATGAAAAGCATGCAAAATGCTAATCACATGTAGGCGCGTGTAAGCGATGATGCAAGTGAGTCGGGGCGTGTAAGCGATGACCCAAGCAATCCGGTGCGTGTAAGCGATGATACAAGCGGACCAATCAAGCTGTAACATGTATCACCAATCAGACTCCGCCATGTGTCGCTCACCCACCCCTAAACTCCTATAAATAGAAGTCTTCCTAAGGCATTTAGGGACACCAAGCCATCTAGAGCACAAGCAGCATTAAAAAAGCATTCAGAAGTATTGAAACTCTGCTGGAATCAAGTCCTGAAGCCTCTAGGAACTTCAAGAACTTCAACCTCGAATACGAAGAACATTCGAAGCTGAATCATCCAAACTACTTGTCTAGATCTCAGAGGTCACTGGAATCAAGCTCAAAAGCCTCCAGAAACCTCAACAAACCACAAAACAGCGAAGCTCTAAGGATTCAAGCCTCTAAAGCCCCGAAGAACTTCCACCACAAACCTTTAGAAAAGAAGAACGCACGAAGAATACATGAAAAACGTGAAGAACAAAGAATTTCTAACAGGCTCAGAGCTAGAGATTCATTCTAATTCCGTTTCAAAGATCTTCGATCCATCCTTCAGCCAAATTGAAGGATATCTTGTGTTTGAATCAAAATCACATCACCACAATTCCAATCAACAAATCTTTTAAAGAAATCGAATCAGAGGATCACTCTTTTGTAATCACAAAGAATTGTATCACATATTCATCAATACAAATTCGCATTTGTGAAACTATTTTACTTGTTTGATTTATTTCGAACTAAGAAATTTAGTCTTCTACAGGTTTCAAACGCTAAGTTTCAGTATTTGGGTATGAGCTGGAGCTACTATAACAATGGATTGAAGGAGAAGCAGAGAATGGGTTGAAGGAGAGGCAGAGAGCGGCAGTTGCGCAAGGGAGAGAGAGAAAAAAATTTGATTTCATGAAAGTTTACTCAGATTTACCAGATGAGAGAGAGAGTGTGTGTGTGAGACGAGGAGAACGCCATAGTGGCAAGCATCATCAGTGGTGGTGAGGGATTTGGCCTTATGTGGACTGGTATCAGGCTGCTGTGACAATGGGTTGAAAGAGAGGCAGAGAATGGGTTAAAGGAGAGGCAGCTGCACAGGGAAGAAAGACAGAATAAAAAAATTGAGTTTATGAAAATTTAGGGCTGAAACTGAAACAGTGGGCGGGTGAAATTTTTTAAGGGCAAAATAGTAATTTTTTTATTTGGTGAGGTGTCAAAGATTTAAGTCACTAGATTAAATCTATGGCTGAGATTTTAGGTATTGCACACTCTAGGTATTGCACGGGATAAAAATCCTAAGTCCACGAAGTTGCTGTGTCAGTGCAAGGATAACGCATACGTGATTGACAAACACGGCCAAAAGAGACAAGTCCATGAGGTTGCTGTGTAAGTGTAGGGATCACATGTCATGCGATTGATAACGACCGCCGAAAGAGACAAGTCTTGCAAAGCTCCTAACACTATGTCATGTAGGGATCACACGTTTAGGCGAAGTCAGCAGATGTGTCAGTGCAGAGATCAGACGTCTAGAAGAAGATGGTAGATCTTAAATCGATCTCAAACAAGTGGCAGTTTTATGTATTTTTTTTAAGTGATTATTTTAAAAATTTTAAATTATCATAATTTTCTTTTGGTATTATTTTTTAAAGAAAAATGAAATTATAAATTATTTTGATTGAATAGGTTAGACGAGTTATAAATTTTATCCTTTTGTTTTCTAATAAACTTTTTATACAATGATTTTTTCACTTGTTATTATTTGGTCTTATCTTGTTTTTGTTTGGTTTATGTTAGTTGTTATTTGAGCTAATATTTATTGTCATTATTTAAGCTTAAAACAAACAGGAATTAAGGATTATGTTTGGAGGCAAAATTAATTTTCAAGTTACGGTACATCCATAACATTTTTACATTAAATACCACCCCACACCCTTGGTGCGATGGTCACTTCACAAGTATAAGTACTTATGGGATGTGGGAGGTAAAGGCAGGGGTTCAAGTCTCCAAGATTGAGGTTCACACACATGTACATTTAGATTAAACTAAAGTAAAAATTCTATCTTGTATAAAAATCTTATGCAAAAAGATGTTATTGGTGGGTAAAAAAAAAAAAAAATAGTATTTGGACTAAATTAGAATCAGTAACAACTTACAACATTAGATTTGTTGTAAAATTATTGTAAAAATATTGTGAATATAGTAGCACTGCTCTTATTTTTATTGAACCCAAATTTTTGTATTTCTCAAGTTAGGGTGTTCAAATTTTTATTAGGGTGGTCACAATAGGTAAGTTTAATATATAATATTTTTTTGACAAGTGTATATATACATTTTTTTGCAAATCAGGATGGTCATGTGACCACCATGGCTTACATGTAGAGCCACCACTGATCCCAACTGCAAGAGACGAGTTGGAGAAGGTATTTCATGTGCTAGCCCACCTATCAGTGAGACAAATGGCGTATACTCCGGGCCATGTTAGTGCAGGGATCACATGTCTAGGAGAAGTTGGTAGATGTGTCAGTGCAGGGATCACATGTCTAGGAGAAGTCAATAGATCCCAACCACAAAAGATGGGTTGGAGAAGGTATCTCATGCGCTGGGCCATTTGTGAGTGAGACAAATGGCATATGCTCCCCACGAAGACTAAAGTGGCCTTTTTGGTATTAAGAGTTTTGAAAATTTGCTTTTTTATTTTTAGAAATTTCTTCTTATGCAAAGTGTAATAAAGAGAAACCTTGAATATATCAATATTTAATATATATATATATATATATATATATATATAAATACATGAAATTTTATAATTTTCTTATATTAATAAAATTGGAAAGCAAAAAGAATTGATAAAAGATAAAGTGAAAATTAAAAATACTTAGATGAGAGTAATAATGTGAGAAGAGAAAAATGGAAAAAAGAGTCTGAAATGATAATTAAGAGAGAGAGAGAGAGAGAGAGAGAGAAATGAAACTTGTCGTGACTGCAATTCGAGTTGCCAAGGAAAGCAAAGCTATTATGATTGCAAAGTCGAGGAAAGCTAATAACACTACCGAGGAGAACTCATGGCCACATTATCTCTTTAGGTACCATTTTTTAGGAAAAAATATATATGGAATGTGTCGAAGAATCTAAATGATTAGGAGTATTATTTTTTAATGGAATTTTTGTTGAATATTTAGATAATTTGTTGCTGTGCACCTAAATTATTGTTGCTTGTGCTATTTAGTATTTTTGGGCAAATTTTTATTTTTGTTAGTTGGACTTTTATTTATCTAGAATTTTTCCAAAAATTATGTATATTTTATTTATCTAATTTTTATTGTCGTAAAGCCAGTTTATATACTTTTTTTTTTTCTTCCTATTTCGCGTTTGTGATAAGGCTAGTTTATGTTTGAAGGGGTTAAGGATTATGTTTGAGGGTCTAAGATTTATTTTTTGAGTAATTGTGAGAGACCGCGCCCCCGGCCCGTTTTATTATGATAAGTTCGGGCCCAACCCACTTGAATGGGTGGAGTCGTGTTATTGTCTCTCAAAATGGAGGTTCGACTAGTTATATTTTTCCCTTTAGATTAAGGGTTTTACAATGGAGTCGCCACTTATTTAATTATTGGAAAAATAAGAAAACCAAAATTAAAAAAATTCCTCATTTTATTAACTTTCAATTGAATTTACATTGGTCATAGGAAAATTACATGGCTTTGGTCCTAGATACAATCTAAGAAAAAGTACATGGCTTTGTTTCCTAGTTACAATCTAAAAATTGAAAATTACATAGACAAGCATTTGATCTACTAACCTTTGATCTAAGTTCGGAGGCTATGTTACAAGGTGGGAAGGTGTTAGGCACCTACCTTGCCCGGTAAAACCGGTCTTCTAGACTATGGTGGCCAACATTCATATCATATCATCCAATATGTCAATGAATTTACATGATGAATTTAATGTGTGTGCATGTGATAAACCCTAATTCAATTTATTAAGCATTGCATTTGGATTGAAAAATGAATTCTAGTGAATGTGTGTGGATGGTGATACCCTAGTTTCAAGGATTTGAAAGAACTATGAAACAAACATGTTTTTCATATTTTTAATGTGAATTTAGGATTAAAACCAATGTCATGCATGAACATGTGATGAACAACCAAGAACATGTAAAGAACACATAATAACATTTAAGAACATTCAAACATATTTAAGGAAATTTAAATAGTTACTATCATGCTTTAATCCTAAACTCTTATTATGGCAACACAAAAAACAAGTTAGGAAAAGGAATTATACCTTCATTCAAGATCAATATGGTGGATGAGGAGACTTTTGAGGGAGGTCTTATGGGTGGAGGAAAAGAAGAGTTAGGAAAGGAAGAGTAAGTCTCACTCAATACTTTGAGTCTCAAGAAGACTAAAATATGACAAGACTACTCAACTTCCTAGAACTCAAGAGAGGAGAAGAGAGGGGGGGTTTTTTTGTATCTTGGAATGAAGGAGAGGTGGGTTTATATAGTAGTGGTGGAGGAAATAGGAATGGAAGGCCATTAATGAGGGTTGACAATGAATCATGAACCTAGACCTCATTTTAGCCTTTGGGGAAATTTGGTGCATTAAATGGAGAGATTTGTGGGAGTGGGGAGCAAGCCAAAATTCGGTTTTCCCGTAGCTGCTGTAACAGCCTGTAGAGCCAATTTTGAAAACTCATATCTGACTCAATTTTTATCGGAATTGTGTCGTTCTTGTGCTCAAATTGAAGCCCTGGATGTCTAGTTTCTGGGAAAATTAACCTCATTCACAGATTCAAAATATTCTGAGAGATATCAATGAAATAGTGAGCAGAGGTCATTTCTTAGAAAAATAGTTTCAGCACAATTAACATTAATAGGTCCCAAATTAGTTTCCAATTAACATTAATAGGCTCCAATCACTCCCATTTCAGACCTAATTAGTTCCAAATTTACCCTAATTAAAAGATAATTGCACAAATTACTCATTAAATAATTAATGTTTAACTATCTAATTAATTAGGTGTATGCAACCTTACCATAAGATGTAGTCCTAACCAATCAAATTATGACACATCATTAATTTCAAATTGATTATAATTATAACCAATTGGAATTAATTGTTCATAATCACATAAGGTCGGACTCAATTTGTGATAGTGCATCTCGGCCATTAAAACTTGATTTGATGATAACTTTCAATCTGATGGTCCGATTAGGGCTTATAACTAATCGATTTGATCGTTACAACATCAAGATCATCTTGGTGAAATGAGATTAAGGATCTAATAACCAAAATCAAGATGCATATTTCTAAGGTGAAATTACCATTTTACCCTCCAAGTGAGGTTAAATGCGGGTTGCAAAATAAGGTGTCAACAGTAATGCTAGAGAAATAATAAAATGTCATAAAAATTTCACAATATTTATGAATTAATGTACAAAAAACAAAATTTAATTAGAAATTGAGATAAGTCTATGTGTGAGTTAGAGCATTCTTATCAAACGTCTCAAAAAATATAGCATTTAGCATCTCAAAATCCAATTTTATAACATATAACACACCACATTACAATACCACCTATATCAAAACTTTTTTTTTTTTTTTTACCATTTCATTTAAATAATGTTTCTTTATTATTTTTCAATATTTTTTTATTTTTCCTCTCTCTCCTCTGTCTCTCTCTCCTCTGTTTCTTTCTTTTTCTCACAGCACCACTGGCACTACACTACCAACCACCCACCACCCACCACCCATACCATAACCACCACTAACAAAAAAAGAAAAAAAAGATCACAACAGAAAGACACCACCACATCCACTCACCACCACCAACCACAGCATAAAAAAAGAAAGAAAGAAAAGAAACCTCCACCATCACCGCCACCAACAAACCCACTAATAGACCCATCACGCCGAACCGAAACCCACAGGACAGGGACACCACTTCCCTCCCCGTCGTCATCTTCTTCCATGGTGCGGATTGATGTCCTCCTTCCACCTGTAAATCAAATCAAGACCCACCCCAACCAAATCAAGACCCAAAATCAAATGAAAGATTTAATAACATGTTGTTTTGTGTCACCCCCGCACGATCGGAGCCCAAATGGACCCAAGAAGAACCACACAGAACAAAAGAGAGAGAGAGAGAGAGAGAGAGAGAGAGAGAGAGAGAGAGAGAGAGAGAGAGAAAGAAGAAACCTCCATTGCCCCCACCGGACCACAGCCATCGGACCCATGATCCATGACCACAATCACCGGACCACAATCATCGGCATCCCATAATCGCGGGAGCACAATCATCGACGGAGCCCACTCATCGGCGAAGCATAGAGAGAGAAGAGAGAAGAAAGAAGTGAGAAAGGAAAGAGAAAGATGGAGCTCAGAGAGAGCGTTGAGTGAATAAAATAAAAAAAATTGGCTTGGCTTGATGCTCCAACCTGGGTTTCATCGGAGAGGAAGGCAAAGACGGCGAGCAGAGAAATGGTGAAAAGAAACTGAATGAGAAAGACAAAGAAGAAAAGAAAGTTGGCCCCACTGAATAAAAAAATAATATAAAGTTTTACAATCGATGAACAGTGTGGTCTCAAATATGAGATTGCACTATTCATCAATTGCAAAAATTATACAATTTAATAAGTTTGATGGAACAAACTTTTGGGTTAAAAATGCTAAAAAAATAAGATTTTTCGCATTTGAAAGGTATGATAAGAATGCTCTTAGTATGCTAATTTCTGAATTTTGTGAAATTATTATGATATTTTGTTATTTTTTTTAGAATTATTTTTATTTTTGTTGAATCAAAATGTTTTAATTTTTTTTTTTTAAGATAGACAGAACAAATTAATTTCATTTTTTTTTTGCAAGTATAATACTGTATTTTTTTTATAAGTCAAAGGAGTTCTAGTGAACACCCTGCCTTCCACGCGGAGCCCCCAGACCTACCACTGTTTTTTATTAAATTGTTTCGTAATTGTTGCATGACTAGGCAACTTCCAACGTAAAAATACCGAAAAAACAAAAAACGCGGATACCTCGTTCACGCGGTATCCAAACGCTCACTAATTAAACTTCAAAATACTATCTATTTTTTTTTCCTGCCAAAATACTAAATCAAATAGGAGTATTTACAGCTCCGAGAAACCAACGAGAAAATGCTATAAAAGCGAATAAATGGTTCCCAAAAATATTGAACCGAACAGCTTGTGTAAAATAACAGAGGATTGAAGAATGCTAAAACTCTCATTAATTGAATTGATTTTACAAAACTGAATCAATGAAATAATTACTAACGAAGCTACTTATATACAAGCGCAGAAAACAGAGCATCACATTGCTCCAGGCGCCTAAACTAACTAATTGTTTTCAAGCTAGCAACCAATTACATTATGACAGATGGCCCTAACTCTAACTGAAAGTTGTGATCCTTCTCACGTGTGGCTTGTGCAACTTCATTAATCAAAACGCTCCGTTTCAACCTTCCTCTTGTTTTTGTCATTTCACTATTTGATCGCATTTTCCTTTTGTCGTTTTTCTTATCATTGCCTTTGTTGTTTACAGTGCTTGTACTGCCTTTGTCTTCAACACTCCCCCTTAAGTCCAGACTATTGAACTCTGAGACTTGAACTGAACAAACAACCCGAGAATCTGTCTTTGATAATTTAGATTGAAAAATATATTTCATCCCTAATTTTTTTGACAGTCTTACAAAAGATGCGAAGCCCAAAGCTTTAGTGAAAATGTCTGCCACTTGTGAATTTGTAGCAACATGGAAGGTTTTAATCATTCCTTCTAAAATTTCATCTCTTATCAAGTGGCAGTCAACTTCTATATGCTTCGTTCTCTCATGAAAGACAGGGTTCGTTGCTATATATAAAGTAGCCTGATTATCACAGAGAAGCATTGCTGGTCTTGAATGTTCAATCCTTAAATCTTTCAACAATTGCAAAACCCAAGTGATCTCATAGGCCACACTTGCCATAGCCTTGTACTCGACTTCAGCTGAGGACCTGGACACAACCCATTGTTTCTTTGATCTCCAAGAAATCAAGGAATCTCTTAAATACACTGCATAACCAATGAGAGATGTTCTTGCGTCTGGGCATCTAGCCCAATCCGCATCACAGAAGGACTTGATATGCAGCTCAGTTTTGCTTGGGAAGAAAATATTTTTACCTAGTGATCCTTTGATGAATTGAAGCACCCTGTGAGCTGGCCTGCAAATGTGGTTCTCATGGTTATGAAACAAACTGACTCAACCTATGCACTGCATAAGTCAAGTCAGGTCTTGTTAATGTAAGGTACAAGAGTCTACCAATTAATCTTCTATACTGACCTGGTTCCTCTAACAACTTCCCTTCATACTTTGATAACCTCAAGTTCTGCACCATGGGAAACCTCACAGGTTTGCTGCCAAGAAAACCAATATCCTTAAGGATTTCCAAAGCATATTTTCTTTGATTAAGACTGATTCCCTAATCAGTCCTAGCCACTTCCAATCCTAGAAAATACCTCAATGAGCCTAAATCCTTTAAACCAAACTTATCAAGAACCTTCTTCAAATTGTTGACACAAGTAATATCATTTCCTGTCAAGAGTATATCATCAACATATACTAACAAAACTGTGAATGAGGTTCCTTGAGTGTGAGTGAATAAGGAGTAGTTAGATTTCGATTGAACAAGCCCCATTTGTAGAATAGTTGATGAAAACTTCTCAAATCATTTTCTAGAAGCCTGTTTAAGACCATAGAGAGTCTTATTCAACTTGCAAACTAAATGAGGCTCCCCCTTGCTGTGGAAGCTAGGTGGTAAGCACATATAAACATTTTCAATCAACTCACCATGAAAAAAAGCATTGTTTACATCCATTTGATGGAGAAACCACCCTTTCACAGCAGCCAAAGACAGAGCAATCCTAATTGAAACAAATTTAGCAACTAGAGAGAAGGTTTCTGAGTAGTCCACCCCAAGTTTTTGAGTAAATCCCTCAGCAACAAGCCTAGCTTCGTACCTCTCAATAGTGTCATCAGGCAAATACTTCACTCTATAAACCTATTTACAGCCAATAGCAGACTTACTAGGTGGCAAAGGAGTTAAAGTCCAAGTGTCATTAACTTCCAAAGCCTCAATTTCCTTGTCCACGGCAGCTCTCCACTCAGGAAACTGAACTGCTTGTTGGAAAGAGATAGGTTCTAGAGGAGTGGAAGAAACAGCCATGACAAAGGAGTGAAAACTAGGTCCAAGGTGAGAGTAGTTCAAGTGATCTGAAATGACATAAGCATGCCAGAGCTGGGTTTGGTACTAGAAAATTGACAAGAGTAATCAAACAGGTAGGAAGGAGGTAGAAGACCTCCTAAGAGAAGCTGGGTTGATGTTGGAGCAAGGGATAGAAATGGATTGAGAATCTGGAGTAACAATGGGATCAACAGCTTGTAGACTTAAATTTCCAACCGTATGTATCTAACTCCTTTTCAAACCCACCCTTCCCCCCCCCCCCCCCTCTATACTATTGTGGACATGAATTCACAAGTTGAAATAGTATTCGACGGCTGCGGAGATATGACCGGTGTCATAACTAGTCAGATGCGCCATAGTTGTTAGGATAGTCCCACAAGGATGGTTCCTGCTAAGGAGTTAGAGATGATAACAAGGAAGAGGATTGTACATGCCAGACGAGGGAACCCATCAAGTATGAGTACTGCTAATAAGGCCGTATGAGTTCATAGCAAAGTGCTGGAGGGGCACACGTAATCAGCGGAAGATCCAAAATATGAACCTATATAGAGCTGTAGTTTCAGGTGAGCTCCATAACTTCGACAAACTTCTTGAGCCCAATAGGCTTCCAAAATTTGAGCAGGGCAACACTATTCTCCATGTTGCTATACTGCACAGACGGCGTGATATGGCAACAGAGATCCTTGAATGTGAACCAACACTTTTGTGTGGTAGCAACAAGAATTGTGATACTCCGCTACATATTGCTACTAGAATAGGAGATTTGGACCTCGTTGATCTTCTAATAACAAGAAACCATACAAGCAGCGAAGAAGTTGATATGGGCCAAAGACTACTGGAGATGACAAATAAAGAGGGCGATACAGCGCTGCATGATGATATACGAAATGGTCACATGACGGTCGTCGAAATTTTACTTCAAGTCTGCCTGGAATTCACACTTACTGTAAATCATGCCGGAGAATCCCCTCTCTTCGTAGCCGTGGATTATTGTTTCCTCCAAGCCGCCTACAAAATATTACACATTCCTGGAATTTCACCTTCCATTAAAGGAAGGGACTCCATGAATGCTTTGCATGCGACCATCATTCGCTTCAGTAATAGAGGTACGTAAAATCTTCCTAACAAATTGGTCCTATGTTCTAGTTACTATTTTGCAACTGTGTGATATTGCAATTATACATGACACTATTAAGCTCCCAATTTGTGATCTTTCAATTCCCTCATCTTAAATCGTGTTATGGTTTCACTTAGGATTTAGGAAAGAGAGTCTTGACCCAGCTAGCAGTGTACACGTAGTTCCATAGTTGAGTTAGTCACACTCTCTACAGCTCTCTTTCCTCCCAGATCTGGTGGATGACTGGTGATCTGTTTATAATAGTATGTATCATAAAAATATCAGCTCAAAATAAGTTTTTTTTTTTTTTTTATAATTTATTAAAATTTAAATGTTGCAATGGTTTTAAAAACTGGACCGGATTGGCCGGTTTGATCAGTTCAACTGGAAATCCGCTTTTAATTCGGTTCGATTATGGGTAAAAACCGAAAATAACTTAAAACCCAAAAAAATTAGAAAATCGGCCGATTCAATCGGAGAACCGAGAATCGGCATGGTTGAACCCGTTAATGACCGGTTGGGGTTTGTTGACTTTTCTAGGACATAAAACTTTGCCGTTCTATTTCAGGATCCTAAAAACTAACCTTAACTCCTACACACTCTCATCTGATCTCATGCCTCTTCTCAAACTCCCTACCTCACTCTCATCTTACGATCACCCTCTGCCTCCCTCTGAAACTCTCTCACTCACCTCACTCAACAAAACTCAACTCAAGCTCACGCACGCACCTCTCTCTGCCAGACTGCCTCACGCCGCACGCACGCCTCTCAATTTTTTTTCCTTCTCATCCTCACTTCGTCAGAAGTAATGAAGTTCTAGCTTTTTTTCTTCTTTTTTCTTTTTTCTTTTTTCTTTCTTGATCTCGCCCTCTAAACTCTGCTCTCTACTTCTCGGCGTCTGAAGTTCTAAGTAATATTCTTTTATTTTGATTTTGATTTTCTCGGTTCTCTTTTTTTCTTTTCTTTTTTCCTTTCTCTCGGCTTCATTAGGTAGTAATTAATATTCTTTTCTTTTGATTTGATTACTTGATTTTGTTTTTGATAATTTTCTCAATTCTTTTTTTTTTTTTCATTTATCTCGGCTTCATCTCAGATTCTCAAGTCATGGCCTTCAATGATCTCAGTTTCTCCTTCCCATGCCTCACTTGTCAGTGGTAACTTCTATCGTTAATTCTTCTTTCAATTATTAGTTTACAATAGCATCTTAGTTTATTTGTAATTTTGTGTATGTTGTGGATTTGATTTACAGAGCATTATTGTTTGTGAAATATAGCTATAGAGTATTTATATTATTGTTTGTGTAATGAACTTATTTATATAGTTCTTCATTTAAAACTTATTTGCTATTTGAATATAATGAATTTATTTGCTATTTGCCATTTGGATATAAATGTAATGACTAATGAACTTATTTATTTAGTTTTGTTAAAAATTTATTATGTTAAGGATGATTGTTTTGTAATGATATTATATTAAATTCTATAAAAAGATGTTATATACTTGTATGTATTTTAAGAAAACATATTTATTACTATTGGTTTGTTAGTTTTAGTATATTAAAAAATTATTATTTATATAATTTAAATAAATAATAATTAAATTATTTATGACGTCACCGGTTCGATCATCGATCAGATCAGAAAACCGATAATTAGTTTCATCATCGGTTCTTTCACCGTACCAGTTTTTAATACCATCTTGCAACTAACTCAAATTTACCACGATAGACCACTGCGCACTCTTTGTGCGATAATCACTCCACAAGTATAATTACTTAGAGTGTGGAGTGTGAGGGACAAGGAATGGAGATCAAGTTTGCATGAATGAGACTTGCATATATACCTACTTAGATTATGTGTGAAAAAAAATCCTATTTTGTATAAAAAAAAATAAAATAAAATAAAAAATTTATATGGACAACTTTAGAATCCAAAGAAAATTACTATATATTTAATCCTAGCCCAAATGCTTAGAGACTTTATCCACGTTAAAACCACGTCTTAAATCATATTAAAAACAAGAAATAAAACCCATAATTTGATATAAACAATTTTTCAAACGCTTGACATGCAATAAGCACAATTTCTCACCACTAAAGCAAGTAATAGTTATTATTTTCATCAAATTTTCGCATGTCAAAAACCATATTCCCACGACACAACTCAGAACAGAAAAATCATCATAAAACACTCAAAAGTCAGGGGAATGTGCAGACTAACCACATGAGGGGATTTTATATAGCAAGTTAGGCAACGTTTGAAAGAAAAATGGAAAATAGCATCTCGAGTTTTAGAAACTTGAGATCTATATTTAAACTCGACTCTCCAAGACTCGCTTTGTAACGATGACTTGGACAGGAATGGCAAGAAATGACACATAGATCTCGAGTCTCTTAGACTCGAGTTCTACCAAACGGAAATCCACGACCAAAATGCAGAAAAACTCAGAACGAAGAAGCCTGAAACCTAGAACCCAAAACCCAGAACGACCGATCGAAACCCAGAACGAAGGAGACGAACCGATCGAAACCCTTAGAACGAAGGAGACGAACCGATCGAAACCCTTAGAACGAAGAAGCCCGAAACCCAGAACCCAAAACCCAGAACGACCGATCGAAACCCAGAATGAAGGAGACGAACCGATCGAAACCCAGAACAAAGATGATGAAGGAACCCAAAACGATCTGACGATGAAGAATCGAGGGAAGAACAGAGGAAGAACAGAGGAAGGGAACGCGAGGAAGACGAAGGACGATCTGAAAGAACGAAGGAGACGAACCGATCGAAATCCAGAACAAAGATGATAAAGGAACCCAAAACGATCTGACGATGAAGAACGATCTGACGATGAAGAACAATCTGACACGAGGAAGACGATCTAAAAGGGAAGAACAGAGGAAGAACGGAAGAGGAAGAAATACACGGTAGAACTCGAGTTTCTAAAACTCGAGTTTCACGTGAAAGAAATAAATGATAGAACTCGAGTTTCTAAAACTTGAGTTCCACGTAGAATTTTTTCCTTCTCAGCTTCTACTACTTGGGTCTCGAGTTTAAAAAACTTGAGTTTTAATTTGAACTCGAGTTTTTAAAACTCGAGATGCTAGTTTCTAAAATTATTTTGAAACGTGACAACTTACTAGATTTTTTTATATTTAATGTTATTTGAAAATAAAATTCCTCAAAAGTCAGCTGCTCCTCTCTCAAATAAACCAAGGTGCCCAAAACCTCCCTGATTGAATACTATAAAACCTACTATCACACACCCACACCTTAAAACCCCCCAAAAAAATCGTAGTACCACTACCAAAGAGTTATCCTCAACCTTTGGATCGACTCCACACAAGCATTGAGCCATTAATGAAATAATCAAGGAAGTGGGTCTATGGAAACTCACCTTAAAATCGAATTTTAGGGTAGCAGAAATTCATGGAAGATCATGTTTGTTAGATTCAAGTTATGGAGGAGGTGATATGAGATGGTGGTAAGAATATAGGACTTCAATGGTTCAGCCATGGAGGAAGGTGAGAAACAAAAACAGAGAAAATTACAAGTGAAGGGAGAGGGAGAGACCGTGTAGGCTTTAGGGGGGAGTGATGAAGCAGTGAGGACCACTTGTCCACTTGCTAGAAATATCTTAGAGTAATTTACAAAATTATCCTTACTTAAATTTTAATGCCAATTTTTTTTAAAATTTTTATTTTGGGTGTTACAGGATCTCTGCTTAGTCCTATAGGTAATGACCCAAAGTCCTAAAAAAAAACTGCTAGTCCTCCCAAATCTCCAAAGATATGTAGACATTCCCATAGACTTTACTCTCTTCCAAATGTTTCACCAAAAAAAAAACTCTCTTCCAAATGCATCCTTGACAGACCATACCAGACCACAGACCACAAAATCATTGACATCCCAAGTGTCCCTTGTTCATGTCTTCTCCTTGCTACATTGATTTGCAACAACAGTGAGTTCTCTCTCTCTCCCTCATCAATCATCATAATTTTTTTTTTTTTATCATTTTTCTTATATGGGTGTTTCTTTCAAGTTTGTTTTTCTGTTTTATCCTTCAACAATGAGTTATGTCATTTTTTTTAACCATTATTTATGAACATGCTTTATTTATTAAGATTTCGATGTTTATTATTAATTATCTTTTTTTTTTTTTGGTAAACGTTTATTATTAATTATCAAAACTTTTATTTGCAGTTTCAATAGCAACATAATGAGATTGATGTGACAAAATATCCAAATTTTTAGAATAAGAGTACAAAATCTGAGCTATGCAGAGGATTAGTAATTTCAGGAAAGTCAGAAACATATCATTTGATTGATAGATTGATTCGTTTTGTATTGACTCTACTAGTTTTTACTACAGCTATAAAACAAGACCGGAATGAAGTATGATACTATATTAAAATGGAAATTGATTGATAGATTGTTTCGTTTTGTTTTTCTTATAATTTTTATAGTCTATTAAAATATCCAACTTAATAAACCTTTATTTTTTCTGGTGTCATGAGTATCACAAATGTGATTACCTAGCATTAAACATCTGCCACAATTTTAAAAAACTTTCATAATTTATGGTTTATTTAACACTTTGAAAATATATTCATATTCGGATATAATGAATTAAATGGCGCAGCTTTGAAATTTAGATTTTACAGAGGACCTACAAATTGGCGTGGAGGCCCTTTTATATATATATATATATATATATATATATATATATATATATAACGTTCTCTGTTTTTATTCAGAATTATATGATTTCTATTAAAGAACTTCTTCTGTTTTTCTTTTGTCTCTCTTTGTGTAGATTTTATGAACGAGTTAATTACAGTCCGTCCATCTGCAATGTCAGAATTTGATAAATTTGGACGTACACCTTTTCATTATGCTGCACAATTTGGTTGTGATGAAGTTGCTATGCTTTTATCAAAACTTGACATTGATCTGGCCCGAATACTGGACAGAGATGGCATGTCAGCTCTTCACGTTTCTGCAAAAAAATGGGAATTATAAGTTTATTCGAACGCTCCTTAGTTACTGTCCGGATATTTGCGAGCTTTTGGACAACAAAGACATGACAGCTATTCATGCTGCAGTGGAAGGCGGAAATCTAAGGGTAGTTGATTATTTCTTGGAGAACAACCTTTTTCAGGGTGTTATTAATAGAAAAGATAAAAATGGAAACACGCCTTTGCATCTTGCCGCCATCCACGAAAATCCTTATATCTTTCTCAGGCTTTTAAAGCACAAAAGCGTTGATCGAAGTGCTATAAACAAGTAGGGCTTCACTGCCATGGACATCATTCCATTAAATACAAAGCTTGCAATTTATGAGAAGGTGAGCCTCTTATATCCCAACTAAAACGATATGTCCTAATCTGTTTTTAAAATAGAAAACTGTAATTGGATCAAAAAAAAAAAATTAAAACAAAGCTTATTTATAATACTCTTATATCCCAACTAAAACGATATGTCCTAATTTTAAAATAAAACAGAAAAAAAAAAAAAAAAAAATTATCATAATACTCGCATAGAATGCGTGTTCCCTATATCTCACAACCTTTTAATATCATCTTGATCTGTTGAAATTAAAGAAAAATATATTGTAAGAGAATTGTAGTGAAAGAGCAAAAACATGAAAACAGTATTTGAGTATAGAGATTTGGTTGCCATTATTAGTGTATCAACGGTGAGTATTTCGGTATTATAGGTGTAAGCAACGAAAGTGAAATGATCGAGGATGACATGATAATTTGTGTAAAACCCTTTTGCATGAGCAAGAACAGTGAACATCCATGTTTAAGGCAGAAAATACTCATCCTCTGGCTACTCATACTTGAATATGGTGAACATTGCTCTCCTTCATGGAAGTCAGGAGGCAAGGAAGGAGACAAGCACTTGTAAATGTTGAATTTCTATTGGCTATGAAAAGAAACTAGTAAAGAACTGCTACAATATTCCATTAACAATTTTCTTGAAATTATTTGCAGGATTATATGTTTGAATGGGGATTGTGTATGACTGGCAGCCTACCAAGAAGTTTGAAACAGGTCAGTAGAACCTATGTCCCAAAGCATATTAAAGTACCATTATTTGGGGGCATTGATACTGAGCACAATATTGGCACCGGGGACTTTGAAAATGGGGCCACTGCTGGCGACATTGACATAGCAGGAAACGATAGGTACGTATGGCGTGGTAGATATATGGAAGATATTGATGTAGTGGTGGCCACTCTCATAGCAGCTGTAACATATCAAGCAGCTCTACAAACTCCTGGTGGTGACACACAGGACGAAATTCATAAGGGCACGGCGGTTCTAATTAAAGCATTCGCTTTCAATGTGTTTGTCATTGCGGATTCCTTGGTTTTTTCTTTGGCGTCAGCCTCCATTTTCGTCCACTTTTGGTCTTCTATTGAGGAAAGTCGCACTGTCGTAACAAAATTCCGCCGATATGCTAGATTTATTACCAACGTCTCCATTGTCGGAATGGTTGTAGCTTTTGCTGTCGGTGCTTCTGTTGTGTTGACTCCATCTCATTTGCTTCATGCCTTCACCATTGTATGTTGTACTTGCTTCTTTTTGGGCCCTTTAATTTTATTCCTGAGAATAATGAGAGCGACAATCAATTCAGTGTTATCTGGGATTGTGGAAAATTTCCGCAGAGCCAGGAATATTTGCAGCATACTGTCAGCATGCCTTTTATAGCTTCTGAAGGCACTTGTGGTGCGTGAATACGACGTTTCTTTGTCTGGTGAATAATTTAGGGAGAAAGGGGCATTTTGAATCTGGGAAGACTAGGATTAGAAATTCTCTCAAATTCCTGATTTGACTTGATTTATGTTTTATTGGTGCAT
Organism: Castanopsis chinensis; assembly: GCA_032878915.1. Lineage (NCBI taxonomy): Eukaryota > Viridiplantae > Streptophyta > Magnoliopsida > Fagales > Fagaceae > Castanopsis > Castanopsis chinensis. The sequence continues at coordinate 3,652,746 of JAVQMG010000086.1, forward strand.
AAAGAAATTCTATTCCTCACAACTAAGAAAAGGTGGACCACCTTCTCAAAAAAAAAAAAAAAAAAGGTGGACCAAATTCTATTTTAACAATGGCATTATAGAATTTTCTTTTTGTTTATATTTACATGTTCTCTTGATTTTATTAGGTATATTGCTTCATGACCTTAAATATTTCCTACAATATACACCTAAAAATTTTGCTCCAAACATTGTTCTTATTTATGATTTGCAAGAATTGCCAAAAAAAAATAGGGTACTTGCTGGTGTAGTAAACATCCTATGAGCTGGATTGTGAACTTCTTGCACCCTGGAGTATGAACAATATATTTTTAAATATCATTCATGTACTTTTAGTCAAGAACTAAATATCATTGATCTAATTTAATTGCTGCCATGCATGAAGCTAGTGGTGCTCACCTTTCCGATCAAATTTCTTTTGAGTAAAGTACAATTTTGGTCCTTCAAATCTAAGGTAAGTTCTTGTTTTTTCAATCAAACTTAAAAACTTCGAATTATGTCCCTAAAACCTCAAAGGGGAACAATTTTGTGCCTTCCTCTATGGATCTTCAAAAGCTATAATTTAAAGTAAAATAAATATAAGATGTAGATTATTCCAACTCATTTAAAAGTTTATAAATTAACCTAATAGTAAAAATTTAACTTTGCTTAAATTAAACTAAACACAATATCATCCATTTACATTTGCATGTGCTTTGGTACAAATTAAGACTGCGTTTGTTTCGATGTAAAATATTTTCCGAGTGTAAAATAATTTCAGGTGAAAATGTTTTTGGGAAAAGAAACTATTTTCTAGTATTTGGTTGCATTTTAAAAATTATATTAGAAAATAATTTCAAGTGTTTGGAAACATTTTGAAAATGCAAATTTTTTACTAGTTTCTCACATTTTCTTAGCTTCCAAACAAAACCATTCGGTCAAACTGAAAGAGAAAGAGGGAAGAGAGAGTGATCGCAAATCGAGGGAAAGGGAGGGGTAGATCAAGAAAGAGAGAGATTGACGGCACGAGTTCTATGACGCGATCTTAACGGCGCGATCTCTATGGCACGATCTCAACGGCACACAGCGATCTGAGCTCGACGGCGTGACCTCGATCTCACTCTCTCTCTCTCTTTCTATCTTCTGGTTTATGAGGCTGAAAATGATTTGAAAGTAAAATAGAAGTGGAAAATATTTTTCAAGTCAAAGGGCTTATTTTTCGGTCAAAGTTTATAATTTTCCGTTTGACTTTATTTTCTAGCCCTGACCAAACACGCTGCTGGGTGTAAAATATTTTTTGAAATTTATTTACACCCAAAACAAACGCAGCCTAAATTAAAATAAAACCAAAGCCACATAAGATTATACACGATTTAGAAGCGCAAGTCTAGCCCAACACACCCAAACTTGGTTTGATCCATCCAAAATAAGCCGAAGCCTAACAAATTTAAAACCAAGCCCTGGCCCAATAAAGTTGAACTTGGTTTGACCCATCAAAATAGCCCAAAGCCAATCAAATTATAAACCAAACCCAAAGTCCATCATACTTAAAACCAAGCCTAAAGCCCTTTAAGTTCAATCCCAGCCAAAATCAGAAGAGTACATTATACCTAGACTTCACTATATATACAAAACTACCTATCAATTTTTTGAAATTACAAAAATACCCCACAATTTTCAAAATTATGATAATGCCTCTTATACTCCCTTAAATTACCATATTACTCCTAAACTTCTAGAAATTTAAAAAATAAGGTAAATTTCACTAACATACCCTAAGATTTTGACTAATGCCAACTAGGTGCAATACTTTTCAAAACTAGATAGTTTGGTTTCTAAAGCCAATTTAGTCCCTAAACAGTTAGTTATTTTTTCTTAACTGTTTTAGGGACCAAACTAACTTTAGGGACCAAATTAGTTAGTTTTGAAAAGTGTTAGATTTGGTTAGCATTAACCCAAACCTCAAAGGGTGTAAATAGAATTTACCCTAAAAAATAACTCCCTAATTTTCTGAAGCTAAACAAAGGTCCTAAAACTTCTTAGAAATTATACAATTGCCCTATAATTAATTGAAATTACAATTGTACCACCCAATTTTCCTTAAATCGTAAAATAACCCGTAAGGCATCAGTGCATCACATAAAATTAAAAAAAATTACAATATCCTTGAAATCTCTAATCACAAAATAGACTCACAACTTCACACTAAAAAAACCTTCGATACCAATAAAATGTCCAAAATAAAAAACAAAAAACCAAAATTTATTAAAATGACCAAAACACCCTAAAATCACACAAATCTCCAAATTAACCCTAAATTATACAGAAATAATCAAAATGTCCCCCACGATGATCAAACTCATCAAATTGGCCTTGAATTATATCAAATAACCAAAATGCCCTTAACCTCTCACATTGACCAAATTTGCCCTAGCTATCACAAAAATTACCAAAATATGCCTACAAACCTCCAAAAATTACCAAATTAAGTCCAAAACACACTAGTACCAAACAACCCCTAATTTGCACCAATATTCTGAAACTCCAATTACATGTAGATACCGTTTGACTTTTTATTTTAAAAGAGATAAAAGATTGTTGTGTTCCAATTACATGTGGTAGTGTCTGTTTTGTATAAATATTCATTAGCTTTTTGAAAATTGGGCTGTTTGAAAAAGTTGTACCAAGGAAAACAAATAAAAACTTTAAAAAAGTTGTTCTTTGAAAAAACGAAGGGGTTTGAAAACGCATTACAAAATGGGAACATTTTTTTTTTGTTAAATAAAATGAGAACATAATTACATATAATTTTTTTTGGAAAAAAAAAATCTGTATACAGTTTGATTTTATAGTATTTCCTAAACTGTGTGTGTGCACAAATTCAACATAGTTATCTATATTCATTAAAAAAAAAAAAGGCATAGTTACTTATCTATGAATGGAATTGTTTCCTTCTTTTCATTTATTTTTTGAGAACAGGAGAGTTTGACTTTGAACTCAGGACCTGGTGGCTAAACTAGTCTTTAAAAACTAAAGAACCATTAATAACAATACCAACTCTATACGTATCTAATTCACTAATGCCAATGAAGACAAAAACATATGGGTTTCGTCTCCGAGTTTGAATAAACATTGGCTGACTTTGAACGCTGGTACCCACTTCCAACACAGAACACACCCACAAACCGGTGACCAAACCAAGGAAAGACTATTTAGATCAGCATTTACAAGAACATTACTTTTTTATTAAAAAAATTATATAAATGTTAATTTAAGTTAGCTGTTTTATAATTATTATTTTTTAATCGTCAAACTAAAATATTATATAAACCAAATTTATACTAAAACAATATCTTGCTTACGATAAAAAACTGATTCGATATAACTGCAATCTACAAATTTACTAGAAGAAAAGTGATTAAAGAAAACAGCTGCAATTAAAAAAAAAAAAAAACCAAACAAAACCAACAGTGTCAACAAGAGAAGCAAAAAAAAAACACAGACACAGTGTGCAAAACAAAAAGTCAATAAGTGCAACCTGTGCCTTTTGGCAGCCATTCTTTGGCTCTCTTTAGACTTACTCGTCCATCAAAACAAAACTTACTATACATACATACGCACGCACGGTTACTCATTCAACGATTCTTTCTTCATTGTACATCCCTAGATGTCTTGTTTTGTTTACCAATATTCTGTTTTCTAAGAGGTTCTATTATTTCTTCTCTCTCAGAAAAAAAAAAAAGAAAAAAAAAAAACTAATTACTTGGGAATTGATAATTCAAGTCCTGTGTAAATTTGGTCTCTCTTGTTTTGTTGAAATTTGGCTGTTCTTGGATCGGTGAGAGAAATTCTTAAATACCCAATTGGTAAATTTTTTTTTTTTTTTACTTCCTTTCTGGGTTTCTGTATGTTGGACTGTTTGGATGATCAGAATTCTCTGTTTTGATGTTGCAGGTTGTGAAAAAAAGTTGTTTTTCTGAGGTGGGGTTTTGGTGTTGGTGTTGGGAATTGGCAGAGCAGGTAGATGTGGAGTGGGAGAGGAAGAAGGTGAGGTGGCGCTGAATTATATGGATTGTTTGTGTTTCTTCAATTCTGTGTCTCAGGTCAGGATATCTCCACCTTTTTCAATCACCTTCTTTTTTTTTTTTTTAATTTTTAATTTTTTTTGTACATATTGATATATTTTTCAAGCATCTGTATTCGTAGACTTGCTAATTTTGGATTTAAAAAAAAAAAAAAATGGAAAAGGCATATGATTTATCTAGGTATGTGGCGACTTTTGTAGTAGATTTAGAGATTTTATGTGGACTGTTTAAATTTAGTGAGAGGGTTGGGTTTGTTAATGACAAGATAAGGAAAATTGTGCTACTCTTTTTAGTATAATTCAGGTTAAGTCTTGTGTTTTTGGCAATTTTTCCTTTTTAAAAATTTTCTGCAACATCTTGGTGCCTCTCTCCCTTCTCTGTATGTTGCAAGCAAATATGAGGGTAAATGAAAAGAGATGCTTAAAAATGTTATAAAATTTTTTTTCTTGAGTTAAAAATTACACTAAGGAGACTTCTTTTAGCATTTTTTTTTCCTTCACTTCCATTTTTCAGTTTGTTAACCTAATATGCAAAACTGCATGGACGGTTCTTGGAGGCGGGGTTGTGTATCCGGGGTACTCAATAGTGGGTGGGCGCATGAAATGGCCCTGCCTTGAAGGGGTTCCTTGTCATCAAAGAACCTAATTTGAATAATTTTGAAAATGACAATGCTGAAAACATTTTAACTTCTCTAATAAATAGGCCATATATGGGGAAGTAACTTTTTTTTTGATAGGTCATATATGGGGAAATAACTTTTTTTTGATAGGTCATATATGGGGAAGTAATTGAAAACTGTTTTCATGAATATAATATCAGCTCTTTTACTTTATCATCTTTCATTTAGTCAGGTTGCAATAATGAAATCTGTTTTTCAATTTAATCTAAGTCACATTTTTCTCTTGTTTTTGTGGAAAACTTCTTTTGTTCTTAGATATGTGGATTCTGCAAATGGTAGGAATAGACCCAGCAGTCTGTCTTTTACTGCATCAGATGAACAATCATTAATTCGTTTACAAATTCATACATTTCCTTCAGTATGGTGGAAAGTAACTTCCTTTCTTTAGTGGGTTGTGCTCTCTTTCAATTGCGAGCCTTATGCTGATCAATCTATGCTAGTGTTTATTGATATTTCTCACAATTTTCACTTCCACAATAATAAGCTTCCACAAAAGGTGGGTGCCAAGCTTCATCATTTTCGTATTGAAACAATTGCATTCTTAATTTTGGTTTCCAAATCAACTTTTGCGTGTTTGATTCGTAGATTTTCTTTAGTGTGCTGATAGTGATATTGATAATGGGGTAAATCATTGGGTTGTATGCTCGTTGCTTTACAAGCTAGTCATGCTGAAAATTTGGATAATCCCAGCTAAACATGAAATTTTGGATGGACCATATATTTGTTGGTTTGTTTCAGAGTTTGTATTAAATAAAATTATATATTGCCTCTTAGATATATATGTCTTGTATTATTTTGTTATATTTTTCCATCCTTTGTGGTGATTTTGAGCAATACAGGATTCGGTTTTACATTTCATCTGTTAGAGCATTCTTCTTTCCCTTTAAAACTTTGCATGAGTTATTTGGATGTTGAAATTTCCTTGTCCTTAGGTTGGAGGACGCTCTTCATGTAGCTCTGGCAAGGGCAGGAGCCAGCAGGGCGCAGTCAAGTATGGCTTCAGCCTAGTTAAAGGGAAAGCAAATCATCCCATGGAGGATTACCATGTCGCAAAGTTTGTTCACATCCAAGGGCGCGAGCTTGGACTTTTTGCTATTTATGATGGGCATTTGGGAGATAGTGTACCTGCCTATCTACAAAAGAATCTGTTTCCTAATATCTTAAAGGAGGTGAATATTTGGTCCAAAAAATGCATTATGTTTATGTGTTTGAATTGCTAACTTAAGGTGCATTTGAATTCTTCAAGGGAAAATATCTTTCGATTTTGCTTTATGTTGCATTTAAAATGTGTATTTCTTGTTGGTTGTAGAAATTGCAATTAAGTCTGAATTGTACATTCAAGATTACTCATTTAACTTGCTTTTGGTAATGTAATTGGTAATACTCTCTTGGAAAAAGAAGAAATGTATTGGATACCTTTAAAAAGATTGGTATGGTACTGATCTTATGGTATGCTATGGATTTAGTTTTTTGGTGATATCTTAATGCCCTTTTACATAACTGGTTTGGAAAGGTTTACTGTATGCACTTATTATGTTATGTTTAATCATCAATTCCAGGATGAGTTTTGGACTGATCCCAACAGGTCCATTTCTAAAGCCTACGAGAGAACAGACCAGGCAATTCTATCGCACAATCCTGACTTGGGTCGAGGTGGATCCACTGCGGTCACCGCAATTCTGATCAATGGTCAGAAGTTATGGATAGCCAATGTTGGAGATTCACGAGCAGTTCTTTCAAAGAGGGGGGTGGCAATACAGATGACCATTGATCATGAGCCCAACACTGAGCGTGGCAGCATTGAAGACAGAGGTGGATTTGTGTCAAACATGCCAGGTTCTTTTACATATCCTCAGACCCTTTGTGTATATGTGGGTGGGTGTGGGTGTGGGTACATGTATGTTTGTGTCTGTGCGCACACCCATTTGACTTTCAAACTAGAAGCCTTTCTTGATTGAGTTTTTGGTGAAAACTAATGTGAGTCTTATATTTCCAAATATGTTCTGGCCTTGATCTGGTTATAGGCCTTGCATTGGAGGTTTTTGGCCCTGCTAATTGTATATTACTTTGCATATCAAAAGAATGTAGAAAGGACCATCTTTCCTGCTTTGTGAGCAATACTGCGTCTAGATGAATAAGTGCTGATTGTGATTAACCTCAAAATGGGATGTGTAAAGTAGTTGTCAATGTGCTTTACATTGATAGGGTTTTTATCTAGCAAATAAGTATATTGATCGGAACTGTGCAGAGAGGAAGGATGAAATTTATTGGAAAGGATTGCTCTAAGAAGTGATGGTCGATGAAAACCAAATACTGGAATAAAATTAGGATGGACTTATAGATCCTTGTCAAGTAAGATGCTTGTGGTATCTATTTGAAATTCGTGAAGTTGCATCCGGAATAGCCCTAAAAAAAATGAACTTGAAAATGTGGAATTACATTTGAGACTTTGAAAGAAAATGGGGATGATTGCCCATCTTGTTCAAGTGACAACGTCAGTAATGGTCAAAATGTTGACCTTCCTTCAAATTGGACTCGACCTAGCATGTCCTATGTTTTGTGTCTTTTGAATCTATGGATCACATGTTGCTTCACTTTCCTTTATTTTTTTCGGATCATGCTGTACTCAACTGTGTATTGTTTTGGTGCCCATGAAGTTGGAGAGGTTTAATTTTTGTGCCATACAAAGGATTGTAGGTAAGGAAGAGGTCAAGTTGAGAAAGAATAATAGGGAACTGAACAGATTAGCTTCTTCCTTTGGTGTATGCACCGCTTTAAGAAATTTTATAATGCTATGATACTTAACATAATCAGAGAAAAACTTATTGCGTGATCATTATTGGAGGACCTCTCCCTTTCCTGCTGATAGGATTAGAAAATCTCCAATCCTTATTAAGCTATGGTACTTCTGGGACCTTCAATGATAATTATTGCTTTGTACTTCCATGGATACAGGACATGAGAACACAATATGAATGAGCTGACAAACAATTCCTCTTAAAACTATGAATGACATAGCAAGGACATGACTTGCTCTCTCTCTCCGTATATATGCACGCTCGCTTTCTCTGATTATCAAAGCAATTGCATATCCTCTTAATTAGAAAAATGTCCGTATGAAATGAAATCATTCCCAAAGTTTTTAGTTTGTGCCTCTGCATGACTATTGACTCAATTTCCCTAGATGATACACCTATTTCCCCACACAAATGTTATGCTGATATATGGAATGTTGGCACAACACCACTTATAATATGTTGTTGATTTTAAGGAAAGGCAACATACCATATTATGAATTTCATTGTGGATTAGAACTTGGCCTCTTGTGACAAATTACACCTTGACTTTTTGATTTTTCCATTTTAAAGCCGAGACTTTATAAGCCATGACAATCTAACCATCTGCCCATATCTTTTGAAAAGATGTAACAGAGCAACCTATCTAATAAGAGGACAATTTTCATTCAACCCCACCATTTTGTCTTGTGTGGTTTATCTTCTTATCCACATTAAAAGAAACTCTAAGAGAGGACAAATACAGTAGAGAGAGAGAGAGGGCAAAACAGGCCTGTTTGGGTGTAATAGATGCCAATTAAAATTGAGAAACTCTGATGACAAAAACAGGGGAGAGAGAGAGAGAGAGAGAGAGAGAGAGAGAGAGAGAGAGAACATAGGAGAGAGGGTAAAACAGGGCTGTTTGGGTGTAGTGGGTGCCAATGAAAAGTGAGAAACTCTAAGAGAGGACAAACACAGGAGAGAGAGAGAGAGAGGGTAAAACGTGGCTGTTTGGATGTAATGGATGCCAATGAAAATTATCCTTCCACCAGATAGGTTGCTCTGGTTGTGGTTTTTAACAGATATAGACAGAGTAGTTAGATTGTCATGACTTAGTATTTAAAATGACAATTAAAAAGTTTGGATATAGTTTGTCACAAGGGATAAATCTAAGTTTTTTTTTTCCTGGACTTTACCCTAGCTTTTATGTTGAACCTTTGGTTCTTATCCTTGAAAACCTTCCAATTACATTGTTCCCCTTAATTGACTGGATAATCACTGGAGAATTGAGTTTGAAACTTAAAGGTGACATACTCCATCTATACAGGATGTATACAGCTGGGGACTAATTGAGTGTATTAATATTCAGCTGGGTGCCTTTTCTTCATGCATGTGCTGTACGATTACATACTCCAATGAAAATCTCATGGATCTTTAATGAAAATTGATTTAGGATGGAAGTTTTGATGAAGAATAAGGTTGTCCAATTCACTGCCTATATGTTTTGAACAGAGAACATATTAAGGGTGCATGGAAAGGAAGTTTTGGGTTTCTAGGTGGAGTAAGTCTCAATTGGTAATGGGTTCAACTAAATAAGTTGACGTGATATTTCTATTTTTGGTGAACGAGTTTTTGGCCCCACGGGGAGGGGAAAGGGAGATTCAAACTAGTGATCTCCGCTTTTTAAGGCATGGTCCTAAGCCAATTGTGTGGTCCCTTGGGGTTAATAAGTTAACGTGATAACAAAAACATCCGGCTAATGAACTATATTTCAAATGGCACTTCCTCTCCTTGTAAGTGCAAGGTGGAGGGTGAGATCATAAGTTCCAACGTATGTAATTTGCCAATAAAAGGAAAATATCATTTGATTGGGGTGGAGGTTTAATAGCAATGGGAAGTTCTTTTGTGCTTTATATTGAGGCATTGCAAGGGTCAAATGTGGTGATTTGTCCTTGGGAGAGTGTTTGGTGTAGTAAGTGACATTCTTTGTGTGGATAGTAGCATTACAGAAAATTTTAACCGGTGATAACCTTCCTAGGAGAGGCATAATATTGGCAGACTAGTGTTGCATGTTAAATGCAGTGATGAAGCTAGGGATCACTTGGTAATTCCATTTGATGTTGCCCAAGAGTTGTGGTTTGTATTTTCTTATGTTTTGGGTGTGTTTGGTGATGCTAAAGCAAGTTGCGGATGTACTCTTTGGATGAAAGAATTGATTTGGTAAAATGGAAGCTCCTTTGATTGGAATATGGTTCCCATATGTCAAATGTGGGTAATTCGTGGGAAGAGGAACAATCCCACATTTAATGGTGTGGAGGTATCAGTTATTGAGTTGAAATCCTCATATTTAAGAACTCTGTATGAGTGGTCTCACACTCTTGGATGTAATATGCATTCAATTGAGTTTATAGATGCTTGTTTTCTTAGAATAATTCTTTCACATTGCCATTTTTTAGGAGAGCTTTGCATATACATCCTTAGTACATAAAGTCTCTCCATTTTATTTAAAGTTATTTATTTGCAGAAAAAAACACCTGATTTACAATTTTAGAGCTAAGAAAGACCCTAACTAAGGAAATGTGAAAAACTCAAAGAAATAGGAATGCATAAGAGATCAGAATGATTTACTGAAAAGAGAAAGAGATCAGAATGGTTTGGTAACTTCTACAAAGACAAGGGGACTGCAAATTAGATAGTTAACTTCCCTGATAAGCTAAACTTTTCAAATTGAAAACTTGCAATGCCCTGCTAAGAGCCTTGTATCTCAACTGGCACCTCCTAATATTTCCAAAGGAGACGTTCTTTCCAAAGGAGACGTTCAAGGTTCAAATTTCCTCTCCCCTAGAACCTTAATTGCTGACACAAACCTAATAATGTATCCATGTCATGATTTAACATAAATATAGCAACTCCATTAATTCTAGACTGGGGGAGACTGTTATTTAAGTGTCTTTGTGAATCCACTATATGTAACGTTTTTATTTATCTCTGTTTTAGCAATGTTTGCATGCAGAAGAATTGTAGATAGTAAAGGATGTTGAAGAAAAGAACTGTCAAAGTTACTCATTAAAAAAATCAATTTTTTTTTTTGGAAGTACTTATTAAAAATATCTGTCTGACTTGCATGCTTTAAATATAGAAGAAGTTTAATACTTTTAGCAGTCTCCAAGCAAATTTGGGATATTGGTGGACATTAGTATTGTGTATTTCTTTATTTATTTATAGGAGTAATGTGTATTTAAGCATCTGACTTGCCAATTTTTACTTTTTTTGGTTTGTGTGCTGCTTATTTTTCCTGAAATTGTTTTATTGGCACGTGCACACACTGTGTATTGAACCCACAACTTCATCCTCCACCTTCCTCTTACAAGGGGATGAGGTGACATTTGAACTAGAGCACATTGGCTTATAAATTTTCCTCTATCTATCCCATTATTAAACTTCTGTGGATTTCTGCACCAAAGATGCCATTAACATGATGTTTATCTTGAATAGAAGTAAATGAATAGACCTTGAATAGAAGTAAAAGATACAAAGTTATATTGTTCCTAGGTATGAGCATAAACTACTTAGCCCGTCAAGGGTGAATGCACTTGATTACTCGGCAACTAGTAATGGGGGTTAGGTTCCTGTAGATTTTATTGACTAGAGGCAAGTCCAAAGGACTTGTGTGTGTGTTTTGGTAGGCCGAAGAGAGAGATTTCAATTTGTTTTCTTCCTCATTTCTTTTCTTTTCCCTTATGTGTGTGTGAAAATTTTGGTAGGCCTAAGAGGGAAATTTTGAATTTTTTTCCTTCCGCATTTCATTTCTTTTCCCTTCTCATTTACTAACCAAACAATGGAAAACAAGAAAAATAAATTTTTTCTTCTTTTCTTTTAACTAGTGGCAAACCAAGTATTGAAAACATAGTTTACTGCAATGAAATCATTTTAGATATTAAAACTAAGTGAAGAATAGTACTTACTGTTACTAGTTTCTAATGGATTTATACCATTCTTTTTTGGCAAAAACTTCTTATGTCTCTATTTTGGTAGGATAAGCTGTGTGAATGGGCATGTCATAAGTGCTAAAGTGGCTGCATATCAGATATATTATGGCGTTTGACTAAAAGTCAATATATGTCAGGTGCCAATTTAAATTTTGAACCAATGGGGTTGAACAGAATTGGTAGAGAATGGTGATGTAACTGCTTGATGAAGCTAGATGTTGCACATTAAACGACTTGTCCTTGGAATAATTTTGTATGAGTGAGGAGGGTCAGTCAGATGATTGTAAAAACAAGTAGAATCCTCTCATATGGTAGGACAACCTGGGCTTTTGTTGATACTGAGTGTGTTCAGTGTAGAAACTAGAATGGGGAGATCTGAATTATATGATCTACTGAAGGCTGCAATCTGGGCCCATTTTTGGTGCCATGGTAAAGTCTTGTACTGAAAAGTACAAGTGCATGAGTGGAAGTCTTGAGAGCGTTCGCTTCATGCAAAAATACCATTGGACCTTATCCAGGCCGCCTCTCTGGGACTCCTCTTAGTTGAGACCAGTACTGAGTATTTACATATTTACTAAAGGCTCTGCTCGCTAAATCATGATGACAGAAAATGGTTTATGTTTGATTGCATTAGGTCTCTTCCTCTTGTACGCATTTTTATTGAAATTTTATATTACATTAGCAAGCCTGCCACTAGTGTTTGCTCTTTTAGTGGGGGCTGCTACTCTTCTTTATTACTCATTTTCCCTTTTAACTTTTCCATACTTCTTAATCAGTCACCCTGTTATACTCTTATGAATTGTGAGTTCAATCTGAATGTGAAACCATACATGTGTTGGAAGTTTCTGGTCATAATAACAAATGCATGTTGCATACCATATTAGGAGACGTTGCTAGAGTTAATGGCCAACTAGCAGTTTCTAGAGCTTTTGGAGACAAGAACCTCAAGACACATTTGCGATCGGATCCTGATGTACGTAATGCTGATGTTGATTCAGACACTGATGTTCTCGTACTTGCAAGTGATGGTCTATGGAAGGTGATTAATCTCTTTCTTTCTCTCTCTCTTGCTGACATTATATTGTGTTTCTCTATATGGTTTCTTTTCAATTAATCCAGGTCATGGCTAATCAAGAAGCGGTTGATATTGCAAGAAAGACAAAAGACCCACAGAAAGCAGCCAAGCAACTTGCTGCCGAAGCATTGAATAGGGACAGTAAGGATGACATCTCCATCATTGTAGTCCGTTTCAAGGGGTAAACAAGAATTATAAATACTCCCTACATTCCAGAATATGTATTTCAAGGGTTTCCAGGCATGGGTGCAATTCTATTGGTTAAAACGAGTCGGAAATCTCTTGAAGTCCTGCATAAATTTGGAATTTGTTTCAAACAAGTTATTTATGCCCCCCTTCCCTACCTTTGTAAAATTAAAATTTCTCGCATTTAGGTTGTGTGATTTGATATATCTTACATTTCTTTGATGTGTAGATTTCATACCATTATTTTTCTCTGTAATTTGCGTTGTGACTTCAAAGCTGTGTGAAGGCGTTCATTAATTTATTATATAGAACAATGCATGGTATGTATGCAATTGTTACAATTGATAAGCAATGTATCATAGCCTTGAAATGCTGCTACAAGGATTGACTCCATTTTAAGGATTGGTGAGTTAATGTTTAATTTGATGGCAAACTATACATGGAATTGTAATTTTAATATGTTTTGAATAAGCTCTTTATGTGCTTAAAGATTGTTTAAGCATTGGGGATACACCTTATAGAGTTGTTAAGCTCGAATCCTAAAACCTAGTGGCTGTCATTATGCGCTTAAGATTTGCTTACAATACATGGTTATTTCCCAATGGTTTTACCGGATATCAATTTTTAAAATCTGAATCTTTCCATCAAATATCCAGTGATGCAGACCTGATAATGGACTTGTGCATATTAAGCAGTGGTGGATGGCAGTTATATTTGTTGAATGTTAAAGAATCAATGGCGTTGTGGTGCGTCGCTGCAAATGCTGTATCATAAAGATATGTGGAGATGTTAGCTAGTTCAAGTTGTTAAATTTTATGACAATGTGTCAAGACTATATTCGAATTTTACCTTTGGAGTGTATCTTTGCTTGAATAACCCATTCATTTAGATGTAATATTTTTTTTTTTTTAAAGTTTGTCTTGTTGTGAAGCGCTTCAATATTGATTCAAACTGAACATATAGTGCAGCATAAAAAATGGGATGGAGGATTGGTATTCTACTGAAAGTGGAACACAAAAAATTGGGATGGGGGGTTTGTATTCTATTGAATGGGTATGTTTTATTCTCCAGCACTCAAATCTTACTAAAACCTATAACAGTTTTATGTTAGGAAGAATGGATATTTTGGATATGGATATGGAATACATATATTAGAATTAAAGTTTAAATACTTATATAAAATATTTAGCATAAAAAATGGAATTGAAAATTGAAAAAATATAACTAAACGTCTTTTTACAAAAAATATCATCTTATCTTTAATTAAAATATATTTTAACTTCTTTATATATTATTTTAATTAAAATTGTTAAATTTTGTACATGTATTTTATTTATTTTTATATTAATAAATTATTAAAATAATTATTATGTCTTCACGGTCCAACCTCGATCGAATCTCAAAACTCTTGACCTTTCTTTTATAAGGTTTTTTGAAAGGTCCGGGTTTGAAAACCATGTATTAGAAATATGAATAAAAATAAAGCATAAAAGAATTCCAGTGTACGTATCAATGAAAAATTCCTTTAATCTATTCCATTTAACAACATATTTTATATTATCTTAGTATTTTTTTTTAATATATTGTAAAAAACCAACTATTTTAAAATATCAATTATATAATTTAATGAACAAAATTTAGTTATAAAATTAGTTGTATCCTAAGATTACAACCTTATTCTATAAAATAAATACTACTATATATATTGAAAATTTAATCATTGAATTACATGTTCTTTACATTCTTAATACTCATGCCAAATCTTGTATCAATCAAATTTTATTTACTATACGATATATAAGTTTATATTTTATGTATAATTTTAAACTACAAAAACTTGTAATTTAAATAATTTATTGATAATATAGCTATTAATCTTTAATTTTCTAAAAATTTTGCAAGCATGAAGGATATAAGAAGCAGATTCAATCCAATGATAGATTTGTCAAAATTCATTTCCAATAAAAAGATATTGAGTAAGGTTGTAACCTTACGCTACAAAAATTTTTATAACTAAACTTTGTCCTAATTTAATATATTAAGTATGTTTTTCCTAAATTTTTGTCATGCTTTCAAGCAAACTAATAAGAAGAGTCCATATTATTTACTTTCTCATATTATTATAATGAATATAAATTAAAGTAAATTGAATTTTTAATTTAAAATTTGATGTGTATATATATATATATATACACTTTTTTTTTTTTTGCATATGTTTTATGCTATGATCTAATGAATCAAATTCTAAATATATCTTTATTGATCAAGGGAAAATTTAAGAATATAATGAATTTTAAGTAAAAATATGAAAGCAATAAATTTTTACAGTAGTAAAACATGAAGTTAATAATTATATATTAATTTGATAATTTGTTGTCAGTTATAATAATATTTTATTTTTGAAAAACAAACAAACACACTAGAGGGAAGGGATGGGGATCTAACACAGATATATCACAAATTTCACTCAAAAACTATTATAACTTTCAAGGGAGGGTAATTATCCCACATCATTAAAGTCAATTATATTATTTTAACTTGGTATAGCAAAAAACTATAAAATTGAGTGCTATCGTTCAATATGAATGGATACCTTTAACAAATCAACCAGGGGCGGCTTGATGCATTTGGGAGCCTAAGGCGAAAATTAATTATCTTGTATTAAATAAAAAATTACTACTAATTAATATGAAATACGTAGAATTTTTTCTTTTTTTTTAGAAATTTTATAAACAGAAAAAGTTTGACAAAATTTTTCATATTTGTTGATATGGCAGATTGATAGTGGTAAGTAAAAAAGCGGTGTAAGTGGTAGACTTAAATGAGAACTAGTAAAAGTTTGTTAACTTAACTCTTATTATTATTCTTTTTTTTTTTAGAAGTGCAATATTCACAATATTTTTTATAACAAATTCTAGGTTTTAAGTTGCTTTTTGTTTTCTATTTGAAAATATCACTATTATTATTTTTTTTTCCATCAATAACAACCTACTACTTAACATTAGTTGTAAAAATGTCATGAAAAATATTGTGAACGTTGCATTTTTTTTTTCTCTTTTTTATTTGTTTTTCATTTGGTAAAAGAATATTATTTTATTTATGGATTATAAATAACCCTATTGGTTAAAATTTGGGGGCCTTTTTTTTGCTTGGGGCCTTAGGCGAATGCATTTTTTGCTCTAGCATTCAGCCGGCCCTGAAATCAACTCGACTAATTAAACATGGATTAGGTACTCTACTCAACCAACCCGAAATACACAACTTGGAAAGCAAATGTTTACTCTGTGCTATGTGACATGAACGCGGCTATGCCAAAACTTTTGGTTAATCAGAAGGCATGATTCCAACATATAGAGACAATAAAGGAAAAATGACTAACACCTTGAACAGAGCATCGACATTTATAAGATGTTAGTGGCCATTAAACATGGCAATAGGATATTAGGTAGCGCTGTGAATGAGCCAAGTTTTGTCAAGTAGTACATGTTTAAGCTTGTCTCATCAAGAAAATTCAAAGGCTTAAGCTTGGCTCAAGCTCGGCTCAAACTCATGACAAACTTAAAAATAGCGTTTGAGCTTGAGCTCGTGGGAAAGCTCAAAAGATTGAGCTTGGCTTAGCTTGACTTGACTTGATTAATTAGTCAAGCTAAGTTCAAGCTTAATATCAAGTTCAAATTCGAGTTCAAGTCAAGTTTTTGAGCTTGAGATCTAAAAAAAATACATTATTAAATACTTACATCTCTAAAATTAAGAAAAAAAAAATAGTATACTCATTTTATCATACATCGAGTCCTATTTATGGTTAGCTATTATTCAAATTAAAAATTTACATAATTAAATTTGTTCATTCATCATTCCTTATCTATAGCTTTAACAATTGTTAAAAATACAATTTTTACATTTACGTTAGATGGTGAAAAACTAGAAAAATATTTGTTTGTAATTATTATGAATAAGAAAATATTAACATGTTTCATAACTTCACTTTAGATGATTGATAGGGAAGGATCATATATGGCCCACTTAATTAAGTTATTTATTTTTAAATATAACTATAGTCTATAATGGTTCTTGGTCAGTTTAGAGGGGGAAGTAAAAAATTAAAGTAATGGGTAGTGGTCGCATGTTGGCCATGTCATTATTAAGATACGTGTAATGAGTATATTCACTTAACACATATAAACTTATAAATGAGTATATACTTGAATTGTTTTTTTATCAAGTCTAATAATTCATGAGTTTGTTTGTGAACAATTTTTTTTGCTTGGCCTCGGCTTGTTTATTAAACGAATCTAAAACTAAGACTCAAACTTAGCTTATTTATAAACAAACAAGCATGAACGAGCTTTTTATCGAGCCAAACCAAAGTTATTCATGATCAGTTTGATTCATTTACAACCCTAAATTTAGGTAACAGTTCTTCATGAGCAACCGTTGATGGCAACCTTAAAGGGGCAAAGGGATTCAAGTAACAAAGTAAACATAAATGCTTAAGAAAAAAAATACTCCTTCCTAGTTAAACCGAGGCCAATTAAAGTATTAGTGGTTGGCATCACACCAATGGGGGAAAATGGGCTTTTGCCCTTATTTTTAACAAAAAATTAGCATAATGTCCCTGTTTTGAAATTATTAAGCATCATGTTTATGTTTTGAAACTCGATTTTAAAAAGAGTTACACGTGAAACTCGACATTAGCAATGTTGAGTTCTATGCATATTTGGTCACTTAATTTTTTTTTGAAAATTTAAGTGAAACTCGACTTTACCAAAGTAGAATTTCACTTAAAAAATTATATATAACTCGATTTTGAGACTATCGAGTTTTATATAGAACTTGATTTTGTCAAAATCAAATTTCAAAAACAGGGACATCCTGCTAAATATTTTCAAAACAGGAACATTGTGCTAATTTTTTTTAAAAAAATAAGGGCAAAAGCTCATTTTCCCCTGCACCAATGTCCTCATCTTTTCTTATTCTTGCAAGGATCCATCTTTGAGTTGATTGTGCAATTAAATAAATCATCAATTAGTGTCATTTGTGGGAACATGAAAAGTTTCCTTAAGGCAAAGACTGTAAGGTTCCAACTCGATCATTGGACACTCACCATAACTCTAGGACAACTTAGCTAGAATGCTTATAATGAATTAACACAAATGTTAATGCTTGAACAATAAGAAATTTGACTCAAAATATGCAACAACTAGTTCCTAACAATGATTGGTTCTAAAAGTATACGGTGGTTAGCATTGTGATCATAACAAGTGGTATAAGAAAAAGGTTGTAGGTTCAAATCCTCGGGTGTCATTTTGGGTTGGGGGGGGGGGGGGGAGGGATTAGATGAGAAACCAGTAGAAGGGCGTGGGCTTTTGAAGGAGTGGCATTGGGGGTCTGTAGCCTCTCATTAACACATTAATGAAAATTAAGTGGTTTGGGTGGGGGGATTAGATGAGAAACCAGTAGAAGGGTGTGAGCTTATGCTTTTGAAGGAGTGGCATTGTTGGGAATTTTAATTGACTTTCTGTTTAGCCTCTCATTAACACATTAATGAAAATTAAGTGGTACGAGCTTATGCATATAAAACAATGAACTTCGCAACAAAGCATGATATGCTACAATGTAGTGGATGACATAGAATCTCGTGGGCCTACTATGTGCCCAACTCTTGGTAAAAATTTGATATGGTTGATGGTGCATTCAATAGCTCCTCCATATCCAATAAGTTTTATAGGTGGCACATGGATATTCCGACGAAGAATGTTGGCGTCTTCCAAGGTACTCATTGGGATAAGATTGAGGGATGACTATATGTGTTAATTAGAGTTTGCCTAGTGTGCGCATTGTTTAGCATCACTACAAAATAAAGTGACATATATTCGTAAATCAATGAGATTCAAACTCAGTTGCAATATTTATGATGATCATGGTTTCTACTTCCTTAACTTTTGGTCCTACTCTAAGTTGATTAAACATGGACATGAACATAAGACTCTTTTGTAAAGCCATGGTGGTTGCCTAAGTCATGCTCAAGGGTCAAGGCATTGGACTACTTGTCATCGAAGTTGCTATTACTCCTATGGTTGGCAATAAAGGAAAAGCATTTTTGTTTGTAATTTTGGGGTAGCATTATTGGTGGTCAATATTCTCTCTTATTGATTGTTCTTGGTGTGAGTGATTTGCGACTTTTGTTTTAGCTTTTATGCGGAATACCTAGTTTCCTAAATTTGTTGAACAACTTCAATGAGCTTAGATTGGGTTTGTGGCACATTTTCTAACATCTTGTATATCAAAGTAATATAAGGATCCACCATTCTTTGCTCGACCTAAAGTTGTTAATGTTGTAATGAAGCATTTGTGTGGCTCAGATTGGTTGTGCAACAGCATATTCATGTTATATGCTCCTTCCTTTTGTAGGCTTCATGACTCTAGTAACATGATTCCTTTGATAGCGTTACTTGACTTGACGTGAGTGGCAAGCTTGAATCTCCATCTTGAACCCAGACACAAAGAAAATGGACCTAACAATCTAAGTACTTCTCAATGGAGTCACTTAGATTTTTAGGCCTATTGTCTTTGTGTCTTTAAGATGGAGATTCAAGCTTGCTACTCACATATCATGTAGTCTTAAGGGCTACCTGCATGTCTTAAAAGTTGCATAAAAAAAAGAGTCACGAACAAAAAAGTTAAAACATCGATTATCAACTTCAATTCACATTAAGAGGTCACAAAAATAAGTAAATTTGGAGTATGTTATGAGGGAGAAAAATAGAATCTTGCCTGTGCTTCCAAGCTAGGAAAAAAAAAAAATATATATATATATATATATATATCTCTCTCTCTCTCATATTGGCATCTTCCTTATTTACTCTCATGGTAGCGAAGTTGGAGTCTCTTGGTTCTTAAGAGTGTTAGATTGCATAAAAATTAATCCTAGACAGCCTTACTTTTATGAAATTTTGGACCAAACTAGATAAGTTTGAAAGTAATATTTGTTACGCTGTACTGTTTGATTTATCATAAATTTAGGCTGTATTTGTTTTGGCTTCAAATGGTTCTAGGAAATCTTTTTACATGAAATTGTGTGTTTGGCTGCGCATAAAAAATAAAGTTTTCTAGAAAATCACTTCCTTTGACCGTAAAATTAAAGGGTTTGACCTCGAAATGGTTTGAAGTGAAAATTTTCATTTCAAACCATTTTCGGGCTCACAAACACAGAGAGAGAGAGAGAGAGAGAGAGAGAAGGTGGCGCCGGCAAGATCGCACCACAACACTGGCACCGCCTTTTCGATCGTGTCGCTTTGCGATCTCGTGATCCAAGGCGCGATCTAGATGCTTCGCGATCTCGCGATCGCGAGGCGCGATCTAGATTGCGTGATCGCGATCTAGATTGCATGATCGCAATCTTGCCTCTCTCTCTTCCTTCTTCTCTCTCAAATTTTATGAAGTTTTTTTTTTTTTTTTGGGTTTTGTTTCTTTTGTGTTTCTCTACTGAGAAATGATGTTATATATTTGTTTGAAAGTTGAGAAAATGTGAACAACAAATAAAAAATGTATGTTCTATAGTATTTTCAAGATTATAACCAAACACCTGAAAATATTTTTCAAAATATTTTTTAAAATACCACCAAACACCTAATTATATTTTGTTTTATCAAAAATATTTTTACCTAAAAATATTTTACACTCAAAAAATATTTTACACCTAACCAAACACGACCTTAAGTTGCATCTGACATTAGAATTTTAGTCAGCTTATTTTACTTTTAGGTTATATTTGCTCATCAAGTGGGTTCCATTGCACTGTTAATGTGGGCCCATAAATTGAGTAAAAAAGCCAGCTTATTTTTCCAGCGTTCCCGTTTGGTGAGAGTTTTGCCCAATACACAGTATCGTTTAGCCTAGACCGTGCGAATCTTGGCGGAGAAGATCATTTCAACTCTTCAATGCCCACAACTTGGACTCTCTCCTCTTCAATGCCACAGACTCCTTTCTCTTCAATGTTCTTCAATTTTCTATCTATCCACCGACAACCCAAATAAATGGTTCAAATTTGTCACTCTTTTTTTTTTTTTAACAAACCCCTAATGTTGAAATAGTGATTGGAAGAGGCTATGAAAGATCGAGAAAGAGATAGATGATGCCGCCACTATGAGGGAGACGAGTCGCTGTAGCTTGTAAGGTGTTTGTATCGGTGAGTTTTTTTTTTTTTTTTTTTTTTTAATTTATTAATGTGTTTTTCCTTTTACTGGGTTTTGCTGAATATTTAGGGTTTATTAAAGATTAGAGATCAATTTTTTGCGTATTCTTTGATGATAATAATGGGTATACTTTGATGGTTATGAATGTCAAATATTATGATTTATTAGTTTGTTAAAGATCATGAATGTCAAATATTGTGATTTATTAGTTTATTAAAGATCAGTTTGTTAAAGATTATGAATGTCAAATATTGTGATTTATTAGTATATTGAAGATCAGTTTGTTCAAAATTATGAATGTCAAATATTTTATTTATTAGATTCTGAGAAAATAAGCAAAAATGCTTAGTATTTTCTACAGAAAGTGCACTTGTTTCTCTTCCTCTGTGTGTGTGATGGAAAAGCTCAGTTTGGATTTGTCACCTGTGTTCAGATTTACTCCGACAGTCAAGGAGCTCATCGAACTCTTCCTGAAGCCGAAGATCACTAGGAAAAACTGAAGTTAAGTTTTATAAATTGGAGCTCTAGGATTTACAATGTAATCTTCTTATTTTATTAGCCACACCCACTTGCATTTCTTGGAATTTATTAGTTTGTTGTAAAAGATTAGAAAGTGTTTTTTTTCCTTTTAGTAGTTTGTTAATTGTTGTTGGAATCATGTTGCAGATTGTTGCTTATTTTGCATGCTTGTTATAGATTTTTTTTTTCCCCTAGACAAGTGTATTAGATTAATTGATCAAAACAGGTGGTTATAGAGATCATGGTGGATACCTGATTCTATATTCCAGTCTTAGCAGTGTGTGCGTGCATGTGTGTGTATGTGTGTGTGCGCGTATTCTTTGGTATGTTGTGTCAGTTATGTAAGGTGTTTTTCATTTGTATATTCTTATATAACTGATACTTTCTTGGGGTATCTTCCTCTGCTCTTGTATAGTTGTTTTCTTTTTTAATACATTGACTTTCCCAAAAAAAAAAAAAAAAAAAGGTTGAATGTGCCCTGTTCTTTCTATGTAGTTTTGCTAGTCTTGTGAAGGGTCTATAAATTTTTCATCCCTTGAAAACTCAGTCCATAAGGAAGACCACAGTCCACACTAAGCGTGCGTTTGGATATCTAAAGAACTCATGTGTTTTCAGTGTTTTGCTTATTTTTTACCTGGAGGTGGGTCCCTTTTCACTGATCATGCGGTCCATTCACAAGAAAAAAAACACAAAGTATTTTGCCCAAAATGCAACGTTTAGCAATGGTAATATTTTGAAACATTAAGCTTTCTCTTCAAGCTCGCAGTGCGTATCTTGCAAAATCTCCATTCGTCAATTCTGGCAGCCCGACCTCCACATCAATGCCCCGGCGTCTTCCTCTTCAATACTCTTAAATTTACATCTACCCACCAACTGCCAAATTTATGCTTCACATCTGATACACAAACTCGGTTCTTCCTTTATTCGGACAAACCCACCAACTGCACTTTTCTTCCTTTATTCGAACAAACCCTTCCCGGTGATTTTCTTGGCTGTGAGAGAAAATCAACCACAAATCTAATACCACCACTGTGAGGGAGAGATGCTGATGTTGTCGGTGAGTTGTATTTAAATTTTTTATATTCTAATGTGTTTTCCCTTTTTTTGGGTGTGGCTGAATTTTGTATTAAAAAAATATCAATGGAATTGTGTGGGTTTGTTTGCGGGTTTTGTATTTTTGTGTGACTTATTTGTGGGTTTCTCTCTATTTCATGTAATTTTATGGGTTTTTCTTTTTGTCTTTGTTTGTATTTGGATTGTGCGAGTTTCATTCGGATTTTTCTATGAGGGCATGTATACATCGATAAACTATGCATAGCAATGTTGCTGTGGGTTTCAATTTTTTGAGTTGTTTGTAAGGTTTGGTGAATTGAGTTGATTTAGTTTTGTAAAGATATTTTTAGAGAATAGATGGAGAATTTTAATAAATATGCCATCCTATATACGCTTTCAAGAACGCATTATTGTTGCTATAATGGTTTTTCATAATTTTATTAGAGCACATGAAAACAATGACCTTGGACAAAGACTTTCTAGATGGGGCACGTGTGAAAGTAGCAAGAGAGGTTATTACGATGAAGTGACACATGTGATCTCTTCTTTAGATGAACCTGAGATGAAAGTGTTTCGGAACAATATCACAGCATCGATGTGTGGGATGCCTCCATCCTAAGACTTCCTTTGTTACTAATGTTATAATTACCATTCATATAATGAAATTTTTTTTGTCAAAATCTAAAAACTTGTGGCTATAATTATCATTAACATAATGGTATCTTTTTTGGTAACTATAATTGATGGCTTTGATGAAATATGTGTCTTAATTATGATACACAAACTTGATAGTAAATTAATATCTAAGACAAAAAAAAATTAGTTATTATTGTTGTTAAATATTTGTCTTTCATATTTGGAAGTTACTTTGCATATTCAAGCATTAAAATAGGATTCAAATTACACACACACACACACACACACAAATTCTACAATACTTTCAACACTTTCAACTTCAGCTACTGTACTTTCAACCAAAAAACAATTAGCTAGCTTTTAGATTATTTTGCTATAGTACTCTCAACAATAAGTTTTCAATTTCAGCAAAATAAACGGATCTTAAACAGACCTTAAACCAGTAATAGCTCCACAGTCTAGCTCTACAACCATACTGCAGTAGAAATAGCTCCATAGTAGCAGTAACAACTCCATAGTTTAGCTCCATAGTCCACATTGCAATAGTAACAGCTCTACAGTTTCACACAGTAGCAGGAACAACTTTATAGTAGGTAACTCTATCATGATGATCTTAACAATTACACAATTATAACTTTGTTAAATTGTTACTCTTGTTTCTTGTATATCTTTATTTACACAATGTTAGTTGTCTTTTATTTAAATGAATGTTCATTAATGAAAATTTACACACAACGATGAGATTCTAATTAGGAAGGTTTAATGGAACATGACTTGGAAGGTGTTTGTGTTTTATATTTGTAATTTTTTCAACATATGATTTATAGGAAAAGATGCTTATGAGAATAAAATTTATTAGTAGTCAAAATGGTTAAGGGGAAATCGAAGGATGTTGAATGAAAAAATGATCAAACAAAATGTAAAGATCCAATAGAACTAAGAGCCCTTCATGATTTGTGTGTTGCACAAGTCCTAGTAGGCAATAGGAGCAAAGGATATTTGAGAAAGAAAAGATATGTCAAAGTGATAAAACAGTTGATGCTGATTAACAAAGTGGTGAGTTAGGTCAAAATTAAAAACAAATGGGATCCTCTAAGAAAGGTATGAAAGGTATGGAGGCAGCTTTTGTGGCATGAGACTAGGTTGGATTATGATATTGACACTGGAAAAATTTATGCAACTAATGAATGGTGGGAAAGAAAGATTAATGTTAGTTTACTTTAGAGAATGTTGACAACCTCAATTTTCTACAACTAAGAAATAGTACCATAACTTTTGTTTGTAAACAAGTAAGAATGTCCAAAAGCAAAAACGTTTCGTACAAAAGGATTGCATGCAGGGGCTATGGAAATCATATTTGAAGGCATTGTTGCAACTGGAAAAAATGCATGAACCCTAAATAGTCAATGATAAGGTATTTTTGACATGACACACAAAGAAGCCGACGACCTCTCAGGACCCGTTGGTTTCATATTAGCAGACAGGGTAAAGGCAATGGTTCCACATGGCAGACAGACCTACGACGTCTAATGAGCATCTCCATGAAGCTAACAGGAGGTCTTAGACAAGGCGAGTGATCGACGAGGTGAAGAGACCGACATGTCCAGCGTGGCTTAGCATGATCCCCACGAATATTTATACATGGAAATGGCTTGTGTCCCACGACCTACCCTAATCAAAGGAATCCCTATTAGGAAAGGATCCCGCAAAATATGTGTATTAAATAAGGATCTTCCCTACAAGGAAAGACCTTTTCCGCCAAGAAACAAATGTCAGTTTTACTCCACTATTAAAACCCTAAAGCTCTCACAAATCAAGGCATGCGTAATTTACTCCAGCCATAGCACTCTAGAGTTGCAAAAGTTCTCTATCTTAACCTTCGGAGGGTATTTGGCCGGTACCACATCGGTACTCTCTATAAAGTCTTCTTCTTCTTTATTTCGCAGGTTTTTCTTAAAGCACGTGAGGACTGTGTAACTTCTAACAATTTTTTGGCATCATCAGTCAAATACTAAAGGACAACATTGAGGATTCTAGGAACTTTTTTAATAGTGAAGAATTTGTTGACTGCCAATGTGAGTCCCCTGTGGACATTGATAAAATGGATGTTGAATGCCCATTGTTGTTGAGATTAGGATTGGAAAGTAATAAGGGAAAAGACCTGGCAAGAAATGTCCGAATCTAGAAAGGAATTCAAAAGAAGCATGGTAAAAAATGTTCAGCTGTGCAAGAAATGTTCGACTCTTAGAAGAGTATGATAGATGTTATCATTGAATGTAAAAGTGTAAGTAGTCTTGTAGCATTTACTTCCGCAGCAATTATTGAGGTACAAGCAATAATGGAAATGGTGTTGAGGCTTCTTGAGGTGCATTCAGGTCATCGCTTCCATATGTTCAACTCCTTATTTTTCATGAAAAATCGAAACGCAATAAACATGTTTGCAGCAAATAACATTATTGTATTTTTTTTTGGTAACTCTAATTGTTGGTTTTGATGAAATATGTATCTTAATTATGATATAACAAACTTGATAGTAAATTATAGCTAAGACAAAAAAAATTAATTATTATTATTATTGTTGTTGTTGTTGTTGTTAAATATTTTTTTTTCATGTTTGGAAGTCATTTTGCATATTCAAGCATTAAAATAAGGTTAAAATGACACAAATTCTTTTTTGCAATACTTTCAGCACTTTCAGCTTTTTTTCTATGGTACTTTCTAGAAAAAAACAGTCAGCTAGCTTTTAGCTTATTTTGCTACAATACTTTTAGCAAAAAATTTTCAGTTTCAACAAAATAAGTGGTTTTCAAACAGACTCTTAATGTTAATGTTCAAAAGATTATTTGTTTAAATAAAAAATTCAAACCTCAAATTGGCAGGCTTTTTAGTTGAAGATTTATTGTTAAAAATCAATCATAGAAAAAACAAATTATGTATTTAAATTTTTTTACATGAAAGTTAAAAAAAAGAAGAAGGTAAAATACAGTTAACAAGATTTGAGGTGTTGATAGATACTAAAGCCTTGTTTGGATTTTGCATAACTGAGTTAACAAAACTGAGTTTTGTTAACTCATCATCCATAATTCGTGGGGCCCACATGCATCACATTGTTTGGCCAATATTTTTTTTGTTTACTTAGTTAACAAAACTAAGTTTTTTCAGTTTTGAGTTATCAATTTTGGAAACATCGAATTATTGTTTCCAAGTTATGAGTTTATTAATTCAATGGCATTTTTTGTAATTTTTCTTCCTTGCCGAGTCCTACAGCAGTGTGTAGTCCCATCAATTTAGGTTGAAGCTCCAACAGGTATTGCTTTCCCAACCACACTTCATCACTTTCCCTTTTCCTTCTCCTAAACCCACAGCACAAGCACAACCGAAACGGCTCCACGCATAGCTCCAGTTCAACCGATCACTTTTCCTTTTCATCACTCTAGTTCCGTCGATCAGCTCCACTCCCAGCTCCGACAAAGCTCCGTTCACCAATTCCATTTTCCGGTGAGATCCAAACGCTCCCCCTCCATTACAATCTAACAAACCCACATTACAATCTCTTTATTAAATAGCCCCAAAATTCAAAACACAAACTAAAATCAAAACCCAAAGAAAAAAATAATGAAAACCCAGAAGCAGATTTAGTCTTTTAGCGCCAAAGATGCAAACTTTATTATCAAAAAAAGCAGATTTCAGATTCAAAATAAAAAATCATGACTTGTAAGAATTGTTTGGCTATATCGGCTGAAGAGAGCATCCCTTCCATTGTTTCTCTTTTGGGTCTTTTTTTTTTTTTGTTAACTCAAACGCTGAGCTCTCTCTCTCTCTCTCTCTCTCTCTCTCTCTCTCTCTCTCTCAAAGGGGTTTTTTTTTTTTTTTTCACACACAGAATGCCATTTTTTTGTTTTACTATTTATTTATATCTCTTCAAATTAGACAGAAAGAGAAACTCTGAGGTGGGTTAGGAAAGTTAGGGGTTATTTTTGGAGAGTGTTTTAGGTGGAAGATGATTCTTTTTGTGCTTGCTTGTGATGAGAGACAATCAGACTAGAATGAAAGGCTCTAATAATACCGAGGTTTGAGAGCAGAGGCATGAATGGGTTTGAGGTGTTTGAGAGCAGAAAGTGAGAGGGGAAATGAGTTTGCACTGCATAGTGAAAGAGTTTGCCCAAAACAATTTTGTTCAATCCGCGGGTAACCTAACCGTGTGCATTGTACAGTGGTCAGTCCGTGGGTCCCACAAAAAGGTGAATTTTTAGGCAAAAATCAGAACTGGGTTTAGTTGCCAAACAAGTGTTGGAGTGTTTTGGGAATTTTTAAGTTATGAGAAATGAGTGATAAAGTAATGAGTGATGGGATTTGAGTGATGAGTGATGAGTGATGAGATAACTATCACCCAGCAACCAAACAAGGCCTAAACAGTCTAAACCAACTTGGCCTTTAAACTCAACTTGGTCAGAAATTGTTACTCATTTTTTTCATTTGGCACACCAATAGTCCAAACCAAGGTGTTGAAACTTGACTTTATTTTACCCTAAAAATCAGTATAAAAAAAGAGTAAGACTTAAGTACAGTACTTAAATGTTATTCTTTAAGTTTTTCTTTTAAGCTTCTACCATGTGACTTTTTATTTTTATTTTTTTTTATAGATAAAAATGTATTTTTTATATTAAGTAATCACATATTAAAATTTTAAAAGGTGAACTGAGAAAAAACAGCACAAAGGTTTTGTATATAAGTTTTGTTGAAAAAAAAAAAAGAAAAAGAAAAAGAAAAAAGTTGACGCCGTAGAAGAATAGCCGCGCCTCTTGTTGAAGTCAAGCACAGTACAATTTCATTGAGACAGAGAAGCATCAAAGCATCCACCCAAATCAAATAAATAAAACAAAGTCCAAAACTCTAAAGTGTGTCTAAAACTAAAACCCTCCCAAAACCCTCCAAAGAAGCCTCCTTCCAATCAACCTTGCTCCATGTCAAACGCAGTAAAGGTTGTACAGGCCAATGCTTCCAATCCCAAGCTGTTGATCGCACTTGGGATCGGCCTTGCCGCCGGTGTCGTGATCCTCACCGAGACCCGGCGGAGGAGGCGGAGGCGTGCCAACG
The DNA here is from genome assembly GCA_032878915.1 of Castanopsis chinensis. Lineage (NCBI taxonomy): Eukaryota > Viridiplantae > Streptophyta > Magnoliopsida > Fagales > Fagaceae > Castanopsis > Castanopsis chinensis. The sequence continues at coordinate 3,681,031 of JAVQMG010000086.1, forward strand.
CCGCTGCCCAAAGAAAGGACTTCGGCGCTTTCGTCGTCCGATTCGAGCTTCTCCCCTTCCCTCAGCCTCCTCCTCCTGCGGCTAGACTGCCTCTCTCTTCTCTTACTTTCGCCATCAAGGACATGTTCGTTTTCTATTCTCTCACTCTCTCTTTTTCCTTTCCTGATTTCACTGTGGAATTTCGATTTTCGTTAGGAGCAAAAAATAGACTTCATTCTTATATTGTTGTAGAGTTTTCCATAAGATCATCGGCTGGGGTTATTACTAGTGTTGAAAAGAATTGATTTTTGATGGGTTTGGTGGGTTTTGTAGATTTGATGTGAAGGATTATGTGACGGGGTTTGGGAGTCGAGATTGGGAGAGAACACATGAGGCTTCAGAGAAGACTGCGGTGGCAGTGACTGCTTTGCTGAAAAATGGGGCTACGTGTGTTGGCAAGACTGTTATGGATGAATTGGCATTCGGGTAAGCCTTTTTAAGTTCACCATTGCTCGTTTTGTATCTGTTGAAAGATTCAAAGTTACGCCAACTTCTGTATGCTGCTTGTGCCTGATTGTTATCTCAGGATAACTGGGGAGAACCTGCATTATGGAACCCCCACCAATCCACAAATGCCATCATGTATCCCCGGAGGTTCCTCTAGTGGCTCTGCTGTGGCGGTTGCAGCTGGACTTGTTGATTTTTCTCTTGGTATTTTTCCCCACTTATGTTCTGCGTTGCAATTGTTCTTTTGGCAAAAGTTGTGTTTGAATTTATTACATTCAAGGTTTATTCTTTCGGGGTGGAATCTGTTATTTATTTCACAGAACTTTGTGCGTGTGTGACACTAGATTTGTTTTATTAAATTATCTTTAGCTTGTTAACATTCTGAGCAAAAATCAAGGCATGGGCATTTACCTTTCCTTTTTATACCAAATGTTAGCATTATTCAATATATGCCCATTTTATCAAAGTATGTATAAATGTTTTGTTAAAAACTTACTGTCATGCCAAGAGCCTTGTCAGTTGTAGCCCACTTGGTACCTCCTCATGTTTCCAACAGAGACATCTAGGTTTCGAATCCTCCTAGCCCCAACCATCAATGTTTCAAAAAAAGTTACTGCCATAACTGGATGTTGAGCCCTCCATGGAAGCCTTGAAACCCTTGATTTTTTCTATTGATGGTGGCTACAGGATGAAAAGGATGGTTGTGTGTGGGGAGGAGAGAGCTACTCCGAAACCCTAGTATCCCATAGAAAAAATGGCAACTTAATGGGCCAGTTGTCATTTGTATAGGGTGAGAAGGCACCCCCCCCTAAACAACAAAAAAGAAGAAGAGGTTGGTCCATACTATTATGGGCCCAACATAAAATAAACATAATAACAAGTTTTATATAATCACATCACTAATGACTACGACAGTTCACACAAGAAAAGAAAATAAATACAACAATATTCCACCCTTGTGGCCAGTCAATTGCCATTGTTTCCTGACTTTGTAAGAAATATTTATGGCAGCTGTATGTCTTGTCCATAAAAATCAGATGAAAATGAGGATGGTCAGTGCATACTAGGTGCTTGTTGGTTTTTATGGTTGATGTGCCTATTGATGTTTTTCTTAATGTCCTCTGTACCTCATTGTGGAGACTAAAAAACCTGTTTACAAGTTTTTGCTTCTTAACAATGCCATCTGACCCTCTAAGGTTTTAATATTTGTAGGTACTGATACAATTGGATGTGTCAGAATTCCAGCATCATTTTGTGGTATCCTTGGATTTCGACCGTCTCATGGGGCTGCATCTATGATTGGAGTACTGCGAAATTCACAGAGCTTAGACACTGTTGGTATGGAAAATAATTACTGCCAAATCCCTAGACTCTTTAGGTTTATAGTGAATGACCATGTGGACATGTTGGCAACCAGACTTGTATCTATTCAGGATTGTAACACTGTGTCTTCATTTCCTTTTTTCTGGTTTCATGGGCATATTGGGTGGGGCAGGATATATGAGTTTATAGTCTTACAAATGAGTTGTACTTTATTAGAATTAGAATTGTGTGGATTGTAGTTTTCCTTTTCCCAAGACTGATGTCTGTATGTGCACATGTGCATGCACTCTTAGTGGGGGTAACTTTGTTTTGCCTATTCATTTATAATTTTTCCTTATTAATTTTCCTTGTCTTTTGTTTGGTCTTCCAGGATGCTTTGCTCGTGATCCATCTATTCTACATCGTGTTGGACATGTTTTACTTAAACTAAATTCAGTGGAGCCTAGAAGAGCAAGACGTCTTATTTTTGCTGATGACCTCTTTCAGTTTTCTAAGGTTCCCACACAAAAGACATTAAATGTTGTTAATAAAGCAATTGAAAATCTTTCTGGGTGTAAGTAGCTGAACTTCATGATAATATAATGTGTACATAGATTTTACATATGTACGTGTATAAAAAAAATCTGTGGTTTCTTATTTAGTTGCTCTTATTTATGATTGATTATCAATACTTGCTACAAAGTATGTTGGTTCTAATTGGACAACGATACTTACCTAAAGAAATGTAATGCTGATGTTGAAGTTGCCATTTTGTTTTGTTGGTTGTACAGACCAGCCTCCAAAGCATACGAATTTTGGTCATTATATTGGTTCAAATGTGCCCAGTTTAAAACAGTTTCAAGAGATGTCATCCAACTTCCAAAATGGGACATCTACTTTAAAAGCGCTCTCTTCTGTAATGGTTTCATTGCAAAGGTATTCGGGAGATTTAGTTTTTTTCTACTTCCTTTCACTTGGGTCTTTTGGTTTTCATTAATAGATATATATTATGAGATTCTCATTTTCCCTCTTGTTCATGGTTTCTATTTTTGTCGTTACTCTAGGTGAATCTGGAACATTGTTTGGAAATTAGAAAAATTGTCATTACTCAATAGGTGAATCTGGATCATCGCTTGGCAATTAGATAAATCAAGCTGACAATTGTCTATATATATATATATATATATATGTATGTATGTATGTATATTTGCACACTATGTACTGAGAGGTTTGTTCATGTCCAATGGTTGTACAACGATCTGCTGATGTGACCTTGATTTTAGTCTAACTTCAACATTTGATTTATTTGGCTTATAAAGATGTCCTGGATGTATCTGTGCAATGTGTCTTGTAAGGAAGCAAATGCTAAAGTAGCACTCTTGCTGTTACACAGGTGATGCAGCCAGGGAAAAAGAGTTAACTTGCTGCCTTTACAGTAATTTTCAGTTCTGGCAGCTTAAGAGCATTTCATGTGTGTGGCTATCATGTGATGTGTGATTGAACCATTTGATTAGCTTTTTGTTGAAAGTTGGCGAAAGTACAATTGTACTTAGAAAAGTGAGGCCTTAAAATGTTGTACATAAGCAAATAAGCTAAAAAAAATTGAAAGTAAAAAAAAAAAAAAAAAAAATCCAAACTCACAAGATAATTTTCTTTTTAATGTCTTACTTAAATTTGATTAGTTTTTGTGTTCTTAGCTGTTCAGAGAAAGATGGTTTGTACTTAGCTTATAGCCTGTGTGGTATTGATGTAAGTTCCTCCATTGGCTGCAAATTTCCTTCATGGTATACCATTGGGCCAGTCTTTGTTTTGGGAATGATTTGCTTAGTTCTGTAAGCCTTTTCTCCTGCTTTTAATTTCTTCTAAAATTGTCTTAGATGATTTAAGTTCATATTCATGCCATCCATTGTGATACAAAATTAATATTTTACAAGTTCTCTCTCTCTCTCTCTCTAGCTGATGCAGCCCTTGGATATTGGTAGTACTATTGCAGTCTAGTTGATGCCCTGGTTTCCTTCTCACTAACATCTATGATGTGTGCACATGTTTTCAGATATGAATTCAAAACAAATCATGAAGAATGGGTAAATTCAGTTAAACCCAAGTTAGGACCTGATGTGTCTGATCGTGTTCTTGCAGCAATTAATACCACACATGAGAACATTAAAATTTTATATAAAGTCAGAACTGAGATGCGGGCTGCCCTTCAAAATCTCTTAAAGGTATCCCCAACTTATTTATTATTTTTCATATGGACTTCAACTCAAAGGTATCCCCAATTAATACCACACATTATTTATTATTTATTATTGTTGTTCTACCATTTTCTTTAGTTGGTCCTATTGGAATTTTTTTTTTGGCTAAGTAATAAAGAATTTTGTTAAAGAAAAGGAAAGCTCAAATGAGCCTCCTAAAGAATTACAAACATAGGTTTTAGTGATCCATGGAATCAACTGAGTTATGAAAACCCCAATCATTGTACAACATCAAAAAAAAAAAAAAAAAAAAAAGAAAAAAACTCAGGAAGGTATAATTGATCTTCATGACAGATCATTCCAAACCTTCGAGATTTTGGTAGTTCTGCTCCCTCCAAATTGGCTACAGAAGACAATGTGGAATTGCACTTGCATGTGCCACTATCTGTTCAGTTCATTATTGTGTTTTTCCTTCTTTCTCTAGGATGATGGTATATTAGTAATTCCCACGGTGGCTGACTCCCCATTAAAGCTCAATACAAAGAAGGGACTTTCAGCTGAATTCCATGATCGCATATTTGCACTGTCAAGCATTGCTAGCATATCTGGATGCTGCCAGGTGAATTTGTGTTTGTTGCTTTCAGTTTTAGTCTTTATGCTGTAGTTTCTTTAGCCTAGTAGAATTTTTATATCTATTTTGCATTTTACTGGCAGGTTTCCATTCCCTTAGGAAAGCACAATGATTGTCCAATCTCTGTTTCATTTATCACATTCCATGGCGCTGATAAATTTCTTCTTGATACGGTCTTGGACATGTATTCATCTCTCCAAGAGCAAGCTAGCATCGCATCCAATTCAGTGCATTTGCCAGATGCCAATGGTAACATGGATGCTTCTGAACTCTTGAAAGAAAAGGTATATGTTCACCCGTAAGTATTTTGTCATAAAATATTGATTCTGCATTTGATTAAAAGTTTCTAGTGCAATCTTTATCTAGTTATTGATCAGGTGAAGCATTTTTGACACATTCCCTTTTGATTCTTGCTCTATTTGTACTTACCAACACTTAATGCATAAGATTAGGGATTGGATTTAGACCTTTCCTGATCATGAGGCTTTTTGTGTGCATACTGCCATCTTTCCCAAATAACCCTTAATAAAGTTTCAGTATGTTTTCTTTTTTCCTTTTGCCAATTAGCCTGTATGTTCCATGGGTGCAAATGGATTACTGTGTGCACTCTCACTGTTACTCAAGTTTTCCTGAACTAGGGTAATCTGTATTGGCAGGATTTAGTGTCTTCTTGTTTTGCTTTTCAAAAAGAAATAATGTGGCTGGGGATAGATGTTAGAGACGATCATTTTAAAGTTAGTTGATAATTGCTGTGTCTTTATCTCTCTCTCTCTCCCTCTGGTTGAATCTTCCTTCAGCTTCTTAATCATGTAAGGATTTGAGGGAAGTAAGTAATATTTTCAGACGTAATTAGGGATCTATTTTACTACATTTTACTTATTGCAAAAGAAAAGAATTTCTTGCTAATGTAGATTTTACATCCCTCTGCTTCTGTATTACTTCTATGTCATCTGTTTATTGATAAGTGAATTATCATACATTTTTGGAGTGAATGGATATGATGCTGTAATGCGAGCAGAAAGATGTGATTTGTCTGTTTCTGCGAAGGAAAAACCTGTAAACTTCTATGTCTGGCATTCAATTCCAGATGAATATATTTGTATCTGAAGTTATAGTTACTGATTTACTGTGCCTGGAACTGGTATTTATATGCCACTTCAAAACTGATATGAACTATTGATTGACTGTTTCAAAACTTATGAGTACATAATCACTAGTATTTCTTCATGTTGGATCAAACATTAGATTATTATTATTATTATTATTTTAGAATTTTGATAATGTAAATGGATTTAGAACTTTTCTGTGTGTTAGTGCCATAATAAGTCAGATTAATTGTTTTTCTGGTCCTTTAAGCTTCTTTGGAACCTTGAAGGGAAAAATTTGAATCCTGTATGCTGTCTTATTACTGTCTTCCAACATGATTTCTGTTGCAACTTTTAAAAGTGCTCAGTCAGCTTTTCATAATATATTTTTCTGGTCATTATTGAGTGTATCTAAAGAGGTGCACATTTAAGTTACTTTATTGCCAATAATGATGTTCTTGTGCTGAATTATCTATCCATGTCGGTTTAGACACAGGCTATCCAAAAACTGTTTTGGTTACATTTCTCTTGAGAATATTGTTTTAGTTGTTTAAGTTTTGTATTTTGCTGAATTTTTATTTTTTTCGTCATCAATGCTACAAGTATTGTTTGAGACTTAAGACAAGAGCATTATCTATATTAATTATTAGTCTCTTATAAGTTATGATACAGAGATGCATACACACGGACACACATATGGTATGCTGTCTGAGCCTTTTCTTGTTATAAAATCTTCTTTCAGGGAAATGCTGCATTTAAGGGAATGCAGTGGAATAAAGCTGTCAAATACTACACTGAAGCTATCAATTTGAATTCGACAATTGCAACTTACTTTTGCAACCGTGCTGCTGCTTACCTAGAGCTGGGATGGTATGTTCTTTAATATATTATTTAATATTATTAATTTCTGTGCTTTATAGCCAAAGTCTTCATATTTGTTGTTCTGAATACATGCAGTTTTCAACAAGCTGAAGAGGACTGCAGTAAGGCAATATTACTTGATAAGAAGGTGAGTGGACAAGTTTGTTGTACTGACTAGTCCCTGCAAATATCTGCGTCTTTTCAATTCTTTAATTTTGTAGCCATTGTCCGTAATACCGCATATCTATCAGGTCCTATCATGCTTAAATGATTAATCTGGTATCACTTTCTGATAATTCAATTTTTATAATAAGTGGGAGAAGGGGCATTTGAGCCTTGGTTCTCATCATAAAGGAGAACATGCAATACCATTGAGCTACAAGGCTCTGGGTGATTGATCTGGTAATACGGAATATATTTTATAGTTGTTTTAGTTTTCTTTACTATCGTGAAACATGGTGTAAGAGTAAGGTGGATGAAGTGGAGAAGCTCATCTGGAGTGTTGTGTAGTTGTAGAGTACCAATTTAGTTAATTTAATTAATTTTTTTTTTTTTAATATTGCTATAAGACCAGCTATTCTTGTGTTATTGAATGTCTAGCAACATGTTCACAAGTGAGTGCAATTGAAATGCAATTGTTAAGATGGGTAAGTGGAAATAAAGGAAAAATAGCATTCGAAATGAAGAAATTAGCTTAAAGATAGGGGTGGCCTCTATTGATTGAAAAATGACGGAGAATCTCTTGAGATGGTTTTGTCATATGCAGAGGAAAATGATTAATGTACCAATGAGAAAGAGTGAGTTGATTCAAGTTGAAGTAGCATAAAGGGGGAGGAAGACAAAAGATAACATAAGTAAAAGTAGTAGAAAAAAGACATGTCAATTAAGGAGGCACTTAGTAAACTGGTAGATAAAGCTGTTGGGGTCAATTTTTTACAGGATTCAACGAGGCTTATTCTTCTATTGGTCCTATGACAATCTTTCCAATCTTCTGTTTGTTGACGATTCATTGATCTTCTGTGGTACTGAGCTGGCTGATACTACATCTGATGTATTTTGCTATGTACTGAACCTGTGTGGTTTAAAACTCAACTTGAGTAGTTCTGGACTTGTCCCTTTGGGGCTGGTTCCAGGGGTGCATTGAGTTAGCTGGCATTTTGGGTTGTAAGGTTTTTCAACAGCCTATGAGGTATTTGGGGTGGAATTGGTGATTTTCTTGAGGTGGAATGGGCGATGAATTTAAATTTCACCTTTTTAATTGGAAAATAATCTGTGCCCCAGTACAGCAGCATGGATTGTGTGTGCGTGAGGTGGTATATTGTAATAAAGTTCTATTGAGGAAGTGGCTTAGGCATTTTGCTATGGAGGAGCAGGCTTTGTGGAGGACTGCGGTGGCTGGCAAATATGGTTGTGAATGGGGTGGTTGGAGTTCAAAGGACGTGTGGGGAGGGCATGGCTTTAGTTTGTGGAAGTTTATTAGATTTGGTTGAGAATTCTTTTCCAGGTATATTAATTTTGAAGTAGGCCACATTACTAAGGTCAGATGGAGTTGTTTCCCCCTATATTCCGTTTACCTGTTAATAAAGAAGCAACTGTGGCTGATTATATTTGCTGGAACGTGGGGGCTATGCATTGGGATGTTACTTTTGTGCAAGCTGTTCATGACTGGGAGTTGGTGCTTTTGGCTGACTTCATGACTCATTTATTCCATCAAGATCAGACTGGAAATTGAAGATCATATTTGCTGGAGTCCCACAGCTAGTAAGTTATTTGGTGCTGAAGTGCAAACCACACTCTTAAAGTTTGGAGGTGTTTGGATATTACACCCTAAAGTTCTATTCTATTTGCATCAGCATCCCCTTTGTCCATATTTTCTGTTGAGTGGCACATAAGCTTGCCACGTATGTTTAGTTTGTCTAATAAAATGATGTCACATCATTTATGTAGCAAAAGATGACATGGCATAATAAAAATGACGTGACATCATTTTATTGGATGAACTAAATACACCTGACAAGCTTATGTGGCACTTAACGAAAAATATAGATGGAGGGGCTGTTGATGCAAATGGAATAGAACTTCATGAGGAAAAATCCAAATTCTGAAATTTCAGAATATAAAATCCAAATACCCCAAACATTAGGGATGTAGTTTGCAATTTAGCCTAAATCTTATTGTAGTCTATTATCTGCTGGTGGCAGTAGGTCTTTACTATGGAAGACCATTCGGAAGACCAAAATACCTCTGAAAGTCATTTTTTTTATTTCTTTTTGTATGGACTGCAATGTGGGGCAAAATTCTTACTTTGGATAACCTTCAAAGGCGTGGGAAATGGTGTTGGATAATTGTTGTTTCTTATGCAAGCAAATTGGGGAGAGTGTTGATCATATTCTGATGCCTTGTGAATATAGCAGGGAATTATGGTCTTTGGTTTTGTGTTTATTTGGAGTGCAGTGGGTTATGCCCGAGTGTGGTGCATTTGTTGGTGTGTTAGAGGGGGCATTTTGGTAAGTTTAGAAATGGGAAAAGCTGGAAGGCTATTCCTTTGTGTCTCATGTGGGCCATTTGGCTTGAGCGGAATAGAGGGGCTTTTGAAGGGTTGGAACGTTTGACGACAGAACTCAAGATGCTGGTTTTGCGATCTTTGATTGTATGGATGTCTAATTTCTTAGACTTTATAGATGCTTGTCATTTGTAATTTTATGTACTTCCAGTATGCTTCTTGTGTATTGGCTGTCATTTTTCTTCAATAAATTATATTATTTACTTATCCAAAAAAAGAGGTTATAGAGACTTCAAATAAAATAGAATGACAGAAAAGAATGCATAAAGTCGACCATGACTAGTACGTTAAGGATGCATAGTCAGCCCAAAATTTAGAGACTAAGACTTGGATGTTGTTGTTAGGGATTTAAGCACATATAAATATTGCTAAATTTTGAGTAACATAAAACATGTAGAATTGCAATTGATTTTTGCCTAGTGTCCTGCATGGTCAGAACATGGGAATCTGAGTTGTATGTGTTTGAACACTAATCACACATTAATGATGTGTCCTGGTCAACTGGTTAATATGGACCAGTTCTCTGTCTTGGTCATTAGGAGTCCAACTGCTTTCTTCAATAGCTCTAGGGGGTTGAGACTAGAAGACCCACTATCTCCTTAATTTATTAAGGTAATGATAATCCTTAGTAGATTGGTAAATAGAGTTGTGGATGGTGACTTTATATCAGTATTTCAGGTTGGGGATGGTTTTGGTGGTACGCTAAAGATTTCTCAATTACCCTTTGGGGATGATACTATATATTTCTTTAATGCGAAAGTAGAACATCTTTACCTCATAATTTTTTTTTTTTTGGGAACTTTTTCTTATTTTTTTCAGGCAGTGTTTGGCCTTAATGTGGATTTGGGTGTACCTGTATAGGAAGTTGAAGGAATCTCTGTTTTGGTCGGTATTTTTTTGTTGTAAAGTTGGTTGTTGCCTATGAACTATCTTGGTATTTCCTTGGGATCTTCATACAAGGCAAAAGTGGTGTGGAGTCCAATTATAGAAAAAGGGAGTGGAGGTTACCTAGGTGGAAGAAACTTTTATCTGTTGAATTACCAGTTTGTAAGAGCCTTGCAAGATTTGAAATCAAAGTTTGTTAGTTCTTTGCTTGATATCTTATATTCTTATTACCACTAGAGGAGAAGGTTTTGATTGTGTGAGGTTGAGGCTTAATGCCAATAGTAAGTTTGATGTTCGTTCTTTTTATTAGGTGTTAAGAGGATCTAATGGTTAGCCATTTCCTTGACAGTTTAATTGGTGTAGCAAGGTCTCAAAGAAAGTTGCGTTCTTTGCGAGGATAGTAGCATTGGAAAAATTTTAACAGTTGATAATCTTATTAAACAAGGTATTATATTAATAGACTAGCGTTCAATGTGCAAATGTAAAAGAGAGTTTGTAGATAATTTGTTATTTTGTTATGTAGTGGCTCATGAGTTTTCGTCTTTTGTTATTGTTAAGTTTGGAGTTCATTGGGTAATGCCTAGAAGGATAAGTAACATACTTGTTGGGTGGAGCGGTGAAGGAATTGGTTTGCTAAGCACAGGAGTGCCACTTGAAATCTAGTCCCCCCTTTTGCTTTATGTAGATAATCTGAAAAGAATAAATGGTCGTACTAGCTCTTTGTTATTAAGCTGCAATCAACATTTTTAAGGTTGTTGTTCATGTGGTCCTGTATGTTTGGCATTCTATTGTAGAATTTATTGACTCCTCTTTCAATGTAATTTTAAAATTTTGTCTCTTTTTGGTGAGTTTGTGTATACATCACTCATACATTAGCTTCCCCTTTTTCCAATAATATTTCTTGTTACTTATTAATCAGTAAATTTTTTATTTATTCTGTGCAGAATGTGAAGGCTTATCTGAGGCGTGGAACAGCTAGAGAATCACTTCTCCATTATAAAGAATCTGCTGAAGGTAAGAATCCTGATTTTCACACTGCTTAAGTGTTCACCTTGTATGAAACCCCAAGGGGTGGCACAAATTACTAGGACTGCATCTCATAAAGTGAAGGTTACTAATTTGAATCTTCTCTACTCCTGAAATGGGGCCGAACTTATTAAAAAAAAGGTTCACCTTGTATGTGGTGAGCTGCAGAAAAATTCAATGGTCAATTACTGATCCATAGGAATTACTATATACACCAATGACGTAGACTTTCCCAAGGCCTATATCCTTGAGTCATAGAGCATGTTGGTGTGCATATTAAATCCTTATGAGATGTACTCTTTTTTTGGACAAGTAAGTTTTGGTTCCTAGGGGAGTCTCTAACTAGTGACCTCTACTTCATGAAGTGTGGTCCCTAGCTGATTGTTCTACCTCTTGGGAGTAGATGAACCACTAATTTTTAAGGGAAATAGCATGACTTTGTTTTTTTTAATATTTATTTATTTAGATAAGTTTTTGTACAGTCATATTGTAATAGGTGTTCATTGTACTGGTCCAGTTATGCCCCTGCAGTAGAGGTGGAGAAAATGTTCAGTCCGAGTGTGTTGCATGCCCATATGTGTTTTCTAGTTATCAAATTGTTTGAATGTCAAAATATTGGGGATTGTCAATGATTAAGTTATATGTCCATACTTCTGTTTGTGTGTGTGTGTAGGATATTTTCTAGATCCTGCTCCAAATTTAAGTGATGGTATCTTATGTGTGTTCGTTTTTTAAACATCAGATAAGTCAAGTATTTGGACTCTGATAGGGATGTAATTCATTTCTTTTATCAACTGTGCCAATCAAAATTGTGTTCTGCCACCTGCTTGTTCTTGTTATGATCCATATGAATGTCCCTGTAGCCATGTTGTGTTACAGGACAGAGTGAACTTGCTTGCTTTGGTCTTGTAATACACACGAATTACATGCACACAAAATGCATACATTGGTTCATTCATTCACATATGCAGAGAGATTTGTAAAATATTAATACAGGATTTGTAATCTTCAACCCTCTTATAGAATGTTTCTCATTGTGTGCAGATTTCAAGCATGCTCTTGTTCTTGAACCACAGAATAAGGTTGCGAGTCATGCTGAAAAAAGACTTAGAAAGCTGATGAGTTGATACAAAGGCTCACGGGTCTCTCTTCTCTCTCCCCCATCAGAAAGAAAACCAACAAAGAGCACTTCTGCAAGTAAGATTTGGGTTTCCAAGAATATAGACCCTTCTTTTTGTTTTCAACCTTTTGGAGTAAAAGAAAAGGAAAGAAAGAGGTGTGAAATTTTGTATACGGGTGCTGCATTTTTATTCTGTTCCTGTGTTGTGCATATTTTTCATTGTAAGTAATCTTAATATGAACTATCATTTAAGAAATAATTATAAAGCGTTGCCTACTTGCATGCATTACTGTGCATGCACTGCTTTTTTCTCTTGGTTTTTGTTTGTTTGTTTGAGTTACTCAGCTTATTTTTCTCAAGAGTTCAAGGTTATGACTATATTTGAAGCCTAGTATTGGTCGTCCCGGACTGTTTCGTTGGGTAACCCCAGAAATCACCGCAACATAGTAGAGAAGTAATTAGATTTCATAAAAAAGAAAAAGATAAAGGAGGGACATAAGTAATTAGTTTTCTTGGGGGAAACCCAACCAACCTCCCAAGAGATTTCACTGAAACACCTTTGCCGTAAAGGACCACATGAATTGGATCCACTTATGTATAATATTTTCTCCCTATGGTTTTATTCAACATCAAGTTATAATATAAATAGATGGTTTTTCAAGATAAACACCATCAAATTTCAAAAGAAACCAATCTTTATTTTTTTTCTCCTTATTTTAAAATTTTTTTGAAGGATAAGTTAGTTAAGATTTATTTAAAAACTAATCTAAAAATTTATCCCACTTTTATTTGTTTACCCAACTCCTAAGTACAAATATGCATCCTTAAAATGGTAACAAAAAGGGAAATATTACGCCCACAATATTTTTACAACACTTTCACAATAAATCGTAAGTGATAGGTTGTTATTGGGACATAGATATCTTCACAAGATAATTAATATGAAACTTTTCCTGATTTACTATTACTAGATAATGTTTACCCTCAAAACCTACTTAACAATTCATTTATTCAATTCTTGAAAAGAAAGAAAGAAAAAATTAAAAATGAAAGAAAGAGATAAAGGTATGTAACACACACATAATTTTATTTCTTGGCATTAAGCACTAAAAAAAAAACTGACCTATACCTTAAGGTTCCCATGTGTTTTGTAAAATGATGATACGATGACATGCTTTAAACGTCAAAATGTCAATGCATGAGATTTGGAAAATCTTAATTTTCATATAAAAAAAAAATATGTTCTATTTGTTTTATAAAATGATACAATGATATGCTTTAGGTGTTAAAAATGTCAACTGCATGAAATTTGTAGAATCTGTTCATGCATGAAAATGTAAAATGCATGAAGATCTTCACCATACATGTGACATATGATGGGCAGCTAATTAAAGAAATTGACATAGTGTCTAAACTTCAAATCTTTTTTTTTTTTTTTGGATACAACTTCAAATCATTTTAAATATGGACACGTGAATTTATCACCAAATCTACTTGAGGCAAATCCGTGTCTCCTTGATTTTTCTACCTTATTATGGTCGTATGTATTCCGAAATCCTAGTCCGATATGCCATCTCAACATTAACTAAAATTACTAAAAATAACTTTCTCAATCTACCTTTTGTTTCTCTTTCCCACATATCCAAATTGTCATCATTTAAATTGCTAATTCCTAGTTCTGATACTGAAACTAAAACAAACTGCCACGTCCTTTTCCTCAGATTGAGAAACAATTCTCAGTCTTTAATCCATATTTGAATCATTCCCAGGAGTTGAATCTCTCTCTCTCTCTCTCTCTATATATATATATGTCTCCTATTAAGCTGTCCAAATGGTTTAGTTTTACAGCTTCAAGGGATTGGTTCTACCGCTATTCCTTCACCAATGCAGGCCTCTCTTCTGTCACTACAAATCTGGGGGATGGCACAGTCATGCATTGTTGGGTCCCCAAAGTCCACAAACATTCCAAGCCCACGTTGCTTCTCGTCCATGGCTTCGGTGCCAATGCAATGTGGCAATATGGGGAGCATCTCCGCCACTTTACAACACGGTTCAACGTCTATGTCCCGGATCTTCTTTTCTTTGGCCTCTCATTCACTTCTAGGCCTGAGCGTACCGAGTCTTTCCAAGCAAGTTGCGTGATGAAGCTAATGGAGGCGCGTGGCGTGCGTAGAATGAGCTTGGTTGGGATAAGCTATGGCGGGTTTGTGGGGTATAGCATGGCAGCGCAGTTTCCAGAGGCTGTGGAGAGGGTAGTGTTGTGTTGTGCTGGTGTGTGCTTAGAGGAGAAGGATATGGAGGAAGGTTTGTTTAAGGTTTCGGATTTGGATGAGGCTGCAAGCATTTTATTACCACAAAAGCCCGAGAAGCTAAGGCAATTGATAAGCCTTTCGTTTGTCAAAAAAGCCACAGTTATGCCCTCTTGGTTCCTCTCAGATTTCATTAATGTAAGACTCTCTCACGTTTCTCTTTCACTTTATGTTATGCATATTGTCTCTGCTTGTTTAGGTAATGGAATTTTGGATAGGTTTATGGAAAATTTTGAGGGTTGGTTAATTGGGTTGAGCTATTAGATCCTTTGAAATAGGACAATTGTTTTAGCTTAATATACTAGTTAAGCTTTGCCAATATCGTCACCAAATTAAGCTTTAATGGGGACTCTAAATATAGATATCAAGTTTTTATGTACTAAATACTAAGGCTTAAATTAAACTCATCAAACACATATTAAGGTTTAAGACTAGAAAGAATAAAATCATTCTTCTCTAGCTTGATAAAGCAATTGATTAATGTAGGCATTACACTTTGCTTTGTCGTTCCTCTGATTTTTAACCCATCCCTAGTGATTACTCTCTAGTAGAAGAAGTAATATTCTTTTCCATTCATAAAGATCCAAATGTCAAAATCAATAAAACGACAATCATGGACCAAAATTTAAATGGATTGATATTGTAGCAAGGTATTGTCTCGGGAAAGGAAAATTTTACTTCCAAATTGGGGAGAATTAATAAAAATGAATAAGATGAACTTGTATATTGACATCGTTTTAAGTGTCCCTGAAAGCATAGAAACCACATTGGTAGGATTTTTTATTTTATTTTTGTACTGGTCAAAGACAAATAGAGTTATGGGTGTGTTTGGGGGATGGGAGGAAAAATTTTGTAAATTTTTTTAACCCCTTTACAAAAATAATAATTTTTTTTTTTTTTAAATTATGATCTCCCTCTCTCAAAAGAAAAAAAAAAGGTTAAACCTCTTTAATTCAAACACTTGAGAGGTTCAATTATTTTTTAAAATAAAAATTATAAATGAGAATAAATTTATAAGGATATTATAAAAACAGTATAAATGTTTAATTTACAATAGATTTTTTTAGTAAAAAGTTAAGTTTCTACCATTCTCAATATTGTAAGACAAAATCACGTTAAAATTTAAACAACTATAAAAATGTTTAATTTTTTTTCTATATAATAAAGAAAATTTCAAATTATTTGGTTAAATAGGGTTGTTTCAAAACTTTTATTAAAAGATCAGCCTGTTTTTACTAGTTTTAAGTCGAACTTGGCTGTTAAAGAGGTCAGTTTCGTGTCAAATGTTGGAAGAGTCAAGTTCCAAAAAGAAGATATTTTGTATTTTTCGATATAAGTTTGAAACAAATCTATTTGACCGAATAATTTTTCAAATTGCATTATTGAGCGAAAATGGCTTGGAAATGTGACATCTAATTTGTTTAAAATTTTAAGGCTTTTTGAAAGTGAGTCTGAATTTCCGATTGGGGTCTGGCCTAGTTCCTGATGGCATTCCGGCCCCCATTTGAGGTTTGGATTACCTCAACATATACTCAGCTAGGAAAAAAAGAAAAGAAAATAATTATAACCAACTACTCATTTTGAAGCAAATGCCTTAATTCAAAGAAAATGTTAAAGAATATAACATTTTATTGGAAAATGAGAAAGTAAATAATTTTTTTTAACAGTTTTTTACATTTTTCTGAAAATAATTTCAAAACTTTTCTAATATACTTTTACATTTTTTTTAACAGTTTTCTGATATACCCGTTAGCCATTTGTCTCTCATCTATTTGTGTTATATTAAAATAATTGGAGGCCGAAGAATTGAACCTAGATATATTCATTTAGGAACAGGAGGTATCAATGGAACCAAAAATCAATGACCTGTCATGTTTTGAGAAAACTGAGTCGTTATTATTTTCAAATTGGACAGGTGATGTGTAAAGGCTTCGTTGAAGAAAGGAGAGAATTGATTCAGACAGTACTCAAAGATCGTTCACTTTCCGACCTTCCTGTGATCAAACAGGTTATCATCATTCTTGTTCACTCTTATTCACACTTAATGAAAAGCGTGTTTAATGTCAATAAACATTAAAAGAAAAAAAAAAAAAAAAAAATTAAACCCTGAGAAAAACTTTATTGATATAAGTGGTAAACTTATAATAAACTTACATCCACAAAGGTGTTGAAGGAGCTTCAAGAGAACGACATTGTGGATGAGTATACTTAGAGGAAGCTTTTATATGTGCTTGAAGATGACTTTGGGTTTTCAACTGATAAAAAACAGTTTGGGTACTGAGTTTTGGAGATAAAAGTCCGTATGAGTTTGTTCTTCGTCATGGTGGTGGTAGCAGGTGGTTGCAGTGGCAGTAGAGGTGGATTGGGTTTTGGGTTTTATTTGGGTTTTAGGTTATGTTATTTTACATATTATTTTAATATATTGTATGGTAAAATAAAAGTTAAGTTGTTGAGTGTATTATAAAATGAAATAGTAAAATAAATAAAATTACTTTTGAGATGGTAAAATGAGATATTGTTCAAAAAACGGATACTATAACAAAAGTTGGCGACAAAAAGTAACTTGCTGGATACAGAAACCTCAGAGTTATAAGGAAAAATTGAAATTTTTAAGAACGTTTTTGTCCTTAACCCAAATCACAAAGGGTGTTTTTACCTTTATCCTATATTTTATGTAACTAATTGAATGTTTTCTGTTCATTGAGAATATGTGCGGCTACCTTATTTATTTATTTATATTTTTAAGGAAAGAGAATATCTGCACCTACCTAGAAGTTGGTGCCTCGCAATAGCGGGGCTGTTTGATAACGTTGTTTGTATTTTTTGAAAATATGTGTAGGTAAAAAAGTATGTTGAATTACATGTAATATTGTTTAAAAACTGAATAATGTTGCTTAAAATACCATTCCAAATGGCCCTGCATATACAAAATTAATGTATCTTATTTATTTATTTTTTTTTAAGGGAAAAGTAATGTCTAATTCAATCGTAGTATCACAGCACTCAGTTTTAATAATTTATTGCTTCATTTTATTAACATTGTCTCAAAAATTTTGGTTGTCCCTCAAACCAGCCCACACTAATAATTTGGGGAGAGCAAGATCAGATATTCCCTCTGGAATTGGGGTTCAGATTAAGAAGGTAATGCAAAAGTTTCAGCTTATTATTTGAATTTTAATGTCCGTTACTTTTTCTGAACCAACTAACCAAGTGAATTTTGACATATTTGGAATAGGCATGTGGGGGAAAATGCACAGTTGGTCATTATCAAGAACGCAGGCCATGCAGTCAACCTAGAAAAGCCCAAGGAGTTTGTCAAAAATTTAGAACTCTTTCTGCTTGGTTGACATTCACCTCCTTCCTCACCTATTTTCTGGTAGCAATTCCACAAAAGCAATTAATGCAGATTACTATTTTATTTTTGTTAATTAAACAGTAATATACTGTTTTAATACAAAAAAAGAATATAAATATTTTGTCTTACTTTTTGGGTTCTATGTTATATTTTACCAATTAAAACTTGTTTATATTCATTTGACTTTCTTTATAGGATAACCGAAATTTAAAATGAAAAAAAAAAAAAAAAACATGGCAAGTTGTGATTGATAAAATATAAAGTAAAACACAAAAAATAAGACAAAATTTAGGGTCTGTTTGTATGTGAATTCAAACAACAGTTTTCAATGTTTAAACATGAAAGTTGTGGGCCCTAAAAATAAGTGTGTTTGATCAAGAGTATTTGAGTTACAGATCTCAATTTAGGGTGTTTAAATACTGTATTTTGAGAACACGTTTAGAGTAATTTTCAAATTTTTAGTAACAATGCTGAATGGCATTGTGGTAAATATTTTGAAAAGCCTAAGATCCACACATTTTGTCATTACAATTAAAACACATAAACTTTATTTCTCTTTCATTGCTTTTCTCCCATAGTCCCATACCTCTCTCATCTCTTTTTGAAATCCAACTCCATGGTCAGAACTATGCAACTTGATCTCTCTCCCTTTCCCCTCTACCTATCTCATCTCTTTCTAACTCTATCATTTTGCTATCTCAATATTAATTAGACTCAATCATGGGTGATACTATTTTTGATAATATTTATAGTCGGAATTTGATGAAATAATCAAAGAATTTAGTTCATAGATTAGTTTTTATTTATTTATTTTTTTTATTTTAAGGATGGGCTTTCTAAAATTGATTGATTGGGCTAAATTTTCTTTAACTTTTCTATTAGTGATTTTTTTTTTGGTTCGGCTACCTTTTTTTTTTTTTTTTTGGGATTCCTAATTTTATTTTTCAATTTTAGATTCATAATTTTTTTTTTATGGCTTTTAAGAGGGAAAATGATATCCTTAAGGGGGGGCCATGTGCAATTTCGTTGAATCAAATTGCTAGAATTAGTACCTACACATATATACTAATATATATATATATATATATATATATATATATATTTATATATATAAGTTTGGGGGGCACGTGGCTCGGTTCATGAATAGTTGATATGTCATTAGAAACCTAAGTTGCCATCTTATTTCATAAAGCATTTGTAGTAAGGAAAATATTTGGCTCCAGCCTCCCATAGGAAGATCAAAGATAACATGTGCCTTGTCTTGTGCAATGCACATGACTCACTTGGTTAGTTGGGTTAAGTGAATCATGTGCATTGCACATGACATGAACAAATGCCATCTTCATATTGCTGGTTGGAGTTTAAGGCTTCAAACATTTAAGGGTCACCAAATAGCCCATGGCCCACGGCTCGACCCAAAAGCCCGACAGCTCACTGGGCTAATGGATGGCCTGGCCCGTTGTTATTGAGGTCAATAGGTAGCCCACTATCCCAGTGGGTCAGGTCGTGGGTTAGTTTTTATGCCCATGTGCACCTGGTGGGCTAGCCCAGTAGCTTAGCCCGTTGGCCTAACTTGTTGCCCAACCCAATAACTCATAATTCATAACAAAAATATATAGGAGGTGTATAAATGATTAATCTTGAGACATTATATATGAATTTCTTAAGAGAACTCCCTCAAGTGCTAACCACTAAGATATTTAAAGTGATTGTGCTAAACTTAATTTACTAAATATATATTTTTCTAGTAGTCTAGCAACTTTGAACTAACCATTTGACATTTTTTTATTTAAGATAAAAAAAAAACCATTTAAAGCCTTAATAAAATAAAACTAAATAGGTTTTTGTAAGGACACAATTTTGGCCTTAAGCCCTGATGCGTGACCGGGCCAGCCCAAATGGCCTACACAATAGAATTTGTAGATGGTGGGCTTAAAGCCTAGACTCCTTGGGGCCCTAGAAGGCTATGGGATAAGGGTGAAGTCCGTTGCCGGCGTGCTGGGAGTTAGGGTAACAGTTCTGCCTCTCCTCGGACGTGTGCCGAGGAGCCTATGCCCAGGCTTTCCTTCTGTTTTCTGAGAGAGAGAGAGAGTCTTCTTTCCTTAGAGAAAATCTGGATCCCCTTCCTTTGGTCCACCATTCTCTATTTATACTTCCCATTCTTGGTTCCCATCTGTCTTTTCCCTGAAAACGCTCCCCAATACCCATAAGGCTGTCCACCGTCTTCTCAGAATTCATTTCTCCATTAATGCGATTAGGCGGGTAGGTGAAAGACCTTTAATGCAGTGGCAGTAGCTTTATGCAAGGCACGTCTCCCTTGTCTCCCTCCTCGGCGTCTCGTTAAGACCTGGGATGACCCACCGAGCTTTAGGAGCTCTTCCCTGGACGCCGTGCTACCCTCTTCTGTCCCTGACAGTTGTGTCCGAGGAGGCCTTCTCCTCGGATCCTCATCCCACAGGCTGGCGATCTAGTCGGCGGGCCCTTGGGCCCCAATTTTAGGAGGCCCTATCCACGACTCATGGCCCCTTTAGCGGAGTTCATGTCCTCGGACTAGGCCCCAGGCCCATATGGTGTTTTGACGCTTTTACCCCCCACAATAGCCCCTCAAAAAGTCGTTTGACTCCGATCTGAGGAGGCAGACAGGTTTTTGACCCATGAATCTTTCCTCCACGTGCCATTTAAGTTGTCACGCGTGTGGAGCCTGCCCGCGCCTTCTAGGCAAATCTTTGACGCTTCATTACATGCAACGCCTGCATTAATTGCACTGAGTAACTCCTTGTCGCGCACGTTTAACGGTGAGATGGGGATCTAACGGCTTGGATTTGTTCCCGAAATTTTGAGCGGGATGTTTTCCACGAAACGCCGCTCCCCAACCATCTAAAACGCTTCGGTAGTCGCGACACTCCTCATTTCTTCCAAAAAGCGATCTTATTGCAGGGCTATCCAATCTTTCTCTTTCTCTCAAGAAGTTCCCAAAGTACGAACGTTTTTCTTCTGTAAGTTTCTCCTTTTCCCAGACTCTTTTCTTCGTGGTTATCAGCTTTTCCTTCCCTTCTTCGCGAATCGTTATCTTGAGCCTATATTCCATGGGTAGGTTTAAGTGTCTAGTGGATACAGCCTCCGGCATGGAGGGATTCTAGGCCAAGTATCGCATCCCTTCGGATGTGGGCCTGGCATACTGTCCCCCTGGGGCCGTAGCAGACTCTAGGAAAGCGGGGTAGGTTGTCATCCCGATTATTTCCTTCCTAGAGGGCGGGATGACTCTCCCTATGAAGAACATGACTAGGGAGTACCTTCGCAACTATAGGTTATGCCCAAACCAGTGTACACCCAACGTCTTTAGGATTCTAGGCTGCGTCGATGCTCTGAACGAGCAAATGGGCCTCTACCTCACATGGCACGACGTCGTCTACATGTATGAGTGCCACCGAATGAAAGACGCAGGCTCTTACCTTAAATCGAGGTCTAGCGCGATCCGACTCATCTCCTGCTTGCCCAAGTCCAATAAAGGCATGAATGACGATTATCTCGTCGTCACCGAGAGGTGGCATGACGGCCTCCATTTCCCCGTGAGGGAGGGACACCCAGGTGTGATTCCCTAGGACTTAGAAATTCTTGTTTATGTAGTTTTGCCCTGTTTCAATTCCCTTGGTAGTTTTACTGTCACCTGATGTTTTCTTTGTTTGATTCGCTGCGAGCGCCTAACCATGTTCAATTCCTCTGCTCTCTTTCCTGCAGACAAGCAGCACACGTCTTCTCGTTTGGGCGACGTCAATATCTCGAACCTCAACAAGGTTCTGAGATCCGAGGTCTTCGTGAACGCTGACCTGCAAGTGAGGGCTGCCCACCTTATATTGGGGTACTACCCCATTTCAAAGGTCTTTAGCGAGGTTGACGACGCTATTCTCGCCGGCCACCGTAGGAGATCGCGGATAGACGTACGCTACCTAGAGTTCCTTGCCCCTCGTGCTTTGCTGGACGCGCCCTCCACCATCCTGTACGGCCA
Source organism: Castanopsis chinensis (assembly GCA_032878915.1). Classification (NCBI taxonomy): domain Eukaryota; kingdom Viridiplantae; phylum Streptophyta; class Magnoliopsida; order Fagales; family Fagaceae; genus Castanopsis; species Castanopsis chinensis. The sequence goes on from JAVQMG010000086.1 coordinate 3,702,855, forward strand.
GCCTGTTAAAGCCATTCCTTTGGCCGCACAGCAAGAGGACCAGATCGTCCGAGAAGAGTCTGCGGCTTCCCCTTCATCTCTTGGCGATGAGATTGATAGGTTCTGCCTAGAGGAGGCAGAGAGACCGTTGGGGAGCCACGTAGTTAACATTTCGGGCGAGGAGGAGGGCACCTCGGACAGGAACTCTAGCATCGGGGGGTTAGTTGTTGCCCAACCAGAAGACTCCTCCGAAGAAGACGATGACATGACGTCTTTAAGAGATCTCTTCGCCAGGAAGAGAGGGGTCCCAGTCTCCAAGGGTGATGCCTCTGGGTCCCAGCCAAGGATGCTCCCACCTCCGCCTCCCCCTCCCTCCAACCCACTCCCTCCTCCTCCCAACATTCCGAAGAAAAGGAGCAACGAGAATGAGGAGGTAGACAGAGAGAGGGAGAAGAAGCAGAAGCATCAGAGGCAGCTGCAGCAGTAATAGCAGCAGGTTGCAAAAGGCGGCGGGCGAGCCTCATCTATCGAGATCGGGGAGATCCGTGGGCTGACCGAGGTCTGCCGAGGCGAGTCTAGCTGGTCCCCCGCTTTGGAGGTGGACGGAGCTCCAATGTCCCTCTAGGCGAGTATAGGGACTTCCAAAGAGGTCACGCCTCCCACGTGGCCAACGCCTTGGAGCAGCCCCTCCTCCTGCCTAGGGACATGGAGGACCTGGGGAGAATGGGTCGGACGCACCTCTTCCTCTCGCTCAAGAGAAACTTGGGTCTGGTAAGCACCAAACATTTAGTTTACCGTTGTCATCACAGTTCCCATGCGTGCTAACTTTGGTTTAACATGCTTCTGTTGGAACGCTTTCCGCAGGCCATTCAGGAGGCCTTTGCTGCCGATGCGATGGTGGGTCACTACCAAAACCAGGTTGGCGTCAAGCAGGCGGCCAAGGTCGAGGTTGAGAGGGAGCTGACCCGCGCTGAGGCAAAGAAGACCGACCTGGCCATCAAGCTAGCCTCGGAGCAAAATGAGAGGAAAAGTCTTGATGTGGGGCTGAAGACGGCCACGGCGTAGGCGGAGGCCCAACGCAAGCTCCTGCAGCAAAAGGACGAGGCCTTGGCCAAGGCGGGGCAAGAGGTCTCCAACCTAAGGAAGGAGCTCGCACAGGCCCAAGAAGGGCTCGCACCATCAGGGAGATGGTGGAGGCTGCTACCAGGGCTGCTTTCAATGAGGGGGTCGAGGCGATAGAGAACCGCCTGACCAAGGAGTTAGGCGAGCTGTGCAGGGAGTACTGCCAGCAAGTCTGGGCCGAAGCCTTAAATGCTGCGGGAGTCCTTGCCTGCTCCGAGTTGAGGGCAGCCGAGAAGGTCTGGTATCCCAAGGATATCAGGCTCGTCGAAGACGCTCCTTTAACTCTGGTCGCCTCCGAGATCGCGGCCCCGGCGCTGCCCCACTCCTCCCAGGAACAAGTCCTACCCCCTGAAATGGTTGTCGCCCTGAAGGACGGGGCTGAGGAGGAGTCAGGCGAGCTAGCCGGCAAGGTCCTGCCTCTGCCTGTGCCGAAGAACAAGGGAAAGCAGGTCCAAGACCCGTCTGAGGCCGCGACAGAGGAAGCAGAAGGCCAAGCTAAAGAGACTCGCTCTAAGCCGACCAAGGAACCCCCATTGAAGATCAAGGGGTAGGCGGACTCGGGCTCCCTTCGTCAACTTGCGCGGACTTTCACTCTTATCGGCTATTTTTGTGTAGATTTTTGCATTTTTCCTTGTACTTCTTTATTTTAGCCTTGTCTCGAATAGCTTATTATCTATGAATTTCATTATCTTACCTTCATAGCGTAACTTCTTAATGCATTATGTTTATTGTGGTATTGCTTGTATTATTGCGCCATGTGTTGCATGTGAATACTAAGTAACTCAATATCCAAGACAGTAGCTTAGTGCCCGAGTGCGTGTTCAAAATTAGGATAGGCGCGGCCTTACTATGAAGGCATTTCAACCTTTGGCTAGACTGCGTGTAAATCTCTTAGTTAAAATGGGTAGTCTGTTAAATCCTCCCAAGTCAGGAGGTCCGAGGACCTAACACTGAGGGCCTAGCTTAGCTTAGGTTGATATCAATGCTCAACGAAAAAAATGAACTGCGTGTTAACAGGAATTGGACCTATGCCAAATTTTCCAAGGCAGAAGGTCCGAGGACTCTACTTAGCCCCAGTTGATATTAATACTTAATAAAAATTGAACCGTGTTAAATTTTCCCAGGGCAGAAGGTCTGAGGACCTGGTTTAGCCAAGGTTGACATTAACACTAAATAAAAATCATATGTTAAATTTTTCCAAGGTAGAAGGTCCGAGAACCTGGCTTAACCAAGGTTGACATTAACACTTAACAAATAAATTGAACAATGTGTTAAATTTTTCCAAGGCAGAAGGTCCAAGGACCTGGCTTAGCCAAGGTTGACATTAACACTTAATATAGATTGAACAATGTGTTAAATTTTCCCAAGGCAGAAGGTTCGAGGACCTGGCTTAGCCAAGGCTGACATTAACACTTAAAATAAATTGAGCAATGTGTTAAATTTTCCCAAGACAGAAGGTCCGAGGACTTGGCTTAGCCAAGGTTGACATTAACACTTAAAATAAATTGCATGTTAAATTTTCTCAAGGCAGAGGGTCCAAGGACTTGGCTTAGCTAAGGTTGACATTAACACTTAATAAAAATCGAACGGTATTAAATTTTCTCAAGGCAGAAGGTCCGAAGACCTAGCTTAGCCAAGGTTGACATTAACACTTAATAAAAATTGAACAATGTTAAATTTTCCCAAGGCAGAAGGTCCGAGGACCTGGCTTAGTCAAGATTGACATTAACACTTAATAAAAATCGAACGGTGTTAAATTTTCCCAGGGCAAAAGGTCCCAAGACCTGGCTTAGCCAAGGTTGACATTAACACTTAAAATAAATTGAGCAATGTGTTAAATTTTCCCAAGGCAGAAGGTCCGAGGACCTGGCTTAGCCAAGGTTGACATTAACACTTAAAATAAATTTCATGTTAAATTTTCCCAAGGCAGAAGGTCCGAGGACTTGGCTTAGCCAAGGTTGACATTAACACTTAATAAAAATTAATTTGAACAATGTGTTAAATTTTTCTAAGGCAGAAGGTCCGAGGACCTGGCTTAGCCCCAGTTGACATTAACACTTAATGAATAAGAAGTGCGACAGAGGTTAACATAGTGACAATTACCATAACGCAATAAAATACGAAAATAGGGAGCACACGCTTTTCATTAGTAATAATACCTTCGGAGGTTATTTACATTCCAGAGTCATTTTACAAGTTTGTTTTCCAAGTCGGCGAGGTAATATGACCCTATGCCGGCCACTGAGGTAATACGATAGAGCCCCTCCCAGTTTGGTCCCAATTTTCCCCACGATGGGTCCCTAGCAGTTCCGACGACCTTTTTCAAAACTAGGTCTCCAGAAGCGAGAGGCCTGGATCTCACGCGGGAGTCGTACCCCCGCTTGAGCTTCTGCTGGTAGCAAGCTAGCCTGACCATGGCACTTTCCTGCCTTTCTTCCACCAAGTACAGCTCCTTTAGCAGCATGTCGTCATTAGCGTCTGAGGTGAAAGACTGCGCCCTCATCGTCAAGAACCCCATCTCTATCGGGATCACGGCCTCGGCGCCATACGTCATCGCAAAAGGGATCTCTCCCGTGGATCTTCGCGGTGTGGTTCGGTAAGTCCACAGCTCGTGTGGTACCTCATCCACCCATCTGCCCTTCACATCATCCAGTCTTTTCTTGAGTCCATTGACTATAGACTTGTTGACCGCTTCGGCTTGCCCGTTCCCCTGTGGGTATGCTGGAGTGGAATACCTGTTTGTGATGCCGAAGTCCCCACAATACTCCCTGAAGGCTTTGCTGTCGAACTACAGTCCATTGTCCGAGACAAAAGTACGTGGGATCCCAAATCTGATGATGATGTTCTTCTAGATGAATCTTTTTGTGTCCACGTCCTGGATATTCGAGAGTGGCTCGGCCTCCACCCACTTAGTGAAATAGTCTGTCCCGACGAGCAGCCACCGCTTGTTGCCCGCCGCCTTCGGAAATGGTCCCACTATGTCCAAGCCCCACTGCGCGAACGGCCAAGGGCTGACCAACGGATTGAGAACCCCACCAGGCTGGTGAATGTTGGGGGCGAACCTCTGACATTGATCACATTTCCTCGCGTACTTTTGCGCCTCTCTTTGCATATTTGGCCACTCGTACCCCTGGGTGAGGGCCCTGTGAGCCAGCGACCTTCCGCCCGTGTGACTACCGCAAATGCCTTCATGCAACTCCTCCAAGAGCTGCTCCGTCTCTTCCGGGTACACATACAGTAGGTAGGGCCTCGAAAATGAGCGTTTGTATAGTTTCTCATCCTCGGACAGCCAGAATCGAGGAGCCTTCCTACGGATCTTGTCAGCCTCGGACTTCTCCTCTGGCAGTGTGTCGTGTTTAAGGAAGGACACTATGGGGTCCATCCAACTGGGTTCTGTTCTGACCTGTTGGACACGGATGGCCTGACATCCTGGACCGGCTGGCCTAAGCAGGTCTTCAACAAGAATGACCCGCGGAAGACCCTGTGCCGAGGAGGTTGCGAGGGTGGCCAGCGAATCTGCGTGGGTGTTTCTGCTTCTGGAGATATGCAATAGGGCGAAGGATTCGAACTTGGCCTGCAAGTGCTTTGCGCGGGCTAAATACTCTCGCATTCTCGGTTCCCTGGCCTCCAACTTCCCTTCCACTTGGCCGACCACTAGTTGCGAGTCTGAGAACGCTCGCACTGCCTTTTCCCCCATTTTCTGAACCATGTCCATTCCTATCAGGAAGTCTTCGTACTCGGCCTCATTATTGGTAGCTGGGAATGCTATCCTTAGAGACTTTTCAATGATGACCCCATCCGAAGATATCAAGACTATCCTAGCGCCTGAACCTCTCTGGTTGGAGGCTCCGTTTACATAAACTTCCCATGCCGGAAGCTTCTCGCACGAGTCCACGCCGACTCGCTTTCCTCCCAAGCTACATCCCCTTGGGTCTTCGTCCAGGGAAGGCTTAGTGAACTCTGCCACCAAGTTGGCCAGGACTTGCCCTTTCACAGATGTACGAGGCAGGTACTTGATATCGAAGGCCCCCAAAAAGGTTCCCCATTTGGCGATTCTGCTAGAATAATCGGCGCTCCGTAGCACGGACTTAAGTGGGATTTGGGTCAGCACGACGACCGTATGAGATTGAAAATAATGCGGGAGTCGGCGCGTTGTGTGCACCACGGCCAGAACTGCCTTTTCTATCGGTAAGTACTGGATCTCGGCCTCTTGTAGGGACTTACTGACGTAATAGACCGGTCTTTGTATACCGTTGTCGTCCCGTATCAGCACCAGGCTAACGGCGTGGGCAGCCATAATTAGGTATGCAAACAGCACTTCGTTTGGATCAGGGTGGGACATAACAGGTGGCCGAGAGAGGTATTCTTTCAGCTGCTGGAAGGCCGAGGAGCACTCTTCGGTCCATTCGAATCCCTTCCATTTGTTCAGTAACTGGAAGAAGGGTTGGCATCTATTCGCAGATCGGGAGATGAACCTACTGAGGGCAGTCGTCATTCCGGTCAGCCTCTGGACCTCCTTCGGGTTCTGAGGTGGTTGCAGGTTACAGATTGCGGAGATCTGTTCGGGGTTGACCTCAATATCCTTGTGAGTAAGCTTGTAGCCCAGGAATTTGCCAAACCCAACGCCGAAGGAGCATTTAGAGGCGTTCAGTCGCAACCTATGCTCCCGCAAAGTCTGGAACGTGCTGCCCAGGTCGGCCATATGCTCTGATATGGCCCTGCTCTTCACAACCATATCGTTTACGTATACCTCAACGGTTTTTCCCAATTACGCCTCGAACATCCGGGTCATCATCCTTTGATAGGTAGCCCCTGCATTTTTTAGGCCGAAGGGCATCACCTTGTAATGGTAGTTGCCGGTGGAGGTTACAAAAGCAGTTATCTCCTGGTCTTCTAAATCCAAAGGTATATGGTGGTACCCCTGAAAGGCGTCTAGGAAACTCGTACGGGGGTGGCCGACCGTTGCATCTACCAGCTAATCTATGCGAGGCATCGGGAAGGGGTCCTTGGGACAAGCTTTGTTTAGATCCGTGAAGTCTACGCACACTCTCCACTTCCCACTTTTCTTCTTCACCACGACTTTATGTGCCAACCATTCGGGATAGAACACTTCCTTGATAGCCCCAGCCTTCTTAAGTTTAACGGCCTCGGAATGCTCCGCGAAAGAGCGCCGAGGGGGTTGCTTCTTCGGTACTGCCGCGAGGTTGACGTTCAAATGATGGCATATGAAGTTTAGGTTGATTCCAAGCATCTCATGCTCATCCCACGCAAACACTTCGAGGTTCCTTTTCAAGAACGTGACCAACTCTTCCTTTTCTTCAGTCGGTAGCCAAGCCTCAATCTGGAAGAACCTTTTTGGGTCGTTGTCTACGAGGACCCTGTCTAGTCCTTCACACGTGGGCTCTTTTGCCACTGTCCCTCCAGTGGTGGTAGAAGAGGCTAATTGCTATGAGGTCGGAGCAGCCGGAGCCGAGGGTTCGGGGTCAGGCTTGCGCAAAACTGCGGCGATCAGGCACTGTCTCGTTACGGACTGACTCCCAATTATTTCCTCGACTTGGCCGCCAAAAGGGAACTTCACCTTGGCGTGGAGAGTGGAGGAGACAGCCCCTAGGGCGTGTAGCCAAGGTCTCCCCACAATGGCCGTGTAAGGGGAGTAGGCGTCCACCACGATGAAGTCCAGTTCTACCACTGCTGGACCTGACTGTACAAGTAATCTGATTTGTCCCTTGGGGATCACTACCTTTCCCTCAAAGCTTATGAGTGGCGAGTCGTATGCCGAGAGGTCCTCTTCTCTCAGGTTCAGCCCTTTGTACAGGTCGGGGTACATGATGTCTGCGCTGCTTCCTTGGTCTACCATTACCCTCTTTACATCGTAACCTCTGATCCTCAGCATTATGACTAGGGCGTCATCGTGGGGCTGGATGGTCCCTTCCTTGTCTGCATCCGAGAAGGCCAGTGTGGGCAGCTCACTGTCCTTAATCCTTTTCGGCTCGGAGTTAGAGCCCTCAGCATGGGCTCGCGCCACAGTCATCACCCTGGAAGGGCGCGAGCCGGTCCTTCTAGGAGCAGCGAGAATGACATTGATGGTTCCTAGAGAAGGCCTCGAGGCATGGTGGCCCTGGCTTGCCAGCCCAGGGTGTTCTCTCTACCCCTCATGCTGGTGCACGAACTGTCTCAACTTTCCCTTTTTCGTCAACTGTTCTAGGTAGTACCGTAAGCTTTTGCAGTTCTCAGTCGTATGGCCGTTTTCTTGATGGTACTGGCAGTGGAGGTTCTGGTTAAGCTTTGCGGGATCACCTGTCATTTTGTTGGGCCATCTGAAGTAAGGCTTGTGACGGATTTTCTCAAACACCCGCTATATGGGTTCGCGGAATATAACGCCAACCATCTGCGTTGTCGCCTGACGAGGTTGCCCGACGAACTCTCTCCTCGGCCTATTGTTGCTGTACCTGTCCGACTTGAAATCCCTCCTCTTTTGAGGGATAACCTTCGCCCTGGCCTTCACTTGTAATTGATCATCGTCCACCCACGTGTACTCATCAATGCAGTCCATGAGACGACGCACATTCTTGACAGGCCTCCTGGTCAGTGACTTCCTCAAGTCATGCTCGTTTGGAAGGCTGACCTTGAAGGTGCTTATGACAACTTTGTCGAAGTCCCCATCAATCTCGTTGTACATCTCTCAGTATCTGTCGGTATATGTCCTGAGGGTCTCCCCCTCCCTCATGGCCATGGACAATAGCGAGTCTAGAGGCTGAGAGACCCTATTGCATGTGATGAACCGCGAGCCGAAGGCCTTGGTGAGCTCCGCGAAGGAATCGACAGAGCTCGCCTTCAGGCCGTTGAACCATCTCATCGCAACGGGTCCAGGTTGGAAGGGAAGACCTTGCACATCAAGTTCTCATTCTTCGAGTGCATCGCCATCCTCTGGCTGAAGTGGCTCACGTGTTCTACTAGGTCCGTCCTTCCGTTGTAAATTGTGAAGGTTGGCTGGGTGAACCGCCTTGGGAGTTTTCCCTTCTCAATCCTCCGAATGAAGGGTGACTCGAAAATCTGGAGGAGCGCCTTGCTCAGTGCATTGTTGGCCAGGCCTTTGGAGGGCATCCTCTTATCCTTAGGTTGGCGAGGGTGTTCGTCCTCCTGGGAAGAGGACTCGCAAAGGGGGGTCCTCGACCTGGAACCGTCGGAGCTACTGCTAGCGCTCGTTGAGGACTGGTCTGAAGGGGAGAGCATACGCTTTCATTTCTCCCGGCGCAGCTTCCTTCTCAGATGGTCAATCTCCCTTTGCAGGGTCTCAACGCTTTTTTCGCGTGAGGCTCTACTCCCATCGCGTGCATGGCTCCTCTCGCGCGTATGTTTCGTGCGCATGCTGGCTTTGCGCTCTCTCTCCCGCTCTAACCGTATAAATTGGTCCTCGCACTGGGACCCCTTGGACTCCGCATGACGTGAACTTGAACCTTCCATGATACTTCCAGTCCCTTTCGTCAAGGCTTCCCACAGACGGCGCCAATTGTAAGGACACAATTTTGGCCTTAAGCCCTGATGCATGACCGGGCCGGCCCAAATGGCTTACACAATAGAATTTGTAGAGGGTGGGTTTAAAGCCTAGACTTTTTGGGATCCTAGAAGGTTATGGGATAAGGGTGAAGTCTGTTGCCGGCGTGCTGGGAGTTGGGGTAACAGTTCTGCCTCTCCTCGGATGTGTGCCGAGGAGCCTATGCCCAGGCTTTCCTTCTGTTTTCTGAGAGAGAGAGAGAGAGAGAGAGAGAGAGAGAGAGAGTCTTCTTTCCTTAGAGAAAATCTGGATCCACTTCCTTTGGTCCATCCTCCTCTATTTATATTTCCCATTCCTGGTTCCTATCTGTCTTTTCCCTGAAAACACTCCCCAATGCCCATAAGGCTGTCTACCGTCTTCTCAGAAGTCATTTCTCCATTAATGCGGCCAGCCGGGTAAGTGAAAGACCTTTAATGCGGTAGCAGTAGCTTTATGCAGGGCACGTCTCCCTTGTCTCCCTCCTCGGCGTCTCGTTAAGGCCTGGGATGACCCGCCGAGCTTTAGGAGCTCTTCCCTAGACATCGTGCTACCCTCTTCTGTCCCTGAAATTTGTGTCCGAGGAGGCCTTCTCCTCGGATCCTCATCCCACAAGCTGGTGATCTGGTCGGTGGGCCCTTGGGCCCCAGTTTTAGGAGGCCTTATCCATGACTCATGACCTCTTTAGCGGAGTCCACGTCCTCGGACCAGGCCCCAGGCCCATACGGTGTTTTGACGCTTTTACCCCCCACAATTCCATCAACAAAACAAAAAATTAAATAGATTTGGCTATAAAAAAATCTGTAATTAAACATTAAATTCTTTGAGTCTTTCCGTTAAAAATATAAATTGATTATTCCCTTATAAAAAATTGATTCTTTTTTTATAAAAATGATAAAATAATATGCTAACACAAGCCCATATATAGTCTATTAGGCCTAACCCAATAGCCCAGCCCATTAAAGACAAAATGGGCATTGCCCATGGGCAGGTTTATGGGCCAGGGTTTTCTATTTTGGCCTAGCCCAACCCGGCCTATTAACTAGTTGATAGCACACTATGCCTAGCCCATTGTGCTTATGGGCCAAGTAAAAATGGGCTTGCCTAGACAAACCTAGCCCATTGACGACCTTTTGAAGCCAAACTTTATTATTGTAATAAAAATAGTAGTACCTCTAGCACTTTCAAAAATATATGGCAGATTTGGAGCACATTTAATGGGCCAGAATATTTTTGATTCTTCACTAATCTAATTTTAATTGGTAACTTTTGAAAAACTTAAATGACAATGGTATCATGTATGGCATATAAAGAGAGACATCAATTAATAAATTTCTTTGTCCATAACAAATTTGAAAGGGAAAAATAAGTCAAGAGTTGTGTAGCTTAACTAGTTAGCATATATTGGTATGAGTTTGGTTTCTCTTCAGTACATTTTTAATTGAACATGTTATTTTGTTTTAAATATACAGTGACAAGTGGTAGTGGGTTTTAATCTTCACATTTTATTTAATTAGTGTGTGACGTAGCAGTCTCTCATTAAAAAAAAAAAAAAAGGAGATTCCACTTAAAAAAAAAACCGGAGATAAGCCAAACCCTTTTGGTATTTCTAACAAAGATATCTAATATTTAAATTTCCTCATCCCAATTATTGAATTATCAAAAATAAAAAAATAAAAAAAAACTGGATGATTTTCAAACTTATTTATTACAACTTATGACATATGAATCTTATTTATTTATTAAAATTATTTTAAAAGATAAAAGTAAAATTTTGGGTTAACTGGTAAAGTTTCTTGTATTTGAATAAGAGATTTGGAGCATTGTTAGCATTGTTAATAGTGCCGTTCTGTTTTGGCCGAAATGGGCAAAATATCTCATATTGTGAGTAAAATGGAACAACGACCACCCTTGTTCCACCTCGGGTGGAATTTCGGCCCATTTTGGGCTATTCTAGGCATTTCGGTCAATATTGGCTGAGATTAAATATTCGGCTGGTATGAATCTTTGGACTTTTCCCCCTAAATTTGACGTTCAAGTCAGTCCGACCTACTGCCTTACCAAGAAAAAAAAAATGATCCATTGCCTTTGTCTTTGTTCAATGGAAGTTCCATGAATTCTTTTCAGGATGGTCATTAAAAAAAATTAATAAAAATAAAAATAAAACTTGAATATATTAACATTACAAAATAAAAATATATGCAAATACATAAAGTTTTAAAATTTCATTTTACAAGCTTTTTTATTTTGAAATCATTGTGCGGTATGATAATTTCACTATCAATGTTATTTGTTAAATCTTTTTCAATGTACACAATCAAGCAATTATTAAGTTACTGATCTCCCATTCAATTACCACTGTATTGCCTAAATAAATAATAATCTAAACAAAATGCATTATCTTTTTGAAAAAATGTATCACATAAATTCAAAAAATTCGGCTAAAGACTCAAGCAAGCAATAACAGATTAGCTATTTGAAAAGTATGCATTTTTATATATATAAAAATAGCAATCTTAAAATATGTCATTTGAAAACACAATTTAAAAAATCACAATTAAACATTTGATTTGGGTTTTGAGGCTAATTTGTTTGTTTGAGAAATTTTTTAGAAGTATTACGTCTACAATATTTTTACAACACTTTCACAATAAAGCCTAAGCGGTAAGTTTTACTGGTTTTAATTTGAATTTACCACTGAAATCAATTTTCTTTTCAACCGTAACAATTTCAATTTGCTACTTAGAATTTGATACGAAAATGTTGTGAACATAGTATTTCTTGCAATTTGTTGGTTTAGCATTCAACGGACCAAAATTTTGGAGAGGCTGAATTTTATTTTTAATGGACTCAATTTTTATTAAGGGTTTTCAAGTTTTTTTAGGGTGGTCAAGTTTTTTTCTAAGGTATTCAAAAGACCTATATTAATTTAAAACTCAAAATTTTTTAAGGTATATTAAAAATAATAATTTCAGGTGGTCATGTGACCACCCTGATTAACCCTTGGCGCCACCCCTATCTCTGTTTGAAACGGAGAAGAAAAACACACAAGATGGAAAAAATATAATGAAGAACAAAATGAAACAAACACAGCAGAGAAAGAAAGAAATAAGAAGAAACAGAAATATAGAACAAAGAGGAGAGACCGAGACTGAGCACTGGTGAGTGGTAAGGCTCCAGACTTTTCAAACTCTTGTATGAGAACATTGTGAAGAAGTGAGTGAGACAGGAAATAAATGGTGTAGGTGATAAAGAGATGAAGGGGTTCACGTGGGTCGGTTTGAGAAATTGACTTCATTTTAAAAAAATGCAACAAATGATTTTTTAATAACCATATGCTTACTTTACTTGAGAATTAAAAAAACAAATATGTTAAATACATTGTATTACATTATATATATATATATATATTTAATTATTTGCGATAATTCGGAACAGTCTAAAATGGTAGTTGAAATAGGCCGGTACCTAAATATTTCATTTCTATAGACAAACCGAAATGGGTTTCAGAACGATATTCATAATATTGATTTGAAGTTCAATTTCACCTACATTCAAAGCTAATTGATGATCTCACAATAAAGAGAAATCAAATTGAATTTATCCCTCTTTAAAAAAGAGGTACATTGCACTAACTCGTCTTGAGGCTTAAAATAATGCCAAGTACATCTAAAACTTCTTAAAAATAACCAATTTGGTGTTGAAGACAAAGTGCGCATAAGGGCGTGCGCCGTTTGTCTTAAGAACCAAAGAATTTTGTTTTTTAATATCTTTTCTCCGTTCTTTCTTCTTATCCTCACTGTCATCACCACAACTCCACACACTTGGCCTTCTCTGTATCTCTTGTTTCTTTTCTTTTTCCTCTATTTTTCACTTGATTCTCACTTTCTCTTTTTATTTTTTTTTTTACTTTGCCAGGACAAATCTTACTTTCGTGGACTTTTTTCACGCCGTTAATGTTTAGAGTACCAAATTGGACATTCCAAAGAAATTTTGGATGCTTTTTGCGTTATTCTAAACCTTAAGGTAAATTACTGTATTTTTACCCCCCCCCCCAATCAAAAAAAAGTACAGTTAAAAATCTAAAAAAATAAAAGGAAAATTAATTGTGGTCTTCAGACAATCGTACCCTACATCTCTTTCAAATAAATAATAGCATTAGGACTTCTCAATCTCAGTTCTTTACAACCAGACCACGTCTCACAACCTACCTATCAACAGCCCCACAACCAATATCACTCCTTCAATCCTTAAATTCATAAGCATATCGATTCACACACACCCACATCGACCAAAAACAACCATATGGGCCTGATGGAAGATTCTTCTCCGACCAACATGGCTCCTCTTCTCCTCCGAAACCTGTTGACCACTCTATTTATCTATGCCGATAAATCCGTCGTTAACTTAGCCGAAAAATACAGACTCCTCGAACTCATTCGCTACACTTTAATCGCTTCCTTCCTTTTCCTTCTTCGTATTCTGCCTTCTTTCTTTCCTTCCCTCCTCAACCCTATTCCCCAAAACCCTACTACAAAGAAAGCTGACAATAACTACGTGCCCTCAGGCGATTCGGGTATTTCTCGAGCACTTTCACAGCTTCTGTCCATAGTTAATGACATCCCAGTTAGCTCTAGAAAGTATGAAGTTGTTCGATCTTTAGCAGAGAAGCTTATCGATGAAAATAATAGGGAGGGTTCACAGGCTTTACGTGAAGTCAACCGTACGGTGCTTTCATTGGCTTTTGATAGGACTCTTACTCAGCTTGAAGCCGCTATGGTTGAGCATGGGGGTCAAGAGGACCGAGCTGGGGATGGCGGCTCTGGTTCTGGACCGGTCGAGTATAAACTGAGCCGGGTTTTGAAGGCGGTTCGGAGGTTCGGGACTGGTAAGAAGAGTCCGGTTGGGATGAACCGGTTGGAGGCTTGTTCGGCTGAGAAACTGGCCGCTGAGTTGTTGTGGTTGGCTCAGAAGTTGGTGGTTTGTGGCTGCGCGGAGGAAGCTGTTTCCAAGTGGGCGGTGGCGTCAAATTTGGCTTGGCTGGGTCTTTGGGCTGAGCCTCGGCTACAAGGTACCCTTGTAAAGATCTCAGGTATATTATTTTTATTCCCTCTCTTATATTTCTAGAATATGATTATGCTTTGCATAAATTAGATTATCAGAGTTTATTGTTATTGTCTTTTTTGGTTTCTTGTACTTAAAATAAATCCAATACAAATATGTCTAAAATAGTAAAGTTTTAAAATGCTATATGAAACTATGAAAGGCAAAAGTTTGGTCTAAGTGTTAAATATATAGCATTAAAACATTTTTTTTTTTGAGAAGGTACATTAAAACATTTAATTAAATTAAAAACACAAATATGCATTGTCATCTCAACAACTATGCTCAAGAATTTTTTTTTTGTCTTATATAAATTAAAGTAGATGAATATAATTTAAAATAAATCTATATAAGTTAAAGTAAATGAATATAATTTAAAATAAATCCCGACGAACTTATCAAAAGTGAATGAAGGAATGAGCTTCAACCCAACTCTGATAGGGATATAAGGCAAATATGTTAATGTTTGGGGATAAAAGTAGAGCTTTAGAACTAGACTATATAATTTTTCAAATTAATTATGGCTGAATGTACCGAGTGAGTACCAACACCAATTAGCTAGACCATACTGACATGATTCTCAAAAGGGAAAAAAAAGGGATTATACTAACATAAGGAAAGGGGAAAAAAAAAAAATTAAGTAGATGTAAGAGTAACAGACAACTAATTATAGTCTATTAGTTAAAATATTCAAATATGTAAATTTAAAATTGATTAGATATATAAATACAGATATGCTAGGGACGTATACAAGTCAAGATTATTATTTAGTATTGTTAATTTTGACGGCTCTTGCGAGAGAATATGCTTCTTTGATGACTTATTCGTATGGGTATTATTGGTGCGTAAATTTATGTGTCACTTGGGAAAAAGTCAATGTAATGCTGATAATTGGTTTGGTCATTTAGTTTGGTGGTCCTTCTTCAACTACCTTCCCAACATGTTCATGAATTGTATTTGTGTTTCATGTATTGTAGTACCTTTACTCGATCAGGATTATTTAATCAGGACCTTAATTTTGTCATCATAGGGCATGGAGTTGAAGATTAGTTCTAAATTGGGATTTATTTATTCTAACTACAAGTTTAAATAGGGATCGGCTGCTACTGCCATCTTGATTTGACTTTTCAACCAAGGAAGATTATTAGAAAATTGAAAATTCCACTAGATTTGGGGTGCACGACATTCTAATTACAATTATACAGTATACACGTTTTAAAGGTCCCTTCCTTCATTCTCAATCTTTTTCCAGCACATGCATTCATTGTTTGAGTCAAATACCAATGGCACACATTAGATGAAAGCAATGCCAACTTTGTTAAAACTTGAACCATATCGTTTAAAAAATAAAAAAACCCAAAATTAAAAATTGGGCTTGAGATAAGCTTATATTTAATTAAAATACACTTTCATCTCATGAAAAAAAAAGTAACATAACTGAATTTTAAGAAGGGAATTTAGGAAACAGTACTATCTAAGTTTTGCCCATAATTTAATTGTAAGATGTATCACATATTTACTATATGGAAGAGTTCATTTGATCAGTTTAAGTTGTTATAAAGAGACTAATTGTGATGTCCAAATTGATTTTTTTTTTTTTTGTCAATTTGGCATAAATGACGTTTGGGAATACTTCATAAACTTTTAAAATTGATGTGTTGTCAATTATAAAAATAATAATTTAAATTTTTATTTATTATGTTGTTGAAATAGATCTGTCGCCCAATCTTCTTGAAATAGATACCTAAGGTTTAAAATACTAAGCTCTCTACTTATTGCAGCATTCTTGTTCAAGCAATCAAAGGATTTGGGACTCAATGAATATGAAGAAAGCAAGAAAGAGCAACAAAGGCAAACAAAGAAGAAGATGCTCTTATCATGGCTACCATTGCTATGCAGAGCAAGCAATGGCACAGATGTGCCAATTCTTAGCTTGAGTGAAAGACTTGAGCTGGAGAGAGTATTGGAGGAGAGCATAGAGATGTTGGAACAAGAGGAGGAGCAAGAGCAGGTTTTGTCTTTGTGGCTTGACCATTTCACACACTGCCCCTCCTCCGATTGGCCCAACCTCCATGCCTCCTATACTCGCTGGTGTAATGCTTCTCGGAAGCTCTTAGTCCTCCAATGAAAAAAAAGAACTCATATTCTGAATAGATGATTATTATTTATTTTAACAAGAAATAGTTAATTATTTTCAAAATAGTCAATTTTTACTTTTAATTGGTAAGAATTGAATTGTAGCTATGTAAAAAGTATTGGACTATCTTTTGGTAGGCTGCATATATCTTCTACTTATAAACAAATAATGTGCATATTCTATTGATCAAACAATGATCCTATGACAACAAATAGAAAATTTAAAATTAATAACTTTCAGTGAAGAACATTTAGAAGAGTTACAGAAGAGACAAGAAGTAAAGAAAGAAGAAATTTATAAATTGTCAGAATTCAAAATTTTCCCCTCAAGAGTTTGTGAACAATTTAGAGAAAATACCATGGCAAAACTATCAAGTGATGGATCAATAGATCTTAGTTTATTTGATAAAACTAAAATTGCTAGATGGAAGAGAAAAAAAAAAAAAAACCATTAAATCAGGTATATATACATATTGTTGGCCTAATACAAATGGGAATTAAGGCATTCTTTAGATATTAAGCTGAAGAGAGGTCATTCCCTCTTAAAATTGTAAAAAAAAAAAAAATAAAAAAAATAAAGATTTATGGAACACATAATAAATACATAAAATTTTAGGGTCTGATCCAACAAAAATTCTTCTTGACGCAATTCTTGGCCCTTCAGGTTCACTAAAAAAGAAAAAAAATCTAGCCCAAATAATCTAATGAAATGAAATTACCCACCTCAGCCATTCTTTTTTTTTTTTTTTTTAATCTGCACCTGACGTGATCCATTTTTTAGGCCCTTGAAATACATACCAAAAAAAAAAAAAAAAAACTCTTTTATAAAACAAGTTTTAAAATTTGAATTTTACCATATGAAGTTTAGAGGTGTTTAAATTTTACACCTTAGCGTTACAAAATTTGAATTCCACTCCCTAAAATTTGGAGTGTTTGAATTTTATACCCAAAAATTTGAAACTTTAGGGTACAAAATTTAAACACTCCAAATTTTGAAAAGTAAAATCCAAACATTCCTAAAATTTAGAGGTAAAATTCAAATTCTAAAACGTTAGGGTATAAAATCTAAACAATGATCCTAAACATCCCGAAATTTTAGGAGGTAGAATATAAATTCTGAAACTTCAATATAAAATCAAAATTATGAAACTTTAGAGTGAAGAATTCAAATACTTCCAAAATTTAAGTGTTATTTGTAATTTACAAAAAAAAGAAAGAAAGAGTAAACACTCTGATCAAATCTATTATTCTGCTAAAAACTGAAAACTGAAAACACTGTAGCAAAATAATTACTAAATGTGTGAATAGTACTGTGGGACCTAGTTTTATTTTTATTTTTATTTTTAATTTTTTTTTCTGAATAAAGTACTTGTGGATCCCATGAACAGTATATGAGACCCACTAAACAGTGCATAATCCCACTTGTGGCGCTCTTCTCAAACAAAAAAAAAAAAAAAAAAAAAACCCAAAACGCAAACGCTTCAATTTTCATCAGTATCCAAATGGATACTGAGGATCCATCAGCTAGACTCTAGTAGAAGGCACCATTAGTGAGCCCCACTAGCTAACCCAGTCAACAAGAGTGACACATTGACGTAGCCCAAACGATCAACACCATCCAGTATGTTTCATTTTGTAAGCATCTCTCGCTCTCTTACTCATTTCTCTACTTTACCCTTATTTCTTTAATTTCTCTCTGTCTAACTCTTTAATCATCTATTGCTATGTTTGGAAGTTTTGAGAGAGACGAGAGTAGATGACAGTAGAAGGAAGGAGAGTAGTGGAGAAGAGAGTAGAGGGGAATGGTTATCTATCACCTTGTTTGAATGTTTTTAAAATTAAGTAAGGGGGGAAGAGAGTAATTAGTCTTTTTATTTGTAATTTTGTTAATATAGTAAGGCCAAATTTGGTAATTCATTTGGTCAAGCATTTTTATGCTCTACCCTCTCTCTAAATCTCTCCAATTTGGGGAAACTAAAAATGAGGGGTTAGAATTAGTTCAAACCCCTCCAAATCTCTCCTCCTCATTCCTTAAAAAACATTCAAACAAGGTAATTTAATTACTTTCCCTCCCTTTACTCTAATCCCCCTCCTTCTCCCAACATCCAAACATAGCATATGTGTTGAATGATTGGTAGTTTGTACTGTTATCATTGTGATTTTTTCCTTTATTTTTTTTTAATTTTTTAATAGAAAGGCAAATCGAAACTAAGAATATTGCATTGAGAATAACAAAAGTAAAATGCTTGTGCAATGCTATCGGTATTTTGTCTTTTATTTTAATTTTTAAGTTTTTTGACATTATGTATAGTGTCTACTTGAGCATCTTTATTTATTTATTTTTATAAATTTCTTAAAAAACTTTAGAATAACACTATTTATAGAAATTAGGGAGGTAAATGAACCAAGTTAAGTCAAGTTTTAAAAAGTTTAGGCTTGTTTATTTCATCTTATTTCGAATACGAGTCAAGATCAAACTCATTACTAAACAAGATTACACATTCAAACTTGGTTCATATATTTGTTGAACAAGCTCGAGCTTGTTCACGAACCACTTGGTTAACTTATTCTTTTCATATATATAGTGAAACCATAACTAACCGTTTTACCCATTCATAAATCTATGAATTTTTACTATAAATGAATTGTTTATGCTATGAATAAACTACAAATAATACTTTTACATCATATGAACCAATGTCCAAACTTAATTTCAAGCCTATATAAATATATTTGTAGACAAGTACACATATAAATATGTAGTATTATTAATAGTTAAATTAAGCCATCATATTCACGAGTTTCTTCACAAACATATTATTATGTTTGAACTTGACTCATTTAATAATTGAGCCTAAAGTTAGGCATGAGTCTAGCTTGTTTACTAAATAAATGAACATAAACAAGTTTTTTCTCAAGTCAAGGTTGAGTTGTTCATAAACAACTAGATTCGTTTACAGTCCTAATAGAAGTTATGACTATGAGTTTTGAAAAATAACTTTCACATGGACCCATCATTTTTTTTCTTCTAAAACTCAAATCACTTATATCAGTGCTTGTATTAAAGAAAAATAACCATATTGTAGCCAACTAAACTCAAAATTCACTCATATCAGGTCATACAAAGTTTTGTAAAAATACAATGGTGTTATTGTAACCATGTAAATTTATATTGGAATTACTCATTTTGCATTTAATTTTTTATTCTTTCTTTAAATATGTATTTCGAGAATGAAGAAAGAGAGTGGATGGTAGTTATTATATGTGAAAAAGAGAATCAATTAAAAAAATCAAGAAAAAATTAACTTTTTTAATGAAATGTAGTGTGTGTTTGGTATTGGCTTAAAAAGTCCTTTTTTTTTTTTTTTACTATTTAGCTTATTTTTGCTACTATTCATGGGTCATATTTATAGGTCCCATCATACTATTTCAGCTATCTTTTAGTTTTATCTACAGTACTTTCAGCAAAAGAATTTCAGTTTCGGCTAAATAAGCTGTTCTCAAACAGACACATAGTGTGTGTTTGGCACAAATTTAGTGTTCATTTGGGAAACAGCTTATTTAGCTGCAATTTAAAACTTTTTGCTGAAAGTACCGCAACTAAAAGTAAAAGTTAGCTGAAATAGTACAGTGAGACTCATGAATAGTACCAAAAAGTGTAGTGAGACCCATGAATAGTAACAAAAATAAGCTGAATAGTAAAATGAGCTGGCAACTGTCATCATTGCCAAACACACGCAAGTATTTATTTGGGATCCGCTTATTTTACTGAAACTAAAAACTTATTGCTAAAAGTACCGTAAATAAAGGTAAAAGTTAGCTGAAATAGTGCCGTGAGACCAAATAATGCCAATAAATGTAGTGGGACCCATAAATAGTAGTAAAAATAAGCTGAATAATAAAATAAGTTAGCAAAATTAATTTTTGCCAAACACAAAGCTAGCTTTTTTTTACTATTGAGCTTATTTTTGCTATTATTCATGAGTCTTATTGCACTTGTTACTATCCATGAATTCAACTATACTATTTCAGCAACCTTTTAGCTTTATTACAGTACTTTCAGTAACTTTTAGCTTTATTACAGTACTTTCAGTAAAAAAATTTCAGTTTCAATTAAATAAGTTATTCCCAAATAGACACGTAAGTGTAAAATAGATAATTTGATGTGAGATTTTTGAAAAGTGAGTATGTAATAAAATATATAAAATTTTTTGCATGAGCTGATTTGAACACTCTCATAATTGATCATATAAAACTTGTGACATAAAATTCTTTACTATATGAGTAATTATTCAATGTTTCGAAAGTAAAATAAATGCGTGTTCCTGTCTCATATAATATTGTATTTCACTAATTAAATTTATGATAAGTTCTACTATTCAAGTGAAAGAGGTGAGAACGAATTTATTGTGATACCAAAACGTTAAATAATTATATTATCCCTAAACTAGTGCACTGCATAATGAAAGTTAATGAGTTGTAATTAGAGGTGTGCAGCGAACCTGCCTATCCACCAAAATCAGCCTGATCTAACCAAACCCGTTGGGTTAGGTTGGTTTTTAAGGGTTGGTAAGTTTGGTTGGGTTATGAATTTTTTTTTAATAGTGGATTGGGTTCGGATTATAAGATTCACAAATCCTCCTAACTCGACCCAATCCACTTATATTTAATATATATTTAAAATTTCAAAAATATTAAACAATTTTGTTATTTATTATTTTTTTTTTTGCCACTCTTTCTAAATAAAACCCAAACCCTATGTTCTCCTTATATAGTTTATGTTTGTTTGGTATTATGATCATGATTATTTAGTTATAAATTTGCTCTTATTTGTAGTAATGTTACTCTAATATTCAATTTTATAATAATAATGGTAATTAAAAAAAAAAGTCCAACCCATGGATCCAACCCGACCTAGCCCAATCCAAATGGGTTGGGTTGGACTCTTGTAATGAGTTGGGTTGGGTTGGGTGTTTTTTAGGACAAAGTTTGGCTATAAAATTACTTTAGTCTAAAGTTACAACCTTACTCAATAAAATAAAAATTATTCCATATTTTGGAAATCGAACCATTGAATTGCATGTGCTTTACGCTCTTAATACGTATGTCAAATTTTGTGTCAATCGAATATTATTTACTATATAATCTATAAGCTTATATTTTATTCATAATTTTAAATTTAAAAAACTTGTAATTTAAAAAATTTATTGATGATATAACTATCAATCTTTAATTTTTTAGATATTTTGCAAGCATGAAGGATATAATAAGAAGATGTAATCCAATGGTTGATTTGTCAAAATTCATCTCTAATAAAAAGATATTGAGTAAGATTGTAGCTTAAAGCTAAAATCAATTTTGTAACTAAATTTTATCTTTTTTTTTAACCCACTATAGTGAGTTGGGTTAAAAAACTCCTTAACCCGGTCTATGCACACCCCTAATTGTAATAAATGAAAATGAGATAATGTGTAGTGGGTTGGGTTAAAATTTCAATAATAAATCATTATATTGATTTGGTGCCATTGAAACTTATGATTAAAATCTAGTTACAACTATATGGGTGTCTCATTGAGTTAAACATGGATAGTTTTTTGAGGAAGCACATTCCAAATTGAGAGAAATGATGCAAGCCATGAATCTTGATCCATTGACGATTAAATATATTACTTGAGCCCAAACCATGATAAAAGAGAAAACGACACAGGAGTTTATTTATTTAGTTATTTATTTATTTTGATAGAGTTTCAACCTATAGTATCCGCTCCTAATGATAGCTCTTCATTCCAAATTGAAAGAAATGATGCAAGCCATGAATCTTGATCCATTGAGGATTATATATATTACTTGAGCCCAAACCATGATAAAAGAGAAAACAACACGAGTTTTTTTTTTGAGAGAGTTTCAATTTATGACATCTGTTCCTAACGAATGCTCTTTATCATCAAATCAAAATACCTATTAGTTTTTTGGTGTAGGCGGAGATTGAATCCCAGATCTCTTATACAACTATCAAAGACTTTACTAGTTGAATTAATTAAAACCCGCACATGAGTTTATTTCTTGATGTACATAAAATACGAGTCATAAGCCTAATCTATGGAGTAGTAAAAAATGTGCATGGCATTTGGGATTGTATAAAAGTTACTATTTTATAATTTAAAAAGTTATTTTATCTATTATATCATCTCATTTTACAATAAACTTAACATCTTAGTTTTTATTTTTTCATACAACTCAATAAAATAATATAAGTCAACATAATAAAATAATATAACTACACCATAAAATATTATAAAAGAACAAAGTTTAATTATAAAATTAGTTATAGCTTTAAGCTACAATTTTACTCAATCTCTTTTTATTGGAAGTGAATTTTGAAAAATTCACTATTGGATAATGTCTTTTTCTTATATTCTTTATACTTGTAAAATTTCTAAAAAATTTTATGTCATCAATAAATTGTTCAAATTAATAATTATGTCATTTTTGTAGTTTAAAATTATGCATAATATATAAGCTTATAAATCATATAGTAAATAATATTCAATTGACACAAAATTTGACATGTATATTAAGAGCATAAAAAATATTCAATTCAATGGTAAAATTTTCAAAATATATAGTAATGTTTATTTTATTGAGTAAAATTGTACCCTTATGTTACAACTAATTTTGTAGTAAAACTTTGTCTATTATAAAATAATGCCTTACGAGCAACCAGAAGAGAGAGATAAGTGAATAAAATAATGTCAATTAAGTTTACATCCAAGTGAACAGTAGGTTGTAAATTAAGCAACTTACTATAGTTGGGTTGTATTTTTTTTTTTAGATATACAACTCTGAATGTGGCATGTTTTGGGGCACAAAGATATAAAATAGCCACCTTAAGGGGTTTTACATCCCCAATGCTAACGCTCAGTGATGAAATTTGGGACGTGAGTTCTACTGTGATGTAGCAACTGTATACCCATAAAATGATCAGTGACTGTTTTAGCTTCACAACAATACTAAAAATTTGTTCAAACCGAAAGGATTTATCTTTGTCACAGCTGTGTAAAGAATGATACATCCTAGAGACAAGCAACAATATGCAAATTGCTATACACGCGAGCTCCCTTTTTTATTCGCTAAAAAAAAATTCATATATATATGAAATCATTTGTCTTTTCTGATGCTAAGGACCTACTGCAACATGAGTTGAGTATGGCTCTACTGAACCAACAGACAATTCATCTATCAACCATTGAGTTGCTCTTGTGTAATGTGGCCACAAGGTGTTCAGCCTTTCCACCTCTTGCATTTGAAAAAACTAGCTAATAAGAATAAACAACAAAGAAAACTCATCAAAATTGGAAATTTAGTTCTCAACAGTGGCGTAACAATTTTAATTGTGTTCCTCCTTTCAACGGCAATCTTCTCTTGTGGTACTTGGTTCCCATTGTATTACTTCCATTTCTAAAAGGACATTTTAGATTCTAATTCCAACTTCCAGGTTTGTGTCTTTATCAGAATTAGTTGACATCTCAAAGTCAAAGGCATTAGTGTTTTAACTGAGACAGCGTCAAATATGGTTTCTATTACCTCAACTTTGATAGTGGTCTTCAGGGAATTTGTACCAAATCGGGAGCCCAATCGCAATGTATAATTTTGAGACAATGCATAATATGATTTCACCAGCAAAATATGGCAATTTTAGCAAGAAATTATTATGTAGGTTTCCACTCTATTGCCTGCAAATTGGGAAAAAAAAAAAAAAAAATCAAGAGCAAGCAACATTCAAGGTCCAAAAGCACTAAAGCAGGAAAGAGAGAGAGAGAGAGAGAACAACCAGCAAAATTATATTGCAATTACTCACATAAAGTGCACCAATTCCCTACAAAAATTATGTAGCAATTGAATCAAAATAACTGATGTCCCAATTAACAATTGGTTAATAATATGTTCCCAAGTGACAGAGTCTAAACACTAGTCTAATTGCCAAAGGCCTTGTAGCTAAATTAGCATCTTCCCATTTACAAAGTCCTCAGGGGTTTAGAGGGGAAATGGATCGAGCTGCGGGGTTAGCAACATGTTGTAATTATTTTTCAAAAAAAAAAAAAACACTAGTTTAGTTATAATTAAGACTCATTGCAGTTGTTAATTAAGCTCATATAAACTTGATACATGTTCGATGTGAGACTAATGACACACTCACATAAAAAAGTGATTTTTAGGTAATATTATTAAGCAATCACAATTTTTTTTCCCAATTTTTTGTACAGATCAATTATCACATAACCTTAGAAAATTACTATAATCAAACAAAGCTTCAACCCAACTATTTGGGAAGTTGGAAGTAATCACATTAATTTATTTTGAAAGATACGCAAGCACGCAAGAGATGAAGTGGATATCCATGCCATCTAAATTGCATCCAAAGAAATTGAATAAGTTGGGGATCCAAAAGATATCTAAAATATATAACTATAGTCTTCAGAGGCATAGAAGACGTGTCTTTAAAATAAGGACATCACATACCATAGAAACAAGGACTTACAGTTGTACCAATTTGCATAAGTACTAGTATGAAGTTCATCAGCATAAAATACATACTAAAGGATCCTAAAGGACAAAAAGATCAATTTTAGACACAAAAACAGAAAAATTTGAGGACAAAAGAGTTTCATTAGGAGCTACTATATCTGATAGCTCCATAATATGCATGATGAAATTCTTTACTTTTTTTTTTTTTTTTTAATGAAAGAAATTCTTTGCTTTTTAATGTATTGAAGTCATAGGCTTCGGTGTACGCTTTTACATTTCAATGCTATAAAATAGCATGCCCAAGCCAAAAAAGAAAGACAAAAAGGTTCAACTAGAACACTATAACAAAGAAGTCTAATAAGAACATTTTACCAATTCAAACTTGAAATTCTCAATTCATATATGGATCTACCTCAAAAGGTAACATAATCCTTATTTCCATAGATTAAGATGTATCATACTTTAATTCCAACCATAATAGAGAGGAGATAATCAATAAGAGTAACGGCAAGAAGAACGTGAAAATGGCAACAAAGATGCAAATGAAACATTGCACTAAAGAAGATGACATACCTTGCATCCAACGCGCGTGAAAGAACTGAAGATGAAGTCCTGTTTCTTTGAACTGATCATGATGTCCTCATTTTCTTCAATGGTGGATGTGAATTCAGATCAGATTCATTGCTTACGGTATGGGCCATTGAAGATGAACCCAAATCACACCCATCAATAATGGTTGATTCAAATTCCAATCGGCCTAAGCCTAAGTCAGATCCATTTATCATATCCAATTGAAGCCCCACTGTAGATGGAAACAAAAGGTGCCTAGTGTTATCAGGGACAAGAGAAGGTTGGCATTCTCTTACATCCGAGTCATCACCATAAAGGCCTCTCAAATTAGAGTCAATCCCATGATTTGTTATCTTCGTTGAACTAGGGAAGAGAGGTAGTAAAGGCTGGAGAGGGTTGGCGGAGTGACATTGGTGGTGCATGTTTGATTCACCAAATTTTTGAGGACAGATGCATTTTGTATGGACACCACACCTTCTTATGGTTGGAGTAATTTTTGGTGGATCATATGTAGAAACGGTTTTAAATACAATTTCAACCTCATTCTGATCATATAGGTTTAAGTCATCAAATCTCTCATGGAATTCGCCATAAGGTGAAAAAGAAACCCACAGATGATCAGACTCGCTCTCTCCGTCAATTACATTTGCCAAAATATCTACCGTCTTTTCACGACATTTGATGATCAATCTTAGATGAAATATGGGAACAAATCCATTACCTATCTGCTCCTCCAGCCCAAAAACAATACACAAAAGAATTGCTGGAAAATCTTGACCAACCCAAAATGAGATGGAATTTCCAAAACTTTGATGGTTGAAAAACTTTGGAATCTCAGTTCCTGGTAATATAAGTTCATATTTTGGAAATGATAGGCCTGGTGACTGTAGAATCTCATATTCTTGGTAGTAATATTCTTCAAACTGCAAGCAATTAGCAATTTTAAAAAAATACAATTTAATAACCTAATAATGTATTTGAGGAAAATAACAAATGTGTTTCTTTATGTGACACACACACACACACACATATCTATCTATACTACTATTTAAGGGGCTTTTCCTGTTTGGATTCTTATTTTTTTAGTTCAAAAATGCCCCTACAGCCTATGTTTAAGTAGAGACAAAATTGAAGGACAATCTGGTAAAAACTCATTTTTTAGGTCAAAAATGCCCCTACTGTCCTATGTTTAAGTAGAGACAAAACTAAAGGACAATCCGGTAAAAATGCAACTCCAACTCCCACTAAAATATTACCTAAAAAATAGGACCACTCTCCTATTAATTTTTAAATTAATTTATTCACTTATAAATTAAATTTTTTTAAAATAAAAATCATATATATATATATATATAAAATAATTAAATACAGTTTTTTTTTTTTACAAAATAGGACCACTAAAAAAAAAAGT
Organism: Castanopsis chinensis; assembly: GCA_032878915.1. NCBI lineage: Eukaryota > Viridiplantae > Streptophyta > Magnoliopsida > Fagales > Fagaceae > Castanopsis > Castanopsis chinensis. The sequence continues at coordinate 3,729,233 of JAVQMG010000086.1, forward strand.
CTCATCGCACGCGCGAAGCGCGTGTGATGAGACTAGTATATATAGAGAGAGAGAGAGAGAGAGAGAGAGAGAGAGATACCTTTGTCAAACATCTGCTTAATGATTGTGGATCCAACGACAGGCAATTTGTTGCAAACACTTTTGATATAGATCGTGGAAGACTTCGAATTTCCTGAAGCTGCTTGCAATTGTCCATTCGAAGTCCCTCTAATGTAGTAAATTTGCTGATTCTTTCGGGGATGGTACTTATATTGGTTCCATTTAGATCTAGATACTTCAATGCAGGGAAGTAATTGGGCTCTGATAAAAAATCTAATTCAATTGGACTTCCATGGTCATTGAGATATAGATGTTTTAACCTCATAAATCCATATTCAGAAAAGCTATCAAAAGGATCGTGTGTCGGTATCAATTTGGTCGTACAAATAGATAATTCATCAAGTAGCCGCAATTTATAGATGGTATCTGGAAGTCCCATAAGGTTTTGGCAATCATATAGGTTTAAATACTGGAGCACAGTGAGATAGCCTATTGATGAAGGTAAATCTCTAATACCACTCCGTTGCAATTCTAAAACTGATAAACAATTCATTTCTGGTTGAATATCAGGGAACTTCTCAAGTCTTGAGCAGCCCTCAAGACGTAAAACGTTAAGAGATTTCAACATAAGACTGCTTGGAAGAATGCGGAGATTTTCGCAATCAGTGAGCTCCCAATTTTGAAGGTTATCAAGATATCCAATGGACTCATCAACCTCAACTAAATTTTTACAACGATAAAGGTTTAATATTTCTAAGTTTGGAGCACACAACTCAGGTAATTTTATAATAGAATCACATTCACTAAGATTGATAACTTTCAAATTTGCAAACTGGATCCCCTGGAGAAGAAACAAATTCAAAAGTCTTCAACAAACTTTTAAATTAAATATAAAGATCTAAAATTCATAAATACTAATAAGCATACCTGCTTGATTAGCGTCTCCAATGTAATGTGACTATGTGGCATGTTGAGTTGGACAAGTTTCTTAGGACAAAAAGTGGATGGTAAGGCAAAAGAATAAGAAGGCCAATCAAGCAATCTTAACCCATTGGGGAGATATGTTAGTTGTCCACAAGTGCGTACATCATCCACAATAAGAAACTTGAGATTTTTCATCTGTTTGAAAGCTTTAGCTTCCAATTGCACAGTTATTGGTTTAGAAGAGCGCAACACTATGCCCCGAATTTTATTTGACCCCTAATTGGACAACGCATTAAGCGAAACACATTGCACATTAGAATTTGTCAAAAGTATTTACAATTTGAAATTTTGAAAAAAAAAATCAACAAATGTATATTTTCTTGAATATTAAATAGAAAAAATTTATTGCTTCTACCTTGTGGAAAATTTTTTTTTTTAAAAAAAGATAAAGAAAGTAAAGAAAAGAAGTTGTACCCTATTTTTACATAGTACTTCAAGAGCATCCTCATAACACCATAGCCTAGAACGTTTTCTCGGCACTTGTGGGGATTCTTGACGAACAATTTCCATGCCCATTTGTTGTAACAAATCATGCATTGACAATATGTTCCATCGATCAACAGTTATTAGACACTTCTCTAAAAGTCTTGCAATACCGGAATCTGGATATAAACTACAAGAATCTAAAATACTCATAACATCATATATGTTGCGCCCCTTGAAGAAACATGCAATATCAAGGAAAATATCTTGTTCAGTTTCATCCAATCCTTCATAACTTATCTTGAGTCTTTCTTGAATATTTTTGTCAAGAACTCTTTCATACTTATCCAATTCACTTTTCCATTGAGTTTTGCTTTTACCATATAGATCCGAACCTAAAACCATTAAAGCTAGCGGAAGGCCCCCGGCATAATGTATTGCACATTCTGTGAGTTCAACATATTCATCAATAGGTTTGTTTCTTTTGAAGGCATTCCAACTAAATAGCTCAAGCGCTTCATTGTGATCCATCTGCTTCACTTCGTATGTGAAATTAACTTCATGGTTAGTTAGCAAAGATTTATCTCTTGTTGTTATTATGATTCTACTTCCTAAACCAAACCAATCACATTTTCCAGCTAATGCTTCTAATTGAAACAAATGATCCACATCATCAAGAATTAAAAGAACCCTTTTAGAGCAAAGCCTATGCTTAATCACATTGATTCCTCGGTCAGCATTGCCAACCTTTGAACTTCTAGCATCTCTTAGGATCTTAGAAAGAAGTGTCTCTTGTAGTTGAACCAGACCAACTTCTTGCTTGGAAGATTCTCTAACGTTTGAAAGAAAACAACTACCTTCAAACTGGTGAGCAATCAAATTATAAACTGCTTTGGCAATAGTTGTCTTACCAATTCCACCAACTCCAAAGATCCCTACCATGCGTATGTCGTTCCTCCCAATACTTAAAAGCAAATTGATGTCTTGTACACGAGACTCTATTCCAACCGGATGATTGGCAACATTTAGATATGTACAATTTACTATGACAGAGACCGTTTGAATGATTTCTTGGATGAATTCAGATTCATTCCTGCCCATAAAAAGATAAAACATAGAGTTAGTCGAGTATTTTACACATGAAAAGAAAAGAAAAAGAAAAAGAAAATGATGCAGTTACAATATTTTTCTTGTAACAAATTCATTATGCATGTAGTTTGCTACTTGGCATGTGAGATATGTACGATGCATCCACCAAATCCCGGCCCAAGTAAATCGGCCCGCCTGATTGGATCGAGGAAGCCTACTAAAGTAAAGAATCCACACGGCACAAGTAGTCTTGAACAGGCCGATGCTGCCCCTACCTACGTATTAACAGCAGCCTGACGGGGTGAGTAAAGTTGTAAAGAGAAGGGATCTGCCTCCTCCACAGTAATTGATAGCTGATAGCCAATAGCATTAAATGCTAAATAACATCCCTACCTAGTGCTATTGCTAGTGCTAGTAAGGAGTAGGGATAAAGGGAATTGCATTATTTGCATTATCCTGAACGTGAAATTTATAAATTGCTCCAATTCCTCTGCAATGCTAAATGACTTGGGGGAAATTTCTAAAAGTATTTCCAAAATATAGTGAAATGGTGGTTCTGCTCACATTTATGATAGACTTCACCATGAATTTAATGAATAGACCCCACAATGACAATGAAAAGATGGAACGCTATTCTCCGTACTTCGGTACCTCAGAATTACTCATGACTCGGGGTGAATTCTTGTATTATCTAAAATATTAGTAAAAAAAAAACTGCATTATAAAAATCGTTCTCTCCTCTCGGTCCACAACTAAAAACCAATACCCAGCTGAGCTGAGCAGAGCCAAGCAGCCGAGTAAACTTGGAGCCAAGCCACAAAAATCACCCTCTCCATATGTCTCTTGTTCTCGGTCTCTCGCTCTCCTTTTCCCTCGTGATATCAATTTCTCCCTCCCAATCTCTCAATTATCCGATTAGGCTAGGTGTAGGTGGGGTTTCAATTTTGTGTTCTTTAGATGTGGAGAGGGACAACATCGTTGCTTATTTTTTTGTTTTAATTATGGGGTTTTTTAATTAACGTTTTTAATTAATAAAACAAATATGAAATATTAAAATAAGGTTAAAACAACGCCGTTTTAGGAGCTTAATAGTAGTAATGGATGGCAAGTTACTGAGGATTGAATTGAGAAGGTTTGAAACTTAGATGATTGAAATGAATGATTCCAAACTTAGAGGACTGAAATGAATAGAGATAAAGCTTAGATGGTGAAATCAAGTCACACATGTGCTGCTTGTTCTCCCATGAACTACAAGGACTAGTAAACCAAGTTCCACTTGGTTTAGGAATAGAACTAGCCGGCCTTAGGTAATGTGCGTGTATGTGTGTGTGTGTGGCAATTGTTTGAAATTGAAGTACTTGAGAAAGTATAGTTCTACAAGACTAGTGCAAATAAAACTGGGTGCTCTATTCTTTGTGTGTGAGAGCCAACTGTGTATTTGGGGCTTGGGTCTTGTGAGACTGTTATTGTGTTACTATTATAATCTCCTTATTTTATAGTGGAACTTTCTCTGTTGCCGCTTGTGGATGTAGACAATTACCAAACCACGTAAATTCTTATGGATGTGAAGAATTGGAACAAATGGATGTGAAGACGGCATTCCTTCATGGGAATTTGGAGAAGGAGATCTTCATGGAACAACCAAAAGGGTACAGGCAACCCGGTACAGAAAATCTTGTTTGCAGATTGAAGAAGTCACCCTATAGGCTCAAGCAATCACCTACACAATGGAACAAGAGGTTGGATTCCTATATGATTTAGATTGGTTATACGATGATTGCTGCATATATGTTAAAGTTCTTGATGATGGATCTTATATTTATTTGTTACTGTATATCGATGATATGTTAATTGCTGCTAAGAGCATGTGTGAGGCTGATAAGCTAAAGCCTCTGTTGCACAAAGAGTTTGACATGAAAGACTTGGGTGCTACTAAGAAAATTATGGGAATAGAGATTAGTAGAGATAGGCAGGCAAGAAAGTTGTGGTTGTCTTAGAAGAACTATATTAGAAAGGTTCTTGAAAGATTCAACATGCAAGATGCTAAGTCTATAAGCACTCCATTGGCGAATCATTTAGATTATCTGAGAGTTAGTGCCCGAAGGATGAGAAAGAACTCAAAGAAATGTCAAAGGTCCTGTATGCAAGTATTGTCGGGTGTTTGATGTATGTGATGGTCTGTACCAAGTGAGATTTGGCTCATGTAGTGAGTACCGTCAGCATGTACATGGCAAAACTTGGTAAAGAGCACTAGAATGCAGTGAAATGGATATTTAGATACTTGAAAGGTATTTCAGAACATGAGATCTTGTTTGCAGGGCAATAGGGTGATAATTCAGTGATAGGGTATGTGGATGTAGATTATGTAGGCAAATATGGATGATAGTAAGTCCACTACAAGTTTTATTTTCTCATTTTCAGGTAGACCTATCTGTTGGAGATCCACATTACAATCCCTAATAGCCATGTCTACTACTAAATTGAATACATGGCTGCAGGTGAAGCTGCAAAGGAAGTACTGTGGTTGAAAAGGCTAGTCGAAGAGCTTGGTTTGAACCATGGCGGAATACAATTGCATTGTGATAGTCAGAGTGCCATTTATTTGGCAAAGAATCAAGCTTATCATGCGAGGACAAAGTATATTGCTATAAGGTTCCATAAGATAAGGGAGTTGATTGTTACAAAAGAAATGTTTCTTAAAAAGGTTCACACTTCGGAGAATGCATCTGATATGTTGATAAAGCCAATTCCAAAGGTCAAGTTCAAGCATTGCTTGGACTTGATTGGTGTTTGTAGCTTGTGAGGGCTATGGTGGTGGCGACAGACGTGTTAGTTCATGAGGCTTGACCAAACTCAAGCCAAGGTGAAGATTTGTTTTAATATAGCTTGACTTTGGAAATCAAAGTTGGTGACTTTGCCTACTTGGTATTGTGTTGCTTGTTTTTCCGTGAACGACAAGTATTAGTAAACCAAGTTCCACTTGGTTTAGGAATTGAACTAGCAGACCTTATGTAATATATATATATATATATATGTGTGTGTGTGTGCGCGCGCGCGCGGGCGTGTGGGGTTATGCAGCTATTGTTTGAAATTGTAGTACGTGAAAAAGTATAGTTCTACAAGACTAGTGCAAATATAATGGGTGCTTTATTCTTTGTGTGAGAGAGCCAATGGTGTATTTGGGGCATGGATCATGCAAGAGTGCTATTGTACTACTATTGCAATTTTTTTATTTTATAGTGAAACATTCTCTGTTACCGCCTGTGGATGTAGGCAATTGCCGAACCACATATATTCTTGGTCTATTATTTTCTTCTCTCTTCTTTAATCTTGTGCTAGTGGATGTATTTTCATAACAGTTTTGTCAAAGATGCAGCTCATCTCCAGATCCAGGACATTTGACTCAAAATTTTTCTTTTAATTACCCACTCTCTTGTCTAAAAACAAAGTTTTAAGAAGAATCAAATAGAAGAAACAGCTAGTATATGCCCAGATCTCTTTTTATAGTCGTGTGTATGTGTTGTAGTAAACAGAAAGAGAAAAGATCACGGTAAAGTGGAGTAAAATGAAAGCACAAGAATTAGAAACACATACCCTTTTCCTTTGGCTATGTGCCAGCCAGACAAATTGGCAACATCTTTTAAGGCTGTCTTCCAACTCTGCATCTTAGTGTTGCCTTCAAGTTGAGCTAATGCTTTCCCAAAACTCTTTCTTTGATGCCTTACATCTGATGGATCTACTTTCCAAAACACTGGTAGAACTACTTGTCCCTTTGTTTGCTTACACTCAAGGATCTTCACCAGCTGGTCTAAGCACCACGCGGATGATGCATAGTTTCTTGACAGTACAATCACTGAAGTTCTTGACCCTTCTATGCTTTTGACAGGAGTCTGTGAAATTTCTTCTTCTCTTTTAGTTCTAAGCTCGTCATCATCACCATCTATGAAGGTGGTGTTGATTCCCTTTTTATGCAAGGCGTTGTATAGATCGTCAGTGAAGTTGTAGCGAGTATCTTTGCTTCTGAAACTTAAGAATACGTCGTAAGTACATCTATGGGTGATGATAGAAGAAGAAGAAGAAGAAGAAGAAGAGGGTCCTTGGAATTGGAAAGTCATGGAAGAAAATAGCTAGATTCTCAAGAAGAAGAATATTGTGATTAATGCTCGTGTCGGTGCTTACTGATTGCTAAATAGACTATGGAGTAAAAGTGGAAAACTTTTAGGAAAAAAAAACTGGGAATCTGATGGTGATACTCGTTGGTCCCACACGTTTCAAGTCAAGTTCTTGGCAACTGCCCCCAAGTTCTTCGGTGGTCTTGGGAGAATAAAAAAAAAAGGTGGTGAAAAATAAAATATAGAAATAAACTAAGAACTGAAATTCTGTTGGAATATTTTTATATAAAATAAATTATTTTAAATATTACTTAATTGCTGATCTAAGTGATATTCGTTGGTCCCACACGTTTCAAGTCAAGTTCTTGGCAACTTCCCCAAGTTCTTCGTTGGGTCTTGGGAGAATAAAAAAAAAAGGTGGTGGAAAATAAAATATAGAAATAAACTAAGAACTGAAATTCTGTTGGAATATTTTTATATAAAATAAATTATTTTAAATATTAATTAATTGCTGATCTAAGTAATTTAAAATTTTTACCATTTAAATTCTTTTATCGGCAAAATCTGTAGTTCGACATATTTTATCTTTTGTGGTCAGTGTCTCCGGCAAACTCTCCAAAATTTTATACGGTTTAGAGAGAGTAAATAAATTTTTTTTTTTAATACCTTTTAGATACTTTTTCAGACACTTTTCAAAAAAGTGTCTATGTTTTATCTATTTTCTTCATTATTTTTTTAATCTTCCCTCATTTATCTCTAATGACCATTTTTTCAAATACCCAACAATCATGTTTTTAAAATCTCCCAATAGTAATATTTTTAAATTTTTCTTAATAATATTTTTTTAACAAATCTCGTGAAGAACTTGTGGTAACGATATAGTAAGTTCTAGATCATTTAATTTTAACTAAAAATTATTCTAAAATTAATTAACTAAAAATCTTACATTTACAATATTTTGCACAATACTTTCACAGTAAATTCTTTGTGATAAGTTGCTGTTTCTAATTTAAACTTACTAGTGACCACTGAAATTATTTTTTTGCTCACTAATAATAGCCAATAACAACTCATTACTTAAAATTTATTGTGAAAATATAATGGTAGTATTTCTTAATTTTAATTTCTTATTCTTTATTTTTTTCCCTTATTTCTTTATTTTTTTCGTCCATAAGATTTCTTCTTTTCATTTTTCCTTTTTTCCCTCTTTTTTTCTCCTCCACACTCGTACCCTTACTCTTTTTTTTTTTTTCCCTTCTTTCCTCTTTTTTCCTACCACTTCCTCCAAGCTTCAGAAAATACCAGAGCTTTCTTTCTTCCTCTCTCTCTCTCTTTTCCTTCCTTTCTCTTTTTTCTCTTACCACTTTGTCCACACGTTTCTTTCCCTTTATCCCATCAAAACACACAAACTTAAAAGTCACACACAACCACACCGTTTGATTCTCATCAAACGAAGATAGAGAGGGGGAGAAATCTCCAAGAGAGGAAAATCGCCTCCGTTTATGAGAAAGATTATATATTTGATTTCGTTGCATTTTCTGTTTTGTGTTTGTTCAGAATGTATTTTGTTGTACTTTGTAGCTGTTGAGATAAAGGGATGAGAGAGAAAAAATTTATTTTTTATTCGGCTGAGTATTTTTTTTAAGAGAGAAAAATGATTTGAAGTTGTTATAGTACTCTCCAGGTTAAGAGAGCCACTATATCACCTAAAAAAAAAAAAAATTTAAGAGGGAGAGACCATTGGATTTTATTTTTATTTTTATTTTTTTTGGTGTTTGCTCTCCAAAAAAAAGGCTTTAAAGAGCCTATTAGAGATGATCTTAATTGCTCAATTTAATGAGCATAAAATGCTTAAACGGTTTATCGCTTTTATGGCTATCATACCTTTATGGCCTATTTGGTCTGCTTTTAACCCATATCTCATAACTCAACCTCATATCTCTATTTCCACTCTAACTCAAATATCTCTAAAATTTGTGTTTGGTTCCAAATCTAAGTTATATCTCTCACTCTTTAACTCCAATTTTCGGCAAAATGATGGAGCCCACCCGCTGTCACTTCACATAATGGTCACATGAGTACCCACATGTGACATTCTCTCTCTCGTCTACTTTCATTTTATTGCTCTGACTTGCCCATCACAAAACCCAGCAAGAGACAAATTTTACACCTATGTACACCACAAAATGCATTACACAAAACCCAGCAAGAGACTAATTTCACTCCTACTTCCAATACCACTTCTCCAAGAATCCTTTTCTTTTACCCACAGCCTTATTTTTTCTCTTCCTACTCCAAGTTTATGAGAATCCACTATTATCAAAACAAGCGGTTATAAGGAATCTCAGTACCTTATACCAATCTACAGTTGAACCCTTACCAAAATACCCAATTGGACTTGTTCTGTAGTGACAATCTCTTCTTATATTGCATGGCTCCCAGTACATGACTAACCAATAGTTGCACGGATCCTAGTATGTAACTTGATCGCCAACTTGAGAAGGATGTTGGCTGCAAAGTTCTTCTATTCTTCAACCAATGAAGATCACGAAATTGCTTAGTCACAAAACTCTATGGTGTACAAACACAGTAGCTTCTTCAAGAACTAAGGCAAACTAGGTTTCCAGTTATACTTGTGGAATTATACTTTTATGCAATTGTGCTTTTAACTGTGCAACCTGATACGACCCTTAAAATAATCCTTATATATGTTTAGGGTCGTGAGAAAAGAAAGCTCAAACACATACTCATGAATTGGATGAAAAACAATTCTAAAAAACTGAGTTTTATAAACCTCGATAGATAATCATTTATCGAGCTAACTGTTGAGTCATAGGCATCAGCAGATTTTAAATCTCGATAGATACTAGCTGTCGAGTTTTTAAAATCCAGCACTTTCTCACTTGATTCTTGGACAGACTTGCATGGTTTTAATACTTGAACTTGAAACCTTATTTCTTGAAGCATTAAACACGTGTTCCTAACATCCAATCACATATGTCCTAAAAAACTTATTGCCCCTATTGCCCCCATGCAAATATCACAAGGGCCACCTCTATAGCCTAGGAGGAAATTTCATGAGTTATATATGCCCGTTAGTTAACTATTTGAAAAACTAAAAGCAATGGCGTTACTAAAACCCTTAGACCTAAGACCAATCCCAAACCCATTGCCTGCAAGATTTAATGTGAGTAAGAGATGTGCCTACCATTCAAGCCCTAGCCACGACATTGACAAGTGTTTGGCCTTCGTCATGGAATTCAAGATCTAATACACACTAAGGTGATTGCACCGCCTACAAGGCCTAGCATCACTAATAATCCCTTACCCAACCACAATTTTAGGAGAGGACTAAGGATTTATTGCTTGATAACTAAAAAGGAAGGAGAAGAGGACCCATCTAAGTTGATTTGTGACTTACTCGAGTGCTTTATGATGAAATGGGAAGAGTTGATGGGTATGACGTCCATTGCAAGGTATGATATATGGAGTGAAAATGTTACAGAAGCCCCAAACTACCCAACATCCACATATAGGGAGAGACACTTCAAAACCCAATCAAACTATCCAACATCCACAAATGAGGGGAGACACTTCAAACCTTAAGCAAGTTACCAAGCACCTACATATAGAGGAAGACACTTAGAACGAACCCCAATTAAATAACCCAACATTCACATATGGGGGGAGACACTTCAAACCCCAAGATACAGATCTAAATGACCCATAAAAAAGCCATTCCATTAGCTATGAGGAACATGCACAAAAAGCCAATGCCATTTGAATAGAGTTCTTGACTGACTTAAGATATGGTTTAGCCCAATTTCTCATATTGTGGTGATGTGGCCTTCAAATGGGAATTAGTGAACAAATAAAGGATTAACATGTGACTATGACAAAATAAGATATGGCTTCCCCAATTTCTCATATTGTGGTGATCTTAACATGATATACATAGAAATTTTAATGGAACGTGGTCCCAAGTTGTTATTGACAATCTTATGAATAAAATTAGATTTAATTACACATTTAGCCCTCAATATCTTTCCCATGTTTCAAAAGGATCCTTATCCTTCAAAGTGTCTCATTTTAGTCCTTATAAGTTCATGTAAAAAAGGTCCTGCTGTTTCTGCCGTTTATTCTAAAAAAAAAAAAGTCCTCTTTCCTCATTTGCTACTATAAAAATGCCTAAGATTTCTCTGAACAATCTCAACTCAAAATTAAAGTCAGAGTAACATCATTGATTTTTTTTTTTTACACAAATTTAAAAGTATAAGTACTAAAATGAAATATTTAAAAATATTAGAACTATTTTAAAACATGGAACAAAGTTTGAGGACCAAATAGGTAATTAAATGATAAAACTCACTACTTTTGAAAAGCAACTCACCCATAGCTAATGGTAAACTAAGTTATAATAGAAATTGCTTTGAGTAAATGTCGAACTCCTCTGATGATGACAATTGAGGCTCCTGCAATCACAAAGTAATTATAGCATTACTTTTTGGAGAGAGAGAGAGAAAGAGCAATTCCACTCTTAGGGGTATTTTATTTTAGTAATTTGGTTGGGGAAAATTTAAAAATTAAAAGATTATGTTATTTGTTCATAACTGAACTAATGGTAAGGGCTATTTTCTCATTTTCAATAGTAAAGAGGGGACTTTGCTTTAATTTTATAGTTTAAGGAGGAATTGTGAATTGCCCCATAGATAAAAGGGGAGAAAATATTGTTTTGAAACCTAGTCTATTCAAAGAATCAGAAAAATGAGAAGTTTAAGGTTTTTGAGTTCAAAACGGGGTTGTTTAAAAAAAAAAAAAAGTTCAAAATGGGGTTCAACTAAGGTTAAATTATGAAAAAACAAATTTTTTTTATTCAATTATATATAGTAAACAAAATAGTTTGTAACAAAAACGCTCAATAAGTTGACTTGCTTTAATGGTTAAAGTGTCAGTCATAATTTCGAGCATGGGGGACTTGTGTTCAAATCCCTATACCTTATACTATTTTGTCCAATATGATAGAGAGGTAGAGAGGCTTGTAAACCGGAATGGAGTTGCATCTAGACCTAGGCTAGGAGGGCCATGGCCTTCCTAGTCCTTGAAGTTTTTTCCCCTTTCCAAAAGGTATACCTAACCCCTCTTAAGAATTTAGTAATTCCAAAAGTACTAAAAGAAATGGAAATGACCAACAAATCTGCCCTTATGATCCTTTATTTATTTATTTTTTTCAAAAAAGTTAATACATAAATAGAAACAAGTGATATTGGTGAGCTAAACGCTTTGTAGCTTAATTGAGACCTCATGATTTATTTAATGGAGATATTTAAAATGCAAATTCCCTTTCTCCTATCAGAGTGTAGAAAGTGTTGAACACAAGGAAGAAGCAAGAGCAGATTGTGTAAGAGCAATGGAGCTTGATCAAACTCAACAAGCATTGCATAAGAATTGCACAGACGACATTGGATAGCTCTTGTACTATAGATACGACTTGTAGCTTAGTGATTGTTTTTATTTTGTAAGTGATTGCACGTGGGAGTGTTAGTTATTGCTGTGTACTCACATGTAAGAGTTGTTTTCAGTCTGTTAGTAGCAGTTAGACTATAGTTACTCTATGTTGTATATAAGGCATTGTATACTTGCTTTGTTAATTAATAACATACAGAATTTCTTCATTCTTTTCTAATATGGTATCAGAGCATATTCCCAAATCTTTCTAGGGTTTTGCATTCCCTTCAAATCTTTATTCAATTTTCCCGAGAAGACACTCTGTTTTTTGAGAAAATTTTTGTTCTTTTGTCAACAATGGCTTGTTACCACAGCCATGACTACAACTAGTTCTACTAATGGTTCTATACCTAAAAATCCATCTTCTTCTTCACAAGATTCACCAATGGATGATCCCCTGTTCTTGCATCATGCTGAGAGTCCAAGTTTAGTGCTTGTTACACAAACTTTAATTGGTGGAGAGAACTACTCAGCATGGGCTCGAGGTGTGAGGAAGGTTTTGCTCACCAAGAACAAATTGAGATTCATTGATGGGACCTCTCATCACCATTGATTTCTACTCCCTCATCTGTGCAAGCATGGATTAGGTGTGATAACATGGTAGGAACTTAGTTTACCAATTTAGTCTCTCCAAAGCTTCAAGCAAGCATCATCTATGAAGATATTGCTCTAGATATTTGGAATGATTCGAAGAATCTTTTTGCCCAAACCAATGGACCAAGGTATTCAATCTCCAAAAGGATATTGTAGAATTACATCAAGGTGAGATGAACATTACAGATTTCTTTACTTAGTTGAAAGTCTTTTGGGATCAATTACAAAACCTTAGTCCATTTCCTTCTTGCACTTGTGGAAAGTGTGTGTGTAATATCAACAAAAGGCTTAATGATCTACAAGTTAGAGAATCTGTTATGAAGCTTTTAACGGGAGTGAATGATTCTTTTTCCCAAGTTAGAACTCAGGTGTTGCACATGGATCTTATTCCATCTTTTAGTAAGGTTTATTCTTTATTGATTCAAGAAGAGACCCAAAGATCAATCCCAAATGCATTTGTTGTTAAGGTTGATTCTACTGCTTTAGTTGCTGAAGTGTCCACTGATCATGTCACTCACGGTTCCAATCTTATTAATTCTGGTAGGAAGGGTAAAGATAGACCCATCTGTACTCACTGTGTTAAGGTTGGTCACACTGTGGACAAGTGCTACAAGTTACATGGGTTTCTTCCAGGGTTTAAATTCAAGAATAAACCTGCTATGGCACACCAAGTCTTTTCAAGTTCAAGTTTAGAAGTTTCTTATTCCATCTTTTAGTAAGGTTTATTCTTTACTGATTTGTTGTTAAGGTTGATTCTACTGCTTTAGCTGCTGAAGTGTCCACTGATCATGTCACTCATGGTTCCAATGTTGTTAATTCTGGTAGGAAAGGTAAAGATAGACCCATCTGTACTCACTGTGGTAAGGCTAGTCACACTGTGGACAAGTGCTACAAGTTACATGGGTTTCTTCCAGGGTTTAAATTCAAGAATAAATCTGCTATGGCACACCAAGTCTTTTCAAGTTCAAGTTTAGAAGTTGCTTCTCCAATGCATCAATCTTCTGCCTTTACCCTTGAGCAGTATCAGCAGCTTTTTACTTTGTTTGGTGCATTCAATTCTTCCCTTGCAATAACACCTCATGCATCAGATAGCCCAATGGCTAGTGCAGCTTCTTCTTCCAATTCTGCCAATGTGGCAATGGCAGGTATGGACTTTTCTTATAGTGTTTTTGCTACACAAGTAGTCAATAGGAGTGCTTATAGTGGTAATACTTAGGTGTTGGATACTGGTGCCATTGATCACTTTGTATGTTCTGTTGATTTGTTAACCTCAATCATAGCTATTAGACAGTCCTTGGTTCAAGTAACTCACATTGGGACTGTTGTTCGTTCTTCTTCTCTTATTCTTAAGAATATCCTTTGTGTTCCATCTTTTTCCTTTGATCTTTTGTTTGTTAGTTCTTTGACTCTATCTCAGCCAATTGTTGTGTTTTTCTATCTACTTATTGTTTTGTTTAGGGCCTTACTTCTTGGAAAACGATTGGGGTAGGCAAAGCACTTAATGGATTGTATCTGTTGCAGTTAAACAACCTTCAACAATCCTCTAGTTCTTCCCTTACTGCCTTCTTAGCTGCTTACAACATCAATGATGTTTTTGGTCATTTCACTGCAGTTACTTCCACTCCTGTACCTTCTCAATCTTCTTCCATTTGGCACGCCAGATTAGGCCACCTATCTGATGTTAAACTCAAAACTTTGTGTCATGTAATTCCTTCATTGAAACCTTCTTGTAATAAAGATTATCAAATCTGTCCTATGGCAAAGCTTGAGAGATTACCTTTTCCTTTTCATAATAAAATAAGTTCTTGTGCTTTTGATTTGGTTCATATGGATGCATGGGAACATATTCAACTCCTACTTTGGATGGCTTCAAGTATTTTTTAACTGTTGTGGATGATGCTACAAAAGCAACATGGTTTTTTTTTTTTTTTATGAAGTCTAAGTCTGAAGTTAGGCAGTTATTCTCTTCTTTCTATACTATGATTCATACACAATTTGGCCTTGAAATCAAAGCTGCTAGAACTGATAATGCTAAAGAGTTTGACATGTTTGATTTTTTCAATTCTCATGGAATCATCCATCAATATAGCTGTGTTTACACTCCAAAACAAAATTTTGTTGTGGAGTGGAAATATCAACACCTTCTTTGCATTGCTAGAGCTTTGCAAATTCAATCCCAACTTCCTATTAAGTTTTGGGGTGACCGTGTTTTACATGTTACCTATCTCATTAACAGACTTCCTTCCCCTTTATTCCATGATAAAACACTTTTTGAACTCTTTTTTCACAGGCTGTCTGATTACTCTTTTCTCAAAGTTTTTGGTTGTTTGCATTTTGCCTCCACTATTTCTCATAACAGATCCAAATTCCCTCCAAGGGCAAGGAAATGTGTTTTTCTTGGCTTCCCTTTTAATGTGAAAGGGTACAAGGTTTTTAACACTGAATCTCATATTGTTTTTGTTTCTAGGGATGCCATCATTCATGAAAATGTTTTCCCATTTATTTTGGGTTCTTGTGGTACTGTTCAGCATTCTATTTCCTTACCTTTGCCTTGTGTTCCTGCTATTAATCTTCTTTTTGATCCTATAATTTAGTCTAAATCCACTTCTGCTATACCTCATGATTCCATCATTCATATTCATCATTCTCTTGATGATGATTTACTTGATGAGGTTCCAGCAGAACCCCTTGATCCTATTATTGATCCTATCCCTCTTAGAGGTTCTTCTAGAGTTGTCAAACAACGTTCCTACTTATAGGCTTATCACTATAACTAGGTATCTTCTGTTCTCACTACCTCTCCTTCTCAATTAGGCACTTCTCATTCACTTTCTTCTCATGTTTCTTATCAACACCTCTTTCTTTCTTACAAGTCTTTTTGTTTTTCCATTTCTTCAGTTGTTGAGCCTACTTATTACTAACAAGCTGCTTTTGATCCCAAATGGCAAGAGGCCATGATTGCTAAGATAGCTACCCTTGAGGCCAATCATACATGGACCTTGACCCCCTGCCTGCTGGTAAGAAGGCTATAGGGTGTAAGTGGGTGTATAAAATTAAGTGTAAGGCTGATGGTTCAGTTGAGAGGTATAAGGCTAGGTTAGTTTCTAAATGATTTACACAGAAAGAGGGTGTGGATTACTTTGAAACTTTTTCCCCTATGGCCAAAATGTTAAAGTACTCCTTGCTGTGGCTGTAATTCAGGGCTGGTTTTTTAGTCAATTGGATGTATATAATGCCTTTCTTCATTGTGATTTGGATGAGGAGGTTTATATGGCTCTTCCACAAGGATTTCATAGCTAGGGGGAGGTGGTTTGTAGGCTGATTAAGTTTTTATATGGTCTTAAACAAGTTTCTAGGCAATGGTTTGACAAGTTTTCTAGCACTTTGATTTAGCTTGGCTTCATTCAGTCCAAAGCTGATTATTCTTTGTTCATTAGAAGGCAAGGTGATGATTTTATGGATCTTTTGGTATATATGGATGATGTCTTAATAGCTTGTAATGATAAGACTGAGATAGACAGATTCAAGGTTATGCCAGATGACAAGTTCAAGCTCAAGGACTTACATGACTTGAAGTACTTTCTTAGGTTGGAGGTTGCCAGATCAGACAAAGGTATTGCTTTTTGTCAGAGAAAGTACATTCTTGAAGTACTTAATGATGCTGGTATGCTAGGATGTAAGCTAGCTAAGACACCTATGGAACAAAGTCTCAAATTAAGTAAATTGGAGGGAGAAGAGCTTAAAGATTCTAGCAGCTACAAAAGATTGAGAGGGAGATTATTGTGTTTGACAATTACAAGGCTAGACATCACTTTTGCTGTCCATAAACTTAGTCAATACATGTCTAAACCAAGAAAGCTACATCTGTATGCAACCTATAGAATCTTACAATACTTGAAGAATGAACTAGGAAAGGGCCTTAAGTTCTCTTCTAAGATAGATTTACACTTGAAGCGGTTTGTAGATACTGATTGGGTTTCATGTTCTGACACAACAAAGTCTATGATAGGTTATAGTATCTTCATTGGGGATTTCTTAATGTCTTAGAAGTCTAAGAAGCAGTCCACAGTTTCAAGATCTTTAGCAGAAGCTACGTATAGGGCCATGGCAGTTGCCACATGTGAAATTGTATGGATTTTATACTTCCTCAAAGACATTGGAGTTGAACATGATAAAGAGGCATTGCTGTTTTGTGACAGTTAGGCAGCATTGCATGTTGGTTCCAATCCTGTTTACCATGAGAGGACAAAGCATATTGAAAAAGATTGTCATGTAGTCAGGGACAAGGTTTTGGAGAGGGTTATCAAGCTATATCATGTGAGGACTCATTGTCAATTAGCAGACATGCTCACCAAAGCATTGGGTTACAATCAATTTTCTAATCTTGTTAGCAAGATGGGAATGATAAATATACACACACCAACTGCTCTTGAGGGGAGTATCAGAGTGTAGAAAGTGTTGAACACAAGGAAGAAGCAAGAGCAAAAGGTGTAAGAGCAGTGGAGCTTGATCAGACTCAACAAGAATTGCATAAGAACTGCATAAACGACATTGGATAGCTCTTGTACTGTAGATATGACCTGTAGCTTAGTGATTGTTTTTATTTTGTACGTGACTGCACGTGGGAATGTTAGTTATTGCTGTGTACTCACGTGTAAGAGTTGTTTCCAATCTATTAGTAGCAGTTAGACTAGAGTTTCTCTGTGTTGTATATAAGGCATTGTATACTTGCTTTGTTAATTATTAACATACATAATTTCTTCATTCTTTTCTGATATCTCCTGACTATTGATTTTTTTTTCCTTAAATGTCATATTGTCGTATATATTGAAGACATGTGATACTATCATATTGAAGATACCAACCATCTCAAGAAGTATTCTTAGGGCAAGTAATACCTTGAGGTGCCCCCATTTCTTCATTCTCTATCTCTGGAATTAATTTTGGAAAAAAAAACCTCTATAACAATTTTATTTATGATTTTATTTTCTTGACTAATAAATGCTTCAACTTTGAGATGGAAAAATATATTATTTAATTTATTTTTATTTTATTTTACTAATTTCAGTGTTAGAAATAATGAAACCATAGGCTAACTATATATGTCCTATGTTTGGGTGTTGATATAGCTAAAAAAACCTAAGCAAATTGTGCTAAAAAACCCATCTTTTTTATCATATTTTTTTATATAAAGTTTTGATGATAAAAAATGCTATTGAATAGTTTCAATAGAGTTAAACATTAGAAGTGATATTTTTATCACAGATTATTTAGTTTTTCCATTCTTTTCTCAAAGTCATCAATTGATCATTTTGTTTTACTCGCAAGGCTTTTTTTATTTTATTTTATTTTGTATAGAATTAGGTGCCCAAATAAATATGATAACATGATTTTTTTTTATAACAAAATTTAGAATTGCCTCTAATTTTGGAGTTCGATCAGGACACTACTGTGAAATTAAAAGAATGTCAAGTTATGTTTTCATATATGATTAAAGTAAAATGTGTTAAGAAACAATCATTCTATTATCTCTTTTATTAATATTTTATTGTTAACACTAAATATAGGTTTGATTTATTTTTTATGTATTATATTCTTGAATCTTTGTTTAATTCTTATTCTTAAATGGTGAAATTTTTATCTTCATACTTTGGCCCCTCCAAAGGGGAAATCCTAACTCTGTCTAAATTTTGTGGATTTTTTTTTTTTTTTTTTTAAAAAAGCGAAGCTATACTACTAGTCTCTAAAATTTACCCTATGAGCGCAATTAGTCATTTAAGTTTTAAGTGAGTGCTATTGGCCTCTTAAGTTTCAATAATGACTATTGTTAGTCATTTTATTAACTACAATTAGTATTATTGCCTATGTAGCTAACGAAATAGTGACATGATGTTTTTTTAACTGATATGGCATAGTGCTTCATCAACAATTAAAAAAAATTTAACTGATCATATTTTAGATAAAGAATTCAAAAAGATTTCCTTAAAACACTCCTTTAAAAACAAAAACACACACACACACACACACACAAAAGAGATCAGTGGCAACCAAGTCCTACAAGTCAGTCTATCTGTGTCCTCCAGGTCTCTCCGTCGGTGTCCAAGCCTCCATCTCAATGCCAGAGCCTCCATGTTTCTTGACCCTTAAAATCCTTATGAAGCTATTCGGCCAAATTCTAAACCTACATCTTGCCTTCGTTTTAAATCCACCATGGCAAGTCCTCCACTCAACCATCCATATCTAGATTCTCCACCACCCAAGTACCTAATTCCTCATCTCCATCCCATAAATATGGTGGAAACCATAGAAAGGAATTGCAAACGTATTGAAGTACAAATCGTCAAATTCTAATTTATGTTTCTCAAACTATACAAGGTTTAAGACATTATCCTTTTTTATTTTTAAAAAATCCTTCCAATTTTCTAAACGAAATCCAATAATCATGTATTCTAAAAGCAAATTCTCATCAATGCCTCTAGCAAGCAAAGCATATGTTTACACAACACTCTGGCCAAACCAAATATGTGTTAGTCACATAGGCAATAAAACTAACGGCAGTTAACAAAATGATTAACATTACTCATTATTACAACTTGAGAGACCAATAACACTTATTTAGAACTTAAGGGACAGCTTTTTTTAAATGTATCACTATATTTTACATTCTGTCAATAGATATATAGACAGACGCATAAACTGTATATAAGAATTAACTAGATACATTTTTGGAGAATATCAACTAGCTACATTTACCAAGATAGTAAATAATAGTACCTGTGATAAGTCCGCGCCTAAAACTTTATTAATAAGAGATGCAATTGGACCATTGAGACGTATTCCAGTTTTTGCCTCACGAATTTGTTGGCGTATGGAATTAAGCAAGCGGCCATAAGTTAACCCAGGTTCACTTTGCACAGCTTGGATGAAGCAATAAGTCAAGGCACCTGTTGAAGCTTTACCTGCCAAAGCCTGCACATTGAAGTTGGATACTAAACAAATATTATCCATAATCCATCCAATTAATAAAAGGATATTATGTCTAAGGATATTGTGAACCTTCACCATTTCCACTTTTCATAACTTCATTCTGCATGGATTTCTGATTAGGAAATTCGCTGTTCATAGACTTTCATGTAATTGCAATCATATATAGCATAAAAAGCTTTCTAAAAGGTGTGTATTTGATCACTTGACTACCGATATTATATATATAACTCAAAGGGGGATGGGATCATGTACACCTTTGAAAATACGAAAACGTGTCAGTTAAGTTAGAAAACTCGTGACGGTCCAACCATCTTATATTAATTCGTCAACTTCTTTGTTTTTTTCTACATGGGACTTTCACAAACACATGCATACCCCCAACAAATGCTTTCCATGTTTCAAAATAAATCAATTTAATAGCCAAGACTTCTCAATTCTTCCATTAATATATTCTTGCAATCTCTTATGAATGCCAGCGGAACACAGATATATATATATATATATATATATATATATATATATATAGTGAAGCAACCGTTTACAAGATGGAGTGCACTTTTGAAAGCAATCACAATCCTTGATAGCAATTAGAAAGATGCATAAAAATTTCTCATTGGCGAGCAAAACCAACAGTACTACCCTATTGCCAAATTAGCATGTTCATCTCTGATTTTAAACAGTCTAATTATTTCGGGGTGTAGCTGTCTAAATCTATGGATATATTGTTGAAGAAGTATATATAATCACTCACAGTTGTGTCTGAAGCAGTCTGCTGATCATCACATGCACCGAAAGAGATCGCTAGCCCACCACTGGTGCCTTTATAAACACTTGGTGTATATGTCTGAAATTCCCATGTGGAGACTCCTTCCCTGCTCCAACACAAGAATGTACTTTTGTTTTCAATATGATCAGCTAATCAAAAATCATTACTAGAAAACAAGTATCATACCGATTCATCCTGCACAGGTAAGGCAAATCAAGTACGGTTCCACTATAGCAGGCATCGATAATGGCATGAAGTTTGGCACCACGGGGTATTGGCCTAACGATCGTGTCGTTCAATTCATCATCAATTATCTTCCCCCGAGTCTCATAGTCAACAGGGCATAGTGTTTCGTCGTACCCATCAATCTCATCCATGTTTTTGTCGCGCTCCCTTGAGCCATGGCCCGAGAAATGGAAGACCAATGAATCACCTGACTGAACCCCCTGGACTAACCATTTTAAGGCCATTCGGATGTTATGTTTTGTTGGGATCCTAAGTGGGTCTGTCTCGTCCTCTGTTGGTTGTTCAAAACGTTAGCAGGAAGGATACGAATAAATAGCATAATTTACTTTTGTTTCTCTCTTAGTTTTTCGTTTTGGGAAGGTAAAATATTTATTTTTGATCCAGATTCCAGTGAGACCGCGAGTCACTAATCCTGTTTATTTTAGAAAGATTTAAGAGTCCAGCTATTACTAGGCTAGAATTTGAAGTGCTAGTTGTAGGGAATTTCCACAAATTCCTAAACCTGTGAGAAACAAAAAAATATAGAGAAAATACACGCCAAAGAAAATAATCACACGCACAAGACAGTATTTACGTGGTTCGGCAATTTGCCTACGTCCACGGAGTTGCAGAGATTTCACTATTATCAGAGAAAAAATACAAGTTGCGACTACAAAATGTTTGTCTCCTCACAAAACCGACTACCCCTCAGTCAACCCTAATTGAGATCACGGTTTCTACAAAAACGGATTCATAATGGGCCAAAAAAATTTTCCCAGGGGCGTTGCCCCCGAACCCCCAGGAGGCTTGTCCATGAGCGCTCCGGCTTGGGCCTATCGGCCCAAGCCTCCGCTCCATGGACTAAACCTCAGAAAATCTCCCATTAAAAACCACGCAACATTATTTGGGTCGGGTCGGGTCATCCATCGGATCAATATATAAAACTAGGCTCCACAAAGCCCAACACTAGTTAGTTTGTTGATTGCGTTCATGATTCAAGATTAGAATTCTATGAAATATTGAAATAAAATTATTTCAGTTCAAACATAACTATCAAATAGTGGCCCCTAGCTAATATCATTATATATAATGATAGCCTCACCTGCATTTTCATTGATCTACAGGTTCTTAACTAAGAATGTTACTCTTAATTGGTAACTAGGTGACGGCTTAGACATTGAATTTGTCAAAGAAGCTTATAAGTTGTTAACTAATGCTCATGACATTAATGCCCTTGAACTTCTTTTGAAAGGAGGATGCAATGGGGAGAATTGAGTTGAAAATTGATGTGTGTGGATTGTGTTGTTACATCAATTTTATAAGTCAGTACCTTGTATGAAATTGTTGGTCCTAGCTTTGGAATGTATGTGCGAACTAACTGTTGGTCCTGAATTTTATCAGCACAATATAGAAAAATTTAAACATCCAAATGTTTTCCTAATTATTTTGAACTGTCATTTCAATTAATCCATTAGGTCCTCTAATTAGTACCTGTGAGTATGAGTATGGACTCGTTGGGAAAACCCATCTTTTCCACCAAAAAGTATCTCATGCACCTAACATCATTCACACTTCCTTTGAGTTTGTAACTACGCCCATAATAGCTCACTCCACATAGCAGGGCTCGCTTCCTCCCATGCGGGTTTGGAGGTGTCAATGGTGGTGATGGTCGTGGTGGTGGCGGCTGAGGATAATAACCATAAACTTGTGCATTCCATGCTGGATAGCTGTTTACCGATCCAGCAACCACCGTATTGACAAGGTCTTTAAACCGATTCGCTGTATGGCTAATTGAGTCCTGGACTTGAACCCAACGATCATTTGATCGAACCTGAGTTATGCCACTGCATACAGAACATTGAATGCTTTTGGTTTCTGGGGGCACAAGTAGTTGCACCCCACACCAACTGCACCTTTCACTTTTGCCTTCCATTACTTAATATTCTGTATACAGCACCTAATGGTGCTAGACCCAGTTCCTGAGGATTTTAAAGTGAACCATGCAGGAATAATTTTTTGTACCATAAGTCAATATTCGGCACTTAAGGGAATGGTGGAGAATTAGATTCTTTCTTCTATGGATGAGATTTCTTTTACGTGATTCGATTCAATATCAGCTAGAGTTGAAGGCAGGCCAACTGGCCAACTGGTTGTGTGTTGAAAAGTAGTGACACTGATTGGTGGCAGCTCTAGATTTTTTTTTTGGAGGGCCCAATAAGAAGAGAAATCTTAAATAAAAAATGAATCTTATGATTTACAATGTTTCTTTATTACAAATTTATTCATAGTATTAGCAAAAAAAATAAAATATAAACTATTAGTTCATTTAACATATAGTTTCATAATATAATGAATATACTAATTATTGCTAAGATAAAATCTTGAACATCATCCATTGTTTTCAAATACAATAAACATATTAATTATTGTCGCTAAGTAAACTTTAATTATTATTGCTCAAAATTCTTTTATCTATTAGTTTGTTTTAAGTCTTTACAACTCTTGTATTTAACAATTCAACTCAACATTGACAACTATTTTTCTTTGTAATTATATTAAGTGCATGTGTTTGGGTTTTGATTATAAGCTAACTTATTACTTCACTTTTTTCCTACTATTTGCAGGTCTCATGTAAGTTCCTACTTATTTAATACTTTTAGCAAAAAGTCAGATAAATTATTCCCAAATAAATACTAATTTTTATTGTGTTAACATTTGCTTTTGTCTTCACTCAATCACTCTCGGCCTGTTCTACGCGTCCGGTCCTCACTCAACATATAACAAATAAAAAGCACTTTAGATTCAACCACTAATTATTATTTTCAAGGTTTAGATTATATTGGCTTGTTGGTTGGGGTTTTTTTTTTTTTTTTTTGGTTTAAAAATGCTAAAATATTAGTAAGAGGATTATATTTCAGGTTATTCTAGTTGCACTTAAAAGAAAAAGGATCAGAGTGTTCAAAATTTTATTTTAGAGGGTCAAAACAAATAGCAATTATATATATATATATATATATATAGATATAGATATAGATATAGATTGGCCAAGTTATGGGGTTCATTTGAACCCCTGCGCTATGGCTAGCCGCCCATGACACTAATTTACAATCAAATTAACGTGTCATGTGATATTTTCCCTCACTAAATTGAGTAATTTTTTAGATTTATAAAAATAAACTAGATATAATTTTTTTTCTTATCTTCTTCTATAATTTCTAAGTTGATAATAAATTCTTTAGTTAATCATTTTATTATCAATATACTTTTTTACTATTTATTTTTACATAAATTATATTACTACACAGCCATAAGAAACCAAAAATAGCAACAATAATTATTTGTTTATATCTCTTAGATCTAAAAAAATATATATTTGCAACAAAATATTCTCCAATAATTTCTAAGTTGATAAAATTAAAAATCTTAAATTGGTTACCATATAAATTTGTTATCTAATCTTTTATGATTAATTTAACTTAAATTTGATTACTAGCCATAAGAAACATAAGATTGCAACGTTATTTATTCATACTAAGCTACAAATTTTTTTTTTGGATCGAGTAAAAAAAATTGCAAATAACGAAATAAATATATTTTGTTTTGGGAAGAAATTAATAAGTATTTAAGTTAAACGTAAACACCTTCATTTTTCCATACCAACTTCTACCAAACTTAAAATTCTATATATAATGGTGGAGTTTATATATATGTAGATGAGTTCAAGTTACAGTTAGTGTAACTTTATAAAAGTTACACATTTTTTAGACCATTGATTTTTATTAAATCCAATGGTTAAAAACACACTATTACGTACTCACCTCATCATCTTTCTAAAAATAAGTGATGAAGCAATAAATGAGTCTCCCCACCCTCAAAATCTAGCCAATCTTCTTCTTCTTCTTTTTCTTCTCTCTCTCCTCTACCTGGCTTGGACCTTTGTCCATAATCACGGTTAATTGGCACTCTAAAATTCCAGTAATTAACTAATTTCAATTTTTTGTCCATATTGTTGTAAATTTTGCTAAAAACCTAGTATCATTAGCCTAGATTTGGTTAATTTTTATATCAAATAAAAAAAAAAATCTAAGCAACTTTCTGAGTAAATATTGAGGATGAGAAAACATTGAACTTTTCTTTCATTGCTTTTAACAACGGAATAGAAGTCGTTGCCATGTTTTATCATTTTTTTTTTCTGCTAAATTAAACCTCTAGCACTTCCTTCATTCCCTTTTTTTTTTTACAAGTTATATAAATATTAGTGGGCTTCTTGTATTTGTTTCTTTTAGGTTATTATAACCCATCTCATAGATTCGTTGTGGGCACAACAAAAAGTTTAGTATGATTTTTGAAATAATATAGTGTATCTAAGACTCATACAAGCACGCAAAGACTATGCATGTACTGCTTGTTAGCCATAGAAATAAAGAAAAGTTTCATACAAAAGTAACAAAACATAATTCAAATTCAAAACTCATACTGAAGTTTTCGCCACCAAAGCTATATAATAGTGTTCTTTAATAGTTGGAAAGAAAAAAAAAATGATATTGTGCTTTATGGGTGGAAAGAAAAAGGGAAAAAAAAGTATGAAAAGAAATTAATAAGGAGAGAGAGCAAAAAAAAAAAAAAAAGTATTAATTAGGTATGAGGGGAAAAGGAATAACATTTAATAATTTTTTTTTAACCGTTAGATCTTCTAAAAATCTACGGTGTAAAAAATGTTTAACTATACAAGAATTTTACAAGAGTTACATCAGGTGTAACTTAAACCCATCTCATATATATATATATATATATATATATATATATATATATGTATGTATGTATGTATATATTATGAGAAATGATATGTCCACAATATTTTTACAACAAATCATAGGTGGCAAGTTGTTATTGGTTGTTATTGTTGAGGCAAAAAAGTAATCTTAGTGTTAAGTTCAAATTTGAACCAATAATAATTAACCACTTATGATTTGTTGTAAAAATGTTGTGAAAATATTGTGAACGTAACATTTCTCATATATTATATTCTTCCATTCTTGTAAATACCGTACAACATTTTGGTGTATTCTCCCATTCTCCTATCTACCCTACCTATCAATAGGTATGAATTTGTCTCTTTTTTTTTTTTTCCCTTTTTAAAAAAAAAAAAAAATTTATATTCAAATTGAATAGGTTTTGTTCATGGGTTGCATTTTGTTTAAGCTATTATTTATTTAACTTCAAAAAGAAAAATAAAAAATCATTCATATACTTAAATTCATGAATTCCGCATTAAAAATTGACAGGTGGATTAAGCCAATTGATAATATTCAACTTTTATACTCATTTGTTCTCTTTTACAAATAACTGGTTCTTAGTTTCCATTTTTTCATTTATGAATTGTCAAATTTTTCATACTCATTTTTTCTTTCCTACCAACAAGTTTCAATTACATTCTTACACTTTCATTGCTCTCTCTCTACATCTCAAAGTCAAAGAGGAAACAATCATGTATGTTCTTTCGTTCTTTTTCTACTTTTATTTCTTAATTTATGATTTGTGTTATTTCTTAATTTTAGATTTCAAATAGGTTTGATTATATTTTTAATATTAAATTTCAAATTCTTGTTTATGGTTTTTTATTTGTTTATTATTCTTCAAAGAAGAAAATTGTTTTATGTTTATATGCGACTATATATATAGAACTAAGAAACAATAATTGTTGAATTCATTCATATTTATGTTGTACAATGAGAAGAGAAAAGAGGGGCATTCTTCAAGCCAAGTAATAACCTTTTTATTTTCTTTTGCAACACCAGTAAGAGTTAAAGTAGCTTTATTACATCCCAATGGAACACTAATAAAAGAAATAGTATAAAAACATTCACAAATCAAAGCAACGTAATCTAGAATACCTAGTGATGAAGCTCAAAATCGTCAGTAAGCAACACAGTCCTTACATGCTCTCGATGAAATGCCTACAAAACACAAAAACTAAATACCTTAAGAGGAGTACCGGTGTGGCACCGACCAAATATCCTCCGACGGTCAAGTTAGAGAAATTTCTTGTTCACAACTCCAAAGTGTTAGAGCTGAGGTGAATTATACGTACCTTGCCTTGTGAGGGTCTTGGGGTATTTATAGTAGTGTAGGGCCGAAATTCATGCCTTAGTCAAGAAGCTCTTTCCTTCTAGGAGAGTAACTCCTCGATTTTGCGTATCTCTTTGAATCATTTTCCTTATATAAGTCTTCTTAATTAGGGTTAGATATGTAGCACAAGAATCCTCCTTACATACGTATACGTGGAGGTCAAGTAAGGTTGCAGACGGGATTTAAACTGACTTCTTCAGCTTATCCCCATCAGCTTGACACCGCTTATTTCTAAGGTCATCGGCTTGTAGGTCTAGGTCGTCAGCTACATAGTCGTCAGCTACATAGTCGTTAGCTTTAGGTTCGTCAGTTTTAGGGTCGTCAGCTTATGGGATGCAGCCTCCCATTGTTGTAGGCAGTTCAATTGGTACCATGGGATTCGTCATCTTAGCATTATCTAGGAAATTACCCTTATCAACTGCCCCTACTCCATAGCCTTGTCAGCCTTTCCTGGCGGGTTATGGAGTACATACTCAAGAAAGTCGTGACATCTCAGGCCGGTCCCCATTAAATGCTCGAACACGTGGCCTGAACTGATTGGCCTCGATCTTGGACGAGCGTGTCGCTTCGTCTTTCGTGCCCTTTTTCCCTATATATATCTCACCCCTTCTCTCATTTTAAACTTTCCAACATTTGCTGACTTTGAGAAAGAGATAGCGTCACCCCCAAAACTCATGTTCGTCTACTTGCCAGCTCCGTCAACTTTGTGGGACCGTTGCCTTACTCGAAGAACCTTTTTCCTGTAAGTTCTCTTCTTTTATTCTATCTTTTTTATTTTTCTAGTCAATACCCTTTTGTGAGGTCATCGACTTAGGTTCTTAGAATAAACCCGTCGTTTGTAGGTAGTCAGATGTCTAGAGAGGCGACGAGTGAACAATCGTCAATCCGTGAGGAAGCGGATTACGACGAGGTCTTCTAATCAGATTGTGAGCCAGAAGAGGGCTTATCCTGGTTGTCAGAAAGGGACACGTCAGCCCATTCTTCTGACGAAGAGGAAGGGAGTTGTAAAGAAGATGAGGTGAGCGAGGATGGGGATAGTGAACAGGAAAAGGAAAGAACCGGTGACAGGGGTGAAGATGAAGGTGACGAGGAGACCTTAGAGAGCACCTCAGGGGCCCCTGGTGACGGCCATCCTTTCATCCTACCCCTAGAATGGTCCGTCAATAAATTCTTGCCGACGATGTCAAAAAATGTCATAAAAAATTTACGGGCCCGTTATCAAATACCGGATGATATCCCAATTCGTCTCCCCGAGGAGGGTGAGAGATGCTATTCAGGACAAACCACAGACATTTGCATGTATGATGCCATGTTTACTGCGGGATTAAGACTACCGCTGATGGCCTTACATCGTCAGCTAACTAATTTTTTGGGCATATCCGTCAGTCAAATCACCCTTAATGCCTAGCGAACATTTATTGGTGCTGAGATTCTGTGGGGTCGTTTGAGTGGTAGGCACCGTCAGTTAACCCTGGACGAGTTCTTTTGGTGCTACCGTCCTCAGCATATTTCCTCGTCAAAGGGAATATATCACTTTTCAGTAAGGAAGAAAGTGTTAAAATTGGTGTCGAATATGCCCAACTCTAACAGAAAATAGAAGGGCAGATACTTCTTTGTAGAAGGGACTAACTGGGTATGCCGTCAGGAGGAGTGGGAGTCAATGCCTCATGGCTTCTTTGATAACACTTGGGCATATGTTAGGGATTCAGGTTGACTCCATCGGTTTCTCCACTTAGTTTATTTGTCTTATTCCTAACCCCGTCTTTTTCTCTTCAGCTAACGTTCGTCCACGTGTGACTACAGAGCAAGAAGATTTCATCCGTCGAGTGATATCCATCCCAGTGGACGAGAGAAAGTGTTGGGACTTGATTACCCTCGACGCCTTGCATTTGTATTGCGACGGTTCGGAACCGACACAGGAAGCTTGCAAGCTAAACTAGTTCTCCCGTCGACGTGAGTATTTCTCAATTACTTTCGTCACTTTCCTTATGTTGTTTCCTCCCTTCGTCTTCACTTTTTGTCCCTTGTAGAAATGGAAATGGCCAAGAAGAAAGAAGAGGAGAAGAAGGCCGCTGCTGCCAAGAAGAAAGAAGAGGAGAAGAAGGCTAAAGGGGAGGCGACATCGTCGTCAGTCCCCAAGTCTGTCGGGAAGGCGGGGGCCAAAAGGAAGGCTGACGGAAAGGACGAACGTTCTAGGAAGAAGGTGGCCCTAACCCCTAGGGGTAAACCCCCTGAAAATCAATTGCCTCAAAAAATCCTCCCAGGGGATAGGCAAGGGCTTGATGACGGCACCCGGCACCATCAGCCATGATCCCGTCTGTCACCTTCTCACTCATAAGGATTATGTTGTGGAGGTGACAGAATCCATTTTGAAAGAAGAGGAGATAGACTTATGTAATGAGCAGGCAACAGATGAAATTGGGTCGTTAGGGTTGTTTGATCTTACTCAGGTATACTTCCTTCTTCATGTCTTGACCTTTAGATGAATTTTTAGTGAACTGATGCCATTTTTGTGTCTTGCAAGCCATGGTTTGAATGAAGACCTTGCAAGATAGGTGCGTTGCAAAGGAGGGGGTGTTCACCCATTTGCATATGCGTATTAAGAACCTGATAGATGCACAACATCAATATAAGGAGGCTAGCAAAATTCTTGGTCAAGAGGTGAAGGAGCTGAAGGAAAAATTGGAGGAGGAGAGTCATCAGCGGAATTTGGAGGAAGAAGCTAAGCTGACGGCAAAAAAAGAGTTGAAGGGACTTTTAAGTCAGGTTGAAACGGCCAGGGCTGATGCTATGACGGAGTTTAAGGACTCTCAGTCCTTTATAGATGTCTGTGCTGTTTACTATGTTGACAGATTCGAGGACTGTTTGAAGCAGGTGAAGTTTGCTTACCTTGACCTAGATTTATCCAAGATCAATATAGATGAACCCCTACCTTCAACTCCGCGCGGGTGGTTCCATTTTAGAGGAAACTGACGAGACTACTCAGCTTAAGGTGGACTCAAGGGATGGTAGCTTCGTCCTTGCTCAACCTGCCGTCGATAAGCCCGTCACCTTAGCTCCGTCAGCTGATCTCCATGCCGGAACTCCTAATGCTGAAGATGCCTCCACGCCAGTTGTTACTTTATCTCCGTCAGCTACCCCTCTAGCTTCATGAACTTGAGCCTTTTTTATTGTAATATGTTTCAATGCTTGACGCCCGCTGTTTTGGGTCTCTTGTAAAAACATAATTTTATTTTATAGTATCAATCTTCATTACTCAATATGTTGCTTTATATTTGGTGTTCTTAGCATCAGCTATTTTTTATGGTGGGTTTTGTAAGGGACTCATCAATTTACTGACATCGTCAACCTTTGTAGCAAACTTTGTTGATGGTGTCAAATTCTTCCACATGGTGGATTTTAGTAGTAGACTCGTTCCCCTTGTAGACTAAGTAATAAGGTCGTCCACTTTGTGGATTAAGTAGTAAGGTCATCCACTTTGTGGACTTAATAGTAGGTTCGTCCACTTTGTGGACTTAGTAGTAGGTTCGTCTACTTTGTGGACTAAGTAATAAGGTCGTTCACTTTGTGAACTTAGTAGTAAGGTTGTTCACTTTGTGGACTTAGTAGTAGGTTCGTCCACTTTATGGACTAAGTAATAAGGTTGTCCATTTTGTGAACTAAGTAATAAGGTCGTCCACTTTGTGAACTTAGTAGTAGGTTCATCCCTTTTGTGGACTAAGTAATAAGGTCGCCCACTTTATGGACTTAGTAGTAAGGTCGTCCACTTTGTGGACTTAGTAATAGGTTCGTCCACTTTGTGGACTTAGTAGTAGGTTCGTTCACACAACAAATTTTTCAGTTTGTTTTTGAGTAAACTCCTCTTATTATCAAGAATGCATGCATAAGTACTTTCTAAGATGCTCGGTGTTCCACGAATGGTGTAGCCTTTGCCCGTCCAGCGTCTCTAAATGGTAGGTGCCCTTCCTTAGCCATGATGTTATTTTGTAAGGCCCGTCTTAATTTGGGCCGAGCTTTCCTTGAGTGGGGTCTCTGGTGGCGCCCATTACTTTCTTCAAGACGAGGTCTCCAACTCTGAAGTCTCGGTGTTTGACTCGAGAGTTGTAATGTTTGGCCATGAGGTTCTGGTAACGCGCGAGCCTTTGTTCTATTGTCGTCCTAACTTCGTCAACTAGATCAAGCTGTAGACGCATGGCTTCGTCATTCCTTTTCTCGTCGTAATTATCCACCCTGTAGCTTGTGAGCCCAATTTCTGCTGGGATGGCTGCTTCGCTCTAGCATGTTAGCCGGAACGGGGTTTCTCCTGTAGGGGTCCTAACTGTCGTCCTGTACGCCCATAGCAGGCTGGGTAATTCTTCTGGCCATATACCCTTTGCCCCCTCGAGCCAAGTTTTGATTATCCAAAGCAAGGATCAATTCGTGACTTCAACTTATCCGTTGGCTTGGGGATGGGCAGGCGAGGAGTAGTGGTTTTTTATCCCTAGTTGTGAGTAGAATTCTCGGAAGGAGTCATTGTCGAATTTCTTACCATTTTCCGAGATCAAAACCCTTGGGATTCCGTATCTACAAATGTGTTTCTCCAAACAAAGCTCCATACGTTTTTCTCAGTGATTGTGGCCAGGGCTTCATCTTCTACCTATTTGGTAAAGTAGTAGATGCCGACTATTAGGAACTTCAGCTGCCTTGCTGCTAGTGAGAATGGGCTCATGATGTCCAGTCCCTATTAGGCGAAAGGCCACGGAGCTGTTATTGGGGTCAGCTCTTCTGTCAGTTGCTTGCTAATGCTGTTGAACCTTTGGCGTTTGTCGCAGGTTTTGACATACGTCTGGGTGTCCTTATGCATGGTCGGCCAGTAATATCTAGCCCGAATTAATTTATGGACCAATGACCGTGACGTTGAATGATTGTCACAGATCCCTTCGTGCACTTCTCTCATGACAGAATCTGCTTCTTCGGGACCTAAACATCTCAAGTATGGTCGGGAGAAACTCCTTTTGTACAAGACGTCCTTTATCAAGACAAATCGGGCCGCCTAGACCTTCACCTTCCGTGCTGCTTTCTTTTCTTCAGGCAGGATGCCGTCTTTTATATAAGAAACTAAATGGGTGGTCCAATTACTCTCGGATCTTACCTCTTGCACCCTAATGACATCTATTAGTGGTGCGATTTAAGTAAAGGATAGTATCTTGTCAGGAATGCTCATGTATTCTGCGGATACGACTTTAGCAAGGTTGTCGGCTTGTTCATTTTCTCCTCTTGGAATTTGAACGACTTTTGCCTGCAACTTGTTTACTCTCTTTATTGCTTGCTCCAAGTACATTTTCATCCTTTCTCCCTTACATTCATAGTCGCCGTTTACCTGATTAGTGACGACTTGAGAGTCGCAATGAATCACCATGTCTACGGCTCTTACGGCTTTGGCTAGATCTAAACCTGCTATGAGGGCTTTATATTCTGCTTCGTTGTTAGTTGTAGGAAAATCAAGTCGAATCATGCATTCGATTTCGTCGCCCTCCGGAGACTGAAGTACGACCCCTACTCCACCAGCTTTTTTGTTTGACGACCCATCGGTGAACACATTTCATCGAGGATTCTTTACCCTCTGGCCCTCTCCATTGGTGAACTCCGCAATGAAGTCAGTGAGCACTTATCCCTTGATGGCGGTACGTGGGCGATATTTTATGTCAAACTCGCTTAACTCTATCGCCCACAAGGCCATGCAGCCTGAGGCTTGAGGGCTACTCATCGCTCGTCGTAAGGGCTTGTCGGTTAGCACAACCACGATATGGGCTTGGAAGTATGGCTTGAGCTTGTGGGCTGTCGTGACTAGAGCGAAGCCGAGCTTTTCTATCGGTGAGTATCTTCCTTCTGCACCATGAAGTGCTCAACTGGCATAGTATACTAGCCTTTGCACCTTGTCATCTTCCCTGACTAAGGCCGCACTAACGGCGGCAGGAGAAATGGCCAAATAGAGGAACATCTCTTCACCTGGTTGGGAGGGGGTTAACAACGGTGGTGAAGATAGGTAGGCCTTCAAGTCCTTGAATGCTTGTTGACATTCATCCGTCCGCTCAAAGGACTTCTTCAGTGTGCGGAAGAATGGTAGACATTTACTCGTTGCCCTGGATACGAATCTACTAAGTGCGGCGACCTTGCCATTAAGGCTTTATACTTCCTTCACATTCTTAGGGGGCGTCATCTCCATTATAGCCCGAATCTTGTTCGGGTTGGCTTCAATACCTCTTTGGGACACCATGTATCCTAAAAATTTTCCCGCTGTCACCCCGAAGGTACACTTGCCTGGATTAAGCTTCATGTTGTAGGAGCGAAGAGTATCGGAGGTTTCCTTGAGATCCCCTAGGTGATCTTCTTCCTTTCGGCTTTTTACTAGCATGTCGTCGACATATACTTGGACATTTCTTCCAATCTGCTGTGCGAACATCTTGTTCATGAGCCTTTAGTATGTCGCACCTGCGTTCTTCAAGCCGAATGGCATGACTTTGTAGCAAAAAATGCCTTGGCTTGTTAGGAACGAAGTCTTCTCCCGATCAGCTTCATCCATTCGGATCTGGTTGTATCCTGAGAACGCGTCCATGAAGCTCAACAGCTAGTGTTGGGCCGTAGAATCCACCAGAAGGTCGACCTTAGAAGAGGATAGCTATCCTTAGGGCATGCTTTGTTTAGGTCCGTGAAGTCGATGCACATTCTCCATTTTCCGTTACTCTTTTTTACCATCACGACATTTGCCAACCAATTAGGGTAGTAGACCTCCCTAATGAATCTTGCTTCTTGTAACTTGCGAACTTCTTCTGCCACCGTCCGATCCCTCTCTTGGGCTAAAACTATTTTCTTCTAGCGAACGGACGAAAAAGATGGCGACACATTCAACTTGTGCACTATGATTGATGGGTCGATTCCTGTCATGTCTTCATGGCTCCAAGCGAACACGTCCTGATTTTCTTTAAGAAAGGTTGGGAGTGCTTGACGTACCGTCGGGTCTGCGAGGGTGTCAATCTTGGTTGCCCGCTCTGGTTGGGAGTCGTCGAGGGGTATGTCCTCGAGCCTCTCAACGGGCTCCGTTGCTACATGACGTTCTTCTATGGTCAGGGCTTGGTAGTGGTTATCCATCTCCATCATGGCTATATAGCATTCGCATGCGGCCACTTGATCTCCTCTTAATTATCCTACTCCATTATTAGTAGGGAATTTTATCATCAAATGGTAGATTGAGATCACAGCCTTCCACGAGTTGAGGGTGGGACGTCCTATGATGGCGTTGTAAGCTAATGAACAATTGACTACGAGGAATGCTACATTCTTGGTGACTCGTTGAGGGTAGTCTCCAATGGTTACTGCCAAAGTGACGACGCCAAGGGGAAACACCCTCGTTCCTTCGAAGCCGATAAGCGGGACGTTAGTAGGAACCAGCCGCTCCCTATCAATTCCCATCTGTTGGAACGCGGGGTAGTAGAAGATGTCCGCCGAGCTGCCGTTGTCGACGAGAACTGGGTGCATGTTGTAGTCTCCTGCCTGTATGGTGACGACGAGCGCATCATCATGGAGGTGGTGAAGACGTCGTGCATCTTTCTCTGAGAATCCAATGAGGGGGTTATCAATCCGCGACATTTTAGGTACGGATCTCGTTAGCTGGATGTTCTGAACCATCCTGAGATAAGTCTTCCGAGCTTTCTTCGATGACCTGGTGGCCGCGGTGTCCCCGACAATCATCCTTATATCTCCTAGGGGCTGTCTGGGGCATTCGTTCTCCCGTCGGGGAGCTTGGTCTTGCGGTGGATCTGTCCTCTCCTTGCTAACGAACCTCTGCAGCCTCCCTTGCCTAATCAAAGCTTCTATTTGTTGCTTCAAGTCGTAGCAATCAGCTGTATCATGGTCATGGTCTCGATGAAAGTGGCAATATTTGTCCCTTGGCCTCTTATTGGGATCTCCTTTCAACTTACTGGGAAAAGTCAGGGCTCCTTCGTCTTTGATCTGCATTAGTACCTGGTCGATAGGGGCGGTCAGTAGCGTGAAGATCGTGAATCTCCCCGCGGGTGGCCTGGAGCAGCGATCGTCTCGTCGTTCTTTGGTCTTAGCCTTCTTTCACCCCCTATTCGACCACGTGTCTTCCTGCCTTTTCCTTTTTTTGGACTTCTCTTCTCGAGCCAACAGCGTTTCTTCCGCGTTCATGTACTTGGTCGCCCTGTAGAGCACATCTGACATGGTCTTTGGGTCGTTCTTATACAAGGAAAATAAGAACTTACCCTTCTGTAGCCCATTAGTAAATGCTGCCACGAGTATCTTGTCGTCTGCTTCATCGATTGAGAGGGCCTCCTTGTTGAACCGTGTTATATACAACCTTAGTGTCTCGTATTCCCATTGACTTATGCTCATCAGACACGCTGTGGACTTCTTGTATCGGTGACCCCCGATGAAATGTGAAACGAATTGAGCGCCTAACTCCTTAAAGGTGCTAATCGAATTAGGTGTCAACCTGCTATACCAGACCCTCGCAGACCTCTTCAACGTAGTAGGGATGGCCCTACACATAATCTCATCTAGAACTCCTTGAAGGTGCATTATAATCTTAAAAGATTTCAAGTGGTCCAAGGGGTTCTTGGACCCGTCATAGCTCTCCACCTGAGGCATGCAAAATTTTGGGGTAAGAGGACATGATGCCGTGAAAGGTGAATCAGTTCGTTGAACTAAGTCGTCAAGGTCGCTAGATACCCTTCCTCTGAGGGCGTTCATCATCACGTCCACTCGTTCCCGCATCTCCGTGGCTATGTGAGGTGGTAGAGTGTCAGAGATAGCTGGTCGACTGGTGTCTTGCCGTTCCGGTCTGCTCAGAGCGTTGCTACCCTTGGGTCCTTCATGGTTCCTCCTTTCAGCGCTTGTTCCTTCCTGGTCTTCCTCTTGCGTGCTAGGATGTGCATTCTTCTAACGTAACTGTTCCTCCAAATCGTGATTCTGTTTGGTTAGGCGTTCAACCGCCGCTGCGAGCGTTTGGACTTGTCTCTCCAGCACTGTGGTGTGCAGTTCGTCGCCCAAATTATTGGTTGTTGCCATCTATCTAGTGAGTACCATGCAACTTTTTGTCTCAGGAACAAGGTAATGGCTGATTACCGAGCTC
Source organism: Castanopsis chinensis (assembly GCA_032878915.1). NCBI lineage: Eukaryota > Viridiplantae > Streptophyta > Magnoliopsida > Fagales > Fagaceae > Castanopsis > Castanopsis chinensis. The sequence continues at coordinate 3,765,216 of JAVQMG010000086.1, forward strand.
CCACACACGACGCCAACTGATGAAGCTCAAAATCGTCAGTAAGCTACACGGTCCTCACATGCTCTCGATGAAATGCCTGCACAACACAAAAACTGAATACCTTAAGAGGAGTACTGGGGTGGCACTGGCCAAATACCCTCCGACAGTTAAGTTAGAGAAATCTTTTGTTCACAACTCCAAAGTGTTAGAGCTGAGGTGAATTATGCGTACCTTGCCTTGCGAGGGTCTTGGGGTATTTATAGTAGTGTAGGGCTGAAATTCATGTCTTAGTCAAGAAGTTCTTTCCTTCTAGGAGAGTAACTCCTCGATTTTGCATATCTCTTTTAATCATTTTTCTTATAGAAGTCTTCTTAATTAGGGTTAGGCATGTAGCGCAAGAATCCTCCTTACGTACGTATACGTGGAGGTCAAGTAAGGTTGCAGACGGGAGTTAAACTGACTTCTTCAACTTATCCCCGTCAGCTTGACACTGCTTATTTCTAAGGTCGTCGGCTTGTAGGTTTAGGTCGTCAGCTACATAGTCGTCAGCTTTAGGGTTGTCAGCTTATGGGATGCAGCCTCCCATTGTTGTAGGCAGTTCAATTAGTACCATGAGATTTGTCATCTTAGAATTATCTACGAAATTACCCTTATTACCTAGAAAATCAAAATTGGGATCCCATTGATCTAGTAGAATCAATGGCTAAGGCACAAACAATAACATTTTTTTTTTCCATAACCAAGATCCGGAGGTTTCTCATAGCCACAAAAGCTATTAAATGGGCATAGCTAGTTTCTGGCTTAAGTACTAGTGAAAATAACTAAACCAGTGGTGATATCGACATGATAGACCTTAGAGTCTAATTTTGTGTTATGTGTCAATTCAATTTCTAAATTTTGGTGCAAGTGTTTATTACTCATTGCAAAAATTGAGGAAAATGAATATTAGTCATTCATCCATTACTGTTAAGGGTTTGGTCAATTGGAAAAATGTGGAAGGAAGATAATGGATGATGACAGAAATGGAGAATTGGGTTGATGAAATGTCAGTTACTTCGAGGGTAACCACCTCCAAAATAGAGCAAGGATTAGGGAAAAATAGAGAAGAGGAACTTAGTTGATTCTATGCTTACCCATTCTCACTCAACAATCTTTTATACAATTACAATCAATCATGATCTTGCCAAGCACACACCATCAAACCAGTAACTACTAACTGACTAACAACCTTCTAACTAACTCCCTTAATTGCCTCCACTTCTTCAGCACTAGGGAACTACTTAACTGCTACAATGAAATATAACACCAAGCATTACACCTTGCACGTGGCTTAAGTACATTACAACTACAGGCACAGTTAAGCACACCATTAGGCCCAACACAGTCAGTGTCCTAACAATTACTTTGAAATTCGGTGGATTTATTAATTTTGAAAGACCTTTATTTATGGCGGTCATGTTTGAATCGTAATATTAATTTTTACTCATTAACCATATATCACCCATCCAACCAAAGAATATTAATCTAACTGACACAGTGATACCAATCAAAATGTGCCATACCATCATTCTCAAAAAAAAAAAAAAAAAAAAAAAAAAAAAATCAAAATGTGCCATACCATATGATAATGCTTGGCTTCAGACTTCACAGCCGCCAATACCAAATATTGTGAAAATGATGCTAGAAAACAATTTAAGCGTTTGTGTATCTTGATCCCTCCAATTCTCACATTTTTTCTTATCTCTCAAAATAAAAAGGAACTCTACTTGCGGCTTCATACCATATATATATATATATATAGACACACACACATATTGTAATATTATAATGAAAAATTGAGATAAAGTTCAATCAAACATTCAAATTGGATTCTAATTACATTCCAATTTTGTGTCAAATATCCTCCTACTTTTCTTTAATTTTTGATCCCATATATCTTTGGATTCTAACTGAGTTTCTATTTTGTACCAAGTCATTATATATCTAACTTCGTGTCAAATGTCCTTACATTTTTTTTTTTTCTAGAAACAAATGTTCTTGAATATATCCACGAATCTCAACTAAAAAAGTATAAAGTGCTTAATTAAAATTTATTATACATTTGTGTAACACTTTGAATGTGTAATACTTTGAACATATTTAAAACAATTTTAAGTCCCTAAAATTACTTCCATCCAATTATATTAAGATCTCATTTAAAACCACTTACAATGCACTTAAAACTAATAATTTTTTTTTTAACAAATATAAACTTTATTGAAATTTTTTATCATATTTTGAAAAATTAATTGGTCATATCCCATTTGAAATATGAAAACATGAAAAAAATTTATTGTACCAACAGAACGAAAATTAAGTTAAGTGACAAAATATTATATATTTTTTAGAAATAAAACAATCAATGATGAACAATTAGCATAGTCTAGCAAATAAAATCCTTACAAAGCTTTTTCAAAGAGTTGACAAAAAAATAATAATGACCATCAATAGCATTCAACTTAGGTATGAATAAATTATTTTGAATTTTTATAGAATATTTTTTTTGAGGATTTCTTTTGTACTTTTCTTTTTCTTTTTCTTTTTCTCTCTGCCTCGTACTTATCCAATGCACTTTTCCATTGAACAATGCTTCTACCATATAGCTCCGAACCTAAATTTGTTAAAACTAATGGAATGCCTCTAGCATAACGTATCGCACGTTCTGTGAGTATAGCATAATTCTCATAAGGTTTTTCTGTTTTGAAGGCATTCCAACTAAAGAGTCGAAGAGCTTCATTATGATCCATGCCCCTTACTTGGTATCTCAAGTCTACTCCATGATTAGCTAGCAAAGCTTCCTCTCTTGTCGTTATGATGATTCTACTTCCTAAACCAAACCAATCACAATTTCCAGCTAATGTTTCTAATTGGACCAATTTGTCCACATCATCAAGAATTAAGAGAATCCTTTTAGAGCATAGCCTATACTTTATCATATTGATTCCTCGATCCACGCTGCCAACCTGCGAAGTTCTTGCATCTCTAAGAATCTCGGAAAGAAGGGTCTCTTGTAAACGGACCAATCCGGATTCCTGCTTTGAAGTTTCCCCAATGTTTGCAAGAAAACAACTACCATCAAACTGATAAGCAATCGAGTTATAAATGGCTTTGGCAATGGTTGTCTTACCAATTCCATTGATTCCCAAAATCCCTACCATGCGTATTATGTCATTCCTCTCAATACTTAAAAGCGAATTTACGTCATGTACACGAGGCTCAATCCCAATGGGATATTTAGCAACATTGAGGTATGTACGATGTACTATAAGTGAAACCCTTTGAACAATTTCTTGGATATGTTCAGATTCATTCCTACAAAGTCAATAGATAAGAAGTATTGGTAAGTTAGATACTTTAAACATTGAAATACAAGAACATGATCAAGATATGAGATTTTAATTTTTCCCCGCAACAACTAACAAATGATAATGGTAGGCTAGAAGATAGGGAATAATCCTCCGCCTCCACCTCACACTCCTCATATATATGGGTTGAACACAAGTCCCTCCCTTTATTAGAAAAGCCTGGATTCGCTTTATTGGATCCTCAATCGGAAACAGGTTTCTATGTTACAAGTTAGGTTTATTTACTACTAAAATCTTTATTTTTATTTTGGAAAGTGATACTCTTCTGCCCCAGGTTTCAAAATTGAAAGTACTAAAAATGACAACAATGTAATTCCAGAGATGCAAGAGAGAGGAGGCTGCCAAAGCTACATTAATCACTGTGTTCCTTGGGGTCTAAGACTAGTAGGTGGGATTACAGATATATATATATCTCTCTATTAAAATCTAAACCAAAACTAAATTTAAGGAAAGAAACAGAGGAGCTTTGAAAATAGATTCGTCTCAAATCTGTTTTACTAATTATAATGAAATGATAAGTTAGATACTGAGAGTGGCTAATCCCAAAACTATTTCATTCTAGTTCAGTAAAATTAAATAAATAAAAAAAGATTACACAGAATATGAAATAAATAAATAAAATTAGCCCCTAAAATATGTGTATCCATCTTAATTCTTAAGTTGGCCTACAACAACCCAAAAAAAAAAAAAAAAATCCAAGGTTAATTTATTATATATAGTATCCTACAAATAGAATTGGATCAGAATGTAATTATAATACAAGAATGCATTATTATAATTGGAATGAGGGAAAAAAAAAAAAGTTGTAAAATGAAGGCAAGAAGTGGTTAGAGATAGATTTACCCTTTCGTAATACGCCAGCCGTCAGTCAAATTGGAAACATCAATTAGAGCATCCTTCCACCCCAGCATCTTGGCATCATCCTTAACCTTGTCTCTAAGTTCATCAAATGCTTTTCCAAAACAGTTTCTTTGATGCCTTACATCCGATGGATCTACTTTGAAAAACACTGGTAGAACAATTTGTTCTTTTGTTTTTTTGCAATCGAGGATCTTCAAAAGCTCATCCAAGCACCATGAGGATGATGCATAGTTTTTAGAGAGTATAAGGATTGAAATCCTTGACCCTTCTATGGCTTTGAGAAGTGAGGGTGATATTTCTTCTCCTCTTCTAAGCTCATCATCTATGAAGGTGTTGATTCCCTTTTTATGCAAAGCGTTGTACAGATGCCCAGTAAAGTTGTGGCGAGTATCTGTGCCTCTGAAACTCAAGAATATATCGTGAGTCCATTGATGGGTGTTAGAAGAAGAAGAAGAAGAAGAAGAAGAGGGTTCTTGGTATTCAGAGGTCATAGAAGTAAAAAAGTTGGAGAACAAGGGTTGAAGGAAAAGTAGAGCAAGTTAAGCTTATAGAAAATGAGAGTTGAGTAGCCAATAGAGAAGGACTTTTTTTATAGAGGCTTTCGCCTTTCGACACTTGAACTGGATACCGTGTTCCATATATAATAATAAAAAATTACGCGTTCCATAATGTAAAATTTACGCATTTAGAGGGCTTCTTGGCAACTTCTTCAACTTTTGCCGTCACTAGTATCTCTCTCTCTCTCTCTCTCTCTGGGTTTCTTCGTGATTTCGTGAGTGTTTCCGGAGAAATTATAGCGCATTCATGGTAGACCAGGTTAGTCAATTACCATTCCATTAAAAAGCTTACGTTTTGCGCGTGATTTAGAGGCCCTTTTATTCCTTTTAATAAGGATTAAAATTTTCATCTATTATTATTATAATGTGAAAAAATATTTATTTAAAAAAAAAAAAAAAAGATAAACTTTAGAAATAATCAGTAATTATAAATGTATGTTTGAAAGTGGTGCAGTGGTATAGGCTATAGAGAAAAGTTTTGAGTAGAAAACATAATATAAACGTGCAGAAAAAGAATGCTAAATTTTAGGGGTTCACTTAGTTTTTATTTTTTATTTTTAAAAAATTAGATTGTTTTACTTTTAATTGAAAGAGAAATTAATAAAAAATACTAAATTTTAGGGAATAAAAAGACAAGCCTAAAGGGAAAAACAAATCCTATATTTTAGAGGATCCTCTTATAGATAGTATATTCTATTTAAAACTTTTTTCTAACTCAATAATTTTAAACAATTGGTATTTTTTATTGGAAGAATATTATAATTTCTCCTGTTTCTGCTCTTTTTAATTTTGATTTGAGATTGTTTGTTGTTACTGGCTAGTCTGGCTTACAGTTGTAACTTTCAACTTTGACAGACTCTATTATATGTGTTTTTTTAATTGAGAAATATTGTATGCGTCTGTTTGGATGTAAACACAATTGCCAAGTTTGTTTGACCATCCTAATTAATAATATAATATATGTTTGTTGAGTGTCTGCAGTCTATTACATTACATAATATATTATAATATAAGATATAATAGTGTTATTTATTATAAGTTCTGTATTTTTAGATTTGGAAATGATGGTTTGAGTTTAGAGTAATTAGCTTAGAATTTATGTATTTATATATTATAATATTTGATAATAATTGGAGGTTTTTTTTGGTATTGGGTACGTAAATATAGTAGTTTACACTTGGTTGTTCAATTTTGTGTAATTTATTTTATTATTTAGCGTATTTTTTGCTACTATTAATGAGTCTCACTAAACTTTTTAGTACTATTCACAAGTCTCACTGTATTATTTTAGCTAATTTTTATTTTTGTCTACATTACTTTTAGCAAAAAGTTTTTAGTTTTAACAAAATAAACGGATCCCAAATGAAGTTTTTATTTTTTTAATTAGTTAGTTTATAAAATTCAATTATATTGGTTTCAAATTAAGGTAATGGGAAAATATCCCCAATTTAATGATTTATACATATTTTAAGAGGGGGAAAAAAAGTTCTAGAAGCCATTGCTCAATCTTTTGCTCCAAATGGTGAAATTTTAGATGCTGAACCCCTTAGAAAGGTTCAAAGATTTAAACTTAAGTAAATAGATATTGCTTCCTTAGAATTTAATTCTTGAGTAATTCAAGATCAATCACAAATGATTTTAATACATAGAAATAACTTACAACACAATGTTGTCAAGTTAAAATTAATTTATGAAAATTAAGTATATGTTAGTAAATATTTTTTTAAGACTTGTGTTATATTCAGGTTGGCCTTGGATTTGTTTTTTCTTTTTCTTATTTTTTCTTGTTCTTTTATGATTTTTATGCTTTAGAAGGAGATAAACATAAAATGAGAGCAAAAATACATGTTTAGTTCCATTTTTAATAAAGGTAGGTTATAGCTCTTTAACAGAGCTAAACTTAGGTGGGTAAAATGCTAAGTTTCAAACCAGGGATAGGAAACTTAAATATCGGTCAAACCATAAGAGGTAAGTTGTAATTGGCCCTTCTAGTTCTATTTAAATTTTAATTCCATTCGTTATGCTTTCATTAAATACTAGATAATACAAAATGAAAGCTAATTGTAAAATTTGAGGTTTTTTTTTTTTTATTTTATTTTTTTATTTTTTATTTTTTTTATTTTTACCCCAGTAACATGTATTTTGAGATACACAAACACTTTATAAATTTATAGAAAATTTTAAATATACCTATATGAAAAGTCTATTTGTTGTAAACTTGAACCATATTTAACTAATAATTAATTAATCATAACTTATTCAATAGCAAAACTAAGTAAGTAAATCAAATACAAATTTATTTATAACACCCACAATAAAATTGGTTGAAGGTAATAGTAATAATACATGATAATGTAAACGAAAATAATTCTTTTTCATTGTGACTGATCAACTCCATCTCCATAATACATAATGAAGGTTACAAAATCTTCATCATCTTGCAAGCCTCTCATCAGAGGCATCTTCTTCTTATCCATCATCTTCAACATTTACTATACATTCTCATTCTTCTATTTTAGTAACTTACTTTTTTTTTTTTAACCTTGCTTCTTGGCATTCACGTTTATTGGAACTATAACGATAATGACAAAATCAAATTATTTATTGTTATTTTATACTTTATTTACAATATAAAAATAAGAATTTTGTTAGCGGATACTTTCAAGGCATTCATTAACAAAATACTTTTAAAAACTTTTATGAAAAGGAAAAAAATGATTGATTGTTTTTTTTTTTAACAATATATTATATTTCTTGTAAAATTGGTATCATATTTTTCCTAAAATGGCTTATTAACTACCTCCAGATGTGATAAACAGAAGCTGCAATAAGTAGTCTTCCTATTGGAGCTTGAATAGTCTTTCCCTTCAACTCTTTGCCCCACTCAATGACTACATCCCACTTATTAAGAATTTGCTTCCTGAAACATTGTCCGAAAATATTCTTCCAAACTCTAGTAGAAAATGAGCATTCAAAGAATAAATGATCCCGTGTCTCCAATTGATTTCTACAAAAACTACATAGAACATCACCATTACCGTCATTTGATCAATTGATCACAAGTTGATAACCTATCTTTTACAACCAACCAATGAATAAAGGACTGCTTGGGAATGATTGCTGAATTTCAATTTTATGTGTGAATGAAACAAGTTTTTTGTAAATTTGAAATCAAAATAGCTAAGTCAATGACAAGAACGACTACAAACACTTCATTCATTACATTATGAAACTAGTGACTGTCAAATGCTTACCTGCACAAACTACTTCATAGTCAAATCTGAATTTGTCCCCAGATTTCCCAAATTGAACCCGAGATTTCATTTGCTTTGAACACCCGAAAATATGGCATGCATGTCTAGTTTTCCAAACTTGGATTAGATCCAAATCAAGAGGCAAACGCTAGAGCTAAGTCATGACATTACTGTAAGAATTTCAAACTGTTACTTTTAGTAGCAATCAAGAATAGGCTGATAAGATTCAAATGCTGCAGCCATCCCACCAAAGTTTGATCACAGCATATCAAGCAGTTAATCAAATACAATGTGGTGATTGAAGGACACCTTAACCATCAGAAAAGCTTGCAGATGTGATTTACCAGTGGTCAATCATTAGAAACTATGAAGCTCATGGTTGAAGGACACATCTTTTGTTGTGGTACTAGTGGTTACAGATTGAATGCCATGTTGCCACCATCACCATCATCACTGCGGCGCCTCTTGGTAGGCTGAATATCATTCATTAAATCATTGTGTTCATTCAGTACTATACAATCTTTCGGTTTCTCTTCATACTTGCGAACCAAATGAGCTCCACAACTTGTAAAGGACACTGACTTTGTAGAGCACCAAAACCTAACTTGCAGCTTGTCCCCCTTTAGCTCATTGTGTTCTGGAACATAGTAACGCAGCCAAACATGATCTGAGTTGGATAAATGAAATGCTTTATCATCTCCATATATTGGTAAACCATTACTGATGATGTTAACACTACAAAGAATATGACTGGGTACTCTTGCGTCCTTTAGTCCAATAACAGCACAAAGAGCCATTCCTATTATCTCCCCATCCACATTTGAAGGCTCATTAATATCTATTTCACATATATTGCTACTTGAATTCTCTTTACGATAACTGAACCAGTCTGGAATCTTGTTTCCCGGAAATATCATACCCAATTGATGTCCCTGTTACAAACATAAAAAATTTGGAGCATCATACCTTACAAAAATAAACCCCGGCACACATGCACACACACAGACATGCATCATACCTCACTACATGCATATGAAGTCATATAATGCAAATATGAATTATGCAGACTATTTTAATATACTAAATTATTAAGTTAATATGTAATTTAAACTCATTGCTCTATATGTCTAGGCATATAAATATATATATATATATATATATATATATATACATATAGAAAGAATTACCTCACTTAATAAAAGATTGTCCGCATCATTTCCTATATTCTGTAGCAGTTTATTGCATCTGGACAAGTCAATCCACTCAAGTGCTGGTAACTCGCATGTATTAAATTGAAGTCTTTTTGAAATTTCTGAAAAACTTTCCAATGATATGCACCCACTTGCATATACCTCTTCCATTTTTGGTGGAAGTACTTGAATATCTTGAAGTTTCTTACAATCATCCAATTTAAGGCACCTCAATCCAACAAATCTGCCAATACATGAAGGCAGGCTAACAAAAGCACTCCCTGATAAATTTAGCTGCTCCAATTTGGAGAAACAATCAAGTGTCATAAAGAAATCTGAATCTGATAGCACACAGTTTCCAATATCTAATACTCGCAGTCCCGGAAATACCATCGAGGAATAATCATCATTACTAATGCTTAATTCTGCACTGGATGAAATTTCGGATTCCTTTGTTGACACAATCGAGGGCATGGACTGTATGTTATCCCCCACATTTTTTGAAAACTTGACAAGTTTTGAACAATCTCTGAGAGAAAGTCGCTTTAGACGTTGCAATTGATGAATACTAATTGGGAGATTCATAAGATTTTCACAGCCATCTAAATTTAAGTCTTTAAGCCCAATGAGATACTCAACAGAAGAAGGCAATTCTTTTATAGGAGAACTTCTTAAGCCAATGTATCCTAAACGTTCCATTTTGCAATCAATTTCAGGAAAGTTCTCAAGCCCAGAGCAACCTTCGAGCATAAGACGTTCTAGAGATCTCAACTTGAGGCTTCTCGGGAAACTCCTGAGGTTAGAGCATTCGACAAATTTCATAAGTTTAAGCCTATCAAGGAAACCAACAGAATAGTGAACCTCAACTAAGTTTGTACAATTTTCAAGAGCCAGTTCCTCTAAATTTGGCATCATTGAAAGATCAGGGACTTTGGTTAGGAATTCACAATTAGAGAAGTCCATGATTGCCAAGTTTTGCAAATTCTGTAAAGAGAGAGGAAATAAATCAGCCCGAGCAACTAGTGTCCAACATATTTAGAGGACAGACTATTGAAAATAATAATTGTACCTTGAATCTATTATGCAATCCCTTGAAGAGGTTATTACGCATATTAAGAACAACAAGTCTCTTTCCATGAAAATTGGATGGCAAATATTGTAATGGATATTCAGGCCATTCCAGCAATCTTAACTCATTAGAGAGATAATTAGGCCCTCCAGAAAAGAGTGCATTGCGGTTTATAAACAGTCTGAGTCTTTTCATCTTCACAAAATTTTTAGAACTCAAGTGTATCACCTCTCTTTTAGGCAAATCTACCAGTATGCCTTCAATTTTATTTGTTCCCTAGCAAGAGAATGGGTAAGCATGCCAGCAAAAATAGATGCAAAAAATTAAAGCTCTCCATATTTAACATTTGCAAAAATTATAGTAACTTCAAAAAATTAATTGACAAAATATATTCACTTTGTGGAAAATAAAGAAATTTATTATGTCTTTGTCTCCCCTTTATCTTGCTTCTCCTTTTGTGATTTTTAAATGGGTAACTTTTTTTTTTTTAATGCCCAAAGTGAGTAACCACTTTCAATATTTCATATTTGACAGGAGAAAGGGTAACCAAATGATTTCATTTATTCTTCCTAACTAAGAAATTCTATTTAAACTGAAACACTCATGGTGCCAGCCGGAAAAAAAAAAAAAAAAAAAAAAAACACATTCCTTGGAATGATTAAGTATATATATTTCTTGAAAAATGTTTTAGATGTGACTCTTACCTTGTTTTCTTCTAGTACATGACGAACATCTTCATGAAACCACAACCTGCTACGCCCGCCAGGTTCTTCCGGTGATTCTCGTCGAACAATCTCTTTGCCCATGTCTTGCAGCAAGTCGTGCATTCCCAATTTGTTATTCTCATCAATAGTTACAAGAGACTTATCAATAAGCACTTGGATACCAATATCTGGAAAGAAACCACACCCGTCTAATATTTTAATGACATAATCTGCATGCTTTCCTTTGAAAAAACATGCAATGTCAAGGAAAATATCCTTCTCATTGTCATCCAATCCATCATAACTTATTTTGAGTATTTCTTGAATATTTTTGTTAGGAACTCTTTCGTACTTATCCAATGCACTTTTCCATTGAAGTATACTTTTACCATATAAATCTGAACCTAAAACCATTAAAGCTAGTGGAAGGCCCCCAGCATAATGTATTGCACATTCGGTGAGTTCAACATATTCTTCAGTAGGTTTGTCTCTTTTGAAGGCATTCCAACTAAAGAGCTGAAGAGCTTCATTGTCATCCATCTCTTTCACTTGGTATGTAAAATTAACTTCATGATTAGCTAGCAAAGATTTATCTCTTGTTGTTATTATGATTCTACTTCCGAAACCAAACCAATCACATTTTCCGGCTAATGCTTCTAATTGAGACAAATGATCCACATCGTCAAGAATTAAAAGAACCCTCTTAGAGCAAAGCCTATGCTTAATCACATTAATTCCTCGATCAACATTGCCAACCATTGAGCTTCTAGCATCTCTTAGGATCTCAGAAAGAAGTGTCTCTTGTAGTTGGACCAATCCAAATTCTTGCTTGGAATGTTCTCTAATGTTTGTAAGAAAACAACTACCTTCAAACTGGTGAGCAATCAAATTATAAATTGCTTTGGCAATAGTTGTCTTACCAATTCCACCAACTCCTAAGATCCCTACCATGCGTATGTCATTCCTCCCAATACTTAAAAGCAAATTGATGTCTTGTACACGAGACTCTATTCCAATTGGATGATTCGCAACATTTAGGTATGTACAATTTACTATGATAGAGACCGTTTGAACGATTTCTTGGATAAATTTACATTCATTCCTAGCCATAAAATAAAATTAAAAAAAAAAATTTAGTCACTTGGGTATTTTACACGTGAAAAAAAAAAAAAATGATTTAGTTACAATATTTTTCTTGTACCAATATCATCATGCATGCTACTTGTGTGTGAGATATATGATATAGAATAATGACGTAGAATGGTTTATGTAAGAGTTAAATGAAGATAACATTTTGGTATTTTTTGGCTAAAACATTGGGTTTACCAAATAGCATATAATCAATTTAAGTAATTTAACTATTTCGTCGGGCTGTTTTATCATGAAGAATATAAATCAAAAAGAGTTTTTGTTGTACAAATTTCTAGACTTTTGTAACAATAGGGGACTTGAACCTCCTTTAAAAGAATGAAATTTCCGTAACTTGGGTTAATTGATTTTCTTCTATAAACAGATACCTTAATCAAATTCATTTAATTTAAATTTATTATTATTTTTCTGGCCAAAATACATTGTTTGTCATTGATAGAGGTGTGTAGCGAACCAGTCAAACCGCCAAACCCGACCCCAGTGCCGGCTCAAGGCACGCAACTTAGGCCTAGGCCTAAGGCCCCACAACTAAAAAAAAAATTCCCTACTAAAAAAAAGCCTCATCACCGTTTGTAAAGACCCAAAATTTTATAAAAATATAACATTTTTTAAATAATTTGTACTTTTTTTTAAAGTAAAGTTAACGATACCACAAATGTTACTATAAATTTAAGTTTAACTTTAACTAACATGTCACCAACCACATAAAAAATTAATTCAAACACAAATAAATTAAGTTGTTGAATTTCATCAATTACAGTCATCATCACATTATATTGTGAACGTTTTGTAGTATCTTTAGTATTTTTCTTTTTCATTCTAACAAGGCTTCCAAAATAGGAGACCAATAGAAATTAAAACCAATTGAAACCCTAAAATGTTTCAAAAAAAAAAAATGTTGCAAATGTGTTAGATCATCAATGATGACTAATCTCCTCTAATAGTTTGAAATCTTAATTTTTGTAAACTAATATCCTACAAAGCCACGCACCAGATAATATTTATCTATCTCTTTCTCTTAAAAAGAATATATAAATTAAAATTTAGGTTACAACTGTACTTAACTATGCATAGTTATATATCAAAGTTAAAGTAAGTTTCTTTTGTAAAAAAATAATCTTTTTTCCAGTTCTTTTTGTTTAAATTTATGATTCAACTATGATATTCAATCCTCTGTATGAAATTAACCTTAGTTTAATTATTATTATTCATCAATTTCTGTATTTACATCAAATTAGTCTTAATTTAATTAGAATTATATAAATTTATTTAATTAATGTTTACATATAAAAATGCCTCATATAAAATTTCTGCCTTAGGCCCCAAATTTTGTTGGGCCGACTCTGCCCGACCCAACCTACCGGGTTGGGTCAGTTTTTAAGGGTTGGTAGGTTGGGTTGGGTCATGAAATTTTTTTTTTACAATGGGTTGGGTCGGGTTGGGTTTGGGTAATGAGATTTACAAATCCACCTAACCCGATCCAACCCACTTATATTTAATATATTTATTAATTTTAAAAAATATACTATATATATATATATATAATATAATTTTGTTATTTACTTTTTTTACCCCTCTTTCTAAATAAAACTCAATCTCTAAGTTCTTCCCATATAGTTTATGTTTGTTTGGTGTTATGCTCATGATTATTTGGTTATAAAGTTGCACTTATTTGTGGTGGGGTTATTCTAATACTCAATTTAATAATAATAATAATAATAATAATAGTAATTAAAAAAAAAATTGTCCAATCCATGGGTCCAACCCGACCCAACCTAATCCACATGGATTGGGTTGAATTTTTTTAACCCATCATGGTGAGTTTGGTTGAAAGAACTCCTCAACCTAACTCATGCACACCCCTGGTCATTAAAGTTCACATGTTAAGCATTCTTAGCTCATGATGTTTCAAATAAGCGATATTAGTCCTACAATTTTAAAAACAAGCTATATTCATCTAGTTTTGTTAATTTTCTTGTATGTTATTTACAGATCAAAGAGGTGAAAATTTTATAATGATTTTGCATTTGAGTTATTAAAAATTTACATGTTTCAATCACATTCTCATACCCGTATGTGTTTGGTACTTTCCCCAATTCAAGCTTTGGGCCCAACTATCAAATAGCTATTTGAGTGGTGCAACTAGTGCTGTTTCCTAACCAAGTTAATAAAGGTTACTTAAATACTCTTTGACCATAATCAGAAACCCAAATTTATTGAAAAATAAGAAAATTAAAAGCACAAAACATAGTGAAATTTTAGTTACAGCGGGAGCAGTGGTTGAAGTTTATTTGGGAGCTACCACCAAACTATTTAGTTCAAATGATACCTCCCCAAGACTCAGATTTTGAGGAGAAAGAACTTAAGGATAAATTTCTAACAAGTTCCCAAAAAATTAAAAAAGAAAAAGAAAAAAGAAATAAGAGATAGCTGGTAGCTTATTTATTGACCAAAACATACTTTTTGACCAACACAGACTTAAAAAAATAATTAATAAAAACAAAATCATTTTGCAAAATAACAAAACAAAATCAAAATCAAAGTAATTGCAGAAAGATGTAGCTAATCTCTAGATCCAGGATATAAAATGGATATAATTGTAGTAAATAGTAAGAGAAAAGATCATAGTAAAGTGTAACTAGGTATGGTTAGATAAGCATACCCTTTTCCTCTGGCTATGTGCCAGCCAGACAAATTAGCAACATCTTTTAAGGCTTTCTTCGAACTCTGCACCTTAGTTTTGTCTTCAAGTTGAGCTAATGCTTTCCCAAAACTCTTTCTTTGATGCCTTACATCTGATGGATCTACTTTCCAAAACACTGGTAGAACTACTTGTCCCTTTGTTTGCTTACACTCAAGGATCTTCACCAGCTGGTCTAAGCACCATGTGGACGATGCATAGTTTCTTGACAGTACAACCACTGAAGTTCTTGACCCTTCTATGCTTTTGACAAGGTTCTGTGAAATTTCTTCTTCTCTTTCAGCTTTAAGCTCGTCATCATCACCATCTATGAAGGTGGTGTTGATTCCCTTTTTATGCAAGGCGTTGTATAGATCGCCAGTGAAGTTGCAGCCAGTATCTTTGCCTCTGAAACTTAAGAATACGTCGTAAGTACATCTATGGGTGATGACAGAATTAGAAGAAGAAGAAGAAAAGGGTCCTTGGAATTGGAAAGTCATGGAAGAAAATAGCTAAATTCTCAAGAAGAAGAATACTATGATTAATTCTCGTGTTGGTGATTACTGATTGCTATAGACTATCGAGTAACAGTGTAAAACTTTTACAAAAAGAAAGTTTATTTCGAGAATCTGATGCTCATTGGTCCCACGCATCTCAAGAGAAACTTCTTGGGAGAAAAAAAAAAGAAAAAAAAAGAGGAGTGGTGGAAAATAAAATATAGAAATGAACCAAGGACTGAAATTCAAAGAGAGAGAAATTATTCTTGGAATAGCGCTGTGGCTTTTAGCCTTGATAAGTACCCTCGCAATATTACCACAGGTGATCAGTTGTTTGGTTCGTTGTAAGTCGTAACGCGACCTGGATATAGTGTATATTATGATAATTTGATATTAAAATTGTTAATTTATTTTATTTTTTAGAATAATATTATAATTTAAAATTATAAAATATATCACATTATTTTAATTGTATTACTTTTTTAAATAATGGAATGTTGTATTCTTATATTGAGATTAAATTAATGTAAAATTACAATAACTTAATATTACGTCGTAATGTAACATCATGCCAAACCAAACGCCCCATTCTATATTTGTTTCTATAATCAATAGTTAAATACACTCTAGAGCATCTTGCTTCTCCAAATTTTAGTACTATTTGGATAGTAAACATTTACATTTATCTTTTATCTCCTTATTTTTTTAAATATACTTTCTAATAAACTCTCTATTATTTCTTTATCCCATTAAAATATTCTTTCTTTATTCTTTCTTTAATCTTTCTATATTCTTTTTTTTTTTTAATCTTTCTTTATTCTTTCTCTGTTCATTCCCAACAATTATATTTTTCAAATTTCAAATAGCTATATTTTTAAATTATCTAGCAATAACATTTTTAAAATTTCCAATAGTCATATTTCTCAAATGGTAATATTTTTAAGGGATTTTTATTCTTAGTATTCTTTAACATATAATTAATTTCCTTAAAAAAACTTATCATTAAAAAAATCCACCACATGTTTGGATCAATCATTTTTTTTCTTATTATTCATTAATTTATAATTAGTTTCTTTAAAAAAAACTTATATACTAATTATCATTTAAAAAACGTCCACCACACAGGCATACACCACACGTTTTCCTTTTTTTTCTCATCCCCTTTCCTTTTTGGTTTCATTATCATCAAACAAAAAAATAAGAGAAATCACCCCTGCTTCATCACACTGTCACCACACTCTCGAGGAAGGCCTCCCTCACTCAAGCTAAGGACCTTTGCGAAACACACATAGAAATCGCTCAAAGAGAGAGAGAGAGAGAGATCACAGTTGCGAAGGCCAATGGAGATCATCCACTCATGCTATTGGTCCTTCTCCCCACCACCAAGTGCATGCGAATCTGGTTGGATTAGATCGGCTTTATCTCTCTCTCTCTCTCTCTCTCTCTCTCTCTCTCTCTCTCTCTCTCTCTCTCTCTCTCTAGAGAAATTATACTTTATCACCCTAAAATATGCCCCATATTACACTTTACAATCTAAACTATTCAAATACACAATATGCACCCTAAATTATGATCCTTGATACACTTTACACCCTGATATTGGTTTTACTGTTAAGTTTGACGGAAATATGAATCACATGACTTGCAAATATGTATTTCTTAAGTGACATAAATTTAAAATACCAAAAAACCCCTCTTCTTAGTCAATTAAAAACAAGGATTTTTTTTCGTGGTCTCTCATATGTGTCTATGTATCAGCCCCTCTCCCCCAAATCAAAATCCTTGCAACCTTAAATCCCCAAATCAAAATCATCTTTGGAATCACTACTACTACATCACTGTTATTCCTAGAAGCATTAGTCTCTGGACTTCATATTTTAGATAACTTTTGGGAAAACAAATGATCTAGATTTCATTTCCATGCTTGTTGCAGCTTATTATTTTTTCTACTATCTATATAGTTGGTAACGTAATCTCTTTGGTGTGTTTCAAGTAGGGGTGTGCATGGGTCGGGTTGAGGGGATTTTTTGACCCAACCCACCATGGTGGGTAAAAAAATATTCAACCCAACCCAACTCATCACATAAGTCCAACCCAATCTAACCCATATAGGTCGAGTTGGGTCGGGTTGAACCCATGGGTTGGACAAATTTTTTTATTATTATTAATAAATTGAGTAGAAAAAAAATATGAATATATTAAAAAAAATCCCAAAGATTAGTATCAATATAACTCCTTAAAGGCAAGCAACACTAATGACTAAACAATAATAGTAATTTACTAGGGTTTGTATGAACTAATTAGCTTTTATATGAGATAAGAAGAGCTGATTATTTTAAAAAATTTATTAATTATATAATATTATATATATATATATATATATATACATCAAATATATGGGTGGGTCAGGTTGGGTTTGGCAGGTTTGAAATTTTATGACCTAAACCCAATCCAACCTGCTATCAAAAAATTTTTGTAACCCAACCCAACCCACCCCACCAACGCCTAAAAACCGACCCAACCTGACGGGTTGGGTTGGGTCGGTTTTGGCAAGTTGGCGGGTTGGTTGCACACCCCTAGTTTCAAGGATGGGAAGTGTGTACATATGGATGACATTTGACATTTTTCAATCCTGATGCTTAAGGAAGGAAAAGAAGATACTATTCCACGGTATTAATAATTGAATTATGTACAAAGCTTTCAACTGAATTTTTCTATCATCATTTGCTGTTCTTTGTTGTTTGTGCAAATTTTTACAGCAATCCAGGAAGCTAGCATGGATGGTTATTCTGAAAACCATTACTCATTGCTCTATCGTAACAACTTTTCCTCCAAAACCATTCAGGAATTTTCACTTGCTATGTTGCAACATCATCGGCATATTTGAAAGTTGATAAATAAAATGTAATGGTGGTGAAGCAGTGATGGTGTCAAAGATGATTTTGATTCGGGGATTTATGAATGTAGGGATTTTTATTGGGGAGGGGTATACACATGAGAAAGAGAGTGGGAGAGCAGGGATTTTTTTTTTTTTTTTAATTGATTGAGAAGAAGGGGTTTTTGGTCTTTTAAGTTTGTTCCACTTAAGTAAATACACATGTGCAAGTCACATGTTTCATATTTTTATCCAACTTAACATTAAAACTAATGTAGAGATGCAAAGTGTAATAGTGATCATTATTTAGGGTGCAAACTGTGCATTCGAATAGTTTATGGTGCAAAGCATAATTTGCATTATAGTTTAGGGTGATAAAATGTAATTACTCATTTCTTCTTCCTTCTTTTCTTGTTATGATTCACTTTGTTGTTACAATTTGTTTAATGAGAACTAGATTGTGTTTTGTGCTTTGATTATTTGTCTTTGTTTAGAGACATTTGAGAGAGAGAGAGAGAGAGAGAGAGAGAGAGAGAGAGAGAGAGAGAGAGGATGGGATTGATAGGTCACAAATGCATTGACTCCTTGTGATGAATTAAGTTGATTAATTAGCCAAGTTATTAATTAATCAAATTATCATGCAAATTGCGTGGTAGCACAAACAAATCACCAATAAACTAACGTATGTAGCGGAAAATAAAATGACACGGTGATTTGTTTACGAATGAAGAAAACCTACACGGCAAAAACCGCACCGGGTGATTCAAGGTCACCACTCCTGAAACACCACTATTATCACAACAAGCGGTTATAAGTAAAGGAATCCCAGGTACCTTACCAACCTACAGTTGAACCCTTACCCCAATACCCAATTGGACTTGTTCTGTAGTGACAGTTTCTCCTTTTAATACACAACTCCCAGTACGTGACTAATCAATTGCGCGGATCCTAGTACGCGACTTCAATTCACCAACTAGAGAGAGTTGTTGGCAGCAAAGTTCTTCAATTCATCCACACGATGAAGATCAAGAAGATATTTGGTTACAAAACCCGATGATGCACATTACACAGTAAGTTCTTCACAAGAGAGATGAACTAGGGCATGAACTTTGTCGAATCACAAATTGCTTGAACAAGAATTTCTTAATACTTGTGCAACTTCTGTATCTTTTGACGGCCCTTAAAATAATCCTTTTATATGTCTAGGGTTAGAAGATAAAAAATCCCAAAGACATAAGTACGGATTGGAATCAAAACAGAACTTAGAATCTATTTTTCTTAAATCTCGACAGCTAGAGGTGTCGAGGTGCTGTCGAGCCTCGGAGCTGAACAACTTCTTAAAGCTCGATAGATGCATATGTCGAGTTAGGTGTCGAGCTAGGTGTCGAGCTTTAAAATCTGACACTTCTTCAACTTGAATCTTGGACAACTTGCATGGCTTTAATACTTGATCTTGAAACCTTGTTTCTTGAAGTATTAAAAACATCCTAGAGCTACCCAAATACAAGCTAAGTGCATTTTGTCAAAGGATAAGCCAATTACATAAAAACATGACATATATTTAAAATAAGATGAAACACATATGTCCTAACAATCTCCCCATTTAGCAATCTATGACAAAACCACAATAAACAAATGAATATATGCGAGAAGTCATAAATCACTCAACTCATATTCACTTGTTAAATACAATAAAATCTATCCTAAGATAAACTCTTGAAAAACTTTGCAAGAAGAGAGTTTATGGCAAGTAGACTTTGACAACCTGTATTTCTGAAACACTTTAAACAAAACACATTGCTGCATCTTTGTGTGAAGCAGAAATAATAGATTACATACAAATAAAAAATCATGTGTATAAAGATAGAAAAGAAACAACACATGCAGAGGTAGGTGAAAGAAACATACATCAACATATATATAAAAAAAAACAAGCACAATGTATGTAAAACTGGTCAAAATACCTAGGGTACAAGAACAATGTATCTCCAAAAAGAAGAAAAGAAAAAAAATACATGTAATCCTTACTACATCCCTCATAACAACACTCCCCCTATCAAAAATGTCCTATACAAGCTCTTCCCCTAAGAATGACTATTCTCATAACCCAAAACTACTCCCCCTTTTTGTCACGAGTGACAAAGGGTAGAGTGTCAAGTAGATATCTCATCAGTAGAACTAGCATCTCCATCATCATCATCCGAAGCATCATCATCATCACTATCATCATCCTCAGACTCAGAAGCCACAAGAGGTGGTAGAGGAGAAGCCTCAGACTAAGAGCCGTGTACTGGGATCCGCACAATTGGTTAGCCACGTACTAGAAGCCGTGTATTGAAAATAAGAGATTAAAGAATAAGTCCAATTAGGTATTGGGGTAAGGGTTCAACTGTAAGTTGGTATAAGGTACTGAAATTCCTTTACTTATAACCATTTATTTTGATAATAGTAGATTTTTGGGAGTAATGACCTTAAAATCACCCGGTAGGGTTTTTGTCGTGTAGGTTTTCCCTGTTCGTAAAAAAATTACTGTGTCATTTACTTTTCGCTGCATATTTAGTTATTTGGTGATTTGTTTGTACTGCCACACTTATTGCATGTAATTGAACCTAATTAATTTACTTGGCTAATTAATTGGTTAATTCATCACAAGAGATCAATACATTCTTGGCCCATCAAGTGATATCGGAGCAGGCATACTCGGATTAGGTTTTAATCATTGCTGTGTAATCCATTGACCCCTGTTGTGATGGAAACTCTTGATTGTTTTGATTTGCATGATCTTGTGTTGAATGATGATGATGATATTCAAGATGTCTATTGCAAGCTTTATTATTTTTGTATGAAATCTCTTGATGTTCTATAAAATTAAAAACTAAATTTAAAAAGGTCAAACTTGAAAAAAAATGATTTGATTGCAAAATTGGATGAAGCCAATAATTTGAATGAGAGTATTAAAAATCAAATTTCATCTTAGGTGGACAAAATTAAGAGTTTGAAAGAGCAACTAGTTGAATTTAAAACTGAAATTGAAAAATTAACTAGTGTCAAATTTGTTGTTGAGCCTAATCAAGAGTTGAAGCCTAATATTGCTAGGATAGACAGAGGTAAACAATTTGATGTTAATGCTGAAATTTCTAAACCTATTTCTAAAACTCCTCCTAAGTTGAATGAAAAACCTGAATTTGTCCCCATTTGTTATCATTGTCATATTGTTGGTCATATTAGGCCAAAGTGTCCCAAGTTGAGGTCATTGTCAACCTCTAAGGTTAGACCTCCTTCTAGGAAGTATAGTAGTTCGAAAACTACTCATGTTTGTCACCATTGTGGTGCTTTCGGTCACACTCGTCCTAATTGTTTCAAGTTGTTTCCCCATAAGCGTGTGTCCAATAGATCTCATCCTTGATCTAAAGGCTTTGTACCTATTTTTGGTGAGTTATTAAAAGTTTTAAACTTTTTAACTTAATTTTTAGGGGAATCTAATTCCTTTATGTCCTTTAGTAGTCATATTAGGACACGTGCTTTTTCATCTTCACGACCAAAGACTCGTGTTATGTGGGTGAGAAAAAAGCCCAAGACTTAATTGTCTTTTCTTGTTGTCCTCTACTTTTATTCTTTCTATCTAAAGTAGGTCTCTCTTTACTTAATTTCTTATCTGCTTTTGAAACCATGCTTTCATGCATCTGCATTTTTCTATTTTGCTTTCATGCATCTGCATCTTTCTCTCATGCTCTCATGCTTTTTGTCTGTTTTTGTTTGGTTGTTTAGTTTTTATTTTTATTTTTTTTAAAAATCAAAAAAATCAAAAATAAAAAAAAATATAAAAACAGCATGTATTTATGTACATTGGTACTTGTGTACCTTGAATGGCTAATCAAATAAAATTTTCTAAATTTTGTATCTTTTGTTGCTTAAATGAGCATTTCTATGCACAACTAAGCAAGTAAGCTTTGTAGCTCGTGTTTGTGATAAGTAAGGTTAAGTAATCTTTTGTACTTAACACTCGTATCACTCTTTTTGATGGAAAGGACTAGAAAATTCTAAGAGAAAGGTATAAATAACCATCTCACCATTGTTGCCTGCCAATCATGAAATGACATTTGTATGCTTCGGCATAGCAAAAATGCAATGTCAAAAAACTTAAAATAATTGGATATTTATTTTCTCTTTCTTATATGCCTGTGCATGATATACTTAATAAAAGAAAAATATACAAAGAAAAATAAAAGCAAAAAGATCAAAATACTTTATATATGATTGCGAGTATGTATTTTAGGAGATGTGGGAGTTGTAAGATGTACCTCGAAGGTGATAGTCCCCATCAAACAGTTTTGATCGTGTGTGAGTAAAATTGATTTACTTATAACTCAAATTGTCATAACTTAGAAACACTTATGCAATCTTACGATATTTTTCACACACAACACGCAATATTTTTTGCTACTTTTGATACATGTGTAGATATAATATGATTTGGCCA
The DNA here is from genome assembly GCA_032878915.1 of Castanopsis chinensis. NCBI lineage: Eukaryota > Viridiplantae > Streptophyta > Magnoliopsida > Fagales > Fagaceae > Castanopsis > Castanopsis chinensis. The sequence continues at coordinate 3,787,915 of JAVQMG010000086.1, forward strand.
TCACAAGATTTACATGTGTTGATGTATTCTCACTAAACTGTCTTAACTTGTTTTTAAAATATAAAATTGGTTAGACTTGTTTAGTGTGTGTGTGTGTGTGTGTGTGTTGGATCTAAATGCATGTCATTTTTCTTGTTGAGAGATTTTTTGAGAGATTAAAATGTTGTTTGGATCCTTGGTTGAGTTGCATGGTTGATTGCATTCATATATGTGTTTTTCTCTTCTTGAAAAATTGTTTTTAAAGCAATCTTGACAGCCCCTCGACACCTCTCGACAGCTAGGCTATCTATCGAGTTCTTCCGTTTTTTTATTATCGCAATCTCGATAGCTTCTCGATAGCTCCTCGATTTATCGAAAAAGTTTCTGTCACCTTGATAGATGCTCAATAGCTCCTCGATCCATCGAGCCCCTTTTTATTGTGGACATCTCTGGATAACTGCTCGATAACTGGATCTCTTCAAGCCTTTAAAGCTTGACACCTCTCGATCGATCGAGATACCCTTGCATGCATTTCATTTTTCTTTGTTTTGCATTTTTTTTCCTTTGTGTCCATAGCATCTTGTTTTTCTTTTTCTTACTGTCTTAACTTGTTTTTAAAATATAAAATTGGTTAGACTTATTTAGTGTGTGTGTGTGTGTGTGTGTGTTGGATCTAAATGCATGTCATTTTTCTTGTTGAGAGATTTTTTGAGAGATTAAAATGTTGTTTGGATCCTTGGTTGAGTTGCATGGTTGATTGCATTCATATATGTGTTTTTCTCTTCTTGAAAAATTGTTTTTAAAGCAATCTTGACAGCCCCTCGACACCTCTCGACAGCTAGGCTATCTATCGAGTTCTTCAGTTTTTTTCTTATCGCAATCTCGATAGCTTCTCGATAGCTCCTCGATTTATCGAAAAAGTTTCTGTCACCTTGATAGATGCTCAATAGCTCCTCGATCCATCGAGCCCCTTTTTATTGTGGACATCTCTGGATAACTGCTCGATAACTGGATCTCTTCAAGCCTTTAAAGCTTGACACCTCTCGATCGATCGAGATACCCTTGCATGCATTTCATTTTTCTTTGTTTTGCATTTTTTTTCCTTTGTGTCCATAGCATCTTGTTTTTCTTTTTCTTGCAGGTCTATAGTTCCTTGTTCTCCTCGTTCCCTCTATATTAGTTTTCTGTCTATCTCTGATTAAGTATTTTGGCTTTCTATGCCATTTGACAATCGTGCCAAAAAGGGGGAGAAATTTGAGAATTGAATGTCATTCTTCAGAGGGAGTAATAGACTTAGGGGGAGAACTTCATGTTAGAGGGAAAGAAGTTTTTGTTGTAACTAACTTAGGGGGAGAGTTAGTTTGATACGCTTTGATATTGATATATATATATATATATATATATATATTGTATATCTTTTGGTTTTGTAACCATTTACATACTTGATGTGTTGTTTCTATATTTGATGATGATGTATGTGTTTCACTCTTTATCTCACATGTGTAATGTCTTTTTTCTCTTTATACACATGTTTCTTATTTATTTAACTTGTCATTGTTTTTCACATGGTACCTTGATGTGTTTTGTTTAATACTTTTTAGAAAAGAAAAGTTAAAGCTAGTCAAGATTTTGAACCTTCATCTTGCAGCAACTTCCAAGATTCAGATCTTTTAGACTAGGCTTATTTATTCTGTAATTTTGAGTAGAATGTATTCTATGACATTCAATGTACTCTTGTTGTTTTGTCATGGATTATCAAAGAGGGAGATTGTTAAGGACATATTTTTATGTAATTGGCATATCCTTTGACAAAATGCACTTTATTTGTATTTGGGTATATCTAAGTAGGTTCAAGATGATCATTACAAGTAGTTAAATTGAAGACATGAAAATTACTCAAGAACTGCTCAAGAAAAGTGTAATCTGCAGGTCTTGATACCACCTCGACAGAAGCTTAATCTGTCGAGATTCATTAAAGCTCGACAGATGTCTCGATTTATCGAACTTACCTTACTGGATTCAAACTATAACCAGCAATATTTTTATTCTAAAACGCTATTTGTTTATGGGTTTGTATAATTCTTATTGGACTAGAAAAACTCAAGGTTTGTGTAAACCTATTTGGAATAGGAGATCCTAGTAAGCTCCTATTTAAAAGGAGGTGGAAAAAGAAAAACCTAACCTTAGAGAGCTTCATAAGATTTTCTTTTTGAAACCCTAGCCTCCTCCTACAGAAGAAAGAATTCTTTTTGCGTTTCTTATACGCCTTTGGATTCTGTAACTAAGCAAAATCTCTGGCACCAACATTGAAGATATTATTAGTGTTTTTATGTGATGCTGCTGCAAATCAAATACAACAATCAAAGGGTTGTTATGGAGTTAGTCACGTACTGAGATTCGTGCAAATGAGTAAACTGCGTACTGAGATCCGCGCAATTGGTTAGTTACGTATTGGGAGTCGTGCATTGAAAATGAGAGATTGTCACTATAGACAAGTCCAATTGCGTATTGGGATAAAGGTTCAACTGTAGGTTGGTATAAGGTACTGCGATTCCTTTACTTGTAATCGCTTGTTTTGATTATAGTGAATTCTCGGGAGTGGTGACCTTAAAATCACCCAGTGAGGTTTTTGTTATGTAGGTTTTCCCCATTTGTAAATAAATCACCGTGTCATTTAATTTCCACTGCATATTTAGTTATTTGGTAATTTGTTTGTGCTGCCACGCTCATTGCATGTAATTGAACCTAATTAATTCACTTGGCTAATTAATTAGTTAATTCATTACAAGGGGTGAATAGATTCTTTGCCTATCAACCCCTTTTTTTTCTTCCCTCTTTTCTTGTCTGATTCACTTTTTTGTTACAATTTGTTTTATGAGAACTAGATTCTATTTTGTGCTTTGATTATTTGTCTTCGTTTAGAGACATTTAAGAGACAAAAAATGAGAGAGAGAGAGAGAGAGAGAGAGAGAGAGAGAGAGAGAGAGAGAGAGAGAGAGAGAGAGAGAGAGAGAGAGAGAGAGAGAGAGAGACCGTGCTTTGAAGAAACAAAGAGAAAAGAGGAAGGGATGAGAGAGAATAATTTTTATTCAACCAGGCATTTTTTTTTAAGAGAGAATATTAATTTGGAGTTGCTACAGTGCTTTCCATGTCAAGAGAACTACTGTAGCAACTAAAAAAAAAAAAAAAAAAGAGTTAGAGAGGGTATTTTTTGTGTGCTTTTGCTCCAAAATTAGCTTTAGAGAGCCTATTAGAAATGCCGATATTGGAGGATGTTAGCTAAAATGAATTGACCTCTTGCAAATTAATTAGGGGTAAGTACACTAAACCCACCTATAGTTTGGCCCAAAATCACTTTGCCTACCCGTGGTTTAAAAAGTGTCACTTTATCTATCTGAGGTGTGTTATGTTTATTTTTTATAACCCACCTCTGTTAAAATTAGAGGTAAATAGGTATTTTTGCTCAAATTTTATATCTCTCTCCTCCCAAAACAAAAAATAGCACAAAAATGTAAGAGAAACCAAATCAAAAAGTGATATTGGTCTCTCTCTCAATTCACATAAATCTTGAAAATGAAGAACATACCCAAAAAATTAAAACCTGAAAAACAAATAAAAGGAAAAAAGAGATAAGAAAAGTACAACAATAGTGGTGATGAATTACTTGAATATTGAGCAATATATTGTTCACTGCTCTAACAATATATTGAGCTCGTGTTTCTTTGTTTTTGAATTTGAAGGGTTCACAGAATTGTTGTATGAGCATGGGAGCACGGGAACTCTCAAGAAGCCCAAGCTAGCTCCAAAGTAATCACAAGAATTACAATTGCAGGAAAATATATCATTCCTTGCTTTCCCAGTTGCTTTGATTCCCATTTGGTGATGCATTTTTGTAATACTTTGTGAAATATACCAAGGTTTTGAAACCCAGACTATTCATTGAACTGTAAAAGGGAAAGGTTCAAGATTTTTAAGGTTGAACCGAGATTAAACTGGGGTTGAACCGTGATGATGTTATAATTAATTTAATAATTATTTAAATATAAATAAATATTTTAAATTTGTAAATATTAGCAAAATTTACAAATAATATGTTAAAAATTGAAACAAAATACATAAAATAGTACATTATAAGGTTAATAAAAAGCTTAGCTATTGAATTAATACTAAGCTCTTAAATTTCTTTTCTCCTTTCTCCTAGCTGCTCCAATTGTGGGATCTCAAAAGTTTGTGGGTTTAGAGGGTCTTTCATTGTGCTTTTTGTTTGTGGGGTGTACGGACAACTATGTTGTTTTTGTGAATTTTGAGTTTCACAGGTTGATTCTGTTGTTTGGTCCATTTCTTGGATTGGGGTTTTAGTTTTAGCTTGTATTGTTTTTGGTAAATGTTGCATCTTTGCTCTTGTGGTATGGAATTTGAGGTGATGAAGAAAGTGGTAGTTTGACTTAGCTTGAGAAGATACTTGTACAACAGTCTCTAATTTTGGAGTTCCTGGTTAGTTTGGTGTTGTGAAGGAATTTAAGATTTTTGGGTTTTATTTTGAGGGGGGTAAGGTATTGAATTTGATTTTGATTATCATGGTGATGGTGATTTATGGGTAGTAGAACAGTGAAGATTGGTATAGAAGATACTAATAAAGTTATGTCTCTAGTAATGGAAGTTCTGGTTTTTTGGGTATGTTCTTCATGTTCAAGATTTATGTGAATTGAGAGAGAGACCAATACCACTTTTTGATCTTGTTTCTCTTGCATTTTTGTGCTATTTTTTGTTTTGAGAGGAGAGATACATAAAATTTGAGCAAAAATACCTATTTACCTCTGATTTTAACAGAGATGGGTTACGGAAAGCAAACGGAACATACCTCAGGTAGATAAAGTGACACTTTTTAAACCATGGGTAGGCAAAATGATTTCGGGCCATACCACAGGTGGGTTTAGTGTAATTACCCATTTTAATTAATTGCTCAAGTTAATTAATTAAATCAAATTACATGTAATAGCGTGGTAGCACAAACTAATCACCAATTATACTAAATGCAGTGGAAATTAAATTTGACACAAGTGATTTTTTTACGAATAGGGAAAACCACCGAGACAAAACCCCATCGAGTGAATTTAAGGTAACCATTTTCAAGATTCCACTATTATCAATTATAAGCAATTACAAGTATAAGAAATCTTGCCAAACCATTTGGCCTATCCCGAAATACCAACCTACAGTTGAACTCTTACCCTAATATCCAATTGGACTTGTATTGCAGCGGCAATCTTTCCGTTCGATGCCGCAAGGCTTTCTTACAAAAGGATTCCCATCCCCAAGTCCGAATGACATCTGGTAGCAAAGTGTTGACAAAATCCAACATAATAACCTGGCAATCTGGATGAATGCCATGTTTTTGGAAGTTCTCAAAGAAGTCTGTCTGAGTCTTCTCATCATGGAACTGAATGTGAAAAGGTAGAGGAGGATCAACAGAAGAAGATGACTTGGAACCTTGCCGAAGGTTCCGAGTCGGAGTAGATTTGCATTATTTGGGTGCCATAACATAGTCTATCCGAGAGAGAGAGAGAGAGAGAGAAGAAAAAACATGTTCAGAATAGGAAGAGAGAGAACGTATGGGTGAAAAATGCATGAACATGTGACGTGCAAAAATTAAAAGTATCATGGATAAAACCCAATCCAAACCTATCAGCACTTATAACAAATTATCAAGTACGCACATCTAAAATGTATGAAACATTGTTAGAATGCAATTTGGATGTAATGCATGAGCATATAACAACAAATCAACACAACCCAACCCAAAAATTTCACAAAAATCTCAAAAACCCCAAATTTTCAAAAAATCCAAAACCTAGGTCTAAAAAAGCATGAATGCATGAAAAACAAGTGATTGAGAACACTTACCAAGAGTTTGGAGCTTGATTTAGACTGAAGAACACGTGGGTGAGGAGATTTGAGAGAGAGAAAGAGGTTTGGGTTGAGAGAGAGAGTTTTCTATTGAGAGAAAAGTGAGAAAAAGAAATCTGAAATTGCGCCTCAACTATATATGGAAACTGCAGCTTGATGGATCAAGATAGCTATCGAGAATCTGTCGAGCACTAAATCTCGACAGATTATTGAGAATCTGTCGAGCACTAAATCTCAATAGATTTGAATCTATCAAGGTGCTGTCAAGGATCTTTCGACGGCAAAAATCACCAAAATGGATCGAGAATCTATTGAGCAGACACAATGCACAGAAATTTGGTTTGATGGATCGAGAAGTTGTCAAGATTCTATTGAGAAGAAACCCAGAAAGAAGAAACCCAGAAATGGAATCTATCGAAAGGAGTTTTTCAAGGGAAGAAAAACACGTAAAGATGAATACAACAAGCAAGCTACTCTAACAAAGATCCAATCAACATGTTAAGCTCTCAAGACATCTCTCAACATATAAGCATAGCATCCATAGATCCAAACACACACACACACACACATACTAAACAAGTCTAACCAATTTTATATTTCAAAAACAAATAAAGATAGTTTATTGAACATATATCAACACATGTATCTCCTATGATGGTCAAATCACATTGTACCTGAACATGTATTAAAAGCAGCAAAGAATTTGCGTGTTGTGTGTGAAAAAATAACAAGTGTGCGCAAGTTTCTCATATTATAACGATTTGAGATATGAGAAAATTTAATACACGCACACATAATCATAATTGTTTGATGGAGACTATCACCTTCGAGGTACATCCTATAACTCTCACATCTCTTAGAAACACGCTTGCAACCATGTTAAAAGCATTTTGATTCTTTTTGCTTTTATATTTTTTGCATATTTTTTTTGAACATATCATGCATGGGCATATAGGAGAGAAAAAAAATACCCAGTTATGTAAGCCAAAACATCAGAATTTTGCTATACTGTAGCACACAAATGTTATACATTATTGACAGATTTTAGTGATGAGATGGTTATTTATGCATTTCTCTTAGAATTTTCTAGTCCTTCTTGTCAAAAAGAGTGATATGAGTATGAGATATAAAAGATAATCTTAATCATACTCATCACAAACACGAGCCACAAAGTTCACTTGCTTAGTTATGCATTGAGATGCTCATTTACGCTACAAGAGACACAAAGTTTAGGAAACATTGTTTCAATGACCATCTAGGGTATACAAGTACCAATATACACAAACACACACTGTTTTTGTATTTTTTTCTAATTTTTTTTCAGTTTTTATTTATTTATTTATTTTTATATAAAACAAAACTGAAAACAAACATACAAAAACATGTTAGACATATAAAGCATAAAACTAGGCTGACTCAAAAACAAGAAAGCAAAACAAGCATGACATGCAAAAACAAGAAAGAAAGGAAGTGACTTAATCACTTAGAGCATTTTTCCTTCCATATCTTTGGAATTGGAGGAAGATCCTTTCCTAGAGTTGAACCTTTGTTCTGGAGGTGAGGGGGAAGAATTGAAACCGTTCAAGTTTGGAAGGAACATGAGGGCTTTGAGAAGATCTCCAAGAGGACCCAAAGATGGTGAAATCTGACCTTGACCACCAAATGATAACACACTATTGCTCTGTTGAATGACTAACCACTTATAGCAATTTGGATGAGTGTGTCCTGAAGTTCCACAGTGATGATAGAAATGCAGCTTTTTTGGTTGAGACTTCTTTTTTTTTATCGTTGTCTTTCTTAGTCCTAAGGTTTCTAATCTCTTTCTTTTCAACTGTAGGAGGTGCTCCTAGAATAGATTTGTCCTTGTCTATATTGCTCTTACTAGCTATCTCAGTTTTAGTTTCATTTTCTCAAGATTTTCATTATTAGCAGGTGAGACAAAAATAGTCCTACTAGAGGAGGCAATATGAGAAGAGTTAGAGAGTTCATACCCTAAGCTGGTTCTATCAGAAGCTGATTTCTAGAGGTTCAGCCTTTCATCCAGCTTTGCACTAGAAGTCCTCTCCAACTGAGCTCGAACTTGGAACAATTCTGCTTCAAGCTTCTTGGTTCTTTCAACCAAGAAATTGTTCTCAAGTCGCAGTGCTCCAATGATTTGATTGGCTTCATCAACCTTGGTAGAGAGCTCCTCTCATTTCAGCTCCACTTCACTAAGCTTCTTAGTAGACAGCCTATACAACTTCTCATACTTTCAGATACCTTGTATAACTTTGCATAAGGTGTATGGATGCCATCTTGTTCATCCATCTTCTCGAACTTGGATTCCACCAAGTCTTTTTCTTCATCCACTGCTTCTACGATCCCCTTAATAGGATCCACTGTGGTAGTAAAAGCACTCAAGATTCCCTCGTCATCACTGTCATCTGACTTAGTCTTAGGCTCGGTATCACTCAAGGTCATAGCAAGAGCCTTGCTTTTCCCAATCGACTTAAGATATGTTCGACATTCTTGTTTCATGTGTCCAAAACCTTGACATCCGAAGCACTTTGGTCTAGAAGGAATATTATATTGACCGCCATCCTTAGTAGCCTTCTCCTCTTTGTCTTGACTTTTGAATTGAGCAGAATTGGATTGTTACAATCATTATCAAAACCTTTCATATTGGCATTCTTTATGAACTTCTTGAACTGCCTAGTGATATAGGACTTCATCTTGGAATCTTCATCATCTGAAGACTCATCAATCTCATTACTATTGGCCTTCAGTGCCATATTCTTACTTTTGGTTCCTTTCCCAAGTTTAGTCAAACCCAATTCATAGGTTTGCAAGTTGCCAATTAGCTCCATCAAAGGAATGGTGTCAATATCCTTTGATTCTTCAATCGCTGTTATCTTGGCATGAAATCTCTCAGGGAGAGTTTTGATTACCTTTCTCACAATCTTGGGCTTAGGAATATGATCACCAAGATTGAATGCTGAGTTTACTATGTCCATCAATTTGGCATAGAACTCATAAAACGTCTTATCCTCCTCCATCTTTATCTCCTCAAAGCTAGTCGTAAGCCTTTGGAGTTTTGAATCCTTGACAACATTAGTCCCTTCATAGGTTATCTGGAGAATGGTTCATACTTCCTTTGCAGTTTCAGTTGAAGATATTTTCTTGAACTCCTCATTGGTCACCGCACTGAATAGGGCATTTAATGTTCTGCTGTTGAAGTTTACCGTTTTGATCTTGACCTCATCCTAATCAGCCAGTGCTTCTTTTGGCTTCACCCAACCAATTTCCACAGCTTGCCAAACCTTCTCCTCTAAAGACTGTAAGAAAATTCTTTTGCGTACTTTTGAGTATGCATAGTTAGTGCTATCAAACAAATGAGGTATAATAAGAGGCTGTCCTCTATCCATGACAAATAGGAGTCAATGGATCACATAGTAAAGATTAAAACCTAATGAGAGTATACCCACTCTGATACCACTTGTTGGGTTAAAATGAATTGACTCCTTGAAAATTAATTAATTACCCAGGTTAATTAATTAGATCAAATTACATGAAATAGTGTGGTAGCACAAACAAATCACTAATTATAATAAATGCAGCGGAAATTAAATTTGACACAAATGATTTGTTTACGAATGGGGAAAACTACCGAGGCAAAACCCCATTAAGTGAATTTAAGATCACCACTCTCAAGAATCCACTATTATTAATCACAAGAAATTACAAGCATAATGAATCTTACCAAACCCTTTGGCCCATTCTGAAATACCAACTTACAGTTGAATCCTTATCTTAATACCTAATTGGACCTGTATTGTAGCGACAATCTTTTCGTTCAATACACGAATACTAATACTTGACTAACTAATGATGCATAGATCCCAATACGTGACTAACTCTAGCAACTTGAAGAGGGTGTTGGCTGCAAAGTTCTTCAATTCATCAACAATAAATATCAAGAAGCTCCTTGGTCACAAAACCCTTGGCATAAAAATGCAGTAGCTTCTACAGAAAGAATAATGAACTAGGGCACTTTCTGCATGTACTTCTCTTTTGCGACAGCCTTTAAAATAAATTTTATATATGTCTAGGGTTCTGAGAAAAGAAACCCTATACAAATATTTCATCATGGGCCGTAAATCAAATCTAGAATTTCCGATTTTGTAAGTCTCAACAGAAATAGCTTCTGTCGAGCTTTTGTTGCGCTTTAACATTAAATCTCGATAGAAAGTCTTTTTGTCGAGATTGCTGTCGAGTTTTAATGAACAACTCTTCTTCACTTGTTTCTTAGTCAAATCTTCATGGTTTTAATATTTGACTTGAACAACATGTTTCTTGAAGTCTTAAACTCATCCTAGATTTACCTAATTGCAAGTAAAGTACATTTTGTCAAAGGATTAGCCAATTACATAAAATATATCCCTAACAGAGGGGGAAAAAAAAAATCCTAAGGCCTCAAAACATAAAGGGGAGGAAAATAGGTAAGGCAAAATCTTAGCTGTTGCTTACCCAACAAAGCAGAGTCTACAGCTTACTAGGATCTATTTTCAATTGTTTCGTCATGAGGGATATGTTTGTGCACCAAGAATATGCTATCAATGTATTATCAATAATCAAAATTTCAATTCTGTTAACCATTAGAAACTAAAAAAATTCAACATTTCTTGAACTAAAAGCCAACCAACAAATTTTAACTAGTAGGGTTATTTCTTCATTGTAATATTATTAATTAAACCCACATATTAGCCAATAAATAAAATATTATTTTTATATCAAATGAAAAATAAGAAAAAAGAAAGAAAAATGCTACGTCCACAATATTTTTTATAATAAATTTTGAGTTTCAGGTTGTTACTACTTGTTGTTGGTCGGCAAAAAATAATTATAGTGGTGAGTTCAAATTAAAACTAGTAACAACTTAACACCTAGGATTTGTCATGAAAATGTTGTGAATGTAGCACTTAAAAAAAAAAAAAAAAAGCAATACACAAAATTTCACAACGTTTTTCACGTTGGAAAACTTTTACTAGTTCTTATATAGGTTTACCATTAATATTACATTTTTACTTATCACTATTAATCTATCACATCAACAAGTGTGAAAATTTTTGTCAAATTTTTGTGTCTATTAGATTTCTAAAAAAAATCTATGTGATTTATTAGTAATTTTGCATATAAAACAAGATAATAGAGTTTAAATAATATTAAAAAAATAAATTTAAAAAGTCATTTAAATATAAAAATTTTTTGAATTCACTTTCACCTAAAGCCTCCAAATACATCAAACCGCCATGTTTGAACGTAATGAAACAAAATTCAGTGTATATATTCACGCATAGACAATTATATTACAATCGATCAGTGTTTTTTTATAACAACAATCCACTTCATTAAAAATAAGTGAAGTCTTAGTGTATACCCATAAAATGATCAGTGACTATGTGTTTTAGCTTCACAACAATAATAAAAATTTGTTCAAACCGAAAGGATTTATCTTTGTCACAGCTGTGTAAAGAATGATACATCCTAGAGACAAGCAACAATATGCAAATTGCTATACACGCGTGCCCCCTTTTTTCTTCGCTAAAAAAAATTCATATATATATGAAATCATTTGTCTTTTCTGATGCTAAGGACCTACTGCAACATGAGTTCAGTATGGCTCTACTGAACCAACAGACAATTCATCTATCAACCATTGAGTTGCTCGTGTGTAATGTAGCCACAAGGTGTTCAGCCTTTCCACCTCTTGCATTTGAAAAAACTAGCTAATAAGAATAAACAACAAAGAAAACTCATCAAAATTGGAAATCTAGTTCTCAACAGTGGCGTAACAATTTTAATTGTGTCCCTCCTTTCAACGGCAATCTTCTCTTGTGGTACTTGGTTCCCATTGTATTACTTCCATATCTAAAAGGACATTTTAGATTCTAATTCCAACTTCCAGGTTTGTGTCTTTATCAGAATCAGTTGACATCTCAAAGTCAAAGGCATTAGTGATTTAACAGAGACAGCGTCAAATATGGTTTCTATTACCTCAACTTTGATAGTGGTCTTCAGGGAATTTGTACCAAATCGGGAGCCCAATCGCAATGTCTAATTTTGAGACAATGCATAATATGACTTCACCAGCAAAATATGGCAATTTTAGCAAGAAATTATTATGTAGGTTTCCGCTCTATTGCCTGCAAATTGGGGAAAAAAATAAAATAAAATCAAGAGCAAGCAACATTCAAGGTCCAAAAGCACTAAAGCAGGAAAGAGAGTGAGAGAGAGAACAACCAGCAAAATTATATTGCAATTACTCACATAAAGCGCACCAATTCCCTACAAAAATTATGTAGCAATTGAATCAAAATAACTGATATCCCAATTAACAATTGGTTAATAATATGTTCCCAAGTGACAGAGTCTTGACACTAGTCTAGTTGCCAAAGGCCTTATAACTAAATTAGCATCTCTCCATTTACAAAGTGCTTAGGGGTTTAGGGGGAAAAGGGTTCGAGCTGCGGGGTTAGTAGTATGTTATAATTGTTTCTCAAAAAAAAAAAAAAAAAAAAAAACACTAGTCTAGTTATAATTGAGACTCATTGCAGTTGTTAATTAAGCTCATATCAACTTGATACATGTTCGATGTGAGACTAATGACACACTCACATAAAAAAGTGATTTTTAAGGTAATATTATTAAGCAATCACAATTTTTCTCCCAATGTTTTGTATAGATCAATTATCACATAACCTTAGAAAATTACTATAATCAAACAAAGCTTCAACCCAACTATTTGGGAAGTTGGAAGTAGTCACATTAATTTATTTTGAAAGATACGCAAGCACGCAAGAGATGAAGTGGATATCCATGGCATCTAAATTGCATCCAAAGAAATTGAATAAGTTGGGGGATCCAAAAGATATCTAAAATATATAACTATAGTCTTCAGAGGTATAGAAGACGTGTCTTGAAAATAAGGACATCACATACCATAGAAACAAGGACTTACAGTTGTACCAATTTGCATAAGTATGAAGTTCATCAGCATAAAATACATACTAAAGGATCCTAAAGGACAAAAAGATCAATTTTAGACACAAAAACAGAAAAATTTGAGGACAAAGAGTTTCATTAGGAGCTACTATATCTGATAGCTCCATAATATGCATGATGAAATTCTTTACTTTTTTTTTTTTAATGTAAGAAATTCTTTGCTTTTTAATGTATTGAAGTCATAGGCTTCGATGTCCACTTTTACATTTCAATGCTATAAAATAGCATGCCCAAGCAAAAAAGAAAGGGAAAAAGGTTCAACTAGAACACTATAACAAAGAAGTCTAATAAGAACATTTTACCAATTCAAACTTGAAATTCTCAATCCATATATGGATCAACCTCAAAGGTAACATAATCCTTATTTCCATAGATTAAGATGTATCATACTTTAATTCCAACCATAATAGAGAGGAGATAATCAATAAGAGTAACGGCAAGAAGAACGTGAAAATGGCAACAAAGATGCAAATGAAACATTGCACTAAAGAAGGTGACATACCTTACATAAAACGCGCGTGAAAGAACTGAAGATGAAGTCCTGTTTCTTTGAACTGATCATGATGTCCTCATTTTCTTCAATGGTGGATGTGAATTCAGATCAGATTCATTGCTTACGGTATGGGCCATTGAAGATGAACCCAAATCACACCCATCACTAATGGTTGATTCAAATACCAATCGGCCTAGGCCTAAGTCAGATCCATTTATCATATCCAATTGAAGCCCCGCCGTAGATGGAAACAAAAGGTGCCTAGTGTCATCAGGGACCAGAGGAGGCTGGCATTCTCTTACATCTGAGTCATCACCATAAAGGCCTCTCAAATTAGAGTCAATCCCATGATTTGTTATCTTCGTTGAACTAGGGAACGGAGGTAGTAAAAGCTGGAGAGGGTTGGCGGAGTGACATTGGTGGTGCATGTTTGATTCACCAAATTTTTGAGGGCAGATGCATTTTGTATGGACACCACACCTTTTTATGGTTGGAGTAATTTTTGGTGGATCATATGTAGAAGCGGTTTTAAATACAATTTCAACCTCATTCTGATCATATAGATTTAAGTCATCAAATGTCTCGTGGAATTCGCCATAAGGTGCAAAAGAAACCCACAGATGATCAGACTCGCCCTTTCCGTCAATTACATTTGCCAAAATATCTACTGTCTTTTCACGACATTTGATGATCAATCTTAGACGAAATGTGGGAACAAATCCATTACCTATCTGCTCCTTCAGCCCAAAAACAATACACAAAAGAATTGCTGGAAAATCTTGACCAACCCAAAATGAGATGTAATTTCCAAAACTTTGATGGTTGAACAACTTTGGAATCTCAGTTCCTGGTAATATAAGTTCATATTTTGGAAATGATAGGCCTGGTGACTGTAGAATCTCATATTCTTGGTAGTAATATTCTTCAAACTGCAAGCAATTAGCAAATTTAAAAAACTACAATTTAATAACCTAATAATGTATTTGGGAAAAATAACAAATGTGTTTATTTATGACACACACACACATATATATATATATAGAGAGAGAGAGAGAGAGAGATACCTTTGTCAATAATCTGCTTAATGATTGTGGATCCAACAACAGGCAATTTGTTCCGTACACTTTTGATATAGATCGTGGGAGACTTGGAATTTCCTGAAGCTGCTTGCAATTTTCAATTCGAAGTCCCTCTAATCTAGTAAATTTGCTGATTCTTTCAGGGATGGTACTTATATTGGTTCCATTTAGATCTAGATACTTCAATGCAGGGAAGTAATTGGGCTCTAATAAAAAATCTAATTCAATGGGATTTACATGGTCATTGAGATATAGATGTTTTAACCTCATAAATCCATATTCAGAAAAGCTATCAAAAGGATCGTGTGTCGTTATCAATTTGGTAGTACAAATAGATAATTCATCAAGTAGCCGCAATTTATAGATGGTATCTGGAAGTTCCATAAGATTTTGGCAATCATATAGGTTTAAACATTTGAGCATAGTGAGATAACCTATTGATGAAGGTAAATCTCTAATACCACTATGTTGCAATTCTAAAACTGATAAACAATTCATTTCTGGTTGAATATCAGGGAACTTCTCGAGCCTTGAGCAGCCCTCAAGACGAAAAATGTAAAGAGATTTCAACATAAGGCGACTTGGAAGAATGCGGAGATTTTCGCAGTCAGTGAGCTCCCAATTTTGAAGGTTATCAAGATATCCAATGGACTCATCAACCTCAACTAAATTTTTACAATGATGGAGGTTTAATATTTCTAAGTTTGGAGCACACAACTCAGGTAATTTTATAATAGAATCACATTCACTAAGATTGATAGCTTTCAAATTTGCAAACTGGATCCCCTGTAGAAGAAACAAATTCAAAAGTTTTCAACAAACTTTTAAATTAAATTTGAAAACCTTTAATTCATAAATACTAAAAGCATACCTGCTTGATTAGCGTCTCCAATGTAATGTGACTATGTGGCATGTTCAGTTGGACAAGTTTCTTAGGACAAAAAGTGGATGGTAAGGCAAAAGAATAAGAAGGCCAATCAAGCAATCTTAACCCACTGGGGAGATATGTTAGTTGTCCACAAGTGCGTACATCATCCACAATAAGAAACTTCAGATTTTTCATCTGTTTGAAAGCTTTAGCTTCCAATTGCACAGTTATTGGTTTAGAAGAGCGCAACACTATGCCCCGAATTTTATTTGACCCCTAATTGGAGAAAGCATTAGGTGAAACACATTGCAGATTAGAATTTGTCAAAAGTATTAACAATTTGAAAATAAAAATCAACAAATGTATATTTTCTTGAATATTAAATAGCAAAAATTCATTGCTTCTACCTTGTGGAAAAAAAAAATAAAATAAAAAAGATAAAAAAAAGTAAAGAAAAGAAGTTGTACCCTATTTTTAGATAGTACTTCAAGAGCATCCTCATAACACCATAGCCTAGTACGTTTTCTCGGCACTTGTGGCGATTCTTGACGCACTATTTCCATGCCCATTTGTTGTAACAAGTCATGCATTGACAATATGTTCCATCGATCAACAGTTATGAGACATTTCTCAAAAAGTCTTGCAATACCAGAATCTGGATATAAACTACAAGAATCTAAAATACTCATAACATCATATATGTTGCGCCCCTTGAAGAAACATGCAATATCAAGGAAAATATCTTGTTCAGTTTCGTCCAATCCTTCATAACTTATTTTGAGTATTTCTTGAATATTTTTGTTTGGAACTCTTTCATACTTATCCAATGCACTTTTCCATTGAATTTTGCTTTTACCATATAGATCCGAACCTAAAACCATTAAAGCTAGCGGAAGGCCTCCAGCATAATGTATTGCACATTCTGTGAGTTCAACATATTCATCAATAGGTTTGTTTCTTTTGAAGGCATTCCAACTAAATAGCTCAAGAGCTTCATTGTGGTCCATCCCCTTCACTTCATATGTGAAATTAACTTCATGGCTAGTTAGCAAAGATTTATCTCTTGTTGTTATTATGATTCTACTTCCTAAACCAAACCAATCACATTTTCCAGCTAATGCTTCTAATTGAAACAAATGATCCACATCATCAAGAATTAAAAGAACCTTTCTAGAGCAAAGCCTATGCTTAATCACATTGATTCCTCGGTCAACATTGCCAACCTTTGAACTTCTAGCATCTCTTAGGATCTTAGAAAGAAGTGTCTCTTGTAGTTGAACCAGTCCAACGTCTTTCTTGGAAGATTCTCTAACGTTTGAAAGAAAACAACTACCTTCAAACTGGTGAGCAATCAAATTATAAATTGCTCTGGCAATAGTTGTCTTACCAATTCCACCAACTCCTAAGATCCCTATCATGCGTATGTCATTCCTCCCAATACTTAAAAGCAAATTGATGTCTTGTACACGAGACTCTAGTCCAACTGGATGATTAGCGACATTTAGATATGTACAATTTACTATGATAGAGACTGTTTGAACTATTTCTTGGATAAATTCAGATTCATTCCTGCCCGTAAAAAGATAAAACATAGAGTTAGTCGAGTATTTTACACATGAAATGAAAAGAAACGAAAAAGAAAATGATATAGTTACAATATTTTTCTTGTATCAAATTCATTATGCATGTAGTTTGCTACTTGGCATGTGAGACATGTACGATGCATCCACCAAATCTCAGCTCAAGTAAGTCGACCCGCCTGATTGGACCGAGGAAGCCTACTGAAGTAAAGAATCCACATGGCACAAGTAGTCTTGAACGGGCCGATGTTGTCCCTACCTGCGTATTAACTGCAGTCTGACGGGGGTGAGTAAAGTTGTAAAGAGCAAGGATCTGCCACCTCCATAGTAATTGATAGCTGATAGCCAACAACATTAAAGTAGCATTGGATTGCATTTCTAGTGCATTGCATTTGCGTTCTTCTTTTTATTATTATTATTATTATTATTATTAAGAAGCACGTGAACGTGGGACACAGACCTACCAGTAGGTCCCGTGTACTATGCACGGGACCTACTTCCAAATTTTGCATTGAAATGTGTCACACTCGTGGGTCTCATGCATTGTGCACAGGACTCGCAAATCTATTTATTTAGCAACTTTTTCATTAAAAATGAGTCTCACGACACTATTCACACATGTAAAAATTATTTTGTTATAATATCTTCAATTTTTAGTTTTCAGCAAAATAAGCAGTATCCAAATGAACCCTAAATGCTAAATAACATCCCTACCTAGTGCTAGTGCTAGTAAGGAGTAGGGATAAAGGGAATTGCATTATCTGCATCACCTTGAACGTGAAATTTATAAACTGCGCCAATTCCTCTGCAAGGCTATATGACTTCAGGGACATTTTTTTAATTATTTCCAAAATATAATAAAATTGTGCTTTCTTTTCTCTTATTCATGGTGGACCCCATCATGAATATTAAAGGATGGAGCACCATATTCCGTACTTCGAGAGTACCTAAAAATTACTCACAACTCGGGGGTGACTTATTGTATTATCTAACAGATTAGTAAAATAGAAATCATTCTTTCCTCTCGGTCCACAACTAAAAACCAATACTCAGCTAAGCTGAGCAGAGCCAAGCAGCAAAGTAAAGTTGGAGCCGAGCCACATAAAAACACCCTCTCCATTTGTCTCTCCCTCTCGGTATATCACTCTCCTCCCTCACGATATCTCTTTCTCCCTCCCAATCTCTCAATTATCTGATTAGGCTAGGGGTGGGTGGGGTTTCAATTTTGTGTTCTTTAGATGTGGGGAGGGATAACGTCGTTGCATATTTTGTTATTTTAATTTTGGGGGGTTTTTTTAATTAACGTTTATAATTAATAAAACAAAAATTAAATATTAAAATAAGGTTAAAAGGATGCTGTTTTGGGAGCTCAATAGCAGCAACGGATGGCAAGTTATTGAGGATTGAATTGAGAAGGTTTGAAGCTTAGATTATTGAAATGAATGAATGCAAACTTAGAGGATTGAAATGAATAGAGATAAACCTTAGATAGTGAAATTTGCATTTTGGCCAAGAAATAATTAATATATATAAAATAATTTAGCCTAAAAACAAAACAAAATCAAAATCAAAATCAAATCAAAGTCATTGCAGAAAGAATGCTGGTTGACTTTGTTGTAATATGGCTTGACTTTGGAAATCAAAGTCGGTGACTTTGCTTACTTGGTATTGGAAACCAAGTCACACTTGTTGCTTGTTTTTCCGTGAACAACAAGGACTAGTAAACCAAGTTCCACTTGGTTTAGGAATTGAACTAGCCGACCTTAGGTAATATATGTACATGGGGTTATGCGGCTATTGTTTGAAATTGTAGTACATGAGAAAGTATAGTTCTACAAGACTAGTGCAAATATAATAGGGTGCTCTATTCTTTGTGTGAGAGAGCTAAGGGTGTATTTGGGGCTTGGGTCTTTGTGACAGTGCTATTGTGCTACTATTGTAATCTCCTTATTTTATAGTGGAACTTTCTTTGTTGCAGCCTGTGGATGTAGACAATTGTCGAACCACGTAAATCCTTGTGTCTATTATTTTTCTTCTCTCTTCTTTAATCCTTCATTAATGGATGTATTTTAACAAAAATTAGTACCAGAGCTCTAGGTTCGTTGATCCAATGGAGGTTAATACTTCTATTGCCGAGGTAGACGTAGTTAAGTTCGACGAAATTGGTAACTTCGGGTTATGGCAGAGAAGGGTGAAAGACCTGTTGGTACAACAAAGTTTGGTGAAGGCTTTGTATGGAAAAACAAAGAAACCAGAGAAGATGACCAATAACAAGTGGGAAGAACTCAAGATGAGGGCGGTGAGTACAATTCGTCTATGTTGGCAAATTAGTTTATGTGCGATGTCATGAATGAGTTGTCAACTACTGCTATATGGTTGAATTTCGAGAGCCGGTATATGTCCAAATCCTCCATAGATAAATTGAATATGAAGCAAAAACTTATGGGCTCAAGATAGTAGAGGGTGCAGATTTGGCTTAGCACATCAACACACTCAACCAAGTTATTAGTGACATGTTGAGGATCGATATAAAATTCAATGATGAAGATAAGGCGATGATGCTTTTGACCTCACTCCCAGTTTCCTACGAACACTTAGTTACAACCCTATGTTAGGGGAAGGAGACTCTGGAATTTAAAGAGATCTCAGGAGCCTTGATGGATCATTACCATCAGAAACATAATTCATGTGAGAGTTCTTGGGAAGGACTCATGGTAAAAGGTAATCAAGATCGTGGAAGAAAGAAAGACAGAGATAACAATTCTGCCAAGGGACACAACAGATCCAAATCCAAGAGTAAGACAATGAAGTGTTATAAATGCCAAAAGAAGGGGCATATAGACTGTCAAGAGTGGAAAAGAGACAAGGATAAAGACACAAGGAAGGGTCCTCAAAATCTGCCAACGTAGTGGCGGTAGATGCAGATTCAGATGGAGATTTGTGTTTAGTTTCATCAAATGTAGACCGGTTGATTGATTCTTATGTTCTAGATTTAGCATGTTCATTCCATGTGACACCTCATAGGGAATGGTTTAACACTTACAGGTTAGTTAATTGTGGTTCTCTTCTAGTGGAAAACAATCTTGTTTGCAAAGTTTTTGGAACAGTAACAATTAAAGTTAAGATGTTTGATAATGTTGTGAGGACATTAAAAGATGTAAGACATGTTCCAGATTTGAAAAAGAATCTTATTTCATTGGGAACCCTAGACTCTAATGGTTTTAGCTATAAGTCTGAAAATGGGATAATGAAAGTATTAAAGGGTGCTATGATTATGATGAAGGGACAGAAAGTAGATGACAATATCTACAAATTACTTGGCAGCACCATTGTAGGTGGAGCTGTTGCAGTTATCGAATCTGAACAGGATGATATACTATTTTGGCATATGTGATTAGGTCATATAGCTGAGTGTGGTATGAGAGAATTGCAAAAATGAAATTTGCTGGCTAGAATTGAGTTATGCAAATTAGATTTCTATAAATACTGTATTATGGGAAAGCAGTGTAAGGTGCAATTGAAAACTTCCACACACAAGACAAAAGTTAATTTGGATTATGTTCATTCTAATATTTAAGGACTGTCAAAGGTTGTCTCTAAAGATGGATCTTGGTATTACATGAATTTAATTGATGACTAATCCAGGAAAGTTTGGGTTTACTTCTTGAAAATCAAGTTTGATGCCTTTGAAAAATTCAAGAAGTGGAAAACCAAACGGGAAGGAAGGTCAAGTGCCTTAGAACTAATAATGGCACTAAGTACACGAATAAGGGTTTCTTGAGGTTTTGTGAAGAGCATGGTCTTAGGAGGCATTTTATGGTACCATGAACACCTCAACAAAATGGAAGAGCTGAGAGGCTTAACGAAATACTTGAAGAAATAGATAGGTGCATAAGACTAAATGCTGGGCTTCCTAAGGTCTTCTGGGCTGAAGCTGTGAATATGGCTTATTACATCATTAATAGATCACCTAGGTTTTCACTTGATGGGAAAGTTGCTAAAGAGGTATGGATTGGGAAAGAAGTTGATTATTCTTCGATGAGGATCTTCAGGTGTCCTACCTATATGCATATTCCTAGTGAAGAAAGGTCAAAGCTTGATTCAAAATCAAAGAAGTGCATCTTTCTTGAATTTAAGAAAGGAGTAAAAGGGTACAAGCTTTGGGATTCAGTTGCAGAAAAAGTGATCATAAGCAGAGATGTGGTCTTTGACGAAAAGTCCATGATAAAAGCTTTCAAAAAGGAAGATGAATCTCAAGTAGTGGGAGGCACTAGTTATAGCGGTAAATCAGTCGTGCAGGTGAACCTAGATGAAGTGGATTCTCAGCTAGAAAAGGAAGCTCACAGTATGAAATCAAATAGGCCTAAATGCAACGAAAGACCACCATTCGGGTACGGTTTCAAGGATCTTGCTTCTTATTGTTTACTAATTAGAAGCAAAGATCCTTCCACATTTCAGGAATCAATTGATAGCTTTGAAAAGGAAAAGTGGATGGAAGTTATGGTGGAGGAGATGGAATCCTTGAATAAGAACAAGACTCGAAAGTTGTCAAAACTTCTAAAGGGTAAGAAACCGATAGGTTGCAATTGAGTGTTTAAAAAGAAGGAAGCAGTATTAGATTTGGAAGGAGAACGATTCAAGGCATAGTTGGTAGCAAGGGAATACTCACAAAAACAAGGGATTGACTATGATGAGATTTTCTCACTTGTGGTTAGGCATACTTCTATCAGGGTGGTGTTGGCCTTGGTAGCACATCAGGATCTAGAATTGGGACAAATGGATGTGAAGATGACATTCCCTTATGAGAATTTGGAGGAGGAGATCTTCATGGAACAACCAGAGGGGTTTAGGCAACCCGGTACGAAAGATCTTGTCTGCAGATTGAAGAAGTCACTCTATAGGATCAAGCAATCACCTAGTCAATGGAACAAGAGGTTTGATTTCTATATGATTCAGATTGGTTATATGAATGATTGCTATGTATATGTTAAATTTCTTAATGATGGATCTTATATTTATTTGTTACTGTATGCCAATGATATGTTAATTGCTGCTAAGAGCATGCGTGAGGTTGATAAGCTAAAGTCTCTGTTGCACAAAGAGTTTGACATGAAAGACTTGGGTGTTGCTAAGAAAATTCCGAGTATAGAGATTCGTAGGGATAGGGAGGCAAGAAAGCTGTGGTTGTCTCAAAAGAACTATATTAGAAAGGTTCTTGAAAGATTCAACATGCAAGATGCTAAGTCTATAAGCACTCCATTGGTGAATCATTTAGATTATCTGAGAGTCAGTGCCTGAAGGATGAGAAGGAACTCAAAGAAATGTCAAAGGTCTCGTATGCAAGTGTTGTTGGGTGTTTGATGCATGCGATGGTCTGCTACAGGTGGGATTTGGCTCATGTAGTGAGTATTGTCATCATGTGCATGGAAAAACCTGGTAAACAGCACTAGAATGCAGTGAAATGGATATTCAGATACTTGAAAGGCACTTTAGAACATGAGATCTTGTTTGCAGGGCAATAGGGTGATAATTCAATGGTAGGATATGTGGATGTAGATTATGCAGGCAATATGGATGAAAGTAAGTCTACTACAGGTTTTATTTTCACATTTTCAAGCATACCTATTTGTTGTAGATCTACATTGCAATCTGTAATAGCCATGTCTACTACTAAAGTTGAATACATGGCCACAGGTGAAGGTGCAAAGGAAGCACTGTGGTTGGAAAGGCTAGTCGAAGAGCTTGGTTTAAAACAAGGAAGAATACAGTTGCATTGTGACAGTCAAAGTGCCATTTATTTGGCAAAAAATCAGGTTTATCATGCAAGGGCAAAGCATGTTGCTATGAGGTTCCACAAGATAAGGGAGTTGATTTTTACAAAAGAAATGTTTCTTGAAAAGGTTCACAATTCGAAGAATGCAGCTGATATGTTGACAAAGCCAGTTCCAAAGGTCAAGTTCAAGCATTGCTTGGACTTGATTGGTGCTTGTACCTTGTGATAGCACTAAGGGCTATGGTGGTGGTGACAGAGGCGTTAGTTCGTGAGGCTTGAGCCAAGGTGGAGATTTGTTATAATATGGCTTGACTTTGGAAATCAAAGTTGATGACTTTGCCTACTTGGTATTGTGTTGCTTGTTTTGCCGTGAACAACAAGGACTAGTAAACCAAGTTCCACTTGGTTTAGGAATTGAACTAGTGGACCTTTTTGTAATATATATATATATATATATATATATATATATATATATATATATATATGGCGTTATGCGGCTATTGTTTGAAATTGTAGTACGTGAGAAAGTATAGTTCTACAAGACTAGTGCAAATATAATGGGTGCTTTATTCTTTGTGTGAATGTGTCAATGGTGTATTTGGGCTTGGGTCTTGTAACGGTGCTATTGTGCTACTGTTGTAATCTTCTTATTTTATAGTGAAACCTTCTTTGTCGTTGCCTGTGGATGTAGACAATTGTTGAACCACATAAATCCTTGTGTCTATTATTTTCTTCTCTTCTTTAATCTTGAGTTATAGGGTGTATTTTCACATCAGTTTTGTCAAAGATGCAGCTCATCTCTAGATCCAGGACATTTGTCTCAAAATTTCTCTTTTAATTTCCCACTCTCTAGTCTAAAAACAAATTTTTAAGAAGAATCAAATAGAAGAAACAGCAAGTATATCCGCAGATCTCTTTTTATAGTCATGTGTGCGTTGCAGTAAACAGAGAGAAAAGATCAGGGTAAAGTGGAGTAAAATGAAAGCGCAAGAATTAGATACACATACCCTTTTCCTCTGGCTATGTGCCAGCCAGACAAATTGGCAACATATTTTAAGGCTGTCTTCCAACTCTGCATCTTAGTGTTGTCTTCAAGTTGAGCTAATGCTTTCCCAAAACTCTTTCTTTGATGCCTTACATCTGATGGATCTACTTTCCAGAACACTGGTAGAACTACTTGATCCTTTGTTTGCTTACACTCAAGGATCTTCACCAGCTGGTCTAAGCACCGTGTGGATGATGCATAGTTTCTAGAGAGTGCAACCACTGAAGTTCTTGACCCTTCTATGGTTTTGACAAGGGTCTCTGAAAATTCTTCTTCTCTTTTAGTTTCAAGCTCATCATCATCAACATCTATGAAGGTGGTATTGATTCCCTTTTTATGCAGAGCATTGTATAGATCGCCAGTGAAGTTGTAGTGGGTATCTTTACCTCTGAAACTTAAGAATACGTCATAAGTACATCTATGGGTGATGATAGAATTAGAAGAAGAGAAAGAAGAAAAGGGTCCTTGGAATTGGAAAGTCATGGAAGAAGTAATATACTGTGATCGATGGTCGTGTTGGTGATTGCTGATTACTATAGACTTAGACTATAAAGGTTTGAAACTCATAAATAGTTAGAGATCGATCGGCTCTCTGTTTACTTTTCTATCAGGCCTTAGGCATTCAGAAATGTAGGAAAAGAAAGTTGATTTGAGAACCTGATGCTCGTCGCATCAATGAAGCATTAGCTGTTGGTACCACACATTTCGAGGGAAAAGTGAGAAACTTCTTGGTTAGTACTTCGCCAAGTTCTTGGTTGGGTCTTGGGAGGATTAAAAAATGGAGTGGTGGAAAATAAAATATAAAAATGAACCAAGCACTAAGAATAAGATAAATTCTTTATTATTTTGTTGGTAGAATCGGGGGGAATTTGCAAGCTAACTAATGAGAAACAAAGAATATAATAAGTTAACGTAGGAAACTAAGAATTAGGCAAAATAGCATCTCGAGTTTTAGAAACTCGAGTTTCATTTTAAAACTCGAGTCCCACACACTCGCTTTGTGCTTGATGACATGGACCAGATTTTAGAAAATGCCACATAGATCTCGAGTCTGTAAAACTCGATTTCAAGGAAATCAAACTCGAGTCTTACAGACTCGAGTTCAACATCGTTCAACCACCACGAACCCAGGAAGAAAACCCAGGAAGCCAGGAAGGACGGAACGAAGAACAGAGAACGAAGAACGGAACGAAGAACATGAACCCAAGCCCGAACCCAACCCAGGAAGAACGGAACGAAGAACAGAGAACACGAAGAACGGATCGAAGAACACGAAGAACGGATCGAAGAACGAAGAACACGAAGAACGGATCGAAGAACGAAGAACGAAGAACACGAAGAACGGATCGAAGAACAAAGAACGAAGAACACGAAGAACGAATCGAAGAACGAAGAACGAAGAACATGAAGAACGGATCGAAGAACGAAGAACGAAGAACGAAGAACGGATCGAAGAACGAAGAACACGAACCCAACCCAGGAAGAACGGAACGAAGAACGAAGAACAGAGAACACGAACCCAGAAGAACGAAGAACAGAGAACACGAACCCAAGCCCGAACCCACGAAGAACGGAACGAAGAAGAAACCCAGAATGAAGATGAAGCCCGAACCAGGAAGAACGGAACGAAGAAGAAAAGCAGAAACCCAGAACGATGATGATGAAGAAAAGAAGAAGAAACCCAGAACGGAAGATGATGAAGAAGAAGGATGAGGGAAAAACGGTAGAGTAGAGTTTTATGATAGAACTCGAGTATCTAACACTCGAGTTCCCGTGAAATGTGGAACTCGTGTTTTAGAAACTCGAGTTCTACGTGGAACCCATTCCACATCACCTTCTGCCCGCTTAAGTCTCGAGTTTTGGAAACTCGAATTCGGCTTTGATCTCGAGTTTTTAAAACTCGAGATGCTAGTTTCCCACTTTCTTTTGTAACTGCACAATTAACAATATTCTTAAAAAATTAACGTTAAATGGAAAAAAAATTCGGTAGAATCGTATAAAAAAGTTGAAGGATAAAGTCTTTGTTAATTTGTTGATGTTATTATTTAATTGAGAGAAAATTTGAAAGGACATTTTGGACCATTTTGTTGATTTTATAATGAAACTAACTTGCTTGGTAATATATATGTTTGTGTGTGATTAAAATGAGTTAAAGTTACATTTAGTGTAATTTTTGCAATTACACATTTACAACTAAAAAACATTACTATCTAATGAGTCTAAAATCAATAGGGTGGACTGCCTCATTAGTAGGCCATCAAAGTAAAAGAAGTAGCCATTAAAGCACATTCAATGCATTGAAAGACAACCATTAATCGTCAGCCTTAACCTACCATCAATATAATAACCATTACACATGAAGCAATAATCGCCTCCAATTATATACAACAGCTACCTGAATCACCTATAAAAGGGACAATTTGACTCAATTGCTAATGTATGAGAAAAAAGACTACAAAACATCATCTATATACAAAATACATAGGTTGATATTGATTGAAGCAATTGAAGCTCCCCTACTAAGCACAATTCGGTGGTCTTTTTAATCGACTCTATTTTTCTTGCAAATCTTAAAGGACCTTTAAAAGTTCCGGATTGGATGAGTTATCCAACGGATGATTTTTGACATCATCATTAATATCAAGAAATAACTAGGCACAAATAACTAGGCATCATTAACGGATGATTTTTGGCATCAATATTTGTTTGAATTAAAACATGTGTACAATAAAACACTACCATAAACTTCGTAATAATAAATCATTTGAAAAAAAATCAAAACTTAGAATAAGTATAGATATTTGATTGGAGTTGTGATTCCATTTTTTTTTTTTTTTTTATTTATGAACAACAAATTTTTATTACAAAGAAAAAAACTCCAAACAGAGAAAACACAGTAAAACGAAAGGAGATTATACAGCAAAAAGAAAATTAGCCTTCACCTTAATAACATTACCAAAACAAGGGGGGCAGTTTGTAACATCAAAAGAACCTACAAAATTATTAAGAAGAGACCATCTTGCTAGAGTATGAGCTGCGATATTTGCCTTCTTAGGGACCAAACAAACTATTGGATTAGGTAGAGACTCTAATGCTATAATAGTCTCTTGAGTAATTGTTTTAATCCTCCTTAGGACCTCCTGGCAATGCTTAGAAACGGAGTTAAGGCAAATGTTAGTTTTTAATCCTTGTAAACTAGATTGTTTAACCTAATTAATTAACCAAGTGAATACTTATGTTTATTATTCAAATCTAGGTCAAACAAACATATATCATATATGTAAAGCAATGGAAATATAAACAACACAATGAAATGATTACCCAAGGAAAACCAAACCTGTAAAAAACCTAGGAAGAATTTAACCTAGCTATCCACAAGATAAAAAGCAAATTCACTAGAAATAATTGAAGTTTACAATAAGACTTAGACCACTAATATCCTATTACTACTACACATAGAATTCACTACCACGACCCTATGATAGCTTCGAGTCCACAGACTACTTCTTTCCTTAACCTTTCCAACACAAGCAATACCACTTGTGACTTTGAGACTCCACTCAAAAGTTTATCAACAAAAACTCTCCTGTTTATGACTCCAAGACCACCCTTGAAGGTGTAGATCATCAACACCTTTGATGACTAGAGAAGGCAGCAACTTCTTCAACACCAGGTCTTGAGATTCTTCAAAGAATAACACCAGTAAAAGAGATAAGAGAGCTTTTTAGGTACAAAACCCTAGGTACAAAAAGAGGCACACTCTTCTCTCTCTAAAAAAGCCTTATAAAAATGTGCTTAAAGTTTCCTTTATATACTAAAAGAAGTAGATCTAAAATCCTAATCCTTTTTAGGCTTGAACTGTTGTTTGAGCTTAATTAAAATTCTGCAGACCCGCATTTCGATCGGTCGAGCCTATCTTTCGATTGGTCAAACCAAGCAAGTTTTGAATTATTCTTTCTATAACTTGTAAGTTCTTGAATCTTGACTTGTATCACCTTGAGCATTGTCTAATAATACATATAGACTCTAGGATCTATATCTAGACAAGTTTGTGTTCATTGTTTGCCAATTATTCTAAAACTAGTTGCAGACCCACGTGATGCATGGGAATATACAACTATTTTGTAACGTAGTGTAATAAATTATTTATTTTATAAAACGTATTAGAGATTATTTCTAAAATTGTTTTTCATATCTCCATCTCTACAAATATATCATTCTATTATTTTGCCTTTTTTTTTTTTTGAAAAATTTAGGTGCATTCGATTGATATTATTCCTTTTTTTTTTTTTTTTTTTTTTTGAGAATAAAGATAGAAATACAATTTTTTTTTCAAGTGATTTATATTATTCAAACTTTTGCATAGTGTGTTATGTTTTTTTTTTCTACAACTAAAATTTTTAAGTTCCGAAATTAATTGTTTGAATTTCTCATTCTCTTAAAAAGATTATCATGATAACCAACTCTCATCACAAATTTATAATGGATATTAGTCAAATAATTTATAGAAACATTCAAATACATATTCATCTCACTTCTAAAATATCTAAAAATAATTCAAACCAATTCTATAAGAGGGATAGAGAGTATATGTGATATTATTCCTTTTTTTTTTTTTTTTTTTGAGATAAAAGATAGAAATACTATTTTTTTCAATTGATCTATATTATTCAAACTTTTGTATAGTGTGTTATGATTTTTTTTTCTACAACTAAAATTTTTAAGTTCCAAAATTAATTATTTGAATTTCTCATTCTCTTAAAAAGATTATCATGATAACCAAATCTCATCACAAATTTAAACTGGATATTACTCAAATGATTCATAGAAATATTCAAATACATAGTCATCTCACTTCTAAAATATCTAAAAAATTAATTCAAACCAAAACTATAAGAGTGATAGAGAGTACATGTGATAAATAACTCAAACAACACACCACCAAAGTGTACCATCCAGAAGTAGAGACACACAAAAAAAATTCATCAATCTAAATTAGAGTTGCAAGGAAAAAATTAATAATAGAGAGAGAGAGAGAGAACAATCACCTTTTTTGGAAGAGAATGTGAGACAAATAACAAAATTATGTAAAAGAAGATGAGTAGAAGATTCAAAAGAAAATGTAAAGTTGTAAACACCAAATTATCTAAGTCATGCTATGTAATAGAATAACATTAAATAATTCTGTAATTTCATAGGATAATATGTAACAAATAAAGAAAATAAAATTAAAAAGATGAAAAATTAAAATATAATCAAATCATATCAACCTAAAGTAGAGTCAAACATAAAAATTCACCAATCTAAAGAATTAAACATCCACCAAAAGAAAGAATATATATATATATATATATATATAGAGAGAGAGAGAGAGAGAGAGAGAGAGAGAGAGAGAGAGAGAGAGAGAGAGAGAGAGAGAGAGAGAGTATTCACCTTTTTGTGCGAGCAAAATATGGATTGAATGGAAGAGAAAATAACAATTTTTTATAGTAAAAAAAATGGGGAGAAGAAGAGTCAAAATAAAAAGAAGATGAATGGATAGAGAAATTGTAAGGTTAAGAAAATATTACGGTAAATGAACAACCAATGAAGATATAATTATGCTTGATGTTGAATATTTGGTGTAATGTCTTCTTTTTTTACTTTTTTTTGGGAAGGGAGGGCAGTTGGTTTTAATGGGTAGTTACATATGCATAATTGAATTCAGTCTATAAAAGTGATTTTTATTTATAAAAAAAGGGTATTTTTGTTTTTGTTTGTGGTTTTGTTGTGTAATGGATGATTATGGATGCAAAATCGTCCATGAAAATATGCTTATGCTTGGTGTTCAATTTTATTTTTATTAAATTCTAGGACCGTTAATTGTGAATTCAAATAGTTAGCCGGTTGGCTTTTAATGGAGTAAATGGGGGAAGTTGAATGGGTTGTGGTTAGCTTAGTCATTATGGAGAGGATTCTAAAATTTATCCCAAAAAAAATGTGGAAGGTGAAAAATAAGAAAACATTCAATGGATAGTTGAGAGCAATTGAAAATTTATAGTGTTAAAAATAACATAGTTAATTGTAAGGGTGGCAATTGAAGGGTTTGAACTTGAAAAGAGCTAATTGGGTTTAAAGGGGAAAATGAAGAGTTGAGAATTGGAAGATGGTTGAACTAATGGTGAGTCTGATTTAATGAGTTAGATAATGTGTAAAATTACACTTTTTTTTTATATATTAATATTGTTTAAAATAATGAAAAAGAAAAGAATGTGACATGGCCAATGATGTGGCTCAACTGGAGCGTAGCAACAATAAATGCTATGCTTCAGCTTTTAGATATATATAGATTTTGGAACCTAAAAATCTCTTCCTTTGGCAATTCTTGACAAAAATTTCATATAAAATGAAATGCTCAAATACAAGAACAACCCAATACAATAAAATGCCCAATTACATAAAAAATCCCAATCTAAGACTCCTAACCTAAAAGTTACAAGAAGACGTAAAAGATCTTGATCAGAATGTACCTGTCTTTCCTGAAACACTCAAAAGAACACATCAACGCATGTGTGGAAAGAAAGGCATATAAACAACATGAATCAATAAAAAAAAAAAAAAGAGTAAATTCTAACTCTTCCCCTAAGTTAGATATATCAAAATATTTTTATCTTTTGCCCCTTTCAAAAACAATTTTTTTCCCCCTTAAACAAAACATTATTAAAAACCTTTTTAAATAGGATTCCCACATTTCATCTATTTCTCTCCCTTTTTGTCACTTATTGACAAAGAAAACTCAAACAAAGAGTAAACAAAAACATATGCAACAAAAGTCAAGAGAAAATAGAGAATCAAGGAAACAAATGAATCCAGCTCTATAGAAAATAGAGGCAACTACCCCTATGAAGAGCAACAACTCCCTCTAAGAACAACAAAGGTTAAAACAACTCTTCTCCCCCTATAAAAATAGGAAAAATAAAACATGTTTTGGGCAAAACAGTTTTGGTTAGGGGTGCGCATGGGTTGGGTCTGGTCGAGTCGGGTTGCGTCGGGTTGAGGGGATTTTTTGACCTAACACATCATGGTGGGTTAAAAAAATTCAACCCAACCCAACCCAACCCAACCCAACCTACATGGGTTGGGTTGGGTCGAGTTGAATCCATGAGTTGGACAATTTTTTTTATTACTATTATTATTAAATTGAGCAAAAAAAAAAAAAAAATATCATACTTGCCACTTGAGTTGATAAACAAAATGTACTTTAATATATAAACTAATATTCCAACTCAGTTGTAACAAAATATGTCTAAGTATCCAATTGAGTTGATAAAAAAAAATATAAATGGACCAGTATCCTAATTTACTTATAAACAAAATATATATGAGTTCCTAACTCAATTATAAAGGAAATATATCTAACTGAGTTGATAGACAAAATATATATGAACTATTGAACTAGTGTCCTAAGTTCTTGACTCAGTTATAAACAAAATATATGTAATTGAGTCGGTAAACAAAATATACAAAACTAGTATCCTAAGTTCCTAACTCAGCTATAAACAAAATATATCAAACTGAATTTATAAACAAAATATACAGAACTAGTTCTATGAGTGGATTTCAAAAGAGTTCTATACTAGTCCCACTAAGAACCAAAATATCCAAGTTGTCCAACATTACGATTTCCAACTATTCTTCCTCTTCCACTGTTATGGCTCTTTAAGATGCAAACTTTGAGGGGAAAAAAAAAAAAGACAATCAATTATACAATGGAATTTCAAAACCCAAAAGGCTTATATAACAATTAAATACAATCATAAAAAATTACTTTGTTGAAAAATTGCATGACTCAAGACCCTCATAGGATTCAACTTCTTCCATTGATTCTTGAAGATCAATTACATCAATAACTCTTAACCAATTCTAAGCACAGATTAGCGTTTTAACTGTGTTAGGCAACAAAGAGCATCGAAATGGATCCAACACATGCCTCTTAGTACTAAATGCAGACTCAGAGGTAACTGTAGAGAGAGGAATGACTAACACATCACGACCTACTTTTGATAGAAGCCGATATTTTGAGGAATTCACCTTCCACCCATTCAAAATACAAAAATTTGGAGAATCTTTTTCCACAGAATCAACCAAATATCTTTGCACCTTTGATTTGCTTTCCAAACTATTTGCTGCCAAATGCATCTTATAAATAGATTTCATCAATGCATAGGGATCTTGCACAGGTCTAGTCTCAACATTGTTTGAATAAGAGCCATCTTGACCTTGCCCATTTGAATACCTATCACAATCACAATAGTGTTCATACATACGAACAAGAGCACTTTTCACCTTTTTTGTCATGTTCTCTGCCATTTCTCCTAGATTCCATTTGGTAAACCAAAAATTTACAAACCTCAACTTGTACTCGGGTCTAGTACAATAGCAACAAACATCTTCAAATTAAGCTTGTCAATGTCCTCCCAATACCTATCAAATTTCTCATGCATATCCCTTGCCATCATTCTCAAAAGAGGATCTTCACTTTCACACAAGTTTGTCAATTCAGTTTTCATCACACAAAGTTCATGAAAAAATATATTAGATGTGACATATAAAGAACCAGAAAATCGTAATGTAACTTCATAAAACAACTTCAAAAATTTCACAAACACCTTCACATTATCCCAATCCTCAAAATCAAGTGGTCCTAATATTTTTTTTCCCACTTTCGTCATCCAAGAAGTAACGAATATATTGTGCATCATTAACACCTAATCTTTCAAACGCCCTTTGAAATTTTTCTGCATTCTCTAGCATCATGTAGGTTGAGTTCCATCTAGTTGGAACGTCAAGAAATACACAACCCTTTCTAGCAATCTTTACTTTTTCCACATGTGCTTTAAACTTATCATTCCTAGATGGAGAGGACTTCACATACCTTACCGCATTATGGACTTTGACAATTGACTCATGAAGGCTTTTCAAACCTTCCATCACAATAAGGTTCACAATGTGTGCACAACATCTCATGTGCATAAACTCACCACCCATGATAAAAGCACTCCACTTTTTAAATATCCTATTCAAGTAGGTTACGATCTCACTGGTAGAGGCTGCATTGTCAACAATGAGAGTGAAAATTTTATCAATGCCCTAACTAAGCAATAATGACTCCACCACCTTTCCAATGGTTTCACCTGTATGATTAGGGACTTGACGAAAATTTAAAATCCTTTTGTGATGTTGCAAACCATCATCAATGAAATGAGCAGCAAGGCATATGTAATTAATATTTTGGATTGAAGTCCAAGTGCTCGTGGTGAGGGAAATCCTTTGAGTAGATTTTTCCAAAAATATTTTCAACCTATCCCTCTCTATTGAATAAAGTCTTATGCAATCTCTCGCAATAGTAGTGCGAGTTGGGACAGTGAACCTAGGCTGCTACACATTACTATAGTTCCTAAACCCTTCATGCTCAACAAAGTTAAATGACAATTCATCTATAATAACCATCCTAGTGAGTGCTTCCCTACACATGCTCTCATTATAGCTTACAACAATAAAACTATTACTATTAGCACCTTCAGCATCACCACTCTTTTCAAGTTTGAAGGCTAAAGTCATTTGAGTCTTATCCTGCTTCTTATTCTTACCATAAGGATATTTTTTACACCGAGCTTCCAAATGAGTTCTTAAGTTAGTAGTGCCATAAGTTTTTGACCCAACAGCATATGCTTTGCCACAATACTTACATTCAGCTCTTTCACCCTCTAATAAGATGAAGTGACCCCATATATATGATGTTTGGTTAGGTTTTTTAATACCTTCTATGGGAGGGAGATTTGAGATAGCAGCATTAGTATCCGTTGCCGTTGTTTGAGGAGCCTCATTTGTGGGAGTGGGTGCCACAGGAACCTCATTTGTGCTACATTGAGTTTCAAATGCCATCTTAAAATATAAATATAATAAAAAAACCCAAAGATTTGTATAATGTAACTCTTTAAAGGTAAACAACACTAATGAATAAACAACAATAGGGAGAGGGCTAGACAGACACAAACCTACAAAGCAAGATAGAGAGAAAGGGAAACAACAAGTCGCAAAAGAAAATATTGTAGAGTAAGAAATACACTTGTAGGTTGAGACAAAGCAAAAACATTCAAAAATTAGCCAAAACAAAACTAAGAAATCAACAAAGCAAAGGCTAAACATTGATCAACCATAGCAAGAGAGATAAATAGATAGACTGAGAGAGAGAAAACATTGAGAAACTTTACCTAACACTAGAAGAAAGAGCAACCATCGGAAAAATAAAACCACCACCGAGGCGATGATGATAGCTGATGGACGGCAGTGGCTTAGCAGAGGGAGAGAGTGTTAGAGACTTAGAGTACAAAAGGGAGTGAAATACTATAATATGAGAAACTAAGAGGGGAAGGGAAGAGGGAGGTGGCACATTAGGTTTGTGTGATTGTATACTAATAGGATTTTATATATATGATAGGTCATAGGACGAAACCAAAAAAGTGCTGGATAGTTAGTTTTTAATTTTTTTAATTAATTATATAATATATTTAAATATATATTAAAGGAACTAATAAGATTTTATATTATATATGTTAGTAGGAACCGAGGAAGTGCTCTAAAGCTGGGTTTTAAAAAAACATTTATTAAATATATAATAAATTTTAAATGTATATTAAAATATGGGTAGGTTGGGTCAGTTTTGGCGAGTTTGTAAATTTATGACCCAAACCCAACCCGACCTGCCATAAAAAAATTTTTGTAACCCAACCCAACCCAACCCACCAAGCCCTAAAAACCAACCCAATCCAGCTAGTTAGGTTGGGTCGGGTTTGGTTTGGCGGTTGGCGGGTTGGTGGGTTTTTTGCACACCCCTAGTTTTGGAGAAAATTTAGGAGGTGGGGAAAAACTAAAAGAAGCATAAGTTGAGGATACACTTAAAAAAAAATTCTCTCTTTCAATAAATGCAAACTTGAAACTATGTGACCCATAAATAATGCATGCAATGTGTTTAAGAGAAAATATGTGCACATTGATTATCCATCATATCTCTTAAGAAAAATAATTTCTGCAATTCACACATAAATATAGCACATATTAAAAAATACATAACTCAAAAATTAATCAATCTATTTTTAGATCAAGTTGAGTACCCAATTTAGCAAAGTGTATGCATGTTATGTGTGAAACAATGAGAGATATGAAGTCCAAACTGCAAGATGGATACAGAAAAGAATGCAATGCATGTGAATCCTAAACATAAATGATGTATGAAAAGATAGATTGGTCAAAAACTTAAAAACTAAAAAATTTTCAGTTTCAATTGGTAGAGTATTAATCAAATTAGGTAGAGTTTTATTGTAAAACTTGAACATTTTCAATCGATCAAATATATGATTCGATCGGTTGAGACTTGCAAAACTTGAATATTTTGAAAACCTGAAATTTTTTTGCAAAAACACTTTTCAAAACAGGATTTCATGAAATGAAATGCATGTGAATGATTTCAGATGTTCTCAAAAACCCATTGTCTTTAACTTAAGTTTTCAAAGCAAAATTTTAATAACTCTCAACTCACAAAATGAACCAACCCATAACCAAATTTTGCATGAAACATCACAAATAGTATAATCTTTGATGGCCACACTAGTTTACACACAATCTCATGTACAAAGCTTAGCAAAGAATTACTTGTGATGTGTGTGCAACTAGTAAGAGCATAAGATACATATAAGGTGATATGTAGATAGCAATCAATCAAAATTTCTACATCATCCATCACAAATGTTTGAAAGTGACTATCACCAAAAAAGTTACATTCTATAACTCTCGCATCTCCTAGAAAACAAGCTTGCAATCATGTATTTTTTTTTTCCTTATTGAATGCATAATTTTTTTAAAAGTTTTTTATTCTTTTTCTTTTAAGGCTACATCTTAGTTTCTTTTTGTGCATGTGCTACATATTCTTGAGTACAAAATCTTATGATAAACACTAAAGTGTTCATGATTGGCTAGTAAACAGTAGTGAGATAGTTATTTATGTCTTTCTCTTAGGATTATTTTGTCCTTACAATCAAAAGAATGTGACTTCAAAATCAAGATCAGTTGAACAACCACTATAAACACTCACACAAATAGGCACTACATAGCGCAAACTAGCAAAGAGTATAAAACTAAGCTCAACCAAACTAAACAATGTACATGGTCATGAAGTACAAATTTCATAGGCCAACCTCAACTACACATTTATGATGTGTAATAAAAAAATAATAATAATCTTTTTGGATTTTCAAAAAATATTTTATAACCAAAAATAAAAGGCACACATTATGCTTACTGAATAAAATGCAAAAACAATGCATGGTAGTGCTAAACTAAGCTATAGAGGGTACATAAATAAGAAATATCAATTTCTTAATTTACCCTTGAGTACATGTACAAACTTGTACATACACATACAAAATCATATTTATCTCAAAATAATCATGCACTTAGTTGACCAATACATACTATTCAAGTTTCTCTACAATATCAAGCATGTTCTAAATCAAAAGAGAGATATCATAATTCATGTAATCCTCAAGAAAAATAAAACTAGACACAAAATAGAATATTTTTGTCTTTTTGAAAATTTTCAATGTTTTTAGATTTTTTATTATCAAAAAACAACCTAAAAAAAAAAAAAAAAACCAAAAACAGAAATAAAACATGTCCATAAAAAATTGAAAGAATTAAGTTAGGGACAAGTAAATAACACTCACCTTAGCAAGTCTTTTTCTCTCCCATATAGCACGAGTCTTCAGCTTTGTAGGTGAAAATCCATGAGAAGCAGAGTGCCTTTGAGGGATTACACCAATCTTCTGAGAAAGACTAAAATCCTGTAAATTCCTTTCACAAGCCTCAAAAAGATCAACTGAAACAATAGTGTCATTTTTATTCAAAACATCACTATAAAAAACAGTATGACACTTAAAATTATCCATGATAACAAGGATCAAGGATCAACTCTAGGTATAATAACCTAAATCAAAATCTAACCCGCTCTGATATCACTTGTTAAGTTTTAAATCCCTAAAAACTAGATTGTTTAACCTAATTAATTAACCAAGTGGATACTTAGGTTTATTATTCAGATCTAGGTCAAACAAACATAAATCATATATGTAAAGCAGAAGAAATATAAACAACACAATGATATGATCACCCTGGAAAATCAAACCGGTAAAAAACCTAAGTAGGATTTAACTTAGCTATCCTCAAGGTAAAAAGAAAATTCACTACAAAGAATTGAAATTTACAATAAGACTTAGATCATTAACATCCTATTGCTACTACACATAGAACTTACTACCATGACCCCATGATAGCTCCAAGTCCAAGGACTACTTCTTTCCTTGGCCTTTGTAACACAAGCACCCACACTTGTGACTTTGAGACTCCATTCAAAAGTTTATCAACACAAACTCTCATGTTTCTGACTTCTAGACCACCACTGAAGGTTTAGATTGTTAGCACCTTTGATGACTAGAGAAGGCATCAACTTCTTCAACACTGGATCTTATGATTCTTCAAGGAATAACACTAGTAGAAGAAATGAGAGAGCTTTTTAGGAACAAAACCCTAGATATAAAAAGAGGCACACTCTTCTCTCTCTGAAAAAGCCTTATAAAAACATGCTTAGAGTTTCCTTTATATACTAGAAGAAGTAGATCTGAAACCCTAATCCTTTTTGGGCTTGAATTGCTATTTATGCTAAATTAAAATTCTGCAGAGCCTATTTCGGTTGGTCGAGCCCGTCTTTCGATTAGCTGAACTAGGCAGTTTCTAAATTATTCTTTTTACAGCTTGTATGTTCTTAAATCTTGACTTATATCACCTTAAGCATTGTTTAATAATACCTATAAGGTTGAATTTATTCAACCATTTGCTAGCTTTCTTCCGTGTCAAATTTGCTTGTAATTCAGTAATTAGATACCCTGTATTTAGGTGGGAATCATGTAAGGGTTATGTGTGAGAGAGTGTGAAGAATTCAAGTGTGTGTGCAATTAAGAGGATTCTCGCGACTAGATCTTGCAAGTGACTCATAACGGGTGACTCGCCAGAAGTGCCACACGTGTGAAGCATGCAAGAAGTTGAAAGGTCATAACAGCTAGTGCATTACAGGACAAAAAATATAGTCTGACCAATCAGTTATTTGGCGACTAGAACTCGTGACTTGTCCCAGTCGTGAGTGAGTTGCTAAACCCCTTGTTTTGCAAAAAAATGACTTTTTACATTCCCTCACATGCTTTAATATAAATACCCTTATACCTATAAAATGTAGAGAGCTTCTAGAGAGAATTTTGAGAAAGAAACCATAGAGAACAACAAGATTGATTTATCCATAATCTTATACCTTTGATTCTCAAATTCCTTTACTCTCGCCCTCTCCATTGACATATCCTTGAGAGGACCTTTAGCCAAATGTTTATCTCACCATACCTATATCAGTGAGAAGGTTATTTGTGCTTGGAAAGCAGTTCAGAGAAGACTAACTCATTTGATTGATGCAATGGGGTTATTGCGGGATCGGGAAAGGTAGAGAAAACACGGTTAGGCTTAACCTTATTGAAGCAAGAAGTTTGGAGGGCATAGATGCATCTGGTAGATTAAGCTTGGAGGGTCTATTGCTATTCATGTATCCCAATAGACTTTTTAGTGGATCATTTTACCGCTTAGAGGGCGGCGAAGAGGTTTTTCGTCGAGTTCTTTGATTTCCTCCTCAATAACACATGCAAGTATTATCTTGTGTTTGCATCTCTCTAACCCTTACTCTTTTCTTTTAAATACTACTATGTTGTGATTAAATTATGGCTTAAAGTAGTTTACTTGTTTGGGTATAGGTTATATTTATTATTCTGCACATACATTGTTTAAATATAAGCTTGTGTTGGTTATTTTGAAGTTGGTGGTCTAAACATTCACTAGTGTTTTACACACCAAGTGAACTTTCAATACCTATAGACTCTAGGATCAATATCTAGACAAGTTTGTGCTCACGGTTTGCCAATTGTTCTAAAATTTTAGAACCTAACAGCAAATTTGACAATCTCCTTCAAAGGTTATAGCTGATGAATTCATCTGGTCAGCAAGAGATATAGCCCATCTCAATGCCTCAGCTTTAGTCCAGAGATGGGAGTTGGTGTTGGCTTTATTTGAGCAAGCAAATATCATGTCCCCTCTTCAGTCTCTGGCCACCACAGCTAAAACAGGATAAGAATGGCCCATTGTTGCATCTACATTAATTTTGATGGCGCCTCTAGCTGGTTTGGTCCAGCTAAAAACACTTCTCAAAGGTTCATTTCTTTCCTCTGGAGCTACCTTTTGCCTCAAACTAGTGTGCTCAATAAGAGCTTATTCCAATGAGGATTTGATCTCCACAAAGCAAGGGGATCTCCCCTCAAACACCACTTTATTTCTGTATTTACAAATTTGATTACACAAGAGGGCGCCAAACAATAAGAACACATTTTCCTCTACTTCCAAATTCAAGATATTGGCTGGACATAGAATGATCTTCATAAACTGGGAAATAGATGAGAGATTTAAAAAATCCATCCTAATCCCCCACTTGCTTCCAAACCATAAACCTCTAGCCATAGAGCAATTAGAGAAGAGATGGAGAGCAGATTCATCATCGCAACTACATAATGGATAAGAAATTTTAGACAAATCAACGAACCTACCAACCTTGCTTCTTTTGGGAAGACAATCTGTTGCTATCCTCCATAAAAGTGTCTTTAATCTCTCATGAATTCTAGATTTCCAAATGAGGAAGCAGACTCTGTCCTAGTGCTGAGGAGGGGAGGAGTATCTATTGAGCCAATAGGCAGATTTAACTGAAAATTTTCCTAAACTAGTTTTGATCCATACCCATACAGCCCTCTGCATAACTTGGGAAATTGGAATACGAATAATAGCAGCAACACTCTCCTCACTGAATAAGGTAAATAGCGTATTCTTGTCCCAAGCAGATCCAATGTTTGTTGTGGGTTGAGATTAGACATAGCAAAACGAGTCAAAATTTTCTGACCCGACCCGACCTGACCCGAAAAATACTCGACCCGAACCCCATTTTTTTGACCCGAAACAAAAACGGGTTGACCCGTGACCCGACCTGAGCTTTTTGAGTTTTTTGCGGGTCAACCTAACCTGACCCGCAACCCGACCCGAACCCGAATCACTTAAAAAAAAAAATTTTTTGGTAAAAAAAAAAAAAAAGTAAAATTAAGACAATAGTAGTTTAATTGTTTATTGTGAGCTTTAAGGAAACAATTGATATATTTACATATGTAAATTAATTGAAAGATAAAAAGTTGAACATTCTGTAATGAGTAAAGATTTTTAGATATTAAATAACAAAGTACGTGCCAAGATAATATGGTTATAGTAGAGTTAAAAATATAGATTTAAAATTGTAGATATGTGTGAGAAACATTTACAAGTGTAAAAATAGTGAAGCCAAAGTATCAAATTAGCATAAATTATGAATGCTTAGACTCATTTTTTAACAATTTATATCCAAAATAAACGGTTTTTCAAAATAAATTATGATATTTCTTAGAGTGTGTGTTGCTTAACAATGATATGATATTCATAAAAGAGACCATGTATAAATAAGTAAGCAATCCAATTTTAATGTATATCTCAAATTGAAATAGAGTGCCAACCACAATTGATAATAGATTATAAAATTAATTTTCAAGATTGTAAATTTCTTATATGTTTTTATTCTTTATCAAATGTGTTATTCAATAAGTCATTTGTAATTTTGTTTTATATTTTGGAATGTTGATATTGTGTAGAAATAAAACATGTGTATTTATTTTACTTATGTTTGTGTTATTTTGTTTTAGTTAGCAATGTTAGGATTTATATAATTTTAAAATTATTGAATAAATATTAATAATTTTAACTGAATTCATTCTTGATATAAGTGATGAAGTCAAAATAATGTATTTTACATAAAATAATTTGTTACATAACTTTTCAAATGACAAATACATGTTTTATTTAAAAAAAAAAAAATTCATGTGAAAAATACAGGTCAATACGGGTCAACCCGACCCAACCCGCAACCCGATTGACCCGAACCCGTTTTTAACCTGCTTAAGATGACCCGTTTTTGACTCGTGACCCGTTTGACCCGCAATCCGATTGACTCGACCCGACGACCCGAACCTGACCTGACCTGCCCGTTTTGCCATGTCTAGTTGAGATACCACAATGGCGTCATCCAAGTTTGCACCAACTCTTAGGGATGGGGTGAAATGTGGGGAATCCAGGATCCATGGGTCCTCCCTATACTCTAATGGTGTTGCCATTTTCAACTATTATACAGTCTGCTTTAGCAACTAGTTCTTTTACCCCTTCAAGGCTCTTCCACACATAAGATGGGCTTCCTGAAGCATGGGCGGCGCTACTCTATATTCAGGGGTTCATATGAACCCCCGGACTTAAAAAATAAAATTAAATATATAAAATATTTTTTTTTGTTAGTTTAATTCTTTAATTTATTTTTAAAAACATTTTTGCACACCCTGACTTAAATTTTGCACAACTTTATTACAAATATTTCTAACTCTAAGAGTAAAGAGTGTTTGTGAATTGTAAGTATCATTATTTTTTATAAATTTATATTATATGTGTGAGTGTGTCTAATATTGATTGTGTGTATTAATTTTTGTTATAATGCTATTTATGTGAATTATGATGTGCGTGAACGTTTGTGTTACAAAATAAATATAATATAAATTTATACAATTTAATAATTAGGAAATAGAGATAGTTTGTTAGATGTATGTGTATTGTTATCAATATATGATAACTTTTCGTTATAAAGTTATAAAAATTTAAGAAAAAAAATTGTAAAATTAGTGATTGTCCAAGTATTTGATTAGTTAAGTAGACACATAGTGTATAAGTTTATGTATGAATTAGTGTGATTGTGTGCATAAATAATTAATACAAAGCTAATGAGTTTAGTTTAGTCATTTAGTTTAAAATATTTTTATAAAAAAAAAATAACAAATAGATAATAACAACCGCATAAAAATAAAAATATTTGATAAATTTAACAAAATAAAATAGTCATAGGCCAATAGCTATCCTCATACTCATAATGAACTATATCATATAACAACTTAAAATTTGAAAACTTGTAGAAGAAAATTGTAAAACATTATGGATTAATTTTTTTTGTCGATAAATCAATTTATTCAAGTTATTTTCTTATTAAAAGTTTATAATGACCCCCCTAAACAAAATTCTTAGAGCTGCCACTGGGACTGAAGTCATGTGAGTGAGCCAATTTCCCCTTTCTAACTATTATACAAGCTGCTTTAGCACTTATATTTTTAACCCCTTCAAGGCTCTTCCACACAGAAGATGGGCTTCCTGACTGAGTGAGTCAATTTCCCCTTACTTTGTATTTTGCATGCAAGAAATTTATGCATGGACAGTTCCTACTTGACAGTACCCACCAAGCAAGTTTTGAGAGGAGAGCCTGATTAAACTCCAAAAAACTTCTGAAGCCCAACCCTCCCTCCTTTTGAGGCAAGCACAAAAAATTCCATGCCATCGATGTAAGGAAATGTTTGTTTTCTCCCTTAGGCTTTCATCAAAATTTGCGTACCGCGGCATCCATTTTGGCACATAGACTTTTTGGAAATTGAATGGTTGACATGGCATATGTAGGTAGTGTCTGTGCCACTGATATGATAAGAGTAGCTCTCCCAGACCACGAAAGGTTCTTGTTCTTCTAACCTGCCAACCTACTAACAAGCCTTTCTATTGTTGGGGAGAGATCCTTGCATTTTTTATTTGACAAAAAGAGAGGGACACCAAGGTATTTGGTGTTTTGAGACAGTCTTTTAATACCGCATCTGCATTAACCTGGTTTAGAAAGAGGTGGGATACACCTTTTGAGGCAAAAATTCCCGATTTTTCACTACTTATTTCTTAGCCAGACCAATTGCAATATTTTTCCAAGTAACGGATGAGGCCTATCAACTCATCCATTCTTACATTGCAAAATAACAAAACATTGTCAGCATAGCATAATTTCGAAATAGGTGGAGTTGAGCTAGCAACCTTAACTCCTCTTAAGTTCCCATTACTTATCTCCCTGTTTATCAACTTCATTAGCACTTCACAGCCAAGAATAAAGAGGTTAGGGCGAAATTGGGTCACCTTCCTTAGCCCTCTTTGGGGAGTGAAGCTTGATGCAATACCACCATTCCACGCTAATGCTCTTAATGATTTGGATTATGTCACCTTTACAAGAACATCATTATAGATTTTTTTAATTCAAACAATACTAGAAATTTTTTTTTTTTAATTTTTTTTATAATTAGTGCCCTTAAATCTTATTGTATGATGCTATGTATGATATTATATTGTGCTTAATAAAATTGTTTTATTATTATCTAAAATAATGATAACATGAATATTTGGATATTATCATATAGTCTATAAGATGCATAGTATGTGATTTAGTCACAGAAGATATATAACAAAAGTTCTTTATAAACTCAGAATTTTAGTTTGTAGTCAATAATGAAATTGGGCATTTCATTTGTGAAGCCTATAAAATATCAACGAAGATAATTTGTCTTAATTAGGGAAGTGGAGACTTCTAGTTAATATGTTGATATGTTTTAAGTATTAAAACATGTTGAACTGAACTGCTGTGAGATTTATTATTCTACTAATGACTGTCAAATGAATAATATATCTCACGACTTCTATTTATATAAAATTTTAATCCTGAGAAAATAATGAATCTGATCATGAAGTGTAGGTTGCTTTAATATATCAGGAGTGAGATTTAAAATCACGATCAAAACCTCAGTATGTTGGGAAGCCACATTTAATGTTGAAGGAATATATATTCTCAAGATTGAATTCATAATCTCTTAATGGAGATATAAATTATTCTCTTGATATACGTTTAATAGGTTTGGTATTCAAAATATTAGACCTAACTATTTTAGTAAGAAGTTACTAAAGTATATATTTATGAAATTGGATTTCATAAATATACGATGAATAACTTAAAGGATTAAACCGGATACTCAAAGATTAAAATATACTAATCTTCAAAGTGACAGTCAACATTCATGATTTTGTATTACTATGAATATTTTAATGAATGGGTTAATGTATAATAAAGTTTTGGGATATAATTTATTAATAAGGCCTAGAATGTAATTATATTTATATAGTATCATTAAATATAATTAATGATAATTTTGGGCTTGTCAAGAGTTGTCAGAAAGACCTAAAACCCATTGGAGCTAGTGTCTTATTTGTCTCTTTTGGTTCCACTCCAAGCCACACGCTAAAGCCTAATTAGAATGGTTTAAAAGGCTAGCCAAATTAGATAATCAGTTATATATATATAATATAGATAATCAGTTAT
This sequence comes from Castanopsis chinensis, assembly GCA_032878915.1. Taxonomy (NCBI): domain Eukaryota; kingdom Viridiplantae; phylum Streptophyta; class Magnoliopsida; order Fagales; family Fagaceae; genus Castanopsis; species Castanopsis chinensis. Next base: position 3,832,141 of record JAVQMG010000086.1, read on the forward strand.
ATATATAAGGAGAGAAACATACAAAATTTGAAATGCATGGTAATGTATGAAATTGTGTGTATGTGAGTGTAAGTCACTCTTATATTCTCCCTTGAACATATACGTGTAAACTGATTGAAAGACTACACTTTTGGGGCATAAGTGAAATTGGAGTGAAAATTAAAAGTGTTCATAAGTACTTATAATCTTTGGTTTTGAATTTTACTGCACCAAAATACGCTCTCTTGTTCTTAAATTTTGAAATTTACATAATATATATTATCAATTGCGAATGAAGTAGATCCGTTAATTTTTCTGCAGCGTATGCTTTGTATGCGATATAAACTATGTTTTTTCTACATTTTTCACTAGGCTTGAACACCGTACGTATAACCTGAGTCACCACTAAATCTTCAAATTTTTTTGAGTCACAACATGCTTAATTTGGTATTATATGAAATCCTTCTGAAGCTCTGGATTTTCCAAGTTCAGTTGCTAACGAGGACAATAATAATAATAATAACTAGTCTCATCACATGCGCTTCGCGCGTGCGATAAGACTTTTTTTTTTAGTGGTCCTATTTTGTATGAAAAAACTGTATCTAATTATTTTCTATATATATATATTATTTTTATTTTAAAAAATCTAATTTATAAGTGAATAAATTAATTTAAAAATTAATAGGAGAGTGGTCCTATTTTTTAGGCAATATTTTAGTGAGAGTTAGAGTTACATTTTTACCAGATTGTCCTTTAGTTTTGTCTCTACTTAAACATAGGACAGTAGAGGCATTTTTGAACTAAAAAATAAGTTGTTACCGGATTGTCCTTTAATTTTGTCTCTATTTAAATATAAGACTGTAAGGGCAGTTTTGAACTAAAAAAATAGGAATCCAAACAGAGAAAGCCCCTTAAATAGTAGTATAGATAATAATAATAATAATAAAAATAAAATAGTACTTGAAATATCTTACGGGAAGTTAATATGACATGTGAAGCATATTCTGTATTTATCATTTAATGACTTTTGGAAGACCTTATGCCAACAATTTTCTCTTGATGGATACAAATTAAATTAACCTCTTACAAGGGAGGGGGTACGGCTATCCAAAGCCAACTGGACTCGACGGAATTGTTCGACCTGCAGCCATCCAAACGAAACTCCAACCATCCAATTACCATGGTGGTCGATGACTTTTCTAGGAGATGAAGATTTGACAAAGTTGGTTTGAGTCTCGGTTTTCACTTCTCTCGAGCCGTCAAAGCCGATTAGATCAAAAAACTTCTCTTCCACCTTTTTCTAAAGAGTTTTTAATCCATATTTGGCGGAGATCTTGTGATCTCCGTCCAAATCTAGTGAACATCACACGATCTTTGCCTAGAATTGGTGGAGATTCACCACACAACGAAGATTTGTTGGAATCTTGATCATTGCCACCTCTCCCGGTTTTGATCGAAACAGACTTGATTTATGGAAATTAGTCTCAATCCGATTCGTGGTTGATGGCAGGCCTCTGTTTTGCCACCTAACAGGATCAAGTTGAGTTTGGGTTGAGGTTAAACTAGACTTGACCAACCAAGGCCGTGGACACTCCCAGAGGGAGGAGGGGACAAACAATTGTGTGTGTGTGTGTGTGTGATTACTCCTTATTATCACGATGATGTCAAAATATCAATTAATTTTCGGTATAAGTGGTTGAATCTCTCTCTCTCTCTTATTTGATAACAAGTGATTTTATAAGTTGAACTAATTTGAACCCACGACAAACAATTTTTTTTTGTGAAAATACTATTTTGGTTTGTACATTTTAGTGTCATAGTCAATTTGGTACCAACAATTTGATAGCAGTTAATTTGGTTCATATTATTTTCAACTTGTAGTTAATTTGATCTCTATTGTTAATGCACTAACAAAAAATATCTATATGACTAAAAATTTATTTAACATATAAAAAATATTCAGCAAAAAAAATTAAAATTATTAATATTTTAGAAGTCACGTAGGCCTAAAGTATGGCAATGGTGCAATCCATTAACTTTGCATAAATTTTTTTATCAATGAGTTGATAACAGGAACCAAATTGATAGTAAGTTAAGGTAATAGGAATGAGATTAACAATGATTTCAAAATGTATGAACCAAAATGCTATCTTCACATTTCTTTTTAACTATTTACAGAGGGGGGGGGGGGGTGTGAAATTATCCCTCTCAATCCTTCTACCTTTGCCTCATCAGTTAAATGGAGAACTCAGTTAGAGAAAATCCTTTATGATCTTAAAGCTTTGTATGTTATGTTTTGTTCCAAATTTCAAAGAGAATGCAAACTCTGATAATTTTGTGAATAATCAAATAAAAATGTGATAAATTGCAAATTACACTTCTAAAGTTTTGAGGTATTTTGATTTTATCCTCTGAAGTTTTAGAATTTGGATTTTTTTCCCATTAAGTTTGTAGATGTTTGGATTTTACACCTTGACTTTTCAAAATTTGGATTTTATTTTCTAAATTTTAGGAGTGTTTGGATTTTGCACCCTAAAATTTCAGAATTTAGGGTTTAATATTCAAACAATACTGATAAGGGTTGTCCTAATGACATTAAGCTGACGAGCCTGGGGCTGACGACCCCAGAGCTGACGACATCAACTTTGGGCTACCTAAGGCTGACGACCCAAAGCATGTGGAGACCTAAGGCTGACGACCTCTACCAACAATCCCAATGCATGGCCAGGCTGACGGGAGTAGGCTGACGAGGTTAGTCTCGGCTCCATCTACAAACTTACTTAACCAACACGCATACACAAACAATTCTTGAACGACACGTCTGAGTAAGGAGACTCCTACAAGGACAAGGATTCTAGGAGATACGTGGGATCCAAGTATCACTGTCCTAAAAGGAAAAGAACTCCTTGGTCAAGGCATGGATTTCGGCCCAACGCTACTATAAATACCCCAAGACCCTCTCAAAGCAAGGTACGCACAAATAACCCAACTCTAGGTGTTGAAAGTAAAGGTTTCTAAACCTTCGGAGGGTCTTCGGCCGGTACCACAAACTTCACTCTCTTTGTTGTGCAGGTACGTCATCAGGAGCACGTGCGGACCGTGTAGCCTACTGAGGATTTTGGACGTCATCAAATACCAAACTTTAGGGGTTAAAATCCAAATTTTGAAACGTTAAGGTGTTAAATCCAAACACTCTCAAACTTCAAGGAGTAAAATCTAAATTCTAAAAATTTAGGATGTAAAATCTAAATACTTTCAAACTTTAGGGCTGTAATTCGCAATTTATCCATAAAAATAAATAAAGACATCGTGATTAATTGTCTCCTACATACTATCTAAACTAAAGAATGGAGGAAAATTTTCCCAATATATTTGTATTAGAATTTAGAAACTCAGCATAAAAAACCACATATATCTTTGTTTTTATGTACCATTCGGATCATAAGACAGGTACAAATAATTAATAATTGGAAATTACCGATGAGGACGCGAATGCATTTTTCTGGATAACCAAAAAGTTAATAATCAACATATCTCTCATGGACTAGTTTCCTTTAAGCTCGCATTTCCGTTTCTGATTAGTAACACCATAAAGAAGTGCACTCTTCCTTGGGTGTGTCTCACAAAAACCTGTTCGAGATAGCTTTACATTCAGAGAAAAACCGTTTGGCTTTCACTGCTTGAATGAGGGCTGAGGACTGGAATAGGATATTGATGTAGACCTATCTGTTTTCCCTTTCTCATTCTTCAACCTCTGAGCAAAATTAACCGCTGATCCTGTCCTTAATTGATTCGTACTTGAATGTCCGGACCAAGATCTTATATTTGCATTTTGAACAATGAATTGTTGTCTCCATTTTTGTTACTGTACATGTGCTGCACTGATTGCATGTACTACTCTTGCTTCCATTTTTTTTTTTCTCATGTAACTCTTGCTTCTATTTTTAGAGTGCCTCAACCTATGCACTTGTTTTTTTTTTTTTTTTAAACTAAAACTTTTATGCTTTAAAAAATGAATAGGTTGGACTTCTTATAAAATATAAATTCTCTGTACCACTTTTTGTATTATATTTTATGTTATATCATATTTGTTTGATTTTTCTTATAAAATAATCAAAGTTTAAAATGAAAAAAAAAAAAAAAATCAAACACATGGCATTACATAATTGGTGGAACATAAAACGAAATACAATTAGTGGTATAGAGAATTTGTATTTCTTTCTATGGGCAAAGTGCCAAATGCACAGGTTTTTCCTTTTTTTCTTATTGAGTAAAATAAAATGTTGAAGAAGTTACATTTTAAACATTATAATTTATAATTTAAATTTAAATTTTCTAAGTTTTAAATTAACCCAATAGTCTGGGGAGATTTCTTATTTAACCATATAATTTTATATAACTTAAAAATAAAATTATGAATATATATATATATATATATATATATATATATAATAGGTGAAGCAGAGAGAAACTCCAATTGCAATTCTAAATTAGAATTCTAATCTATATTGTATCACATGTCAATGTAAATATGAAATTAGAGTCTAATTTTCCTCAATCTATTGTAATTTCGATGCGCTTCTTTTTTTCTTTTTTCTTTTTTTCCACACTCAAGTATTTTTAAGTTCACCTCCCTTTTCCACACCCATGTATTTTCAAGTTCACCTTTCTTTTCCACACCAATTCAAGCACCTTAATATACAGCTCTCCTCTTCTTCAATCAATGCTATGGAATTTCAAAAGAATCTCTCGGTATCAATAATGCATGTATTTGGGTATTTCTGTATCTTATATAAGAAGAGGTTCTCTAGATATTCTGAGTGTACTCGTCTTTGCAATTTTTATTGTCTTGGTTTATGCTCTGCAACATGAATTTCAAACATTCTTAAGGTTTGATTACTGCTTTCTTTCATTTGCCTATACTGTCATTCATTTTTGTGTAAATTTTTTATTGTTTAATTATATAATTTTGTGGTTTTCCTATGATTGATATTGCATGTTTATTTTCTTTCATCTACCTATAGTTTCTTTCCTTTTTGTTAATAATTATTATTGTTTAATTATAAAATTGTTTTTTTTTCCTATCATCGATGTTGCATGTATTTTTTTTTTTTTTTCATAACACGTTATCAACACAAGTCTCTACCCAATTTTGAAAGGAAGTTGTAATCCCATTATTCTTCAAACATCAAAGATTATTTGTATAGTTTTTTCAACTCACTATAGGTTTTCTTTTAAGGAATTAACATTTATCCTATTTGTTTGTCTTTATGTTTTATGCTCATAATTTTAGTGATTTTTAATTGATTAAAAAAAAATTTATGAAGTTCACGTTATTCTATTGTTATATATTGTTATGCAATGCACTTTATGAGATTCACATTTAATTGATTAAGATATTTTGATAAAAATGGTTTATAATAAAGCAATTTAATCATAACTATATGTACCGTGTATGAATCAACATTGAATATATATGTCTATGTAATATTCTTTGATTAGAATTTTGCATGATAAAAATATTTGTTAAAAAATTACATAATGCTAAGTTTTATTAAACATGAATAAACTAGGTCTTTTAAACATGACTAAACTTATGATTAATAAATAAATTAAAAAAAAAAAAACAATAGTATCACTTAAATAATAAAATGTAATATATTTATTTTTATTGTTTTATTAAATTATATCTAGGGAGGATATAGTTACATACTAGTTTTTAATTATGTTTGAATTAATTAAAATCCTGAACCATGCGACTAGTGGTAGAGAGAGAGAAGAGATTTTTTAAATTGAAATGAATTTAAAAATTCATGGTTTAATGTCTAATTTGTGAAACTGTGACATTTAATTTGAAACTCCCTAAATTATTGTGATTTATTTGTAACTTATGAGTCAATGATATTTATTTTGGAGTCTTTAATAGAGAGGTTTAGGGTTTGAATCCCTCTTCTCCACTTAATATATATATATATATATACACACACAAAATTACAAGGATTAATTTGAAACCCTCACAAATAATAATGTTCAAAGTGTAATGTTTCCTCAAATGTTCTACACTTATACCATAGCTTATCGAAATCTATATCACAAAAAGGTTGCGGTGATTAGCGACCAATTGAACCCATATGACCCCTTTTCAATTTATTCTATCACTTTGTAAAGAATGTGATGCCCTATGCTTTATTCGGTGGCCGACGATGGACAGCATAGCTGCTTTTCCTTTGTTTTTTGGTTTCATGGATTCCCATTCGCGCATTTACATAACCAAAAGCTCAATATAAATAAATATTTTCAAAGTGATACAAATTTAGTGATAGACCATATTTGATTCTCAAAAAAGAAAAAAGTGATGGACCATATTTAGCGCACATTATATTTTCAAACATTTCGTTAGATTACTCCAATTAAGCATCACTATGGAATTCAAACTAATTGGCAAGCCTATCAAAAATTAAAAGAGTTATTGGCAAGTGGTAATCACATTAGTGTTACGTGGTGTTTCATCTCTATAGTTCACACCCCACCACTCCCTCCTTCACTATCTATCTAAAATAAAATATTAAATAAATTAAGCATAACTTTTACTTATAAAATTAGTATTATGTCCGTATGATGCACAATTTTATTATAACTTATATGTAAATTAAAAAATATTTTAATAATATAATTAAAACTGAATAATAAAATAGATAGTAAAAATAGGAGGAAAAAAAAAAGTTAAATGAGATCATGTAATCACTTGTGCTGGGATAGTCCTTTTTTTTTTTTTTTTTTTTTTTTTTTTTTTTTTTTTTTTTTTGTTGTGTGCCTTTCCTTCTTTACACCCTAATTCTAAAATTCAGCATAAAAGTTGTAAAGGGCATGCATTAGCCATAGTGGCAACTGCTCATTAATTTTCAAAATTTATTCATTTTACTTATTAGAAAGAACACTCGTCTTAACAATTACAGCTTGTTTTGATTCTCACTTCCCTCTCTGCACAAGATTTGCAGCAGAGATTTCTTCGTGATTTACACCCTTCCATCACATAGGTTTTACAGCAGAAATTTCTTCTCGTAAACATCAAACCTTTCCGACGATGATAGCAGAGCATTCTGCACTCCTCCATAAAATCCATATGCATAGAAACAATGCTTTAGGACTAATAAAATTATATGAAGCATTTATAGTCGGTCAGTTTTCGGAAATAGTTATTATAGTCCAAAATCCAAATTGCTTTCTTTAAATTTGAGTAAATTATCTATTTGGTCCTTAAGTTTAATTTATTTTAATCGTTATTTATACAAATTTATTTTAGTCATTAAACTTTAATTTTTTTGGGGGGTCAAATTGGTCCTTTTGTCTATTATTATCTATAAAATTGCCGTTAAAATGACGATGTATCACATATGTGAAAGTATCAGTTTTATAAATGTAAATAGACAAAATGACCAACTTGACAAGAATATTAAAATTTAAGAACTAAAATAAGATAAAAAATGACAATTCAAGTAAATTTTATTTCTCAATAAAAAAGAGTAAATTTTTAAGGTACAATGTAGATTTTAGCTTAATTATAATATAATACTAAAAAAAGTAAGGAAATTAAACTTTAAAAAAGAAAAGAAATTGTACTTCCCCGTTTCATTTTGTTTGTTAACATTTTCACTGAATATAATTGCATAATTTGTCTTAAAGAAAATAACCTTTCAAAATTGCCTTTATAAACTTTCTAGTATTAAACCTCAAATAAAATAAAGGACATGGCCCATGGGTATATTTGTACGTAACATAATAATAATTATTATTATTTTAATTTTATAAAAGAATTAATTGGTCATTTTCTTTTAAAATTGGACAAGCAGGATCTAGTTAACACAGCTAGTAAATTGTCTTGTCGTTAAATAAGAGTTTTGAGTTTCAAATTCCGTCTACACAAAAGAATTGATTGGTTTTTTTGGCTCTGATTATAAGTGCAATTATCATGAAAGCAACACAATAAGTTGAAATTCTATTGTGTTTATCAAAAAAGATTGGACAAATATTTTGAGGTGGCTCAAAGTGAAATAATGGACAAATAAATTTAAATTTATTTCTCTTTTCATCAAAAGATATAATTTTTGATAATTTTTATGTTAAATGTGCTACAAAAACCTAAAAGTTAGTTCGTTTAAAAAAAAAAAAATCTAAGAGTTGAATTTTAAAAAAAAAAAAAATCAAAAGGCAAAACATTTTTAAACAATTAACAAACTCATTTTGTATGTACACGAGGGAATCCAACCTGTATTTTTCTGTGATATAAAACTCCTGGTAAGAACTTTCCGAGGCATGATTTATTGTTAAACTGTTCAACCATCTCATGCATTTTATCCAGTAGGAGTCCGTATGTTACTTCGGCATTGTTCCTGATCGTTTCGATCATAAGGTAAGTCATTGCACCAGCCATTGCTTTTCCCGTGAAAGCCTGCACGTTTTAATGGTAATATAATCTGTAAAAAACTTTTCTTCAGGACAGACAAATTTTCACATAGAATGTCGCCCTAGTCTCATAACAAATTAATAAGAAATTAAAATAGCTAAATAAAACAATTTGTTCCAACCATTTACGTGATCTTGCTTGCATGCCTACGAAGTTTATCATATACTCAAATATGCTTCTGGTTTACACTCCAATTTCATCCCAAATAGGCTTCTAGTTATACTCTGATTTTGTATCAATTAAATAGGCTTCTAATTATAATCTGATTTTGTATTTTGTATTTTGTATTTTTTTTTTTTTTTTTGGGCGGGGATGGGGAAGGGGGTGAATTTTGTATCACTTATATTTACATGCAAATTGGTTGATTTAACTTGAAAAATGTAAAAGGCTCCATTCAAATTTATTATGTTAGTATATAATACAATAAAAATATACCATTTATATATACTAGCTTGTAACCTCATGCGTATGCATGGATACACATAAAAATATGCAATAAGATACATAATATAATTCCTATATATAATTTAAATACTATTGATAGTCGTTTTTATATTTTGTTAACTCTTTAAAAAAATTTGTAAGGATATTATTAAGTATAAAATGTAAATTGTCCATTTTTTTTATTTAAATTATTGTAAATTAAAGCACTTTTTTTTTATTATTCATTTATTCTAAACTCTTTGATTTTTGAACTTAATAACTCACTTGGATGAATATTTATGATGTGGTCTTACATTTTATTCTAAAATTAAGAAATAAAACTCTTTAAAAATAAATAATTTAAGACACATGGCATAAAATTGAAACTTTAATTTAGAATTCTAATTTGAGTTTCTCTCAACTTCACCTATTATTATTATTATTATTATTATTATTATTATTATTATTATTATTATTATTATTATTATTATTATGTTACATCTAGTGTAACTCTAAATAGTTACATATTTTTTAAACCACTGTATTTAAGTAGATCCAACGGTAAAAAAGAAACCTTTATTAATGCTAATATTCTAATTGATTTCATTTATTATCTCTTATTTAATACATTCTATACTTATTTCTAAGCTCAAAAAATTTATACGGCTTACTTTTTCTCTCTCCACTGTACGTCTCTCTTTCTTTCTCTTTGCATGTTTTTTCTCTCTATCTCCTCCACGACTTTTCTACCTCCACGGTCAGGTCCCCGGTAGCCAAAAAAAAAAAAAAAAAGCCACAGATGGTGTAGATTCAACAAATGGCGCAGATTCAATCTATTGCTTGAATCTGCACAATCTATTGCAGACACAAAAATATTAAAAAAGAACAACTCTTGTTTAGTCATTTTTTAACATTAAAATAAAATATTAATTGGGAACTCTAACAGCCTGACCACTTAATTTTCCAAATTGTATAAGGATTTGAAGGTTTTCCAAACACAAATACAATACCACATGTGGTCTCCGTTTTACATGCTTCTGTTTTTTTCCTCTTTCATTAATTTGTCTACCACTTTGATATGATAAATTAATCAAAAGAAAGAAAGCAAGCAACATTATCAACTCAATCTGTTAACCATGTCAAAGTTGAAAACTCGTCCATTTGGCTTTTTAAGAACAAGAGCTATGGACAACACTATTGACAACACCAGCCTGCCATAGTACTCCACGAAATGCCTTGATGATTCATAGCCTTTTTGCACGTTAAGCCAACTATCAATGGATACATTGTTTGTTTATTTGAGTTGTCAATCATTCTACAATCTATTGCTTGTTTAATATTTTTGTGTCTATGATAGATTGTGCAGATTCATGCAATAGATTGAATCTGCACCATCTATGGCCTTGTTTTTTTTTTTTTTTTTTGGCTACTGGGGACCTGACCATGGAGGTAGAAGAGCCGTGGAGAAGATAGAGAGAAAAAATGTGCAAAGAGAAAGAGAGAGAGAGACGTGTAGTGGAGAGAAAAAGTGTTACCCGCATAAATTTTTTGGGCTTAGAAATAGGTATAAAATGTATTAAATAAGATACAATAAATGAGATTAATTAGGATATTAGCATTAATGAAGATCTTTTTTTGACTATTGGATCTATTTAAATTCAATGGTTTAAAAAAGGTATAACTTGAACACATCTCATATATATATAGAGAGAGAGAGAGAGGATGTGGGTGACCAGCTAAAATGACTTGGTGGTGGAGTACAAAGGTTCAAGCAGTAATTAAATTAAAGAGAAAGAGCTATAGAAGCTACCTAAATGTAGAGACAATGTTGCTTAAGAAAAGTATGAAGTGATTAAGAGGAAGACAAAAAAGGTGTCCAAGAAGCTAAATATGCTCATGATAACTTATATAACAAGTTGGGTGCATTAAAGAAGAAAATAAGATTCCTGAATGATGTTCAGTGAAATGAAAATGACTATCGATGAGTGTTACTGAAAGAAGACCAAATTAAAGAGAGATGGAAAAGTTATTTTGACAACCAATTTTTATGCAGACAATATGATTGATTGGACATTAGAGTAATTTGGGTAACCCAATGGAGGTTAGAAATCATAGATACATTCGAAGAATTAGGATGACTGAGGCAAAGGATGCATTAAGAAGGATGAAAATTGGAAAATCCATGGGACTGGATGAAATCTCCATTGAAGTTTGGAAGTGCTTGGGTGATATGGGTACATGTATGTTGGTTGACAAACATTTTCAATAAGATCTTAAGTGCTAATAAAATGTCTAGTGAGTGGAGGAGAAATACTTTAATACCTATTTATAAGAACAAATATTTAAAACTGTACTAATTACCATGAAATTAAACTTATAAGCAACTTATGAAACTTATGGAAAAGGTGATTAAACATAGTTTAAGACATGAAACAACAATATTGGAGAATCAATTTGGTTTTAGGCTAGGATTATATATTATGGAATTTTTTTTTTTTTTTTTACTTAGACATCTATCAGAAAAATATAGAGAAACCTGTGAATATCTTCATATGGTTTTAACTGATTTAGAGAAATCATATGATATGGTTCCTAAAGAGGTTATGTAGTGGGTTTTGGCTATAAAAAATAAATAAATAAATAAATAAAAAGGAGTTCCTCTTAAGTATATTAAACTGATTATGGATATGCATGATGAAGTGATAACTAGGGTAAGAATAGGTGAAGGAATCACGAGTGAGTTTCCTATTACTATAAGTTCGCATTAAGGGTCATCATTAAGTCTATATCTCTTTGCACTAATGATGAATGAACTCACTAAATCGATGCAAGAGGAAGTTTCTTGGTGTATGCTTTGGCAAATGATATAGTTTTAGTAGATGAAACTAAAAATGAAGTTGATGCCAAGTTAGAAATTGGTGAGATGCTCTAAAATCTACAAGCGCCAATTAAGTATGACTAAATTAAAATAGAAATGGAAAAGGGCAGTATGACTTGATGGTTAAGAGATACTAAAGAGCAATAGTTTTTGACATCTTGGATCAATAATTATTAAAAAATGGAGAGATTGAAAATGATGTGAATCATAGGATAAGGGCATAGTGAATTAAGTGGTAAAGAGCATCAAGAGTGTTGTGCAATTGTAGAATGTCTATTAAGTTAAATGGAAAATTTTATAAGACTAGCTATGCTCTATGGTACTGAATGTTCCGCTGTTAAAAACAACAAATTCATTAAATGAGTGTAGTTGAGATGAGAAGGTTAAGATGAATAAGTGAAAAAATAGGGAAATATGAGGTTTTATTTGAAAAAATTTGCTTAAACTTAAGAGTAGTCTCCATAGATGAAAAGATGAGGGAGAGTCACTAAAGATAGTTTGATGAGTTCAAAGAATAGTGACTAATGCATCAATAAAAAAGAGCAAGTTTATCCAAGATAAGAGAACAAAAAAGAGAGAGGAAAACCAAAAATCAGACTAATGGAAATGGTATATAAAAAAAACATGGTAATTAAGAAAGTAAAAGAGAATATGATTATAAATAGACTAGAATGGAGAAAAATAATACATATGGTCAATCCTAACTAATCTATTGAAGATCCATAGCCAACCCTAAAATTTTGGAAATAAGACTTTATTTGTTATTGTTACTGTATATGTATCTAATTATGGTTATTCCTGTTTTTGAGATATAATTATGGTTATTCTTAATCGTATATGTGAAAGTGATTTACCATAAATAAAACATAAGAAAAGAAATTTGGAATACTGAATTACGAAATTTTCTTACGGTGGTATCGGCAGCCATTTTATCATCATCACAAGCACTGAGACAAATTGCAATTCCACCGCTTGTACTTTTTCTAGCTTTTGACGGAGCGCTGTTATCGTCCCATGCATTTCTGCGACAGAAGTAACAATTACAATTTGTACTGTATACAAACAATGTCATGATGTTTTTTCCAACTACTAATTATAAATTAGTACTCAAATATTTCATAATCCTCGATGCTTTACAATTTTTTATATAGATGGAGTAGGAATTAAATTTATATATTTATTTCATGATAATTAATCTTTATTATCAAGACTAAACACTAATTAATTTATTTACACGTGACATTCTACCTTTACTAATTAGAAGTGTAGAAGTGAAATATAAATAAAATTACACACCTTTCTCGGTTGTATATGTGTTCCAAATCAAGAATAGTTCCACTATGACAAGCATCGACGATTGCATGAAGTGTGACACCCTTCTTGAGTGGCCAAACAATGGTGGAATTTATTTCATTATCAAGAATCATGCCCTCTTGCATAAAATCAACAGGACAAATAGTTTCATCGAACCCATCACGCTCGTCGTTATTGAAATCAGGTTGCCGTAAGCCATGTCCAGAGAAATAGAACACCAATGAGTCTCCAGATTCTGAACCCTCCACAAGCCATTTCAAAGATTCTTGTATGTTTTTCTTCGTTGGACTAAAATTTTCGTCTTCTTCTTCTGTATTATTGTATTAATGTTTTTATCAATGACAAAATACGGATTATATGTTGAGGGGGCAAAAAAAAAAAACACATCAACTAGTTATCAAGGGAGATACAACTTGGCTGCATGAACCAAAAAATGAAGCCAACAAAGAAGGCTTTACATGGAGGTTAGCAGATGAAGTCTTAATTGTGAATAGTCTTTCAGAGACGTAATACAATTGTGATTAGTGCTTTCCCAATTCATGATCCCAGAACCAGCTTGATAGGCTTAATCTTCTAGACTATTTTCTCTAAATAAATTAATGAGAGAAGTGTTGAAATTCTAGCTTAGAGGAAAAAATTGAAGCAAAACATTATATTCACATCTTTTTAAGGGGTAATTACAATAAACCCGCATATATTTATGTTTGAATTCACATAACTTGTCCGTAATTTGAAAAAATGTCGCTTTTCCTATGTGAGGTTCGCTTAAAAAACTGTAATTTGATCCTCAAAAAAAAAAAAAAAAAAACTGTAATTTAAAAATATCGTTTTGCCTATCTGAGATTCACTTAAAAAACTTTTAATGTCTTATTAATAATTTATTTAAGATTTGCTTATCATAATTAGAAAATTCTTAGATACTCTCAAAACACGAAGAAATAGTATTCCCCCCTCTCATATTCATGGTAGACTCTATTATGAATTTATGAGTGGACTCCACCATAAATGTGAGAGGAAAGAGCATCATTTTTCATATTTCGAAAGTACCAAAGAATTGCTCATCATAATTAAGAGGTTGTTTTAACTTTCTTTCCTTAGTGAGTTTTTTACGGGATTGAATTCTCCGAGTAGTTTTTCCTTTGAAAAGATTCTTTCTATAATTTTCTACTTCAATAATAAATTGTGACTTGTGTTTATTGCTTTTATTTTAAGATTTGGATTCCCGTAACTGTGGTGAACTACATATTTGTGAGGAAAACTTAGCAATTGGGTGATTTAACATAAATAAATAATTCTATTAAATAAATTGCATAAGGGTCTAAATAGAATTTTTACTTAGTTAATGAAAGGAAAATTAAATTAGTGGATGAAATATTACTAACTTGATAAACACACATTAATATAAAATAGAATGCATAATAATAATAACAATAATAATAATAATAATAATAATAATAATAATAATAATAATAATAATAATAATAATAATAATAATAATAATAAACAACTGGAGATGATAACCTTACTAATCCTAAGAACAAACAAAGTTCAATATTTAAGGTGATTAGAATCATGTAGAATAAATTGTTTTATTACATTATATTAAATAAAAAAAAATTGTTACAACACTCCATTTTTTTACATGGAAAGCATTTTTATAGTGTTTAATGCCACAAAAAAATCTTTCGAAAATATTTTTAAAAGTCAACAAAAAATAACCCAAAACAGGGGAATAAAAGTTTTCTAATTTTGAGAACTACCAAAAAATAAATCGCTTTTTAGAAAAATAAATAACATTTTCTATCACTTCCTTTGTGTACTCACCAGTCACCACCTCCATTCATTTTGGCATTATAACCACCACCATCACCGTTATCTCCACCATGTTTTCACCACTAATACTACCTTAATCGCCATCAGTGCCTCCCACTACAACCATTGCCACCACAGCCACACTATTGCGGAATGTGGATGCCACCATACTTTTATTGCTATTGTTGCCACTGCCACCGCCACCACTACCACAATGGTGCTATACTACCAGCCCCATCACAAAAATCCCTTTACTGCCACACCTACCTCGCCCACAACACCACTGTTACCACACCCATGTCACCATGTTCCACTACTTTCACACCCAACGCCACCATACTATATATTGTAATCACCACCGTCGCTACCATACCGACTTTGTCACTAGCACATCATTTATCATGGCTACCCACCACCCCACTATCTTTGACATAGTCATCAGCCACCACCGTCATCACACACTCTTGTCGATGCTGCCATCACCACCGTACATGCATGAAATATTGATAATTTTTGGTGCACGTCAAACGGCATAAAACGCTTTTATAATCCTTTTTAGAGTCATAGCCAAACACAGGAAAAACAACTCATTTTTAGAAAATAATTTCCATTAAAAACTGTTTTTCAAGAAAATATTTTATGTAAAAAAAATACATTAAACAGCTTTATATATATATATATATATAGTTGTGGAATTTTATATATAAATTTTTCAATGATACAAATACATTACTGGAAAGTAATCAATGTAAAAGCATTAAATATATGAATCGTATTATAAAACTTTTCTAAAATTCCTTCGTCAATTTTTTTTTTTGTTTTATTTTCAAAAATTGTTTTTCGTTTTGTCCCTTAGATTAACTCTAAAAGCTAAACTAGTTGAGGGAGAAAAAAAGAAAAAGAAAAAAAATGCTTTGTTAACCCATAAAAATTTAGTTGCTAGCATGATTTAAAAATAAAAAGAAAATAATATATATATATATATATATATTTTCCTGAAATTTTTTAGGAGAAGTTGATTGGACAAGTGAAGCATATTCTATATTTATCACTTTATTACATCTTGATATTGTTATATATATACTAGAAATATTTTAGGGTAAGTCAAGCATATTCTTTATTTATCATTTTACGACTTTTTCAAAAGAAAATTTTAGCAACACACTCAAATCTATAATATGCTTAAGCGTCATTTTGTAATTAGCACACCAAAATTCATTTCTTCATTAAGTACCTGTTGTAGCCCTATTTTAAGTCTTTTAATCCAATTATAAGTAGACAATCAAACATGCATGTTGAAAAATTGAGTATAAGTTTAACTAAGGTTTGAGTGTGTCCATAGGGAAACTGCTTTTAAAATTGTCCTATGATAAGAACAAAGGGATTCTTGAGTGCTCAATGGTGAGGTAAAGACTAGTTAAGCCTCCGAAAGAGTGCTAATTCAGTATTATTCATCATCATATAAGGTTCATTCCAGTACAGGACTCTCCTTATATGGATACAATTGCAGTAAACCACAGTAACAGCTTATGAGTAACTGCTTAGTTGTTAACAGGCTCTAACCACCAACTAACAAACTAACTACTTCTATTTAAGCATGTGCACACAATCTAATCTCGTAGTTACAACCTGTTTACATCAGCTACAGCTAACAATTGAGCCCATGAGTTATCCAATGCAACCATATCAGTCAAATACAATTTATAGCTAGCTAGTACCTTAACATCCTACCAAATTAAGAGTTTTATAACTCAGTGTCATTGTTTAGTTTCCTTTATGGAGAATCATGGTCCAAATCTCCATTTCCTATTTGAAATGTGAGAGTATGTGTTTTTTTGGGTGGCTTATTCGGTGTTTGTAGCAGTTCTCTTGCATTGTCCTAAAAGTTCTAAGGGAGTGCGAACTCCAATAAACATGTAAACAATCACATAACAATAAGGAAAGATATCCAAAGGAAACAATTGAGGAAATATTAGTCCATATGTTTGTATTAAAATTTAGGAAACTTGTGGATGGCATACATGTATATATGTTGTATGTGTGTAAAAGCACCTATATTCAGATCATATAGACAAATAATAATTGGTAATTACCTGTGAGGACGCGAATGCACTCTGCGGGATAACCATATATACCCATCAAAAAACCTCTCATGGACTTCACATCATTAACAGTTCCCTTGAGCATGTATTTCTTCTTGTTATAAGTAACCCCGCAAAGAAGTGCTCTCTTCCTTGGGTGTTTCTCTGCAGAACCTGTACCAGATGGCTTAATATTCATTGAAGAAACAATATTTGTGCTTTCATTACTGCTTGAGCACTTCTTGAACCTCTGAGCAAAATTTCTAACAATTTGTGAAAACCGATGATGCCGTTCTTGGTTGTCACCTGACTGCCCGCCTGTTGGGATAAAACATTTGCATTTTGATTCCGGTTTTGTTACTTGTGTATTGCACCGTTTGCATGTAACTGTTGTTTCCATTTTTGCCTATAAAATTTCCTGGCCAAAGAGCTAGCTATCTATATAGACACTCTTATTGAGCCGAATTCATTAAATATGCATGAAATCTAGCAAATTTATTTTCGGCGGGGATACATAGAATGAGAAACTTTTGACTTTTGCTTATTGATATAACTGTTAATAAATTGGCACCCTTCAAAATGCTAAAACATAACTTTGTAGAAAAGTTATATTCAGATCCCTACACCGATCTCAAAGCTTGTACGAATGGCGGCCCTGAATTCACACCTTCTCCTTTGAAGAATGCAAACCTTGTGTATGCCTATTTATATTTGGTAACGCTGACTCTAAAGACTATTAGCCAAATGTGAAAGGGGGAAAGAAAAAGATATAGAAGTGATTATATTTTTTTAACCTGTTTAAAAAAATTAATATTTACAAGAGCTACAATTGCTTAAAGTTTGGGTAGAAAAAACTAAAAGAGCATAAAATAGTACTAAGAAACAGAAAAGAATTTAATTCTTAAAGAAATAATATAAAGAAAGCTAGTGCTTTGGAAGGTTGGTCTTCCACTCTTCCTATGGGGCAAAGCTCCAACCCCAAAGCCAAGAATTTTTTTCTGTTTTAATTTTTTCCTTTTCCCTTAAGTAAAATAAAATGTAGACGAAATTACATTTTACATATTTTAATTTATGAAAATTCTAAATTAAACTTTATAGTTTTATAAGTTACCAATTAAACCCAATAGTCTAGGAGAAATTTCAAACTAAACCATAAAATTTTTAAGTTTAAAAAGTTGAAATACATGTACTAACTTCTACATAAAGTTGAAAAAAATTTGTACTGAATCTCACATAACAAAAGGAATAAAGCATTTACCAAACTCTCAAGAATCACACAACATATTTATCAAATAAATGAGGACGCCAACATAACACACCTGATGATAAAGATGGAGAACGCTCCATGAGAACAAAAGCAAGCAGGCAATGTTGCTTCAAGAATAGTTAGAATGGAGTTTGTGTGAGAGGAAGGTGAACAGCTACACCAAGACGCTTGCACTCTCTCATGTTTCCTACTTTGTACACCTCACACCAACACAACATATACATTTAATCAAAATATTTTGAATTTTAATAAGCCAAACCAATATTTTAACAGGTACAAGGTAGGAACCTTTCCATTATCAAAACTCAAAAATACTAGTTTGTCCTATTAAGGGTGTGTTTGTATGAGCTGTTGAAAAACTGTGTTTTGAATTTAAAGTGAGTATTTGAAAAAAAAAAAAAAAAACTTTTAAAAATAATGGTCATAAAACGGAGTTTTGAATTTTAAAAACATGAATTTAATCTTCCAAAAAGCCTAAACAAATAGGCCCTAATGGGGTCGCCTATGACCGGGAAAAAAATAAACAATATTAAAATACATATTATTAATTACAAAGTGCACTAAAATAACCAATATTAACAATATATGGTGATCACTACCTATTATTTAATCTAAGAAACACTTAGTAACATATTCTCCAACTAATTCAGGTTTTATTAAATACACAAAAATGATTATACTAGCCCAAAACGTAAGAAAATACTAACAACAAATCAAATCATGAATCTTTAGATCAATTTCGATTCAAATTTCAAGAAACGAGATCGGTGATGGAGAGACATAAAGAGATGAATTGAATTGAAACAAATTCAAAAGTTCATGGCTTTATTTGCAACTTATGAAATTATAAGGAATAATTTGAAATTCCACAAATTATAGGGTTTGTAACTTATGAAATTTTAATTTGAAATTCACTCAAACTAATTTAATAGGATAAAATGTAAGTTTCCTTAAAATGTCGTAATCTTAGCTCACGAAAATCTATATACCAAAGGTGCAAAATTGTTGGCGTCCAATTGAACTCCTTTTTCACTTTATTCTCTCTCACTTTGGAAGGCAAGAATCACATGCCTTAACCTTTATTCGGTGGCCGACGATTGCTTTCCCTTTCTGTTTTGTCTCTTAGATTCTCATTCGCACTTTTGCTTAACCAAAAGCTAAAAATAAAATAAAAAGCTGAATGTAAACTAGTCCAGGGCGGATCTGGTTGTTTAATTCTTTTTTTTTTCCCCCATATCATATTCCTTTTTCGTGATCTTACTGGATTTAGCCCACATTATGCATTAAAAAAAAAAAAAGATACCTATTGCGGCACTTTTAAAGCGCCCCTACAGCCTACACAAAAAGATACCTATAATAGCGTTTTAAAATCTAAAGAATACCTATAGCGGCGTTTCTAATATCTATAGCCAATTTAAATATATATAAAAATTTTAATTTTTTTTTAAAAAACCTATAGCAGCGCTTTCTAAACACTAGGATAGATCCACCAAGAAAGCGCTTGCATAGGTCCATTTGGGCTATACCGGCGCTTTCTAGCATCGATATTGAACCATCGCAATAGATTCAGCTAGATTATACTAGCATTTTGAAAGTGCTGGTATAAACCCGTAATTTTTTGCAGTGCATAAGATTACTAGAATTAAGCATCACTTTTAGTTATAAAATAAGTACCATTTTCATGCAATTTATTAAAAATCATATGTAAACTAAAAAGTAAAAATAATATTTCAAAAATTATAATTAAAATCAAATAATAAAATAGAGAGTAAAAATAAATGAATAAAAATTACTTTTAGTAAAATGATTTTGTGTAAGACTATGTTTTTATAAATAAATAAAAAATAGTTAATTTTTTTATATATAAATATGATAGAATTTTAACATAAAGCATTAGCTCCACAGACTTGTGACATGCATCCATAAATATGATGTATGCATAGATGTTCTTGTGTGAGACACGGTCGCTATCAACCTTTTTTTATTTGACATTGGAACAAGATAGAATAATAATCCTGTTTGATAAAAGATTAAAAAAATATCCATGGTGGGTCTAAAGAATGAGTCTTTTCTAATCAATAGATTATGCAAAGGCATCCCACAGGTGTCTTTTCAAATGAAGTAGTAGGTTATGCAAGGCATATACATCGACGGCTAAGTAACTGAAATGACAAGCGTTCACAATATCAATCCAGTTTCATTATATTATTCCTTTTACATGTATGTGTTGTGTGAGATGTAGGTCACTACCATTGGAATAAGACTAGAGCCTAGTCTCGCAAGGATAATAAGTTTATAACAACACAAGCAAATTCACTGATTAAGCACTAGATGATGCATGCTAAATTCATTAGTAGTTAGAATTTTAAGCAAAAGAGATTTACTAATTAGGCCAAAAATGGAAAGAGTAGGATGAAGAGATTTCATGCCAAGAATTTTGTAATTCAACTAGTTAGCACCTCCTCTCATTTTCAAATGAAGCATCAAAGGTTCAAATTAATTCTCCTCTTTCCTAACTATTAAATTTTCCAAACAAATATGTAGAGATTCCAAAAAAGTAAACCCAAATCTATCTATTTGTCAAAATCAAAGGGGGAAAGCAAGGTTAATTATAGAATATACCCTAAACTTTAGAAGCAATTTTGCTATATACCCTAAGCTACAAAAACTACGGCACCAATTGCGACAATCCCTGCAAGTGGCACCCCACCATCTATTTGGGTGGTAAACTTTAACAGTTACAATGGACCATAAGTGGGGTAAATGATAAAAATATCCAATTTTAAACAATTAATTGATGACATGGCCATTAATCATTGATCATATTTAAATTGTGCAAGCATAAAGAATATATGAAGATAATGTAATGTAACGGTGGAATTGTCAAAATTTGCATCTGATTAAAAAATATTGAGTGATGTAACATTACTTAAAGTTACACTAGGTGTAACTTGAACCCAATCCTATATATGAGTTTATATATATATATATATATATATATATATATATATATAAGTAGAGATCTCATGTTAGAGAGTACAAGGTTGTACCATATGGTACATTTCTTGAAATTCTCCTTATTTAGGCTTCTAATTCAACAAAGTGTGCATTTATATAAAAGTATTAATTTATCGAATTAGCCAATAGAGTAAATGTATATATTAGTTATCTATAGTTGTGCATTAATTATTTAAATTAAATGAATTTATATGATTATTTTTATAAACTCTTTATAAGAAAATTGGAATAATAATAATAGATTTAAAATATGACATTCTTCCTCATGTTTAGTTACTTTGTCAGCAATTGACACAAAAACCATAAAAGAAATTAAATATATGTGAATTCACTAAAATTAATATTATCCCTTTAAATTTCCTAACTCCTTTATGTGAAATGTAATATGTATATGTGTGTTGGTGGGGAGGGGGGGAGCAAGGATAACTAACATTATAGTATTTATTCCATGTAATTAGAAAGATGACTAATAGAATAAATACGTTTAGTAACACAAAATTGCGAATGTAAAAAAATAAATAATTAATTAATTAATTGAAGTATATATATTTTCATTTTTTAGTAGGCATGAAACATGCCTATCTATATGAGCCACTACCTCATGGAATTTTTAATTTATAAACAAATATATATAGTATAATCAAATCACTATACTATTTTTAATGTCTTTCTATTTTATCCGTAAAATAACTAAAGATTACCATTTTTTACAAGGAAATTTATTTAAAAAAAATTTATACATTGATAGTTGAGGGCGGGGATTTGAATCCTACATGTCTTTATTGGAAATTGAGATACCAACCAATTAAGCTAAATCTTATTAAAATATTGAAGAAAACTAATAATAAGTTGCACCACACATCATGCGAAAGCTCAGTTACTTTACATAAATAACTATCCTTCAATTGTGCAAAAGATGTCTAAAGAAATGTTTCTCTCACAATATGTAGGGGTGTCACATGATGTGAGAAGGTGACCTCATGAGACCATCTTTAAGATACTAGCCCTCTCCTTCTTGCCTCCTCTTCCCCAATTTGAAAATATACCTAAATGCTAGAATCCCATAGATATATATATATATATATATATATATATATATATTCCTTAAAAAAAACCATGCCGGCCTAGGTGTGACAACAGAGAAAGGGGATACGAAGGTAGACACAAACTTTAGAGGCAAGACCAAATCCGGCACAATCCCTGACTACTGACACCATTGACGAACATTGTTGTGGAAAAACTATAATGATTCTTATGATCAAATGCTATGCTAAGTTTGCTAATTATGATGAAAATCATGGAATGCCTTTGTTCATGATGCAACATATTCACACACACACACACACACACACACACACACACACACACACACACACACACACACACACACACACACACATATATTTTGATGGGAAAGATAGGAAGAATTTTATTGCAACTATGAAATAAAGTTTACATCATGGATAAGAGCTTGCGTTATACATCAAGGGTTCTCTTCAATCCATGCAACATAATCAGTTATGCTAGATGCATACTTTGCTAGTAAATGAGAAGGTAAGTATCATTGTCTCCTAACATGAGAATAACCCACATTCCGAAAGTTACCACTAATGTCTTGAATACCTTGAATCATAGGCAATTGAAGATGGAGCTGAAGAGTAGTTACAGAGCGCATTAAACACTATCATAAAATCACCTTGCAAAACAACATCACGTACGCCAACCTCCTTAGAGAACAGCAGACCCACTTCAAAGGCCTTTGCTTCCGCATCAACTGCGCTTAATGGGATTGAGATTTTCTTGCTTAGAGCAGCTTCAAGCCTACCAACATTATCTCTGATTACTACTCCCACTCCCACAGCTTTCTGCTTCATGAAAACTGCCCCATCGATGTTAGGAACCTAGACATACTTGTAATATAGTGTAGTCGATTGAATAGCATTAGGAGTGAGTGTGACTGAGTGTGATGATAAGTGAGCTGTGAGTGCAGTTAGTGTGACAATTAGTTAGTTATAGAGCAGTGGGTTGTAATTGGTTCGTTAGTTGGGTTGTAATTGGTTAGTTAGTTTGGCGGGAAGACATGAGCTTTGTATAAAGATGAAGAATGTTATGAGAAAGAACATGAATGGAATTACTACAATTTCTTTAGTCTAATTCTATCTCTCTATCTCTTTCTAAATCTCTCTGCTGGAGGTAGTTACCCTCGAAGTAACTTTCACTTTCCCCAATTCTGCTTTCCCTTTTCCTTTCTCTGCTTTCTTATTCTTTCCTTCTTTTTCTGATTTGCCAAGAACTTAACAATTGGTATTAGAGCCTGTATTCCTACAACCATGACCGAGACTAGATCTTCTTCCTATATCAATGAATCTTTGTCTCTACTCAAAACTACCGCAGACCACCATGCCCATTCGTTACAAGAGATTAGTCAGCAACTTAATGCCAATACCCAACAATTAAATGCTAACACCCAGAAATTGAATGCCATCAATTTAGCTTTGCAGAAACTCACCGAGACAGAAGAATAGAGGCAACAAGTTGCATCTTTGAAATCTACATCTCAGACTCAGTATACTCCAGTTTCGCACACTGTGTCTCTGCCCCTGTCAAATTTGTCGAAGAGCGTAAAGCTTGATTTTTCGCGATTTAAAGGTGATGACCCTGCTTCATGGTTGTACAAGGCCAATCAGTATTTCAAGTTTTATCAAACACCTTTGTGTGAGAGGTTGTTAATGGCTTCTTTCCACATGGACGGGGATGCCCTAATTTGGTTTCAGGATAGAGATGAGAATGGGATGTTTGCTACTTGGGAAGGGTTTGTAGAAGCCTTGCTGACACGATTTGGAAGCACTGCATATGAAGACACTATGGAATCCCTCACAAGATTGAAGCAAACAAGTAGTCTGGTGGTTTGCAAAGGGCAATTTGAGGCTTTATCAAATAGGATCAAAGGTCCGTTAGATAGCCACAAGCTGAGTTGTTTCTTAAGTGGTCTCAGAGATGAGGTGTGATTACCTGTAAAGATTCTCAGACCCAAGAATCTCAATGAAGCCTTCGGATTGGCTAAAATCCAAGAAGAATACTTGAGCAGCAACCGCAGAAATCAAAGGTCTATAATTGTTGATTACACTAAGCCTTCCATTTTGAGTCCAAAGCCTGAGGTGAAGTTGGACTCCAGATACAGACCTCCTTTACAAAGGTTATCACCTACTTAGATGGAGGACCGAAGGAAAAAGGGGTTGAGCTTCAACTGTGATGAGAAATTCCAACTTGGACACCACTGTAAGTCAGCCAAACTTTTCTTGTTAAAAGGTTTATGTCATTTTCAAGAGTCCAACTCTAGTGTTCAGTTAGTAGAATTTGATGAGTCTAAGGCTACCTTATTGTCATTGAATGGTGATAATTTTGAAAATACTAAAATTGATGTTAAGAAGAATGTAGCTGAGATTACTTTATATGCTTTGGTGGGTAGCCCTTCACCTGGTACCATGAGAGTCCAAGACAACATTAATGGTCACTGGGTTACCATTTTAATTAATACAGGCAGCACCCACAATTTCTTGGGTACTACTATTCTGCATGTTTTACAACTCTTAGTAAACCCTACCTCAACATTTGAGGTGAAAGTTGCCAATGGTGCTACCATTAGGACACATGGTGTGTGTGCTAATGTTGGGGTTTCAGTGCAAGGGCATGCTTTTGCAGTGGATCTAAATGTTCTACCTTTAGGTGATTGTGAATTGGTTTTAGGTACTCAATGGCTTAGAACCCTTGGCATGATACAATAGGATTTCAGGGCTATGCTCATGAGGTTCCAACACATGGGTACCACAGTAACTTTGGAGGGTTTACACCCTACTAATCATTCTTTACAAGAGGGTACTTCATCTAACCAACCTTGTGACCCTGTAATTGAGTAGCTTTTATCTGAGTTTGCTTCAGTTTTTGCTACTCCCACTAGGCTACCTCCTTATAGAGGGCATGAGCATCAGATTCTATTGAAGGATGGGACTAATTCCATTTGTCAAAGACCTTATAGATAACCCCATTTCCAGAAGGCTGAGATTAAGAAGATTATTGCTGAATTGTTGGAAGTGGGTTCAATCAAACCAAGTCAAAGCCCATTTTCTTTTCCAGTTTTGTTGGTGAGGAAGGCAGATGGTTCTTAGAGAATGTGTGTGGATTATAGGGCTTTGAATCAAGCCACTATCAAGGACAAGTTTCCTATTCCAATGGTGGATGAATTACTTGATGAGCTGGCTAGTTCTATCCTATTTTCTAAGTTGGATTTAAGGTCTGGCTATCATCAAATCAAAATGAGGGAGGAGGATATTCATAAAACTGCTTTTAGGACTCATGATGGGCATTATGAGATCTTGGTTATGCCATTTGGTTTAACCAATGCCCCATCAACATTTCAATCTCTAATGAATGATATTTTTAGGCCTTATTTGAGAAAGTTTGTGTTGGTTTTCTTTGATGATATTCTGATTTTTAGTCCATCTTTGGAGTCACATATTCAGCATCTTAGAATTGTCTTGGAGTTGCTGTCGAAGCATCAGTTATTTGCTAAAAGAAGTAATTGTGTTTTTGGATGTACAAAGGTGGAGTATCTTGGTCACATTATTTCTGGGCAGGGTGTGAGTATTGATCCTAAAAAAATGTTGTCATGGTCTCTTGGTCTGTCCCTACTTCTGTTAAAGTTGTAAAAGGTTTCTTGGGCCTCACAAGCTATTATAGAAAGTTCATAAGGCACTATGGGCAGATTGCTACCCATCTCACTGCTCTTTTGAGGAAGAATTCTTTTGTGTGGACTCCTCAGGTTGAAGTTGCCTTCCAACAGCTTAAGATTGCAGTAAGTCAGCCCCCTGTTTTGGCTCTACCTGACTTCACTCTTCCTTTTACTATAGAATGTGATGCATATGGTTTAGGTTTAAGGGCTGTCTTGATGCAAAACCAGAGGCCTTTTGCTTTTCAGAGCCAAATGCTTAAAGGAAAGGCATTACAATTGTCTACTTATGAAAAGGAGTTACGTGCTTTGGTCACTGCTGTGCACAAGTGGAGGCCTTATCTTTTAGGAAGACCTTTCATCATTAAAATTGATCAACAAAGTTTGAAGTACCTCTTAAAGCAACGGATTGCTACACCTGCTCAACAAAAGTGGTTAACAAAGCTGTTGGGATATTTGTTTGTGGTGGAATACAAGAAAGGAAGTGAGAACAAAGTGGCTGATGCTTTATCCAGGAGATTTGATGCGGTTGGTGAGGCTGTGGATCATTCCATTTTTGCTGCAGAATCTCCTTCTTCCTTGTGTCTAATCTCATTTCCTTGTCTCTCATGGATTGGGGAGCTTAAGGAAAGTTATCAGTCTAATTCCACAATGCAGTCCTTGCTTCAGAAGTTGCATGATGATTCTAATCAGCCTAAGTTCTTTTCTCTACATAATGGGCTGATCTTGTTTAAGGGCAGGTTGTATTTGAGTCCTTATAGTGCATTGAAGCCGAAGGTTCTCCAGTTAGTCCATGACAGCCCTTTGGGTGGTCATTCAGGATTTTTGAAGTCTTACCATAGGTTGAAGAAGGATTTTTATTGGATTGGTATGACGGTGGATTTGAAGACTCATATCAGGGAGTGTGGAGTGTGTCAACAAATGAAGAATGAGACTTGTAATCCTACTGGTTTGCTTCAGCCCTTGCCCATACCTGATAAACCTTGGACTGCAATGAGTATGGATTTTGTGGTGGGTTTACCTAGGTCTCAAAGATTGGATGTTATCATGGTGGTGGTTGATAGATTAACCAAATATGTTCATTTGATAGGCTTGTCTCATCCTTATTCAGCTACTAAGGTAGCTACCTTATTTGCTCAGCATATCCTAAAGTTGCATGGCATGCCTACTTCAATTGTATCTAATAGAGACCCTGTGTTTACTGCTAAATGTTGGGCTGAGTTGTTTAGAATTCAAGGTGTCCAGCTTGCTATGTCATCTGCCTACCATCCTCAATCTGATGGGCAGACTGAGGTGGTTAATAAAAGTTTGGAGCATTATTTGAGGTCTTTCTCTGCTAACAGGCCTACTGAGTGGGCTGAATGGTTATTTTTAGCTGAGTTTTGGTTTAACACAAACTATTATACATCTACCAAGTTGACCCCTTATGAGGCTTTGTATGGTTTCAGTCCACCTAAACTTACGGATTATGTTCCTGGTACAACTCAGGTTGCTACAATGGATTCTAGTTTACAGTCGAGACAACAGATTCTAGTTTACAAAGTGATCTCCATAGGACTGAGAGGGTTTTCCAAGTGGGAGATTGGGTTTATCTTAGATTACAGCCCTACAAACAGCACTCTATTATTGCTAGAGGATTTAATAAGTTGTCACCCAGATTTTTTGGTCCTTATAAGATTATGGAGAAGATTGGAGCAGTTGCTTACAAATTGGACCTCCCTTCAAATTCAGCTATACAACCTGTGTTCCGTGTATCCTGCTTGAGGGCCAAATTAGGTAGTCATAATGTTTCTGTTTCTATGCTGCCTTCAGTTAGCTCTCAAGGCATCCTAACTCCTGAGCTTGCAGCTGTACTTCAGACCAGATCTAATTAGCTTCGAAGGAGGACAATTACTCAGTTGCTCATCTAGTGGCAAGGTCGTTCAGTTGACAATGCTACTTGGGAGGATCTCTTTTGTCTACAGCAACAATTTCCCCATCTTGTGGGCAAGCTATTTTAATGGGGGGAAATATGTTAAGAACCTGGACATACTTGAAATATAGTATAGCTGATTAAATAGCATTGGGAGTGAGTGTGACTGAGTGTGATGATAAGTGAGCTGTGAGTGCAACTAGTGTGACAGTTAGTTAGTTATAGAGCAGTGGGTTGTAAGTGGTTAGTTAGTTTGGCAGGAAGAATTGAGCTTTGTATAAAGATGAGGAATGTTATGAGAAAGGACATGAATGAAATTACTACAATTTCTATAGTCTAATTTTGTCTCTCTATCTCTCTCTAATTCTCTCTGCTGGAGGTAGTTACCCCCGAAGTAACTTTCACTTTCCCCAATTCTGCTTTCCCTTTTGCTTTCTCTACTTTCCTATTCTTTCCTTCTTTTTATGATTTGCCAAACACTTAACAATTGGTATCAGAGCCTATATTCCTACAACCATGACCAAGACTAGATCTTCTTCCTATATCAATGAATCTTTGTCTCTACTCAAAACTACCACAGGCCATCATGCCCATTCGTTACAAGAGATTAATCAGCAACTTAATGCCAACACCCAACAATTAAATGCTAACACCCAGCAATTGAATGCCATCAATTTAGCTTTGCAGAAACTCACCGAGGCAGAAGAACAGAGGCAACAAGTTGCGTCTTTGAAATTTGCATCTCAGATTCAGAATACTCCAGTTTCGCACACCTTGTCTCTGCCCCTATCAAATTTTTTGAAGAGTGTGAAGCTGGATTTTCCGTGATTTAAAGGTAATGACCCTGGTTCATGATTGTACAAGGCCAATCAGTATTTCAAGTCTTATCAAACACCTTTGTGTGAGAGGTTGTTAATGGCTTCTTTCCACATGGACGGGGATGCCCTAATTTGGTTTCAAGATAGTGGTGAGAATGGGATGTTTGCTACTTGGGAAGGGTTTGTAGAAGCCTTGCTGACACGATTTGGAAGCACTGTATATGAAGACCTTATTGAATCCCTCACAAAATTGAAGTAAACAAGTAGTGTGGTGGTTCACAAAGTTACTGTAACCGTGCAAATATACATAGTTACTGTAGCACAATTATATATTTACACAAGTTTAGACAATCTGGTGCAAGTCCTTTTTATGCCATATTGTGTAAATTCTATCACTTTTTTTCTATTTTAGCCTGATTGATTTAATTGCTCTTAATTTAGCAAATTTATAAATTTACATAACTATACACATACTGTAGGTCATTTTTAAACAAAATAATATAAATTATATATATATATATATATATATATTTATTTATTTATATATTCCTATTATGCACGAACGGATGTTAACGCTCTAATGGTCACTACCATGCTACTTTAGAAAGCAAATTACCATATTGCTTAGGCTCACATAATAAGTCGGGTAGTTTGAGGACTAACTATCTTCCATATTCCTGATATGGCTGCTACCGTAAACGGAGGAGCGAGCAATTCCTCTGTACACAATGGCAACCTTTTAAAACTTTTTCTTACATAGTTGTTAACTAACTTGAATGTTTGCTTAGACCGTATAGAGTAAATACTGTCAAATATTAGAAATTTATTCTTTTTATTTGTATTATCATATAAATATTAATTAAATTGTTTACTGTGCTCAGGCCACAAAACCAAGAACATTCCCTTTTCCTGTGTTTTACCTAGTTAAATTTTGTAGTATGGATTATACAACTGCAATAAGCTTTTCACTTTTTAGTTATTTTTTATTTTATAGATGCTAGTGTTACTAAATTTCCTGGCTTGTAGATAGATTAAATTTCTCATATACGTAAAAGGAGTAGAAAAACAAAAGGTATATCAATTACATATACTCAGCCGGCCTTCATTTCTTTTCACTTCATAAGGATGATGCAACAACAAAGACATATCCATCAAACCTACGATCTTAAGATTTAATAGCTTAACCCCAGCAACTAGAAACCACAAACTGACACACTGCAACCTAGATTGCCATCAAAATTTTAATCAGAGCCAATATAAGCATCTTTCAGCCACCAGTCTGCTGCCAAAATTGAAAAAGAACAGCATTAGTATCAATAACTTGATATGTAGTCCTACCATTCTGAAGAAGTGATAACACTAAAATAACTTGAGAGATGTGGCAAAAATAGATTTAAACATTAGAATTAGAGACATATATATGATGCCCTCATGTTAGCATTTGCTTCATTTCAACAGAGCCAGTTTATAATTCACCAGCATAGTATCTTAGGTTGCAAGGTCTGAGTATTTTTGTGCAAAGCTTGAGTTGTGAGCATGCTTTAATGCTGAAGAAATTTCTACCAAAGATAAAGCAAGGAAACAGATTTTAGTTTCCAGAGGATTTTCTGAATTCATTTAATCGATGCTTAAGTTAGCATTATGAATTGTGGTAAAATTTCCAGCAAGTGTGCCCATAAACATCCTTTGTTGAATACGGTGGAAAATATCTTCATGTTAAATTTAGAGAAAAGTAAAATCTCTCATTTGGGGTTCGGGCATTTTTTCTAATGAGGAGCCCAGGGTTCATTGGTGTCAGAGCTGAAATGCATTAGGCTATAGGAAATTTCTTCTCATATTAGCTTGAGTTATATCTGATTCACAGAAAGTGCCTTCCTAGTTTTAGTAGGGGTATAATATTTAGGAACACTAAGCAAGTTAGGCTTATAACACATAAGGAGGGTATACACAACTAGAGAAGAACTAACTATAACTTCCTACAATTTTTTGCACTCAATTTTTCATTCTTTTGTGCATAACGAATTAAACATTTTGGATAGAGAGGGGACAGGGGAAGGCAACTTTTTTTTCTTTTTTCACGAAATGGTTATCAAGGAGGGAAAACTTTAAGGACACAAAGCATACAAAAGTTCATACTAAAAATCACTGTCTAAGATTCAAAATAACTTAAGACCAAAGCAGAGTTAGACTGGAGAATATATCAGTAGAAGCTGAAGATAATTCAGTTGATGCTCTACAGTACCCAAAGGCAAATGACCAAACCCAAGTTTTTAACACAGGCAATTGAACCTTACTGTCTTGGACATCACCTATTTGACAGTTTATCACACCCTAAAGGGATGAATCCATCCTCATTTCAAAATTTGGAAGTTAGGAAATGGATCAGCCATGAATCAGGGATTCATTTCTGAGAGCACAGGTTAGCAACACTCTGAAATATTAGGGGCATATTTTATTGGTTAGGAATCTACAGAAATGTCATTGTCAAGCAATGCAACTTATTTTATCCCTATTTATTTTTTTGATAATTATAGTTACCAAGGAGGAGGGAGGGACCCTGGATGTCATGGACACGCCAAGATGTGTCAACCAATTAAGCCACAATGCTCTTGGCATATACCATGCTTTTGGGCTTTCAATCTTCAAGCATTGCCATAGGCAGCTTTGATCAATAATCTAAAAAGGTTGAGTTGGAACAGTGTCAGACTGTACCATATCAGACTAGAGAAACCTGTTCCTAACCACTAGACCACGTAACTTTGCTCTGTAAAGTTGGTGTTTCATTTTATTACAAGTAATAAAATTATATTAAAGGAAAAAGGACAGCCCAGGTACATACTGGGAGTAATACAAGAGCTACACACCAAGAAAACACCTAAATTTACAAAGATCAATAAACTACAGAAAAGAACAATTGAAATTCCCTAAGGCCTTTAACCAATTGAACATCGATCTAAGAAAGAAAACTTCATTTGAAGCTATGGGGATTAAACCCCTTCAAAAGACAGAATTTTGTTCCTCCCAAATGTACCACATAAGAAATTGAGAAATAGCATTCCACACATCAGCACTTTGATGGCCCTTGAAAGCACCTCTCCAACAAGCTAGAAGGTCTTTCACAGAAAAAAAGGCATGACCAAGAGGCACTAAACACAGAAAAAACCATAGGCCAAACTGCCAAAGGTCCCTAGTGATGCGCAATGAAGATGGTGGTTAATATTCTACCCATCCCTTTTGTACATACAGCCTAATGAACAATTGTAATCTTTCAAATTCAAATATTATCCATGGTAAGTACATTACCATGGCAGGTTGTCCAAACAAAAAAGCCACCTTCCTTGACACTTTGGTGCTCCAAATTTCTCACCAAGTAGAACCACCCTACAGTTTCCTTGCAAATTCGTATAGAAGGATTTCACATCAAATTTGTGGTTCTTGTATTAAGTCCAATACATCCTATCCATGCCTCTCAAACAAGTATGAGATGAGAAAAGAGTAACAAAAAATCCCCAATAGATTCAAGCTCCCAATTGTTCAAGGCCCATGAAAAAGTATGACACCAATGGGTCATATCATTAAGCATATTCACATATTCAGCAACAATAGCTTGTGTATAAACCACAGCTTCAAAAAAGTTGAAGGAAAATAATTTTGAGTGATTCACCAACACACCACACATACTTCTGTTAGAAGCATCTCCCATGTACAACTGAGAATTTCACATATTTTGAAAATCGTTTACAACTATTTCTAACAAACTACCACATAAGCCAAAATTATTTTCTTGGACTCTTTCTCTGAAAATTTCTCCAGCAGCCACTCAGTGTATCCGTTCAACTTGTCACTCTTTAAATGCCACAAAGAGAGAACACAAGTGACCAAAAATATCTGCGATTGCACAGTGTAGCAAAAAATAATACAATATCTTAATGCTGCTTCGATATACAGTACCAATCTACAATTACTCTCTCTCTCTCTCTCTCTCTCTTAAAGTACAATAATTTCTTTCCTTAATAAATATCCACTTGTCAAAGATTTTTATAAACACAGCTCCCAAAAGAGAATGGACCTTTTTGAGGTCCCTCCACAGTCCAACGCTCTAACTGCCTTAAAATAAAAACAAATACAAACAGACATTTCTCATTAACCTTCAATGTATTTTGTCCTCTCCTTCGCTAGTTACTTGATTCAAGAACAATCAAAACAACACTGACCAACCTCAAATTGCTCATACAAAATGGGTATCAAACTTAAATCCTCAACTTATGCCTAAATTGGAGGATATGGTTGTTTAGTCATTTCCTTATCGTCAATGATGGGAAAGAAGTTGAACAAATATTTTCAAAGCAACCTCACAGTAACAACTATCATGCCAAAACAATTGTATCCAATAACCATACCTTACATCAATGTAATAAAGCCTGAAAACTCACAAGTCCACTTCATGCCTTTGTTAAACCCAACCCAGAAGACCCTCTCCCAAAGCATTTTTTACTGACTATATTAGTTACCCCAGGCTAAAAGCTTGGCACAATTAATTATGACACAATGGATTATCTCCTCGGCAGTGGACGCCTTATGATATTTTAAGATATTTTGACACTTTTCTCTCCTTTTCTGTTTTTCTATTGGTTTATGTGCATGTATCTCACTCACTACCAACCAGCACTTTTTAAAACTCACTTAATTCCTTAAATCTGACCTCTGAAACTGTTAGCAACTTCACCCTCAGCACTAAAATCCTATACTTTTCCATACTGTCCAGAAATTAGAGCAATATATTCCCATTATAATTTCAAACCATATTTTGATTTAAAACCAACACCATTAAACCTTTCATCCTTTAACCCTTTATGATAATTTTCCTGAATTACCCAATCAGTAGTCATCACAGAAAGCTTAGTTCCACTATTAAGGTTTGTCCTCCATTAATTTCTGAATCACTGGTAAAATTTCTCGGGATGAAACCCTATGAATGTAAAGAGTGAAATCTTTGTACAGCCATGGGCTTCAAAAAATAAATTAATATAATAAAATTAAATGAAAATAAAAAGGTCAGGGTCAAGGTTACCAATATTTAATCATGGGCAGGATGGGTAGCTGTTTCACTTGTGTTTCCAAACTCAATTTTGTGCTACAACCAAAAGTTCTTGACATGCCTCAATCTATATAAAAAGTGGATGGTTAACATAGTCACTAGTTTTGAATATACTTCTAACAAGTAAAACAATACTTATGCTAAGAAACAGGACATTCCCCCAACACAAAATAGTGAACCTTTTTATGTAGGTCACACAAAATGGTGAACCTTAATAGGTGACATGTACATTTTCATTTTCAATTATACTAAGAGTCCATTTAGGATCTGCTTATTTTGCTAAAACTGAAAACTTTTTGCTGAAAATACTATAAATAAAAGTAAAAGTTAGCTGAAATAATAAAGTGAGACCTATGAATAATGCCAAAAAAAGCAACAAAACCCATGAACAGTAGAAAAAATAAGCTGAATAGTAAAATAAGTTAGCAAAAATAATTTATGCCAAACGCGCACTAAAAGTGACAGAACTGTGAAGCTGAAGTTTTAATTTACCAGTTACCACTACTACTAGTATCAGACCACATGCAATAAGGTTGTGCTTCAAACCATACCTTGCTGCAGCAATTTAATTGTTTAGTCCCAATATGGGCCCTTATTGGCACATTCTTAGGCTATTTTAGTTAACACTGGATCTTAGGTTTAATTTTTCTTTTTCTTTTTTTCATTAGAATGTTGGTTCATTTTATTTAAGTTTCCTCAATTTTTAAATTTATTTATCCACTTATAAATTATAAATAAAAATTATATATATAATAAAAAACATAGATTTTTTTTTTTTTTTGCTACTACCACTAAAAAAAAAAAAAAAAAAGAAAGCCTCATCTCAGTGCAAAGTGCGTGGGATGAGGCTAGTTTTATTAGTTTCCTTAATTTTTTTTTTTTGATTGATAATTTTCTTAGGTTTCACTATGCTAGGGGTAGTCGGGTAATTTGTAGATTTGCTACAATGCACTGTACCAGACACTCATGAGTCCTTTTCTACGTTTTTGGACTTTCTTCTATTTTGTTTCAATAGTTTTTGACTAGATTTATCAGTACCTTTAATTAAGATTTTTTAAGTTTTGCTATGCCAGTGGTAATCTGGTAATTTTCAATTCCAGAGGCCCATGAGTTTTTTTGTTTATTTTTTGGGTCTTCTTTTTATTTTGAATTAGTAGTACTAGTACCCTACTTGGTTTAGACGTTCTTTTTTAATTATTTTTGTGCTTTTATGCATTCTTTCAAGATTAGAAATGGAGTTCAATAAGATTCCAACAGTGTTTATCCAAAAAAAATTAAAAAAAATGATTCCAACAGCTTTTCTTAAAGACATAAGGATGTTATTGCCATCTCCTTCCTAGGTGTGATTTCTTTTCTTTTCTCCTTCAATTCATGGTATTCATGCCAAACAGATCAAGATTAAATCTGTTTTTATTTTTTTTTTAAGTTTCAATCAGTTTTTATTAGCTAATCATCATTTAGCCCTTAAACATCAAGCCACGTACAAGAATCATTCAAAGTCTATTGAAAAACCTAAAGTAGTGCTAAATTTCATACAGACCTCAAATCAATAAATAACTTTTTTTCAATACCTGTAGCTGCTATTTAATTGTCAATAATGGGCAGCAAAATGGCAATCTTAGTGGTAACATTTCCATGAGAAACTTACAGGATTGCAAAAGTAAATCTATCAACTTGTGAATCAATATAAAAAACAACACATTATAATTACTATTCTATACTTATCTCTATGAAACCAAGAATGATTTAAAAATAATAATAAAAAAATATCTTAACGAGGGAATTATAAACATAAATAAAATTAAAAAGGTGACTACTCATCAAAAAAGAGGACACCCTCCTGTTGTTTGCCCAAAATTAGTTTACCAACCTGTGGTTTAGAAAGAGACACCCTGCCCCATTGTGGCAATCTTTCTCAGTTTAGTTGGACAGAAATTAAATGTGAAGGGACACACCACAAGGAGACAAAGTGTCACTTCTTGATTTACACGTTGGAGACTTAATAGGGAAAGATAACTGAGTGAATCACAGGGGATAAAGTGTCACTTTTACAACCATAGATTAGTAAACCAAATTTAAGCTGAACCAAGGGGGTAAATTATATATTACTAAAAACAGAAATTAATAATCTTATAACACCTAAAAAAAATACCTAATAAGTATGACAACAAAAATGTTATTTATTAATTTATTTATTTTTTGATAAGTCACGTGACAACTAAAATTTATATAACAGAAACATTCTTAATTACTAACTGGTATAGTTTTTCTTATTGAGAAATAGTAATTACCCCACATCAAGGAAAGCTTGTCCTGTGGCAAATTGAAAAGGATGCACTTTATCAAAGACGATGGGAAGTCATTGGTGAACCACTAATGTACTGCCCAGAGATTTTTGCCTTGCAGGTTGGACACATAAAACCAACAGAATCTGGTTGTAATTCAGCATCAACAGCCTCATGGTTGAACTCTACTCCACACCATACACAAACAGTTGTAAGCTGATGTCTCCCACCCATATTTAACATGACTTCTTCTGACTCAAACTGGACAGAGGAACCATATTCCCTTTCCATATCTACATTATATGTCAAATCCATGGGTACCTCCTGCAAGGAAAGAGATTCTTGCCCAGTTGCAGTGCTATACTTAAGAGGTTCTATTTCATCCAACCTCAGCTCTTCAAACCCAGTTAAATTGTCATGCCGTTGCTCAACACTGTGTAACTGGTCTCCCTGTCAATAAAATAGAAAACAATAATTAATTTTGTAAGATGGAGCAGGAAAAACTGAACATCGTCATCACAAACATTGGGAAGGTAAAAAGAACAGTTCTTTGAAACCTTACACATTGTATCAACCAATTTGCCAAAAATGAAGGAGCTAGACCATTTACATCTACAGAACATGAACATCATGACTCAACTATGTTATATAACCTAATTTACAATATACAAATGTTAAATGTACATTAAGAAGTATATACAGCTAAATTTTGGCAAACCACTCAAATTAAAAGTAATACAAACTTCAATAAGTAAAAAACTATCCATTATGATATATTACTTTGCAATGATGCATAGTCCCCAATCTACAATATTACCCCTTGTAACCATATAACCATCAGAACACAACAGGAAAGCCTTTAGACAAAAAATTCTCACAGGCAACATGCTAAAAATCTAAGCACAATTAATTAAGCAACAATAAACAAACAGACCATAGTTATTAAACCCGGACTGTACGTTGACCCGGCTTATAAGCCGGGTCACTAGGTCACTAGTACGACTAGTAGGTCAATGGTCGAACCACAAGGTCAAATAAAAAGATTTTAAAAATTAAATATATATCAACAAAAGAAGAGAAAAATTTTTAAAGGCTTATACTTAAAGCAATAAACAATAAAACCCAAAAAATATAAACAAAAGAAGAGAAAAAAAAATGTTTAAGCAATAAGCTATATAGCATATACTGATATACTCATACCTACATGCTAACTGGCTTCGTGAAATTGAAAAGTGCAGTTATTTATTTAGGTTTTCTCTTATTTAAACTACCATATTATCACATATTAAACAATAAAGAAGTCAATGAGATTGACCTATTAATATAATTTTACACAATTCACATACTCAGCTGGGTTAATAAAATCCAGCTGGGTCACACAATTTGCTACCAGGTTTTACCGGTTTTGACTAGGTCTTATGCACATCCGATCCAATTGATGACCTAGACCGGTCTATGTACTGGGTCACCGGGTTACTGGTCCGACCAGCTGTGCTGGGTCGGGTTTAATAACACTGAAACAGACAGAACAATCCAATAAATTCCTGCATCTCCCAAGACTCACATATTAACTGAATAACTGGAAATATATGGGTTACCATATTTAACAACCACATAGAAAAAGTATGGTAGAGTAGACTTCTAAGTAAACAGAAAAGGTATAGAGAAGCTAGGTAAAACACACAGAGGTGATGCTTATTTTATTATTAATTGTTGGAACAACAATGCCTCAAACCTGATCCGAGGTTGCATTGAATGTTGAAATTTTTTGCAAAAGTTGTTCTGGGGACATTGGGGAGTCAGAAACCCCATGCTGGAGTATATTTTCTTCAGAAGTTTTCTGTACAATTTCGATCACAACATTCTTGGATAGCCCTTCATTGATGCCACCATCACCAACTTTTAGCTCAATATTATTATTGACTTCACAAGGCTGGGGATGGTCTAAAGTGCTAGTGCAACTCAAATTAATATTATCCCTAGCCTCACAAATAATCTGATTTTCAAACTGAGCAACTGAATGGCCTTCAGGAACTTCCTCCTGCTCAACCCCAGAAATGTCATTTTCATTATTGACAAATGCCAAACTGTCTTTTTTACAAAAAGCTTCATTTGTATTAGCATTTTGATCTTTGGCAGGTAAGGCAGTCATGGCACCCAAACAACAATCCATCTTAGAATCCACTACTTCATCAGTAGTCTTCTCCATATTTTCAGCAGTGCTAATATGCTCACCATCTAGCTGATTTAAATCTTGATCTAGGGTTCTGTCACTCGAGTCATCATCCATTTCTGGTCCACTAAGAGGAGAACCAAGATTTGTGTCATGATTAAAATTGGAAGCAGGAATTTCTTGAGTAGAAACAACATTCATTTGATTAGGAGTGGAACCACCATTGGGTTCATTATTAGGTCTAACAGTAGAAGTCTCTAGAATAGAATTCTGAGCAATTTCTATCAATGCATCCATTTTTGAGATCCTTGAAGGAACATCATCCCTGGTTGGAGACTCGATTCTCATTGGAAGAGGAGTTGTACCAGGCACTTCTTCCACCCTCCTCACATAATTCCTCACATGTATCCCCACATGACCATTGTAACGACGCCTTTCCAGAAATACCTTATGGCAGAACTGGCATTCATATTTGCCATCTTTAATTATCACTCCATCCCCAACAGAAGAACCAAGTCTGTACCTCCTCGTAGTCCTCTGGTGATAGGACAATAAGTGCTGCAGATACGTATCCTTCTCATCAAAGGTCATGCTACACTTGTGACATTCAAATAGATCACGTATTTGGACATCTGCAAGATTGTCCATCCCCAATAATGTTGCTTCCTTTGGCTGTTCGCTAGATATCGGAACTCTTGCTGCAGTTGAACTAGAAATGACTTCTTGCCTTCGGTCTTCATCCTTTTGGGTAACAGCCACAAGCTGCTGCACATCCCCCATAAACCTTATTGAATGACATTAAAATACGCCAAAGAACTACACAAATATTTACTTACAGTTTCAGAAGTTAATCTGTAGTCCTGCTGAATATTTTCAACCATCTGACTACTGGGCCATTGTGCATCTCTAAGACCAAAAAAGGACTGCAAGTATGAAGCAGCTTCCTTGCAGGACACAAAATGTTGTCCAGTAGGGCTGGAACAATAAATTAAGAGAACATCTAAGACCCAGCAAGAAGAGGGAACAAAGATACAGAGTAACAAGAAAAAGTTAACAATCTTAATAGTTACAGAAATTTTTTACGGTGTTTAATTTAATCTCTAAACCCAAATGGCACATATGACAAATAAACAACTACACTAGAGCTGAAATGTCAACAATCATTGTCATTCCTTCTACCGAATTAACATGACTCCACATCATATTATATAGCAGAAAAGGATTCTGGGAAATGGAACTGTAGCATGTGCAAGATTCCATTTTAAATAACATCCCTTATTTTGTATCACTTCGTATAAAGTCTGAGACATTAGTCTTAAACAAATGATTAAGTAATAACTCACAACGTATCATTGTAAACATAGGCTACTTTACCTCTTATCCAGTGTTAATTTTAATTTTCCATATTTAGCAAGCGTTTTTTTTTTTTTTTTGATTATTTGATAACCAAGGCTGGGTGGATTTGAATCCTGAATGTCTCCAATGGAAACAACAGGAGGTGCGAACCACTTGAGCTACAAGGCACTTGGCAAGATTCTAGTTAAATTATAATTAAGTTCTCTAAAGTTCTAATTTGTTGGGGGCAATCTGATGATCAAGTTTTCACACTATGTATCAGTTGTGATTCCGAGAGTAATCAAGCATTCGCAAATCATCCTAACATTCACAAGAAATTTCACTCTACAAGAAGCGAAGGAATCCAAAACTAAAGTAGTAATTGCCACCTTATATATCTGCGGCAGTAAATGGAGGCGCGGCCATCGCGCCTTCTGATTCCCAACAAGAGCTTCCATCCAACCGGCAACGCGTCTCCGAACGCTGCGGCGTCCACAATCTTCCTCTTCTTTCTCCTGCTCCCCCACTGCCCACCCAATTCCCTCATAAAACCAAGTAACGCCTCTTCACTCTCCATTCCCACAGTCCTCCTCCGCAACTCTTCCCCAAACGGATCTTCCGCATTCGCCAACTTCTCGAGGTCCACAACGACGCCGTTCTTATTCACAATCTCCAACTTCCGATAATCCTCCTCCAAATGCAAAGCCTTCAGCTTAGGTTTCCTCCCTCTCTTCCTCTTCCCGAAGCTCACCTTTTCGTTGTTGTTGTTGCTGTTGTCTCCGGCGATGGAGATTGAGGAGATGGAAGGAAGGGTTAGGGTTAGGTCGAAGCGATCGAATCGAGGGTCTTGGTTGAGGAACTGCTTGAGGTGGTTGATGATGTAGCGATTCTCGACACGTTCGGGGTCGTCGGCGGGAATCGGAGGGAGTTTAGGGGCGGGGAGGAGGCCGGCGACGCGGCGGCGGTGGCCGGCGGAGATGGAGGGACGGGAGTAGGTTTGGCGACGGGAGCCGGCGGACTCGTTGAACTGGGAACGGTCGATTTTGGGAGGGAGGAGGGGGGAGGGGAAAGTGGAGGGAGAAGGAGAAGTGGAGCAGAGGGAGAGGGAGTGGAGTTCGGATTGGGAGAGTGTTGAGAGGTCTATGTGAGATAGGGAGTCTTGGTTTAGTGGTGGTGGTGGTGGTGGTGGTGCGGTGGTGGTGGCCACCATTGCCATTTTGGGAGAGGAGGGAGGGTTGA
Source organism: Castanopsis chinensis (assembly GCA_032878915.1). NCBI lineage: Eukaryota > Viridiplantae > Streptophyta > Magnoliopsida > Fagales > Fagaceae > Castanopsis > Castanopsis chinensis. The sequence goes on from JAVQMG010000086.1 coordinate 3,872,963, forward strand.
GTTCAGTGTGGAGGAGAATGTGTAATTTGCCAGCAAAAATTGGATTTCAACTTTGAATGTGAAGAAAGATTTGTGGTTTTTCTGAGGGTGGGTTTTAAAATAAAAAATTCATGTGTGATTAGAAATTCTTTTCTTAAATTGACTTTAGACCATTTTAGATTTTTAGTAACATTTCTCAAAACACTATAAATTTGATCTTTTTGATTTCTTCTTTAAATATAAATTTGCTCTTTTTTATAAATACAATTAATCAGTATAGAATTTTATATTTAGCCTAGTGCATCAACTCTTAATATGAGACTTTATTAATTGAGTTATAAAATTCACAATATTAATTCTACTTTTTTTTTCTTATAAACAATATTAATTGTACTTTAAAATTTGATAGTTTGATAAAAATTATGTACATATCAGGTTATATATATTTAAATTTTTTTATTTTTTAAGAAAAGATAGAATATATTTGGATTTTTTTTTTTTTGAGAAGGAATATATTTGGATTTTAATGGAAAATAATTACGGAAAGTTTACTTTCACTAGCTTAATGTCTTTGGAGTAATTGTTCAAATTTTTTTTTTTTTTTTTTTTGAGAAACGAGTAATTGTTCAAATTAAAAGTCCAAAAATGAAGTTAGCAAAATTGACACTTTGATGTCTTGATTTTTTTTTTATACAAGATAGAATTTTTATTCTAACTTAATCTAAGTGTATATGTGTATGAAATTTTTTTTTGGAGACTTAAACCATGGTCACTGTCTCTCACATCCCACAAGCACTTATATTTGTGGATGTGGAGTGACCACCACATCAGATCTCTTATATAACTATCAGAGACTTTACCAATAGAGCTAACTAGAACCCACAACAAAAGCCTATATTTAATCCTTTTTATACCAAAAATTAATAATTGTCTTTATTCTTCCTCAACAATAATTGCCTTTATTCTTCTTTTAAAATTTTTAACAAAAATGAAGGAAATTCGATTAAAATGAATCAACTAGTGCAAGACAATTTTTCTGCCTCCTACTATCACAAATAAAGACTCATCTTCTACCCGTACTATTTCTTGGTCTAAATTCTTTGCACAGTGTGAGTCACGGTCCCAATCTTGAGGTTTCCCAGTAAAGTCTTCATATCCTGCAGCAAATTTCCAAAGCCAGCATCCTCATGTATTCATCACTTTGAAGGCCCTGTTAATTGTTATTGTTTTTTTCTTTTCTTTTTTGAGATGAAAGACAGGAGTTAATTGTTATTGTTAAAGTAGTCATAATTCCAAAACAATATCCAAAAAGCCAATTTCCAAAGCAAGTTTTACTGCCATAAACGCTGCCATTGCTCCGCCTTTTCCACCTATAGCTGTTCTTCAATCCGGTATGACATAGCTTCCATAACTGATGAGACCAACCATTATGGTTTCGTATTACCACTCCCACGCTGGACAAGTTCCCTTTTTTTTTAATTTTTTATTAAAAGACTAAAACTTTATTTATAAAGATAAAAAAATATATATACATCAAAGATAAGAGTTTGTTCCAAAAAACAATGACAATCTTCAATCCAAGCGGAAAAATCTACCAAGCCTAGAGTTTGTTTTGCTAATAAATGAACATACCTATTGTCTTGTCGTTTGACATAAGAGAAAGCCACGCCAAACAAGTTCTAATCCTAGAATATGGCTCCATCATAATTAACTTTTAAATTTGCAACGTTTTCATTTTTTTTTTTTTTTCCCCAGCACGTGAACAGTAACTGATACCGTTAATGCACATGGATTCACTGTTTGGGAGACAAAGTTACTGTTTACGCACTGTTTATGCACTATTTATGAGACCCACTAGCACTTTATTCCGAAAAAAATATTAAAAATAAGTCTCACAGTACTATTCACACAATTAAAAATTATTTTGCTACAGTATTTTTAATTTTCAGCAATAAATTCTATCCAAACAGATCCATACCATTAGGTTTGGCCACACTTCCTTATCAAATTCTGATAGTTCCTTCCATTTGTCCAAGTATAGCAAAGTTGATTGAGCTCACCATCATATCCTCGACTCTGAGGGAGTTTATGGCACACCATATATAATTTTCAAAACTGAGTACAATGACATGGGCATCTATGGGCTGGCTGCTATCTTGGAGAATAAATCAAAGATTTCAAATCCAAACCATTTACCTAATAATAAAGAATAATTATCATAAAGTAGACAAAATACCTTTAAATTTTATTGGATTTATTTATTTTAAATAAAATTTAAAAAGAAAATAGATGCCCTATAAGGTATATAAGAAATATAATCTAATTTCGCAAAAAAATAATAATAATAATAATAATTTAAATCACTCATATGGGCCACACAAAAGCAGTAAGAGATATGCACCCTAAAATGTGTATACACCCTTACCCAACAACCGTAATCTACATATATTTAAACTAAAATAAACAAAACACTTATCTGAAATTTAAGCAAAATGGATTTTTTTTTTTTTTTAGAAAAAAAAAGAAAAGAAAATGGAAATAAATTGTAAATTGAAATGATTTAAACAGTTCAATACAACATGAAAATACATAAACTAAAAATGAACTTACTTGGCCCAAAAACTCAATTGGCCGGTTCCCTCAGGATTTAGACTAACTCAAAGAACAAAAGAGCAATCAAAACCTTGAGAGAGAGGGTTTTGAAAAAGAAAGCAAAGTTTATCTACTTAGAATAGGGTGAGTTTGTTTCAGCTTTTTGAAACTGGGCTTTTTGAAAAAGTGGAGTTTTCAAAAAGTGCAGTATGAAAAAGTGTTTTTTCAAAAAACTGAGTATTTGATAAAAGCTGTTAAAAAATACTTTTTGAAAAAACTAAGTGTTTGGCTAGCACTTATAAAAGTAGCAGTTTGAAGAGTAAATTATAAAAAGGATAATGTCTATATATAAGGGAGTTTATTTCATACTTAAATCAACTACTTTATATACTTACTAAAAAAACTAATTAATAATAATAATAATAATAATAATAATAAATATATTATTGGTATTATTTTAATACCAATAATATATATTAAATCTATATTATAATATATATTATAACATATATATATATTATAATATATATTTTTCGTCATCACGAAGCACAAAATGAAAATGTAAAAAGATAATAAAATACACACCAATAATTCAAATTAAATTGTACTACATAAAAATGTAAAAAGATGATAAAATACATACCAATAACCCAAGTTTAATAAATTGTACTACATGATATTATAAAATAAATAAATAAAACTACTAATTATTATCCCCCTAAATGGAACTAGCAATGGAATCACAACGAACCACCATCGCAAGGTCTGTTAAAGTTCCTGAGTTCTGCTCATAATTACTATCTGCTTCACTATTATGTTCTCTTCTAAAAATTGAATCTCGATTGGCACGTATGAAGCCCCTTATTATCTCTATCATTTAGTCTAACAAAATTATGAAGAGTCATAGTAGCAGATACAATAAGTATTTGGATATGGAATGGAAAAGATGGCATATTTCCGATAATTTTCCATTTATTCTTCCACACATCAAAAGTACGCTCAATCACACATCGAAGAGATGAGTGAGCATGATTAAATTTTTCATGTCTACTTCTAGGGTTTCCACCTCTCCTTCAAAATTCCTAAAGATGGTAAGCTATCCCCTTGTATGATGCCAAGTAGCATTTTATCATTGAATATCCAGAATCAACTACATAATATTTCCCTAAAAAAAAAAAAATCAATTATATTAACACACACACACACACACACACAATACGTTATTCTAATGAACAATTGATTAACCAATTACAAACCTGGTGGTGGGTGTGGAAAGTTGTTACTTTGTTTATGAATAGTGTCAAGAAAAATGGAGGTGTCGTGTGCTGCACCTTCCCATCCATGCAAAACAAATGTGAATAACATATCAAAGTCACATGCAACCATCACATTTTGGATTGGATATCCCTTTCTTCCAAAGTATGGAATAGACTTATCAGTAGGTACAACCGCTATCGCATGTGTGCCATCAATCGCATCGATGCAATCCTAATAAAAACATTAATAGTTTTCAGTTCCACATGCATTGTATTATCTTATAAACAATAGCACTTATTCAAATATGCAATAGTACACATACTTGGAAATGTGGCCAATAAAGTGGATGGTCTTATAATTGGGCTAGAACTTCACTAAAAGTTGGATCTGAAAGCTTTACATATGCAGCTGCAAAGCGAGCACCCAACAAAGTGACCATCTTCTCAAAATGTCTACTTATGGTTTCACTCGAATGCTGAAATATTTCTTGAACCATTTGGTTACATGTTCCATGACCAAGTATCATTAAACACATTACCAATGATTCTTCTAACCTTATATTCCTTGAATGTTGAAGTCCATAGTTATGTTGTAAAACTTGACACAAATTATGAAACACATCCTTTTTCATTCTGAACATGTTGTAACACAATTTCTCATTACCTTCCATACAACGTCTCACCCAAGCCCATCTTGTTTGTTCAGAATCATAACAAGGAGTCTTATTAATGTACTTATTGAAATATGTTACAATTGCTTCACATGTAACTGCCACAAGCTGGTAAAACTCCTCATCAGAATCGTTGTTACTATCATCATCATCAAAATCACTGTCACTGTCATCATCACCGTCACTACTCTCATCATCATCATTATCATCATCATTGTTATCACCATCATTATTATTGTCAACATTGTAATGATTGTCATCATTCAAGTCACCACCATCAAGATCATTACAGTAATTTCTGTAATCCCCATCCATTAACAGTTCCATATAGCCACTCTCATAAGTACCATTATAATCATCTATTTTGGTTTAGTCTATACAACAAAGTAACAAATAATCAACCATTGCTAATACTACTTTAATATAAATCAACATAATAATCAACATCAACAAAGTAACAAAAGGCAACAATAACAATTAAATGAAAATTTCAAATGTGTTCACATTACACATATATTAGTCCAAAGCTAATGTTAAATATCACATAACTTAGTTTAAAGTTGATACAACATAAAGCTAATATAACATAAAGCTAATATTAGTCCTAAGCTAATACAGAGTACCACATAAAGTTTGTCACTTCTTTTGGTTCCTAATCATGACTTGTAGCCATTGCAGCTGTGACTTTGGGTCCTTGAAAGTTAGGAACATCTCCCTATGTGACCTTTTCATTAAGACAATTGAAACTTCAACCACAAACGTACTATCCACTTCAGGAATTGCTCTCACATCTCCATGACATTATCAACCGAACTTGGACACTCTCGAGAAGTACCTGTAGACTTATTCTGACATACTTTTATTAATTCACAAATACGCTCGTCCAACATTGCAGCTCCTCCTATCTTCTTCTTTTTCTTCTGTGACTGTATTGATTCACTAGTTCGCTTTTGTCCTAAACTACGTGATTGACTAGTATGTCCTTGCTGCAAACTATCAATGTCTAAACTCATGTCACATTGATTATCCTAAAATTCGGAGCTACCGTCAGAATCACCAGCACCCTCCGATGGCATTGTTGGAGGGAGTGTATTTGAAGAAGGGGTCCATGCAGCTACTCCAGTTGCAACATCCTTAAACATCCTATCAAGTTGATCTAGATTCTATGGACCTTTCAGTCGAAATTTTGAAGCTTTGGGTAATTCCTACAAAATATAATTGTCATTTCACTCATATTACAATAATATTAAAAAACTATCCCCAACTAACTACATATTAATAAAATACTCAACTCATCTTCAACTTCCATTCCCACCAATCTTTACTAGCTTTAACCGTTCCTTTCTTTGCATCCCAACCTAAGCCTGTGTCATGACTTACCAATTGTTCCCACACTTTCCAATCACATTTTAATACATCCAACCTACTTTTTAATTGGTCCCTATCATAGTTTTGACCGGTCATTTCACTAAATTTGGTCACTAATGTGCTCCAACCTTCGGAACTAAAGCAAGCACCTTTTGTTCTATTCCCGGCTTCAATTTGTTCCACACAAAGGTTACAAAAAATAGTTGTCCAACTTGCTTCTCCCCATGATGCTCTAGCCTTTTTTGCCTCGGAGTTGGAAGTGGTCTTTTTACCCATCTATATAGTTAAGCAACCATAAGAAATGCAAAAAATAGAGAATGGTTGGTAATGTATACATCCAGAAAGTATTTGATTAGTTTATGTGGAGGCAAAGCCTTGTGCTTAATTTTTAAAATTTACAAATACCATCTGTGGTTTTAATTTTTAAAATTTTGTAAATTCCTCTTTGTGAAAGAAAATCCACAAAAGAAAATGTTTTAAGTATTATCAATTTAAGTATCAAACTATTAGGGTCATTTTAAGGGGATTCGAACCCTAAATGAGATACCATTCAATCATTGGAAAGAGATGGTTACTATATATATATATATATATATATATATATATATGAAAATTGAATCTTATAATGTTCCTTACAAAAATTAAAAAAAAAAAAAAAAATCTAACTTTGATTACTACTAGAGTCAAGGCCGGGGTCAAATATATATATATATATATATATTTAAAGCTTCGTTTTTGCTATTACAAAATTGATGTGTGAACTCTGGAGTTTGGAGTATGACACATATTGGAAGCAATTGTGATTTCATTAAGATCACATTCAACAGACCCAAAATCCAAAACAGAACAGACCTTACCTACCTTCATTGTAATTCATTTCTAAAATCCAAAACAGAACAGACCCAATCCAAAACAGAACAGAATTCTAACTTCTAAGATCACATAATCAACAGACCCAAAATCCAACCCGTAACAAAAACTAAAATACCCAAAACAGAACAAATTCAACAGAACAACCATATTTCAAAACAAATTTTTCAACAAATGGAAGAACAAAACAAATTTTTCAGTCCAAAACAAAACAAATAGATCATTAGCAAGAACAAATTATAGCATGCATAGATCTAAACATTTTTCAACATATATTTCAAAATCAACCCCAACAAATTTCTCAGATCAGATTAGACATAAATTAAAATTTTAAAAAGAAAAATACGGAAACATGCGTTGAAGAAGACGAAGAAAGAAGAAGAACAAGACGAAGAAAGAAGAAGAAGAGGAAGAAGAAGAAGAAGAAGAAGAAGAAGAAGACGAAGAGGGACTTACCACGGATGGAGAGCGTAGAATAGAGAAGAGAGGCTGGCGTGATGAGTCTTGAGAGAGAAGAAGAAGAACATATCCTAAAATTTTTCCACAAATTTTTCAACAAATTTCTTAGATCAGTGACAAATTAAAATTAAAAAAAAAAATACAAAAACATGCATTGAAGAAGACGAAGAAAGAAGAAGAAGAAGACGAAGAAAGAAGAAGAAGAGGAAGAAGACGAAGAAAGAAGACGAAGAAAGAAGAAGAAGAAGAAGACGAAGAAAGACGAAGAAGAGGAAGAAGGAAGAAGAAGAAGATGAAGAGACTTACCACGGACGTAGAGCGCAGAGCAGAGAGAATAGAGGCAGAGAGCGTAGAGCAGAGAGATGAGAGACAGTCCGTGTGAGGAAAAGAGAGAAAAGAAGGGTAAAATCAAGGGTATTTGAGATTAGGAAAAGCAAGGGCAATTGGGTAAAAACAGATGTGGTCCAACGGATAGCTTGTAAAGTGCAGTTCGCGTTTTCAATTTTGGTCATTCTCCACCCATAAATTTATGCGCTTTTACTTCATATCAAAGAAAGCAACTTTTTTATTAAAGCCAAATTTATGTGTTACCAAACATGTCAACAATTTTTATTTTTCATAAACGCGCATAACTGGGTTGAAAAAGTGGAAACAAACACACACTTATAATTATTATTGCTTTCTTAGAATCCTAAATACTATTTAATTAGTATACCCACTCTCCTTATGTTCCCTGTTTTTACTGGTTGAAGACCCTCATTATATGGGGAAGTTTGGGTGAGAAACTTGTGTTTAAGCAATGTAAGATTGCTTTGCCACAAAATTGTATCTCAAAAAACCTTCCATTTTTTAGGATTTCAGCCACGGCCTCCATACGCAAGAGTTGACAGCCATGTGTAAGGCATAGTTGAGTCTGTGTATACATGGTTGCTGCATGCATACAACATGCTATACTTATGCTCTTTTTCTTGCTTTTTAGTGTCTTAGCTTATTAATATATCATGTCTAGGTGTTATCATTTGGGACTGTGGATTCAAGTTTATTAACCAATATAAATTAGGGTGTATATACAATAATCCACTATCCTTAGTGCACATGCTCCTTAGGGAACACAATAACAAAGGGGTTTGGTAGAAGTGTATTAGGCAGTCACGTTCAAACAATAGTTTTCGGTATTTAAATGCTGAAAATTATTGGTAAAAAAAAAAAAAAAACGTATTTGGTAGCAATGTTTTTATTATGGGTGTTTGAGTTACAATTTTCAAATTAGAGTATTTATAACATGTATTTTGAAAACTCATTCAGTGCCCGTTTGTTTCAGCTTTTAGAGCTGAAAATGCACGTTTTGAAGAAAGCTGAAGTAAAAGCCCGTTTGGTTCGGCATAAAACACGCAAGACATTATGGAGCTCGGGAGGTCCATTTTGCCAAAAGCCTGTGCTCGTTCTAATGTATCCATTGGACAATCTTGGGCAATTACCAAATTACCCTTCAATAAATCTATCCATTCTTCTTTCTTCATCTTCTTCAACGCCTCTCATCAAGTTCACCCACGCCTCTCATCTCTTCCTCTGTATTTTTTTTTAAAATTTTATTTGTCTAATATGATCAACACAAAACAACTTAAAATCAACTCGAACCGCATTGGAAAACCCATCCCAAACCCAACTCAAAATCAACCCAAAACAAAATCAACTCAAAATCATACCCAAAATCCATAGAAAAAAAAAAAAAAAAAAAAACCCAAAATCCTCTATGCTGCTGTGCTACGGCATCTCATCTTCTTTTTCCTCTTCTTCTTTTTTTGTGCTGCTTCTTCCTCTTCTCTTCTCTACTTTTTTTTTTTTTATTTACGTACATATCTAATCTCAAAAAAAAAAAAAAAAAAAAAAACTTTTCAATTTGGCAGAGTTTTTGATAAATGGATCCTTTGGAGACATGGAGTAGAGAGAGGGATCTCGAGAGAGAGCTCAGACTTTGTTGTGTTGGAGACATGGAGTAGAGAGAAAGAGCTCCAGAAAGGGCTCAGAAAAGGAAAGTAAAAAGAAAAAAAAGATAAGGACGAAGTGGTTTGTGTGGAGGAAAGTAAAAGAAAAGGAATAGAAGAAGATAAGGACAAAGTGAGCTTGGGGATGAGAAAAAAAAAAAAAAGAGTTTTTGGGTTTGGTAAAGCAACATTGAAGAAAATATAGAGAGCAGGAACATAAATTATTTTATAACTTTTTTTTATAACTGTGATGTTATAGAGTATGTGGTAGAGAAAAAATTGTGGGTACTAAAATTACTCATTTAAAAGATAAGTGTTAATAAAATTTTATTTTACAAAGATTAATTTTAAATTAATATTGTAAAAATATTGTAACATTTTATTATATCTCTAAACTTTTTAAGTTAATACTATTTTTTTTAGAAAAAAAATAGTACTATTGACAAAATATTTCTATAACAATTTCATAATAAAGTTTACATAGTAAGTTGTTATTAGTTCTCATCTAGACCTACTAGTGACATTTTCTTTTTCCTATCATTAACAACTTGTTATATAGACTTTATTGTGAAATTTTTTTGAAAATATTGTGTCCATAACTTGCATTAAAAGAGATAATTAAAACAAAGAATTCTCTTTATATAGACATTGTCCTTTTTAATAATTTACCCTTCAAACTGTCACTTTTATAAATGCTAGCCAAACACTCAGTTTTTTCAAAAAACACTTTTTAACAGCTTTTACCAAACACTCAGCTTTTTGAAAAAACACTTGTTCATACTACACTTTTTGAAAACACCATTTTTTCAAAAAGCACAGTTTCAAAAAGCTGAATCAAACTCACTCTCATAGTAGTTTTTAGTTTTCAAGTCTCCAGAGGGAGTTTCACACACATATATAATTAGATTAAGCTAAAGTAGAAATTTTATCTTGTAAAAGAAAAGAAAAAAAAAAGTAAGTAATGTTGTTATATGATCTTTTTGTAATATAAACAAGTTGAAAAGTGTATGCCCCATGGACCAAACCAAGCTCTCTTTTTTTTCTCTGACAAGCCCACCTCTTTGTCTCTCTCTCTCTTCTTCTTTTTTTTTTTTCCCTTTTTCTTTCTCCTTAAATAAAATAGTATTCTTTTACTAAGCAATTATCAATTAAAAAAAAAACGCACACACATACTAAACACACAATTATATTTTTTTCACATTTTAAAATATATATGTTATTTGAAATATGGTACTAAACGTAACTTTCTTGCATTATAAATATTTTAAACACGTGTTTTCACAAGTCACAACACTTTTTAAACCACAAATTTTCACAACATTTTGAATGCCAATGCTTAAACAACACTTAACGGCCCCTAGCTGTCACTCAAAAATCGTTCCCACCTAAGGATGGCAATAGGGAAGGTGTGGGGCCAAATAATGAGGTCTTTACCCCTGCACCGCATGGTTTTGTCTTACTTCATCCTCGCCCAGCGCCGTATGACGGGAAATTTTTTTTTTCCCCAACCTTGTTCCAGCGAGTCTTACAATCAAGGGCTAGTTCTCTGGTGCATTCAACATGTGCTTGTCAGGCTGTGTCTTCAAACTTCTGCCTTCTCTTTGTTGATGACTCCAAACAATTGATTTGTTCTCCCCTTCTCCTTCAATTATCTCATTGTCATGCTGGATATCTTTTGGCCTATCCAACAGAGATGATGACGGAGTTGCATTATGTTCATCTACTATCAATGGAAATTGATTGCTGCCAATCGGTGCAGATGGATTGGAGCTATCAATGTTATCATGTGGAGTCATTTTTTTTCCTGATGTTAATTTAGCAACTTAGTAATGGACAAACTATATTTCTCCATCAAAGATAATATAGAATAATGGGAAAAAAAAAATCAATAAAATGAAATAATGCGTTTTAAACTTCCAAGCCAAATATTTGAAGTAGTTGTTCTAATAAAGAAAAAAAGACAACGTTAAAATACACCCAAAGCTATCACTTGTATATTCAAATTCCCAAAAGAAATGCTTCAAGATACAAAAACAAACACACCGATAGGGGCAATGAGTTAACTTTCAAGAAAATATTTTGTTTATTTTTTAATAATAGCCAATGCATTTTTTTTTCTTTAATTTTTTTTATAACATCTTTTTTCTTTGTCTTTATTTATTTTTGGCGAAAACTACATTTTCATCCCTACATTTTTACTTGATTTCCACTATGGTCCTTAATTTTTTTTTCCACCGCTTTTAGTCCCTGTTTAGAAAAACGCCTTCCATTTTAATCTTTTCTGTTAGTGCCCTAACGGCATTGACCTACGTGGCAAATGGAGCTATTAAAATAATAATAAAAAATTTTATTTTGTCATTAAAAAATGTTACGTCAGGATCTAAATTAAAAAAATTAATTTTAACTAAATAAAAAAATTAAAAACAAAAATAAAAACCAAAAATTACATTAATTATGATCAAAATGTGTTTTGAACAAGACCAATAAGAACACAGACCTAGAAACCCAGATCTAAGAATACATCTGTCACTAGTGCAAAGATATACATACTAATCTTTGATGCAAACCTATACTGATAGTAGTGATGCCTCCATTTGTTTTCACACACAGCAAATCCATTCACACCTTAACCCATCATCTTATCAAATCATTCAAAACAATTCCTAAGCACAAAACAAAAGCAAATCCCTAAAAACCTATAATCTCAAATCCCCAATTTCACATCCAAAAATGCCAATGCCAAAATCATCACTCCCTTTCTCTCTCTGAGATTTTTTGATTTTCCCTCACTTTCTCTCCCTCCAAACAGGTTTCAGAAGCTTTTTTTTTTTTTTTTTTTTTTTTTTTTTTTTTTTTTTTTTTTTTGCTTGTGAGAGATGGAGATGGCTATGGAAGATTCGTGCTGTTTGTACGATCTTCTTCTCTCTCTCCATGGCTCGCCCGACTGTGATTGCCAATGGACGGGGCCCTCTGTTTCCGACGAATCCTTTATAGAGTACACAATGAATAAGTAAAGTTGTTAGGGTTTGTTAAACCTCTCTATGTTTTTTTGTTTTGTTTTGTTTTGTTTTTTTTTTTTTGTTTTCTTGTTTTTTTTGTTTTTTTTTTTACAACTTTGAAAGTGTGTGTTTCTTTTGGTTTTTATGTGTTTCTCTGTTTTGGACCTGAAATTCGTGGAATTGAGTTCAAGAACTCTAGGATTATGGTGAATGTCACTCAGTTTGTGAATTTCATTTCTGAATATTAGTGATTTTCTTGAAGATTTGGAGTTTGAGATTTGAGTTACAGGGCTTCTAGAATGTTCTTAGATTTTTGCTTCTGGAATGTACTCAACTCGGACCTGACTCACTGATTCATCACACGGTATCACCTCAGTCTTCTTGCTCTTCAAGCACACGGTGTTGACGAAGTTAACATCGATAGACGGATCGGCAATGAGCTCCAATGCCGACTTCAGATTGCCAGAGAGCAAAGCTTCTATAAGGCGTTGCGAGACTTTGGCGATGGGTTCGTTGTTGTTCTTATTTTCTGAGTTATTTGTGTTTTTTGGCTTTTAGTTTTGAGTTCTTAATTCTAGGTTGATGTTATACTTTTAGATCTAAAATTCACGTGAATTTTGATTTTTAATTCTGTTTTAATTTTTTTTAGTTAAAATTAATTTATTTAATTTAGATGCTGACATGGCATTTTTTAATGCCAAATAACAATTTTTTTTGTTATTTTAATGGCCACGTTAGCTTTTAGTGTGCCAACAGTGCACTCCTGTTTGCCACGTGTGCATTTTCCATCTCTGATGTAATGGCAAGGACAAAAATGAGATGTGTTTTCCAGAATAGGGACTAAAAGCGATGGAAAAAAAAGTTAGGGACCAAAGTGAGAATCAGGTAAAAATGTAAGGACGAAAATGTAGTTTTCGCCTTTATTTTTTTTATAACATCTTTATCTCTTTCTAGAAACTAATTTGGAAGTCCTTTTTTTTATAACATCTTTTTTCTTTATTTTTTCTAACATATATACCTATATGTATATGTATATATATTATTGTAGGGGCGAGTTTGGCGTCCTAAGCCCAAGAAGTGACTGGATTAGGGCCCAAAGAGCCCAACACAATGAATTTGTAGAGAGTATGCTTAAAAACTTGGTTTTAATGGATTGAGCAACACGCACAGTGGATTAAGAATATTTAGAAAGCAAAGAAAATTAAGCTGTATGCAAAAAAAATCCCTCTTTGGCAAAGTCCGAGGACAGTAGTTCTTGAACATATTTCTTTGGATTTGGTTATAATTTTAGTTCTTGGTTGCTACAGTGTCTTTTTTTACCATTTTCTAATGATCCCTTTCCTTGGAGGATCTTTTACATTATATAGCCTCTTTCAATTGATCTTGGCCTTCCACTTGTTGATCGTGCAGGACACTATTTGAGTGCTTGTCCCATTAGACACCCTTCCCAAATCTTTTGTGAGTTAAGGCAACCAAGACAGCACTGTTTAGAGGTCTTCTCCATATAAATACAGCCAGGGAGTTTGGTGCGGTGCATTAAATATGGTGGCAGCTACCACCCTTCCAGTCGTGTCAAGGGTAACTCCCCATCTTTGAAGTTCTTCCTTTACAGTGAGGCCTCTTCTAGTAATGTGCCATCAATGTGGCCATGGCTCACCTCCCCGGCCTTGCTGTCTGAGGATATGGCCTTCTTGGAGCGGCCCCGGCCTCCTCAGCATCACGTATGACATGTGGCACTATTACCATATTAAATTTCTGTATCTCACAATTATTTTTATGAGTGAAACTAGAGCTTTTATTTTTTCTAACATATATATATATATATATATGTATATATGTATGGATGTATGTATGTATGTATCTATGTATGTATAGACACGTATACACAAACATTTAGACTCGTAACTCATAAAAGTAGAAAGAAATCTATTATGTTCATTTGATGAAAATTATGTTGAGAAAGACGTTGAATAGAATCAATGATTCAATAGTATACAAATTTATTTCTAATAAAGACAAAAGAAAATGTTAAAATTGGTACCTTATTTTCAACTTTGCTAGAGAGAAAATAGAGGTAGAGTGCCACATTTGGTAGAATAAAATAAATTGATAATATATTTGTTTAAATAGTAGGATTTTAGGGTATGAAAAATTTACAATTTAACCCTTATTAACGAGGGGCGGGGCTGGGCGGGGTGGGGTGGTTCTAAAATGTGTAAACCCATTCTTGTCTCGCCACGTGGTGCGGGTTTAAAATCTCACCCTATCCCCACCCCACCATCTTTGTCATCCCTATTCCCATTAGGACGGGTCAAGCGGAACAGGGCAATATTGCCATCTCTATTCCCACCCTTCTAATTAGTAAACTAATCCTCCTTGGATTAAATTTTGATGGGTTGGACTTATCATAAGCTTGAGCTATAAGTTGGGCCACCCTTTAGGGAAATCGTGTTGATTACCAAGTCAGGCTCATACCTTGCAATCTTTTCATTGTTTGTGGCATATTTGGGATTCCAAGGCCATCTTTTAGGCCGTGTTTTGGGCATTTTATATATGTAGCTCTCAATCAGTCAAAAATGGCAATGGGCTTTCTTTATATGTTATAAGGTTTGGGGCCTTGTTGGCCTAATCTTGCTTGTCTGCATATGTGGGCCGTTTATGGCCTAAACATTATGTCCACCAAAAATGAGTTATGAACAGAACTAGTTTAGGAGACTGATAGTTGTAAGTTGTTATTTATTTTTATACAAAATTGAATTCTACTCTAATCTAATCTAAGTGTATATGTGTGTGAAGTTCTCTCCTGGAGACTTGAACCTCGGCCCTTAACCCCCACACCCCACAAATACTTATACTTGTGGAATGACCATCACACCAAGGGTGTGCGGTAGTAGTTGTAAGTTGTTATTAAATGTAAATCATCCGTACCATTTTTTATATATCACTTTATGTTTCACTAATCACAACTTGTAATGAATAGATTTTTTTTTTTTTTTTCATTTTCAACTTCAGTTATTTTATAAGAAAATGACAAGTTGTAATTGGTAGAATATAGAGTGGTACACAACAAGTGATACAGAGGATTTGTATTTGTTGTTATTGTCAACTTTTCTTGAGCTAAACGCTTTCTTGTTTTGGGGGGAAAAAAAAAAACCAGGCAAGCTTTATTAGATAAACCCTTTCTTGAGTTAAATCCTTTCTTGTTTAAAGGAAAGAAAAACTCTTACATGTATATCGATGTCAAATCATGTCACATAATTTAATACATGACCAACAAAGCAAGACATAATTGTAAAGTAACATAGAAGAATTCGAATAAAAAATGTGACAAAGAAAACCCAACCTAAAAGTACCAAACCACATAATCTGCACAAAACAAATTTATAATACTATATAATAAATACCTACCAAAAATGCGTTAATGAGACACCTCCAAAGGCACCGGTTTGGCTAGAGGCGAGTTCCGACACACCGGACATGTAGCATGCAGCTTTAACCATGAGTCCACACATTCAAGATGAAAGAGATGACCACAATCTGGTAAATCCCGCAACACGTCTGTGTCTTTATAATCAGCCAAGCATATTGAGCAACATGATGTGGTAGAGTTGGCCTTGTTCTTGTCGAGCTTTGCTTGGGCATAGATAAGCTTTGGGTACTTGTCTAGAGTGGCTTCGTCAAGGCCTAGTTCGATGGTGATTGTATTTTGTTCTGCAGTTGCGAGGTTGCCATTTTGGAGGTATGGGTGAACAGTGCAATAGCAAAGCAGTAGTACAACTATGATCATGATAGTGATGAAAGAGAAGATTATAATCATATATACAAGGCCATTTACAATATTTGCAGACATGGTTTGAATCTAAAATGAAATGGAAGAGTGGGATGCATAGCCAAAAAAAAAAAATAGGGGGGCTGTATTTTATAAGGGTTGAAAAAGGACAAAAGTCACAAAACGTGGGAGACTTTGGTGTTGTTAATATAACCAAGGAAATGCTTGCTCACCACAAACCACCACTCAAAAAAAAAAAAGGAAATGCTTGCTACTTTTGGGAATATGTTGGTGATTGTTTGTTATTAGGTGCATATTTGGAGTTGCTCTATGGGGATTATTAATTGCTCGTTCAATGTTATTGCTAAGTACAAAATTCTCTCTAATTTTATAACTAAATTTAAAAGTTCCAAACTTCCAATGGATTATTGTTTTGTCTATTTTGCATATAGATTGCCCTGGTGATTAGATTTGCTCTTTAGATTATCGCAAACCACAAGGGTAGCATGCGCCATGCAACCTCACTTTATTATATATGTAAATGTCACATGGACATAATTAATTTTTGTCATTTCAAATTTTCTCTCTTGTGAAGGCAGTAAATCATAGTTAATTCATTTTAAAATCAGAAATATTTAGGTATAGTGATATGATATTTTTGAAAATCCACTTTACTTGCTTCCTAGATTTGGTTGTTGCTTCTCTTTGTGCGTGGATAAATGTCCAACCACTTTCAAATTCATAATTTTTATATATATTTTACTAAGAAGAAGGAAAAGAGCAAATGAAAATGTTATAGGTGTAGGTCCCAAAACTCATCTTAAAAGGAATACAACTCAGAAGATAATTTAGGGACTTACAAAAAACCAAGTTTTCCACTTAACTAACACCTAAAATTCTTGAAAGTATAATGATTAATTAGAATGAAAAATCTTAATCGATTTTTTTTTAATGAAATATAGACGAAAGCGCAAGCATATCTCACTTAAAACACAAGTGCATGCATATGGATTTTAAGATTGAAATTTCTTGTTATTGTAAGTAAAGTAGTAAGTAAATAAATTGATTAGAAAATAGAAAGCAAAGCTGAATTTCCCCTCCATATTCCATAAGTTTTAAGGTCATGGTATGACATCATTGCTTAGTTCAGCAAGCCAATCAAAGTGTCTGGTTTTTCTTCTGACCAACGACCAATTAAAAGAATAAAACTATCTACCAATTCTTGTAAAACAAGAATACAGAATGTTATACATACAACACAACATATAGAAAAATACTACCAACCTTTATTATTTATTATTATTTTACGGCGAACTGCAAAAGACAATTAAGGCTTCCTTTCTTTCAAAAAAAAAAAAAAAATTAAGGCTTCCTCTCACAAATACTCACTAGAGATTCTGCCTTCGTTTAAAATCAACCATCGAGCATTACAAAACATGCACAGAACTTTTTTTTAATTTTTTTTTTTTTTTTGAGAAAAACGCAGATCTCATTGATCCTACACAACTCAATCTATTATCCCCTTTAATCTATGTTCCAGGTTAGGGAATATGTTTTACCTCATACAACATTTTCCTTTGTTGCCTGAATGTCTCTTATGCATATTATATAAACGTGGCAAACAATTCAAGTCGATTAGGTTTGACCCGGCTGAGTTCTTGTAAAAAATATATCATCCTAGATGGGTTACAAATCCTATGATCCTTACCTAGTCTTTCGAGAGTTAGGCCAACTTGATATGACCCATATTTTTTCTCATGCCAAAAAAATATAAATAAAAAAAGAAACGTGATTATTATGTCTCTATCTTCAAATGGCAGTTCTACGTTGGGTATAGGGTAGTCACAAGACCACCCTAACCTGGAAAAAATAATTATTATTATATATAAATTTTTTAAAATTATGATTTTTTATTTTATCTTTATATAAA
Organism: Castanopsis chinensis; assembly: GCA_032878915.1. Lineage (NCBI taxonomy): Eukaryota > Viridiplantae > Streptophyta > Magnoliopsida > Fagales > Fagaceae > Castanopsis > Castanopsis chinensis. The sequence continues at coordinate 3,890,841 of JAVQMG010000086.1, forward strand.
ATTTGTGACCACCTTAAATTTTTTTAGGTATAACATAATTACACTTTGGACAAAGTTTGGCAACAAATTTAGTTGTAGACTAGAGTAGTCAATATTTTTTTTTATTGGATGTGAATTTTAACAAATGCACTATTGGATTATATTTTCATATTATATCCTCCATATTTGTAAAGTTTCAAGAATATTAAAAATCAATAGCTATGTTCATCAATCAAAATTTTAAATTTCTAGTTTTTATAATCAATAAACATAAATAAATATAAGTTTTTGGATCGAATAGTAAATAGAATCTGATTGGCAATGAAATTTGACATGTGTTTTAAGAACATAAAAAACATGTAATTCAACTGTTAGATTTTCAAAATATGTAGTCATGATAATTTGTTTAGTTAAAATTGTAGCTTTAGGTTACAACTAAGTTTGTAGCCAAATTTTGTCCTTAAACTTTGATCACTTTAACAATACATTAGGTCCTTACAAATAAAAAGAAAAAGCCCAATTTTTTTTATTTAACTAAAATTTTGAAAGAGATGTAGCTTGCAATATTGATAATGAGACAGTTATATAATATAAGACTTTATGTATTTGTGTGTGAGTGTTTTTTTTTTTTTTTTTTATATCAATATATGAAGTACCCTTTTTATAATTTAAGTTTCTTAATAACTACCCTGAAAAAAAAATTCCTAGAACCGCCAATGTTATCTTCCTTTCAAAACATATAAGAGAACAAAGAAACATAAACAGTCAAATTTAAAATTTAAATATTATATAAATTCTTAAGTTTACATTGTCCAAGGTTCAATAATCTCATCTTCACCAAGAACGGAAAAAAAAGAGCTAGATGACATGGATCCTATCAAGTCCTCAACCATCTTAGGTGTATTTATCGTATAAAGTATTAAAAATAAAACATAATATGCTACGTAAAGAAAAATAACTAAATATTAATACGAATTGCACATCAATATATACTCAATGTTAGTATCGTATAAAGTATTAAAAATAAAATATAATATGCTACGTAAAGAAAAATAACTAAATATTAATACGAATTGCACATCATATATACTCAATGTTAGTAGTAAATCCAATAGTGAAAGTACTCATACTTGAGAATTGCACCTCAAGTTTGATAGTAATTTTGCTACTATTTTTATCTACAACACAAAGTTTCATTATAACTTTAGTAATTGTAAACAAGGAAGACAATTCCAATAGTATTCCCCACATTCCATCCCCATAGTCAATTCTTCCCCAAATGGATCTTCCGCATTCGCCAACTTCTAGCGATCGACGCCGTTCTTGAATGCATAAACTAAAAAGGAACTTGAATGAATTTTGATGTGTTGGACCTGTTATGAGCTTGAGCCATAAGTTGGGCCAATCTCTAGGGGCGTTATGTTGATTACCAAGTGAGGCACATACTTCACAATCTTTTCATTGTTTATGGCATATTTGGGGATCCTAGGCCATCCGTTAGGCCGTTTTGGTGTTTTGGGCATTTTATGTAGCTCTCAATCAATCAAAATCTGCAATGGGGGCTTTCTTTATAGAGAGAAATGCCAAGAAACCCCCCAAACTTAGAAGCAGTGGTCAAGAGACCCCTGAACTTTTATTTCAGCTAATTTACTCCTTGAACTTTACTTAAGTGCCAAATTGAGGCATCTGTTAAGTTTCTGTTTAAATTGACTAATGTTGCTCACGTGACACACATGTGCAACTTGCCAAACACCCATATTGATGGATAGAGAGAGAAAAGCTAGGTTCAACATTAACAGAGTGCAGCTGAGAGGAGACATAGATTGAATAGAGAGAAAACTAGTTTCCGTTGTCACTCAAGGTTTTTGACAACAATTGGTGAATAGAGAGACAGATTCAAACAAGTAACATCTTATAAATCCAAAGACTGAAAATCCATCAATCGATTAACTGACTATGCTATGTTTGACAAAGATAAACTTGTGGTTGTGGTCTGGTGCTTCTAGAGAGATCTTTATTTTTCTCTATAAATAGTAAATGAATATAGGAATGCAAGATTAACAACATACTGAATACTGATGCATGTCTTAGAACTAGTAATGGCCAACCATTCCAGCGGTGGAAAAAGAAAAGAAAAACCACTTGAACAAAAAAAATCAAAATGTGTGGGTTTGATCAACGAATCAACATCAAAAGATATCAGTTCATGTTGCGAATTAATTAGTGATGGGTTTTTTGTGTCAATCTCTGTTTCCTCTCAGTTGCACTCTGTCAATGTTGAACCTAGCTTTTCTCTCTCTATCCATCAATTTGGGTGTTTGGCAAGTTGCAAGTGTGTGTCACGTGAGCAACGTTAGTCAGTTTAAATAGAAACTTAACAGATGTCTCAATTTGGCTCTTAAGTAAAGTTCAAGTAATAAATTGGTTGAAATAAAAGTTCAGGGGGTGTCTTGGCCACTGCTCCAAAGTTCAGGGGTTTCTTAGTATTTTTTCCCTTCTTTATATGTGATAAGGTTTAGGGCCTTGTTGGCCCAATCTTGCTTGTTTGCATATGTGGGTCTTTTATGGCTTAAACATGAAGTCCACCAAAAATGAGTTATGAATAGAGCTAGTTTAGGAGACTGATAGTTGTAATTGTTCTTGTCAATTTTTCATGAGTTAAACGCTTTCTTGTTTTGGAAAAAAAAAAAAAAAAAATCTAGGCACTGGTAGCTCTAAGAATATTTTTTAGGATAGTTACTAAGAAATTTACATTATACAAAATCTAATAAAGTGATGAGTTGAATATTTGTTACAACTGTGAGTAAAGTTGCTAAGGAGAGCAAAATTGTTGCAACTGCAAAGCCAAAAAGAATATAATTATCGTCCCCATCAAGAAGAATTGACAATTATAATATTTTTCTTGGTGCCATTTTTTAGGGAAAAATGAAATTAGAAATTATTTTTATTGAATAGGTTGAACAAGCTATAAATTTGAATATTTAGCGATTTTTATTTTTTGTTTTACAATAGGCTTTTTGTCGAATAATTTGATCATATGATATTGTTTGTCTTGTCTTGGTTTTGCTTAATTTATGTTTGTTGTTCTTTAGGCTAATATTTACTGTTATTAATTATTTAAGCTTTAAAAAAAAAAAAAAGATTATAATAGGGATTAAGGATTATTTTTGAGAGCAGAATTAATTTTGAAGTAATACTACATCTATAAAATTTTTACAATAAATCTTATGCAAAAAACAGTTATTAGTGAGTAAAAAAATATTATTATTATTGGACCCAAATTAGAATTAGTAATAGCTTACCACATTGAATTTTTTGTAAAAGTATTGTAAAAATGTTGCAAATGTAGCATTATTTTTATTTTTGTTGAACCCAACTTTTTGTAATTCTTAAGTCAAGGTGTTCAACATTTTTATTAGGGTAGTCACAATAGATTAGTTCAACATATATATATGCATTTTTTTGCAAGTCAGGGTATCCTGTGACCACTATGAATTGCATGTGGAGCCTCCCGTGAACCCAGGCAATTTTCATTCGATAAACCCTTTCTTTCATCAAAAAAAGATAAACCCTTTTCTTGAGTTAAACCCTTTCTTGTTTAAAGGAAAGGAAAACTCTTATACATATATTATGTCAAATCATGTCATGATATAATTTTATACATGACCAACAAAGCAAGACATAATTGTTACGTAAGAAAATCTATAGTAGTGGAGCTAAAAATTTAGCTATTTGGTACTATAAAAAGTTACTTTATCTATTTTACCTACTCACTTTACAAAACATTCAGTAGCAGTGGATCTATATTAGCTTTCAATACAATAAAATAATATAAACATCACAATAAAATAATATATCTACTACACTATTTTATTAATTTCTTTCTTTCTCTTTCTCAAAAAAAAAAAAAAAAAAAAACTTTCTTTCTCTCTATGTCACGCCGTGCCTCACTCTCTGCTCTTAAAAAAAACTTCTCATTTCTCTCCTCTCCACTCTCCACTCTCACTTCTCTCTATCTCATTGCCACTCTCTCCTTCCCACCCATGACCATCCCAAAACTTTTCTCCCTGGCACTGGAGTCAAAATCATCGAAGCTCTTGAGGATCCTGTGGGTTATGGGTTGTGCCAACGCGGGTTTGTGGGTTGTGATTTGTGATGTGGGTTTGTGTTTTGTGGTGGTTGTATGGAATTTGGACCGGCATTGCTTCGATCTTTCTCTCTACTCTGTCTCTATGGGTTTATGTTTTGTGGTGTTTTGTGATGTGGGTTTGGTGAATAGGCATTGTTAGTGGTCCGATCCAGTGTTTTTCTAGTGGTTGGATGTCTAATTTGGTGGGTTTTATATGGATTTTATGAGCACCACTGCCGAAGAGCTGGCCGGCGAAGCAGAGAGGAAATGAGGGATGCCGGAGAGAGAGAAAGAAAGAAAAAGAGAAAATATTATTTTAATGAAAGAAGAGAGAGAAGTTTAATGAAATATTATTATTATTTTTAGCTTCTTGTTACAGTGCACAGCCGAGATAAAGAAAGAAAAAGAGAAAATATTATTTAAATGAAAGAAGAAAGAGAAGTTTAATAAATAATAATATTATTTTTAGCTTCTTGTTACAATGCACAACCATAAATAGTTGTGCACTGTAACAAGAAGCTAAAAAATTTTAGCTATGGCTCCACTATTGTAGCATGCATTTTTGTGTTTTGGTAAAGCTAAAATAGCTATACAGCTATTTAGCTTTACTGCTGCTAATTCTGTAACAGAGAAGAATTCGAATGAAAAAATGTGACACACAAAATCCAGCTAAAAGCACCAAACCATGTACATGAATATGTACAAAACAAATTTATAGTACTTTATAATAAATACCTACAAAAAATGCATTAATGAGACACCTCCAAAGACACCGGCTTGGCTAGAGCTGAGTTCCAACACATCGAACATGTAGCATGTAGCTTTAACCATGAATCCACACATTCAAGATGAAAGAGATGACCACAATCTGGTAAATCCCGCAACACGTCTGTGTCTTTATAATCAGCCAAGCATATTGATGATGACAAAAAATCACCAATTAGTCACACAGTCCTCACGTGCCTAAAACAATACCTGCACAAAAAAAAAAAGACCTAACAGAGAGCACCGATGTGGCAGCCAAAAATCCTCCGAAGGTCAAGTTAGAATTGTTCACAACTCTAAAGTGCTAGAGTTGGGATGAATTATGCGAACCTTGTATTCTGAGGGTTCATGGGTTTTTATAGTAGAGTCGGCCTCTGTTTCTTGCGCATTAAGACGTTTCCTTTAGGGAAGATCCTCTTTATCAAGCGTATATTACGGAATTCATTTCTAGTTAGAATTCTTCTCGTATTGGGATTCTTTAAAGTTAATCGTGAGACGCAAGTTAATTCCAATTAGAATTCCTTGGAGCTTAATCAAAACAGATGGATGCCATGTGTCACTCACGTATGTCCACTATGTGTCTGTGCACCTTTAACCTGTCGACTATCAACTTGTCAACTTAACACCGTCATGTTTACTGAAATAGATCCGTCACCAACATTTTTTAATCCTCTTCAGTTGCCCCCTCATTCCATGGATCCATCAACTATTTTACACGGACCCATGGAATGACGATTTGTTTCTATTCTTGATAAGCATGTTTTGTTCTGACAGGCCACCATATAGTCATAAATGCATCAGGGACACGTGGCAGATTTTGATTGTCTATTTATTGGAATCGAGGTGTCCCATTGTCTTCCACGTCATTCTCTCTATATATACTGTCCATTCCTTTCATTTTTACGTTTTGGAAAAAATTTGGTTTGATCAGAGTGCGACCATCCACTCTACCCGATCTGTTGCCTTGGCAAATCAGTATTACCGTTCTTTCTGCTGTTCCGTCGCTTTCATCGTACCATCAAGCTGTGAGTATTCTCTTTTCTATCAATTTTTCTTCTTTATCCTATATGTTGGTCCATCGTCAATGTAGATTTAGAGTCTTAGGTCTCTTTCATTCGTCATTTGTAGATGTCAAATGTCTAGTGAGGTGTCAAGTGGTCAGTCGTTTGTTCGCGAGGGAGCGGGCTATGATGAGGTGTTCCCATCAGGTCAAGCAGACCTGGGCACCTCCAGTGAGGAGAGGGAACCGTCAGCCAGCTCTCCCTCCAATGTGGAGGATGAAGGGCAGAATGAGGATAGGTCAGAGTATGACTTGAACGACGACTTGGATGGCATATACCCTCCCATCTAGTCCATTGTAGGTCCTGATGGGTTCAGGGAATTTATCATGCTTCCTTTGTGGACGGTGAATGACTTCGTCTCTTTCATCAAGCAACCACACTTCAATACGCTTAGGCAGAAGTACCAGATTCCCGATAACATACCCATCCGTCTACCCTTCAAGTTCGAGAAATGTTATTACAAGGGCCTTGAAGACATCGGTGTTTATGAGCAGATGCTCAAAGTGGGCCTGCGATTCCCTTTAAGCGTCTTACACCGTCATTTTCTTTAGTACCTGGGTTTGGCCGTCACCTAAATTTCACCAAACGCTTAGAGGGTTTTTCTGGGCGTTGAAGTCTTATATGGCATGATGTCTGATGGTGCGCGGCGGCCAACAGTGGATGAGTTCTTTCATTGTTACCGTCCGTCTGAGATTGCCCAATCAAAGGGTATGTACAGCTTTATACCGAGAAGTCCAATGCTTAGGCTAGTATGTGAAACCCCGAACTCCAATCAAAACTAGAAGGGTCGATATTTTTTCCTCCAAGGTGACAACTGGATGTGTCAACCTGATGACCAAGAATATATGCCCGTAGATAAGACCTGGGGCATAATGCCTCTGTCCGGTATGTGTCCGTCTACCTTAATTTTTCTGTATAATTTGTTCGAGTTACATTAACCGTTACCATTTGCAGCTCGGGACCGTCCGCCAGTTACTACCGAACATTTTGGTTTTAGAGAAGATCTTCCAAACCACCAGGCTGTCGAAGAGAACGTGGACCAAGCTAGTTACCTTGGACACTTTATATTGGTATTGTGACGGTCCTGAACCAACCCTCGCTGCCTATCGGTACGATAATCGAATCCGTCGTCGTAAGTCCCTTATCTTTTGTTCATTTTTTATTATTAATCACCGTCATTTTTACCCGTCTATTTTTCTCAGAAATGGAGGATGCTAGGAGAAGGGCAATCATTAAACAGTAGGTTGCTGCTAAGAAAAAACAAGGGGTGACATTCCTTCCAAGACAGGTCCATCCCATCCTTCCATAAAGAGACCTTCGATTGAAAAACTTGACCGTTATAGTAAGAAACAAAAAATTGTGACGGGATTACCTGCCAGTCAAGGGTCTGGCGTATTAAAGTTGCCCCTAAGTTGGGGTTAGGTAGGGGCAAGGGTCTGATGGTTAATCCTGACCCCGTCAAGGAGAAACCTCTCATCCTTCTTCGAGAAGATTCCCTTTATGCTCTTAACCAGATCACTTCTATCATCAAGGATGAGGATTACAAGGATTTGGGAAACCATGCTACTGAAGCAATGGGAGAGATGGCGCTGTTCAGCTTCACATAGGTTTGTACCCGTCATTAATATTTTCGTCATGCTTCATTTGATTCGAACTTATTATAAATTGATTTTTGGTGTAGGGGGTCTTGATGGCGAAAGGGCTGATGGACCATTGTCTTTTTCAAGAAAAAACGCTGGAGCGCGTTCGTGCGAAGGCGGATACAACGGAGGCAGAGTTGGCAGAGCTGAAGGCATGGAAGCTTCGTCATAAAGAGAAGTTGAAACTGTCCAAGAAGGTTCGCCGTGAATTCGAGAAGGAGGTTAAGTTAATGAAAGAAGCCTTGACAGAAAAAGATGAAAGCATCCGTCATGTAAAAGCTGATGCCATCAAAGAGTACCGGGACTCCGAGGCCCTTCTAAGTGAGCTGGGTACCTCTTTTATTGATGGTTTTGATGACTATCTCTGTCAAGTCAAAGCTTTGTTCCCCGAGTTGAACCTTGCCCACATCACCATTGATCTTGACGGCCAGACCCCTGCTCACCCCGTCGATTCTAAAGGAACGGACGAGCTTTTTGAAGAAGATCCCGGTGATGGTGAAGCTCAAAAGGATAACCATACAAGGTTTGTTGAAGGTGCTACTCATCAACCGTCAGCCTTGGAACCTGAAGATAAGGAGGACAACCCCATCACCCTAGAGTAGCATATATATATTTTTATCCCTGTTTATTTTTGTATGTATGGGAAGACAATTTACTTTTATCTGTTGCCTTTTACAAACTTTTTGTAAACATTTATTGCATCCGTTCAATACGAGGAACGTCCGATTTAAATATTTCAAACCCGTCTTTTAGTTAATGAACCCGTCCGTTTTACTGCAAAGTTCGATTATTTAATCCGTTTACATGACGTGAATGACTGTTGAGCTGTCCACTTTCTTAGATTTGTAGTTGTAGCCTTTGTCCATTTTTATAGACTATCAATTCAAGGTCTTGTTATGTTTTATCCTTTATAGGATAAACCGTCCACTTTATGGGATCTACTAAATATCATCCATAGTAAGATGATCCGTCTATTTTGTGGGCTCAATAATTTTCATCCTTCATGGAATAATCTGTCCATTTTGTGGACTTTAGTAATTTTCATCCTTTATGGGATGATCCGTACACTTTGTGGACTAGTAATTTTCATCCTTAATGGGATGATCTATCCACTTTGTGGATTAATAATTTTCATCCTTTATGGAATGATCCGTCCACTTTGAGGACTTTAGTAATTTTCATCCTTAATGGGATGATCCGTCCACTTTGTGGACTAGTGATTTTCATCCTTTATGGGATAATCCGTCCACTTTGTGGACTTTGAAGATGAATCTCAGCAGAAAACATTCAATATATTCTAAATAAACTCTTCTTATTTTGATGGATGAGTAGAATATTGTTCACAAAAAAGAAAATTGTCCTTTGGGTTGTAAGAGTACCGTAGAAAATAAAAACTACAACTATCTACTGAAAAAGATAACTTGGAAATGAGGAGTGTGATATTATCGCTGTCTTTGTTCATCGTCTACTGGTAGTACTTTTGCAGGTGCTCTGTATTCCATGGGTGATTCAACTTTTGTCATTTCAGTGTCTATAGGTAGTACGCTCCCTTCTTATGCCATGAGGCGATCCTGTACGGTCTCTTCCAGTTAGGTCCTAACTTCCCCTAGGAGGCATATTTGGTAGCATCAGTTACTTTTCTCAGGACAAGATCTCCAACCTGGAAGTCCCTGTGCCTGACCTTGGAGTTGTAATGCTTCGCCATGAGGTCTTAATACCTTGCTAATCTTTGCTCGGCCGTTGCTCTAACTTCATCCACCAAATCAAGCTGCAAGCGCATGGTTTCATCATTCTTGCCCTCATCATAGTTCCCAACTCGGTAACTCATGAGCCCTACTTCTGCTGGGATGACTGCCTCGCTACCATATGCCAGTTGAAACGGTGTCTCCCCTGTTGGTGTCCTTGCCATTGTCCTGTATGCCCATAGAACACTTAGTAATTCATCCGGCCATATGCTCTTTGCCCTCTCAAGCCGAGTCTTGATTATCTTGAGGAAGGATCGGTTTGTGACCTCAACTTGTCTGTTGGCCTATGGGTGGGCAGACGATGAGTAATGGTTCTTAAGCCCTAGCTGCGAATAGAAATATCGAAAAGCATCATTGTCGAATTACTCTCTGTTATCTGAGACAAGCATTCTTGGTATACCATATCTGTAAATAATGTTCCTCCACACAAAATTTCGGATATTCTTTTCCGTGATAGTGGCCAAAGCCTCTTTTTCCACCCATTTAGTGAAGTAGTCAATACCAACCACTAGGAACTTCATCTATCTTACTGCTATTGGGAAGGGGCCCATGATATCTAACCCCCACTGCGCGAACGGCCATAGGGTCGTCATAGGGGTGAGCTCTTCTGCTGGCTGCCTTATGAGATTGCCAAAACTCTGGCACTTGTCACAAGCTTTAACGTATGCGTCGGCATCCTTTTGCATTATTGGCGAGTAATATCCTGCCCAGAGTAGCTTATACACCAAGGACCTTAATCTAGAGTGATTTCTGTAAACTCCTTCATAGACCTCCCTCATAATGTAGTTCGACTCTTCAGAGGCGAGACACCTTAGGTAGGGTCGGGAGAAACCCCTTTTGTATAGAATGTATTTAATCAAGATGAATCGGGCCGCTTTAACCTTCAACTTTCTTTCGGCCTCCTTGTCGTCTGGTAGTTTGCCGTCCCTCAAGTAGGCGACTATCAGGGCAATCCAACAGTTTTCATTGCTTATTTCCTGTACGCTAGTACTGTCTATCAATGATGAGAGTTTAACGAAGGATAATACCTGACCAAGGACAATAATAGGTTCTGCAGAAGTCGCTTTTGCAAACTGGTCGGCATCTTGGTTCTCTTCCCTTGGGATTTGAACCAACTTGATCTAGAGTTTATTTGTTCGACCCTTCACTTCCTCGAGATACCTTTTCATTCTTTCATTCTTGCACTTGTAACTACCATTAACTTGACTGGTCATGATTTGAGAATCGGAGTATACGACCATATTATTTGGTCCTACAGCTATTGCGAGGTCAAGGCTTCATATTCTGCTTCATTATTGGTGGTGGAAAAGTACAAATGGATCATGCACTCAATCTTAATTCCCTCTAGGGTGTGGAGCACCACGCTGGGCCCTCTTACATGTTTATTAGAAGATTTGTCTGTGTGGATACTCCACATGGGAGTTTCCTCTGCCCCTTGGCTTGCCATGAGAGTGAACTCAGCGATGAAGTCCGCTACTACCTGTCCCTTCATAGCAGTTCGTGGTTGGTACCGAATGTCAAACTCACTTAGGTCGACCGCCCATAATGCCATCCGTCCCGCAGCTTTGGGCCTACTTATCGCTTTTTGTAAGGGTTTATCCGTTAGGACATTTATGATGTGTGCTTGAAAATATGGCTTGAGTTTTTGTGCCGCGGTCACTAATGCGAATCCTAGCTTTTCCATCTGAGGGTGCCTTTCTTCTGCTTCTTTGAGTGCTTGGCTTATAAAAGTATATAGGTCGCTGTACCCTATCTTCTTCTCTGACAAGAGCCGCACTAACTGCCATTGGGGAGATGGCTAAGTATAGAAACAACTCTTTCCTCGGCTTGGAGGGGCTGAGTAATGGCGGAGAAGAGAGATACGCCTTCAAACCTTTAAATGCCTTTTGGCATTCATCCGTCCATTCAAATGATCTCCTTAGAGTAAGGAAGAAAGGGAGGCATTTTTTCGTCGCCCTTGATACAAACCTATTTAGGGCTGTTATGTTGCCATTCAGGCTTTGTACTTCTTTTACCATCTTTGATGGAGCCAATTCCATTATCGCTTTTACCTTCTCTGGGTTGACCTCGATACCTCTTTGGGATACCATAAATCTCAAGAATTTTTCTGCCGTTACACCGAACACACACTTATCTAGATTCAATTTCATGTTGTAAGACCGAAGAGTGTTTAAGGTCTGTTGTAGGTCGCTCAAGTGGTTGGATTCCTAGATGCTTTTCACCAGCATGTCATCTACGTAAACTTGCACATTTCTCCTAATCTGGTGCACGAACATCCTGTTCATCAATCTCTGATATATGGCTCCTACATTCTTGAGTCCGAAGGGCATTACTTTGTAGTAGAAGAGCCCCTGACTTGTAACAAATGAGGTCTTCTCCTGGTCAGCTTCATCCAACTTCATCTGGTTGTAGTCGAAAAACGCATCCATGAAACTCAAAAGTTCATGTCTTGCGGGACGAGTCCACTAAGGTGTCGATACACGGTAGCAGGTAACTATCCATGGGGCAGGCTTTATTTAGATCTATGAAATCTACACACATTCGCCACTTTTTGTTAGATTTCTTCACCATCACCACGTTTACCAGCCAATCCGGATAGTACACTTTACGTATAAAATCTGCTTCTTGCAATTTTTGAACTTTCTTAGCTATAGCATAGTCTCGCTTTGAGGCGAACACTTGCTTTTTCTGTCAGATAGGAGAAAACGAGGGTGACACGTTCAGCTTATGAACTAAGACCGACGGGTCAATTCCCAGCATGTCTTCATGACTCTAGGAAAATACGTCCTGATTCTTCCTTAAGAATGCTGCGATTGCTTGCCGTACCGTTGGGCTGGCCAGAGTACTTATTCTTGTGGTTCGCTCGGGCTTAGAATCGTTAAGGGGTACTTCTTCCAGTTCTTCTATCGGTTCTACTACTGTCTGTCGGTCTTCTATATTCATAGTTGGGAGGTGATCATCCATCTCCATCATTGCTATGTAGCATTCTTGCACGGCAATTTGATCTCCGCGTAACTCTCCTATTCCATACTTAGTAGGGAACTTGATCATCAAATGGTAGGTCGAGGTTACAACCTTCCATGCATTTAGAGTAGGTCATCCGAGGATAGCATTGTAGGCAGATGAGCAATCGACCACAAGGAAAGCCACATCCTTTGTGGTTTGCTGTGGGTAATCTCCTACCATCACAGACAATGTGACTACACCAAGAGGGTAGACCCTTGTCCCCCCAAAGCAGACGAGTGGAGCGTTTGTTGGAACTAGCCGCTCTCTACTAATCCCCATCTGTTGGAATGCGGAGTAGTAGAGGATATCAGTCGAGCTTCCGTTATCAACCAAGACTTAATGCATATTGTAGTCTCCTGCTCGTATGCTGACGACGAGTGCGTCATTATGCGGATGGTGAAGGCATCGTGCATCCTCTTCAAAAAACCCAATGATTGGGGTATCAATTTATGCTATTTTTGGTGTAGAGCTCGTCAGCTACATGTGCACTGAACCATCCGTAAATATTTTTTGTGGGCTTTTTTAAATGACCCTGCCATAGCGGTGCCCCCAACAATCATCCTTATGTCTCCTATCGGCGGTTTGTGATGCTTGTTCTCGCGTCGGGGGGCTTGATCTTGTGGCGGATTCATCTTCTCTTTGTTGACGAACCTTTGCAGCTTTCCTTGTCTAATAAGAGCTTTGATTTGTTGCTTCAGGTCGTAGTAGTCAGCTATATCGTGCTCGTGGTCACGATGAAAACGACAATATTTGTCCCTTGACCTCTTGTTAGGATCCCCCTTTAATTTTTCAGGAAAGTTCAGGGCTCCTTCATCCTTTATCTACATTAGCACTTGGTCGATCGGAGCCGTCAGAGGGGTGAACCTTGTGAACTTCCTTGTAGGTGGTTTGGAATGTCTGTCCTCCCGTGTTCTCCAGTCCTGGCCATCTCCGTCCTCTGTCCAATTGGGTATCTTCTTGTCTTTACCTTTTTCTAGGCTTTTCTTCTTGGGCCAGTAACGCATCTTCCACGTTCATGTATTTGGTCGCCCGGTAAAGTACTTCTGACATAGTTTTTGGGATGTTCTAATACAGACAAAATAAGAACTTATTCTTTCGCAGACCGTTGGTGAACGCTGCCACGAGTATCTTGTCGTTCGTTTCTTCTATCGAGAAAGTCTCTTTGTTAAAGCGAGCTATGTACAATCTTAGCGTCTCGTCTTCTTGCTACCTAATGTTCATCAAACATGCGGTGGATATGTTATACCTGTGACCCTCGATAAAGTGCGACACAAATTAAGCGCCTAACACTTTGAAAGTGCTAATGGAGTTGGGCGTCAGCCTGCTGTACCTGATCTTTGCAGATCCTTTCAACGTAGTAGGGAAGGCTCTGTACATGATCTCGCCCAGTACCCCTTGAAGGTGCAATATGGTCTTGAAAGACTCCAGGTGGTCTAAGGGGTCCTTGGACCCGTCGTAACTCTCTATCTGAGGCATGCGAAATTTTTGGGGAAGGGGGTATGAACTGACGAGCATTGTGAATGGCGAATTAGTTCGCTGGACCAGGTCATCAAGGTCGTTGGATACTCGACTTCTGAGGGCATTCATCATCATTTCCATCTGCTCTCTCATCATCTGCATCTTGGCAGCTATGTGAGGTGGGAGAGTATCAGTGACAGATGGCCGGCTTATGTCCTATTGTTTCGGTCTGCTCGGAGTGTTACCACCCTCAGGTCCTTCCTGGTTCCTCCTCTCAGCGCTTGTCCTTTCTTGGTCTTCCTCCTCTGTACAAAGGCCTGCATTCTTCTGCCGCAGCTGCTCCTCCAAGTCATGATTCTGGTTGGTTAAGAGTTCGACTGCTGCCGTGAACGTCTGGACTTGTCTCTCCAAGGCCGTAGCGTGCGGTTCGTCGCCCTGATTATTGTTGGTTGTTGCCATTGAATGAGTGAGTACCATGCAACTTTTTGTTCAAGAAGGGGCGCGTATGGCTTATTCCAAGTTTAACGTCGTTTTCCCCACAAACGGTGCCAACTGATAATGACGAAAAATCACCAATTAGTCATATAGTCCTCACGTGCCCAAAACAACACCTGCACAACAAAAACCCTCCGAATGTCAAGTTAGAACTGTTCACAACTCTAGAGTGCCAGAATTGGGATGAATTATGCATACCTTGTATTCTGAGAGTTCATGAGTTTTTATAGTAGAGTCGACCTCTATTTCTTGCACATCAAGACATTTCCTTCTAGGGAAGATCCTCCTTATCAAGCGTATATTACGGAATTCATTTCTAGTTGGAATTCTTCTCGCATTGGGATTCTTTAAAGTTAATCGTGAGACGCAAGTTAATTCCAATTAGAATTCCTTGGAGCTTAATCAAAACAAATGGACGCCACGTATCACTCACATCCGTCCATTATGTGTCCGTGCACCTTTGACCTGTCGACTATCAACCCGTCAACTTAACACCATCATGTTTACTGAAATAGATCCGTCACCAACATTTTTTAATCCTCTTCACATATTGAGCAACAAGATGAGATAGAGTTGGCCTTGTTCTTGTGGAGCTTTGCTTGGGCATAGATGAGCTTTGGGTACTTGTCTAGAGTGGCTTTGTCGAGGCCTAGATCGATGGTGATTGCATTTTGTTCTGCAGTTGTGAGATTGCCAATTTGGAGGGATGGCTGGACAGTGCAATAGCAAACAATTAGTAAAATTATGAACATGATAGTGATGAAAGAGAAAAGCAAAATCATATATACAAGCCCATATAGATTTTCTGAAGACATCGTCAGAATCTAAAATGAAATGGAAGAGTGGGTTGCATAGAGAAAAAAAGTAGAGGGGCTGTATTTTTGGGATGAAAAAGGACAATACGTGAGAGACTTTGGTGTTGTTAATTTAACGAAGGAAGTGCTTGCTAGGTTTTGGAATAAGTACCTGGTGATTGTTTGTTTGGTGCATATTTGGAGTTTCAATTAATACTATTGCTGAGTACAAATTCTCTCTAATTTTATAACTAAATTTAAACGTTCCAATGGATTATTAATTTATTATTTTGTCTATTTTGCATTTGGGTGGTCCTGATGATTAGTTTTGCTCTCTAGATTATCGTAAACTACAAGGGTAGCAATGTAGCATGCGGGGTCACTTACAAAATCCAGGTTTTCCACGTAACTAACACCTAAAATTCTTGAAAGTATAATGATTGGTTAGAAGGAAAATTCTTCATCGATTTTTTTTTTTTTTATTTGAATGAAATATAGATGAAAGCGCAAGCTTATCTCATTTAAAACACTAAAAGTGCGCATTATGGATTTCAAGATTGAAGTTTCTTGTTCTTGTAGAGCAGTGAATAACTAAATTGAGAGAGAAAAAAAAAAAAAAAACGATTAGAAAATAGAAAGAAAAGCTGAATTTTCCCTCTCCATAGTCCACAGCGCATAAGTTTTAAGGTCATGTGCATCATTGCTTAGTTCAGCAAGCCAGTCAAAGTGTCTGGTTTTTCTTCTGACCAACGACCAATTAGAAGCATAAAGCTATCTATCAATTTGTGTAAAACAAGAATAAGCATTTTTATATATAAAATATAACATATAGAAAAATACTTCCAGTTATTATTTTACAGTGAACTACAAAAGACAATTAAGGCTACCTCTCACAAATACTCACCAGAGATCCTGCATTTGTTTAAAATCAACCAACGAGCATTCCAAAACATGCACAGAACGCATTTGATGCAGGCTGAGACGTGCTAGATAGGCTAAATCAAATATTTAACCTAATAATAGGATGAATAGTTTTAGGATACCACTAAAATGGAGGTAGCAAATGTCACTTAACGCTACTAATTGCGGATGTCACTCAATGCAACCAAGTCAAACACTTCGTTGTTAGGAGGAATCACTCAACTCCAAAACAAGGTTACTTGCAAATAATTTTCTAGATAGAAACTTTTCTCACTTTTTCTGATTTCTTATTGATACTTCTAGGTAAATACATTGCATTTGAAATAAATGCTTTCCATTAAATACTTGACAACTTTCAATACAGATGACAACTCCCTAGATTGACTTCACATCACCATATGATCAATTTTATTGGGTTGGAACAACTACTAACAAGACTTGTGGGGACCCGAGGATGTTCCTTTTGAAGAAGCATCTATGGCCCAAGGAGTGAGGTGGTCCGAGGAGAGAATGGGAGGTGACAGAGTGCCTTTGGAGGGATATAGTGGGAGGAAGGGAGTGCCTTAGGGGGTAAACGAGATCTTTGTGGGAATTTTCTTGTAAAGTCCCACTTGTTCCCCCGCATTGAATGGTTGGCAACGGCTTTATCAGCTGCATTAATGAGGAAGTGACCTGAACAGTGGATCCACAGCTCAGCAGCTCCTTCCACCACCTTCACTAAGAGTCTAATGGGACAAGTGTCCTAAGGAGATTTAGCAGAATTAAAGATGCAAGGCTAGGATGCAAGATGCCATGGAGTATATAAAGGAAAAAGACTCTTAGATAAAAGGGATCCAACAAGAATTGAGAAATGGTGATAACAGAGAGAATAGTAGCTGAGAGAGAGTCGTAAAGATCCATTCATATATTAAAACCTTAGGCTTTTGGTCTTTCTTTCCCTATCTGTGTCCTTGAGCGAAACCCAAATTTATTCATCCCACTCTCTATACAATTATCTATTGATTTGGGATGGGTTTAGGAACTCCAATTTCACTATTTTTGGTGGGCTTGGGCCGCCTAACTTCTTGTTCTTACAATTGGCGCCATCTGTGGGAACAACATTTTGTCGTGGCTTTGTTCTGGTAAGTCATGGCCAACCTAGAGCATAACAGGGAGGAATCTTTGGTTTCACGAAAGGTAAACCCATTTGTTAATTTGGAACAAAGAAGAGAAAGGCACTATACTAGTGTTGTGGTAGAGTCATACTGTACGGAGTGCACTGACTGGAGTCATTCAAGGTCAGAGAGCTTGGCGTCCCACGATCATGAGACATGAAAGTTGCAACGTGAGATAGACCACCTACGTGAGAAGCTGAGGTGCAGGGAGCGTGATGGAAGGAGCCCATGACCCCCATTAAGTGATAAGTTAAGGGAGAGTAGGGATTGCTCGTATCTTGTCGAGAACTCTATCCAGCAAATCCTTATCAGCCTCCTCCTGCCAGGATAGGTTGGAAAAGGGCAAGTACAGACGCAGGCAGGGGTCGTCTCATTAGGGCATGGGGAACGATGCGATGAGCAGAGCATTTCAACGAATCTCTATGTCACCCTTTGTTAAGAGAATTAACAAAGCCAAGCTTCCCCATTGTTTTTCACAACCAACTTTCACCGTTTATAATGGGAGGACTGACCCTGTAGAGCATATGATCCACTTCACTCAGAAGATGACAGTTCATTTTGGTAATGAGGCCCTTATGTGCTGTGCAAGGTTTTTCCTTCCAGACTTGGGCTAGTAGCCATATGTTGGTTTGATGCCTTTGGAGAGGAGTCAATAAGGTCCTTTGAAGAGCTAACAAGAGTTTTTGGCGCTAGATTTATGACATGTAGCAAAGTTTCCAAGCTAGTAGATTCCTTTTGTCCATGACGATGAGGGAGGGAGAGACTCTTAAGACTTACTCGGACAAATATTGGGAAATGTATAATAAAATAGATGGAGTATTTGAGGACATGGCAGTGAGAACTTTCAAGGTGGGGCTCCCGACGAAGCATGAGTTGAGAAAGTCATTAATAATGAAACCTACCCTCAGTATGCGTTAGCTTATAGATTGCATTGACAAGTATAAACGAGTGTAGGAGGATCAGATATAGGGAAAGGGTAAAGCTAAGATGTTCCCAAAGAAAAGGAGGATATAATAATAATCATCCTAAGAGGGACTTCCCTAATCATACGCCATCTACGAGTCTTAGGTGGTTAACTCACAATTTAAGGAACCAGTTTATCAAATATTGGACAAGATAAAAAAATAATCTTTATTTTAGGTGGCCCAATAAGATGGGTGGGGATCTATCTAGGAGGAACCAGAGCCTTTATTGCAATTATCATTTGGACAAAGGGCACATAACGAAGGACTGCAGAACTCTACGAGATCACTTGAATCAATTGGTGAAGGCAGGGAAACTAAATCAGTTCTTGTATCAGCCTACGAGTTAGTACAGGCACTTGGGAATTTGGTTTCAAAAGGATGGAGCTCCTCGGCCGGCATTGGGAACTATTAACGTGATCTTTGCTAGGCTAAGAAGTGATCTTTGGGCTTGTTCGGGGGTTATGTCTGTGGTTAGAGGTCCTTATTCAGAGGACAGGAATCGGGCTCCTAAGAAAGCTAAGATGGTGGCTATCCCTACCTTAGGTTTTTCTGAAGAGGATAAAATGGGAATACTCTAGCCGCATGATGATGCTTTGGTGGTCACTATAAGGATTGATGGGTATGATGTAACGCGAGTGTTGGTTGACTAGGGAGGCGGGGTAGAGATCATGTACGCTAACTTGTACAGCGGATTAAATCTAAAGTTTGAGGATCTAGAAAAATATGACTCGCACTTGGTGGGCTTTGATGGGAGGATGGTAGTCCCTTGTGGGATGATAAGGTTACACGTGCAAGCAAGAGACGAGGAGGTGCAGGTTAGTTTCATTGTAGTCAAAGCCTACTCCCTTTACATCATTATTTTGGCCAGACCATGGCTTCATGCCATGGGTGCGGTGCCATTAGCTCTGCATTTGAAAGTCAAGTATCTTACACAAGGAAGAGTAGGGGAACTAGTTGGTAGCCAAGCAATGGCAAGGTAACGTTTGGTGTCAACCATCACACAGTATTATGTGGATCTTGTCGTGGTGGGAGAAGAGCTAATCACGTAGCAGTTAAAGGGTCCCGAAAAGGGACTTGGGACCAAGGCGCTTGAAGTGTTGTTCGAATAGCTAGAAAGGGTTTTAGGGCATGCACATTCTGGATGACCTGGGCTTCAACTCCTTGGTGCATATATATGTCCCTTAGCCTAGACAAAAAAACAAAAGGGTGTGGCAAATATAGCTACAAAATTGATTGTAGTTTTATACTACAACTTTTTCAAAATTTTTTTTTAGTGGAGGTGAATTTTGACAAATCTACAATCAAATTATATATTCTTTTTAAATCCTCTATACTTGCAAAATTTTTAGAAAATTAAAGATCAATAGCTATGTCATCAATAAATTGTTTAAATTGCAAGTTTTTGTAATTTAAAATTATACATAATATATAGTCTTATAAATCATATAGTAAATAATATCCGATTGACACAAAATTTGACATATGTTTTAAGGGTGTAAAGAACATGCAATTGAACAGGTAGATATTAAAAATATATAGTAATGTTTATTATATTATATAAAGTTGTAGCTTTATGCTACAATTAATTTTGTAGTTAAACTTTGCTTATAAATATATAACCAGCCACTTCGAATTTGTCTTAATCCTCTCAAGTCTCAAACTAATCCTCCTTGGATTACATTTTGATAGGTTGAACCGAGGGATCATGTGTTGATTTCCAAGTAAGGCACATGCTTCACAATCTTTTCACTGTTTGTTGCAAGTTTGGGGTTTCTTAGGCCATCTTTAGGCCGTTTGTGTTTCTGGCATTTTATGTTGCACTTGGTTTGTTGCAAATTGCAATGGGGCTTTTTAATTTTTTTATATATAAGATAAAGTTTGGCTACAAACTAATTTATAATTAATGGCTATAATTGCACTCAATATCTTCTTATTGGATGTGAATATTGAAAAATGATAAAGTTTAATTACAAAATTGGTTGCAGTGTAACCTTAATATCTTTTTTTTATTAGAGGTGAATATCGACAAATCAACCATTGGATTACATCTTCTTATTATATCCTTCATGCTTGTAAAATTTCTAGAAAATTAAATATCAATAGCTATGTCATTAAAAAATTACTAAATTGCAAGTTTTTGCAATTTAAAATTGTGTATAAAATATAAACTTATAGATTATATAGTAAATAATATCTAATTGACACAAAATTTGATATGTATATTAAGAGCATAAATAAGCTTGAAATTTAATGGTTATATTTTCAAAATATGTAAATATGATTTATTTTATTGAGTAGAATTGTAGCCCTAGGCTACAACTAATTTTGTAATTAAACTTTGTCATTTGACAAATCCACCATTAGATTACATTTTTTTTCTTATATATTTCATACTTGCAAAATTTCCAAAGGATTAAAGATTAATAAATTACTTTTTTTTTTACATCAAATATTTAAATTTCAAGTTTTTAAAATATAAAATTATGTAATAAAAAAAAAGTTTATGGACAACAGATTGCCTAAACATGAAGTGCACCGAAAATAGTTATGAACGACTTTTTTTTTTTTTTTGGGGTAAAAAGGGAATATTTATTAAAAATCAAATATAAACAATACAAAGTCTAAGATACATAGTACCCTAAGCATTAGCTAATTGCTTTTAAGTGTGCTTCTCTTGGCCAAAAGATTCATACAATGGTTCCCTTTCACGGTAAGTGTGCTTGATACAAACAACTAGCTTGTTTAAAAGACTGATAAGTGAAAGTTGGTATTGTCTAATTTTCGAGTTAAACCCTTTCTTGTTTAAAGGAACGAAAAACTCTTTTACGTATACCGATATGAATCAAGTCATAATTTATACATGACCAGCAATGCAAGACATCATTGTTTAGTAACAGAGAAAACCCAACCTACCTAACCAAACCACATACATCAACTTGTACAAAATTAAATTTATAATAAATTTAAATACCTCTAAATTACAAAACATGCATTAATGAGACCCCAATGTTTCCATTTTTTTTCAGGTCAAACACGTTGCTCCTCCAAAGGCACCGCCTTGGCCAGAGGTGAGACACGACACACCGGACACGTAGCATGCAGCAGTAACCACGAGTCGACACATCCAACATGAAAGAGATGACCACAATAAGGTAAAAACCGCAACACATCAGTGTCTTTATAATCAGCCAAGCATATCGAGCAGCATGATGTGGTAGAGTTGCCCATGCCTTTATGGAGCTTTGCTTGGCTGTAGATGAGTTTTGGGTAGTTTTCTAGAGTGGCTTTGTCGAGGCCTAATTCGATGTTGATTGCATCTTGTTGTGCTGCTGTGAAGGTGCCAAATTGGTTGGATGGCGCGACAGTGCAATAGCGAACCAATGCTACAATCGTGATCACGACAAGCACGAAAACCATGAAAATAAGGCTATATGTAAACGCATTTAGATTATCTGAAGACATTGTTAGAATCTAAAATGAAATGGAAGAGGAGGAATTGTATTTGGGGTTGAAAAAGGACATTGCGTGAGTGACTTTGGTGGTGTTGTTAATTTGATGACTTTTTGTAGTTTTGGGATGTATCCGGTGAATGTTTATGTTTGCAGCATTTTAGTATGTATATTTCAAGTTGCCATATGGGGATTGTTAATTGGTCTTATAATATTGCTTAGGTGCAAAATGCTTCCCTACTTGTACTAAAATTTAAAAGCTCGATCAGATTAATAATTCTTTTTTATTTATTTATTTTTTAAATTATGGAAATGGACAAAGTCGTCGTGATTATTAGTTTTTTTCGAAAGCGAGAGGCAAGGGTGGCACGCACTCTTGTACAGTTGTACGGCTCCCTCTATTATTTTCATAATAATGTTTTTTAAAATTTATTTCTAAGTTGGCTTTAGAAACTCAAATTGCGCTAAGTGATCATACTAAATTATATCAATATTTTGGATAAAAATTTTTTTTAGACCAAGATAATAATTTATTTATTATTATTATTATATTTCTGGGATAAAATAACAATAAGTATTTTAATAAAACATAAAACATGTATCTAAGGTTTAACTGATAGAAATAACAATTTATTTGTCCTTATCCATTTTTTAAAATAAAGTAAAAATAATTATTTTAACAAAATATGGAACATACATTTTAGATAAAATGACAACACTTGTTTTAACAAAACATGCAACATGCATCTAAGTTTTAATTGATAGAGACAACAACTTATTTGTTTTTATCAATTTCTTTAAATAAGTAACAATAAGTGTTTTAACAAAACATGCAACATGTATATAAGTTTCAATTGATAGAGACAACTTATTTGTTTTTATCAATTTCCTTAGATAAAATAACGATAAGTGTTTTAACAAAACATGCAACATGCATCTATGTATCAGAAATTTAAATCTCACTCCAACTAAAAGTCTATTATCAAAATCTCAAAAATTGTATATATTCACCCATGGTTTTTCCATAGAATCTTTCTTGCACCCCACGTTAATGTTTTATTTTTTATTTTATTTTTTGTCTTTCAAGTTACAACTTATGCATATTGTGCGGGGTGAGGAACCGAAGATGGAGAATCACTGAACAAAACTTGCCTAAGGTGTAGTACATCCCAACTATATGTTAGGACAAGCTTGGATCAATGTGGATAAGGTTGTCTGAAAAGCCGATGAGAGCGATACGCTCGAGGAGCCCATGGGACAAGTGCTCCTCAGGGGACATGAGATTGACCATCAAGACCACAAGGTCGAGAGCCGATGAGGGAAGGAGAGACGTGCAAGTGAAGAAAGGAAGAAGTTTCCAGATAAAGGACCCATCACCTTAGTATTCAATGTACTGCACTAACCCAATTGGCCGCATTAGTGGCAGAATAATCCCTAACAGTGCCCTCATAGCTTGCAACGTATTTTACCACCTCTAGCAAGGCCTTGATGGGACAAGCATCCAAGTGAAGATTAGTGGTTGTCCAAGTGGAAGGCTGAGAAGCAATCCAAGTAGCCATTGAAGGAAAAGGGACTCCTCCAAAAAAGGATATAGAAAAAAAATTAGAGAGAGAAATATAAAGTGTAATCAAGGACTTTGTAACCGAGAAGGGAATATGATATGTACTAATGATCCTTGAACAAACCTGAGGAAGAATTGATACAAAATTTTTTGTCTTTCTTATTATTATCCTCTCACAAAGCTAACACCTAAACAGTTGACCTCTCTTTAAATTGTTTAATGAGATTAGCAAGGCTTGAAAGGTTGGCGTTGAGAACTTATTTCTACAGATTTATTGTACTGGGCCACCATACAGTCCATACCCATTGAACTGGGGTCGGGCCATTGATCTAGTCCCCTACACATATGTATATGCATATGATAATCTTGGGTAAATAATTTCATCTTATTTATTGTTATTTGTTTCTTAATTTTCATGAAAGGATATATTTTGTCAAAGGAAATCTACTATAAAGAAGCAAAACAAGAGACAACTATTTAAGTTCTTAGTTTCTCTTAGGTAAGTTTTTTTTTTTTTTTTTTTTTTTTTTTTTTAAATTCTCAACTTTTGAATTATTTTGTGTGTTTTAGGTTTTGGTTATCCTATGTATTTACTTTGTAAGTGTTTTGAATTTTTCAATTGGCTATCAATACAAAAAATATTTGGTTCAAAACATCTCTTTCATGTGCTGTAGTGCAATTTCGTTCCAAGTTACTTGTACTTATTGATTGTTACAAATTTATTAATGTTTTTCTATTTTTATATTTTAAAATTTTGTTTGTGCTTTGTGTTAATTTCTTTGTATGCAAAATTCCTTGCATATTTCTTTGAAAGTATGACTAAAGTCAATTTAGAGTTTCTGCTATATCCTTTTAGATCATAGATACTATTTGGCTAAATTAGATTCATCTATCCAAATTCTTATGTACGTCCATCTTTACTTAACTTATTTTTCATTTTTTTTTAAAATTTTAGAAATTTGGATTGTTTTTCATGTGTAATATTGAAATATGTGTTCTTAAAGGCTAAAGAACAATATAATTAGAGACATTACTCAAGTTGTATAAGTTAGGGTGTTAACCATTTGAATAAAAGTAACACTAAAACAGATGATTTAAATATCAAAATAAGACTTAAAAATGAAATTTCTTTTAGGTGTACAAATATAATTGATTTTTTAATCCTAAGTTTGGAATTGATTATTTTAGGATAATCTTATTTATGCAAGAATTTGAAAAAAATTAACTTTTGAGTCCAAATCACCCTCTTCATTAATAAATAAAATACTGTAAAAAAATAATTAGAAAAGTTTTTATTGATAATTTTAGTTAGAGATATTACATATAACCAAAAATATAGAAAAATATGCATTTATATAATAATAATCATTCATTTAATTGGAAACGAGTTGTAAAATTATGTAATAAAAACTCATTTGGTTATTATTTCTCAATATATATATATATATATATATATAAAGAAAATTCATGATTAAAGTCATGAAACACACAAAACTTTTAGTAGTAGTGATTTATTAATGGATGCAATTAGTAAACAAAAGGTTAATTGCAAACTACATTTCTAAAGTTTGAAGGTATTTGAGATTTTACACCTTGAAATTTCAGAATTTGAATTTTACCCCTAAGTTTTATGTATTCCATTTGCATTAGCAGCCATTCCATCTATATTTTTTATTAAGTGCTACATATAGTTGCTACGCATGTTTAGTTTGTCCAATATAATGACGCCACATCATTTTTGTAACCTAAGAAGATTAAAAATATTGAATATGACATAACATAATAAAAAAGACATGACATCATCTTATTGGATGAACTAAACAAGTGTAGCGAGCTTATGTGGCCCTTAACGGAACATATGAATGAAGATGATGCTGATGCAAATAGAGTAGTACTTTAAGGGATAAAATTTAAATTATAAAACTTCAGAATGTGAAATCTAAACACTCCTAAACTTTTGAGTGCTTTTAGTCTCTACAACATCAAATAAGCAATTTTAGTCCCTTAAAATTAGAAAAAAAGAGCTCCATTGTTTCTTTGGTCTAGCTTTGTTTAGAAAGAAGACATATTTTTAATTATGTAATTTTTTTTAATCACAAAAATATTTAGTAGATTTTCCCAAACCAAACCCAATTTTGGGATCTAGTCCAATCTTGGTCCCTACCTACATAGGTTGAAAAAATAAAGGGTCTATTTGGTAACGTTGTTTAAATAACAGTTTTCGATGTTTAAACATTTGAGTGCTTTTAATCTCTACAACGTCAAAGGAGCAATTTTAGTCCCTTAAATTTAGAAAAAAAAGAGCTCCATTGTTTCTCCGGTCTAGCTTTTTTTAGAAAGAAGACATTTTTTTAATGTTGTAATCCTTTCAAATCAAAAAACTATTTAGTAGATTTGCCCAACCCAAACCAAATTTTGGGATCTAGTCCAATCTTGGTCTCTACCTACGTAGGTTCAAAAAAATAAGGGGGCCCGTTTAATAACGTTGTTCGAACAACAATTTTCGTTGTTTAAACTTTTGAGTGCTTTTAGTCTCTACAACATCAAATGAGCAATTTTAGTCCCTTAAATTTAGAAAAAAGAGCTCCATTGTTTCTCCAGTCTAGCTTTGTTTAGAAATAAGACATATTTGTAGTGATGTAATTTTTTTAATCAAAAAACTATTTAGTAGATTTGCCCAACCCAAACCAAATTTTGGGATCTAGTCCAATCCTAGTCCCTGCCTACATAGGTTCAAAAAATAAAGGGTCTGTTTAGTAACGTTGTTTGAACAACAGTTTTTGTTGTTTAAACAATACAATATGTATTTTCATAACACTTTTTCACCTACACGTATTTTTATAACACTTTTTCAAGTCCACTTTCCATTAGGATTTATATATTTTTTTTCTCATTTCCATTTAAATATTCTTTCTTTAATCATTCCCAATATGTGTATTTTTCAAATTTGCCCATAGTTATATATATATATATATATATATATATATATATATATTAGCACTAGATATGCAACAAAAAATTCGAAGTTCACAAGATCTGCACATAACTATAATACTGACAAATATAGTGATTTTTTTTTTTTTTTCTGTCTGGTTTATTTTCAGAATTTTTTTAACTGGACATATTCTTTTGTTTTAAATATACAATGACAAGTGGTAGTGGGTTTTAATCTCTACATTTAATTTAGTAACAGTCTCTTATTAAAATAAAATGATATTCTAATTAAAAAAAGTACTAAAAGTAAGCCAATTTTTTTTTTATTTTTTTATTTTTTACTATATTAAAGGGAAATACATCATTCAATTATCTTGCATATCAACGATATACTTTCATTTTTGTAGCTTTCATTTGACTTTATTGTTTAGTGGTTCTAGGAATATTATTAAGTATATACTACATTTCTCTCTCTCTCTCTCTCTCTCTCTCTCTCTCTCTATATATATATATATATAATTACTTTGTAAGCATATTGTCATAAAATATATCGTAGTTTTAACATTTTCTTTATTTCTTTTCATACACATTGAAAGTAAAACTTGAAATATGCATTGACTTCTCACGACTTGATGATTGTCCTACATATTTTTGGAAAAAGTTAACAGATACCCTAATAGTATTAATAGTTTAAGAAATATTTTAAAAAACTTTTCATGAAAAAAAATGAAAAGTAACAATTTTTTTAATAATTTTTTATATTTTTTATAAAAGTAGTATTAAAATTTTCTGATTTATTAACAAATGCCTTTTGGAAACCCGTTAATTGGATCATTTACTTTTACAACTAATGTCAAAAGTGATATTTATTATACACACTCTAATCACGAGTGCTGTTATTTCGAGGTGTGTGTGCAAATTGTGTGAATTAACTTATGTGCAACAGCATTTAACCTGATATGAATATCCCCCCAAAAAAAAAAAAAAAACATATTTCCATGAAAAATTCTGCTCAGAAAACAGATGGTGCAAAACTAAATCAAACTTTACGCATTGAAGAATTTCAGTTCTCAAATATATAGATACGGTCAACCCTGTAACCAATTCCGTCCATATAGACATGATCAACACAATTATTTCTTTAACAATAACTCTGATGAGCAGCATGAGCTATGTTTGATTATCCTTTATCTTCAAAAATAAATATCTAATAAGAAAAGCGGTGGTCCTTTTGGTGTTG
Source organism: Castanopsis chinensis (assembly GCA_032878915.1). Lineage (NCBI taxonomy): Eukaryota > Viridiplantae > Streptophyta > Magnoliopsida > Fagales > Fagaceae > Castanopsis > Castanopsis chinensis. The sequence continues at coordinate 3,918,137 of JAVQMG010000086.1, forward strand.
CAGTTTGACCTTGTCAACGATGATGACACTTAGCTTGTGGGAATGAGCGGCTTGCAATAGATAGTTCATTGTAAAGACCATAAAACCAAAAGGAACTTTATTTATAAATGAAACTGTCTTACAAAAGAGAACCCAAGATTGTTAAATAGTGCTCAAAAACTTATATAGGTCCATATAAATGAAGGCCTATATCTTACGTATGCCGTAGTGGAGCTAAATCTAAAATTTTGAGCTTTTGAGCTACAGTACACATTTATCTTTACATGTGCATTGTAGCTCACATCTATACCAAAATAATAATATTTTATTTATCTTGTGGGTTGGATTTTGTGTTGGTTGTGAATTTATATTATTTTATCGTAAGAGATATATTATTTTATTGTAGTATTTATATTATTTTATTGTGTTAAAAGTTAAAATAGATTTACTGCTGCAGCAAGTGTGTATGTAAAATAGATAAAGTAGCTTTTTGTAATGTCAAATAGCTAAAAATATTGCTCCATTGCTGGGATGCTCTTCAAGGAAAAGAAAATGTCAAAATTTGATGTCAGTGTTGTGTAAGCATTTGTTTTTTTGAGAAGAAGGTGTTGTGTAAGCTAGATGCTATATTTGGGTTCTCCTGACACGGTTACTACTGACATGATTCTCCCAATGTAGTTAATTTATTTCTTTTAATGTTAGGTTACTTTATAAAATGAAGGGCCATTTTAGTTAGTTTTTGTAGGAATTTAATTAGATTAAAATAATATGATTTGTAACCAAAAAAAAAAAATTTATTATAACAATGACATAGAAATGTGAGATTTCAAAACTTTATAATATAATATTAACAAAAAAGTTAACCAAAAAAAAAAAAAAAAAAACAGGGAGTCAATAAATTTATCAAATTTGAGATGGATTGATGAATTTACAATATTGTATTATAGTATTCGTCACATGTGAGAATATATTTGATTGGGACATGCAGATGTGATGATATATTTTATTAGAAATCACAAGTGAAAGGTTCTTAGGATTTAGGAAGTTACTTTTTAAAAGTGTTATTACTTTCTTCCACGTTTGGCTCGCGTAGAATAGGACTACAATTTGAATTAGCCTTCTTTTATTTATTTTAATGTAAACCTAATCCAGATCTCCAAATATGAAGATTGCAAACAATTTTAAAGGACACTGATAAGTGATAACATTCAATACAAAAGTAGACTTTATGCTAAAATTGTAAGACTTAGTCAAAAATTATTAAAAAGTTCTAACTAAGGACTATAAGAAATACTAATGGGATAAAATCATTTAAGGGCGGAGCCAGGGAAGGTCAAGCTGCCCCTCGGCCCTCCCATATATAATTCTCAAAGAGTGAGATGCATGATTGTTGCTATGCTATGTATTTTATGACGTGTGTTTTGCCCATTAGTTTCGGGCTTTGATAAGTACTTGTCCACAGTGGACTCAATTAACAATAATAATTTTTTTTTTATAACTTTTACTTTAAAAAATATGGTTTTGTAATTTATTTTCCCACCTTCCCAATCCCATGTTAAACTTTGAATTTTCCTATTAATTTTTTTTCATAGATGTTTTTGTTTTATTTATATTGCAATTTATAAAAAAAAAAAATAAAATCATATTTTACCCTTGTCTTTTAAAAGACCAAAACCTATAAAAAGAAAGTAAAGGGTTGAAAAAAGAGAGCAAGAGTTTTAATTGAAATAGAACAAAAAAAAAAAAATTATTATTATGTTTAAAGTGCAAGTATACAATCATATATTTGTATTTATTCTAAACTTAAATAATTATACCTAAGTTTTTTCCAATATTATTAAAAAAAAAAAAACTCAAATGCTAATATAATAATTTATTGTTCTCCTCAAAATTTTTTATATAAGCAATAAAATAATATACAATTTGAAGTTTGTATAATTACTAAAAATCTTTTCACAATTGAATTTTTCAATAAATAAATAAATAAAAATACACATACACAACGGTATATTCAAGGTAACTCTTAATGGATAAACACAATATAAGAAATATATTCTTATTTAATAGATTTTCTCTATTAAGTATATTGCTTAGACCTCACATGAATGAATTTTTATTATTATATAAATTAGTCTCATGTATTCACGTATATGTATGTATGTTTATTAATTTGTGCATCACTGATAAATTCGCTCTCTCTGACCTCAAATCCTGACTCCAACATTAATTATTATAGGGCCATGGGCTTTATTTAGATTAATTAATAAAGTTTATTATTATTGTAAGGACCAAGAAATCTATCAACTCAAGCCCACTTAGAACAGTGAGTTTATACAGTTCAACCTAGGTCCAAATCAATAAATTTGTAAGAGATGGAAACAAACAATAAAAGAGGGCTCAACCCGAGGATGAGAATAAGGAAGGAAGACTTCCTATTATAGAGTATGCAGTTAAATGTCTTAATACAAGCTTACCCAAGGAGGCCAATGTTGCACAGAAAAATACACTATTCACTCTCTTCTCTCAATGTTCTTATTTTGTTTTTTTCCCTTCTTCTCTTTGATACCTTCTTTCTCTTATATACTCTCCCCTACTTTACATCTTGACCCACCATCTTTACCTAACAAAATTCTCATTGAGACACTGGCCCCTTTAAATATCTGATGAAGGTGGTAGAATGAGTTGTTTAGCTGTGAATCACACTATTTGGGTCACTTCCTCATCAATGTAGCTAATAAAGTTGTTGCCTACCATTTAAAGCGGAGGTAACAGGCTATTCCAAAGTAGAAACTTCCCTTATGACCTCTAATTCTCTCTCATCAGATCCCTCCTCCCACTTGGAATGCCTCAGAGTCCTTTAGATTCATCACTTCCTCTCCCCAGGCAACCTTCCTCCTTAGGCCCGTGGCCCGTGGCATCCCTCACCCATATTGCAACTCTTCAACTTCATCCTTGGTCCTTTAGCATCCACAATTGCTAAGTAAGGGATTAATTATGTTTGAACTCTATCCATCCAAAAAATCAGATGGTGTCTTAATAACCAAATGATACAGTAATCATCTTGTAGTAGACGCTACACAATTAAATCTACAGTATCTCTAATAATAATAATAATAATAATAATAATAATAATAATAATAATAATAATAATAATAAACTCATGCATAATGGTGCCAAATTATGAATCTTAACAATATATTTTGCTAAACATTATTGAGACGATTCATAGATTAAAAATCATTTAAATAAAATTAAAGACTTTTTAAATTTCTTCTAATTTTTTTATAATTTGGTTCAAATTAGTGGAGAAATTGACTTATTTTCATACTTTGGATATTATTATATATTTAATAATATATATGGGCAAAATTAGCCACCAATTATTTTAGAAAAAAATTTCTAAGATTATTATTTTCAATTTGTTATGTCTTTTATAAAAATTAATAACCTATTAATTGTTACAAAATTTTATCAACAAGTGAAATCAGAAAAGCTCTATTGAAATTGAAATTGAAGGGGCACTCTCCTATCATAAGAACTCTTTTTTTTTTTTTTTTTTGAGAAACCTTTTTATGTGAAACACCCCTAAAAAAAGGTTTTATTGTACATATATGTCTTATTTCATAATTATTTACTATGTTTTTATTGTATGTATTTCCCTTTTAAGAAAAATTTTTGTTGTACATATATGTTTTATTTCATAATATTGTGCTTCTCCAATTGCAGGTAATGTAGCAATAAAAAAAAAAAAGCAGTATGAGTTAAAGGGCCTGCTTGTTACTTTCTTTTTGCTGCAACATAATCCATTATACAGTAATTGATGCAACAAAACCTTTCCCTTTTTTTTTTTTTTTAAATTAATAAAAGTATCGAAGGAAAATGTTATTTTTACATCTATCCAACATGAAGGAAGTGTGAAAATCAGTAAATCCAATGAAACGTGTTATTTATCACTGCTGAGTATTGACTCTATCAGCCAGTTTTTTAGTCACCATAGTTGTTGATTACTAGCCATATACCTCGCATTACGTGTTTGACTTTTCTTAAGAAACTACTATTGTTTAGATGAATTTATGCATTTAATTTGTCAGCCGTACCGACTCGAAAATTTAATCTATATTTAATTTTATATGACAGAAAAGCAAAGAATAAGTAATTATATTTTTGAGATAAAGGAAAGAATAAGTATAATAAGGTAGTTTCCTTGCAAGGCAAAACATTACGGGTAAGCAATCAATTTTATTGGGTTATTATGAGTGATGTGAAAATCAATTAGATGCTTTAAGTTTCCTATTGCGGTCATGTGCACAAAACCGGGGTAGTTATTTATAGCCCGGTTTGAATAGAGGGGGGAGGTGGAGAAATTAATAGGCCACCAGGAGAAATGTTGACTTGATCCTCTCAACCAGTGAGACAATACTATTTATGTTAACGTGTAAGTAAGCTTCCTAATCAGTATAATGAATATAAAAAAAATAAAATTTACCAAGTGATGTTATATTTTTATAAATAACGGTATTTTATTGCCTGGAAGGTTTGGGAAGACTGCGTCAACAGTCCTCTTGTGGATCTAATAATTTTTTGGGAAGAAAGGAGAGTAGAGAGGAGTACAATAGAGTTGGATAAAATAAGTTAATTTTGGACTATATTTGCTTTACTTTACTCTACTTTCCCTTCCTATCTCTCAATCTAAATGGACCATTAGTGCTTCTTTTTTTTTTTTGAAGGCAACTATTAGTGCTTCTAGAGCATGATAAATGTGTGCTCTTTTCTTTCATAAATCTCACATAAAAAGTGAGTTTCAATACTCTAAATTTAAGGGTCATATTAGCAGATACTCTTAGAACAATTATTAATAAACCATGTTAGGAAATGTTTAACATCACTTTATTGGAAAATATAAGAAACTGTCAGAAAATTAATTGTTTAATCATTTTTTCATAAAATATTTCTAAAATTAGTTTGTAAATCAATATCTTTAAGACATTCATTAATATTTCCCTAAATGTAATTAGTGACACACATTATTACGTGAGAGAAGAAATACACATTTATTGTGTGCACCCAGTATTAATAATTACTCCAAAACAGAAATGAGTTTGTGAGACTGATTTCATGGGTGATGCAGCTGCTAAGAAAATCCAAAAAGAACGTAAAAAAAAAAAAAAAAAAAAAAAAAAAAAAATCACAAACACCTTGTATTTTTCATGATCATAGCCAAAACAGAAAAAAGAAGAAAAAAAAAATCCTGTAAAATCTACCGTAACAAACCAGAATAATGAATCAAGGCAGAATTCAAATGTACAATCACTTACAAATACATGTGTGAGTGTTACCCATATACGTGTTCAATTATCAAGTCAAGAATGTTGCTCTACTTGAAGGCTCATTAATTACCAATCAGTTCTACGAAATTTCATAAAAGTGAGACTTTTATGTATTTGAATATGACTTTTTCAATGTCGCTCCACTGAAAGAGCCGTCTCAGCAAGAGGCGAGTTCCGACACACGGGGCACGTAGCTTGTTGCTGTAACCACGGATCAACACACTTGACATGAAAGAGATGAGCACAATCAGGCAACAATCGCAGCACATCCGTGTCTTTGTAATCAGCCAAGCATATTGAACAGCAAGAAGCAGTAGAATTTCCCTCTTGGAGCTTGGCTTGGGCGTATATAAGCTTCGGATAGTTGCGTAGAGTGGCTTCGTCGAGGCCGAGTTCAGTGGCGTTGACGGAGTGTTGTTGGTCACCGGCGGTAAGGTTCCTGATCTGATGAGGACGGCCGGCAGGCAAAGAGTGCTTGCAGAGGGAAAAAAGTATTTTCGCTACCATAATGAAGACAATGAAAAGGAACAATCCGATAGCAAATAAAATATCGGTCATATCAAAGTTGTCATTAGAATAATCTTCTACAATATGAATTGGATTGGTTGGGATGTGTAGAAAAGAGAGAGAGTTAAGGCAGGGGGTTTGATGAAAGAGAATTTGTTGGGCAAATGGATTTGTTAATTAATGAAGAAAATGTATCTGGGGATTGTTTAGCTATAGGCTATATTAGAAGTCACTGTCCGAAGAAAAAATCTACCCAACTCGATCCTATTTGACAGATTCCAATATGGATTGCTTCTCTTTGTCTTGATTTTATAAGCAGAGAAAATTAAAGTCGTTTCGGCAGAGGATTTTTCTTTCCAAAAATTTGTTTTTTTTTTTTTTTTGGGTGTGTGTGTGTGGGGCCCGGGCGGGTATAATAAGCTTTAAGAGAGTAAAAATAAAAACTATGAGAAAGGGACAAATGATAATTGTTTTCAACATTTAGTTTTTTTTTTTTTTTTGGATAGTTCAGCATTTAGCTGTTCACCTTTTGGGGGAATTATAAACAATATAAAGTAATCATGAGTCGTTCATTAAAAAAAAAAAAAAAAAAAAGGCAAGCATGAGTCATGAAAATAAATTTTCTTTGACCTTTTGAGCAATACCTTTGGTTGGTATTTAACGTGTCAAAAAAGAACCAAGGCAGTCAATATTTTTTAATTATACTTTTTATTTAGGATTTATGTGACAATGGAGGAAAAATAATCTTTTTAAAAAAACTAGTCAATAATCAATAATCCATTTGAAATATGAAAAATTATAAAAAATATATATTTTATTTATTTATAATTATTATATAATATATGATGATATTATAAAATATGCATGCTATAATATTATTTGTTATTTTTCTTTTCCAATTATGCCCCACTATTGTAACATGCATATAATATATGAAATAGTATGACCAAGGTCAGCTGAACCATAGATGTAAGTGATGCATTGCCTAAGACCTCCAAATAAAAGAAGGCCCTCACTTGTATTAATATATGGGTTAAGTTCAAATTACACCTGGTGTAACTCTAAGCAATATTACACCTCTCAATATTTTTTAATTGGATGCGAATATTGACAAATCCACCGTTAGATTACATTATCTTTGTATATTCTTTATACTTACAAAATTTCAAGGTGATCAAAAATTAATATCCATGTCGTCAATCAATTGTTAAAATTCAAATTTTTGTAGTTTAAAATAATGTATAAAATATGAGTTTATGGATTAAATGGTAAATAGCATCCAATTGATATGAAAATTGGCATGCATGTTAAGAACATATAGAACATGTAATTCAACGGTTGGATTTTCAAAATATTAATTCAATAACAAGTTATTGAGTGGTGTAACATTGCTTAGAGTTACACCAGGTGTAACTTGAACCCAACTCATATATATATATATATAATATTTATCTATATATATATATATATATTAATTGAAAAATTATAAGTCCTTTTATTGGTTAATAGATGCATTAAAAATGCCATGCTCAATTGTATCCTAAAATCCAAAAGACTAAAAAAAAAAAAAGTCAAAATTCGGCTAACAAATTAAAATTAAATCATAGAAGACAAATTCATTAACTTATTCTTGAAATCTTCTAAAATCAAAATTAATGACTGGCGAATTTATTAGTAATACAACGTAAATGTCTTGAAATATGCTAGAGATTATAAATTTCTAACTATATATATATATATATATAGAGAGAGAGAGAGAGAGAGAGAGAGAACAGAAATAATATAAAATCTCTCATCTCTATATCTCTCTGCCTTTCCATCTATATTCTCTCCTTTCTTTTCTTCATCTTGAATCCTTGATATTTATTTTATAAGCTTTCTTTCATTCTATCATTCTTTGCAATAGTTTCACTACCTTCACTGCGGTGGATGGTGTGTGTTGTTGCTGTGTGTGGGCATAGCAATATGGCGTAACCTCCTGTCCTTTTTCGGAATTTTCATGAAGATTGAAGAGTATGGTTTTTGATAATTGGAAAGAGTTGGCTTTTTTTCAAATTTTTTTGATTTTTTTTTTTAAATTTGCATATTGGGCATTGCACAATTGATAGGATAGCACACTGCTGACATCACTACATGCTGCGCATTGCATATTAGCAATAGAAAAATTCTGGTACCACAACACCATGTGACGACAACATGATGGTGGGCACACAACCACAACTTGCCACATGGGTTAGTTGTGGCCAATGTTGTGGCCAATGGTAGAAGTGCTCTTAGCAATATAGTAGGAACAACCAGCCGATCCACAGGCCCCACACATTATCACTAAAGACACTAACTCAGCCACTATACAGGCATAGGCACACACTATCCCACCCATTGTACCATCTCTTTTACTTTTGATTTATTAGTGTAAGTTATCACACCATTAGATAATTTGATGTATATTATATCAACATCTTTGTATTATAGTGATATTTACTTATTGAACTATGTAATAAATTAATTCTTAATTAAAAGAATTTAAATAAAAAAAAATTAACTAGTAATTTTGCATTTCAGAAAGCAAGAAAAATAATTTTTTAAATGAAAAATAAAAAAATTCAATAAATATTATTTAATTAATATTTCATTATATAAAAGATCCAAATTAAAATTTTCATTTTAGTCCCCCAAAGTTGTTGAGCCAGCCTTGAGTATGACGTGACATATTAAAGAATCAAGTTAGTCATAATCGGAAATGAACTTGCAATTCGACAATCAGATTTTTAAAATTTACATTCAATATAAAGATATATAAGAAGTTTGAAGAGTTTCTCTCCAAATTAGTTTGTAGAGAAACTTTATTCAGTTCAATGACCGGCCCCTTGGTTGAAATAAGCTACCATGGTAACTTGTGTTTAGATCATCGTAATGAAAATGGCTTTTGGCAAGGCTATGTTTATTGGCAATGAACCCAGGAATGATGGAAATGAGCCGATGATGTATGATAATGAAAGTTAAAGTTTGTGAGAGAAAGATTATTTTTCTAACAATGGGTAGTCAGAAAAATTAATCTAACACTCATAAAATTTTCCCTCTTACCTGTATAATAAAAAAACAATGTGTGGTGGTATACTGGTATTTCACCAATAGTTTCAACAAGTTAAGTTTATGGTTCTAGCAGAGCCGGCCCAAGGCCTAGGCAACTTAGGCCAGAACCCACTACCAAAAAGAAAAAAACCTCTTAGGGAAAAAGCGTGCATCTCCTTTGTGATAGGCCCAAAATTTTATAAAATTATATATAAATTTTTAATGGTTATGCACTTTTAAATATATATATATATATATATATATATATTATTAATGATACTAAAAATATCATAAATTTTATTATAGGTTTATAAATTGGTATGTCACCGATTACAAAAAAAAGTAATTTAAACATTCATGAATTAAATCGATGAAATTTATAAATCATAGTCATTGTTATATTATATTGTGAACATTTTAGAGTATTTTTAGCTCATTTTTCCATTTGATTTCTATTATGCATGGTGGAGACGGAAAGAAAAACTAAAAATCACTTTCTTCCTTTTTCAAAATTTTGATATGTTAGTGATACGGGTTTAGGGCCTAAACTCACTATATTATACTATCCTACTTCAAATTTCAGTGTACTAATGCTACTAACATTATAATATCTACTGCAATTCTAGGCTAGTCTTCGAATAAATATTAATCATTCTAGTTCTACTGTCCATGTCATATATTAGCCAATAAATCAATAATACGATGTTTGCACTCCTCTTTAAACATTTTTGACAAAAACTTTGGTGAAAATGCTCTTTAATACAAAATTAAGAGAAAACTCACCAAATAAAGTGCATGAATCTGTACCAATTATATTCCAATCAGAGAGACACAACTGTTACAACTTTTGCTACACTCTTACATGATTGATGGTAAATAATAGAAATGAAATGGTGGATCCATGTAAAAGTTATCCACTACTTCTAATTGACCACTTGTGCAAGTTGTAGCAAATGGTATAGTTGTAGAAGAGCTATTCCATTAATCAAGTCAAGGATGTCGCTCCCAATGAAGTTGCCACCTCAGCAAGGGGCAAGTTTCGACACACCGGACATGTAGCATGCAGCCGTAGCCAGGAATCCACACATTTAAGATGAAAGAGATGACCACAATCAGGTAACAAGCGCAACACATCCGTGTCATTGTAATCAGCCAAGCATATTGAACAACAGGATGAGGTAGAGTTGCCCTTGTGGAGCTTGGCTTGGGCATAGATGAGCTTTGGGTAGTTGCCTAGGGTGGCTTCATCAAGACCTAGTTCAACGGTATCGATGGAGTGTTGGAAGACAGTTCCGACGGACTCTTGGAATTGTTGGAGGGTAGTAGTTGATAAAAAGCCATGTTGGTGGTTTCGATGGCCAGAAGGTTGCTGAGGGGGAAAGCAATTTAGAATCATTATTTTGATTACGAAAAAGATGTATTCGATGACACTTTCAACTCCATTCATGTTGGTGTTATCTAAGGCATCATTGGATTATGAGAGAGAGAGAGAGAGAGTTTCGGGTAATTGATGAGGCTGCCACATGTTAAGAAGAAAAGGAAACGTGGGCATGATTTGGCAGAGCTAGTATCTGGTTAGATTCTAATTTGGTGGACTGCTAATATATATCATTATATCCAGTTTCTACCTTGGATGGTCAGCTCTTATGTTCCCATTTATTTATTATCTTTTTTTTAACAAAAAAAAGGGAATGAAATTTTTCTCCAATTTCACTTCTCAAATTATAAATGGAATTTTTTTTTTTTTGGGGGTTTCTTTTTTCTAATCTTCTTAATTTAATATTTGTAGAGATATAATTGGCAACAATTAATTATTGAGCAATGATTTATAAAATTGATAAAAATCCAATTAACATGTTGACCAAGGTTAGACCTGGCAAGAGGTTAGGTTGATTGGGTCTAGGTTTGACCCAAATGGGTTTGAGTTAGAAACATATTGACTTAAAGTGATTTTCTATTTAAACTAGCCTTTAAGCACGCGCGTTGTGCATGCTCAGAAGTTCTTCTATTTTTTTTTTTTTCCTTTGAGTAAAAGTTAATAATTTGCATCTATTGTAATATGAAAATATATATTTGTTATTTTTCAAACAAATAAAAAAGGATAAACCTTAGAGATAAAATTGTAATTTATTTTTTGAACATGCGTTTGAAAATGGTATAATAATATAGAGAAATGTTTGGGTAGGAAAAATAAGATGAAAGTGAGGAGAAAGAATGCTAAATTTTAGGAATTCTTTTAGTTTTCTATTTTTTTAAATTGGGGGTGTTTTAGTTTTATTCAGCATGAAGAAGGAATAAAAAAGGATTCCAAATTTTTTGATGCAACTTACATGCTCCATTTTATGCTTCACCAAACATATCAAGCCATGTGGACATCACTTATATATTAAAGGCGAAATTACATTATTAGTCCCTCAAGTTTACTCTATATGCTTAATTAGTCCCTCAAGTTTTAGATGAGCGCAATTGGTCCTTTAAGTTTTTAAAATAGCAATTAAGTCCTTTTGTTAACTTCCGTTAATAATGTTGCTTACGTGACTAATAGAATAATGATCTGTCATTTTGTTAATGACATGACATTTTTTTGTATTAAAAAATTACAAAAATAAATTTACTCGTGACAAAAAATTTGACCTCTTCCAAACAATTCTATAATTACACCCTCCGTTGTCTAAATACAAATAGAACAAGGCAAGGTATTACAAAAGTTTATATGCAAAAGTGGCCCTAATACCACTGGTAGAAACTGCCAAAACAACTGGTTTACAATCTAAACAGTTTCGCTAATTAGATTCTAAAGTTCTAAACAATACTAGAAATTAACAAATTCCTATACCATTCAAAAGAACGTGTCAAACTCAACAATCTTTATCCTTGAGATCTTGACTTCTCAACTTCTCAAAGACACCAAGAGCTTCCGTTGATCTTTGTCACGGACACATATAGTCTTTGAAATAGCACATTCTTTCTCCCTACAACTTTTATTTTCTTCATTTTCTGTGTCCTAGCCTCCATATCTGAACCCCTGCTTTCTCTCTTACACATACATATGCCTCTTGACACTCCAACAATCTTCAAAAAGTCTCTGAAAAGCAGCATAGCCCAAGAACCATATTCCTATACATAAAATCCAGCTACTGTCGCAACGACCAGCACCATGCCTCTGCTCTGTGGCTTCGCCGAAAGTTGAAGTGAGATCCAACCACCCCGCTACGTCTCCGTCTCCAGCCACTAGAAACAACTGTATCAACCGGTTGTTGTGAACATTGTAGTCGTCCTCATCTTCTTCTTGTTCATGTCCTCCATGATCGATATCAAAGTCTTTGTCTTTGCTCTGAAATATAATGGCCGGCTTGGAACGGTTCAATAGCTCTCTCGTGGGTTTTTATTTTTTTGGTGAATATCTAGATCTCTTGTGGGTTTTACTTAAATTAGAACGGGTCAATTTTTTTTTTTACTTGTAAATTCATTTTTGTTATTTTTTAATAAAGAAATGCCACATCATTAAAATAATTGACTTGTCATTATTCAGTTAGCCACGTATATAACACTACTAACGGAAGTTAATATAATACTTTATATTACTCATTTTAAAAACTTGAGGGACCAATTGCACTCACTTGAAACTTGAGGAATTAATTATGCACATGGAATAAACTTGAGGGACAAACGGTGTAGTTTCGCCTATATTAAACATAAACTGATGACTTAAATGAGGTCAATCTCCTATTCTCCTCTACCTCCCAACTCACATTCCAAACCCAAAGAAAGGAAAATTTTATTTACCTAGCCACAATTGACCACCATGGCCACTTAGAGAAGATGACGCTGGGGGATCTTGTCAGCCACCAACTGTTATTTCGGTACATCAAAAAAAGAATATCACAGGACCACCACCCATGGTGATACATAAAAATAATCTTAGCCCCTACAACTATTCCAACACCAAAAATAGTGCTTTTGCCCATGGTTGAGACAACACATCTACCCATGGTTGTTTTCTTGGCCAAATACCCATCATCCAACAAAAAAAAAAAAAACCAAACTCACAGGGATCCTAGACTGTCCCATCAGTTCAATTTTCTCTTATATACATCAAAATAATAGATAGAAAGTAAAGGAGCCCACAAAACCCTCACTTCCAAATCTGTACAATGAATTGGTTTTTATGTGAGGTAAAATCTCATATGGGTTTGTGAGAAAGAATGAAAAATCAAAGTATTGGCTTGATTATGAAGGCTTGCAAACTCTGCTCTTTGCTGTTGAGATTCACTATGGTCGTCTTCTCTAGGTAGATAGGGATGGCAATTGGGCGGGGTGGGTCCAAAAGATGGGGTCTTTGCCCCCGCCTCATATGACAGGAAAAATTTTCTTACCCCATTCTCGCCCCTTGGGGCCCTATGAAGCCCTGCCCTACCCCGTAAAACTCTACTCCTTGATAATTTGCCCACAACTATTACAATTTTTTTAATAAAACCTATTTGTTAATAAAAATATATTTGAAATTACAAATAAATTTATTCTATCAAATCAAACTAATTTTTAGCAAAAATTGAATAATATTATTAAAATGTTTAACAAGACAATATCACAACAAAAACAAAAATCTCATAATAAAAAATCAATGATTTAATAGTATATAAATTTGTTTATAATAAAGAAAAAAGAAAAATGCTAAAATTGGTACTTTATTTCCAAACTTGCTAGAGCAAAAAAAGAGGCAGAAAGCCTTGTTGTGTATAATACAATAAGTTGATTATAAATTTGTTTAAATAGTAGGATTTTAGAATTTGAAAAATTTACAATTTCACCCTCATCAACGTGGGGTGAGGCAGGGATGGGGTGGAGTAGGGTGGGGTGGGGTGGGGTGGGTTGGGTCTAAAAAGTCTAAACTCATCCCTGCCCCGCCCTGTGGTGCTAGACGAAAATCTCTCTCCATCCTCGCCCCACCATCTTTGCGGGGTGGGGAAAACCGCATGGGGCAAAGCAGGGAGGGGCGGGTCAAGTGGGGTGGGGTGGGGCAAACCCTAAGCCACGGTGGTGGAATCTTGTTGTCGTTGGGTATTTTAATGGTGCTTTAGTGGTTTTGTGATTTTTTTTTCTTTCTTTTTTGTAATGTGAGTTGGGAAGGTGATTGACTTTGTTTAAGTCATCAGTTTGTGTTTAATAAGTAATGTCCACGTGGCTTGACATGTTTGGTGGAGTATAGAGTAGAGTATATAAGTTGGGACAGACAATTTGGATTCATAAAAATGCTAAATTTGAGGGAATAAAAAGATAAAATTTATTATTTGATATTTATGACCCTATTTCAAAGAGAAGTTACACTTCATTAATGAGGATATTTTTGAACCATATAAAAGTCTAGTTAAAGAGATGAATTCTCTTATAAATAGTATAGATGACTCTTACTTAGGATGGCCTTTTTAAAAAAAAAAAAAATCTTTTTGTTAGAAAGATTAAAAAAAATTAACATACTTTCTAGGTAAAATATCGTTTTGGTCTTTACATTTTTGGAACATAGTTAATTTGATCCATACATTTTAGTAGTAGTCAATTCTTCCATGTTATTTTCAACTTGAAGTCAATTTGATCTTTACCATTAACTCACTAACGGAAAATACTTACGTGACTAACAGATTGCATAGTTGATACAACTCACACCTATGTGGCTACTAAAATAATAACACATTTTTTTAATTATTATTTTTAAAAGCCACGTTAGGATCTAATTAAATAAAAGAAAAATTAGAAACAAAAAATTAGATATCAGAGACTTGCACTTTCTTGGTAGCCAAACATAGCAACCTAGAAAATTCTTTGAAGAGTTTAACCTAGAAAAATCCAAACCTAGTGTATGTACATTGAGTAGGGTGTCCGACCGAATTGTGGACCTAGCTCACTTCCCCAAACCATTTAAGCCAACCTGAAAATTGGTTGACCCAATGCATGTGACGATTAATGATGGGTCTCCGCCTTTAGAAACCAATGCTGACAGTCAGTGGTAGTTTTAGTTAGATATGATGAGATCTGACCATTCTCGTCAAGATCTTGCTAGATCTAGCAGAATTTCGTTGAGTTTCTACCATATTTCTCTTGTTCGACTCTGATCGACAACCGACCATTACCCAAGGAGACCCAACTTGCTTGAACCAACTATTCTTCCCAATCGGCGGTGAGTCCAGATCTTGGGGACTTGAATTGATCGAGTCAAGTTTGAATTTGCCACAAACTTGACCCGAACCGACCCATGGACAGTCCTATTGTTAAGGACTTTAACCAAACCTAGACAAAATCCCTTAACCTAAATAAAATAAAATAAAATAACTCAAAACCCCTCAACACCTTTCACAAAAGCGAAGATTCAAACTGATGAAAGAACCATAAAATCTATATACCTATTACTCTAGCCACCATTGTCGAACAAAACCCTTTTTTTTTTTTTTTTTTGCTCAAGTTTGCAATTTTTTATATCTCACAAACTCAAAACAAAAAAAAAAAAAAAAAAAAAAAAAAAGGAAAGAAAAAAAAGATCTTGATTACAAAGTCACACAAATAAATAGAATCCTATAAAAAAATTAATGTCGAGCTGCTCCTCAAGTTGTGCTTTAGAACGAGCTGCTAAGACTGTGCTTAAAAATGACGCACATCTCTCAGGGTTGGCCCTAGACATTTTGGGGCCTATGGCGACAATTAAAATGGGCTAATTTTATATTTATGTATTAATTAAATTAATATTTATTTGATAATTTTATATTATAATATATTTTATTTAAAATCTATTTTTCTTTCATTTTGAGATGCAAATTGACTAATCAAATTTTTGTATTCAAGTTCTTCTAATATCTCTTTTTCAATAATATAGCTAATTTACTTATTTTTCTTGGAACATTGTTGATCTTAAATATGATAATATAGCTATTATAGCTAATATAGCTATTTTTCTTGTATTATTATTATTATTATTTTTTTTTTCTCTTTGCTATAGTCTAGGTGTAATCCGTGACGACTAAGAGCACTTGCTACAAACCCTGACCCTCCAAACCCAATATCATCCTTCCTCAAATCCCTTACACTTTAAGACCCAGAAAAACCTTTTGTACTCCCAGTCATCGATGATGCAGATCTAGACTTGTCTGATCTTGGACTAGATGGAGTATTTATGATAGACCCAAAGGTAGAAGAAGATGATGATGTCCTTCACCATGAACAACCTCCACCACCACCAATATTTCCTCCACCACCTTTGATACCTGATTACCAAACAAGATTAACCTACTCATCCACCACAGATTCAAAACACTTGTTCACCATTGACAATACCCCTCCATCAAAATGGCATGATAAAATTTTTAACATGTATTCATGGTGTACAACTAAACTTTAAGCGCCAAATAACACTGTTGCACAAATTATTGCCAAATTTGTTGTAAGACTCACAGGAAGATTAAGACAATAGTGGCTAAAAAAAAAAAGATTTTTTATTCCAGCAAGAGATTAAAATAATGCAACTTGCTTTTTTTTTTCATTCTTTTATCACACCTTGACTCTCTCTCTCATTCACTCTCATCTCATCATCTGAAGCTCATCTCTCTCAAGCTCACCCTTTCAACTCCAGTCTCTCAAGTTCACTCTGTTTATCGCCGTCGGATTGACTCATCGTCAACGTCGCCACCACCGACCCACCAACCGTCCCAAGCCACCGATCAGCTCAAACCCACGCCACCATCCGCCTCAAACCAACGTCTCTTCCGCCGATTTTACTTCAGGTTAGTTGTCTCTATCTTCTTCATGTGGATGCTTGGGATTTTTGATTTGGGTATAACATCAAAGAATGTGTTAATGATTTCTTTTTCTTGTTATTTCAGTTTATTATTTTAGATGC
This sequence comes from Castanopsis chinensis, assembly GCA_032878915.1. NCBI lineage: Eukaryota > Viridiplantae > Streptophyta > Magnoliopsida > Fagales > Fagaceae > Castanopsis > Castanopsis chinensis. Next base: position 3,934,907 of record JAVQMG010000086.1, read on the forward strand.
AATAATTTTTTTGCTGTTCATGCTCAATGAAAAGTTCTGTCATTTGATCTTAGAGCATCCATTTGTTTTTATTAAGAGCATCCATGAATGGACAAAATGTATTTGTATTGGAACGTATTGGGAATTTTCTGTTTGCAGGAATTTGTTGTGTGGTTTTCCTTATTAGTGGGATTAAGTTACATGTCATATTAAGTATTTATGCATAATCATGTTTTATTGTTATAATTCTAAGTATTTTAAATTTTGATATAAATATTAGTTTGAGAATTTTTTGTGTGCAGGGAAGAATCGGTGGCGGTGGCGGCGGTGGCAACAGCGATTGCGTGTGGCAGTGGAAGAGTTGATGGTGGCAACGGTAGCGGTAGCGGTTGCGGGTGATTGTGATTGTTGTTTATTGTAGTGGATATATTATTTTATTGTAAAGGATATATTATTTTATTGTGATGTTTATATTATTTTAATGTGTTGAAAGCTAAAATAGATTCATTGTTGCAACATGTTTTGTAAAGTTAGTAGGTAGAATAGATAAAGTAACTTTTTGTAGAGCTAAAAAACTAAATTTTTAGCTCCACTGCTGTAGATACTCTAATACACAACAAAATGCAAGATTTGGTAAAAGTATGAAACGCATTCTATAACAAAAAATAATCAAGATTAAAAGGAAAAAAAAAAAACACCATGGCCCAGAAGTAGAACCCAGCCCACACCCACAAGTCTAAAGTCTTAATAGCAATCAATATCATCACTCAACAGCCACAACCTACAAGTTCCACCCATTGACCCACGAGATTTATAATGTTTGAAATAAAAAACCCACACATCAGAGAGAGATACCTCAGTCATGAGTGTGAGAAGAAAATGATAAACTAGAATGAACGAAATGTGAAGCTGCCAACAGAAGAGATTTAACTTTTAAAAGTAGTGACCATTATCCAGTGAAGAGGAAGAATGAGATGCAAAAATTGCAAAGTAGAGCTGAGAGAAGCAGAGAGCAAGACTGAGGATCCGTTTGGATAGAACTTATTGCTGAAAACTGAAAACTGAAAACTAAAAACACTGTAGCAAAATAATTTTTAAATGTGTGAATAGTACTGCGAGACCCATTTTTAATAAAAGATTCTGAAAAAAGGTATGTAAACAGTGCACGCACAGTGCGCACACAGTACGCACACACCCATTTTTGTCCCCTCAGCAGAAACAAAAAAAAAAAAACAAAAAAAAAGGGTGAAATGCATTTTACGCCCAGACGTGGATGCAAAACGCAATACCCAAACGGGTACTGAGAGAGAGAAACGATATGGGTAAAATTTTGAAATTTGAGATTTTTTAATGTGTTTATTTGTGATTGTTTTGTTAGTAGTTTTTTTAAAACCAGATTTTCATTTTATCTAGTTGTAAATTTCAATTTGTCTAGAGGTTAAAGCTGTTTTTTTTGAGACAATTAGTCCTGTTTGGTAAACAATTTCAAACTCACATTTTTACATTTTAAACAACTTTATACACATTTCTATATACTTTTTCACCCACACAAATTTCCAAAAACTACAAAAATCTCATCTCAAATTACTCTACCAAACAACCGCTATTTTGTTTAAACCAAAAATTTTCTTTTTGTTCTTGGGTCAAAAGGATGGTGCAGATTTTTTTTTTTTTTTTTTTTGGGTTTGATTTTGAACATTTATTTTTTCTAATACCTCTTTTTTTCAAAATTTTGGAACCCCCTATCACTTGGGCCTTAGGCAATAACCTAATTGGCCTAGTGGAAGGGCTAGCCTGACATCTCTTCAGGTTCATCATCGCTATATTGTGATATCAAGGATTAGAGCTTTCATTGCAAATCTCCACCTTATGATCTCTGTAGCCAAGTCCCTATGTTTCCTTCGTGATGTCAAACTTTAATGACAAAATTACAAATTCTATAGTAAATTATACTCTGCCAAGCTGATCTCTAAATCATTCTCCAAAAAAAAAAAAAAAAAAAAGTTGATCTCTAAGTGTATGTTTGGATTTGGCATTTTGCGTTTCAGAATCTGGCGTTTTGCGTTTTTTTTTTTTTTTTTTTTTTTGTTGTGTGCAGGTGTTTCAGCTTTTACCCGAAAAATTGCACTGTTGAGTACTGTTCATGTACTGTTCACGTACTGTTCATGGGACCCACAACTACTTTATTCAGAAAAATATTAAAAGTGGGTCCCACAGTACTATTCACACATTTAAAATTTATTTTGTTATAGTGTTTTCAGTTTTCAGTTTTTAGTTTTTAATTTTCAGTTTTCAGCTGTATCCAAACGGATCCTAAATAGGTCTATGGAAAAATAGATATAAAGATTCAAAATACAAATTCTAAAGTCAATACTGAGTGATCCAACTTCCATTGTTCTAGATCATTCCATTTTTTTTTTTTGGTTAAATTTATTTTAATTTTCCTTTTAAAAAATCATTCCATTTAATAATGTTCTGAGGTAGTTTTTTTATTATGGAAAACTAATGTGTAACTCCATGCAAATGTATAGATGCATTTAAAATCCATATATATATATATATATATATATAGATTATAAAAATATAAATAATTAGTCAAATTATTATTATTTTTATGTATGTAACACATGCATACATATAAATACATTTAAAATTAAACACAGTCATAAAATATAGATAATTAGTCAAAATTTTTTTAATGTAAATGTAATTAGTTACATATTAAAATTCTTATCTAAATTTAATGCTACCTATTATTATTTTCTTCTAATTTTTAATAAGATAAAACGTGTGGTGATTTTTGTTATATGAATATTTTTATTTTATTTATTTTTTGAAAAACATGAGGTGATTTTTTTTTTTTGGAATTATTTTATAGTTTGCTCTCAATAACTCACTTAACACAAAGATTAAAAAACTCAAGTAGACACATGGCAATATCTTAAATGGATAATTATGGTATAATTCCCACATAAATTTAGACACATGACACAAAATTGAATTATAAGTTCAAATTTCAATTCAGCTTTCTCTAAGTTTTACCTATTAATATATATATATATATATATATGAAAAATGCTAATGAATGCCCTTATATATATATATGACTTATAAATTTGAATTTTTTTTAGTTATATGATTACTTTTTTATGGTTTATTATATTAAACTTCTCGTTTTCTACACTAAATTAACTAATTTGGCACAAAAAATTTAAAAATTTAAATTAAATAGGACACGTGGCGTAAAATTAAACTTTAATTAAAATTCAGTTTTTACACTAAATTAACTCTCTTGGCACAAAATTCTAAAATTTAGATTAAATGAGACACGTGGCACAAATTAAATTCTAATTGAATTCTAATTTAAAATTTAATTGGATTTTCTCTCTGCTTTAATTATTATGATTATTATTATTATTATTAGGTATTCCCGAAGTAAGGGTCGTCAATGGGCCGGGTCGGGCCAGCCCGGCCCATTTTCACTTGGCCTATGGGCACAATAGGCTGGGCATAATGGGCTATTAACTAGTTAACGGGTCGGGTCGGGCTGGGCCGAAAGAGAAAATCATAGCCCATGACCCTGCCCATGGGCAATGCCCATTTTGTCTTTAGCGAGCTGGGCTATCGGGTTGGGCCTAATGGGCTACCCATTGGCTTGTATTAGCATATTATTTTATTATTTTTATAAGGAAAGAATCAATTTTTATAAGAGAATAATCAATCTATTTTTTTAAAGGAAATAATTAAAGAATTTAATACTTAATTACAAATTTTTTTACATTCAAATCTATTTAATTTTTTGTTTTGTTGATGGAAACCTATTTAAATTTTTTTTATTTATTATATCTTTAATAAAAAAAAAGTCAAATGGTTAATTCAAATTTGCTAGACTACTAGAAAAATATATATTTAGTAAACTAAATTTAACACAATTACTTTGAATATCTTAGTGGTTGAAGGCTTATGAAAATGTTCTATAATATCTCAAGATCAATCCTTCATACACTTCTTATATATTTTTGTTATGAATTATAAGTTATTGGGCTGGGCCAATGGGCTGGGCAACGGGTTGGGCTACTGGGCTAGCCCACCGGGTACCCATGGGCATAAAAACTAGCCCACGGCCTGACCCACTGGGCTAGTGGGCTGCCCATGAGCTTTAATAACAACGGGCTGGGCCGCCCATTAGCCCGGTGGGCCATCGGGTTTCTGGGTCGGGCTATGGGCTGTGGGCTGTATGATGACCCTTATCCCGAAGTACCATAAATGTGTACTCTCTCCTCTCATATAAATGATGAATCCTACTAATTAAATTAACAATCTATTTTATATATGTGGATGTGGTTTTTAAAAATAACAGTTAAAATATTCTATTATTATTTTAGTAGTCATGTAGGTTTGAAATGTGTCAATTGTACAATCTATTAGTCAAGTAAGCCTTTTTCATTAATGAGTTGATGGTAGAGATCAAATTGACTTTAAATTAAAAATAACATAAAGCTAATTTATTTTTTGATAAAATCAAAAACCTAATTGAGAACTAACAAAATATAAAAATCAAATAAGCTTAAACCCTAAAACGTAGGACTAAAATAATATTATCTCCTACTTTCTAACCACGTTATTCACATATTCTTTTCTCTTTTTTATGGAACTTCGTTCTTCTTCTCTCACTTACGTAGACAGTGTAGCATCATTCTCCCTTTGTTAAACATAGTCTGCTGTACTACTTTAGTTCTTATTGTATATTATACTTATCGGAAACAGTCGACAAGGATCCTTTCAATCTTTGTATGCGTCACTCAACACACACACACACACACACACGCGCAAATATTATTATTACTTAGTTTTTAAAAAGAGAAGATATGTAGTTAGAATAAGTGTCATTGAAATGACCTGAGAATATTTTAGAATATCTTTTTGCCAGAACATAATTTGATTCAAACAAGAAAGCTAACTATGCTGCTATGCTTGCTTAGAGCATTGACACTGGTGACTATTTTAGCACTTAAAACACTAAAAATCATACTACATTGATGGTGTAAGGACCAAAAATTCTACCAGCTCAAGTCCACTTAGAATAGTGAGTTTGTATAGTTTAACCTAGGCCTAAATCAATAAATTTGTAAGAGAGGGAATCAAACAACAAGAGAGGGCTTAGCCCGAGGATGAGAATAAGGGAGGAAGACTTCCTTTTATAAAATATGTAAGTTAGTGTATTAATACAGGCTTGCCCGAGGAGCTGAAATTACACAGAAAAATATAATGTTCATATTCTTCTCTCAATGTTACTTTCTTTGCCTCGATCCTTTTCTTTGGAAACTTTCTTTTCATTATATACTCTCTCATACTTCACATCTTGACCATCCATCTCTACCTAACAAGCCTCCTCTCTTGACACTTGTCTCTTTTTGCATTTGAAGAAGGTGGTGGAATGGGTCTGCTTAGCTGTGACTTGCACTGTTCATGTCACTTTCTCATCAATATAGTTGATAAAATTGTTGCCCATCATTTAATGCAGAGGCTACAGGCTACCCTAAACTAGAAACTTCCCCTATGATCTCTGATTCCCTCTCATCAGATTTCTCCTCCCACTTGGAACACCCTAGAGTCATTTTAACCCATCTTTTCCTCCTTCTGAGCAACCTTCCTCCTCAGGTTTGTGGCCCGTATTGCAATTCTTCAACTTCATCCTCGGTCCTCGGGCACCCACAATAGCCTCCTAAAACTTTGTCTATTAACCCTAAGGTAAAATTGAAGTTTTAGTTGTACGAGCCAACTATACTCGTGCCATACGCATTCCCATGTGATAACGTCCTTTCACTTGTCCCCAGCACGCTCCTGATGCTTCGGAATCCACGACTTCATATTTATGGCGTCTGGCAGCTACTTGACTCCCCATGTTCTATGGCTAGATCAAGATCATAAGGTCCTTATTTTCCCTTATTTATGAGCGGGAAATTTACCACCCAATTTTCACCCTTATAAAAGGAGGATTTAGGGCCAGCTGAAGTTCATTTACACATTTTGGCGATCTGAATTGAAGCAAGCTCCTAAGGAAAATCTTTCCCTTTGCTTGTAGGTGTGTTCCTTCTCCCGTTTCTATCTTTACACAAAAACATATTATTACACCATAAAACTCCATGAGTAGATACGCTAAGTTAGTGGATACTCTTGAGGTTAGGGCCGGCTTTAGGGCTTAGTATAGGATTCCCGACGGTGTCGAAATTCGACACCGTGAATACGGTAAATGGCTAGTCTTGAACAGGCCTCCCGAATCCGTGGTCATTCCTATGATCGAGTTTATCGAAGGCAGGATGGAACTCCCCATGGGAAGGGTTACTAGGACTACCTAACAAATTATAGGTTAACCCCTACCCAATACTCCCCAAATGTCTTTAGGGTCCTCGGTTGCGTAGATGCACTAAATAGGAAAATGGAGACAAACCTTACTTGGCATGATGTAAACTGAGTATACAATTGCCAAAAAGGGGAAAAAACTAAATATTACATCAAATGTAGAGTCCCTTCTGTCAAGTTAATCTCCTATCTACCTAACTTAAGCAAAGGTATGAGTGAGAACTTCCTCATCATATCTGTTAAGGACATATTTTATGTAATTGGCTAATCCTTTGACAAAATGCACTTTACTTGTATTTGGGTAGATCTACGATGTGTTTAATACTTCAAAGAACATGTTGTTCAAGTCTAGTATTAAAGCCATAAAGATTGGACCAAGAAACAAGTGAAGAAAAAGTGTTCACTAAAGCTAGACACCTGCTGGACACCTACGGACACTTGTTGGACACCTGCGGACAGCTACTCGACAACTTCTCGACAGATAGCTATCTATCGAGGTTTAATGAAACTCGACAGCTTCTCGATCGATCGAGGTGTCTATCGAGGTTACGGGAATTCAGATTTCCAGATCTAATTTTTGGGCCAGGCTTTTGTATTTGTGTAGGGTTTCTTTTCTCACAACTCTAGACATATATAAGGCTTATTTCAGAGGCCGTCACATAAGAGAATACAAGGAGAACATATGCAAAAAGGTGACCGAATCCTTATTCTCTCAGAAAGAAGCTACTGCTTCTTTGCGCCTTAGGGTTTTGTAACCAAGTGCTTCTTAATCTTCATTGTTGATGAAGTAAAGAACTTTGCAGCCAACATTCTTCTTCCTCAAGTTGGTGAGTGAGTCGCGTACTAGGATTCATGCAAAGGAGTTAGTCACGTATTGGGATTAGTGCATCAAAGGGTGGCGTTCATATATTGAAGAGTTCAGAGGTTCTGAAACAGTAGAAGGTTTCTGCTGTAAGTTCATCTACGGGGATTGTAGAGTCTAAGGACAAAGGTTTTGTACTAGATCTGAAATTGCTCTTTACTATAGTGAATTGCTTTTCGAGAAGGTTTCTCCCTAGGTTTTTTACTGTGAAACTGGTTGGTTTCATTGGTTTTTCTAGGTCATCATATCTTGTCTTATTTATTTTTCCGCTGCACTTAGTTCTGACATAATATTGATGTTTGTTTGTTTTAACAAGTTTTATGCATAATAAATTTAATTAACAACTTGAGTTTAAAACTTGTTAATTCTATCAACCGGGGTCTAAATTTCTCAACAAGTGGTATCAGAGCGGGTACACTCTGATTGGATTAATTTCTTGAGTGTGATCCTTGACCCCCGTTGTCATGAAATTTGTTGGTGAGTTATTAAAAGTCTTGAGCTTTGTAACTCAATTTCAGAAGAATTCTAATTCTTCCATGTCCTCTAGTAGTCATACTAGGACACGTGCCTTTTCATTTTCACGGCCAAAGACTTGTGCTGTGTGGGTGAGAAAGGAGCCTAAGACTTAATTGTCTTTTCTGTTTGTCCTCTGCTTTAATTCTTTCTATCTATAGTAGGACTCTCTTTGCTTGATTTCTTGCTTTTGAAATCTTGCTTTCATGCATCTGCATTTCTTTTCTTGCCTTCATGCATTTGCATCTTTCTTTCATGCTTTAATGTTGTTTGTCTGTTTTTGTTTGGTTGCTTAGTTTTTATTTTGTTTAGTTTTCAAAATAAATAAAAAAAAGGGAAAAATCAGAAAAATACAAAAACAGTGTGTGTTTGTGTACATTGGTTCTTGTGAACCTTAAAATGGCCATTGAAACAAAGTTTTATAAATTTTGTATCTCTTGTAGCTTAGATGAGCATCCTTATGCACGACTAAGCAAGTAAGCTTTGTAGCTTTTTGTTTGTGATGAGTAAGGTTAAGTGATCTCTTGTACTTAACACTCGTATTATTCTTTTTGACGGGTAGGACTAGAAAATCCTAAGAGAAAGGCATAAATAACAATCTCACCACTGTTATCCGCCAATCATGAAATGACATCTGTATACTTCGGCATAGCAAAAGTGCAATGTCAAAAGCTTAACATAATTGGGTATTTCTTTTCTTTCTTATATGCCCATGCATGATATGCTTAATAAAAGAAAATATGCAAAGAAATAAAAGCAAAAAGATTAAAATGCTTTAAAATATGGCTGCAAGCGTGTTTTCTAGGAGATGTGGGAGTTATAGGATGTACCTCAAAGGTGATAATCCCCATCAAACAGTTGTGATTGTGTGTGAATTAAAGTGATTTTCTCATATCTCAAATCGTCATAACATTGAGACACTTATGCAATCTTGCGATATTTTTCACACACAACACGCAATATTTTTTGCTACTTTTGATACATGTGCAGGTACAATGTGATTTGGCCATCACAAGGTTTACATGCGTTGATGTATGCTCACTAAACTGTCTTAACTTGTTTTTAAAATAAAAATTGGTTAGACTTATTTAGTGTGTGCGTGTGTGTTTTGGATCAAAATGCATGACATTTTTTTTGTTGAGAGATATTTCTGAGAGGTTAATATGTTGTTTGGATCTTTGGTTGAGTTGCATGCTTGATTGCATTCACATCTGTGTTTTTCTCTTCTTGAAAAACTGCTTTTAAGCCATCTCGACACCTCTCGATACCTAGCTATCTGTCGAGATCTTCAGTTGATTTTTTATCGCAATCTCAACATCTCTCGATAGCTAGGTGGATCGATCGAGAAACTTTCTGTTTGCTTAATAGATCCTCGACACCTTCTTGATCCCTCGAGGTTGGCTCGGTAGCTTCTCGACACCTCCTAATCTATCGAGATATCCTTACATGCATTTCATCTTTCTTTTTTTTGCATGTTTCTCTTATCTTGTCATCCATAGCATCTTGTTTGATTACATTCATGCATTTTATGGATTCTTTGTGTCCCCTTGATCATCCTTGATCATCCTTATGTTTCTCGAGTAAAGCTTTATAGCTTTCTATACCCTCTGTCAATCGTGACAAAAAGGGGGAGAAATTGGAGAATTTGTGATTTTTTTCTTTAACATTCTACAAGTTAGGGGGAGAAATACATGTCCTTGTAAGGGGGAGTTGTGTTTCATCCTGTTAGGGGGAGTGTTTACCTCCTTGTTCATGTACCTAGATCTTGTGACCATTTTTACATACAACATGGTATTTATCAAGTGGTATATATATGATGATGTATGTTTTCTTCACCTATCTCTACATGTGTTGTTTCTTTTCTATCTTTATACACATGTTTCTTTATTTGTATGCAATCTATTATTTCTGCTTCACATAAAGATGCCTTGATGTGTTTTGTTTAAAGTGTTTCAGAAATACAGGTTGTCAAAGTCTTCCATGCCATGAACTCTCTTCCTGCAAAGTTTTTCAAGAGTTTGTGTTAGGACAGATTTTATTGTATTCAACAAGTGAATACGAGATTGAGTGCTTTATGACTTCTCTCATATATTCATTTGTTTGTTGTGGTTTTGTCACGGATTGCCAAAAAGGGAGATTGTTAAGAACATATTTTATGTAGTTGGCTAATCTTTTGACAAAACACACTTTACTTGTATTTGGGTAGATCTAGGATGTGTTTAATACGTCAAAGAACATGTTGTTCAAGTCTAGTATTAAAGCCATGAAGATTGGACCAAGAAACAAGTGAAGAAAAAGTGTTCACTAAAGCTGGACACCTGCTGGATATCTGCGGACAGCTGCTTTACAGTTTCTCAACAGATAGCTATCTATCGAGTTTTAATGAATCTCGACAGCTTCTCGATCGATCGAGGTATCTATCAAGGTTACAGGAATTCAGATTTCCAGATTTGATTTTTGGGCCAGGCTTTTGTATTTGTGCAGGGTTTCTTTTCTCACAACCCTAGACATTTATAAGGCTTATTTTAGAGGCCGTCATATAAGAGAATACAAGGAGAACATATGCAAAAAGGTGATTGAAGCCTTATTCTCTCCAAAAGAAGCTACTGCGTCTTTGCGCCTTAGGGTTTTGCAACCAAGTGCTTCTTGATCTTCATTGTTGATGAAGTGAAGAACTTTGCAGCCAACATTTTTCTTCCTCAAGTTGGTGAGTGAGTCACGTACTAGGATTCGTGCAAAGGAGTTAATCACGTACTGGGATTCGTGCAAAGGAGTTAATCACGTACTGGGATTCGTGCAAAGGAGTAAGTCACGTACTGGGATCAGTGCATCAAAGGGTGGCATTCATATATTGAAGAGTTCAGAGGTTTTGAAGGGTCGAAGGTTTCTGCTGTAAATTCATCTACGGGGATTGTAGAGTCTAGGGACAAAGGTTTTGTACTAGATCTGAAACTTCTCTTTACTATAGTGAATTACTTTTCAGGAAGGTTTCCCTCAGGTTTTTTACTGTGAAGCTGGTTGGTTTCATTGGTTTTCCTGGGTCATCATATCTTGTCTTATTTATTTTTCCGCTGCACTTAGTTCTGACATGATATTGATGTTTATTTGTTTTAACAAGTTTTAGGCATAATAAATCTAATTAACAACTTGGGTTTAAAACTTGTTAATTCTATCAACCGGGGTTTAAATTTCCCAACAATATCGAGAGATTGGCATGATGGACTGCATTGTCCCACCTAAGAAGGAGAACCAGGTAGGGTTCTCGAGGACCATAGATGCATATAGGACGTTACCTAATTTTATCAGTGCAATTTTTATTTTTTTTTTTAATTTTTTTTTACTTATAATTCTTATTGTTTTCCTTGGCAAACGAATACCACACTACCCCAGCCAAGCATCTAGTGAACTTCAAGGACTTGAACCGAATCCTTAGATCAGAGATCTTCCTACATAAGGATGGTCAACTCCGACCTGCTCACGTCATTCTCGGATACAAGCCTTCCATCAAACGCTTTCAAAGCCCAAGGAACGTCATTAAAGCCAATGACCCCCATTTGGTTTTAATTGACGTAGCCATCCTAGGCTTCCTACTGTCAGAACCTCCTCTAAAGGGGACTCAAGATGCCCAGATTCTAGCCCCCTTAGCTGTCAAGTTTCTTTACTCCTAAGAGCCTTCCATTTTTTTTTTGTTTTTTGTTTTTGTTTTTTTTTGTTTTTTGTTTTTTGTTTTTTTTTTTTTTTTGTTTTTTGTTTTTTTTTGTTTTTTTTTTGTTTTTTTTTTTGTTTTTTTTTTTTTTTTTTTTTTTTTTTTTTTTTTTGTGATGACGAGGATAAGGAGCCTATACTCGAACCTACCCAGCTAGAAGTCACAGATAAAGACTTCGAGGTCTTCTATCAATAAGAGGACCCTAAGGACACTCCCAACACTTCATGTCTATACTTTCAACCCACAAAAGTTATCTCCAACCAAGAGGCCACCAACTTCCCAGAAGGCATGGGATTCGAAGAGAAAACCCCCCAACCTACTCACCTTGCTTATAGCCCACACTAGGACATCTTCCCTAGCAGTGGCAGTAGTGCCCCGACCACCGACTCCTGTTGCGACGTGCACATCGTCTGTTGAAGCTGTGGACAAGAAAAGAAAAAGGACCCAAGGAAGTAAGAGCACGGAGTGAATTGAGGAGGGAGAGGTCACTAAATCCTTCCACTAGCCCCCAGTTAAAAAAGCCCGGAAAGGGAAGGGGCAGCCGAAGAGGTCCACATCTACTAGGACTTCTAAGGAGGTTGGGGGAGACCAATCAAATAAGCCCTCAATCTGGAGGCCCATTTTTACCCTCAGTTTGGGCAACCCAGTATTGGAAGACGCTAACCTGAGGGACCCCAAGAAGGGCAACTTAGGTCTAGTGAAAGAATGCCTAGAGAAGGCACTATGCCTACCTGAAGACATGGCGGAGCTGAGGTCATTCAAGAAAAATGAATTCTTCCTTGCTTTGAAGCAAGATCTGGCCAAGGTACATGACTACCCCCTTTGGCTTGCAATGTTAAATTACATATGCGCCATATGACACTTACGTATTTTTTTTTTTTTTTTGTAGGCTGCCCAAGCTGCCTTCGTGGCTGAGGAATGGGTGGACCATTCCCTGGACGTGGCAAGAAAAATAGAAAATAAATTAGAGGCTGCTGAAAAAACCCATGCAGAGGTGGATAAGAAACTCAAAGAGACTCTTGCCTAGCTAAACGAGGTGGAGAACGCTTAGAGGAATGCTGAGTCAGCCCTTAAAAGTTTTGAAAAACAAGTTGTTAAAGCTTTAGAGGCCTAGAGAAAAGCCAAGAATCAGATGGCTTTGACATTGGTAGAGTTAAAGCAAACAAAAAAAGCAGCTGGAGGCTAAGGAGGCAGAGATGTCCCAGGCCGAGCAAGCGGCCTATGACACAGGCATGACTAAGGCCACTGAAAGCCTTACCATCCAACTTAGGGATGTCACTCAGGCCTTCTGTTTGGAAGTGTGGGGCTAAGCCCTAAGTGCTACTGGGATTGGCACTGAATTAGATCTTAGATCTCCTAATAAGGTGTACTATCTCCCAACCTTATGCTTGGCGCCTAGTCCTCTTCAGCCTCTAGTTGATCCCAGCTCTGCTCCCTCCTCCTTTTAAGACTAGCTTGCCTCTACTTCTTCTACTGCCCCCACCAAAAACTAGGAGCAAGAGCAGCCCCAAGAGACCCAAGTGGTGGATGTAGAAAAGGAGGAAACAACAAAGGCAGCCTAACAGAAGAAGAAGGAAAAAGAGAAAGAGCAGGAAAAGAAATGGGGAAAAGGGAAAGAAGCATTTGCATAACTCCACCTCGAGCTAAGAGACAAATAACCATTTTTGTAATTAGGCTCAAATGTAATAGGCCCCTTTTTCTTTTACTGTACTCAATTTTTCAAACATTAATGAAGAAGAATTCATGACTTATCTCATACTACTTTAACTATGTAACTTATATTTTTCAGTTTATGTCTTACACTCTCGTACCTCCTTTATATCAACTTCATCACAATAACCTATAATTTATTCATCGAATATTTCTTATCTTCCTATCATCTAGAATGACATGTAATAAAATTAATAGACTGACTCATGGAACTTAGGAGAAATTCCAACCAACACTGATTATAAATTGGACTTGGTATCTCACAGCAGATCCATTGGCGTGGATCCTGAAACCTTAGGAAACACTCAAGGCCCCCATTCTAGTCAATACTTAGAAATTTTCTCAATTAGTGTTAATTTATCCTAGGCTTGCGACTTGAGGAGTCGAACAAGGCCTATGTTCTGTTTAACACTTAGAATTTTTCAAGCAATGTTAATTTACCTTAGGCTTATGACCCGAGGAGCCGAATAAGACCTAGGTTATGTTTAACACTTAGAATATTTCACGCAATGTTAATTTACCCTAGGCTTGTGACCTAAGGAGCCAAACAAGGCCTAGGTTCTGTTTAACACTTAGAATTTTTTATGCAATGTTAATTTACCTTAGGCTAATGACTCGATGAGTCGAAAAAGGCATAGATTCTGTTTAACACTTAGAATTTTACAAGCAATTAATTTACCCTAGGCTTGTGACCCGAGGAGCCGAACAAGGCCTAGGTTCTATTTAACACTTAGAATATTTCATGCAATGTTAATTTACCTTAGGCTTGTGACCTAAGGAGCCGAATAAGGCCTAGGTTATGTTTAACACTTACAATTTTTCAGGCAATGTTAATTTACCCTAGATTTGTGACCCAAGGAGCCGAACAAGACTTAGGTTTTGTTTAACACTTAGAGTATTCAAAGAATGACTGCTACAGTAAATACCTCCACAATGAAACGCAACTAACAAAGATATGAGTGGCAAAAGAATTCATAACATTAATAATAATAATAATGTCGTAGATTGTTTACATTCCAAGGATGAGGAACTACATTTTCATCCAAATATTCTAAGTAATAAGCCCCAATGCTAGAAATGGAAGTAATCCTATATGACCCTTCCCAGTTAGGACCTAGTTTTCCCTAGGCAAGGTTCTTTGTTGTCCCTACCACTTTCCTCAAGACCAAATCCCCCAATGCCAGAGGCCTTGACTTAATCCCTTTATCATAGTCTTGCTTAAGTTTCTATTAGTAATGTGCCATCTTTACCGTTTCCACCTCTCTTTTTTCCTCAACGACATCTAGGCTATCCTAGAGTAAGCAATTATTCTTTTCAGCATTGAACTGATCCGTTCTCAAAGTTGGGAATCCAGACTCAAGGTGGATTACTGCCTCCGCCCCATAAGTCATTGAAAAAAGGAGTCTCTCCCGTTGATCTTCGGAATATGGTGTGATAGGTCTACAATACATGGGGAAATTTATCCATCCACTTTCCTTTAGTGTTGTCCAACCTTTTCTTTAGCCTAAACACTATAACCTTATTGGTGGTCTCTGTCTTTCCATTCCCCTAAGGATAGACAAGTGTATAATATTTATTCCTAATACCTAACTCCCTACAATATCTTTGGAAGGCTTTACTATCAAATTGAAGACCATTATCTGAGATCATTGTGTGAGGGACTCCAAACCTTGTGACAATATTTTTCCAGATGAACCTCTTAGTATTCACATCCCTGATATTAGCAAGTGGCTTAGCTTCCACCCATTTGGTGAAATAGTTTGTATCGACGAGGAGCCATCTTTGATTTCCTATAGCTCGGGGAAAAGGTTTCACTATGTCTAAGCCCCACTAAGCGAACATCGAAGGGCTAGATATTGTATTTAGGACTCCCCCTGTCGATGAATGTTTGAGGCATACCTCTGACATTGGTCACACTTCTTTGCATAGTTTTGGGAGGTTCTTTGCATGCTAGGCCACCAGTATCCCTAGGTGAAGGCCCTGTGTACCAAAGACCTACCCCCTGTGTGGCTCCTACATATGCCTTCATGTAACTCTTCCAACAAAGGCTCCACTGCCTTCGGATGCACGCATAATAAATATGGCCTTAACTAAGAGTGCTTGTACAGCTTCTAGTCTCTAGATAGCTAATAGCAAAGGGCACTTCTATGCACATTCTCTACTTCACACTTGTCATCGAGTAACAATCTTTGCTTCAAAAAGACTACTATAGGGTCCATCTAGCTTGTCCCTACATAGAGGCTATAAACCCCGACCAAGGATACCCCTGTGAGACTTGAGCTATTTATCTCCTCGACAACCACAACCCGAGGAAGACCTGACCTCAAAGAAGTGGCCAGCATTGCCAAAGAACCTGCATGAGAGTTTTGCCTTCTAGGGTTTTGCTTCAATGCAAAACTCTTAAATTGAGCCCAAACACGTTGTACCCTAACTGCTTGACCATTTCTACTCTTGCTAATAGAGCCTTATATTCGGCCTCATTGTTAGTAGCTAAGAAACTCAATCGCAATGATTTCTCCATTACCAGCTCCTTAGGAGTGATTAATACAATCCCAATCCTTGCTCCCTTTCAATTAGATGCCTCATCCGTATAAACCTCTTAAGGAAGGACAACGATGGCCGACATGACCATCATCCCCAATCCTTTTTCTTCCTTCTCTACTGTATCCTTAGTAAACTCCGCCACAAAGTTTGCCAAAATTTGCCCTTTTATGGCAGTCTGAGGCATGTATTTGACATCGTATGCTCCAAGCATGGTTCCTCACTTAGCAATTCTGCCTTTATAGTCTGATTTCCTTTGAAGAGCTTATAAAGGGAGCTGGGTGAGCACTACCACAACGTGAGCCTGAAAATAATGGGGCAGCTTCCTCGTGGCATGCACTATGGCCAAAATTGCCTTCTCCAAAGGTAGATAATGTGTCTCAGCCTCTTGTAAGGACTTACGGATATATTAGACAGGCCTTTAGACCCCATCCTCATTTCTGACCAAGATAAGACTAACAACATAGTCTATGACTGCTAGGTATGCATACAACACTTCCTCCCTCTCGGGCTTGGAGAGTATTGGAGGACTTGATAAGTACTGCTTAAGATCCTTAAAAGTCGTTATATACTCTTTCGTCCACCAAAAGTCCTTCCACTTATGAAGAAGCTGGCAAAAAGGACGACACTTGTCTCCCGACCGAGAGATGAATCTATTTAAGGCAGTTGCCATTCCAGTCAATCTCTACACCTCTTTGGGATTCGGAGGAGAATGTAAATTTTTAATTGCCTTAATCTGGTTAGGGTTGACCTCAATCCCGTAATGAGTAATTATGTAGCCTAAAAACTTGCCCGAGTTAACTCCAAAATAACACTTAGAGGCGTTCAGGCATAACTTATGTTTTCTCATAACCGACAATGTCTCCCCTAAATTTGCCAAATGCTCTCCTATCTACTTGCTCTTCACTACCACGTCATCAATGTATGCCTCCATGTTCCTTTCCAATTGTGACTCAAACATTCACATCACCATTCTCTGATACGTGGATCCTGCATTCTTGAGGTTGAAGGGCATCACTCGATAATGATAATTCCCATTAGGGGCATGAAAGGCCATCTTCTCTAGATCAGGTAGTGACAAGGGTATCTGGTGGTAACCTTGGAAGGCATCCAAGAAACTCATCCGAGGGTGTCCTACCGTGGCATCCACCAATTGGTCAATTCTAGGGATGGGGAAGGGGTCTTTTGGATAAATTTTATTCAAATAAGTGAAGTCCATGCAGACTTGCCACTTCCCATTCTTCTTCTTAACCAACACAGTGTTGGCTAACCACTCGGGGTAGAAGATCTCCTTAATGGCTCTAACTTGTTCATTTCTATCCTTATTGCCTCGACGTGATCTTTGGATGATCGTCGAGGAGGCTATTTACTTGACATAGCCTTGGGATTAACATTCAGTTGGTGACATATAAACCCAGGGTCAATCCCTAGGACATCATAAGTACTCCATGCAAAGACATCA
Organism: Castanopsis chinensis; assembly: GCA_032878915.1. Classification (NCBI taxonomy): domain Eukaryota; kingdom Viridiplantae; phylum Streptophyta; class Magnoliopsida; order Fagales; family Fagaceae; genus Castanopsis; species Castanopsis chinensis. The sequence continues at coordinate 3,952,043 of JAVQMG010000086.1, forward strand.
ATGTTGGCCTTTAGAAACCTCACCAACTTAGCTTTTTCCAAGGATGGCAACTAGGATACTACTTGGAAATATTGTTCTTGATCCTATCCTATTATCACTCTCTTTAGAGCCTCGGACGACTCTCCAGATGTCCCCGTCTGTTGCCCCTTGCAGGGTCCTTTAGTTGCTATAGTACTAGATCTTTAACCACCACAGTAGGATATGAGGGCTGCCGCGTCATTGTTGATACCAAGCATTGCCTAGTTGTGGCCTAGCTACCCACCAATTCTCCCATTTTCCCTTGAGTGGGATACTTAAATTTCAGATGTAAGGTTGATGACATAACACCCATCATGAAGCTAGGTTCTGGCCAAGATAGTTGTGTAGGGAGAAAATACCTCTGCTACAATAAAGTTAAGCTGCACCTCGTCATCCGCAGCTTGTACGGGTAACGTTATCATTCCTCGAGGGACCACCATCCTACCATCAAAGCCCACCAATGGTGAATCATACCTCTCTAGGTCCTTGGGCTTCAAATTTAGCCCCTTGTACAAATCAAGATACATGATCTTTGCTTCACTTCCCTGATCAATGAACACCCTTCTTACATCAAAACCTCCAATCCTAATAGTAACCACTAGTGCATCATCATGTGGTTGGAGATTTCCCTCCTTATCCTCAGAAAAACCTATGGTAGGGGTGACCATCCCTCTAGCTCTTTTAAAAGACTGAGCATTGTACCTCAAGTCACATCCTTCACCTACGAACATAACCCGAATCCTTACTATTCTCTAGCTTGGCAAAGATTACATTGATAGTACCCAATGCTGGCCAAGTTGCGTTGTCCCGGCTAAACTTAGCCCCTGAGTGACTGAATTGCTCTACAGGCTGATGCAAAAACTGATTGAGCTTCCCTGCCTTCACCAACTGGCTCAAGTGATCTCCCAAGTTCTGCAATCCTCGGTGGTGTGTCCCCTATCCTTATGGTATTGACAATAGAGGCTTTAATTTCTTTTGGACGAGTCCCTGCCCATCTTATTGGGCCAGTTAAAATAAGGCTCACTCTTAATTTTCTCCAGTATTTGGTACATAGGCTCCTTAAACAAGGAGTTGACCATTTAAGCTTCTGCGAATGACAACTGATTAGAAAACTCCCTTCGGGAGCAATTACCTTGGTATCCTCCCCCCCCCCCCCCCCGAGAGTCCTTCTTATCCGAGAACATCTTAGCCTTACCCTTTCTCTGTATTTGGTTCTCCTCCACCTGCTTGTACTCATCTACACGCTCCATAAGTTGGCGCATGTTCAAGGCAGACTTCATCGTCAACGACTTCCTCAACTAGTGCTCTGCAAGGAGCCCAACCTTAAAAGTCCTCACGGCCATATCCTCAAAGTCTCCATCGACCTCATTATATGTTTCCTAATACTTGTCCGAGTAGGTCTTGAGGGTCTCTTCTTCCTTCATCGCCATAGACAGCAAAGATTCTAATGGCTTAGGGACTCTGCTACATGTTATGAATATGGCCCCGAATGCCCTTGTTAGCTCCTTAAAAGACCCCATTGATCCTTCCTCCAAGGCATTAAGCCAAAACATAACCACGGGTTCGAGACTAGAGGGGAACACCTTACACATAAGGGCCTCATTGTTGGCATGGACAGCCATCTTCTGATTAAAGTAGCTAATGTGCTCCACTGGATCAGTTCTTCCATTGTAAATGACAAACATCGGCTGAGAAAACTGACGAGGAAGCTTGGCCTTGTTAATCCTCCTAATGAAGGCTGACTTAGAAATCTGCCTTAAGGCCTTACCCATTGCATCGTTCCTTATGCCATGGTGAGAAGGCCTTCTCTCATGCTTATGACTACTATTCTGCTACTTATCTTGGCACAAAGAGGCTAAAAATGACTCACTAGATGGAGTTCTAGAACTGCGATGATATGAATGGTCCTTGCTTCCCCTAGAACCATTGCTTGGTGGGGAGGATGGACTTCTCCTATCACGCTTCTTACGCCTTAGCTTAGTACGCAAGTGATCAATTTCCTGCTGCAACTTCCGTGTCTCCTAATCATGTGAGACATGACTCCTAATCCCTAAATGACTCCGCTTAGTGTGCTCAGTATGATAAGACTCCACCATAACACTTGGAGTATGTTGCCCATCCTTCCTTTGCTCCAAGTTAACGAACTATTTCTCCTTTTGTGAGCCAACTGATTCCTCTCGGTCTAGGCCCACATTAGCCATAAACACTCAAGATGAAACCATAACACCTTATTGTTTCCCACAGACGGCACCAATTGTAAGGACAAAAAATTCTACTAACCCAAGCCCACTTAGAATAGTGAGCTTGTATAGTTCAACCTAGGCCCAAATCAATAAATTTGTAAGAGAGGGCTTAGCCCGAGGATGAGAATAAGGGAGGAAGGCTTCCTTTTATAAAATATGTAAGTCAGTGTATTAATACAGGCTTGCCCGAGGAGCAGAAATTACACAGAAAAATACATTGTTCATATTCTTTTCTCAATGTTACTTTCTTTGTCCCAATCCTTTTCTTTGGAAACTTTCTTTTCCTTATATACTCTCCCCTACTTTACATCTTGACCATCCATCCCTACCTAACTAGCCTCCTCTCATGTCACTTGTCTCTCTCTGCATTTGAAGAAGGTGGTGGAAGGAGTTTACTTAGTTATGACTTGCACTGTTCAGGTTACTTCCTCATCAATGCAGTTGATAAAGCTGTTGCCTAACATTTAATGCGGAGGCTACAAGCTACCCCAAACTAGAAACTTACCCTATAATCTCTGATTCTCTCTCATCAGATTTCTCCTCCCACATGGAATGCCCCAGAGTCATTTTGACCCATCTTTTCCTCCTCCCGAGCAACCTTCCTCCTCGAGCTCATGCCCATGGCCCATATTGTAATTCTTCAACTTCATCCTCCGTCCTCAGGCACCCCCAATATCCCCCCTAAAACTTTTGCTATTAACCTTGAGGTAAAAGTGAAGTTTTAGTTATATGAGCCAACTATACATGTGCCATATGCATTCCCACGTGATAATGTCCTTTCACCTGTCCTAACACGCTCCTGACGCTTTGGAATCGACGATTTCATATTTATGGCACTAGGCAGTCGCCTGTCTCCCCACGTTCTACGGCTCAATCAAGAATGTATGGTCCTTATTTTCCCTCATTTATGAGCGGGAAATTTACCGCCCAATTTTTACTCCTATAAAAGGAGGATCTGGGGCAAGCTGAAGTTCAGTTACTCATTTTGGCAGTTGGAATTGAAGCAAGCTCTCGGGGAGAATCTTTCCCTTTGCTTGTAGGTGTGTTCCTTCTCCCATTCTGTCTTTACACAAATTCATTCTTTTACACCATAAAACTCCATGGGTGAATACGTTAAGTTAGTGGATACTCTCGAGGTTTCAAAATTTAGTCCAAAAAATAAACCCAACAAACATACCCTACAAGCTACAAAAATATTAATAAATTATTTTACAAAATAGTTAATAATTCATAAAATAAACCAACAAACAAGCATTATCAATTAATAACATTTATTACTATCCACTGCTCACATTTGATTCATAATTCTCATGGGCTTCAGTTTTTGATTGCCTCACTTTTCCAGTTTCCAGTTTTTTTCTTTTTATTTATTTATTTTCTTATCTTATTTGTCCTTATTTGACCATCTCTTTTTTCAAATTTAGGGATGACTTCTTAAAATGTACACAGTAAACTCACATACACAAAACACATTGCACTATCAGTCTATCATAGTGGCAAAATAGAGATAGAGGATAGACATCATAGAGAGAAATAAACTCATATCAAAGTATAGAAAGAAATTAAAGAGAGAGAAATCAACTCAAATTTGAGAAGAGAGGACATACCTCAGTTGATTCAAATCAGGAGAAGACTAGGCCACTAGCTGCGAGCCACAGTGCGACTGCCGATTGGTGTGTGGATCTGATGTTAGTGGTAGTGAGGAGTGTTGGAAGATAAGAGAAACGAGATTGAGATAGAGAAATCAAATGGGTAAAAATTGGGCATTTGAAATTGTTTTGTTTTGTGCGTAATTTTTTTTAGACTAGAATTTTGATTTCTTTTATAGTTAATTCTTGGTTGTCTGGAGGTTATTGATGTTATTCTTGGGGTAATTGCTTTTGTTTAGACCTAAGGATTTGCTTATTATTTTTGGATCAATATACAATGGGCAAAAGGACGTTGCAGTTTTCTTTTTGGTTTTCATGGGTTGATAATCTGAAGGAGGGGGTTGAAAATATATATTTTGGGTTTTTTTTTTTTAGATAGTTATACAATGCTATATTTTTTAAATGGGGGGGGGGGGGGCGGCATGGCCCCCTCTGCCCTAACATGGATCCGTCTCTGTCTAAGGTGGAGTTTTACACACATATATTTTTAGATTAGGCTAAAGTAGAATTCTATTTATTTCAAATATATATGAGTGTGTGTATAAATAAAAGAATGGATGTAAAAAAATAAGTGATGAGATGCAGGGTGTATTATTAAATGTGGTATTAACATAGATAAAGTAGGTTTGGAGGAACTAAAAGCTAAAATTTTAATATCATTGATGTAAATGCTCTTAAAGCTCATGAGATCAAGTATATATAAAACAAAGGAGTAAATTACAAGTTACACTCCTAAAGTTTGGTGATGTTTGAATTTTACACCTTAATATTTTAGAATTTGGATTTTACCTTCTATATTTTAGAAGTATTCGAATTTTACTTCCTAAAGTTTTGGATATTTAGATTTTGCACCCTAAAATTTCAGAATTTGGGGTGGTAAAATCCAAACAACCCAAAACTTTAGGGGGTAAAATCTAAGTTATAAAATGCTAGAATGTAAAATCCAAACACCCAAAATTTCAGGGGGTAAAATCCAAATTCTGAAGCTTCAGGATGTAAAATCCAATCATCTCAAACTTTAAGAATGTAAAAAAAGTTATCAATGCCATACTGAACCAGGACCCAACCTGATCAGAGCTCCGATGCAACTGAATGGTAACCTTTTGCCTGACTGGCACTACCCTCCCTAAACAACCCATGACTGGCACTACCCTCCCTAAACAATCTATGGATTAAATAATTGTTGGTCATGACTCCGATGCAACGTTCCTATCATATTTAAACTTTTGAAGGAAAAAAAAAATATGAATTTTAAATTTTCAGCAAATAATAAACACAAAATCTGAGTTATGACTGGGAGAATACTCTTTCTAGCTTTATTCTTTCTTTTTGTTGTGGACCAATATGTTGTTGGGTAGATAACGCTTCGAGAAGACTCTAATTGAAAAGTTAATATAATACAGGCTTATGTTAATGAATACTCTTAGGACAATTAATAAACCATTCTAGGAACGTTTTTATGGTACTTAAATGAGAAATTGAAAAAATTGTCAAAATATTAATTAATTACTTATTTTCTGTTTTATAATAACTTTTCTAAAATAGTTCATTAACAAATGCCCTTAGGGAATTCATCAACTTTCCCTATAACATATAAAGATATCAATTGATCCAAAAGGTTTTAAGCCTATGACTTTGGACTTGACCATATTAAATTAACTATTCTCTCTTATTATTCTTATTTAATGTTGGACTTTACACAGGGGCGGCTATACGTTATCTTTAGGGGGTTCAAATGAACCCCTAGACTTGGAAATTAAAAAACATTATATATATATATATATAATACTTATTTTATTAGATTGATTTACGACACTTAAAAGTATTTTTACACCTGTGGACACAAGGGAAGAGTTGCCACCTAATTTTTGCAATGGTCTAGAAATCATATATATAGCGTCCCTTTAAGGAAGGACCTTTTGATCTGACTACCAGAGTATGAGTTTGGAGTTTAGGTACGCTTTTGAGAAGACGTTAGGCACCAAAGATCGCCTAACCCTAAGGTTGGCCTCCCATTATTGTGTCTTATACCTTAACCTCATTAAAAACAATCTCAACACTTGTATCCTAAACTCACACACACACTAGCATGCATCTAACATACAATTATGGCATCTTCATCCCTAAACATCCATGCTTATCAATCTACAAAGCAAAAGAGATCCAAACACACAAAAGAAACCCTAGCATTCATCTAGCATGTGAAAACCCTATCATACATCTAAGGTAGCAACTTGATCATGACAGCAAGAAATTAACATATTACAAGCCCTAATCATACATCTAAGCCTACTCCATCATAATATCAAAACAAACCATAACAAAAATGGATGAACATTTTTAATGCATGACTTGCCCTTCACTTACCTTACAGTAACACAGCACCTATGGCATTGATGCATGGACATGTGTATGAATGGCATGGCACCAAAGTAAGAAACAATCACAAAAACCCTAATCTAAGCATGTTAAGCATATAAGAGACATAAATACATGTAAACATGTGAAAAGGCTTTAAAACAAAAGAGACAAAGCATGTGAAACAAACCAACCAAACAATATGAGGAATGTGGATTAGGATTTGTAGGCAAGCACATGTGTTTGTAGCCAGAGGCTTGTGTACTCAAGATTTAACCTGTGTATGCATGTTTATGGCATGCGTGCATGGGACTTACTCAAAACCCTAACCTAGAAACACAAAGCAGAACACATAGCACAAGCAAGGAAACCCTAATTCTAACAACCAAGCATGCTCAAAACGTAAACAGAACTATATACCAACCTAGACAAACGTGCATAAAGATAAACTAAGTCAATAACAAGATTTAAACAAGAAAAGAAAGATAGAAAATAAAAAGAAAACTTGAAATAATACCTTAAAGCAAAAAGCTCCTAGGAGGCTTGATTTTTTACTGTTCCCTTCAGTCACATCTATCACAATTCAATAAAATAGTGATAGCAATGTTAAACTAAAATGATTGGGGCTAGAAAAGGTCTTAATCAAATAAAAATGACTTGAGGGTGTTTTGTGAAAATCTCCATTTTGATTCACTATTTTCTAGTGAATCTTAGGATTTTCTGTGAGATTTCTATGTGTTTTGAAAATGTACCATGTAAGACTTTTTATAATGGAAAAAATAGGATTTAAAGCGGCTTCCAAACGATATGGGATTCACTCCAAATCTCAGTCATTATTGTAGAAAATTTTCCTTTTTTATGCTTCTAAAACCCTAGCTGCATACGTAGGAATGTGCCTGCGTACGCATGCTTTAGCCCACATACGCAGGCCGTTGCCCACGTATGCGGGCCAAGGGCCACTTTGGTCATTTTATTTTCAAAAATAAATTTTTGCTAATTTAAAAAGTTATATTTTTAATTTTAACACACCCTAAGTCAATTTGAGATTTGATTGGATTCTAAACTAGCCTTGGGCCTAGAGTTTGAGCATCATTGGGGAATGGGGGCCTGAGTCATAAGAGGTACAAAATGCGGTTTCTACAACACCCCCTGATCATAGCCTAATCCAAAACCAAATAACAACATATATCAACCCATCTCAAAACCAAAATCTACACAGCATACTCTCACTTTCTCTCTTTGATTTGATTTCTAATCTCATTCTCATGAATCTCATTTCATCTTTTTAAAAAAAAAAAATTATTTAACTATCTAAATTAGTATCTCTCTTTATTATAAATTTACATTATGCACGTGTGTGATACTGATTGTATATGTTACTTATTTATTTTTTCATAATATTATTTGTGTGAATTGTGATGTGTGTGAATGTGTGCATGTATATTATAAGTATAATATAATTTTATATAATTTAATAATTAGAAAATACAAAGAGTTTGTTACATGTGTGTATGTTGTTAAAAAAGTAAATGATGTTTCAATTATTTGATTGGTTAAGCAGATACTTAGTATATTATTTATGTATAAATGAATGTGGCTATATAGGTCAATAATTAATACAATGCCAGTGGGTTTAGTTTTGTCATTTAATTATTTTTTATAAAAAAAAGTGAAATATTTTTAATAAAAACAATGAAAAATATGAAATAACAACTTAATAAAAATAAAATGTTATACAAACTTAAGAAAATGAAAAAGGTCACACTTATCCACAATGATAATAGATAATGACAATTAATAATGAACTATTATGTAACAATTTAAGAATATGAAAACCCTTAAAAGGAAATTATAAAGCTTCATATATTTCATCTAAAAGAAATTCACGTATTTGCATTTTTTTTTAACACGTCCCCAATAAACTTCTCACAAGCATGAGGAAGAGAGATTTTCAAAGGTTACTATCATGAACCAAATTTGAAGCTTATGGTCTTTTATAGGTAATAATAGAGGAAATCCAACTTACTATGATAAGTTTTGGAGAATAAAAATCGTTCGGAAGTTCATGCGTGGTGCAGACCGAAAGGAGCTTCCTTTTTCATAGTTTGATAAAGTGTATCAAACCATTGCTCAATAGTCTGAACAACGAGGAATAGTCTAAACTAATTCTAATTTTTATTTTTTAATTTTATTTTTGAGAATCCTCCTAATTCTACTCCCAACTTTATTATATCTACTGAAATTCCAGGCCCACTTGTACCGTCCATTTCATATATTTATACAATAAATCAATAATACAATGTTTGCACTTCTATCATGACAAAAACTTTGGTGAAAAATTTTCTTTAATACAAAATCAAACAAAAACGTACCAAACAAACTGTATGAATCCGTACCAAATATATTCCTAATTATAAATAAAATTGTCACAACTTTAACATAATCCATTATAACCGATAAAAAGGAAGAAGTGATGCAGTAGAATATGTGTGAAAAATAAAACACGTTTACTTTAAGGTGCCAAAAAAAAATATAAAAATAAACATGTTTGCTTTTTAAAGATAACTTCAAATTTATAAAGTCCACAAGATGATAAGTTTGAAATCTACTTGAAGGCTTATTTAAATAAGAAAATAAGTACTCTAATTTGACTTAAAAGGCTTTAAATGCACTTACAAATAAGAAAATAATTACCCTAAAACTAAAATTCCAAAAACTGACATAAAAAAATTAATAATTCACAAAAGTATAAAGGTAAATTCTGTCTTACATAAAAAATTAGTGTGAAAATTATCATTCACAACTCCTCGTTGATCACTTTTACAAATTGGGGCAGATGGTATGGTGATAAAAGAGCTCTTCCGTCTATCAGGATGTCACTTCCACTGAAGCCATGACCTCAGGAAGAGGCGAGTTTCGACACACCGGGCATGTAGCATGCAGGCGTAGCCAGGAGTCGACACATTTAAGATGAAAGATATGACTACAATCGGGTAACAAGCGCAACACATCCGTGTCACTCAGCCAAGCATATTGAACAACAGGATGAGGTAGAGTTTCCCTGGTGGAGCTTGGCTTCGGCATAGAGGAGCTTTGGGTATTGGCGTAGAGTGGCTTCATCAATACCTGGATGAAAGTTATTGATGGAGTGTATGGGGACAGTTCCGGCGGGCTGTTGGTGTTGATAGGCAGAAGTACGTTGCATGTGAAAGAAAATTGCAATCATGAGGAAGACAAAAAGGATGGTTCCCATGCAAAGGGTGAATCCGACGACGTATCCAGCTGCGAACATGTTGTTGTTATCTAAGGCATCATTGGATTATGAGAGAGAGAGAGAGAGAGAGAATGAGTTCGGGAAATCGATGAGGCTTTCGACTTGTTAAGAAGAAAAGGAAAGGTGGGTATGATTGGGGAGAGCTAGTATTGGGTGAGATTCTTTGGTGGGCTGCCATTATATATCATTATATCCAGTTTCTAGCTTGATGGTCATTTAAGTGTAACCAGTGTGAGTCTACAAATGAAGAAGATAAAATTCACAGTTCCAACGGTCACTAGTTCAATGGTCAATTAGGTTTTTAAATATGTTACTGAGTGTCAAAGCGATGACGTTTGTCTAAATGATAAACGGCATCGTTTCTCACTTATATCTGGCATGACTTATTCAAGGCAGCAAATGGTGTCGTTTTATGAAGCTGTTCTTCCTCACGGAGCGTGGTCTTGACTTGCTCTGTTTCAATAGATTTAGCTTCAGATATTTTGTATAGAGTGGAGATATTTTCTGTGTACAGCTCTCATAGGATTGTTAGAGTTTGTTAGATAGGATCTTTCTGGGAACAGTTGTAAACCATATATTGTAGTATACATGTATGAATTTATTAAGCTTGGAATACAAAACTCAGAGAGCTCTTTCCTCAACTTCTCTCTCTCTCTCTCTCTCTCTCTCTGAGTTGTCTGTGCTATTCCTTCATTGTTAAAGATTCAAGCTCTTCCGAAATCTCACAGGTCAACTGTCATGCTCCAATCCTCTAAAAAGAAAAAAAAACAAAGAAAAAAGAAATTGCTCTCCAATTACATTACTCAAACTATTGAGGAATGGTTTATACAGATTTGGTTTACTTCTAGTACTTTTTTAACTGAACATGTTCTTTTTTATTTAGTTAGCAGGTGATGTAACAGTTTTTCATTAAAACAAAATGAGATTCTAATTAAAAAAAAATAATGAAAGTATGCCAAACTCGGTTTCACCTAAGAAACGATTGAGTCCATTGGGTTCTAGTTTGACCAAGTTGGGTTTTGGTTAGGAACATATTGAATTAAGTTATTTGTCATACTTTTATTACTCTTACTTTGGATGTTCTCTCTCTCTCTCTCTCTCTCTCTCTCTCTCTCTCTCTCTCTCTCTCTCTCTATATATATATATATATCTTTCGCTATAGGTTACACCTAGTGTATTTTTAAGTTATGTTATACCGTTCAATAATTTTTATTGAATGTGTATTTTAACAATTATACCGTTGGATTAGATTATCTTCTTATACTCTGCATACTTTCTAAATTTCTAGATGATTTGAGATCAAGAACTGTTTTATCTATCAAATTTTGAAATTTAAAATTTTTGAATTTAAAATTGTGTATAAAAAACTAGATCGAATAACAAATAACTTTTCAATTGATATGAAACTTGGTGTATGTGTTAAGATTATGTAATACAATGGTATGATTTTTTTAAAATATTAATTTAATAAAAAAGTTATTAGTTAGTGTAACATTGCTTAAAGTTATTCTTCTTTATTTTTTATGGACCTCTATTATTCTTCTCTCACTAAAGCAAAACGTACAACATCATTCCCTCTTTAAACATAATTTCATTTGGGATGTGATAACAAGCTGGTATAAGGAGATTTTTGCTTATATTTTGTATCGTTTGTGGGTTCTAAGTGGTTCCCATAACAAAGAGGATTAACTCTAAATTTAGTTAGCTTATTTCTCACGTAGCCAATTATTGATTGTGGGTTCCACTTAGCTTATTTTTGGTAAAAAATCACGACTAGGTACTATTTGCAGGTCTCGCTTTATAGCTTTTGCTTATCTTTTTATTTATTGAAGGTTCCATTTTACTTACTTCAAAAGAAAATAAGTATTTTCAACAAAAAATAAAAAAAGCAATCTAACCTATATTATTTTTATTTTAGTTTTTCCTATGGTACTATTAGCAAAGCACAAAAACAAAAAAGTTTAATAAGTTATTCTCGAATATACACTAGCATGTTGTACTTAGTTTTTCTTGTATATTATACTTACCAGAAATAGTCAACAAGGATCATCATCATTCAATTTTTGTTCGCGTAACTCGCAAAAAAAAAAAAAAAAAAAAAAAAAAAACCTTGCGTTTTTTAAAGACGGGAAGAGATATAATGTGAAAATAAGCTTTATTTAAACAACCTAGAAAAATTTTAGAATGTTATTGCCAGAATGGACCACTCTTACTATTACTAGGCCTACTTGAAGTTCATGAGATCAAATATATTTTGCCAGAATATATTGTCTGACTCTGACCTCGTTTTTAAGTTGAAAATTTCAAATTTTAAATTAAAAAAAATACCAAAAATATTATTTTCCTAGTTGGAATAATGTGATTTGTTCAAAACAATTATTAATATATCTCAATTTGTTAACCTGCGGGTTAGCAAATTTCGTGATTTAATCATCAAAATGACCCAATTGTCCTTGGTTGGTTGACAGTCAAATTAGGTCAAATTCCATCAAATTTTTAAAATTACATAATTTCATGTTAAAATTTATATTTCTAAACCATTTTCACAAGTTTGACGAAGTTTCACTACGCTCTACTCTAAGTTAATCTTGATTTGACCAAAGTCCGACCACCCGATTGGGATAAAATCATTATGCTTGATAAAATAAAATATATCTCAATATGCTTGATGAAATCAAATTTCATTTAAATTGAATCAAACGATTCCCGTTGGCTCAAATGAGGAGTCGATGGAAAGGTCTCAACATGAATTTCAATTTACCATACTCGGATTACAAAAATTCCACTTCTAACAAACTCAATTACAAAAACAAAGAAGTAGAAACCTTTTAATAAAAACTAGTTTTTAACACTACTTTCCTAGGCATTTTACTTATCCAATATCAAAAGTTGGGCCAAAGATTGGACAGTTTTAGAAAATATATCAAAGGTATTTCTGATAATATCTCATGTGAGCCAAACGGAGTGCGGGAGAGTCGGGAAATAATGTCGCAAAAATAGATAAATTGTGTGAAAACCTTAAAAACTAGTGTTTGCCTTATTTGCGCATGAATTTCTTACAACTCGAGAAGGATGGAACTAAAATATTGGCAAGCTTTCTTAGTAATGATGAGTTGATGACAGTCTACGTCTTGAAAAACAAGTGCATTACAAGAGCTTATATGTTCATATCCATGTGCTTAAGTGCTTAAATCATTGTCCCATTATTCTGTATCTCTTATGCTTGGATAAAACATCATGATGGGAATGTTACTTTGTTTGAATGAATCCAACTAAAGCCATGGGATTGATGTTCTTACTTATATTATTATTTCCTTATGCTTGAATGTTTAATTTATTGATGGAAGGTTAATTTGTTTAAATAAATCAATAGATTACATGCTTGTTTTGTTGATATATATATATATATATATATATATATATATATATATATATATAGTTATATATATCAAGGCCTTTCCGATAACATCTCATGTTGATGATATCTAGGTCAATGACACTCATACATCACATGTGCTAACCTTGATTCAACAATATATCTACCCATTGAAGGACTTGGATGAACTATCACATCTATGGTTATTCATGTCGTCCATGATTCTTATGGTCTCCAACTATCGCAATCTACGTATATTCAGGACCAGCTCTATCTTAGATGTAATTGATGCAATTTTCTAAGGTCCCCAAGTGAAACAAGACCCTAAATTTAAGCCAATAAAATTATCTCTCTATGTGTAAAAGTATTAATTAAGCTCTAAATATTAATTAATGCATATAAATAATTTTTTAATCAAAGAAAAAACATTAAAAAAATAGGGCTATGCAGCAGAATTGATAATCTCTCATCTATATCTAAGAAAAAAAAAAAAAAAAAAAAAATCTCTTTGTGAACTATGCTCTTGACAGTTTGATCTCTGTGTGGGAGTTTTAATTAGAGTGTGTACATTTTTAGACCCCTTAAAAACAACCAGTTTAACCTAGTTATGTAGCCAAGTTATTAACTTAGATAAATTAAGCAAATCTAGGTTAACACAAAACAATCATATCATACAAAGCAGCAAAAATATAAAAAACACAATGATATGATGACCTAGGAAAACCAAATTGGTAAAAAACCTAGGGAGGATTTAACCTAACTATCCTCAAGGTAAAACTGAATCCACTATGAAAGAATTGAAGTTTATACAATGGCAACTTGGAGCACTAACATTTTGTTGTTACCTCGAGTAGGAAACTTACTACCACGACCGCTCCGAGTCCACGGACTACTTCTTTCTTGGATTCCTAGCAAGCACAAGCACTCCCGCTTGTATATCTTTAAGCTCTTGAATCTGCAACTGAAACGATCATCAAGTTCTTGACATAGTCTTGATCCTTGATAACCCTAAGTATGTGTGAAGGCAAACACCTCCAAGTCTCACAGAAAATTCACACACACAGTATCAACAACTTCTAAAACGTGGCTATGGTTTTCCCTTTTATACCTAGGGCAAAACATAAAATCCTACACGTAAAACGGGCTTGGGTTGAGTTGGAAAATTTTGCAGAAAAAATAATTTGCACGACTTTCGATGGACCAAGTCTAATTCTCGATTGATCGAGCCAGGCAGAATTGCATAGTAAATTCTGCAGCAACTCGATTCCAACTTTACATATAAGACACATACTTTGAGCAGCCTAAACAAAACTAAAACGTTTTGATCAAGGTTTGCCAACATTACAAATTAGTGTTCTAATACATTTAAACCTAAAAGTCTTAGAACCTAACAAACTCCTTCTTTGGCAATCTGTGACAAAACACAAACATAACAAAATACTCAAAGTTTACATAGAAACAACCCATCATAAAAAATAAAGCCCAACATAACAAATTTAACCTAAGTACTATCCATCAGTTGCAAGTGTAGATAGCAATACGACTGAATCAACCTGTATATTCCTGTAACACTTAACAAACGCATAAACGCATATGTGGAAAATACAAGTAAAACAACATAACTACTTGATTTCACAAAAACATAAACTACAAGACATATATAATGAACAACCTCATGTATATAGATCAATAAACAGCGTAGCACAATGTGAAATAAGAAACAGATAAACAAAATAAAGTATCTCCCCCTATCATGGACAACCCAATCACAAACAACATGAGCCAAAAAGATACATACAGAGTGAAGCACTAAGATACAATTTAAAAACTCCATAGCTCCAATACGTACAAAATCTCCTCATAACAACAAAAACTCTTCTCTACACCATATGCACTCCCCCTTTTTGTTACGAATTGCCAAAGGGCACTCACTCATCATCAAAAGGAGGTGGCGGTCTAATACTCTCCAAATCTGCTCTCAAAGCACGAAACTCATCAAACATTTCTACCAAAAGCTGACCATGAGCCGCTTGAACGGTCATGATAGTCTCTAACATACGTCGAATGTCTGAATCATTCAAAGCAGAAGGCAGAGCAACATCAGTAGCAGCAGCAGCAGGATCGACAGACGCCTCAGCAGAAGGATCACTTGTAGAGGAGGGAGGAGGAGAAGGAACGACACCAGAAGAGTCAACCTTAGGACGTTTAGAGCTTGCTCTCAATTGAGCAGCCATCTGCCTAAGAAAGGTGGCACCTATAGGAGCGATAATATAAATAGGCTCAGACGTGGGAAACTCCTCTAAACCAAGATGTAAGAGAATCTGGTGAATAAAAACGGGGAAGAAAAGAGTGTGAGCAGTAGAATTACTCTAATGAACCTCGTTCAAAGAACGAATAAACTGATGAGGAAAACTGATAAGAGCTTCAGTAACAAAGGCATATAGAAACACACATCTCTCAATAGGGATGGTGTGTAGATGAGATATAGGCCATAAGGAATGACAAGCAATCCGAAAGAAAAGATGGTGAACCTTAGTGAGCTTAGCAGTAGTGATCCGAGGATCAGAACCCTACTGGATAGAAGACCCAGTGATGTAAGACATGATATTGTCTAGGAGAGGAGACTCATCATAAGGGTAGACAGGATGCTGAACAAGAGGCACCCCAAGAGCAACAACCACTACCGAAGGGGTAATGGTGTACTCATCACTACGAATCCAACTCCTCACAAGAGTCTCAAAATCATAGGAATGGACAGAGAGATTTGAGTAGAACTCTCTGATCAAGGTAGCCCCAGGGGGGGGGGTGAGAAATATCTAACAAAGGTAACCAACCCCTACGCTCAAAGTTCCTCCTAATCTCGGGATCTAGCTCATCTGAAAGAACCTTTCTCTTAGTACAAATGTTCCTCTTAAGATTAAGTGTCTCAAAAGTCGCTTGGTGTTTCTCACTCAAGAATCTCTCACTCTCAAAGGATGGAGCAGAAGAAGAGGAGGATGTCTTGTTGGCTCTAGTTTTCCTAGGCATGATGCTAAGGAAAGAACAGAAACACAGAAAAGAACCAAAAAAAAAAAAAAGAAAAAAAAAGGAGAAAACTAAGGTTAGACTGCAAGTTAGTACAAAATAATTTGGAAAATAACAATCTCTATGATGCATGAACAGTGTAAGCAAATGATGCATGCCCTAAAGTAGTGAGAACAAGTTCAATGTAACTTTAAAATCACAAAATTGGCTTGAGCATAGAGTTTATATCAAAAACCCCAAAATTATGAAAAACCACTTGTACAATTTTCAAGAAATTGACCAATTGATCATTAAACAAGATAGAGAACACATTAAAATGATCAAATTAATCAAGTCAACAAGCCAATTTCATCAAATTAAACTTAATTGAACAAAATCTCCAATTTAGGTAAGCCCTAGAATTTTCAATTTTTCACAAACCACCAAATTGATCAAATTAATTCACAAGAATCATGCTTACAACATCCCACAATAAAAACCTAGTGACCAATTTCTCAAGAAAAAGTTTGAATCAACACAAAACCCAGAAAATCTTAGGTTCGAAATACCCTCCTAAATGCATGATTTAATGCATGAAAAATGAAAATAAATGACAAAGGAAGGGTAAAAGGGTCTTACTGGCCTTAAAGACAAAAACCTTGCAAAAGAATCGGAAGAAAACGACAAAAAATAGCTTTGACCCTTAGACCGATTGAAGAGAGAGAGAAAGTGTTTGAAAAGTTTTGAAATAGTGATGAACAAGTGAAACTCAAAAATTTTTAAAAAACTTCTTGTGCGATTTTCGACTGATCGAAAGTTAGGTTCGATCGATTGAAAATACCTTCGATTGATCCAACAGCAATCGAGTATTGATCAAAATAGACAGAAGTTGACCAAAATTTTAATCGCAATTTCGATCGGTCGAGAAACAGCTTTGATCATTCGAAATTTTGAAAAAAAAAAAAAAACAATTTTTTGAAAAACACAGCATTTTTATGTAGAAACTCCTTTAAACAAAGAATTTTATGAATAAAATGCATGAGTATGAGATGAAATGCTTTTCAAGAACACATGATTTCAACCTAGATTTCCCAAAAATTAAGATTTTCACTCAGTTCACCTTAAAAGCACAAACTTCACAACACATTTTGCATTTAAACTCAAGGAAGTTTCAATCCTGGATTTGCAATAAATTTTTCTACTTTGTAATAAATTCACCCATACAGCAAATACGCCAATTATTTCTAAATAAACTCCTCTTATTATGATGAATGCATATATACATAGAAAATTATTCCAAAACGAATAAACTTTAGTCCTTTGGGCTTGAAAAGTACTGTAGGCAAAAGCGAACTAAGATAAGTGATTGAAAGAAATAGACCGGGAATGAGGAGTGGCATTCTTCATGCTGTCTTCTATTGGTAGTATTTCCTAAGATGCTCGGTGTTTCACGGATGGCCTAGCTTCTACCCGTAGAGAGTCTCTAAGTGGTAGGTGCCTTTCCTTAGTCATGACGTGATCCTGTAGGGTCCTTCCCAGTTGGGGCCGAGTTTTCCTTGTGCGAGGTCTCTGACGGCGCCCATCACTTTCCTCAAGATGAGGTTTCCAACTTTGAAATCCCGGTGTTTGACTCAGGAGTTGTAGTGTTTGGCCATGAGGTCCTAGTATCGTGCGAGTCTTTGTTTAGCTGTCGTCCTGACCTCGTCAACTAGATCAAGGTGTAGACACATGGCCTCGTCATTACTCCCCTTGTCATGATTGTCCACCTTGTAGCTTGTGAGTCCAACCTCAGCCGGGATAACTGCCTCGCTTCCGTATGTCAGTCGAAACGGAGTTTCTCCTGTAGGAGTTTTGACTGTCGTCCTATACGCCCATAGTACGCTGGGTAGCTCTTCTGGCCATATACCCTTTGCCTCCTCGAGCCGAGTCTTGATGATCCGAAGCAAGGAATGGTTCGTGACCTCAACTTGTCCGTTGGCTTGAGGATGGGCAAGGGAGGAGTAGCGGTTCTCGATTCCTAATTGTGAGTAGAAGTCTCGAAAGGATTCATTGTCAAATTGCTTACCGTTGTCCAAGATCAAGACCCTTGGGATTCTGTACCTAGGGCTTAAACTTCTACCCATTTGGTGAAGTAGTCTGCCAACTATTAAGAACATCAGCTGTCTCACTGCTATCGGGAATGGGCCTATGATGTCTAATCCCCATTAGGCGAATGGCCACAGAGCGGTTATTGGCGTCAGCTTTTTCGTCGGTTGTCTGATGATGTTACTGAACCTTTGACACTTGTCGCAGGCTTTGACATATATTTGAGCGTCCTTCTTCATAGTCGGCCAGTAGTACCCTGCCCGAATCAACTTATGTGCCAATGACCGTAACCCTGAGTGGTTGCCAGAGATCCCCTCGTGTACTTCTTTCATGACATAATTTGCCTTTTCAGGGCCTAAACATCTCAAGTACGGTCGGGGGAAACCCTTTTTCTACAGGACGTCCTTTATTAAGAAGAATCGTGCCGATTGGACCTTCATCTTCCTTGCCGCTTCCTTCTCGTCAAGCAACGTGTTGTCTTTTAAATAAGAGATTAAAGGGGTGGTCCAATTGTTTTCGGTACCTATCTTATGTACATCGACGATGTAAAGTTTTTAGACCCCTTAAAACACAATTGGATTAACCTAGTTAACAAGCCAAGTTATTACTTAGTCCAAATTCCAGATCTAGGTTAACACAATCATTTAATCATATCATTGTAAAGTGCGGAATATATAAAAAAAAAAAAAAAAAAAAACACAAAGATATGATGACTTAGGAAAACCAAATCGGTAAAAAACCTGGGGAGGATTTAACCTAGCTATCCTCAAGGTAAAACTGAATCCACTATGAAAGAATCAAAGTTTGTACAATAGCGACTTAGACCACTAACATCCTATTGCTACCAACCAGTAGAAAATTTAACGACACAACCACGTGCAAGCTCCAAGACCACATACTCCTTTTTTGGATTCTCTAGCAAGTACAAGCACTCCCACTTGTGTATCTTTAAGCTCTTATGGCTACAACTAAATGATCATCAAGCTCTTGAAGAAATCTCCTTCTTGATAATCCTAAACTTGTGTGAAGGCAAGCACCTCTTAGATCTCACAAGAGATTCATACCAACAGTAATATGAGTAACCACAAAAATGCGGCTAGGGTTTGCCTTTTATACCTAGGGCAAAACATAAAACCTTACACATCATATGGGCTTAGGGCTGAGTTGAAAATTCTACAAAAAAAAACAATCTACACGACTTTCGATCGGTCAAGTCTAATTCTCGATTGATCGAGCCAGGCAGATTTACACAGTAACTCCTGCATTTAACTCGATTCCAACTTTACATTAATGACATACTTTGAGCAAGTATAGAACAAGACTAAACACCTGTTTTTATCATGGTTTACCAATAATACAAATGAGAGTTCTAATACATTAGTTCCTAGGTACTTAGAACCTAATAGACGACATCTATCATGTATTCTGCTGATGCAGACTTGGCAAGACAGTCGACTTGCTCGTTCTCTCCTCTTGGAATTTGGACGACCTTGGCCTGTAGCTTATTTACCCTTCTCTTCGCTTACTCCAAGTACTTCTTCATCTTTTCACTTTTACGTTCATAATCGTCGTTTACCTGATTTACGATGACCTGGGAGTCGCAATGAATAACCATGTTCTCGGCTCCTACAACTTTGGCAAGACCTAAACCTGTTATTAGAGCTTCATACTCCGCTTCATTGTTAGTTGTAGGAATATCGAGGCGAATCATGCATTCGATTTTGCCTCCTTTTGGAGTTTAAGTATGACCCCTGCTCCACCAGCTTTCTTGTTGGACGATATGTACGTGAACACATTCCATTTAGGATATTCTACTCCCTAGCCTTCCACACTGGTGAATTCTGCAATGAAGTTGGTGACCACTAGTCCCTTGATGGCAGTGTGCGGGTGATATTGTATGTCAAATTCGTTCAACTTTATTGCCCATAACGCCATACATCCGGCAGTTTCAGGACTACTCATTGCTTGCTGTAAGGGTTTGTCAGTCAGGACGACCACCGTATGAGCTTGGAAGTACGACTTGAGTTTACGGGCTGCAGTGACTAGAGCGGAGGTGAGCTTTTCCATTGGAGGGTACCTTTCTTCTACACAATGAAGCGCCCGGTTGGCGTAGTATATGGGTCTTTGCACCTTGTTGATTACTCTAATTAAGGCCGCACTGACAGCTGCCAAAGAGACAGCCAAGTAGAGGAACAATTCTTCTCCCGGTTAAGAGGGACTTAATAGCTGTGGTGAAGAGAGATAGGCCTTTAGGTCCTCGAACGCCTACTGGCACTCAGCCGTCCATTCAAAAGACTTCTTCAGCATGTGAAAGAATGATAGACATTTATTTGTTGATTTAAATACAAGTCTATTAAGCGCGACGATCTTGCCATTAAGGCTTTGTACTTCTTTTACATTTTTAGGAGGTGCCATATCTATTATGGCCCAGATCTTGTCCAGGTTAGCCTCGATTCTTTAGGACACTATGTATCCTAAGAATTTACCCACCGTCACTCTGAAGGCACACTTGCCCAAGTTAAGCTTCATGTTGTAGGAGCGAAGAGTGTCGAAGGTTTCCCTAAGATCCTCCATGTGTTCATCTTCCCTTCGGCTTTTCACTAGCATGTCGTCGACATATACCTGGATATTTCTCCCAATTTGTTGTGCAAACATCTTGTCCATGAGCCTTTGATACGTTGCACTCATGTTCTTTAAGCCAAATGGCATGACCTTGTAACAAAAAAGCCTCGGCTTGTTATAAACGAAGTCTTCTCCTGATCAGCTTCACCCATTTGGATTTGGTTGTATCCTAAAAGTGTGTCCATGAAGCTTAACAGTTGGTGTTGAGCCGTAGAGTCCACCAGGAGGTCGACTCGCGAGAGGGGGTAGCTATCTTTAGGGCATGCTTTGTTTAGGTCTGTGAAATCTACACTCATCCTCCATTTTCCATTGTTCTTCTTGACCATCATGACGTTTGCCAACCAATCAGAGTAGTAAACTTCCCTAATGAAACCTGCTTCTTGTAACTTGCAAACCTTGTCCGCCACAGCCTGGTCTCTTTCTCTTGGGCGAACACCTGTTTCTTCTAGCAGGTGGGTGGAAAGGAAGGTAACACATTCAACCTGTGTACCATGACCGACGGGTCAATTCCTTGCATGTCTTCATGGCTCCAAGCGAAGACGTCCTGGTTCTTTTTGAGGAATGTTACGATCGCTTGGTGAATCGTCGGGTCCGCAAAGGTGCCGATCTTGGTGGTTCTTTCTAGTCGGGAATCGTCAAGAGGTATATCTTCGATCATAGCTAAGGCTTGTATGTGGTCATCCATTTCCATCATAGCTACGTAACATTTACTTGCGGCCACTTGATCTCCACGCAATTCTCCTACTCTGTAGTCAGTAGGGAATTTTATCATCAAGTGGTAAGTTGAGGTTATAGCCTTCCACGAGTTGAGGGTAGGCCGTCCTATGATGGCGTTGTACGCCAACGAGCAATCAACCACGAGGATTGTTACATTCTTTGTGATTTTCTAAGGATAGTCGCCCACAGTCACTACTAAAGTGACGACCCCAAGGGGGAATACCTTAGTCCCTCCAAAGCCAACGAGTGGAGCGTTGGTTGGAACCAATCGCTCCCTACCAATCCTCATCTGCTGGAATGCGGGGTAGTAGAGGATATCGGTCGAACTGCCGTTGTCCACCAAGACTTGGTGCATGTTGTAGTCTCCTGCTCGTATGGTGATGACGAGTGCATCGTCGTGCTTCTTCTGAAAATCTAATTAGGGGATAGTCGATTTGCGTCGTCCTAGGTACGAAACCCGTCAGCTGGATGTTCTGGACCATTCTAAGGTAAGTCTTACGGGCCTTTTTTGACAACCCAGCAGTCGTAGTGCCTCCTATAATCATTCTTATATCTCTTACGAGTGGCCTAGGGTGCTCATTCTCCCGTCGGGGAGCCTGTTCTTGGGGCTGGTCTGTTCTTTCCTTACTAACGAACCTCTACAGCCTTCCTTGTTTAATAAGAGTTTCTATTTGTTGCTTCAAGTTATAGCAGTCTACTATGTCGTGGCCATGATCATGATGAAAATGACAGTATTTGTCCTTTGACCTCTTGTTAGGATCTCCCTTTAGCTTGCTGGGAAAAGTCAGGGCTCCTTCATCCTTCATCCTTAATCTGCATCAGTATTTGGTTGATTGGGGAAGTCAGCTGGGTGAAGCTCATGAACCTCCTGACAGGTGGTTTAGAGCATCGATCCTCCCGTCGTTATTCAGTTCTAGCTTCTTCCGCCCTCTATCCGATCGTGCGTTTTCTCGTCTTTCCCCTTTTTGGGACTTCTCTTCTCAGGCCAGTAGTGCATCTTCCGCGTTCATGTACTTGGTCACCCTGTAAAGTACATCTGACATGGTCTTCGGGTCGTTCTTATATAGGGAAGATAAGAACTTACCCTTCCACAGCCCATTGGCGAATGCCGCTAGTAGTATCTTGTCATTTACTTTATCGATTGAGAGAGCCTCCTTGTTAAAACGAGTTATGTAAGACATCAGCGTCTTGTCTTCCTGCTATTTAATATTCATCAGGCATGCAGTGGATTTCTTATACCTGTGCCCTCCGATGAAGTGCGAGGCGAATTGGGCGCTTAGCTCTTTAAAGGTACCAATGGAGTTGGGCGATAGCCTACTGAACCAGATCCTCGTAAGTCCTTTCAGCGTGGTGGGGAATGCTCTGTACTTGATTGCATCCGACACCCCTTGAAGGTGCATCAGGGTCTTGAAGGACTCCAAGTGATTTGAGGGGTCCTTGGACTCGTCGTAGCTTTCTACTTGCGACATGCGAAACCTTTGTAGAAGACGGAATGAACTAACGGATGCTGTGAATGGCGAGTCAGTTCGTTGGACCAGGTCATCAAGGTCGTTGGACACCC
This sequence comes from Castanopsis chinensis, assembly GCA_032878915.1. Lineage (NCBI taxonomy): Eukaryota > Viridiplantae > Streptophyta > Magnoliopsida > Fagales > Fagaceae > Castanopsis > Castanopsis chinensis. The sequence continues at coordinate 3,974,949 of JAVQMG010000086.1, forward strand.
GTCCCTTGAGGGCGTTAATCATACAGTTCATTTGCTCCTTCATCATCTGCATCTCAGCGGCTATTTGAGGTGGGACGGTATCAGTAACAGATGGTCGGCTTATTTCCTGTCGTTCCGGCTTACTTGGAGTGTTGCTTCCTTCTGGCCCTTCCCGGTTCCTTCTCTTCGCGCTAGTTCCTTCTTGGTCTTCCTCCTAGGTGTTGGCGCCTACGTTCTTCTGGCGCAATTGTTCTTCCAAATCCTAGTTCTATTTGGTGAGGCGTTCCATGGCGGCGGCCAGGGTTTGGACTTGCCTCTCAAGTGCCGTCGTGCATGGTTCGTCTCCTTGAACGTTGTTGGTGGTTACCATCGAGCGAGTGAGTACTATGCAACTCTTTGTCTAAGAAGCGATAGCACGGCTTTACAAGTAGCTAAAGTTTCCCACAGACGACGCCAACTGATGATGCCGAAATCGTCAGTAAGTCATATGGTCCTCACGTGCTTCGGATGAAGAACCTGCACAACACGAAAGCTAAAGATCTTAAGCGGAGTATCGGTGTGGTACCGGCCAAATACCCTTTGACGGTACAGTTAGAGAGATCTCTTATTCACAACTCTAGAGTGCCAAAGCTGGGATGAATTATGCATACTTATCTCCGTCAACTTATAGCCATCAGCTTTATGCCATCAGTTTCTTTCCTTCAGCTTGATGTTGTCAGCTTTATGTGGAGGACTACAAGAAGCTGTTTTCATGAGTAAAGTTGACAACCTCATCATACCCATCGCCTTCCGTTCCGTCAGGAGCTAATCACAAAATTATCCTTATCATAATCTAATTGTATACCTCATAGAGGTAATTTACCAAACACTTGGCATGCAACATGCGTTCAAGTGAAGCAAGACAAGAGAAAATAACTGACATTTTTCACTTTTTTAACAATCAAGTAATCCCAAACTTCCAAGTGACATTTAAAACCCCCAACTCCCACTCTATACTCATTTAATTCTAACCCACCAACCTTCATAAGCAAGAAGAGTAGAAGATACACACACAACCTTTGGATTAGGAAAGAACTAACCCACCCCCAAAAAACACAAACACAAATGGAGAGATTCTGAGAGACCATTTTTTCTATTTATTTTTTAGTGCATTCGCATTAAACATTGGTCACTAAATTTGTGACTCTACGACCTCAAGGAGAAGTGGAGAACACATGCATACCATGTCAATGCACTATAAACTCTAAGAAACAACTGAGAAATTACAATATTGAGCAAAATTAATACCAAAACCAAATACTGGGAACAGAGAAAAAAAATTCACAAAACAAGTATAAAGAATGCATCCAATAGAGAAAAGAAAGAAAGAGAGTCACCTTCACAAGCTGATGCTTCTTATCTTGCAAAAGCCAAGTCTAATTTACATTGACAATGCTTTGAACAATAAAAATTTGCAATATTCACAAATCAATAAACACTCCCAAAATACACCACCTTATATCACCATGCAAGCCACTCGCTTGATCCATATCAACAACCTATCATAGCAGTAATTTTGACATATAATTATAGGCTAGTTAGGTATTATGAAGCAGATTTTACTCACCAAACTATCTGCCAGAAATCCAAAGGTCCAAAAACAATTGTAAATGAAAATGACAGCAAGATATATTTGGTTACTATCTAAGAAATCCAAGGTGATGATGAAATTATTTAGACATTTTTAAGATGCCATTATTTCTCAAGAACACTTGAAATTGTTAAATAAGATACATAGGACATTACGACATAATATTGTATATATACTCAAAGTAAACATACCTTTTTTGTTAAACCATGAGCTGTCATTATTTCGAAAAACTTGTGTATCATCATTTCTTATTCTACCTACATATTGTAAATCAGGAAGATTCAGTATGGTACATTTCAAATTAACAAATGACAACATGAAACAGATAATCAAATGATATTTTTCTTCACTCAATATACACTTTGCAAATGAATTGATCTTAGGGAGTGTGTGAAGGGAAAGAGATAAGTAAAGCAAATCCGAGCAATGAGCATATCATGAATCCATGATAAGAAACAATAGTAAATAGTAAATACTTCTACTACCCAATTGCCCATTCTTAAAAGTATCATAGGGATTGTGACTAAAAGTACACAGTAGGATATTTAAAAAGAAATTGGATAATTAAGAAAACATGAAGTTTGTGCGATTCATGTGTCATTCATCTATAGGAATCCATTAGGAGCTCATTTTGTTCTCCAAATGCCTAAAAATTCACCCCCACAAAAAAAAAAAAAAAAATTTATAAATAAAATAAACAAATAGAACCTAAATATAACAAATGAAACATAAACACAACAATTTGAGAAAACTTACTTCAATATCTCCCCGTATCTGGGATCCATTAAAACAATAATATTATTACACACTAGCTATCAAAATCCAAGGCTGCACTAGGAATCCTTTAAAAAACCCCTAAAAAAGGAGAGCATAAAATTACTAGCAATAAAGATGAAGCAGTGGAAAATCTCGAATCCTTGTAACTCGAAATTTACAACCCACAACCAAATGGCCACAAATTACACAGGGAGCATTTCAAAAGCAAGCACAAACCCAAAACTATAGCCAAATGAGCACAAGCAATATACATGCCCAACTCTAAAAAACCTAAATCAAAAAAACCTATGGATTCACAATCAACCAAAAACAAAAACCCCAAATTTTTTGAACCCCAATCCCAAAGCCAAACATCCATATCAAAGCACTAACCACAAGACCCAATAGGGAAAAAAATTGCAAATCAAAATCACATTGCAACCTAAACCCCAAACAGTATATTCAATCACAAAAATATGAAATTCAAATCAATGATTTTCTTGTAATGTATTTATATGAAATTTCTACAATTTTTTTTTTTTTTTTTTGGAAAAAACACTCACCGATGGGTGGAAGAGGTACCATAAAACTCATGCCCTATATATTGAACTAAAAACCCAAAAACAAAATAAATACTACAAAGGTAGAGGAGGTACTAGAAAATTGGTGAAGGAGATTAGCAATTGATGAGGACTTGAGAGGAGGGAAGGGGAAGAGGAGTAGGGTGATGACAATGGTGGTCGGCGATAGAGTGGCAAGGGTGAGGGGGAGAGAGAGAGGCGAGGATGAGGGTTGAGGAGGTGGGGGCACGGCGGTGGCTAGGGTGGAAAGTGGCGGCGGCAGAGGAAAGGCTAGGTAAGAGAGAGAGAGAGAGAGAGAGAGAGAGAGAGAGAGAGGCGAAGGTGAGGGTAAGGGTGAGAGAGAAAGAGAGTGACAGCTGGTATAATGGGTAAGAAGAGAAAAAATTAAAACCCTAACCACAACTTTTTTTTTTTATTTGCTTTGATCTAATCGTTTTGTTGTTTTCTTTTTATTTCTCTTTTTCTTTTCTGGGCTGTGATATCACTTATATGCTTCCTTTGTTTTTTTTTTTTTTTTTTTTTGGTCTTTGTCTTTTCTTTATTGTTACATTTTCTTAAGTTTTCTTTTTACATTTTTTTTTTTTTTTTGCTTTTTTCTTTCCTAGGCATGACATGTTTAAAGTTTAAAAAAAAAGTATTAATTGGATTTTTTTTTTTACTTTTTTCTTTTGTATTTTTTTTTTCCTTTCCTAAGTCTAAATGTGTTAAGTGATGAGTTGCCACACAAAAAAATAATAATAATAAATAATGAAAAAATCAAAACAAAAGACGTTAGGTCATTTTAAAGAAGAAAAAGAGTTTTTAATGTAAATCCTATAGTAGCAGTTTAAACGCAAATCCTATAGCGAGTTTTTTGAAATTAAAAGTTGGAATATTATTAAATTTGAAATTACACGTGTTGTTAGCACTTTTAAATTTACAAGTACAATTTGTAATTACAGCGGTTTTGAAATTACAAGTACAATTTGGATATTGTTTTTATTGTGGCCAATGGCTATATTGTTTCAAGAAAAAAATATTGGGTATTAGCTTCAAGCATTTGGATTACTTCAAATAGACGGACTAATTTATATATTTGATGAATTATATATTTTTAATCAAATTACAACCACATAAAACGTGAATTTTGTTAAAAATGAATTAACAAATAATTGAATTTGTTTCAATATATCATATATTGCCTACAATATTCTCATGAAAAATATATTGCCTACAATATCCCAATTAGATCCATGCCAACATAAAACTCAAAAGCCAACAAGTCCTTAATAACAACAATGGCAACAACATAGCAGCTGTAGCGATGGAGGAAACATGATCGATGGACTCCATCCTCCACCTGCTCCACATTGGACCATTCCAAAATTATACCCCTCTAAACCAAAAAAAATGACCAAAAATACCCCCTAATCCTTAACAATGACTGGATAGTCCTAAGCCTAAAAAAGACCAAGATAACCCCTAAAACCAAAAAAAAAAGACTGAAATACTCCTAAAACTTGAAAAATGACAAAATACCCCCCGAACGCTAAAAATGATCAAATTACCACTAAGAATTAAAAAATGACCAAGATACCCCTTAAGCCTAAAAAATGACTAAAATACAATGGAAACTTAAAAAATTGACAAATACTCCTAAAACTTAAAAAATGACCAAAATAACTTTGAAACCTAAAAAGTGACCAAAATACCCCTAGACCAAAATACCTTCAGATATTTTTTAGGTGTATGAGGTATTTTGGTCAATTATTACATTTTGGGGGCATTTCGTTCATTTTTTAAGTCTTAGGGTGATTTCGGTCATATTTAAGTTTCGGGAGAATTTCAAGGGTATTTTGGCTATTTTTTAGACTTCAGGGGTATTTTAGTCAATTTTTATGTTTAGAAAGTGTTTGGTCATTTTTTAGGCTTCGAGGGGTATTTTGGTCATTTTTAAGGTTTGAGAGTATTTTGAACATTATTTATTTTTTGGATATATTTCTGTCACTTTTTAGGTTTCAGGGGTATATCGGTCATTTTTTAGGTTTCGTGGTATATTTTGGACATTTTTTACATTTACTGGAGGATTTTGGTCATTTTTTAGGTTTGGGGGGCGTATGTTGGTCTTATTTTACGCATCGAGGTTTTTTTCATCATTTGTCAGCATCAGGGGTATTTTTCGGTCCAGGGTATTCTAGTCATTTTTTTACGTTTAGAGGGGGGTATTTTGGTAAAGTTTAAGAAGAGCCTCTTAAAAACCAAAAAAGAGTAATTTTGGACATTTTGGTGTGTTTTTGACATTTTTGTTTTTCTGGGGGCATTTTGGTCATTTATCAGACTTATAGGGGCATTTAGGTCTTTTTCTACGTATCGGGGGTGTTTTGGACTTTTTTTTTTGTGTGTTTATGGGGGCATTTTTGTCACTTTTTAAAAGCACTGGTGTAGGTCAATCACATAAGGAAAGGAGTAAACCCTATTATAGTGCTTTTAGAAGTGCTGGGATAGGTAAATCACATAAGGGAATGAGTAAATCCTATTCCAGTGCTTTTAGAAGCCCCGGGATAGGTCTCTCCTATAAGGGAAATGAGTAACCCTATTCCAGTGCTTTTAGAGCTCTAAGATAGGACAACTATATTCTAGCGCTTTTGAAGCGTCTGGATAGGATACTTTCAAAAATTAAAGAAATTAAAAAAAAAAAAATGATAAACCTAACCTGTAGCGGCGGTTATAAAACATTGCAATATGGCTACCTATACCAGCGTTTTTGGAAACCGCCACTATAGGCCTCCCATTGCAGCGACTAGTATAAGATTTCCTATACTAGTGGTTTCAAAAAGCGTTGCTACAGCCTCCTCTATTACGATGGTTTTTAAAAGCCGCGGGGAAAAAACATTGCAATAGGATTATTTTTTCGTAGTGCACTTGTATTAATATATATATATATATATATATAATATTTATTTATCTATATATTTTAATTAAAAAAATTTAAATCCTTTTATTGGTTAATAGATGCATTAAAAATGTCCCATTGTATCCTAAAATACAAAAGACTAAAAAAAAAAAAAGTCAAAATTTGGCTAACAAATTAAAATTAAATCATAGGAGACAAATTCCTTAAATCATTCTTGACATATGCTAAAATCAAAATTACTACCAGGCAAATTCATTAATAATACAACATAAATGTCTTGAAATATACTAGAGATTATAAATTTCTAAAAAAACAAATACAGAAGACATTAATAATAAAAAATCTCGTCTCTATATCTCTCTGTCTTTCCATCTATATTCTCGCATTTCTTTTCTTTATCTTGAATCGTTAATATTTTTTTTATAAGCTTTCTTTCATTCTATCATTCTTTGGAATAGTTTCACTACCTTCACAATGGTGTTGTTGCTGTGTGTGGGCATAGCAATTTGAGGCAACCTCCTCTCTCTTTGCCAAAATTTTCATGAAGATTGAAGTGTATGGTTTGCGATAACTGATAAGTGTTCGCTTTTTTTCAATTTTTTTTTAATCAGCACACTAGCCATTGCAAAATTGATAGGACAACACACTGCTGACTGCACTACACACTGCACATTGCATATTAGCACTATAGCAAGGATGGAAATCTTAAGGGTGTGTTTGTTTGAAAGTGAAATAGAAAGGATGGAAATCTTTGGAGAGAAAATAGGAAGGAAAATTTTTTTAAAGTGTGTTTGGTTAGATGGAGAGGAAGGAAAATAAAAGGTGGGGCCCAGTTGTTTTCTCTCTTGGCCTACCAAAAAGTTCTCTCTAAAATAGAGAGAAAACTGAGAGGAAGAAACTCATGAAATGAGCTTCCAAAATACCCTTAAAATTCACCTACAAGTCTCCAATGTGTTGGATTTTTATCTTTTCCTTTCATTTTTTTTCTTCCTTTGTTACTGACGTGTTGACTTCTTCTTCTTTTTTTCCTTGATTTTTTTTTTCTTTGTTATTGACGTGATTGTTTTCATTTTTTATTATTATTTTTTCTTCTTTTCTTTTGTCTAAACATAGCTTCTTTTCATTTCTTCTTTTTATTTTTTTGACTTTTTCTTGATGTGTAGCTTTTTTTTTTTTTTTTTTTTTTTGGGTGCTCATATGTTTATTTTCTCATTAATTTTGGTTGTTTTTTTTTTTTGTTCTCTTTTTTTTTTTTTTTGAAAATATTTTGATATGCTTTTTTTTTAAATACTTTAATTAGTGTTTATCTATACATGATTTTTTTTTAAAAGTATAATATGTTATTTTTTATTTTATTTAATAGGGACATGATGGTAAATTTATACAAATTTTATTTTCAACAAAACAAAAGAGTTTTCCATTCATCCACTTTTCCACCTTCCCAACAAAACACAAATGAAAGAAACTAAAATCTTTTCTATCCTTCCACTTTTCTATCCTCTCTGCATTTTCTATCCTCTCACTTTTCCATTCTCCCAACCAAACAGACCCTAACTCAGCCACTGTTACACTATACATGCATTGGCATGCACTATCCCACCTATTGTACCATCTCTTTTACTTTTAATTTGTTCATTATTCCTACAAGTTATCATACTAATTGATAATTTGATATATATCATATCAACCTATTTGTATTATAGTGATACTAATTATTGAACCATATAATAAATTAATTTTTAGAAGAACTTAAATACAAAAATTTAACTAGTAATTTTGCATCTCAGAAAGCAAGAAAAATAGATTTTAAATAAAATAAAAAAAAATTCCATATATACTATTTAATTAATATTTAAATAAAAAAAGGCCACAATTAAAATTTTCACCTTCGGTCCCCAAAGTTGTTGAGCCAGCCCTGAGTATGACATGACATGTCAAAGAATCGAGTTAGTCATAATTGGCAATGAACTTGCAATTCGACGATTAGGTTTTCAAAATTCAAATTCAATATAAAAATATATAAGGAGTTTAAAGGGTTTCTCTACAAATTAGTTTGGAGAGAAACTATGTTTAGTTCAATGACCGGTCCCTTGGTTGAAATAAGCTACTGTGGTAATTTGTGTTTAGATCAACATAATGAAAATGGCTTTTGGCAAGGCAATGTGTATTGGAAATGAACCCAGGAATGTTGAAAATGGGCCGATGATGTATGATAATGAAAGATAAAGTTTGTGAGAGAAAGATTATTTTTTTAACAATGGGTAGTTAGAAAAATGAATCTAACACTCATAAAATTTCCCCTTTTACCTGTAGAACACAAAGACAATGTGTGGTGGTATACTGGTATTTCGCCAATAGTTTCAACGTGTTAAGCTTATGGTTCTAGCAGAACCGGCCCAAGGCCTAGGAAACTTAGGCCAGAACCCACTACCAAAAAAAAAAAAATAAATAAATAAAAAAAATAAAAATAAAAATAAAACCTCTTAGGGAAGAAGCCTATATCTCCATTGTGAAAGACCCAAAATTTTATAAAATCATATATACATTTTTGAGGGTTATGCACTTTTTTTAAAATTTATTAGTGAAACTAAGAATACCTTAAATTTTTCTATAAGCTTACAAATTGGTATGTCACTGACTACAAAAATGGAATTCAAACATTCATGAATTAGGTTGATGAAATTTATAAATTATAGTCATTGCTACATTACATTGTGAACATTTTATAGTATTTTTAGCGCATTATAGTGTACTAATACTACAAACATTATTATATCTACTGTAATTCTAGGCTAGTCTTCGAATAAATATTAATTATTCTAATTCTACTATCCATTTCATATATTATTCAATAAATCAATAATACAATCTTTGCACTCCTCTTTAACCATTTATGAAAAAAACTTTGGTGGAAATGTTCTTTAATACAAAATCAAGTGAAAACTCACCAAACAAAGTTGGTAGATTTTAATAGTTTAGAACAGTTGGCAAACAATAAGCACAAACTTGTCTAGTTATGGGTCTTAGAGTCTATAGAGTTTATTAGACAATGCTCAAGGTGTTACAAGTCAGAACACAAGAACATACAAGCTGTAGAAAGAAGAATTCGAATTTAGTGAAATCTGACCGATCGAAAATTAGATCCGACCGATCAAAAATCCCAAACATGAAATTTCTGCAAAATTCTATTTTAGCCCAAACTCTACTTAAACGTTTTGGGTTTCAAGTGAAACACTTCTAGTATATAAAGGAAAACCCTAACTATGTTTTCAGGCTCTTAGAGAGAAAAAAGTGCATATTGTGCCTAAAATTGTAGATTTAGGGTTTTACCCGTACCTTTCTAAAGTCTTCTACCGGCAATATTCCTTGAAGAATCTCAAGATCCGGTGTTGTAGAAGTTGCTGCTACAAGATTAACAAGTGAAGGTGATCTGAAACCTTTGAGTGGGATCTCAAAGTCACAAGCAAGGCGGCTTGTGTTGCTGTAAATCCAAGAAAAGAAGGAGTCAGTGGATTTGGAGCTTGCACGTGGTCATGTTAGTAAGTTACTACTGGATGTCGCATTAGATTTAGGGTTAAATCTTTTGTAAAAGCTTCAATTCTCTTATAGTAGATTTGGTTTACCTCAAGGATAGGTAGGTCAAATCCTCCCTAGGTTTTTACCTTGAAACGATTAGTTTCATTGGTTTTCTTGGGTCATCAAAACATAGTGTTATCTATTTTTCGCTGCTTTGCATGATATGATATATTTGTGTTTAACTTAGATCTTATTAATTAATCTAAGTAATAACTTGGTTAATATATTAGGTTAAACAATCTATTTAAGGGGTCTAAACGGACATACAAGAGTGCATGAATCTGTACCAATTCTATTCCAATGAGAGACACAACTGTTACAACTTTTGCTACACTCTAACATGATTGATGGTAAATAATAGAAATGGAATGATGGATCCATGTAAAAGTTATCCACTAATTCTAATCCACCACTTTTGCAAGTTGTAGCAAATGGTACAATTGTAGAAGAGCTATTCCATTTATCAAGTCAAGGATGTCGCTCCTAATGAAGTTGCCAGCAAGAGGCGTGTTTTAACACACTTAACATGTAGCATGCAGCCATATCCAGGAATCCACACATTTACAATGAAAGAGATGACCACAATCAGGTAACAAGCGCAACACATCTGTGTCATTGTAATCAGCCAAGCATATTGAACAACATGATAAGGTAGAGTTGCCCTTGAGGAGTTTGGCTTGGGCATAGATGAGCTTTGGGTAGTTGCGAAAGGTGGCTTCATCAAGACCTAGTTCAATGGTATCAATGGAGTGTTGGGGGATAGTTTCGATGGACTCTTGGAATTGTTGGATGGTAGTATGTGATAAGAAGCCATGTTGGTGGTTTCGACGGCCAGAAGGTTGCTGAGGGGAAAAACAATATACAATCATTATTTTGACTACGATCATGAGGACGACGCAAAGGATAGTTCTAACGAAAAAGATGAATTGAATGACATTTTCAACTCCATTCATGTTGGTGTTTCTAAGGCATCATTGGATTATGAGAGTGAGAGAGAGAGAGAGAGAGAGAGAGAGAGAGAGAATTTCAAGTAGTCAGGGCCGGCTCAACAATTTTGGGGGCCTTAGACAACAATTTTAAGTGGATTCTTTTTTAAACTTTAAAGTCTAAACCTGCGCAAATAAAAATTAATTTATTACATGGTTCAATAAATGATTATCACTATAATACAAATGAGTTGATATAATATACATCAATTTATTAATTGGTGTGATAATTTATAATAATTAATAAAGTAAGAGTTTGTATTAAAAAAAAAATGTGATAACTTATTATGGTTTGTGACTTGATTGATCCAGACCTTAAGGAGTGAAAGACGGATGTCATTGATAATTTGTTCTATGACTTTGAAGCAACCCTTATAAAAAATATGCCTCTCTGTAGATCAATACAAGAAGACGTCCTTATCTAGCCCTTTAATCCGGATGGAGTCTATACTGTCAAGTCCAGCTACAGGTACTTACATGAGCAGCAGCAACATGGCTTGCCTGGGCCGTCAGATAGCTTAGTGCTTAAGCCTCTTTGGAAGAAAATTTGGGGGCTTCAAGTCCTAAATAAAGTCAAGCATCTGGCTTGGAAGGCTTGTAAGGACTCTTTGCCAACCAAGATCAATCTGATTCATAGAAAGGTCATTACCAAGGGCTGCTGTGATGCTTGCAAATTGCATCAGGAGGATGTGGTTCATGCCTTGTTCCTTTGCCCATCCTTGCAACCTGTCTGGAGATCTCGGGCTCAATGGAATCACAGCACGCTTCAGGCATGCTCCTCTTTCACTGATATTTTTGAGCTTATTTTTGCAGGTAACAGGGAGCCCGACCTTTTTGTTGCTGTGCTGTGGACTCTATTGAATAGAAGGAATAATATGCATTTGGACAAGCCTACACTCCCACTCGGCCAGATGGTTGACTTTGCTCAAGACCTACTTCTGGAAAGAACTTCTTGCAGTGTGGGTTCTCAACAAGCCCGACCCCATCAAGTACCAGCTTGGACGGCACTGGATCAACATGCCTATAAAGTCAACTTTGACGGCTCGATTTTTGCAGTGGAAGGACTTGCTGGCTTGGGAGTAGTAATCCGTAATGACCAAGGACTGATCATGGCTTCACTTACTCAGCAAATACCTCTGCCCACTTCAGTTATAAAGGTAGAAGTCTTGGCTGCACGGAGAGCATTGGAGCTTACACTTGAGCTTGGCTTCGACACCATCACTCTTGAAGGGGACTCGGAAGTATTGATCAAATCTTTAGCGACGGGTTGCAACTCTCTGGCTCACTATGGTCATTTACTTACTGATATTTCTATTCTTATGTCTCGGTTTTCATTGCTTAGTTTATCTAATGTTAGGAGACATTGTAATAGAATGGCGCATGCCTTAGCTCGACGAGCATCCTCTACCCCTGATATGTCTATCTGGATGGAAGAAATACCACCAGACCTTAACTTTGTATACATGGCTGATTTGAATGGCCTAAGCTAATAATATTTGCTGTCTTGATTCTAAAAAAAAAAAGAAAAAAGTGTGGTGCCGTGTGGGGACCAGCTTAGCTTAGGCCTTGTGATGTGTTGGGGCTTATGGACAAGACTGCATAGTGCACATAGCACTGTGTAGTCTTGTCCTATCAAGTTGTGTGCATTGTTATTGTGTAGTATTCTGCATTTTAGGATATAATGTGGCATTTTTAATGCATTTTATTGACCAATAAAAGTACTTAAATTTTCTTTTTGTAATTAAAATATATAGATAAATATATTATATATAATTTTGTTTTTACAAGTGAGGGCCTTTTTTATTTTTTTTATTTAAGAGCCTTAGGCGATTGCATCAATTGCATCTATTGTTCAGTCAGCCCTGCAGGTAATTAATGAGGTTGTTGACATGTTAATAAGAAAAGGAAATGTGGGCATGATTTGGGAGAGCTAGTATTTGGTGAGATTCTAATTTGGTGGGCTACTATTATGGGCCCGTTTGGTAAGAGATTTTTAGAATGTTATTTTTTGGAAATATGTGTGAGCGAAAAAGTATGTGAAAATACGTGTAATGTTATTTAAACACTAAAACCTGTTGTTTAAATAATGGTAACAAAAGGACCTTAAATATCATTATATCCAGTTTCTAGCTTAGCTGGTCAGCTGTTATGTTCCCATTTATTTATTATCTTTTTTTTTATTTTATTTTTTTTAAAGAAAAGAAAAGAGGAGTAAAATTTCTCTCCAATTTCACTTCTCAAATTATTAATGGATTTTTTTTTCTTTTTTCTAATCTTCTTAATTTAATATTTGTAGAGATATAATTGGCAACAATTAATTATTGATCAATGATTTATAAAATTGATAAAAATCCACTTAACATGTTGACCAAGGTTAGACCTAGCAAAGGGTTAGGTTGATCGGGTTTAGGTTCGACCCAAATGGGTTTGGGTTTGAAACACATCAGGTTTAGGTTCGATCCAAATGGGTTTGGGTTTCAAACATTTTGGATTAAAGTGACTTTCTATTTTTACTAGCCTTTAAGCACGAGCATTGTGCGTGCTCAAATGCTCTTCTATTTTTTTTAGTAAAAGTTAATTATTTGCATTTATTATAATTTAGAAATATATATTTTTTATTTTTCAAACAAATAAAAAGGATAAATCTTTGTAATTTATTTTTTTTGAACGTGCATTTGAAAGTGGTGTAGTGATATAAAGAAAAGTTTGGGTAGGAAAAATAAGATGAAAGTGAGGAGAAAGAATGCTAAAATTTAGGAGTTCTCTTAGTTATCTTATTTTTTATTTTTTTAAATTGGAGGTGTTTTACTTCTATTCAGCAAGAAAAAGGAATAAAAAAGAGAGTTCAAATCTTTTGTCCCAACTTATATGCTCCACTCCGTTAGGAATAATGCACAGAGTAATAAAGGAAGAATAAGGATAATACAAAAGACAAACAGAAATAGATAACTTGAAGGCATGAAATTGTTATCCTTAGACTATATATGCCTTCACACTCTTATGCTAAAGGGTTATCGCAAATTTATCTTTAAGATACAACCAAGTTGTTGGGTTCTATAGATAACAATTTTGTAGAATAACGTCAAGATTTCTTGTGTTTCTCTCTAACTTATTTTTTAAGTGAACTTAAGCCTCTATTCATACTTTTAGGTGATAGGCCAAAAATGTATTAACCCATTTGGAAAATTAAGTAATTAATTACCTAAGTTAATTAATTAGGTTCAAGTATATACAATGGCGTGGTAGCACAAAAAAATCACCAACTAAAATAAATGCATCGGAAATTAACTTTGACACAAGTGATTTATTTACAAATAGGAAAAACCATCGAGGCAAAATCCCACGGAGTGAATTTAAGGTCATCACTCCCTAGAATCACTATTATTAAAACAAACGGTTACAAGTAAAAGGAATCCCAGTTCCTAATACCAACCTACAGTTAAACCTTTACCCCAATACCCAATTGGACTTGTATTGTAGTGACAATCTCTCCTTTCAATGCATAAATCCCAGTACGTGACTAACCAATGATGCACGGATCCCATTACGTGACTAACACACCAACTTGAGGAAGATGTTGGCTACAAAATTCTTCAGTTCATCAACATGAAGATTTAGAAGTTTCTTGGTCACAAAACCCTTGGCGCAAAAAAGTAGTAGCTTCTATAGAGAGAATGATGAACTAGGGAAATTTCTGTTTCCGATCACACAATGCATGAAGGGATGCAACAAAATCTTTTGTAACACTAAGACAACCCTTAAAATAATCCTTATATATGTCTAGGATTGTGAGAAGAGAAACCCTACACAAATACACTTAGATATGAGTGTAATCAGATCTGAAAAGTCTGATTTTGTAATTCTTGATGGATACAGTTTCTGTTGGGCTGCCATCGAGCTTCAACATTAAATCTCGATAGATAGGCTTTTGTTGAGACATTTGTTGAGCATTAATGAACAGAACTTCTTCACTTGTTTCTTGAACAGACTTGCATGACTCTAACATGTGACTTGAACAACATGTTTCCTAAAGTCTTAAACCATCCTAGATCTATTCAATGACAATTAAAGTGCGTTTTGTCAAAGGATTAACCAATTACATCAATAATGTCCCTAACAATCTCCCCCTTTGACAATCCGTGACAAAACCACAACAAACAACTGAATCATGAAGGAAGTCTTAAATTACTAAAACATAATCACATGTTGAATTACAAAATAATTCTAATCCTAACATAAATTCTTAATAAACTTTGTAGGAAGAGAATTCATGGCCAGTTAGACCTTTACAACCTGTCTTACTAAAACATTTAAATAAAACTCATCAAGGCATCATATCTGAAAAAGAAATAAAGGTTGCGTACATAAAGAAATATGTGTATAAAGAGATAAAAGAAACAACACATGAAAAGATAGGTGAAGAACAACATACATCATCATATATATGATTGGATAAGTGCAATGTATGTCAATAAATGGTCACAAGACTAGAATACAAGAGGCTAATTTAAAAGGATAGGAAAAGAAATACATAGAAATCTCACTACATCTCTCAAAAAGTATAAACACTCCCCCTAACAAAAATATTTTATACAAATTCTCCCCCAAAGTACAAGACTACTCTTATCCCAAAACTACTCCCCCTCTTTGTTACGAATGACAAAAGGTAAGTCATTGAGAAGGTGTCATCTTGTCATCACCAAAAGAGATAGCATCCTCACCATCACCATCACCATCATCACTATCCACATCCATTGACGCCTTTGGAGAGGGAGATGGAGAAGAAGCGATGAAACCACCAAGGTGAGCCTATCGTCGTGCTATACGACTGACATGGGTGTTCACCTGACATAACTCAATAAAGAGAGTGTCAAGGAAAGTATCCATGCACTGAAGTTGCACCAGGATAGCCTCCAGGGTCATACCACCAAACGAGGAAGAAGAAGCAGAGGTAGAAGGAACAACAAAAGCTGTAAGATAGGGAGTTACCACATGTGACCACTTCGGTTGATGCTAAGCCTCGCTCTGTTGAACAGTATCGGCGTTGATGGAACCCATAGTGGGGAAAAGATAAGAAGAGTCAGGAATCTCGACGGAGAAGTGTCGAAGTATACGCATGATAACCGAAGGAAAGATGAGCTTATCACGTGTAGCCGTATCTTGATAGACATCGAGGACCGAAGTTATGAAGTGAGAGGGGAAGTCTATAGAGGGGTCCTCTAAGAGGGATAAAAGAATACAAGCACGAGGCTTGGTGATAGAATTATAGTGAAACAGTGGAGTAAGAGTAAATGTCATCACCATGTTAAGGAAGCGTGGACCTTTTGCAAAGTCTATGCATAGGGTGTTTTGCTTCCCACCCCATATGGAAGGCGTCTCAAAAAAATGAGATAGAAGCTTGTCTCTGGACACAGTCCTAAGACGTTCAAAACTAGGGTAGTCAGGATGCGCTACCTCCGGGACATGTCGTACCTCTGAAATAAGCTGTGGGGTACCTATGATACGTATTCCTCAAATGTCGTGGCAAAACCACGTACATCAGTATCAATACCGTGTATGTTGGAGTAAAACTCCTACATAAACACGGTAGGACACCTCAAGTGTTTCTCTAATAGAGAAGCCCAACCTCTAGTCCAAATGACAATGGGGAGAATAGTGTCAACAAAATCTGACAGAATGACTTGGCACTCCGAATGAAAGCCACGCCACTGGAAGTGTTCCGAGAAGTCCTTTCGGGTCTTTTCATCATGAAACTGAATCTGAAGAGAGGGAAGAGGATTGGAAGAAGATAATGACTCAGAACCATGAAGAGGGTTCTAAGTGTTAAGGACATATTTTATGTAGTTGGCTAATCCTTTAATAAAACGCACTTTACTTGTATATGGGTAGATCTAGGATGTGTTTAATACCTCAAAGAACATGTTGTTCAAGTCTAGTATTAAAGTCATGAAGATTGGACCAAGAAACAAGTGAAGAAAAGGTGTTTACTAAAGCTAGACAGATAGCTGGACACCTATGGACACCTGTGGACAGCTGCTCGACAGTTGCTCGATACCTCTATCTATCGAGGTTTAATGACAACTTCTCGATCGATCGAGGTATCTATCGAGGTTACAGGAATTCAGACTTCCAGATCTGATTTTCGTCCCATGTTTATGTATTTGTGTAGGGTTTCTTTTATAACAACCCTAGACATATATAAAGCTTATTTTAGAGGTCGTCACATAAGAGAATATAAGGAGAACATATGAAAAAGGTGACCGAAGCCTTATTCTCTCTGAAAGAAGTTACTGCGTCTTTGTGCCTTAGAGTTTTGTAACCAAATGCTTCTTGATCTTCATTGTTGATGAAGTGAAGAACTTCGCAACCAACATTCTTCTTCCTCAAGTTGGTGAATGAGTCACGTACTGGGATTCATGCATCAAAGGGTGACATTCATATATTGAAGAGTTCAGAGGTTCTGAAGTGGTAGAAGGTTTCTGCTGTAAGTTCATCTACGGGGATTGTAGAGACTAGGGACAAAGGTTTTGTACTAGATCTGAAACTTCTCTTTACTATAGTGAATTGCTTTTCGGGAAGGTTTCCCCTTTGGTTTTTTACTGTGAAATTGGTTGGTTTCATTGGTTTTCCTAGGTCATTATATCTTGTCTTATTTACTTTTCCACTGCACTTATATTTGACATGATATTGATGTTTGTTTGTTTTAATAAGTTTTATGCACAATAAATCTAATCAACTTGGATTTAAAACTTGTTAATTCTATCAACCGAGGTTTATATTTCCCAATAAGTGGTATCAAAGTGGGTACACTCTGATTGGATTGATTTCCTAAGTGTGATCCTTGACCCCTGTTGTCATGCAAACTCTTGATTGTTTTGATTTGCATGATCTTGCGCTGCATGATGATGATGATAATCAAGATGCCTATTGCAAGCTTTATAATTTTTGTATGAAATCTCCTGAATGTTCTACAAAATTAAAAGCTAATTTTAAAAAGATCATACTTGAAAGAGATGTTTTGATTGCAAAATTGGATGAAGCAAATAATTTGAATTGAAATTTAAAATTCAAATTTCATCTCAGGTGGACAAAATTAAGAGTTTGGAAGAGCAACTGGTTGAATTTAAAACTAAAGTTGAAAATTTAACTAGTGCCAAACTTGTTGCTGAGCCTAACTTAAAAGAAAAATATTTTTATATTCCTCCATTTAAAAGGAATGATCAAGAGTTGAAGGCTAATATTGCTAGGATTGACAAATGTAAACAATATGATGTTAATGCTGAAGTTTCTAAACCTATGTCTGAAACTCCTTCTAGGATGAAAGAAAAATATGTTTTTGTCCCCACTTGTTATTATTATCACATTGTTGGTCATATTAGGCCAAATTATCCTAAGTTGAGGACTCTGTCAACCTCTAAGATTAGACCTTTTTCTAGGAAGCCGAGTAGCTCTAAAACTACTCATGTTTGTCACCATTGTGGTGTTTCTGGACACATTCGTCCTAATTGCTTTAAGTTGTATCCTCAAAAGCAAGTGTCCCAACGGTCATAGGTTTCCTCTCAAGGACCTACACCTTTGTTT
The DNA here is from genome assembly GCA_032878915.1 of Castanopsis chinensis. Classification (NCBI taxonomy): domain Eukaryota; kingdom Viridiplantae; phylum Streptophyta; class Magnoliopsida; order Fagales; family Fagaceae; genus Castanopsis; species Castanopsis chinensis. The sequence continues at coordinate 3,992,931 of JAVQMG010000086.1, forward strand.
GGAGAGTTATTAAAAGTTTTGAGTTTTTTAATTCAATTTCAAAAGAATCTTAATTCTTTTATGTCCTTTAGTAGATATACTAAGACACGTGCCTTTTCATCTTCACGGCCAAAGACTCGTGTTGTGTGGGTGAGAAAGGAGCCTAAGACTTAATTGTGTTTTTTGTTTGTCCTCTGCTTTAATTCTTTCTATCTAAAGTAGGACACTCTTTGCTTGATTTCTTATCTACTTTTGAAATCATGCTTTCATGCATCTGCACCTTTCTATCATGCTCTCGTGCATATGCATCTTTCTTTCATGCTTTCATGATTGTTTGTCTGTTTTTGTTTGGTTGTTTAGTTTTTATTATTTTTATTTTTTTTTAAAATAAAAAAAGAGAAAAATTTAGAAAAATACAAAAACAGTGTTTTTGTCTACATTGGTTATTGTGAACCTTGAAATGGCCAATGAAACAGAGTTTTCTAAACTTTGTATCGCTTGTAGCTTAGATGAGCATTCTTATGCACAGACTAAGCAAGTGAGCTTTGTGACTCTTTGTTTGTGATGAGTAAGGTTAAGTGATCTCTTATACTTAACACTCGTATCACTCTTTTTGACAGGTAGGACTAGAAAATCCTAAGAGAAAGGCATAAATAACCATCTCACCACTGTTATTCGCCAATCATGAAATGACATCAGTATGCTTCAGCATAGCAAAAGTGCAATGTCAAAAAGCTTAACATAATTGGGTATTTCTTTTCTCTCTTATATGCCCATGCATGGTTTGCTTAATAAAAGAAAATATGCAAAGAAATAAAAGCAAAAAGAACAAAATTCTTTAAAATATGATTGCAAGTGTGTTTTCTAGGAAATGTGGGAGTTATAGGATGTACCTCGAAGGTGATAGTCCCCATCAAACAGTTATGATTGTGTGTGAGTTAAAGAGATTTTCTCATATCTCAAATCGTCATAACTTTGAGACACTTGTGCAATCTTGCGATGTTTTTTATACACAACACACAATATTCTTTGCTATTTTTGATACATGTGCAAGTACAATGTGATTTGGTCATCACAAAGTTTACATGCGTTAATGTATTCTCACTAAATTGTCTTAACTTGTTTTTAAAATAAAAATTGGTTAGACTTGTTTAGTGTATGTGTGTTTTGGATCAAAATGCATGACATTTTTTTTGTTGAGAGATGTTTCTGAGAGGTTACAATGTTGATTGGATCTTTGGTTGAGTTGCATTCTTGATTGCATTCATGTTTGTGTTTTTCTCTTCTTAAAAAACTATTTTTAAGCAATCTCGACACCTCCTCGACACCTCTCGATATTTGATTTATCTGTCGAGCTCTTCAGTTGCATCTTATCGCAATCTCGACACCTCTCGATAGCTAGGTGGATCGATTGAGATATCTTCTGTCTGCTCGATAGATCCTCAACACCTTCTCGATCCATCGAGGTTGGCTCGATTGCTTCTCGACACCTCCCGATCGATTGAGATATCCTTGCATGCATTTCATTTTTCTTTGATTTGTATGTTTCTCTTATCTTATCATCCATAGCATCTTATTTCATTACATTTGACAGGCCACAAACGCATTGACCCCTTGTGATAAATTACGTTGATTAATTAGCCAAGTTATTAATTAATCAATTTAACATGCAATATCACGTGGCAGCACAAACAAATCACCAAACTAAGTAATGCAGCGGAAAATAAATGACACGGTGATTTGTTCACGAATGGGGAAAACCCTTACGGCAAAAACCCCACCAGGTGATTTAAGGTCACCACTCCCGAAACTCCACTATAATCACAACAAGCAGTTACAAGTAAGGAATCCCAAGTACCTCACTAACTTACAGTTGAACTCTTACCCCAATACCCAATTGGACTTGTTCTGTAGTGACAGTTTCTCCTTTCAATGTACGGCTCCCAAGTACGTGACTAACCAATTTGATGCGCGGATCCCAGTACGCGGCTTACTCCTTTGCACGAATCCCAGTACGCGGCTTACTCCTTTGCACGAATCCCAGTACGTGACTCACTCACCAACTTGAGGAAGAAGAATGTTGGCTGCAAAGTTCTTCACTTCATCAACAATGAAGATTAAGAAGCACTTGGTTACAAAACCCTAAGGCGCAAAGACGCAGTAGCTTCTTTCAGAGAGAATAAGGCTTCGGTCACCTTTTACATATGTTCTCCTTTTATTCTCTTGTGTGATGGCCTCAAAAATATGCCTTTTATATGCCTAGGGTTGTGAGAAAAGAAACCCTACACAAATACAAAAGCCTAGCCCAAAAATCAGATCTAGAAAACTGAATTCCCGTAACCTCGATAGATACCTCGATCGATTGGGCAGCTGTCGAGCCTCATTAAATCTCGATAGATACCTCGATAGATAGCTCGATAGATAGCTATCTGTCCAGCAGCTATCCGCAGGTGTCCAGCAGCTATCCGCCAGGTGTCCACCAGGTGTCCAGCTTTAGTACACACTTTTTCTTCACTTGTTTCTTGGTCTAATCTTCATGACTTTAATACTAGACTTGAACAACATGTTCTTTGAAATATTAAGCACATCCTAGATCTACCCAAATACAAGTAAAGTGCGTTTTGTCAAAGGATTAGCCAACTACATAAAATAACGACATATGTTCACAAACTTGAACTACATATGTCCTAACAATCTCCCCCTTTGGCAATTCGTGACAAAACCACAACATACAAATGAAGATATGAGAGAAGTCATAAATCACTCAACTCATATTCACTTGTTACATACAGTAAAATCTATCCTAACACAAACTCTTGAAAAACTTTGCAAGAAGAGAGTTTATGGCAAGAAGACTTTGACAACCTGTATTTCTGAAACACTTATAAACAAAACACATCAAGGCATCTTTGTGTGAAACAGAAATAATAGATTGCGTACAAGTAAAGAAACATGTGTATAAAGATAGAAAAGAAACAACACATGTAGAGATAGGTGAAGAAAACATACATCATCATATATATACCACTTGATAAATACCATGATGTATGTAAAAATGGTTACAAGACCTAGATACATGAACAAGGAGATAAACCCTCCCTCTAACAAGATGAAACACAACTCCCCCTTACAAGGGCATGTATTTCTCCCCCTAACTTGTAGAATCTTAAAGAAAGAAACCACAAATTCTCCAATTTCTCCCCCATTTTGTCACGATTGACAGAGGGTACCGAGAAACATAAAGATGATCAAGGATGATCAAGGGGGCACAAAGACTCCATAAAAATGCATGAATGTAATGAAACAATATGCTATGGATAACAAGATAAGAGAGACATGCAAAACATGTGAAAAACAATGCATGCAGAGAAACTCGATCGATCGAGAGGTATCGAGGAGCTATCGAGCAGACCTCGATGGATCGAACAGCTATCGAGAACCTATCGAGGAGACAGAAACTTTCTCGATCGATCCAGCAGGTGTCGAGGTATCTGTCGAGACTGCGATAAGAATGAGTCTAAGGAGCTCAACAGATAGCCTATGTGTCGAGAGGTATCGAGGAGGTGTCGAGATGCCTATAAAAGCAGTTTTTCAAAAGAGGAAAAACACAGACATGAATGCAATCATGCATGCAACTCAACCAAAGATCCAATCAACACATTAAGCTCTCAAAATCATCTCTCAACAAGAATTTTGATGCACATGTATCTCAAAACACGCACACACACACTAAACAAGTCTAACCAATTTTATATTTCAAAAACAAGTTAAGACAGTTTAGTGAGCATACATTAAAGCATGTAAACCTTGTGATGGCCAAATCACATTGTACCTGCACATGTATCAAGAATAGCAAAGAGTATTGTGTGTCGTGTGTGAAAACATCGCAAGATTGCATAAGTGTCTCAATGTTATGACGATTTGAGATATGAGAAAATCACTTTAACTCACACACAATCATAACCATTTGATGGGGACTATCACCTTCGAGGTACATCCTATAACTCCCACATCTCCTAGAAAACACGCTTGCAACCATATTTTAAAGCATTTTTTATCTTTTTTCTTTCTATATCTTTGCATATTTTCTTTTTAACAAGCATATCATGCATGGGCATACAAGAGAAAAAAAAGAAATACCCAATTATGTTAAGCTTTTGACACTGCACTTTTGCTATGCCGAAGCATACAGGTGTCATTGACATTGCACTTTTGCTATGCCGAAGCATACAGATGTCATATTATGATTGGCGAGTAACAGTGGTGAGATGGTTATTTATGCATTTCTCTTAGGATTTTCTAGTTCAACCCGTCAAAAAGAGTGATATGAGTGTTAAGAAGAAAAGATCACTTAACCTTACTCATCACAAACAAAGAGCTATAAAGCTCACTTGCTTAGTTGTGCAGAAGAATGCTCATCTAAGCTATAAGTGGTACAAAGTTTAAAAAACTCTGTTTCAATGGCCATATCAAAAGTTCACATGAACTAATGCACACTAACTCACACTGTTTTTGTATTTTTCAATTTTTCATTTTTTTTTTTTGAAAACAAAAAAAATAGAAACTCAACAACCATACAAAAACAGACAAACATCATGAATGCATGAAAGAAAGATGCATATGCATGAAGGCATGATAGAAAGGTACAGATGCATAAAGGCATGATTTTAACAGCAGAAAGGAAATCAAGCAAAGAGAGTCTTGCTTTAGATAGAAAGAATTGAAGCAGAGGACAAACAGAAAAGACAATTAAGTCTTAGGCTCATTTCTCACCCACACAGCACGAGTCCTTGGTCGTGAAGATGAAAAGGCACGTGTCCTAGTATGACTACTAAAGGACATAGAAGAATTAAAATTCTTCTAAAATTGAGTTAAAAAGCTCAAGGCTTTTAATAACTCTCCAAACAAAGGTGTAGGTCCTTGAGAGGAAACTTGTGACCGTTTGGACAATTGCTTATGAGGATACAACTTAAAGCAATTAGGACGAGTGTGTCCAGAAACACCACAATGGTGACAAACATGAGCAGTTTTAGAGCTACTCGGCTTCCTAGAAGGAGGTCTAGCCTTAGAGGTTGACAGAATCCTCAGCTTAGGACAATTTGGCCTAATATGACCAACCATGTGACAATGATGACAAGTGGGGACAAAAACAGATTTATCATTCAACCTAGGAGGAGTTTTAGACATAGGTTTATAAACTTCAGTGTTAACATCAGATTGTTTACCTTTGTCTATCCTAGCAATATTAGCCTTCAACTCTTCATTATTCCTTTTAAATGGGGGAATATAAAAATCTTTTTCTTTTGAGTTAGGCTCAACAACAAGTTTGGCACTAGTTAATTTTTCAACTTCAGTTTTAAATTCAACTAGTTGCTCTTCCAAACTCTTAATTTTGTCCACTTGAGATGAAATTTGATTTTTAAAATTCTCATTCAAATTAGTGGCTTCATCCAATTTTGCAATCAAATCATCTTTTTCAAGCTTGACCTTTTTAAATTTAGCTTTTAATTTTGTAGAACACTCAAGAGATTTCATACAAAAATTATAAAGCTTGCAATAGGCATCATGAATATCATCATCATCATTCAACACAAGATCATGCAAATCAAAACAATCAAGAGTTTCCATGACAACAGGGGTCAATAGATCACACATCAAAGATTAAACCCTAATCAGAGTGTGCCTGCTCTGATACCACTTGACAGACCACAAACGCGTTGACCCCTTGTGATAAATTACGTTGATTAATTAGCCAAGTTATTAATTAATCAATTTAGCATGCAATATCACGTGGCAGCACAAACAAATCACCAAACTAAGTAATGCAGCGGAAAATAAATGACACGGTGATTTGTTCACGAATGGGGAAAACCCTTACGGCAAAAACCCCACCGGGTGATTTAAGGTCACCACTCCCGAAACTCCACTATTATCACAACAAGCAGTTACAAGTAAGGAATCCCAAGTACCTCACCAACTTACAGTTGAACTCTTACCCCAATACCCAATTGGACTTGTTCTGTAGTGACAGTTTCTCCTTTCAATGCACGGCTCCCAAGTACGTGACTAACCAATTTGATGCGTGGATCCCAGTACACGGCTTACTCCTTTGTACGAATCCCAGTACGTGACTCACTCACCAACTTGAGGAAGAAGAATGTTAGCTGCAAAGTTCTTCACTTCATCAACAATGAAGATTAAGAAGCACTTGGTTACAAAACCCTAAGGCGCAAAGACGCAGTAGCTTCTTTCAGAGAGAATAAGGCTTCGGTCTCCTTTTACATATGTTCTCCTTTTATTCTCTTGTGTGATGGTCTCAAAAATATGTCTTATATATGCCTAGGGTTGTGAGAAAAGAAACCCTACACAAATACAAAAGCCTGGCCCAAAAATCAGATCTGGAAAACTGAATTCCCGTAACCTCGATAGATACCTTGATCGATCAGGCAGCTGTTGAGCCTCATTAAATCTCGATAGATACCTCGATAGATAGCTCGATAGATAGCTATCTGTCCAGCAGCTATCCGCAGGTGTCCAGCAGCTATCCGCCAGGTGTCCACCAAGTGTCCAGATTTAGTACACACTTTTTCTTCACTTGTTTCTTGGTCTAATCTTCATGACTTTAATACTAGACTTGAACAACATGTTCTTTGAAGTATTAAGCACATCCTAGATCTACCCAAATACAAGTAAAGTGCGTTTTGTAAAAGGATTAGCCAACTACATAAAATAGCGACATATGTTCACAAACTTGAACTACATATGTTCACAAACTTGAACTACATATGTCCTAACAACATTCATGCATTTTTATAGATTCTTTGTGCCCCCTTGATTATCCTTGATCATCCTTATGTTTCTCAGGTAAAGCTTTATAGTTTCCTGTACCCTCTGTCAATCGTGACAAAAAGGGGGAGAAAATGGAGAATTTATGGTTTCTTTCTTTAAGATTCTACAAGTTAGGGGGAGAAATACACGCCCTTGTAAAGGAGAGTTGTGTTTCATTTTGTTAGGGGCAATGTTTACCTCCTTGTTCATGTACCTAGGTCTTATAACCATTTTTACATACAACATGGTATTTATTAAGTGGTATATATATGCTGATGTATGTTTTCTTCACCTATCTCTACATGTGTTGTTTCTTTTCTATCTTTATACATATATTTCTTTATTTTGTATGCAATCTATTATTTCTGCTTCACACAAAGATGCCTTGACGTGTTTTGTTTGAAGTGTTTTAGAAATACAGGTTGTCAAAGTCTTCCATGCCATGAACTCTCTTGTTGCAAAGTTTTTCAAGAGTTTGTGTTAGGGTAGATTTTATTATATTCAACAAGTAAGTATGAGTTAAGTAATTTATAACTTCTCTCATATGTTCATTTGTTTGTTCTGGTTGTGTCACGGATTGCCAAAGGGAGAGATTGTTAATGACATATTTTATGTAGTTAGCTAATCCTTTGGCAAAAAGCATTTTACTTGTATTTAGGTAGATCTAGAATGTGTTTAATACTTCAAAGAACATGTTGTTCAAGTCTAATATTAAAGCCATGAAGATTGGACCAAGAAACAAGTGAAGAAAATGTGTTTACTAAAGCTGGACAGATAGCTGGACACTTGCAGACACCTGCGATAGCTGCTCGATACCTCTATCTATCGAGGTTTAATGATAGCTTCTCGATTGATTGAGGTATCTATCGAGGTTACGCGAATTCAGATTTCCAGATCTAATTTTCGTCCTATGTTTATGTATTTGTATAAGGTTTTTTTTCTCATAACCCTAGACATATATAAAGCTTATTTTAGAGGCCGTCACATAAGAGAATACAAGGAAAACATATGAAAAAGGTGATCAAAGCCTTATTCTCTCTGAAAGAAGCTACTGCATCTTTGCGCCTTAGGGTTTTGTAACCAAGTGCTTCTTGATCTTCATTGTTGATGAAGTGAAGAACTTTGCAACTAACATTCTTCTTCCTCAAGTTGGTGAATGAGTCACGTACTGGGATTCGTACATCAAAGGGTGGCATTCATATATTGAAGAGTTCAGAAATTCTGAAGCAGTAGAAGGTTTCTACTGTAAGTTCATCTACGGGAATTGTAGAGACTAGGGACAAATGTTTTGTACTAGATCTGAAATTTCTCTTTACTATAGTGAATTGCTTTTCGGAAAGGTTTCCCCCCAGGTTTTTTACTGTGAAACTGGTTGGTTTCATTGGTTTTCTTGAGTCATCATATCTTGTCTTATTTACTTTTCCGTTGCACTTATATTTGACATGATATTGATGTTTGTCTGTTTTAACAAGTTTTATGCATAATAAATTTAATTAACAACTTGGGTTTAAAACTTGTTAATTCTATCAACCGGGATCTATATTTCCCAACACTAAGCCGAAGTAGATTTGCAATCTATCCAAGAGAGAGAGAAAGATAGAGAGAGAGAGAGGTCACAACATAGATATAGAATGAAAAGAAAGGATAAATATGCATGAAATATGCACGGACATGTGACGTGTAAAAAGAAATGCATCTTGGGGCAAACCCAATCCAAACCTATCAACACACAAACCACATTTAATCAAGCACACATCTAAAATGTATGAAGCATGGTTATAATGCAATGAGAATGCAATGCATGATCATATAAAATCAATTTCACAAAACCCAACCTAAAAATTTCAAGAAAAACTCAAAAATCCCAAAAATATTGAAAAACCCCAAAACCTAGGTCTAAATGCATGAAATGCATGTAAAAAAGAAATAAAGAACACTTACCAAAGGAAGGAGACTTTATCTAGACCGAAATGGAAGTGGGTTGAAGGATTTGAGTTAGGGAGAGGAAAAGGTGTATTCTATCGAGAGAGAGAGAGAGAGAGAGAGAGAGAGAGAGAGAGAGAGAGAGAGAGAGAGAGAGAGAGAGAGAGAGGAAAAAGGAAATCTGATTCGCGCCTCAGCTATATAAGGAAATCATAACTCGATGGATCGAAGTATTTGTTGAGATATGTTGAACACTAAATCTCGACAGAAGTAATCTATCGAGGTGCTGTCAAGGATCTATTGATGGCAAGAATACCTTGATGATCGAGAAGCTGTTGAGAATCTATCGGCCAGACAGAAGATTGCTTAATGGATAGACGAAGCTATCAAGAATCTATCGAGAAGAAACTCAAAACCTTGATGGATTGAGATTGCAATAAGATTTGTTGAGACAAGAAGAAAGAGGGGCTCGATAGAAGAGAATTTGTTGAGGATCTATCGAGAAGCTGTCGAGATTGAAGAAAAAGAGTTTTTCAAGGAGGGAAAAATACATAAAGATGAATGCAACAAGCAAGCAACTTAAACAGAGATCCAATCAACATATTAAGCTCTGAAAACATCTCTCAACATATATGCAAAGCATTCAGAGATCCAAAAACACAGACACACACACACACACACACACAACAAGTCTAACCAATTTTATATTTCAAAAACAAGTGAAGACAGTTTAGTGAACATATATTAACACATGTACTCCTTGTGATGGTCAAATCACATTGTACCTGCAAATGTATCAAAGGTAGCAAAGAAATTTTACGTGCTGTGTGTGAAAAACCATAGCAAGAGTGCATATGTGTCTCATATTATGACAATTTGAGATATGAGAAAATAAAATACACTCACACATAATCATAACTGCTTATTGGGGACTATTACCTTAGAGGTACATCCTATAACTTTCATACCTCCTAGAAACACACTTGCAACCATATTTAAAAGCATTTTGATTCTTTTTGCTTTTATTTTTCTTTGCATATTTTCTTTTTGAACATTTCATGCATGCACATATATAGAGAGAGAGGAAATATCCAATAATGTAAGCCAAAAATATCACAATTTTATTATGCCGAAGCACATAGATGTTATACATGATTGGCGGGCATTAGTGGTGAGATGGTTTTTTATGCCTTTCTCTTAGGATTTTTTAATCATTCCCGTCAAAAAAAGTGATATGAGTGTTAAGTATAGGAGATTACTTAATCGTACTCATAAAAAACACGAACCATAAAGCTCACTTGTATAGTTGTGCATTAAAATGCTTATCTAAGCTACAAGAGATACAAACTTTAGAAAACTTTGTTTCAATGGTCATCCAAGGTACACAAGTACCAATATATACAAACACACTGTTTTTTGTGTTTTTCTGATTTTTCAAAAAATTTTTTTTTATTTTTATGAAAAAAAATAAAGTAAAATTGAAAACAAACAAACAAAGCATAAAACTAGACTGACTCAAAATAGAAAAGCAAAACACATAAGTAATGCAACATCATATGGAGAGAGAGAGAGAGAGAGAGAGAGAGAGAGAGAGAGAGAGAGAGAGAGAGAAAAGTGACTAAATCCCTTTGAGCCTTTTTCCTTCCAAGCCTTAGTTTTGAAGGAAGAACCTTTCTTTTATGCGAACCTTTGGATTGGAGGTGAGGAAGAAGAATTGAAATCGTTTAAGTTTGAAAGGAACATGAGGGACTTGAAAAGATCTCCAAGAGGCGCCAGAGAGGATGGAAACTGATTCTGGTTTCTAGAAGAGAGCATACTATTGCTTTGTTGAGTGGCCAATCTCTTGTTGCAATTTGGACAAGTATGCCCTAAAACTGCACAGTGATGACAGAAATGTGGCTTCTTTTGTTGAGACTTTTTATTGTTATCCCTTTTAGTCCTAGGGTTTCTAGTCTCTTTCTTTTCAATTCTAAAGGGGTGCTCCTAAAATAGATTTGCCTTTGTCTAAGTTCTCACTAACTAATATAGTTTTAGATTTATTGTTCTCAGAATTAACATTATCAGTAGGTGAGACAAAAATAATTGTACTAGAAGAGGCAATATTAGGAGAAGAGAAATCATACCCTAAACCAGTTTTTTCAGAAGTAGCATTCTGGGAACTCAGCCTCTCATCGAGTTTTGCACTGGAAGTTTTCTCCAATTGAGCTCGAACTTGGAACAATTTTGCTTTAAGCTTTTTTGCCTTTTCAGCAAGGAAGTTATTCTCGAACCGCAAAGCTCCAACAGTTTGATTTACTTCATCAAGCTTTGTAGAGAGCTCCTCTCGGTCTAGTTCCACATCACTAAGCTTCTTGGTGGCCAACTTATATAGTTTCTCGTGCTTCTATGAAACCTTATGCAATTTTGCATAGGCTGTATGGATGTCGTCTTCATTGTCCATTTTCTCAACTTTTGAATCCACCAAATCCTCTTCTTCATCTACAGGTTCTTTACTACCCTCAGCAGGATCAACTTTAGCAGTGTAGGCATTCAAAATTCCCTTATCATCACTATCATCTGACTCAGTATCAGGTTCGGTGACACTCAAGGTAGCAGCAAGAGCCTTGCTATCCCAATCGACTTGAGATATGTTGGACATTCTTGTTTCATGTGTCCAAAATCTTGACATCCAAAGAATTTTGGTTTGAAGGGAATAGTGTACTGACTGCCATCCTTAGCATCCTTCTTCCCTCCGTCTTGACTTTTGAATTGAGAAGAATTGGATTGCTTGTGGTCCTTGTCGAAGTCTTTCACATTGACATTCTTTATGAACTTCTTGAATTGCCTTGTGATGTAGGACTTCATCTTGGAATCTTCATCATCTGAAAACTCATCGGTCTCATGACTCTTGGCCTTTTGTGCCATGCTCTTGCCTTTGCTTCCTTTCCTGAGTCTAGTCAAGCCCAATTCATAGGTTTGCAAGTTGCCAATCAAATCTATCAAAAGAATGGAGTCAATCTTCTTCGACTGTTCGATTGCCGTAATCTTAGCATTAAATCTCTTAGAGAGAGATCTGAGCACCTTTCTCACAACCTTGAGTTAACTATGTCCTTGAGTTTGGGTTAAATATATAGAATCCAAGAAAAAAAAATTAATGCCGAGCACCTCCTCAGGTTGTGCTTTAGATGCTAAGATTGTGCTTGAAATGACGCACATCTCTTCAGGTTCATCATCGCTAGATTGTGATCTCAAGGGTTAGAGCTTTCATTGCAAATCTCCACCTTATGATCTCTGTAGCCAAGTCCCTATATATGTTTCCTTCGTGATGTCAAACTTTAATGACAAAATTACAAATTCTATAGTAAATTATACTTTGCCAAGCTGATCTCTAAATAGGTCTAGGGAAAAATAGATATAAAGATTCAAAATACAAATTCTAAAGTAGATATTGAGTGATCCAAGTCCAACTTCCATTGTTCTAGATTGTTCCTTTTTTTTTTTTTTGGGGTTAAATTCGTTTTATTTTTCCTTCAAAAAAATCATTCCATTTTTTAATATTCTGAGGTAGTTTTTTTATTACGTGGATGTGGTTTTTAAAAATAACAATTAAAATATTTTATTATTATTTTGGTAGTCATGTAGATTTGAAATGTCCCAATTGTACAATCCATTAATTGTCAAGTAATCATTTTTGATTAATAGATTTACAGTAGAGACCAAATTGACTTTGAATTAAAAATAACAGAAACCTAAATTTTTTTTTTTTTGGATAAAAACAAAAACCTAGTTGAGAACTAGCAAAACATAAAAATCAAATAAGCTGCAACTCCAAAACGTAGGACTAAAATAATATTATCTCCTACTTTCTAACCATGTTATTCACTTATTCTTCTCAGTTTTTTATGGAAATTTGTTATTCTTGATTCTTCTCTCACTAATGTAGAAAGTGCAGCATCATTCTCTCTTTGTTAAACATAATCTGTTGTAGGGCTGTGCAGAATATCTATTTGACCCACTAGCCCGGCTGATCCGCAGCCAACCAACAAATTCTATACGGGTCATTAAGTTAGGTGGTTTGGGTTGGGTGAGTTAGATGCCCAAAATAGCGAATTGGGTTGGATAACGGACTGAAACATTGTCAACCTACTACAACCCGACCCACCCATTTAATTATATATATATATATATATATATATATATATATATATTAGTTCAAATTGATCAACCACTTCCTCTCCCTCCCTCTTTCATGTTGTTTTGTCATTTTCTTCCTCAACCTTTTTGAAACCTTTTTTTTTTTTTTACATTCAATCAAATGTGTACTCTCCTAGACAACCAGAAAGGCAGTTGCTTTTATGTCTTATATTGCTTAATGTTTGTATCTATATTTTTATTGATTATGTTGTTTGTCTTTTTGATTTGGGTCCCATATATTCTTGTAAATATTGAGACCATGCATACCATTTTGAAGTTTATTTGTTACATTGGTATGTTATTATTTTGAATCTTTGATGTGGCTTTGGGAATGTTAAGACTTTGAGTTTGCTATTTCAATTTTCCTCAGTTGTAAGGCAACAACCTACTGTTTTTTCTTTTTCTTTTTCCCTTTTTTTGTAGAGACAAAGTCTATTAGAGATGATACATCTCTTTTTTATTGACCCTATGTATGTGTTGGAATTGAGATTATCCAATAAAATCTACCTTTACTTTTTGTGTGCATTAGCTATATTTTGAGATTATCCAATAATAAATTGTAGATTATCATAACTTTTTTTAAAAAATAATATTGTTAATACCAACCCACACAACCTGCCTAACCTGGCGAGTTGAAACTGCCAAAATTTGTAACAAATTCTCCGAATTTCGACTTTGGTGGGTCAGTGGTGGATTGAAATTTTCCCAACCCGCTGGTGGCAGATTGGATAGAAATATTAACTTTTAACTGCCCAACCCAACCCACACACACCCCTAATCTGCTATACTATTTTAGTTTTTATTGTATCTATACTTATCGGAAACAATCGACAAGGATCATCATTCAATCTTTGTATGCGTCACTCAAAAAAAAAAAAAAAAACACTTTCTATGCTTTATTTTTAAGAAGAGAAGATATGTAGTTAGATTAAGCTTCATTTCAATAACCTTAGAATATTTTAGAATATCTTTTTGCCAGAACGTTATTTGATTCAAACAAAAAAGCTAACTAAGCTGCCACGCTTGCTTAGAGCATTCACAGATACCATATATCTACTTGATTTAATTTTTTTTATATATAAAACTTGTAGATTTCAATTACCCACGACTTATTCAATTTTACATGAAAGATAGCATCTCAACTAAACTTATTATATTTAAACTTTTGAAGGAAAAAAAAAAAAGAATTTAAATTTTCAGGCAAATAATAAACACATAATCTGAGTTATGACTTGAAGAATACTCTTTCTAGCTTTATTCTTTGTTTTTGTTGTGGAGCAATATGTTGTTGGGTAGATAACAGCTCAAGAAGACTCCAATTAAAAAGTTAATATAATACAAGGTCATTTTAATAGATATTCTTAGGACAATTGTTAATAAACTATTCTGAAAAAGTTTTTATAGCACTTTTATGAGAAATTAAAAAAGTTGCCAATGGATTTAGTTTTGTCATTTAATTTAAAATATTTTTTTTATAAAAAACAATGAAATATTTTTAATAAAAAACAATGAAAAATAGGAAATAACAACAGTCTGAAAAAAAAAATCCCTTTCTTCCTTTTTCATATTTTAATACAATGTATCAAACCATCGCTCAATAGTCTGAACAACGAGGAATAGTCTAAACTAATTCCAATTTTTAATTTTATTTTTGAGAATCTTCCTAATTCTACTCCCAACTTTATTATATCTACTAAAATTCTAGGCCTACTTGTACCGTCCATTTCATATATTTATACAATAAATCAATAATACAATGTTTGCACTTCTCTTTAATGATTCATGACAAAAACTTTCGTCAACAGAAATGTACCAAACAAAGCGTATGAATCCATACGAAATATATTCCTAATTATAAATAAATTGTCACAACTTTGATATAATCAACTATGAGTGATAAAAAGGAAGAAGTAAGTAGTAGAATATCTACAAAAAATAAAACACGTCTATTTTAAGGGGTAAGAAACAAAATATGTTTGCTTTTAAAAGATAACCTCAAATTTATGAAGAGTTCTTTAATTTAATCCACAAGATAATAAGTTTGAAATCCACTTGATGATAGGTTTGAAATCCACTTGAAGCTTTAAACTTGATAAATAAGAAAATATATTCTAGAAAAGATCCTAATCGATACCTATCATAATAGAACTCTAATTTGACTTAAAAGGCATTAAATGCACTTAAAAAGAAGAAAATAATTACCCTAAAACTAAAATTTAAAAAATTGTCATAAAAAAATTTACAATTAATAAAAGCCCAAAGGTAAATTCTGCCTTACAAAAAAAAAATTAGTGTGAAAATTATTATTCACTACTCCCCGATGATCACTTTTACAAATTGGGGCCAATGGAATGGTAATAAAAGAGCTATTCCATTTATCAGGATGTCACTTCCACTGAAGCCATCACCTCAGGAAGAGGCGAGTTTCGACACACCGGGCATGTAGCACGCAGGCGTAGCCAGGAGTCGACACATTTAAGATGAAAGATATGACTACAATCGGATAACAAGCGCAACACATCCGTGTCATCGTAATCAGCCAAGCATATTGAACAACAGGATGAGGTAGAGTTTCCCTGGTGGAGCTTGGCTTCGGCATAGAGGAGCTTTGGGTATTGGCGTAGAGTGGCTTCATCAATACCTGGATGAAAGTTATTGATGGAGTGTACGGGGACAGTTCCGGGTGACTGTTGGTGGTGATAGGCAGAAGTACGTTGCACGAGAAAGCAAATTGCAATCATGAAAAAGACAAAAAGGATGGTTCCTATGCAAAGGGTGAATCCGACAACGTATCCAGCTGAGAACATGTTGTTGTTATCTAAGGCATCATTAGATTATGAGAGAGAGAGAGAGAGAGAGAGAGAGAGAGGGTGAGAGAATGAGTTCGGGAAATCGATGAGGCTTCGACTTGTTAAGAAGAAAAGGAAAGGTAGGCATGATTGGGGAGAGCTAGCATCCGGTGAGATTCTTTCGTGGGCTACTATTATATATCATTACATCCAGTTTCTAGCTTGATGGTCAACCGTCATGCTACAATCCTCCAAAAAAAAAAAAAAAAGGAGAAATTTCTCTCCAATTACATTACTTATACTATTGAGGAATGATTTATACGGGTTTGACTTACATCTAGTACTTTTTTAACTAAATATACTCTTTTTTATTTAGTTAGTAGGTGATGTAACAATTTTTCATTAAAACAAAATAAGATTTTAGTTAAAAAAAAAAATACTGGAGGTATGCCAAATTCAGTTTGACCTAATAAGGATTGGGTCCATTGGGTTCTAGTTTGACCAAGTTGGGTTTTGGTTAGAAACATATTGAATAAAAGTTATTTGCCATACTTTTATTACTTTTACTTTGGATGATCTATATATATTTGGATTCAAATTACACTTGGTATATTTTTAAGTTATGTTATACCGCTCAAAATTTTTTATTGAATGCGTATTTTAACAAATATACTGTTAGATTAGATTATCTTCTTATACTCTACATACTTGCTAAATTTCTAGATGATTTGAGATCAACAACTATTTTATCAATCAAATTTTAAAATTTCAAGTTTTTGTAGTTAAAATTGTGTATAAAAAATGAGTTTCTAGATCGAATAACAAATAACTTTTCGATTGACATGAAACTTGGTGTACGTGTTAAGATTATGTAATATAATAGTAGGATTTTTTTAAATATTAATTTAATAAAAAGTTATTAGTTAGTATAACATTGCTTAAAGTTATTCTTCTTTATTTTTTATGGAACTCTATTATTCTTCTCTCATTGAAGCAAAACGTGCAACATCATTCTCTCTTTAAACATAATTTCATTTGGGATGTGATAACAAGCTGGTATAAGGAGATTTTTACTTATATTTTGTATCATTTGTGGGTTTTAAGTGGTTCTCGTAACAATGAGACTTAACTTTATATTTAGTTGGCTTATTTCTCACGTAGCCAATTACTACTTGTGGGTTCCACTTAGCTTGTTTTTGGTCAAAAAATCACGGCTAGGTACTATTTGTAAGTCTCACTTTATAGCTTTTTCTTATTTGTTCATTTATTGCAGGTTCCATTTTACTTACTTATATAAAAAAAAGGTATTTTCAACAAAAAAATATAAAAGAAATCTAATCTATTTTAATAATTTTAATTATTTTTATTTTTATTTTAGTTTTCCCTATAGTACTATTAGCAATGCAAAAAAACCAAAAAGTTTAATAAGTTATTCTCGAATATACACTAGTATGTTGTAATTAGTTTTTCTTGTATATTATACTTCCCAGAAATAGCCAACAAGGATCATCATTCAATTTTTGTTTGCGTAACTCAATAAAAAAATAAAATAAAAACCTTTCATGCGTTTTTTTAAAGACGAGAAGAGATATAATGTTAAAATAAGCTTTATTTAAACAACCTAGGAATATTTTATAATATTTTTGCCAGAATGGACCACCTTACTATTACTAGGCCTACTTGAAGTTCATGAGATTTTCGCGACTCTAACTGCCGCTAGCAGTTTTGAAGTTGATGTGTTGTTGTATGTTTGTGTGTTATCAAAAAAAACTTGTGTGTGGGCTTTGTCCCACATCGCCTAGTTTGCTTGGCGTGCGTGGGTATATCAATAGCTCCGCGGTTCTAACTGTCGTTTGCAGTTTAAGAGTTGGCGTGCTGTTGTATGTTTGTGTATTATAAAAAAAAAAAAAGTTTATGAGATCGAATATATTTTGCTAGAATATATTGTCCGACTTCGGACCTCGTTTTGATGCTCAAAATTTCAAATTTTAAATTAAAAAAATACCAAAAATATTATTTTTCTAGTTGGAATAATGGGATTTGTTCAATACAATTATCAATATATCTCAATTTGTTAACCTGCGGGTTAGCAAATTTCATGATTTAATCATCAAAATGACCCAATTGTCCTTGGTTGGTTGACAGTCAAATTAGGTCAAATTCCATCAAATTATCCCAATTACAGAATTTCATGTTTAAATTTATATTTCTAAACCATTTTCACAAGTCTGACAAAGTTTCACTACGCTCTACTCTAGATTAATCTGGATTTGACCAAAGTACGACCACCCGATTGGGATAAATTTAAGTTCACATTAGGGATATTTGACTTCTCTTTAAAATAACTATTCAAGGGCTCAAATCAAATTTGAAACGAACAAGATATCATAAAAAAGCTGAAAAAGTACAAAACATTTTGTCATTTTCATTTTATGTCAATATGCTTGATAAAATCAAATTTTCATTTAGTTTTAATCAAACGATTCCCCGTTGGCTCAAATGAGGAGTCGATGGAAAGGTCTCAACATGAATTTTAATTTACCATACTCGGATTACAAAAATTCTACTTCTAACAAACTGAATTACAAAAACAAAGAAGTAGAAACCTTTTAATAAAAACTACTTTCCTAGGCATTTTACTTATCCAATATCAAAAGTTGGGCCAAAGAGTGGACAGTTTTAGAAAATATATCAAGGTATTTCTGATAATATCTCATGTGAGCCAAACGGAGTTCGGGAGAGTCGGGAAATAATGTCGCAAAAATAGGATAAATTGTGTGAAAACCATAAAAAGTAGTGCTTGGTGCCCTATTTGCGCATGAATTTCTTACAACTCGAGAAGGATGGAACTAAAATATTGGCAAGCTTTCTTAGTAATGATGACAATCTACGTCCTGGAAAAAAAGTGCATTACAAGAGCTTATATGTTCATGTCCATGTGCTTAAGTGTTTAAAGGACTGTTTGGCAAGTATGATATAACACATTTTCACACATTTTAAACAACATTACACACATTTTTATACATTTTTTCACCCACATGTATAATAGAAACACTCAAACAATATAGCTTAAACTACTCTCCTAAACACCCCTAAATCATTGTCCCATTATTCTATATCTCTTATGCTTGGATTAAACATCTTGATGGGAATATTACTTTGTCTGAATGAATGCAACTAAAGCCATGGGATTGATGTTCTTACTTATATTATTATTTCCTTATGCTTGAATGTTTAATTTATTGATGGAAGGTTAATTTGTTTAAATTAATCAATAGATTACATGCTTGTTTTGTTGATATATATATATATATATCAAGGTCTTTCCAATAACATCGCATATTGATGATATCTAAGGCTAAGGCTAAGGCTAAGATTTCACCTCTAATTAAAAGATATTAAGTATGTTTGTAACCTAAAGCTACAATTAATTTTGTAGCCAAACTTTATCCTTTCTTTTTCCTCCTAAAATTTTGTTTTCCAGAAGACAAAATAGCAGCCACATATTGAAAAAGTAGCTTCCCTTACTGTCAATGTGTCACCCCCTCACCCTTTTATTTCTAGTCATTATTTAGTCAAGTGTTTTAGTATTTTTAATGTTTCTCTTTCTAACTTATCAGACAGCCACTGAGTGACCCATGTGATGTACAAAAATAATGCTTTTTTTTTTTTTTACTTTTCCTCTTTTATTTACATCACATTGGCTAGGTGAATGCTGTTACAATTTTAGGGTGATGTGAACAATGAAGACTAAAGAGATCTAAATTTTTTTTCTTTTCATTTTTATTGTTAAATGGTGATTTTGAATATAAAATTGCTTATTTATTTAGCTGTTGATAGCGGTTAAAATACAATCATACATACATATATATATATATATATATATATATATATATATAATATTTTGATACTCTAATAAATGGTTTAGATTGTTTGATAAAACAAGTTTTAAATTTTCTTTTGCCAATAAATGAAAATTACTTCAGTTGACTTATTAAATTATATAAAAAGAGGCTCCATTTGAACATTGTCGCCTTAGGACACAAAATATCTTGAGGAGGCCTTGTGTATATTTCGAGCTCTTCTTTTGAACTAGTATGTTTGGTACCAAACCATCTTCCACCCCTAATGCCTCATATTCTAAGCTCTCCCAATTTGAAGTTACTCCTCTACTTGATGACACCTAGCATCAGAAAATTATTAGCCCTCTTAGTCTGTCTGATATTGTCTTCTCTGTCAATTCATGAACTCGTCTACCTTTGATCATTGGACACTTGCTAAATAGGTGTTGCACAACTTAGAAGGGGTCATTGATCATGGTTTGTCTTTCCTCAAAAGCTCACTTCAACTCTATACCTTTTTTTACTGTGATTGGGAAAATGATGGACCATTGGTCTTGGGATCTTTCTTGGCCACATATCTTTTTCTTGGACTGCTAAGAAGCAACCTATCATGACCGTTTCAGTACAGTTGCAGAGTATTGTGTCATGAATGTTACCAATGCTAACTAATATAGGATACGAATACACCTTAGGGATCTCCATGAACAAAATGTTGGCACCTTGTGTTAGGACATATGTGGTTCACTTGTTAGGACATATGTGGTTCACTTGTTAGGAACATATGTCATTATTTTATGTAATTGGCTAATCTTTCGATAAAATGCACTTTACTTATATTTGGGTAGCTCTAGGATGTTTTTAATACTTCAAAAAACAAGGTTTCAAGATCAAGGGTTAAAACCATGCAAGTTTATCCAAGAAACAAGCTGAAGAAGTGCCTATCATTAAAGCTTGACAGCTAGCTCGACAGCTAGCATCTGTCAAGCTTAAGAAGCTATTCTAGCCCCGTGGCTCAACAGCTGCTCGACAACTTCTTGACAGATGCTATCTGTCGAAGTTTAAGAAAAATAGAATTTCTGATCTATATTCTTCAAATTTGTGAATATGTCTTTGGGACTTCTTTTCTCATAAACCTAGACATATAAAATGATTAATTTAAGGGGCGTATCTGGTTACACAGCTGAGAGCACAATTGCACAAGAGCATAATTCCACAAGTGTAACTGAAAACCTAGTTTGTCCTAGTTCTTGAAGAAGTTGCTGTGTTTGTACATTGTAGGATTTTGTAACCAAGCAACTTCACAATCTTCATTTGTTGAAGAAAAGAAGAACTTTGCAGCCAACATCTTTCTCAAGTTGGTGATTGAAGTTACGTACTGGGATCCGTGCAATTGGTTAGTCACGTACTGAGAGCCGTGCAATATAAGAAGAGATTGTTACTACAAAACAAGTCCAATTGGGTATTTACGTAAGGGTTCAATTGTAGGTTGGTATAAGGTACTAGGATTTCTTTACTTGTAACTGTTTGTTTTGATAATAATGGATTCTCGAGAGTGGTGACCTTAAAATCACCCGGTGGGATTTTTGCCTTGGAGGTTTTCCCCATTCGTAAACAAATTACCGTGTCAAATTTATTTTTCATTGCATTTAGTTTATTGGTGATTTGTTTGTGCTACCACGTGTTTGCATGTTAATTTGATTAATTAATAAACTTGGATACTTAGTTAAATCAATTTATCACAAGGGGTTAATATGTTGTTGGCCTATCAAGACATATCAGAGGAGGCATACTCTGATTAGGGTTTAATCCTTATTGTGAGATCCATTGACCCCTATTTGTCATGGATAGAGGACAATCTCTTATTGTACCTCCTTTATTTGATGGAATTAACTATGCATAATGGAAAGTACGCATGAGAGCTTTCTTGCAGTCCTTAGATGAAAAAGTGTGGCAAGCTCTGGAGATAGGTTGGATCAAGCCGAAGGAAGCGCTGGCCGATTGGGATGATGCAAAGATCAAGGTGGCTAACTTCAATAGCAGAGCATTGAATGCCCTATTCAGTGCGGTTACAAATGAGGAGTTCAAGAAGATTTCTTCTACTAAAACAGCAAAGGAGGCGAGACCATTCTCTAGACAACCTATGAAGGAACCAAGGCTGTCAAAGATTCGAAGCTTTAGAGGCTCACTACTAGTTTCAAAGAAATTAAGATGGAAGAAGATGAGTCGTTTGATGAGTTCTATGCCAGACTCAAGGACATAGTAAACTCAGCTTCAATCTTGGAGAAACCATTCCTGAACCCAAGATTATGAGAAAAGTGCTTAGATCTCTGCCAAAAAGATTCCATGCCAAGGTCACTACGATTGAGGAATCAAAGGATATTGATAAAATTTGTTTGACAGAGCTGGTTGGAAATCTACAAACCTATGAGTTGGGTTTATTGAGAATCGAGAAGTCTAGCAAGAGCAAGAGCATGGCATTAAAGGCCAAAATCAGTGAGATGGAAGAGTCATCCGACGATGAAGATTATAAGATGAAGTCCTACATCACCAGGCAATTCAAGAAGTTCATGAATAATGTCAATGGGAATGGCTTTGACAAGGATCGTAGGCAATCCAATTCTTCTCTATTCAAGGGCTAAGACAAAGAGAAGAAGGATGCTAGGGATGACAGTCAGTACACTCTTCCTACAGGACCTAAGTGCTCTGGGCGCCAAGACTTCAGACACATGAAACAGGAGTACACTACATATCTTAAAACTATTGGGAAAAGCAAAGCACTTGCTGCTACATTAAGCGACACCGAGCCTGAAGATGATTCCGACAATAAGGATGACAGAATCTTGAATGCCTTCATTGCCACAGTCAATCCTACTAAAGGGATTGTTGAAGATGTGGATGAAGAAGAGGAATTGGTGGAGTCCAAGTTTGAGAAGATGGATGAACAAGATGACATCCACACAGCCTATACAAAGTTGTACAAGATTTCAGAAAAGCATGAGAAGTTGTATAGGTTAACCACCAAGAAGCTCAGTGATGTGGAGCTTGAGTGTGAAGAGCTTTCCACAAATATTGATGAAGCCCATCAAACTATTGGAGCACTGAGGTTTGAGAATAAATTCTTAGCTGAGAAAATCAAGAAGCTTAAGGCAGAACAGTTCCAAGTTAGACCTCAGCTGGAAAGGACCTCAAGTGCCAAGCTCGATGAGATGCTCAATCTTTAGAAATCTACTTTTGATCGAACTGGTTTAGGGTATGATCTCTTTTCTTCTAATATTGCTTCTTTTAGTACTACTGTTTTTGTTCCTTCTAGTAATAATGTTGAAATTGAGAACACTAATGTAAAAATTGAATTAGCTAGTGAGAATATAGACAAAGGTAAATCTATCTTAGGGGCGCCTCTTAAGCTGGATAATAAAGAAGTTAAAAGCCTTAGGGCTAAGAAGGCTAACTCTCAAAAGCCTAAACAGAAGAAGCATCATCTCTGTCATAACTATGGAGCAGCTGGTCATACTCGACCAAATTGCTATAAGTGGTTAGCCACTCAAAATAGCAACAACATGATGGCGTCAAGAAACCAGAATCAGTTTCCATCCTTTTTTGCTCCTCTTGGAGATCTTCTCAAAGCATTTATGTTTCTTTCAAACTTGAACGGTCTCAATTCTTCCCCCTTACTGCCGATTTTCCGAAAAGGAAATGTTCTTCCAAGGTGTGGAAGAAAAGGGTTTCAAGTAATTTAGTCACTTTCTCTTTCTTTCTCCCTTTCTTATTTTTGGTTTTGCATTACTTGTGTGTTTTGCTTTACTGTGTTAGGTCAGTCTAGTTTTATGCATTACATTGTTTCTTTTACATGTTTTATTTGTTAGTTTTTAGTTTTATTTATTTTTTTTTTGATATAAAATTAAAAAAAATTGAAAAATTCAGAAAATACAAAAACAATGTGTGTATGTGTATATTGGTTTTTGTGAACCTTAAAATGGACATTGAAACAAAGTTCTCTAAATTTTGTATCTCTTGTGGCTTAGATGAGCATCTCTATGCACAACTATGTACAACTAAGCAAGTGAGCTTTGTGGCTCTTTGTTTGTGATGAGTAAGGTTAAGTTATCTCTTGTACTTAACACTTGTATCACTCTTTTTTACGAGAAGGACTAGAAAATCCTAAGAGAAAGGCATAAATAACAATTTCACCACTGTTACCCGCCAATCATGACATGACATCTGTATGCTTCAGCATAGTAAAAGTGCAATGTTAATGACATCTGTATGCTTCGACATAGTAAAAGTGCAATGTTAATGACATCTGTATGCTTTAGTATAGCAAAAGTGCAATATCAAAAAGCTTAATACAATTAGGTATTTCTTTTCTCTCTTTTACATACCCATGTATGGTATGCTTAATAAAAGAAAATATATGCAAAGAAAATAAAAGAAACAAGAACAAAATGCTTTAAAACATGATTGCAAGTGTGTATTCTACGAGATGTGGGTGTTATAGGATGTACCTCAAAGTTGATAGTCCCCATCAAATAGTTATAATTGTGTGTGAGTTAAAGTGATTTTCTCATATCTCAAATCGCCATAAAATAGAAGACACTTATGTAATCTTGCAATGTTTTCACACACAACACGCAATATTCTTTACGACTCTTAATACATGTATCGGTATAATGTGATTTGGCCATCACAAGGTTTACATGTGTCAATGTATGCTCACTAAATTGTCTTGACTTGTTTTTGAAATATAAAATCGGTTAGACTAGTTTTGTATGTGTGTGTGTGTGTGTGTGTTTTTTTTTTTTGGGATCAATGTGCTTAAAATTGTTGTTGAGAGATGATTTTGAGAACTTAAAATGTTGGTTGCATCCTTGATTGAGTTGCATGCTTGATTGCATTCATATCTATGTTTTTCTCTTCTTGAAAAACTGTTTTTGAGCAATCTCGACAGCTCCTCGATACCTGGCTATCTGTTGAGCTCTTAAGTTGTTCTTATCGCAATCTTGACACCTCTCGATAGCTAGATGGATTGATCGAGATTTCTTCTGGATCCTCGATAGCTTCTCGACAGCTAGGTGGATCGATTGAGATTTCTTCTAGCCTTTCAATAGCTTCTCGATAGTTGGTGGATCGATCAAGCTTCTTTTAGTCATGTTTGATGAATTTTTTCTCGACACCTTCTCGACAGTTGCATCTGTCAAAGCCTGTTTGCTCGACACCTCCCTTGACGCCTGTCTCGACACCTCTATCTGTCGAGCTTTACTAACCTTCTATATAAAGGTTTAGCGTGATCCGTCTCTCACTTTTCTCGATCTCTCTCTTGATAGATCTGTCCTTTCACCTCCCAAATCACTCTCTCTCACCCCAAACCTCTTTCCCAAGCATCTTTCAAGCTTTCTCAAGTTTTTTCCTCACTTGGTAAGTTTCTAATCTTTCATTTACATGCATTTCATGTTTTGAAACCCTAAGATTTTGGGTTTTTGGAAAATTTTTGGGTTTTTTGAAATTGAGGAGTCATTGTTGAGATTTTGGGATGGGTTTTTGCTTAAATGAGCTTAAAATCTCATACATTGCATCACATAAGCATTATAATAGTATTATCATGCATTTAGATGTGTGCAATTTGATTGTGTGCTGATAGGATTGGATTGGGCTGAGCCCATGATGCTTTTTATATTGCAGGTCACATGTTCATGCATTTCCCATGCATACGTACTCTCTTTTCAATATACTTGTTATATTTGAAATGTGTTGGGACTTCTCTGATTGTCTCCCTCTCTCTCTCCCTCTTTTTTCAGTTTACATTAGTCGTGTCTATGGCATCTAAGTGTAAGTCTATTCCATCCCAGAATCCTCTACATTCCGGGGCATCTACTTCTTATGATCCTACTTCTTCTCATGTCCGGTTCAGTGATAATAAAGCCCACAAGGACTTTTTGGAGAACTTTTTCAGACGAGGCATTCATTTGGAACGCCAAGTCATTTTTTTAGACTTTTCTAACATTGACCTACCCGATTTCATTCACAGTCGAGATTGGGAGTCATTGTGTGACGTCTCGGTCACATGTCCATCTGGGCTGATCTAGGAGTTTTACTCCAACATGCATAGATTTGATCGTTCAATGCCTCATTTTATCACTCACGTTCGAGGTACGCGCATTGTTGTCACACTGGAGTTGGTATCTGATGTGCTCCATGTCCTAAGGGTAGACTTTCCTGACTATCCCAGTTGTGAGTGTCTAAGGACCGTGTCCAAGGATGAGCTTAAATCTACATTTTGTGAGCGTCCCTCCGAGTGGGATGATCGCCAGTTCACTTACTATTCGAGCTTTACAAAAGGCCCTCGGTTTTTTAACATGGTTATGACCTTTGTACTCCATCCTCTCTCTCATTATAACTTTATCACCGAGCTTCGTGCTCAATTTCTGTTGTCCCTTCTTGAGCATTTCACTATAGATTTCTCTTCTCATTTTATTCTTTCTATTATAGATGGTCATCAGGATTTGGCATCCTGTGATAAGCTCATCTTTCCATCTGCTATCACAAGGATCTTACGCCACTTTTCTGTTCCCTTTCTAGCGTCCGACCCTTTTACCTTCATGTGTGCCATAGACACCACTACTGTTAACCGTAGTGAGGCATAGTTTAGGTTGCGATAGACTGGATCAGCAGCTCCTCCCACCCTTTCGACTCCATCCAGATCTGCTCCATCCACATCTGCTCCCTCCTCTTCTATGGGCGATGTGACTCTTGGAGATATCATGGCGTAGTTTCAGTGTATGGATGCTCGCCTTGATACACTCTTTACTAAGCTGTATCAGGTGAACGTTCATGTCGGTAGTATTGTACTGCGGCAGGCGGTCATAGGTGGCTTTGCTACTAAGGCTTCTCCTCCACCTCCTCTAGTGGGTTTTGATTCTAAGGCTGAGGATGATAATGATGGTGATGGTGATGGTGATGATGATGATGGAGATGCTAGCTCTACCGATGAGATGTCTACTTGACACTCTTACCCTTTGTCACTTGTGATAAAAAGGGGGAGTAGTTTTGGATATGAGAGTAGTCATACTTAGGGGAAGAGTTAGTGTAGGATTTTTTTCGTTAGGGGAGTGTTGATATCTTGAGGGATGTAGTGAGGATTACTTGTATCCTTTTCTTTTCTTTCTTTTAGAGATACATTGTCCTTGTACCTTAGGTCTTGTGACCATTATTGACATACATTGTACTTATTCTCTTTATATGTTGATGTATATTTCTTTCACCTACCCTTACATGTGTTGTTTCTTTTCTCTCTTTATACACATGCTTCTTATTATTTGTATGTCATCTATTATTTCTGCTTCACACAAAGATGCCTTGATGTGTTTTGTTTAAAATATTTCAGAAGTATAGGTTGTCAAAGTTTACTTGTCATGAACTCTCTTCTTGCAAATTTTTCAAGAGTTTATGTTAGGATAGATTTTATTGTATTCAATAAGTGAGTATAAGTTGAGTGATTTATGACTTCTCTCATATGTTTATTTGTTTGTTGTGATTTTGTTACAGATTGCCAAAAGAGGAGATTGTTAGGACATATGTGGTTTACTTGTTAGGAACATATGTCATTATTTTATGTAATTGACTAATCCTTTGACAAAACGTTCTTTACTTGTATTTGGGTAGATCTAGGATGTTTTTAATACTTTAAGAATCAAAGTTTCAAGATAAAGTGTTAAAACCATGAAAGTCTGTCCAAGAAACAAGCTACAGAAGTGCCTGTCATTAAAGCTCGACAACTAGCATCTATCAAACTTAAGAAGCTATTCCAGCCCCGTGGCTCGACAGCTTCTTGATAGATGCTATCTGTCGAGGTTTAAGAAAAACAGAATTTTTGATTTGTTTTCTTCCAATCCGTGAATATGTCTTTGGTCCTTCTTTTCTCATAACTCTAGACATATAAAATGATTATTTTAAGGGTTGTATCTGGTTACACAGCTGAAAGCACAATTGCATAAGAGTAGAATTCCACAAGTGTGACCGGAAACCTAGTTTGCCCTAGTGCTCGAAGAAGCTGCTGTGTTTGTACACCGTAGGGTTTTGTGACCAAGCAACTTCACAATCTTCATCTGTTGAAGAGAAGAAGAACTTTGTAGCCAACATTTTTCTCAAGTTGGTGATTGAAGTCGCGTACTGAGATTTGTGTAATTGGTTAGCCACGAACTGGGAGCCCTGCAATACAAGGAGAGATTGTCACTATAGAACAAGTCCAATTGGGTATTGGGGTAAGGGTTCAACTATAGGTTGGTATAAAGTACTAGGATTCCTTTACTTATAACTGTTTGTTTTGATAATAATGGATTCTCGGAAGTGGTGACCTTAAAATCATTTGATGGGGTTTTTGCCTTGGAGGTTTTCTCTATTCGTAAACAAATCACCGTATCAAATATAATTTCCACTGCATTTAGTTTATTGGTGATTTTTTTGTGCTACCACGTGTTTTCATGTTAATTTGATTAATTAATAAACTTGGCTAATTGATCAAATCAATTTATCACAATGGGTCAATACATTGTTGGCCTATTACCTTGGCCCTCACTTTAAATCCTCCTTTTTCATGCTTGAATGAAACACGTAAAGGTGGGCTAGCTACCACTTCATTCCCAAAAAAGCTGCTAATAAGGATACGGTAATTCATTTTAGGGTAAATTGCAAAATACACCCCTAATGTTTAGTGTTGTTTGGATTTTACACTCTGAAGTTTGAAAAATTGGATTTTACATCTTAAAGTTTACTTTCGATAGCAAAATCAGACCCTCCATTAGTGGTTTGCTGATGTGTTTGTTAAGTGCCACATCATATTGTGACATTTGCTAGTTGGAACAATTAAATAGTGACATGTGTTATTAACTATTTAATGTCTTTAACTAAAATTGATATAAATCTATAACTTTTTTATAGCATTTCTGATTTTCAGGTTATTCGAAATTTCCCCAAGAAAATCAAAAAGCTCTTTCCAAAGAAATACTGAAAAATGACAACACAGTGCAAAAATCCAAATGAATCCAGCCATAAACAAACAGAAAAAAAAAAAAAAAAAAATCCCAGCATTTTCTAAGTGACCAAACAGAAAATTTTCCCAAGAAACCTAACAAAATAATTAATGAGCAAAACCAACAACCAAAATAATTAAAATACAATATTTTGGGCATTCAAAATTTTCTCAAGAAATCAAGATTTTTTTATCCAAACAACACTAAAAAATTACAAATCAAATTAAAAACCCATTCTAAAACACACAAACAATTTCAACAGGGCACATATCAAAGCCCACGAATCTACAAGGAGGGAAAAACACAAAAAGATGAATGCAACAAGCAAGCAACTCAACCAGAGCTCCAATTAACATATTAAGCTCTCAAAACATCTCTTAACATATATGCAAAGCATTTAGAGATCCAAACACACACACACACTACACAAGTCTAACCAATTTTATATTTCAAAAACAAATTAAGACAGTTTAGTGAGCATATATTAACACATGCATTCCTTGTGATGGCCAAATCACATTGTACCTGCACATGTTTCAAAGGTGGCAAAGAAATTTTGCGCGTTGTGTGTAAAAAACCATAACAAGAGTGCATGTGTCTCATATTATGACAATTTGAGATATGAGAAAATCAAATACACTCATACATAATCATAACTGCTTGATGGGGACTATCACCTTCGAGGTACATCCTATAACTTTCACATCTCCTAGAAACACGCTTGCAACCATATTTGAGAGCATTTTGATTCTTTTTGCTTTATTTTTCTTTGCATATTTTCTTTTTGAACATATCATGCATGGATATATATATAGAGAGAGAAGAAATACCCAATTATGTAAGGCAAAAATATTACAAATTTGCTATGCCAAAGCACACAAATATTATACATAATTGGCGGGTTTTAGTGGTGAGATGGTTATTTATGCTTTTCTCTTAGGATTTTTTAGTCCTTTTCGTCAAAAAGAGTGATATGAATGTTAAGTATAGGAGATTACTTAATCGTACTCATCAAAAACATAAGCCACAAAGCTCACTTGCTTTATTGTGCATTAAAGTGCTCATCTAAGCTACAAGAGATACAAAGTTTAGAAAACTTTGTTTCGTTGGCCATCCAAGGTACACAAGTACTAATATACACAAATACACACTATTTTTGTATTTTTCTGATTTTTCAATTTTTTTTATGAAAAACAAAATAAATCAAAATTGAAAACAAACAATCAAAAACATGTTAAACAAACAAAGCATAAAACTAGATTGACTCAAAATAGGAAAGCAAAACACATAAGTAATGCAACATCATATAGGGAGAGAGAGGGACGAAAAAAAAGTGACTAAATCACTTTAAGCCTTTTTTCCTTCAAAACCTTAGTTTTAGAGGAAGATACTTTCTTTTGTGTAAGCCTTTGAACCGGAGGCAAGGAGGAAGAATTGAATCCGTTCAAGTTTGAAAGGATCATGAGGGCCTTGAGAAGATCTCCAAGAGGCGCTAGAGACGATGGAAACTGATTCTAGTTTTCAGACGATAGCATACTATTGCTTTGTTAAGTGGCTAACCACTTGTGGCAATTTGGATGAGTATGCCCTGAAGCTCCACAATGATGACAAAAATGTGGCTTCTTTTGTTGAGACTTTTTGTTGTTATCCGTTTTAGTGCTAGGGTTCCTAGTTCCTTTCTTTTCAATCCTAAAGGGGCGCTCCGAAAATAGATTTACCTTTGTCTAAGTTCTCACTAACTAATACAGTTTTAGATTCATTGTTCTTAGAATTAACATTATCAGCAGGTGAGACAAAAATAGTTGTACTAGAAGAGGCAATATTAGGGGAAGAGAAATTATATGCCAATTTTGTCAGAAGTAGCTTTATGGGAACTCATCATCTCATCGGGCTTTGTATAGGAAGTTCTATCCAATTGAGCTCGAACGTGGAACAATTTTTCTTCAAGCTTCTTTGTCCTTTTAGCGAGGAAGTTGTTCTCAAACCACAAAACTCTAATGGTTTGATTTGCTTCATCAACCTTTGTAGAGAGCTCCTTTCGGTCTAGTTCCACATCACTGAGCTTCTTGGTGGCTAACCTATGCAGTTTCTCGTGCTTCTATGAAACCTTGTATAATTTTACATAAGTTGTATGGATGTCATCTTTATCGTCCATTTTCTAAAATTTTGAATCCACCAAATCCTCTCTTCATCTACAGTTCCTGTTCTCCCCTCAATAGGATCAACTATAGCAGTGAAGGCATTCAAAATTCCCTCATCATCACTGTCATCTGACTCAGTATCAAGTTCGGTGTCACTCAAGGTAGTAGCAAGAGCCTTGTTTTTCCCAATCGACTTGAGATATGTTGGAAATTTTTTTTTCATGTGTCCAAAACCATGACATTCGAAGCATTTTGGTCCGGAGGGAATAGTGTATTGACCGCCATTCTTAACATCCTTCTTCATTCTATCTCAACTTTTGAATTGAGGAAAATTGATTTACTTGCGGTCCTTATCGAAGCCTTTCACATTGTCATTGTTTGTGAACTTCTTGAATCGCCTTGTGACGTAGGACTTCATTTTGGAATCTTCATCATCTAAAGACTCATCAGTCTCATGACTCTTGGCCTTTAGTGCCATGCTCTTGCCTTTGCTTCCTTTCCCTAGTCTACCCAATTCATAGGTTTACAAGTTGCCAACCAGCTATGTCAAAGGAATGGAGTCAATGTTGATAGGCCACAAATGCGTTGACCCTTTGTGATGAATTAAGTTGATTAATTAGCCAAGTTTTTAATTAATCAAGTTAACATGCAAATTGTGTGGTAGCACAAAAAAATCACCAATAAACTAAAGCATGCAGCGAAAAATAAAATGACACGGTGATTTGTTTACGAATGGGAAAAACCTACACGACAAAAACTCCACCGGGTGATTTAAGGTCACCACTACTGAAACTTCACTATTATCACAACAAGCGGTTACAAGTAAAGGAATCCAAGTACCTTACCAACCTACAGTTGAACCCTTACCCCAATACCCAATTGGACTTGTTCTGTAGTGACAGTTTCTCCTTTTGATGCACAGTTCCCAGTACGTGACTAACCAATTTGCGCGGATCCCAGTACGCGACTTCAATCACCAACTAGAGAAAGAATTGTTGGCTGCAAAGTTCTTCAATTCATCCACACGATGAAGATCAAGAAGATGCTTGGTTACAAAACCCTACGATGCACATTACACAGCAACTTCTTCACAAGAGATGAACTAGGGCATGAACTTTGTCTCAGGTCACAAATTGCTTGAACAAGGATTTCTCAATGCTTGTGCAACTTGCATATCTTGATGGCCCTTAAAATAATCCTTTTATATGTCTAGGGTTAGAAGAAAAGAAGTTCTAAAGACACATGTACAGATTGGAATCAAAACAGAACTTAGAATCTGTTTTTCTTAATCTCGACAGCTAGAGGTGTCGAGGTGCTGTCAAGCAGCTGTCGAGCCTCGGGGTTGAACAGCTTCTTAAAGGTTGATAGATGCATATGTTGAGACAAGTGTCGAGCTTTAATAAACTTACACTTTTCAGCTTGTTTCTTGGACAGACTTGATGACTTTAACACTTGATCTTGAAACACAGTTTCTTGAAGCATTAAACACATCCTAAATTTACCCAATTACAAGTAAAGTTCGTTTTGTCAAAAGATAATCCAATTACATAAAATAATGACATATGTTCAAAACACCTTGAAACACATATGTCCTAACAATCTCCCCTTTTGGCAATCCGTGACAAAACCACAACAAACAAATGAACTTATGAGAGAAGTCAAAAATCATTCAACTCATATTCACTTGTTAATTATAATAAAATCTATCCTAACACAAACTCTTGAAAAACTTTGTAAGAAGAGAGTTTATGACAAGTAAACTTTGACAACCTGTATTTTTAAAACACTTTTAAACAAAACACATCAAGGCATCATTATGTGAAGCAGAAATAATAGATTGCATACAGATATAAGAAGCATGTGTATAAAGATAGAAAAGAAACAACACATGTATAGGTAGGTGAAAGAAACATACATCAATATATATATATATATATATATAGATCAAGGATAAACACAATGTCTGTAAATAATGGTCACAAGACCTAAGGTACAAGAACAATGTATCCCCAAAAAGAAGAAAAGAAAAGATACATGTAATTCTCACTACATCCCTCATAACAACACTCCCCCTATATAAAATGTCGTATACAAGCTCTCCCTCTAAGAATGACTACTCTCATAACCCAAAACTACTCCCCCTTTTTGTCACGAGTGACAAAGAGTAGAGTGTCAAGTAGACATCTCATCAGTAGAGCTAGCATCTCCATCATCATCATCTGATGCACCATCGTCATCACCATCATCATCCTCAGACTCAAAGGCTACAAGAGGTGGTGGAGGACAAGCCTCATAAGCAAAACTGCCCATGGTCGCTTGTCGCTGAGCAATGCGTCCAACACAAATGTTCACCTAATACAACTCTGTAGAGAGTGTATCGAGGTGAGCATCCATGCGCTGAAGCTGCGTCATGATATCTCCTAGTGACACATCGATCGAGGAAGAAGAGGGAGTAGATGTGACTCGAGCATATTGAGATGGAGCTGGACGGGAGGAATGAGCTATTGAATCCGTCTGTCTCAACCTAAATTACGCCTCACTATGTTTTACAGTAGCGGCGTCTATGGCAGCTATGACATGAAAGGGGTCGGACAAAGGAAAGGGGATGGAGAAATGGCGTAGAATCCTCGTGATAGCAGAAGGAAAGATGAGCTTATCAAGGGCAGCCGTATCCCTATAGACATCTATGATAGAGAAGATGAAGTGTGAAGGGAAGTCTATAGTGAGGTGCTCTAAGAGAGACAACAAAAATCAAGCACGAGGCTCTGTGATGGAGTTATAGTGAGAGAGAGGGTGCAAAACAAATTTCATCACCATGTTCAAGAAACGAGGACCTTTAGCAAAAGGCCTACATGGTGTGAACTGACGCTCACCCTAATCAGAGGGGCGCTCACAGAAGGCAGACATCATCTCGTCTTTGGACACAGTCTATAGACGCTCACAATCGGGGTAGTTAAGATGAGCAACCCTCAGAACATGAAGCACTTCAAAAACCAACTCTGGAGTGACTACAATGTGTGTACCTCAAACGCGAGTGTGAAAGAGAGGTACTAAAGAATCAATTCCATGCATGTTGGAGTAAAACTCTTGCATCAACACGGAAGGACAAGTGACTGGAACGTCACACAGTGACTCCCAACCTCGACTATGAATGACATCGGGTAGGTCGGTGTCGGCAAAGTCTGCCAGAATAACTTGGCGTTCCGAATGAACACCTTGTTTAGAAAAGTTCTTCAAAAAGTCCTGTTGGGCTTTCTCATCACAAAACCGAATAGAAGAGGGAGTAGGATTAGAAGACGAAGAGCCCCTAGAAAGAAGAGGGTTCTAGGACGGAATGGACTTACGTTTTGGTGCCATAGACATTACCAACGCAAACAGAAATAGAGGGGGAAAGAAACAAACACTCAGAAAAGTCCCAAAGCAATTCAAATATACAAGTATATTGAAAAGAAGAGACGTATGCATGGAAAATGCATGAACATGTGACATGCAACATGAAAAATATCATGGGCTCAGCCCAATCCAAGCCTATCAGCACACAATCAGTTAACACACATCTAAATGCGTGAAAATATTGTTAGAATGCTAATGTGATGCAATGCATGGAGTTTTTAAGATTAAATCTACAAAACTCATCCAAAAAATTGCAACAAACACTCATCAATTTTGAAAAACCCCAAAATTTTTCAAAAACCCCAAAATCTAGGTTTTAAAACATGAAATGCATGAAGAATGATGAGATAAGAAGCTTACTAAGATAGGAAAATGTGAAGGAAGCTTGAAGAAACCTTTGGGAAGAGGTTTGGAGTGAGTGAGAGAGGTTTTGGAAGAGAGAATACAAATGTATCGAGAGAGAGATTGAGAGAAATGAGAGAAAGGATCGCACAGAACCTATTTAAATAGCTTCAGTAATTCTCGACAGATGCAAGTATCGAGAGGTGTCGAGACATAGGTGTCGAGGATCAAGGATCAGACACAAAAAGAATCTCGATCGATCCACAAGCTGTTGAGAAGCTATCGAGGAGACAGAAACTTCCTCGATCGATCCACCAGGTGTTAAGAAGCTGTCGAGATTGCGATAAGAAAAAGCTGAAAAGCTCGACAGACAACCATTTATCGAGGAGGTGTTGAGGAGGTGTCAAGCTGGCTTTAAAAAGCAGTTTTTCGAGAAGAGAAAAACACAGATATAAATGCAATCATGCATGCAACTCAACCAATGATCTAATCAACATATTAAGCTCTCAAAAACATCTCTCAACAACAATTTTAAGCACATGGATCCCAAAACACACACACACACACACACACACTAAACTAGTCTAACCAATTTTATATTTCAAAAATAAGTTAAGACAGTTTAGTGAGCATACATTAACGCATGTAAACCTTGTGATGACCTGATCACATTGTTCCTGCACATATATTAAGAGTAGCAAAGAATATTGCGTGTTGTGTGTGAAAAACATCGCAAGATTGCATAAGTGTCTCAAAGTTATGACGATTTGAGATATGAGAAAATCACTTTAACTCACACACAATCATAACTGTTTGATGGGGACTATCACCTTCAAGGCACATCCTATAACTCCCACATCTCCTGGACAATATGCTTGCAATCATATTTTAAAGCATTTTGTTATTTTTGCTTTTATTTCTTTGCATATTTTCTTTTATTAAGCATATCATGCATGAGCATATAAGAGAGAAAAAAAAATAGTCAATTATGTTAAGCTTTTTGACATTGCACTTTTGTTATGCCGAAGCATACGGATGTCATTTCATGATTGGTGGGTAACAGTGGTGAGATGGTTAGAGATGGTTAGAGATGGTTATTTATGCCTTTCACTTAGGATTTTCTAGTTCTACCCTTCAATAAGAGTGATACGAGTGTTAAGTACAAGAGATCATTTAATCTTACTCATCACAAACAAAGAGCCACAAAACTCACTTGCTTAGTTGTGCATAAGGATGCTCATCTAAGCTACAAGAGATACAAAATTTAGAAAACTCTGTTTCAAAGGCCATTTTAAGGTTCACAAGAACCAATGTACACAAACACACACTGTTTTTGTATTTTTCAAATTTTCAATTTTTTTTTATCTGAAAAGCAAAAATAAAACACAAAACTGAAAACAAACAAACAAAAAACATGTTAAATAAAGCAAAATAATGCATAAAACTAGACTGACTTAAAATAGTAAAGCAACACACACAAGTAAAGAAAAAAAAAAACAAGAAGGGGAGAGAGAGAGAAAAAGTGAATAAATCACTTAGAGCCCTTTTCCTTCCACACTTTAGAAGAACCTTTCCTTTTTGCAAAACTTTGAACCGGTGGTGAGGGAGAAGAATTGAAACCGTTTAAGTTTGAAAGGAACATGAAGGCTTTGAGAAGATCTCCAACAGGAGCAAGAGAGGTTTGTAGCTGATTCTGGTTCCTAGATGCTATCATGCTATTGCTCTGTTGAGTGGCTAACCACTTATAGCAATTTGGTCGAGTATGACCGGCAATACCATAAAGATGATAGAGATGCTGCTTCTTCTGATTAGACTTTTGAGAGTTAGCCTTCTTAGTCCTAGGGTTTTTAGTTTCCTTCTTCTCAAGCTTAGGGGGTGCTCCTAAGATGGACTTACCCTTGTCTAGGTTCTCACTAGCTAATTCAGTTTTAACATCATCGTTCTCAACTTTAATGTTATTAGCTGGAGGAACAAAATAGTAGTACTAGCAAAAGGAGTATTAGAGGAAGAGAATTCATACCCCAATCCTGTTCGATCCAAAGCAGATTTCTGAATGCTGAGCATTTCATCCAGCTTTGCACTTGATGTCCTTTCCAATTGTAATCTAACTTGAAATAGCTTTGCTTCAAGCTTCTTGGTCTTCTCAGCCAAGAAATTGTTCTCGAATCTCAGTGCACCAATAGTTTGATTTGCTTCATCAAGCTTAGTGGAAAGCTTCTCACGGTCAAGTTCCACATCACTGAGCTTCTTAGTGGCCAACTTATAGAGTTTCTCATGCTTCTCAAACTTAGCATCCACCAACTCTTTTTCTTCATCCACTTCTTCAGAAATCCCTTCAGTAGGATTAACAGTGACAGTGAAGGCATTCAAAATTCCGTCATCTTCATTGTCGGAATCATTCTCGAGCTCAGTGTCGCTCAACGTAGCAACAACTGCCTTGCTCTTCCCAATACTCTTAAGATATGTAGGACACTCTTGTTTCATGTGACCGAACCCTTGACACCCGAAACACTTAGGTCCAGTGGGAATAGTGTACTGACTTCCATCCATTGTATCCTTCTTCCCTTTATTTGGGCTCTTGAACTGAGATGAACTGGATTGCCTAGGGTCCTTGTTGAAGCCCTTTCCATTGGCATTTCTCATGAATTTCTTGAATTTTCTGGTAATGTAGGACTTCATCTTTGAATCTTCATCATCTGAAGACTCATCTGTGTCACTGCTCTTGGCCTTTAATGCCATACTCTTGCCTTTACTTGACTTGCCAATCATTGTCAACCCTAACTCGTAGGTTTATAGATTACCAACCAGCTCAGTCAAAGGAATCTTGCCAATATCCTTTGATTCCTCTATCGCCGTGATCTTGGCATGGAATCTCTCGGGCAGAGATCTGAGCACTTCTCTTACTATCTTGGGTTCAAGAATGGTTTCTTCAAGATTGAAAGCTGAGTTCACTATGTCTTTGAGCTTGGCATAGAACTCATTGAATGACATATCCTCCTCCATCTTAATTTCTTCGAAGCTTGTAGTGAGCCTCTGTAGCTTCGAATCCTTGACAGCTTTTGTTCCCTTATAGGTTGTCTGGAGAATGGTCCATGCTTCCTTAGCAGTTTCAGTGAAGGAAATCTTCTTGAACTCCTTATTAGTGACGCGGTGATTTATTTACGAATGAGAAAAATCTACATGGCAAAAACCCCACCGGGTAATTTAAGGTCACCACTCTAGAAACTCCACTATTATTACAACAAGCGGTTACAAGTAAAGGAATCCAAGTACCTTAACAACCTACAGTTGAACCCTTAACCCAATACCCAATTGGATTTGTTTTGTAGTGACAGTTTCTCTTTTTAATGCACGGCTCCCAATACGTGACTAACCAATTTGCGCGGATCCCAGTACGCAACTTCAATCACCAACTAGAGAGAGAATTGTTGGCTGCAAAGTTCTTCAATTCATCCACACAACCCTACGGTGCACATTACACAGCAACTTCTTCATAAGAGATGAACTAGGGCATTAACGTTGTCTCAAGTCACAAATTGCTTGAACAAGGATTTCTTAATACTTGTGCAACTTGCATATCTTGATGATCCTTAAAATAATCCTTTTATATGCCTAGGGTTAAAAGAAAAGAAGTCCCAAAGACACATGTACAGATTGGAATCAAAATAGAACTTAGAATCTGTTTTTCTTAAATCTTGACAGCTAGAGGTGTCAAGGTGCTGTCGAGCAGCTGTCGAGCCTTGAGGCTGAACAGCTTCTTAAAGCTCGATAGATGCATGTGTCGAGACAGGTGTCAAGCTTTAATGAACTTGCACTTTCCAACTTGTTTCTTGAACAGACTTGATAACTTCAACACTTGATCTTGAAACACAGTTTCTTGAAGTGTTAAACACATCCTAAATCTACACAATTACAAGTAAAGTGCATTTTGTCAAAGGATAAGCCAATTACATAAAATGATGACATATGTTCAAAACACCTTGAAACACATATGTCTTAACAAATGTCCTACGACTCTTCGATTGCCATAATCTTGGCATGAAATCTCTCAGGGAGAGATCTGAGCACCTTTTTTCAAGAATAGTTTCTCCAAGATTAAAGGTTGAGTTAACTATGTTCTTGAGTTTGTTGTGGAACTCATCAAATGACTCATCCTCCTCTATCTTTATCTACTCAAAGCTAGTAGTGAGCCTTTAAAGTTTTGAATTCTTGACAGCCTTAGTCCCTTTAAAGGTTGTCTGGAGGATGGTCCATGTTTCCTTCATAGAATCTGTAGAGTATATCTTCTTGAATTCCTCATTGGCGACCGCACTAAAAATGGCATTCAATCCTCTGTTGTTGAAGTTTGCCCGCTTTGATTTTTGCATCATCCCAATTAGCTGGCACTTTCTTTGGCTTTGTCCAGCCAATCTTCATAGCTTGCCACACCTTCTTATCTAAGACTGCAAGAAAGCTCTCATGTGTACTTTCTCGTATGCATAGTTAGTGCCATCACATAAAGGAGGTATAATAAAAGATTGTCCTCTATCCATGACAAAAATGGGTCAATGGATCACATAGCAAAGATTAAACCTAATCAGAGTGTGCCTGCTCTGATACCACTTGATAGGCCAAAAATTTATTGACCGCTTTGGCAAATTAATTAATTAATTACCCAAGTTAATTAATTAGTTCAATTACATGCAATGGTGTGGTAGCACAAACAAATCACCAACTAAACTAAATGCAGTGGAAAATTAATTTGACACAGGTGATTTGTTTACGAATGAGGAAAACCACCTAGGCAAAACCCCACTTGGTGAATTTAAGGTCACCACTTATGAGAATCTACTATTATCAAAACAAACAGTTACAAGTAAAAGGAATCCCAGTACCTAATACCAACCTACAGTTGAACTCTTACCCCAATACCCAATTGGACTTGTATTGTAGTGGCAATCTCTCCTTTTAATGCTCGAATCCCAGTATGTGACTAACTAATGATGCACGAATTCCAGTACGTGATTAACACACCAACTTGAGGAAAATGTTAGCAGCAAAGTTTTTAAGTTCATCAACATGAAGATCAAGAAGCTCCTTGGTCACAAAACCCTTGACACAAAGACGCAGTAGCTTCTACAAAGAGAATGATGAACTAGGGAAATTTTTGTCTCCGATCACACAATGCATGAAGGGATGCAACAAAACCTTTTGCAACACTAAGACGGCCCTTAAAATAATCTTTATATATGTTTAGGGTTGTGAGAAGAGAAATCCTACATAAATACACTTGGATATGTGTGTAATCAAATCTGAAAAGTCTGATTTTGTAAATATCAATAGATACTGCTTTTGTCGAGCTGCTGTCGAGTTTCAATATTAAATCTCGATAGATAGGCTTTTGTCGAGACATCTGTCGGGCTTTAATGAACAACATTTCTTCACTTGTTTCTTGAATAGGCTTGCATGGCTTTGACACTTGACTTGAACAACATGATTTTTGAAGTCTTAAACCATCCTAGATCTATCCAATTACAAGTAAAGTGTGTTTTGTCAAAGGATTAGCCAATTACATCAATAATGTCCCTAAGATTTATCATTAACTCACTAATGAAAAATGCTTACGTGACTAGCAGATTGCATAATTGGTACAACTCACACCTATGTGGCTACTAAAATAATTAATGATGCAAAAAATCAATAGTTGAGCTCCTTGTCGTAGCTGATGGATGATGTTGTGAATGGGGTCGTCTCTGTTGGAGAGAGACCTACAAAATGAACGAGGTGGAAGAGTAACACGCTGGTGTTGTGTCAGCCAAACTGCCTCCAATGATTAAGTCAATAAGGGACAAAGATTCTAGAGAGAAAATGAGTGGAGAATGGTTTCGTAAAGTATTTGTGTGTACCTTTAATTTCTATTATCTACTCTTTGATAATTGTATGCCTCATTAACGGGCAATGATGCACTGCATTTATGCTCAATGGCTAGTGCGTTATAGAATCTTTGTTTGGAGGCCACAGCTCATTCTCTGATCATTGCTCCGTTAGTTTCATTTTATCATTAATGACCATAATAAATGCCTAACGTCTTCTTTGAGTGAATGACGATCTACATATAATGACGAGCATAAATTTCTAGTTCATCAGTTGCCCCCTTGTTCGTTTTCTCGTCTTTTAGATGAGATAAGAACAAATTCGTCTCCACTTTGTATCCCGTGTGCTGCGCATTTATGACAACTTGATGTCTAGGTGGTTGGGCGCCACGTGTACAGCTAGGATGTGTTTGACGTGTGAACATGTTTTGGTTTTCCCAAATGAGTTTGGGCGCCATGTATTTTTCCTTATTCAGTTTTCTATTCTAGGGTTTGTTTCTCCTTCGAACTTCCTTTCTTTGTTCTGCATTTCTTGGTAAGTCCTTCGTGCTTCTTCTTCTTTTCTGATTCTTCCATGGTAGATTGTTTTGCTGTTAGAGCAAATTGTCCTTCAATAGCTTTCTTTTTTTCTCACTTAGGTAGTGTACTTGAGTTCATAGAGGGGAAGCGTCATGAGAGGATCAGTTCTTTTATGGGAAGGAATGTCTGTATACTTCTATCCTCTCTTCTTTGTTTCCTTTAGTTTCCCATTTTGTTGAGGTAGCTAGGTTGTTGAGGATGTCTAAGGTAAGGTCTAGTGACCTGGAGATGGGGCTATCCTCATCAGATGATCGTGTGGTCTCGGATGTCACTTCTATTTCTACCCTTTATAAAGCCTAGAACATCTTGTGTTCCCTTTCAAAAAAGGACGAGAAGCAGATCAGGGATAGATTTCAGTTCCTTGGTTCTGTAAAAATTAGGATGCTGAGTGATAAAGAAAGGGCTTGTCATTTGTATGCTGATGAGGTTTATTTTTACAAGGCCGACTTTTCTAGTGTCCTTCGTTTCCCTGTTCATCCCTTTGTTAGGGAACTTTTTTCCTATTTGCATCTCGTTCGGGTGCAGTTGGTATCACATCATTTGAGATATTGTTACTCATGGAGATGTAGTAGTAACAAAGATTGATAGTACAAAGAATTTAGTAGATCTATATACCAAAGCCTTTCCCTAAAGGACTTTCGAGTCACATTTGAAGGAAATAGGTGTTAAATTAGTGCACAATAGTCTTTAGGGTAAGTGGAAGATTGTTAGGATGTGTGCCCCTAAATCCTATTGTATGATACTATGTATGACTTAATGTTGTGATTAAAAAAGTTGTTTTATTATAATATAAAATAATGGTAACATGAATATTGGGACATTATCATATAG
Organism: Castanopsis chinensis; assembly: GCA_032878915.1. Classification (NCBI taxonomy): domain Eukaryota; kingdom Viridiplantae; phylum Streptophyta; class Magnoliopsida; order Fagales; family Fagaceae; genus Castanopsis; species Castanopsis chinensis. The sequence goes on from JAVQMG010000086.1 coordinate 4,034,626, forward strand.
TTCATGAGATGCATAGTATGTAATTTATGTAATTTAGTCACAGAAGATATAAATCACAAGTTCTTTGTAAACTCAAAATTGTAATTCGTAGTTGGTGATGAAATTGGGCATTTCATCTGCGAAGACTATAACATATCAACTAAGATGATTTATCTTGATTATGGAAGTGGAGACTTCTATTTGGTATGTTGATATGTTTTAAGAGTTAAGACATATTGAATTGGACTTGTGTGAGATTTATTATTCTTCTAACAATTGTCAAATGAATAATAAATCTCACGATTTATATTTACATGAACTCTTAATCCTAAGAGAATAATGGACTTGATCATGAAGTGTAGTTTATTTTGATATATCAGGGGTGAGGTCTAAAGTCACAATCAAAACCTTAGTATGTTGGGCAACCACATTTAGCGTTGATGGAACATATATTCTCAAGATGAAATTCATAGTCTCTTAACAGAGATACAAAATATTCCTTTGAGATAAGTTTAATGGGTTTGGTTATTCAGAGTGTTAGACCTAACCATTTTAGTAAGGAGTTACTAAAGTATATATTTATGGAAATGGATTTCATAAATATATGATGAATAACTTAAAAGATTAAACCGGGTACTCAAGGAATTAAGATGTAGTAATCTTCAACGTGGGAGTCTAAATTCATGACTTTGTATTACTAAGAATATTTTATCAAGGAGTTGCATGTACAATAAAGTCTTGGGATATAATTTATAAATAAGGCCTAGAGTGCAACTATATTTATATAGTGGTATTAAATATAGTTAATGGTAACTTTGGCCTTGTCAAGAGTTGATAGAAAAGCCTAAGGCCCATTAGAGCTAGTGTCTTATTGGTCCATTTTGGTCCCACTCCAAGCCACACATTTAAGCCCAATTGGAAAGACCTAAAAGGCCAACCCAATTAGATAATCAGTTAGATACAGAGGGAGAAACATACAAAATTTTAAGAAGTTGATAACATTATTATGAAATAGTGTGTATTTGTTAGTGTAAGCCACTCTTTCTTATCCTCCCTTGAACTGATTGAGAGACCACACTTCTTGGGTATTAGTGAAATTTGAGTGAAGATTAAAAGTGTTCCCAAGTGCTTCTAGTCTTTTGTTTTTAAATTTCATTGCACCAAGGTACGCTTTCTTGTTCTTGAATTCTGAAATTTATATAGTGCATGTTATCAATTGCGAATGAAGTAGATTCGTTAATTTTCCGCTGCATATGCTTTGTATGCAATACAAACATGTATTTTTCCAACATATCATTATTTCTTGCATGGTGGTATGGATGTCTGCCAATGATGGTGATATCATTATGAGGGACAAATTCCATTGTTTTTATCGTTTGAGGAAGTCTAAGGATCCCGACTATTATGGGTTTAAGTCGTGGGATAGGGCTTCTAAGTTAATCCATGATTGCCCCTCGTCTCTTCGAAACTAGAAGACAAATTTCTTTTTTATCTCTAGAAGTGGTTGGGAGTTTGTCCCTGGTGAGGACTTGGACGAAGCCCCTAATTTTTTTCGTAATTAGGGAGTTCCCATGTCTGGTGCATCTTCCTTTTTTTTTTAGTTCCTTTCCCCTTTATTTTTAGGAGTGACAGTGATAAGTGACTTACTTGTACTCTTGTTTTGCAGTTGCCCAACATCCTCATCTGAAGAAGAGGTACCAAACTCGTGTTGAAAAAGTAAGGGAATATTTATTTCTTCATTTCCTAGGTTTGGAACCGTTTCCTCAAAATTTTTTTATATGTTTTTTTTCTTCCTTTTAGGAATGACTGCTAGGTTTAGCAAGCAAAAATTAGCCGAAGCTCAAGAGAAGAAGGCCAAGGGTGGAACCGTCAATGGCCTTTTGTCCAAGAAGAAGGCCGGTGACGTAGTTAAGAAAGATCCAGTGAAAGCGCCTCCTCCTGCCAAGTGCCCTGCCTTTCCCACTTCGTCACTAGAGATGACTGCCTCTGGTGGAGAGGAGATTATGAAGAAGAAGAAAGCTGGTGGTAAATCTTTCCTTCCTACCTCATGGGATAATGCTTATGCAGCAGTTTTGAAGGCCTATGAGGCACTTTCTGTGGATGATCTGACTCCTCTGATGGCGAAGTCATCCAATGAGGCGATGTCGTCTCACATCCAAAAGCTTGTGCAGGTATGTGTTTTTGGTTGTCTTTGCTTCTTCTTTTTTCTTTCACTTTATTTTTACTGAGGGAAGTTTTTGTAGGCTTTGGGGGAGTCTCTTTTTGTCTTTGGAAAACTGTTGGATTTGGAAAAGAAGGTGGCTATGTTCGAGCCTTTGCTCAAGTCTTTATCCACTGAGAATGAGACGTTTAAGAACAAGGTGGCCATCCTTTCTGCTAAAGTTGAGAATGACAAGGAGCGTGTGGCAACATTGGAGAAAAGCCTACAAGTGGAGAAGGACTTCTACAAGCGGAGAAGGACTTCTACAAGATGAAGGACAAGCAGATTAGTGACCTGGAGCTAAAGTTTTAGAATGTTGGGGCCACGACGGTGTAGGATTTTAAAGACTCTAACTAGCACTCTGATCAATTATGCAAGTACTACGTGGAGGGCTTTGATCTTCTCGTGAAATGGATGGCAAAGCATCACCCTAGCTTGGACCTTTCTAGCTTGGCTGTTGATGACGTAAAAAAAGAGCTTATGTCTGATCGTCCTTTTGAGGCTACAGCGGAGAATGTGGCGGAGGAAGCCACAGACGTTGTTGAAGGAATGGAGGCCACTATTGTAACCCCTGTAGACCTTGTCCCTAATAAGCAATAATCTTTTATTTTTTCTTCTCACCCTTTTTTTTTTTATTTCCTTACAAGGCAAGAAAAATATTTCTCTTTGGGCCCGTTGTTTTGGACAACTAAACAATTCTTTTGGACCCATTGTTTTGGGCAACTAAACAATTCATCTGATGATGATAGATAGGTTTATGGATTTCCTGCTTTTAGCTATAGTAAACAACTCTTTCATGCTTGGATAACCTTCTATGATGACATTAGTTGTGTTGAGACAACCTTTAGGTTTAGCTTGCGCTTGAGCAGCTTTTTCGTACTTAGCTTGTATATGAACAACTCTTTGCATCCGGTTGTGTTGGAATGATTTTCTATTGAGTTATATCTAATTGACGACCTTAGTCGTGTTTGAACCGCTTAGTAATTTTTTAGCTATGTTTGAATAGCTTTTTGTTGAGTCATGTTTGGATGGCGATGTTAGTTGTGTTTCAACAACTTAGTATTTTTTTTAGCTGTGTTTAAATGCTTTTTTTGAGTTGTGTTTGAATGACGATGTTAGTTGTGTTTGAACAACTTAGTATTTTTTTAGCCATGTTTAAACAGCTTTTTGTTGAGTCGTGTTTGAATGATGATGTTAGTTGTGTTTGAACAACTTAATATTTTTTAGATGTGTTTAAACAACTTTTTGTTGAGTCATGTTTGAATGACGATGTTGCGCTCTACTTTTGCTCAAAGTTGTGGTATTGGAGCATCTTTTGGGTTAACCATTTTTTGTTTTGTCTTGAATAACGATATATTGGTTGTGTTTGAATAACTCTGATTTAGTCGACTTTGGTAGTTGTGTGTCAACAACTTTGATGGCTATGACGTCGTTGGCTGTGCATGAATCGCTATTAATTTGAAATTTTAATGACAGAGATCCTTCGGATGTCTCCCACGGACGATTCCTAAGCGTTGCACATGTTTTGATAGCTATAGATAATGGATAATATGTGTTGTACATTTTTTGATTTGACAGATCATGGATAATCATTGATAAATATACATGGATAATGCTTTCATGTATTATTGATCTTATGACGAAAGTAATGGTTGTCATACATACTGATATGAAGATTGGGCAACTTGAAACGTAAAGCGTTCCTTATTGGTAGTACTTCTTTAAGTGTTTTATGTTCCATAGTTGAGGCAATTCCTGGCCGTCTAAAAACTTCAGGTAGTAAGAGCCTTCTCTTAAATGATGGATTACTTCATAGGGGCCTTCCTAAGCTGGCCTTAATTTTCCTTGGGATGAGTCCTTTGTTGCCTATTAAACCTTCTTAAGGACGAGGTCTCCTATGTTGAACCTTCTCACCTTGACCTTTCTGTTGTAGTACTTGGCCATTGCTTCTTTGTGTTTAGCCATTCGCTTCATAGCTTCTTCTCTGACTTCATCAATTAGGTCCAGATTGCTGTTAAGCTCCTACTGATTCTTCTACTCTTCATATGTTTTGACTCAGAAGCTTGTCAGTCCCACTTCCATTAGTATGACGGCCTCCATGCCAAATATCAGTTTGAATGGTGTTTCTCTTGTTAGGACTCTTATGGTTGTCCTATATGCCTAAAGGACATTTTGTAGTTCTTCAGGCCATGCCCTCTTTGCTCCCTCAAGCCTAGTTTTGATAATTTTGAGTAAGCTTCTATTCGACACTTCTGTCTAACTGTTGGCTTAAGGATGTCTTGGAGAAGAGTAGTGATTCTTAACTCCAAAGTCTTAGCAAAATCTTTGAAACTAGGTATTGTTGAATTGCTTTCCATTGTCTGATATTATGACATGTGGGACTCCAAACCTGCAAAGGATGTTTTTCCACACAAAGCTTATGACTTTAGCCTTTGTTATAGTCGTCACTAGCTCTACTTCTACCTATTTTGTGAAATAATCAATTACAATGATTAGGAATCTAAGTTACTTCTTCCCTAGAGGGAATGGACCCATGATATCAATTCCCCATTGGGCAAAGGGCCATGCTGAGGATATGGGTGTCATCGTCTCTCTTGGTCTCATTTGGACATTTGCAAAGCATTGACGTTTGGTGCACACCTTGACGATGTTATATGCGTCTCTCTATAGGATTGGCTAGTAATATCTAACTCTGAGCACCTTTCCTGCTAAGGATCTTGCCCCAGCGTGATTTCCGTAGGTTCCCTCATGTATCTCGAAGAGCACAAAGTCTGCTTCTTCTAAGCTAGCACATCTTAGATATGGGAGTGAGTATTCTTGTTTGTACAACACGTTGTCAATAATGATGAAGCGAGCTACTCTGATCTGTATCTTCCTTGCTTCCATCTTATCTTTAGGGAGCCATCCTTATTTCAAGTGATGGATAATGGAAGTCATCCACTCATCTTGTTCTTTTATGTTCAGAACTTGTTCATCTTCTATGCTTGGTTGTCCTTTTATCTCTACACAAAGTTCGGAGGTTGCATTGTAATCGTCTGTTGAAGCCAATTTTGCTAGAAAGTCAGCTTCTACATTTTTGGCTCAAAGAATTTGTACAAAGTCTAGATTGTCAAAGTACTATGAAAGTCATTGGACGATCTTCAAATACTTCTGCATCTTTCCTTCTTTGGCCTTATAATCTCCTTTCACTTGTCCAATTATCAGTTGAGAATCAACTTGGAAGACAAGGTTCTTCGGTTTTAGAGCCTTTGCTAGACTTAGCGCTGTTAGCAATGCTTTATACTCTACCTTATTATTTGTTGCTGGGAACTGTAATCTGACTGCATGCTTCAGTGTTTCTTATTCTGGAGATATGAGCACTACTCCTGCTCCTCCTACTTTCCTTGTTGTAGACTCATTTGTTTGGATCGTCCATGTTTCCATAGGAGGTTCTTCTTCTTTATAGGGGTAAGTGAACTCCGTAATGAAATTTGCTAGCACCTCGGCTTTGATTGCTGCTCGGGGCCGATATTCAATGTTGAATTGGCCCAAATCAATTGCCCATTGAATGAGTCATCTAGTTGCATCCATCTTGTTCATAGTATTTCTTATGGGCTAATCTATTTAGACGATGATGGGGTGTGCTTGGAAATAAGGACGGAGCTTTCTGGAGATGAACAACAACTTAAAAGCTATCTTTTCCATCCTTGGGTAACTTGCCTCTACACCTTGAAATGCCTGGTTGGTGTAATAGACGAGCTTCTGCCCATTCCCTTCTTCTCTGATCAGTGTCGAACTTATTACAGTATTGGCTACTACTAAGTAGCGGTACAGCTTCTCTCCTATCACCGATGGGCTTAGCAGAGGTGGATTCATCAGGTATTCCCTTAACTTAGCAAGGGCTTCCTCACATTTGTCAGTCCACTGAAAAGCTTTTTTCAATACCTTGAAGAATGGCATGCTTTTTTCTGTTGCCCAAGAGATGAATCTGTTTAGGGCTGCAACCTTTCCTGTCAGGCTTTGCACCTCCTTCACCGTCTTTGGTGATTTGACCTCAATTATTGCTTTTACTTTGTTCGGATTTGCCTCTATACCTCGTTGGGACACCATGAATCCCAAGAATTTTCCTGAAGTGACAACAGATACACACTTTGTAGGGTTTAACTTCATATTGTACTTACGTAGTGTGCTGAAGGTTTCTTTGAGATTGTCCAAGTGGTTGGCTTTGTCCTTGCTTTTCACCAACATATCGTCTACGTACACCTCCACATTCCTTCCAATTTGATGAGAGAACATGCGGTTCACCAATCATTGGTAGGTGGCTCCTGCATTCTTTAGTCCAATGGGCACAATTTTGTAACAATACAACCCTTGGTTGGTAACGAATAAGGTCTTCTCTTGATCGTCTTCATCCACAAGAATCTGGTTGTATCTAGAAAATGCGTCCATGAAACTCAAGAGCTTGTGTCCAGCAGCCGAGTTTACTAGTTGGTCAATCCTTGGCAAGGGGAAGCTATCCTTTGGGCAGGCCTTATTCAAGTCTGTGAAGTCGATGCACATCCTCCATTTTTCATTACTTTTCTTTACCATAACCACATTTGCAAGCCAATCTGGATAGAATACTTCCCTGATGAAATTAGCTTCTGGTAGTTTTTCTACTTCTTCAGTTACAGCTTTGTTGCGTTCTGGTGCAAACACTATTTGCTTTTGCTGTATGGGTTTGTATTTTGGGTTGATGTTGAGACGATGTTGTATGATCTTCCTATCAATCCCAAGCATATCTTCATGTTTCCAAGCGAAAACATCTTGGTTTGCCCTTAAGATGGAGATTAGTTTCTCTTTCTTAGGGGTTGGAAGTTCCGTTCCAATCTTCAGTATCTTCATCAAGTCTCCTAGGATGATCTCCACTTCTTGTGGTGTTTCTGACGGTTTGGGAATGGGATCTGGTTCATTGATCATCCTTGTGTGATTCTCTCTAGTTGCTAAGGTAGCTTGATAGCACTCTCTTGCCAGAACTTGGTCTCCTCTAATTTCTCCTACCTAATGGGCTGTTGGAAACTTCACTTTCAAGTAATATGTTGACGTTGCTGCTCTTAGTCTGTTGAGTGCAGGTCTTCCTAAGAAGATATTGTATGTTGAAGGGAAATCAACTATGAGGAAATCAATTTCCTTGGTGACCTTTGCTGGATAACTTCCTATAATCACAATTAGAGTGATGATGCCTCTTGGACGATTTTACCCCCTATGAAGCTTACTAGAGGCGAGGTGAAAGGCCTGATCCTTTTCTTATCCAACTTCATTTATTGAAACATAAACAAGTAGATGATATCTGTTGAACTTCCATTATTAATGAACACCCGGTGGATGTTGAACTCCTTTACTTTGAGCATGATTACAAGTGGATCTTCATGGGGTTTCCTGATGCTACGATCGTCTCTCTCTAAGAAGACAATATTGGGTTTGTCATTCCTGGGCATCTTCATTAGAGGGAGCCGTGAATGGACATTGTTTATCTCCCTTCCCTGTGCCTTTTTCAAGGATTTCAACGTTTCGCCTATTGTTATTCCTCCTGAGATCGTCTTTATTTCTCCTACAGGAGGGTTTGTATCCCCTATCTCCAGAGTTCTGTTCTGGTCATCCTTCTATTGGTACTATACGATTCTGTCTTTCTGATGTATTTTTGCAACTTCCCTTGCTAGATTAAAGTCCCCACCTGGTCTTTCAAATGCCTACACTCATCAGTACGATGCCCGTGGTCCTGGTGGAATCTTTAATACTTGCTCTTGTCTCTTCTTTCTACTAGAGTGCTAATTGGCTTCAGCCATTACAGGGAAAGATCGTTTTTTATCTACATAAGAACCTGCTTAATTGGCATTATTAAAGGAGTGAAGTTGGTGAACTTGGGTTTTCTATTTGAAAGCTTCTTCTTTTTCCCTATGGTCTGTCCACTACTTCGTGTCTCCCTCTTCTTATCCTGATTGCTGTTTGTTCCTTTGTCTCTTTTCCTTTTCCCTTTCATCTCCTTTGCAAGCACTACATCCTCTACATTCATGTACTTCTGAGCTTTACAGAGCAACTCCGCTACTGTTTTTGGTGGACTTTTAGTGATTAAGAAGAAGAAATCTCCTGGTAGTAATCCTACTTAGAAGGTTGTTAGAATGACTTGATCTTTAGCTTCGTCTACCAGTAGTAGCTCCTTATTGAACCAAGTGATGTATTGCGTTGGTGATTCTCCTTCTGCTTGCTAGATGTTGAGAAAATGAACAGTTGGCTTTTTGTGTCTTTGCTCCCTAATGAAATGACGAACAAAGCCCTTGTTAAGTTTCAAAGTCTGCAATGGTTCTTGGAGGTATCTTGCTGATCCATACTCTGGCTACACCCTTCAGTGTTATCAGTAATGCCTTACACATCACTTCTTCTGAGGTCATCTATGTTAGGACATATGTGGTTCACTTATTAAGAACATATGTTGTTATTTTATGTAATTGGCTAATCCTTTGACAAAATGCACTTTACTTGTATTTGGATAGATATAGGATGTGTTTAATGCCTCAAGAAATCTTGTTTCAAGATCAAGTGTTAAAGCCATGCAAGTTCGTCAAAGAAACAAGTTGAAGAAGTGCCTGTCATTAAAGCTCGACAGCTGGCTCGATAACTTCATCTATTAGAGCTTTAATAAGCTGTTCTAGCCCCAAGGCTCGGCAACTGCTCTACAGCTCTCGACACCTCTAGCTGTCGAGGTTTAAGAAAAACTGTTTTTCAGATCTATTTTGATTCTAATTCGTGGATATGTCTTTAAGCCTTCTTTTCTCATAACCCTAGACATATAAAAGGATTATTTTAAGGGTTGTAAAAGTAAACACAAGTTGCACAAGCATTGAGCAAAGTCTATTTAAGCAATTTGTGACCGGAGACAGAGTTTGCCCTAGTTCATCTATTTGTCGAGAAGCTGTTGTGTCTTTGCATCATAGGGTTTTGTAATCAAGCATCTTCTTGTTCTTTATTTTGAGGATGAACTGAAAAATATTGCAGCCAACATCTTTCTCAAGTTAGTGTTTGAAGTCGCGTACTGGGATCCGCACAATTGGTTAGTCACATATTGGGAGCTGTGCATTGAAAAGGAGAGATTGTCAATACAGAACAAGTTTAATTAGGTACTAGGGTAAGGGTTCAATTGTAGGTTGGTAGAAGGTATTGGGATTCCTTTACTTGTAACCGCTTGTTGTGATAATAGTGGAGACCTTAAAATCACTCTGTGGGGTTTTTGCCTTGGAGGTTTTCCCTATTTGTAAACAAATTACCGTGTCAAATTTATTTTACACTGCACTTTAGTTTATTGGTGATTTGTTTGTGCTGCCACGCGTTTTCATGTTAAATTGGTTAATTAATTAAACTTGGCTAATTAATTAATTAATCCATCACAAGGGGTCAATACGTTTTTGGCCTATCAAGTGGTATTAGATCAAGCACACTCTGATTAGGGTTTAAGCTTTGTTGTGTGATCCATTGACCCTTGTTTATCATGAATAGAGGAAAATCTCTTATTATCCCTCCTTTATTTGATGGGACTAACTATGCATACTAAAAAGTACGCATGAGAGCTTTTTTGCGATCTCTAGATGAGAAGGTGTGGCAAGCTGTAGAGATTGGCTAGACCAAGCCAAAAGAAGTGCCGACCGATTGGGATGAGTCTAAGATCAAGGTGGCAAACTTCAACAGCAGGGCATTGAATGCGTTATTTAGTGCAATCACAAATGAGGAATTCAAGAAGATATCCTCCAAGGAAACTGGAAAGGAAGCATGGACCATCCTCCAGACAACCTATGAGAGAACAAAGGCTGTCAAGGATTCGAAGCTACAGAGACTCATTACAAGCTTCGAAGAGATAAAGATGGAGGGGGATGAGTCATTTTGATGAGTTCTATACTAAACTTAAGGACATAGTGAACTCTGCCTTTAATCTTGGAGAAACTATTCCAGAACCCAAGATTGTGAGAAAAGTGCTCAGATTTCTACCTAAAAGATTCCATGCCAAGATCACTGTGATTGCAGAATCAAAGGATATTGATAAAATTCCTTTGACAGAGCTGGTTAGAAATCTACAGACCTATGAGTTGGGTTTGTCTAGAATCGAAAAGACGAGTAAGAGCAAGAGTATGGCACTGAAGGCCAAGAGTAGTGAGATGGAAGAGTCTTCAGACGATGAAGATTCTATGATGAAGTCCTACATCACTAGGCAATTCAAGAAGTTTATGAAGAATACCAATGGGAAAGGCTTCAATAAGGACCGTAGGCAATCTAGTTCCTTTTAGTTCAAGGGTCAAGATAAAGGGAAGAAAGACGCTAGGGATAGCGGTCAGTACACTGTTCCAATAGGACCTAAGTGCTTTGGGTGCCAAGGCTTCGAACACATGAAACAGGAGTGCCCAACATATCTCAAGACAATTGGGAAGAGTAAGGCACTTGTTGTTACGCTAAGCGACACTTAGCCTGAAGATGATTTTGACAATGAAGATGATGGAATCTTGAATACCTTTCCTGCCACAGTTAATCCTATTGAAGGGATTGTTGAAGATATGGATGAAGAAGAGAAATTGGTGGAATCCAAGTCTGAGAAGATGGATGATCAAGATGACATTCACATAGCCTATGCTAAGCTATATAAGGTCTCAAAAAAGCATGAGAAACTGTATACGTTGACCACCAAGAAGCTTAGTGATGTAGAGCTTGAATGTGAAGAGCTCTCCACAAAGTTTGATGAAGCAAATCAAACTATTGGAGCACTGAGGTTTGAAAATAACTTCTTGGCTGAGAAGACTAAGAAGCCTGAGGTAGAACTATTCCAAGTCAGAGCTTAGTTGGAAAGGACTTCAAGCGCTAAGCTCGATGAGATGCTCAGTGTTCAAAAATATGCTTTAGATTGAACAGGTTTAGGGTATGATTTCTCTTCCTCTAATATTACTTCTTCTAGTACTACTGTTTTTGTTCCTCTTAGCAGTAATGTTGAAATTGAAAACATTAATGTTAAAACTAAATTAGCTAGTGAGAACATAGACAAGGATAAGAAAGAAGTCAAAAACCCTAAGGCTAAGAAGGCTAACTCTCAAAGGCCTAGACAAAAGAAGTAGCATCTCTGTCATCATAGTAAAGCAGCTGATCATACTCCACCAAATTGCTATAAGTGGTCAGCCACTCAAAATAGCAACAACATGTTGGCATCGGGAAACCAGAATCAGTTTTCATCCACGTTTGCTCCTCTTGGAGATCTTCTTAAAGCCCTTATGTTCCTTTCGAACTTGAACGGTATCAATTCTTCCCCCTCTTCGACGGTCCAAGGGTTTGCGAAAAGGAAAGGTTCTTCCAAGGTGTGAAAGGAAAAGGGGTCCAAGTGATTTAATCACTTTTTCTCTCTCTCCATCTGTTTTTGGTTTTGCATTTCTTGTGTACTTTGCTTTAATGTTTTGAGTCAGTCTAGTTTTATGCATTGTTTTGCTTTATTTTACATGTTTTTGGTTGTTAGTTTTTCAATTTTAGTTACTTTGTTTTTGTTTTTTAACAAACAAAATAAAAAAAATTGAAAAATTTAGAAAAATACAAAAATAGTGTGTGTTGTATACATCGGTTCTTTTGAACCTAAAAATGACCATTGAAACAGAGTTTTCTAAACTTTGTATCGGTTGTAACTTAGATGAGCATTTCTTTGTACAACTAAGCAAGTGAGCTTTGTGACTTTTGTTTGTGATGAGTAAGGTCAAGTGATCTTTTGTACTTAACACTCGTATCACTCTTTTTGACGGGAAGGACTAGAAAATCCTAAGAGAAAGGCATAAATAACCATTTCACCACTGTTACCTGCCAATCAAGAGATGACATCTATATGTTTCAGCATAGCAGAAGTGCAATGTCAAAAAACTTAACATAATTGGATATTTCTTTTCTCTCATTTGTATACCCATGCATAGTTTACTTAATAAAAAGAAAAATATGCAAAGAAATAAAAGCAAAAAGAATAAAATGCTTTAAAACATGATTGCAAGCGTGTTTTCTAGGAGATGTGGGAGTTATAGGATGTACCTCGAAGGTGATAGTCTCCATCAAACAGTTATGATTGTGTGTGAGTTAAAGTGATTTTCTCATATCTCAAATCATCATAACATAGAGACACTTGTGCAATCTTGCAATATTCTTCACACACAACACACAGTATTCTTTGCTATTTTTGATACATGTGCAGGTACAATATGATTTGGCCATCATAAGGTTTACATGTATTGATGCATGCTCACTAAACTGTCTCAACTTGTTTTTGAAATATAAAATTGATTAGACTTGTTTAGTGTGTGTATGAGTTTTTTGGAGCTATATGTTTAACTTTTTGTTGATTGAGAGGTTAAAATGTTAGTTGGATCATTGGCTGAGTTGCTTGTTTGATTGCATTCATATTTGTGTTTTTCTCCTCTTTGAAAAACTGTTTTTAAGCCATCTCGACACCTTCTCGACACCTCTAGATACTTGGCTTATCTATCGAGTTCATCAGTTGCATCTTATCGCAATCTCAACACTTCCCGATAGTTGTTGGATCGATCGAGAAATCTCCTGGTCTCTTGATAGCTTCTCAATAGCTAGTGGATCGATCGAGCTTCTTTTTTGTGTCTGATGTTTTGTTCCTCAACACCTCCTCGATAGCTGCATCTGTCGACGCTGGTGTTCTCAACACCTACCTCGACATCTGTCTCAATACCTCTCGACACCTCTATTTGTCGAGATTTACTGAGGGTCAATTTAAAGGTTCTCTCATGATTTGGACTTCATACTCTCGATCTCTCTTGATTTTTCTACACCTATTCCTCTCCCAAACACTTTCTTCTCTCTCAAAACCTTCAACCCACATGATTTTTGGCCTATCTTGCTTCAAATCACTTAGTATGATCTCTCTCTCTCTCTCTCCTCATGATCTCTCCCCGCATTCATACCTAGGTTTTGAGTTTTTGAAAAATTTTGGAGTTTTTCAAAATTGTTGAGTTTTGTGAAATTTTGGGATGGGTTTTTACCAAACTGAATTTCAAATCTCATACGTTGCATTCCATAAGCATTATAACTATATTAGCATGCATTTAGATGTATGCAATTCGAATGTGTGCTAGTAGGATTGGATTGGGCTGAACTCATGATGTCTTTTTAATTGCGTGTCACATGTTCATGCATAGGTTCTTTCCTTTCAATATACTTGTTATATTTGAAATGTGTTGGGACTTTTCTGAGTGTTTCTTTCTCCCCCCTCCCCCTTCTCTCTAGTTTACGTTAGTGCGTCAATGGCACCAAAACATAAGTCTGCTCCGTCCCAGAACCCTTTGCGTTCTAGAGCCTCTTCGTCCTCTGATCCTACTCCTTTTTCTGTTCGGTTCCATGATGAGAAAGCCTAAATGGACTCCTTGAAGAATTTCTCGAAACAAGGTGTTCATTTGGAATGTTAAGTTATTTTGTCGAATTTTGTCAACACTGACCTTCCTAATGTCATCCACAGACGGGAATGGGAGTCACTGTGTGACGTCTCGGTCACATATCCTTTCATGCTTATTTAGGAGTTCTACTCCAATATGCATGGAAATGATACTTCAGTACCTCTGTTTCAAACTCGTGTTCAAGGTACGCACATAATAGTCACACCAAAGTTGGTATCCGATGTGCTTCGTGTTCCGAGGGTTACACATCCTGACTATCCCGGTTGTGAGCATCTACAAACTGTGGTCCAAAGATAAGATGATCTCTGCTTTTTGTGAGCACCCAGCTGATTGGGGTGAGCATCAGTCTACACCATGTCAGCATTTTGCTAAAAGTCCTTGTTTCTTGAACATGGTGAACTTTTGTGTTGTATCCTCTCTCTCACTACAACTCCATTGCAAAGTCTCGTTCTCGTTTTCTATTATCCCTTCTTGAGGATCTTTCTATAGATTTTCTTTCACATTTTATTCTTTTTATCATAGATGTGTATAGGGATACGGCTAACCGTGATAAGCTCATCTTTCCTTCTGCTATCACGTGGATCTTATGCCATTTTTCTATTCCTTTTCCCTCATCTGACCATTTTTCTATGCTACCGTTAAATGAAGCGAGGCGCAGTTTCATTTGAGGTAGTTCGGTTCAACAACTCCACCCACTCTGCTCCTTCTTCTTCAGCGGGAGGTGTGACTTTGGATGCGATTATGGCACAGCTTCAGCGCATGGATGCTCACCTTGATACACTTTTTACGGAGTTGTATTGGGTGAACAGCCGTGTTGGTCATATCGCTAGACGGCAGGCTCGCCTTGGTGGCTTTGTGGAGTCTCCCTCTCCTCCTCTTGAGGCATCCGAGACACCTGATAATGGTTCCGGCGATGATGACAATGATGAGGATGGAGATACTAGCTCTTTTAGTTTTGATGAGATGTCTACTTGACACTCTTACCCTTTGTCACTAGTGACAAAAAGGGGGAGTAGTTTTGGATATGAGAGTAGTCATTCTTAGGAGGAGAGTTAGGATATAGGGGATTTTTGTTAAGGAGAGAGTTTGTTTGTTTTTGAGGGATGTAGTGAGGATTACTTGTATCGTTTTCTTTTCTTTCTTTTAGAGATACATTGTTCTTGTACCTAGGTCTTGTGACCATTATTGACATATATTGTACTTTTTTTTCTTTATATGTTGATGTATGTTTCTTTCACCTACCCTTACATGTATTGTTTCTTTTCTCTCGTTATACACATGCTTCTTATTTTTGTATGTAATCTATTATTTCTGCTTCACACAAAGATGCCTTGATGTGTTTTGTTTAAAGTGTTTCAGAAATACAAGTTGTCAAAGTCTACTTGTCATAAACTCTTTTCTTGCAAAGTTTTTCAAGAGTTTGTGTTAGGATAGATTTTATTGTATTCAACAAGTAAGCATGAGTGGAGTGTTTTATAAATTCTCTCATATGTTCAATTGTTTGTTGTGATTTTGTCACGGATTGCCAAAGGGGGAGATTGTTAGGACATATGTGGTTTACTTATTAAGAACATATGCCATTATTTTAAAACGCACTTTACTTGTATTTGGATAGATCTAGGATGTATTTAATGTTTCAAGAAACCTTGTTTCAAGATTAAGTGTTAAAACCATGTAAGTTTGTCCAAGAAACAAGTTGAAGAAGTGTCTGTCATTAAAACTCGACAGCTGGCTCGATAGCTTCATCTATTGAGCATTAATAAGCTGTTCCAGCCCTGAGGCTTGACAACATCTCGATACCTCTAGCTGTCGAGGTTTAAGAAAAATAGTTTTTCAGATTTGTTTTGATTCCAATCCGTGGATATGTCTTTAGGCCTTCTTTTCTCATAACCCTAGACATATAAAAGGATTATTTTAAGGGTCATAAAAGCAGACACAAGTTACACAAGCATTGAGCAAAGTCTATTCAAGTAATTTGTGACCGGAGACAAAGTTTGCCCTAGTTCATCTATTTGTGAAGAAGCTGTTGTGTCTTTGTAACCGTAGGGTTTTCTCCATTCGTAAACAAATCACCGTGTCAAATTTATTTTCCGCTACACTTTACTTTATTGGTGATTTGTTTGTGCTACCACACGTTTGCATGTTAAATTGGTTAATTAATTAAACTTGGCTAATTAATTAATGAATCCATCACAAGAGGTCAATACGTTTTTGGCCTATCAATCTGCAATAACATCAGCATCTTGAACAATTCGATGTGATCCAAGGGATCCTTGGAGCAGTCATATGACTCCAATTGTGGGAGACAAAATTTTGGTGGGAGGGGACCATTCAACACTTCATTAGTGAATGGTGAGTCTATTCTTCAAATCATCCCATCCAGGTTCTCTCTACGTTTGTCATTCATAGTGCTTTTTAGTTTGTCCACCTCCTTTGTCATGTTGCGGAGTTCATTCTCCACCTTAGTGTAATCTTCTCTTGAAGTTTTGTATTGCTTATTGGCTTGAGAATTTGATTCTTCTTCATTTTGGATTTCTCCTGTTTGCCGACTTTCTATTTTTTGAGACTTCATCATCTTTTGTAGTTCTTCATTTTGGCGAGTTAGCTCTCCCACATTTGCCAGGATGGTTTGGATTTGTTGTTGCTGCACAACATCTGGCTGAGGTCCAGCTTCTGCTTCCATCTTGCACTTTGAGGAACTTTTTTGTCATAGGGAGAGATGGATTGAATGATTAGGATTCCCACAGACGGTGCCAAACTGATGATGTAAAAAATCAACAATTGAGCTCCTCGTTGTAGTGAATGGACAATGCTGTGAATAGGGTCGTCTTTGTTAAAGAGAAACCTGCAAAATGAATGAGGTGGAAGAGCAACACGCCGGTGTGGCATTCGCCAAACCGCTTCCAATGCTTAAGTCAATAAGGGAGGAAGATTCTAGGGAAAAAATGAGTGGAGAGTGATTTCGTAAAGTATTTGTATGTACCTTTAGCTTTTGTTATCTTCTCTATTGTAATTGTATGCCTTATTAATGGGAAATGATGCGCTGCATTTATGCTCAATGACTAGTGTGTTACAGAATCTTTGTCTGGAGGCCACAACTCATTCTCTGATTGTTGCTCCATTAGTTACGTTTTGTCATCAATGACCGTAATAAATGTGTAACGTCTTCTCTGAGTGAATGACTCTACGTATAATGACGACCATAAATTTCTGGTTCATCAATAATAATAAAAAATATTTTAATCGCTATTTTTAAAAGCCATGTTAGGATCTAAATAAATTGTTAGAACATATGTGATTCATTGTTAGGAATATGTGTCGCTATTTTATGTAATTGGCTAATCCTTTGACAAAACGTACTTTACTTGTAATTAGGTAGATCTAGGATGTGTTTAATGTTTCAAGAAACTTTGTTTCAAGTTCAAGTGTTAAAATCATGCAAGTCTGTCCAAGATTCAAGTGTGAACAGTGTTGTTCATTAAAGCTCGACAGCTAGCATCTATCGAGACTTGAAAAACTGTTTCAGCCCATGGCTCGACAGCTGCTCGACAGCTAGGGTATCTTTCAAAGTTTATGAAACTTAGAATTTTTAGTTTATTTTTCATCCAATCTGTGATTGTATGTTTGGGTTTTCTTTTCTCACAACCCTAGACATATAAAAGGATTATTTTAAGGGCCGTATCAGGTTGCACAGCCAAGAGCACAATTGCATAAGAGTATAATTTTTTAAGTGTGACTGGGAAACTAGTTTGCCCTAGTTCTTGAAGCAGCTGTTGTTTTTGTACACCATAGGATTTTGTGACCAAGCAACTTTGTGATCTTCATCAGTTGATGAATTGAAGAACTTTGTAGCCAACAATCTTCTCTAGTTGGTGATTGAAGTCACGTACTAGGAGTCATGCATTGAAAGGAGAGATTGTCAGAACAAAACAAGTCCAATTGGGTATTGGGGTAAGGGTTCAACTGTAGGTTGACATAAAGTACTGAGATTACTTTACTTGTAACTGCTTGATTTGATAATAGTGGATTCTCGAGATGATGAAAATGGCCAAATACCATTATTTTTCAAAATTTGTAGCAAAAAAACACTGTTTCGAAAATTAATAGGGATATACCACTTTTCCAGTACTCGAGTTTAAGAAACTCAAGTACTAAATGGTACTCGAGTTTAAGAAACTCGAGTTCGTAGAATTTTTGCCACCGTGGCACCGCTGATCTGGAATTTGTGCAATTAAAAAAAATTATGTGGTACTCGAGCTTGGTAAACTCGAGTTCTATGCAATACAATACTCGAGCATACCAGGCTCAAGTACTTTATAAATAAAATGTTTATGTTAATTTTTTTTGTGAGGTACTCGAGCTCACCAAGCTCGAGTTCCTTGTATTATGGAACTCGAGTTCCTTATTATTATTTTTTTTTTTTTGCATAATCAAGAAATAAACATAAACATAAGCATAAACATAAACATAAACATAAGTATTTTTTTTTTAATTTTTTTATTTATTTAAATAGAATCATTGTAAAATATAGAGATTTTAATTTCAAAATATGAATTTTTAGGCCACTCATATCCTTTGTTCATTCATTTTTAGCACATTCATCAATTTCTTACTTCTCAGAAGTGTTATGGTCAAATTGGTGAAAATATTAGGGTTACAATGAGAAATTAGAACATGTAAAAGAAAAATCTTACTCCATTGTTCACTTTGTTTTCTGCATAAATTATTCTCTACTCACTACATAAATTGTTCATTGTTTTCTCATAAAACACCTAGTGAAATTGTGTTTTCTAAATTTAAAAGCCAAATTTGAATGTTTTTTCATGTTTGAATTTCATAATAATCGAATCTATTTTTCTGCGTTGATAAAATCTGTTTTTACATTAATAAAATTTGCTCTCTGCATTAATAAAACCGCGCCAATGCTAAAAATAGTTTATGCACAAAAATAGTTTAAAACTATTCACTGTTTTCTCATAAAAATTGTTCAGTGTTTTGTGCATAAACTGTTTTTAGCATTAATGCAGTTATTGCACTCAAATGGTTTTTGTGTTTTTTTTTTAAAAAAAAAAAAATTATGTAACCATATGAATAATGGACAAACTCCA
This sequence comes from Castanopsis chinensis, assembly GCA_032878915.1. Lineage (NCBI taxonomy): Eukaryota > Viridiplantae > Streptophyta > Magnoliopsida > Fagales > Fagaceae > Castanopsis > Castanopsis chinensis. Next base: position 4,053,354 of record JAVQMG010000086.1, read on the forward strand.
TGAAAGAAAAATGAATGATTCGTATAAATCACTTAATGGTAAATGCCTCGAATAAATCCAACGAGTAACTAATAATCCTGTTATACAGACAAAAGTAGTTATTATGCCTTTTTTGGACGAATCATATAGTCCTAAGGTTGTATGTAAGCATGTTGGTTGTATGTAAGCATGTTTGTTGTATGTAAACATGCAATGAACAGTGAATAATTTATGCAGAAAAAACAATGAACAATTTTTAAAATAATGCTGAACAAAAAATAATTTTATGCAGAATGCTAAAAATAGTTTATGCAAAAAACAGTGAATAATTTTTATGAGAAAACAGTGAACAGTGAACAACGTCACCAGCCTGTTGTAGTAGCACCAACTATAGTCATACGAACCACATATGCCAATAGACGCCACTGTTTAACACATGCTACTCAACAGCTCGGCACTGTTTCACACATTGTCCAATCATATCATTCACATTCACATGAATACTTAAATATATGAATAATTGTACCCTGGTGCCAGGGACATAGCATTGTGTCAATTAAATATGATGCTCTGTTCAAGAACACTACAACTATCAGCCACGTCTTCAAATCTCACTGTGACATTGGGAACATTTAGAGGGTGTTTTGATTGGCATGTTTTGAGTTACATTACTCAAAAATCTTAACTCAAAACTCAAAAATCGTGGGACCCACCAGTTGAGATATTGTTTGGATTGTGTTTCAATATTTGTTTCCAGTTCTCATATCTCAAAATTTTGAGTTTTGAGAATGAGAAATGAGAACACCTGAGAAGGTGTTTTCACTTTTTGGAATATGAGTTCTGTGGCATTTTTCGTAAATAACTAGAAATGTGTAGGACCCGAAGTCAGTGTCTGGTCATGTCATCCTCAGAGCCGTTGGAAGCTTTTGCTGTGCCATATGCTCCAGCGAACAAAATGGCCTCTGTTTTCCTCTCTTCTCTTTACTCCTCTGACTTCTCAATTTACACATTCTGCATCTTTACACCTACTCCTTCTGCATTAATGCCTCTCACCCACCTCTCCATGACTATTCTGGCAACTTCTCCATTAATACCTCTCACCCACCTCTCCATTACTACTCTGGCAGCTTCTCCATTAACGCCTCTCACCCACCTCTCCATTAATAATCTAGCGGCTTCTCCATTACGCCTCTCACCCACCTCTACTAACATCCAATTATTTCAAAACTTTTGCCTTTTCTTTTATTGCTCAGACCTCTCAGTTGTTCCATATTTTCACAAGCTACTCTTCAACCAGCACAACCTGAGAGGAAGAAGAAACCCAGATCAAGCAAAAACAAGTGCACCTCGACACAACCATCTGATACCAGCACCGATGCCGATTTGAGAATCTGATCCTTGTACTGCTCGGGTAAAAACATTTTCCCTCTCTCTCTTTATAAACCCACTATGCTTTGTTTCATTTAATAAAAATTTTGTGGAAAAATTTCATGAACTTGGTTGATTGTGTCTCTCCAATGTACTCTCTTAAACATCTATGGGCTTTGTGAAAATTTGATACTTTGGCAACAACTGATGTGGAAAACCCGAAATGGGTCTATTTCATACATGTTATGGGTTATTTGTAAAAACTCTAATTTGCTTGATGTGGGTCTTGTGTTGATAGTTTTGAGATACTCTTAGTTCATTAGCTCTGACCTCTGCCCAAGTGACCACTTTTCTTTTTCTCCCTTCGTAAACCCACCATGCTTTGTTTTGTGCTCCTCTAAATTTCAATGTTTGTATTTCAAAGTTTTTGTTCAGGTGCTCTGTTTTGATTTTGTTTGTGTTTGAATGTTTTTTTTCAATTTCTCTAAACATTGATAGGTTTTTGAGATACTTCCAATCCAAACACCCTCTTAAAATACTGTTCATATAGTGTTTTTTCAGCCTGTATTGACATGACAAGCCCTAATAACTGAAATTATAATGCTTGGAACATGAAATGAGGTTATAAATGCACCACAATAATGATCTTATTTCTACCCCCACTGACTTCATAGATTGATTAAGCTATGAGTCGCAACGCCTCAACATCAAATCGTACAATGCGAAACAAGTTTGGATCTACTTCAATAAATGAATTATCACAAGTTCCAGCAGATTAACAACTACAGACATACACAGACCACTATGGAGGAAAATGGGTTGGAAAGAAGAGAGATTTCGTTAATATGTCAATATACACATACGAGTGTCTTGGAAGCATCAGGCATATTATGGTCAGCAAACCTACAAAACTAAGTACAGATACCACCACAATTGAGTTCACCGTAGCAGAACCATCATGGTCAACCCTATACGAGAAGAGGTGTGAGTTGGAGGGGTATTGTTGATGGCACGGGTTACGAGTTCCTAAAGCATGCTCAACCGAGTTACCTAGAGATGAACCTACCAACATACTTGCTCATCTTGAACAAGAGAACAATCAAATGCAAAGGTGACTAGACCATTTTCATGCAATCCAAAAAACTAGGAAGCATCTAAAGGGGAAGGCGCAAGATCAAGCCATCAAGTCTATTAATGAAGTTACTACGTTAGATGATGAAAGAGATATTTCAGACTTCTCATATTCAAGCAATGATGATTTCTAAAAATTTCTACCTACGAACATTAGACGTTATTGTTAATGTCTACATGTTCTGTGCAATACAGAATGTTGTTGTTAATGTCTGACAACAGATGATTATGTACATTCAAATTTTGCAAGTCTAAAGATTAACTATTCATTAGTTTTGGCTAAGTTTCTATGAAATCACTTGCTCATTTTTTCCTTGCAGTTCTTTGTTGCTACATATGATTCTTGTGCTTTGGTTGGACAATGTCCTCTGCTTTGTAATGCAGGAAACACTTTAGGAAGTGATATGCCTCTAGTTAGATATGTGCTGCAACTTAAATAATGCTTCCAAGTGTAGGATTCTTGAGAAGTAATTACTCGGAAAGTCCGAGGTCGAATTCACAGGGAAAATGAAATTGATTAGCAAACCACAATAGAATAAAACTAAAATAATAAAGTTTAACTAAAGAGGTTTTTTGATAGTTTAGTGAAGGTAATTTAAATTGAGAAAAAATAACAATATATTAAATTGCTAAGGTTTAGGGATCCGCACACAACACATCTATTGGTAGTCTTAAGAATATTTATTTTATAACTCAACTAAAATTTATACGAAGGATGATCTTAGTTGGATGATTTAACAATTAAAACTCAAGAATTAATTGTCTAAGGTAGGTTCATGCAATTGATTGATTTTAGGCAAAACAACTATAAAATGCATGAATTAACTCAAAATAAGTATGATAATGCTTTTCTAATAATGATATAAATATGCAAAATTAAGCTATTATCAATATGTTGATGTTTCCAATATTCTGTTTGTGTAATTTGAAATGTTAAACACAACACTTATCACCCAAATTAGATTTATAGTACATTACTTGTAGCAAAAGTTAATAGATTCAATACATACAAAATCATCCAAACCACACAGACCAACCACTCTTTCACAAAAAAACCATATGGCTACTAAAGCAAGGACTCGCCACGTGAATACATTGATATGTAACCCTTTTCCCTTCATCGGGTTAAGCACACGATAAGAACACTCACACGTGAACAGTTAAATGAAATTCACTAGGTGTTTTATGAAAGAACAGTGAACAGTTTATGCAGTGAACAGAGGATAATTTATGCAGAAAAGAGAGTGAAACTTTTTTTAAATAATGTTGAACAGAAAATAATTTTATGCAGAATGCTAAAAACAGTTTATGCACAAAATAGTGAACAATTTTTATGAGAAAACGATAAACAGTTTTAATTAATGCAGAAAACAGATTTTATTAATGTAGAAATAGATTTTATCAATGTAGAAAAATAGATTTGATTATTTTAAAATTCAAACATGAAAAAACATTTAGATTTGGCTTTTAAATTTAGAAAACACGATTTCACTAGGTGTTTTATGAGAAAACAGTGAAAAAATTATGCGGTGAATAGAGAATAATTTATGCAGAAAAGAGGGTGAACAATTTTTTAAATAATGCTAAACAGAAAATAATTTAATGCAAAATCTTGAAAATAGTTTATGCACAAAACAGTGAACAATTTTTATGAGAAAACAATGAATAGTTTTAATTAATGCAGAAAGTAGATTTTATTAATGTAAGAACAGATTTATCAATGCAGAAAAATAGATTCGATTATTGTGAAATTCAAACATTAAAAAACATTTAGATTTGGCTTTTAAATTTAGAAAACATGATTTCACTAGGTGTTTTATGAGAAAACAATGAACAATTTATGCAGTGAATAGAGAATAATTTATGCAGAAAAGTGAGTGAACAATTTTTTAAATAATGCTAAACAAAAAATAATTTTATGCAGAATGTTAAAAACAATTTATGCACAAAACAATGAACAATTTTTATGAGAAAGCAATGAACAATTTTAATTAATGTAGAAAACAGATTTTATTAATGTAGAAACAGATTTTATCAATTTAGAAAAATAGATTCGATTATTGTAAAATTCAAACATGAAAAAACATTCAGATTTGGCTTTTAAATTTAGAAAACACGATTTTACGAGGTGTTTTATGAGAAAACAGTGAAGAATTTATGAAGTGAACAGAGAATAATTTATGTAATTAAGAGAGCGAACAATTTTTTAAATAATGCTGAACAAAAAATAATTTTATGCAAAATGCTAAAAACAGTTTATGCACAAAAGAGTGAACAATTTTTATGAGAAAACAATGAACAATTTTAATTAATGTAGAAATAGATTTTATTAATGCAAAAAAATAGATCCGATTATTGTGAATTCAAACATGAAAGAAAATTCAGATTTGACTTTTAAATTTAGAAAACACGATTTCACTAGATGTTTTATGTTAAAATGGTGAACAATTTATGTCGCTTAAACTTTTTTCAATGTACCCATGCCTAAAAATGGAGTGAGATTTTTCTTTTACATGTTCTAATTTCTCATTGTAACCCCAATATTTTAGCCAATTTGACTATAACGCTTCCGCGAAATAAGAAATTGATGAGTGTGTTAAAAATGAATGAACAAGGGGTATGAGTGGCCTAAAAATTCGTATTTTGAAATTAAAATCTCTATATTTTACAATGCTTCTATATAAATAAAGAAAAACATAAAAAAAACTACTTATGTTTATGTTTATTTCTCGATTATGCAAAAAAAAAAAAAAAAAGTTTATAAGGAACTCGAGTTTGGTAAATAGGTCTAGGGAAAAATAGATATAAATATTCAAAATGCAAATTCTAAAGTAGATACTGAGTGATCTAAGTCCAACTTCCATTGTTCTAGATCGTTCCATTTTTATTTATTTTTGGTTAAATTCAATTTATTTTTCCTTTGAAAATATCATTCCATTTTTTAATATTCTAGGTAGTTTTTTATTACGTGGATGTGGTTTTTAAAAATAACAGTCAAAATATTTTATTATTATTTTGGTAGTCATGTAGATTTGAAATGTGCCAATTGTACAATCCGTTTGTCAAGTAAGCATTTTTCATTAATAAGTTTATAGTAGGGACGAAATTGACTTTAAATTAAAAATAACAGAAACCTAATTCTATTTTAATTTTTTTTTAGATAAAAACAAAAACCTAGTTGAGAACTAGCAAAACATAAAAATCAAATTAGCTGTAACCCCAAAACGTAAGACAAATAATATTATCTCCTACTTTCTAACCATGTTATTCACTTATTCTTCTCTCTTTTTTATGGAACTTCGTTATTCTTGATTCTTCTCTCACTTATGTAGAAAGTGCAGCATCATTCTCTCTTTGTTAAACATAATCTGTTGTAGGGGTGTGCAGAATATTTGTTTGGCCCACCAACCCGCCCGACCTGCAGCTAACCCGCCCCATTCTATGCGGGTCATTAAGTTAGGTGGTTTGGGTTGGGCGAGTTAGACACCCAAAATAGCGAATTGGGTTGGATATCGAATTGAAACATTGTCAACTTGCTACACACCAACCCACCCATTTAATTATATATATATATATATATATATATATATATGTGTGTGTGTGTGTGTGTTCAAATTGATTAGCCATAAATATATATATATATATATATATATATATATATATATATATATTAGTTCAAATTGATCAACCACTTCCTCTCCCTCCCTCTTTCATGTTTTTTTGTCATTTTCTTCCTCAACCTTTTTGAAACCTCTTTTTTGTTTTTGTTTTTTTAATTCTTCACATTCGTCAAATGTGTACTCTCCTAGACAGCCACAAAGGCAGTTGTTTTTATGTCTTATATTGCTTAATGTTTGTATCTATATTTTTATTGATTATGTTGTTTGTCTTTTTAATTTGGATCCCATATATTCTTGTAAATTCAGACCATGCATACCATTTTGAAGTTTATTTGTTATGTTGGTATGTATATATTTTGAATCTTTGATATGGCTTTGGGAATGTTAAGACTTTGAGTTTGTTAATTCAATTTTCCTCAGTTGTAAGGCAACAACCTACTGTTTTTTCTTTTTCTTTTTCCTTTTTTTTTTTTTTTTTTTTTTTTTTTTTTTTTTTTTTGTAGAGACAAGGTCTGTTAGAGATGATACATCTCTTTTTTACTGACCCTATGTTTGTGTTGGAATTGAAATTATTTAATAAAATCTATAATTTTTTTTGTGCATTAGTTATATTTTAAGATTATGCAATAATAAATTGTAAATTGTCATAATTTTTTTAAAAAATAGCATTGTTAATACCAACCCACACAACCCACCGAGTTGAAACTGCCAAAATTTGTAACAAATTTGCCGAATTTCGACTTTAGTGGGTCAGTGGTGGATTGGAATTTTCCCAATCTGCTGGTGGCGGATTGGATAGAAATTTTAGCTTTTACTTGCCCAATCTGACCCACACACACCCCTAATCTGCTGTACTATTTTAGTTCTTGTATATCATAATTATCGGAAACAGTCGACAAGGATCATCATTCAATCTTTGTATGCGTCACCCAACAACGACAGCAACAACAACAATTATGCCTTAGTTTTTAAGAAGAGAAGATATGTAGTTAGAATAAGCTTCATTTAAATAACCTGAGAATATTTTAGAATGTCTTTTTGCAAGAACGTAATTTGATTCAAACAAAAAAGCTAACTAAGCTGCCACGCTTGCTTAGAGAATTCACAGATACCATATAAATACTTGATTCAATGTTTTTATATATAAAACTTGTAGATTTCAATTAGCCATGACTTATTCAATTTTACATGAAAGATAGCTTCTCAACAAAACTTATTATATTCAAACTTAATTTTGAAGGAAAAAAAAATATGAATTTAAATTTTCAGGCAAATAATAAACACATAATCTGAGTTATGACTTGAAGAATACTCATTTTAGCTTTATTCTTTGTTTTTGCTGTGGACCAATATGTTGTTGGGTAGATAACACCTCGAGAAGACTCCAATTGAAAAGTTAATATAATATAGGGTCATGTTAATAGATACTCTTAGAACAATTATTAATAAACCATTCTAAGAAAGTTTTTATATCACTTTTATGAGAAATTGAAAAAGTTGTCAAAACATTAATTAACTGCTTATTTTTTGTTTTTACAAAAACCTTACTAAAATAATTCATTAACAAATGCCCTATGGCATTTGTTAACTTTTCCCTATAACATATAAAGATATCAATTGATCCAAAAGGTTTTAAGTGTATGAGTTTGGACCTAACCATATTAAATTAACTAATCTCTCTTATTATTCTTATTTAATGTTGGACTTTACTCAAGGGTGGCTGTTTGTTATCTTTAGGGGGTTCAAATAAACCCCTCACTTGAAAATTAAAAAACATTATATATATATGGGTTCAAGTTACATTTGGTGTAACTCGACAAGAGTTACACCTTTTATATTCCGTTGATTCTTACTAAATCTAAGGGTGAGAAAAACACCCTCTCATGTCATTAATGTAGAGTATTAATTTCCCAAATTAGCTACTTTTACTTAAATTCCTCACATTTAATGCCTCACGCTAATCAATCACCTTCCCTCTCCTCCCATACCGATACAATGGTATTACCCTTTAATTTTTTTTTTCTCCCCATCTATGTCCATTTTAGTTAAAAACAAGTTAGAATTCATGTAAAGTCAAAGAAGTGAGTGTCGTCAGAATATTGGGTTTTGAAATTTTGGACACTCTTAATTTTAGTTTTTATTTAGTTTGTTTATTTATTTATTTCTTATTTTGGTGGATTTGAAACCTAACTAGCAAGTTACCATGGCGCTATCAATACAACAAAAATGAAAATGAAGATTAGATTTGGAACTAGAACTGGAAGATCAAAATGAAAATGGATATATATGGTTTTGGGTTTTGACAAAGGATGTAAGAAAAAAAAATAGAAATGGAGAAAAAAAGAGAAGAGGGAAATTTATTTAGGTGGATTGGTAGAGGAGAATATTAATATAAAGAGAGCATTGAAGTGGTGGGTTACTGCAAGATTCTTAGATGCATCTGATACATTTTAGCTAACAATAACAAAGAATAACTCGTGACGGAAAGAGGAGGCTATCTTTCTTGAACTGGGTTCGTAATGTTTCCTCCAATTTAATTCTTAATAGATGGTTTTGCTATGCCATTTTATTGCTTGTTTTGCTGTTGTGGATGAGAACTAATTAGCTGTTAAAACTATCTTCGAACAATCATGGAACATCATTTTTCTCAAAAGGCTTCCTTAGTTCATTTTCCTGAATCATCCAACATGAGTTTTCAGGAATTGGAATGGGCTAATTAGGCATTGTTGATAGTTTTTTTTTCTAATGAATGTCCATAGATTTTTTTTTTCCCCTGCCAGTGACCTAGCCATGGAAGAGATAGAGAGAGAAACGTGCAAAGAGAAAAAGAGAGAGACATGCAGTGGACAGAAAGAGTCAAACGTATAATTTTTTTTTTTTTTTTTTGGGTTTAGAAATAAGTATGGAATATATTAATTAATAAACTATAATAAATGAGATCAATTAGAATATTAGCATTAATAAGGGGTTTTTTTTTTTTTTTTTTTTTTACCATTGGATCTACTTAAATACAATGGTTTAAAAAAAGTATAACTTAAACTCATTTCATATATAAAATATTTATTTTAGTTGTTTGATTTACGACACTTAAAAGTATTTTTGCACCCACATCCCAATTCAAAACCAAATAACAATACAAATCAGCCCATTTCAAAACCAAAATCTACACAGAATACTCTCACTTTCTCTCTTTGATTTGATTTCTAATCTCATTCTCATGAATCTCATCTCATTTCTCTTTATTATAAATTCATATTATGTACGTGTGTGATACTGATTTTATATGCTACTTATTTATTTTGTCGTTATATTATTTGTGTGAATTGTAATGTGCGTGAATGTGTACATGTATATTATGAATATAATATAATTTTATATAATTTAATAATCAGAATATACACAGAGTTTGTTACGTGTGTATATTGTTAAAAAAGTAAATGATGTTTCAATTATTTGATTGGTTAAGTAGACACTTAGTATATTATTTATATATAAATGAATGTGGCTATAGGGGTCAATAATTAATACAATGCCAAAGGGTTTAGTTTTGTCATTTAATTTAAAATATTTTTTTTATAAAAAACAATGAAATATTCATAAGAATAAACAATGAAAAATAGGAAATAACAATTGAATAAAAATAAAAATCTTATACAAACTTAAGAAAAAAAAATTGTCATACTTATCCACATTGATAATAGATAATGACAATTAATAATGAATTATTTAAGAATATGTATTTGCATTTTTTTTTAGCACCTCACCAATAAACTTTTCACAAGCATGAGGAAGAGAAATTTTCAAAGGCTACTATCAAGAACCAAATTTGAAGCTTATGATTTTTATAGGTAGAAATACAGGAAATCCAATTTACTATGATAAGTTTTGGAGAATTATTGTTCGGAAGTTCATGCGTGGTGCAGACCGAAAGGGGAAAAAAATCCCTTTCTTCCTTTTTCATATTTTAATACAGTGTATCAAACCATATGGTCTGAACAACGAGGAATAGTCTAAACTAATTCCAATTTTTAATTTTTAATTTTATTTTTGAGAATCTTCCTAATTCTACTCCCAACTTTATTATATCTACTGAAATTCTAGGCCTACTTGTACCGTCCATTTCATATATTTATACAATAAATCAATAATACAATGTTTTTTAATGATTCATGACAAAAACTTTGGTGAAAAATTTTCTTTAATACAAAATCAAACAAAATCGTACCAAACAATGTGTATGAATCCGTACCAAATATATTCCTAATTATAAATAAATTGTCACTACTTTGAAATAATAGATTATGAGTGATAAAAAGGAAGAAGTAATACTGTAGAATCAGGGCTGTAAATGAACCAAGCCGTTCATAAATAGCTCGGGTTTGGTTCGATAAAAATCTTGTTCATGTTTGTTTATTTATAAACAAGCCAAGCTTAAGTTTTAGTTTTAGGCTTGTTTAATAAACGAGCAGAACCTAAGTAAAAAACATTGTTCATGAACAAGCTCGTAAACACCAAGGCTCGATATAAAAGTAACAAAACAAGTTGATCCTAGGCTTCTTTATGAGTTTGGTAATAAAATTGATATGAGCTTGACATATAAACTCATATCTTTCTAAGACTTTAATTAATTCTAAATTAAGACCACTCATCCAAACCAAATAGGCTAGATAATAAACTTAATATAGGTTTGATAATATACTAGTGTTGGATCTCAAGCTCAAAAACATGATATTGAGCTTGATATAGAGCTCGAGTTTGGCTGGACTGATGAACCAAGTCAAGCCAAGCCGAGCTCGAGCTTTTATATTTTATAACAAACTCAATTGCTTGAACATTATTTGTAGTCTCATATCAAGCTTAAGCCAAGCTTGAACATTCCACTTTTGCTACCGAGCCAAGCTTGAATATTCACTACTCAACAAAACTCGACTCGTTTACAGCCCTAAGTAGAATACCTGTGAAAAATAAAACACGTCTATTTTAATGTGTAAGAAAAAAAACATGTTTGGTTTTGAAAGATAACCTCAAATTTACGAAGAGTTCTTTAATCCACAAGATAATAAGTTTGAAATCCACTTGATGATAGGTTTGAAATCCACTTGAAGATTTATTTAAAGTCTCCTTAAAACTTGATAAATAAGAAAATATGTTCTAAAAAAGATCCTAATCGATACCTATCATAATAATAACTCTAATTTGACTTAAAAGGCTTTAAATGCACTTAAAAATAAGAAAATAATTACCCTAAAACTAAAATTCCAAAAACTGACGTAAAAAAATTAACAATTCACAAAAGTCTAAAGGTAAATTCTGTCTTACATAAAAAATTAGTGTGAAAATTATTATTCACAACTCCTCGTTGATCACTTTTACAAATTGGGGCAGATGGAATGGTAATAAAAGAGCTCTTCCATCTATCAGGATGTCACTTCCACTGAAGCCATCACCTCAGGAAGAGGCGAGTTTCGACACACCGGGCATGTAGCATGCAGGCGTAGCCAGGAGTCGACACATTTAAGATGAAAGATATGACTACAATCGGGTAACAAGCGCAACACATCCGTGTCATTGTAATCAGCCAAGCATATTGAACAACAGGATGAGGTAGAGTTTCCCTGGTGGAGCTTGGCTTCGGCATAGAGGAGCTTTGGGTATTGGCGTAAAGTGGCTTCATCAATACCTGGATGAAAGTTATTGATGGAGTGTATGGGGACAGTTCCGGCGGGCTGTTGCTGTTGATAGGCAGAAGTACGTTGCATGTGAAAGAAAATTGCAATCATGAGGAAGACAAAAAGGATGGTTCCCATGCAAAGGGTGAATCCGACGACATATCCAACTGCAATCATGTTGATGTTATCTACGGCATCATTGGATTATGCGAGAGAGAGAGAGAGAGAGAATGAGTTCGGGAAATTGATTAGGCTTTCGACTTGTTAAGAAGAAAAGGAAAGGCAGGCATGATTGGGGAGAGTTAGCATCCGGTGAGATTCTTTGGTGGGCTACTATTATATATCAGTATATCCAGTTTCTAGCTTGATGGTCAACTATCATGCTTCAATCCACTGAAAAAAAAAAATCAAAGGAGAGAGAAATTTTTGTCCAATTACATTACTCAGACTATTGAGGAATGATTTATACGGGTTTGACTTATCTCCGGTACTTTTTTAATTGAAAATATTTTTTTATTTTAAATATACAATAACAAGTGGTAGTGTGATTTAATCTCTACATTTTATTTAATTGGTGGGTGATGTGACAGGTTCTCATTAAAATAAAAGAAATTCTAAAATTAAAAAAAAAAAAAAAACTAGAGGTAAGCCTAACTCGGTTTATACAATTGATAAAGATCCACACCAAGAAAAAATCCACATAATATGTTAGATCAAGACCTACGAAAGGATTGGGTCTATTGGGTTCTAGTTTGACCAAGTTGGGTTTTGGTTAGAAACATATTGAATTAAAGTTATTTGCCATACTTTTATTACTCTTACTTTAGATGATATATATATATATATATATATATATATGTATATGGATTTAAGTAACACCTAGTGTATTTTTAAGTTATGTTATACCATTCAATAATTTTTATTGAATACGTATTTTAACAAATTCACAGTTGGATTAGATTTCCTTCTTATACTCTATATACTTGCTAAATTTCTAGATAATTTAAGATCAACAACTGTTTTATCAATCAAATTTTAAAATATTAAGTTTTTGTATTTAAAATTGTGTATAAAAAAATGAGTTTCTAAATTGAATAACAAATAGCTTTTCGATTAACATGAAACTTGGTGTGCGTGTTAAGATCATGTAATACAATGGTAGGATTTTTTGTAATATTAATTTAATAAAAAGTTATTAAATAGTGTAACATTGCTTAAAATTATTCTTCTCTATCGTTTATGGAACTCTATTATTCTTCTCTCACTGAAGTAAAATGTGCAACATCATTATCTTTTTAAACATAATTTCATTTGGGATGTGATAACGAGCTGGCATAAGGAATGTTTCCATCCAACAATGGATTGATAGGCCGCTTCAATATCTTAAAGACCTTGATCCAGATAACATGAGTTACTTGCAGGGAATATTCACCACTCTTTGGAGCATTTGGACTCATAGGAATTTAGTTGTTCATGAAAGGAAACATCCAAATCCTCTAGAAGTTGTCCTAACAGCTCAGTTTCTTGTTTGCAGGTTCAAGGAAGCTTTCTCTAGCTGTAGTGCAGTAACACATAGACCCTTAGATCAGCAAGGAAGGTTTCAGTTCCCTCAAAAGCCTTGGCAGCTTATCATCCTGCTGGAGCAAGAGCCAAGAAGCTTCATCGAGCTGCCTTCGCCTATGAAGCCAAAAATCTGCAAGGGGAGGTAATTTTGCAGAGAGTGTCCAGCTGTACAGAGAATATGGGTGCTCTCATTATCCTTGACGTAATGGTTGAAGCTGCGTGAAAGCTAGGAGTTTGGGATTCAAGTTTCTTTTGCTTCTCACTAATAGTTTGAGACCAGTTTTGGTCTCCAATAGGATGTGCAGACCCAATTGGCAGGAAAAGATTTTGGTGGATGATTTGTATAGTTTAGCTTAGTCTAATGTGGTCTGCCATTCTATTTTTGTTCCAAAGCTTGTAATAGGTGATGTTAGTTTCATAGCTAAGTTGGCAACTGATATGCCAATGAACCATTGTATGGTTTGACTCTGTTGCTTTTTTGGGGTTATAAAAAAATAATAATAAATAAAAAATAAAAAAAATAAAAAAACGAGAAGAAAATAAAAAAAGCTGGGCTAAGGAGACTTTTGCCTATATTTTGTATTGCTTGTGGGATCTAAGTGGTTCCCGTAACAAATAGGCTTAACTCTATATTTAGTTAGCTTATTTCTCATGTAGCCAATTACTGTTTGTGGGTTTCACTTAACTTGTTTTTGGTTCAAAAAAACGCAGCTAGATACTATTTGCAAGTCTCACTATATAGCTTTTGCTTATCTTTTTATTTATTGCAGGTCCCATTTTACTCACTTAAAAAAAAAAAAAAAAGTATTTTCAACAAAAATGCAATCTAATCTACTTTTTTTTTTTTTTAGGTTTTTCCCTATCGTACGTACTTGATGAACCCAATAAATTTCCTTCATCGAAGCAAGTCCGCACTAGACAAAGAGAAGCACCATTTAAGTCATGATAAATGGAATGTCGTTACACATCAATGAATGCAAACAACATGGCCTTTGGGAGAGACATCGAATCCCCTCATTCAAACCACTCGGGGACGTTACGAGAATGACGTTGATGCCGCCATTGAACGCCACCAATGGCTTGAAAGACAAGCCATATATATAGACTATACCAAACCCCAAGAAGAGGTACGAATTCATATTTTATTTTGCACTCATAAGATAAACAAAGCCCTTATTTATTCCTTTTTAGTCATTTGACTTTATCATTGGGGGCTTGGTGGTTGGCATTGCACCATTGATCCCTCTAGCATGAATCATTTCTCTCTTGCAGGCTATTTGACCATCTTGAGTGATCTTTCTTCTCGACGATCACCTTGATAGACAATTTTGGCATCATCAGTTTGGCGTCATTTGTGGGAAATGTCTTAAGCCTTAGTTTGAAAACGTAACTCTACCCTCTTTGACGACCAAATGGAATCCAACGCATCTTAAGATCCAGCAGCATTGGCCCAACAAATCCAAGCACTCACAGATAATGTGGAAGAACTTACCCGGTAGAATCAGGAGATGAAGTTATAGCTACAACAAGAGGAGAATCGCGATGTCAACAAGAATGAGGATGAAGAGAATAATAATAAGAGAGATGTGTTAAGAAGGGCAGACCCGTCAAACAAAGCTAGCAATGACCTCTTGAAGAGCATGCGGAAGAAAATGGGCGAGCTCAAGAACACGATGAAGGAGAAGATCGACAAGAATCTAGATGGGATGGTAAAAAGAACTAATTCTCCATTCACCCCCAGAGTCCTGAGTGCCCCCTGCTTCTGAAGTTTCGTCTCCCCCAACTTGAGTTGTTTTTTGGTTTGAGAGACCCTCTGGATCATATAACCACCTTCAAAATAACGGTAAATTTGTAGCAAACCCAAGATGAAATTTTGTGTAGGTCTTTCCTGACTACCCTTAAGTGGGCCGCAAGAATTTGGTTTAACAAGCTCACTCGTAATCCATCGAAGACTTCGAGCAACTCAGCAACTCCTTTGTACACTACTCCGTTGGTGGTCAGTGTAAAAAAAGACCAGCAAATCACCTACTTGCAATCAAGCAAGAAGAAGGGGAGTCGTTGAGATCCTACGTGAAGAGATTTAACAAGGAGGTATTAGAAGTAGACAAGGCATAAGACAAAGTGCAATTGACCACGTTTAAATCTGAATTGAATTCAAAGGATTTCATGGTCGCCCTTGCCAAAAGCCCCCAATTGAAGGCCAAAAAATATATGAAAGCTGAAGACGCTCTGGCTGTAATTGAACGTGGGGGCCCATAGAAGGAAAGAAGTAGCATCGAGGACGAGCAAAAAGGTAGGAAGAGGGAGATAAGCTCCCCTTCGTCCAGCCGAGACTCTATCAAAAGGAGGGATGACAAGCCTTCAAGGATAGTAAAATTTACTTCCTTACTTATACCTGTTGACATGATATTAATGTAGTTCAAAGATGACCATGCCCTTAAATGGCCAAAGCCGCTACACTGCTTGCCTAACATTCACTACAAGAAGAAGTATTGTTGTTTTCATAAAGACCATGGCCATTACACAGAGGATTGCATGAATATGAAAGAACAGATAGAAGACCTAATCCAACAAGGGAAGTTACAAAAATTTGTGAAGAGGGATGGGCCAAGACAAGCAAAGTAGGATGCACGAGCAAGGTCAAACGAAAAGCCAGGAAACGAAGATCGTCCCCAAGACCGCCTGAGGGACGCCATAGGGGAAATAAGGATGATCAACAGAGGACCCACCATAGCAAGATCATTCAAGTCCCTTAAAAAGTCAGAGTAGAGACAAGTAAACTGCATTCATGTGATACACCTTTCAAAGCACTGAAGAAGGGAAAACTTAGATATGGTCTTTTCAGATGAAAATGCACAAGGAATGAAGCAACCACATGACAACCCCCTAGTCATCATACTCATGATAGAAAGTTTCAACACCAGGCGAGCCCTAGTAAATAACGAAAGCTCAATAGACATCATCTACCTCTCTGCTTTTCAACAGTTGAAGGCAAACCTGAAGAAACTTCGTCCATTTGAATCTCCCCTCGTTAGTTTTAATGGAGACAAGGTATACCCAAAAGGGATAGTAACACTGACAGTCACAGTTGGCTTATACCATCTCCAAGTAACTAACAAGACAATTTCTTAGTGGTAGACTCCCCCTCGTCCTATAATGTCATCATAGGGAGACCTACTCTCAATTGTTGGAAAGCAGCCATGTCCACCTATTACTTGAAGGTGAAATGCCCATAGAACAGAGGGTTGGAGAGATAGAAAGGGACCAAGTGCTAGCACGAGAGTGCTACTGGGTAGTGTTGTCTTCAAAGGAAAACCATACATGAATGATCGAGGAAAAGACCTTAGAGGTCATGGAAGCTCTGGAAACAATCAAGTTGGTAGAAGGGGAACCAACGAAAACAACCAAGGAAGGGATGAACCTGGATCCCTTGACGAAAGAAAAAATCATTAGTTTTTTGAAAAGCAACCTGGATGTGTTTATGTGGAGCCATGAGGATATGCCTTGCATACCAGCAGATATCATTCAGCACCACCTAAAGGTGGATTTTGAGAGAAAACCAATTCAGCAAAGAAGGAGCGTTTTCACCCTTGAAACGAAACAGGGCGATAATGGACGAAATGGATAAGTTACTTGCCACTAAGTTCATCCTGGAAGTATACTATCCAAAGTGGTTGGCCAATGTCGTCATGGTCGAGAAGGCAAATGGGAAATGGAGAATGTGCATGGACTTCATGGATCTAAACAATTCTTGCCCCAAAGATAGCTTCCCTTTGCCCAAGATCGACTAGCTCGTTGATTCAATAGCAGGGCATAAGCTCCTCACCTTCATGGACGCTTTCTCGGGGTACAACCAGAAATAAATAGCTAAAAATAGATTTCATCACCAACCAGGGACTTTATTGCTACAAGGTTATGCCCTCCGGGTTGAAGAATGCAAGGGCCGCATACCAGAGGCTGGTAAACCAAATGTTCAACAAGAAGATTGGGAGAAACATGGAGGTGTATGTAGACGATATGCTCGTCAAGAGTGGAGAAGAAGAAAGTCATCTAGATGACCTCAAAGAGAATTTTGACACACTAAGGCAATAAAATATGAAGTTGAACCCGGCCAAATGCGCATTTAGGGTATCCTTGGGAAAATTCCTTGGTTTCATGGTATCACAAAGGGGAGTAAAAGCCAATCGCAAGAAGGTGAAAGGCATCATCCAAATGTCATCACCGAAGACAGTTAAGGAGGTACAG
The DNA here is from genome assembly GCA_032878915.1 of Castanopsis chinensis. NCBI lineage: Eukaryota > Viridiplantae > Streptophyta > Magnoliopsida > Fagales > Fagaceae > Castanopsis > Castanopsis chinensis. The sequence goes on from JAVQMG010000086.1 coordinate 4,070,929, forward strand.
TTAACCAAAAGGATGATCGTGGCCCTTAACAGGTTTGTCTCTAGAGCCACAGATAAGTGTCTTCTTTTCTTCAAAACCTTGAAATAGGCTTTCACTTGGATGGAGGAGTGTGAAGCAGCATTCCAAGAACTGAAGTGCTATCTGAGCAACCCTCCACTCGTATTCATCAGAGGAAGGCGAGAACCTGTTCTTGTACTTAGCATTATCAACAATTGCAGTAAGCATGGTATTAATCAGGGAAGACCAAAGAGTGCAGTGCTCAGTGTATTGTGTTAGCCAGGCTTTCTAAGGGGCCGAGGCCAAGAACCCACGCATGGAGAAGATCACATTCGCCCTGGTAGTAACCTCTCAAAAGCTTTCTTTTAGGTGAACCCAATCATAGTAATGACAAACCAAACCATCAAGAAAGCAATGAATAAACCCAAAGCCGTAGGATGAATGATATAGTAGGCCATCGAGCTCAGTCAATTCAACATCGAGTACAAGCCTCAAACAACCATAAAAGCCCAAGCACTGGTAGACTTCATCACGATGTTTACCATGCCCGAACATGAAGAAAACCAAGAAGAGCCAATCCAATGGACAATGCATATAGATGGATCATCGCTGTAGAAGAGGGGAGGGGCTAGCGTCATCATCATTACTCCCAAGGGAGACATCTTGAAGTACGGAGTCCAACTCCAATTCCACGTGACCAATAGCGAAGTTGAATATGAGGCCATACTAACAGGGTTAAAGGTCGCAAAGGCCCTTGAAGCCAAGATCATGCTACTAAAAAGCAATTCAAAGCTTGTCATAGGACAGATCAACAAGGAATTCGAAGCAAAGGAAAAGAGGATGCAGAAGCACCTAAAATTAACAAATCAGTTGATTAGTGAGTTTGATCGGGTAAGTTTCACTCAAGTCCCACGAGATCAAAATTCGGAAGCCAACGAAGTAGCCAAATATGTGTCGTCAAAAGAGAAGATGCGCTTAATAGATCTGAAATTGAAAGTGTAGAAGTCTTTTAATATCAAAGTATTTCAGACCTTCCCAATACAGAATTGCACAATTGGACAAGCCCAATTCTGTCTTACCTTAGAGCGGGATGATTGTCACCTAATCCAGATGAAGCCAGGAAATTAGAAAACAAGCTACCAAATTCACCATGTTGAACGGTGAAAAATACAAAAGGGGATTCTCACAACCCTACCTGAGGTGTGTTGAAGAAGACGAAGCCAAGTACATCTTGGAAGAAGTCCATGAAGGGATCTGCGAGGATCATATAGGTGCAAGGTCCCTAGTATGAAAAATCATGAGGGCAGGTTATTTTTAGCCCACCATACAGAAAGAAGCCAAAGAATTTGTCAAAAAGTGTGACAGTAGCCAGAGGTATTGGAACATCCAGCAATTGCTAGGAGAAAAGATGGCAACCATCACTTTGCCATAGCCTTTTGCCTAGTAGGGAATTGATATCATGAGGCCTTTACCATAGGGTAAGAAACAAGTGAAGTTCCTACTCGTCGCAATTGATTACTTCACGAAATGGGTGGAAGCAGAGGCCCTTGCTACAATCACAGAAGTGACGATCCAGAACTTTATATGGAAGAACATCGTATGCAAATTTAGGATACCTAGGATGATCATCTTGGACAATGGTCGTTAGTTCAATAGCCAGGGATTTCGTTCTTTCTGCTTGGACCTCAGCATCAAAAATAAATTCTCCTCACTAGGACATCCTCAAGCCAACGGACAAATGGAAGTGACAAATTGAACATTGCTGAAAATCATCAAGGCTTGATTAGTAGGGGGCAAAGAGAGCATGGCCTAAAGAATTACCAAGCATCACATGGGCTTATCGAACCATAGTAAGGACCCCAATAGGAGAGAACCCCTTGAACCTTACATATGATTTAGAAGCAGCCATCCCCATCGAGATAGGAGTTACTAGCTTGAGAAAGGAGTTCTTCAACGAAGACAATAACGACTACCAATTGAAGCAGAATTTGGATTGCTTGGACGAAGTTAGAGTCCAGATTCTTAGAGAATGGAAAAGTACTAGTAGAAGATGACCAAATATTACAACCAATGGGTGAAACTCAAGATGTTCAGTATCGAAGACCTCGTCCTATAGAAAGTGACACCTACAATGAAAGATGCAGCTTAAGGCAAACTATGGCCAACATGGGAAGGCCCATATCGCCAAGTTGTCCACTACTCGCGGCAAGGGAGTTACCACCTAGAAAACTTGGATGAAAATAACCTCGTCCATGGAACGTTGAACACCTAAAAAGGTATCACAATAGGAAATACAATTCACTTGTAAACAATTGACAATGTTTTATGATTTGAAAGTAGATTAATAAAAGTACTATTCAGTGCCCACCATTGTGAGTCCGTTCATTCAAACTTAATGTGATAAAATTTCTTAAATAGATGTAAATCACTTGGCAAACCTAAAGTGATAAAATTCCTTAACTGGATGTAAATAACTTGACGAACCTAAAGTGATAAAATTCCTTGATTGAATGTAAATCACTTAATGAACCTAAAGTGATAAAATTCCTTAACTGGATGCAAGTCACTTGACGAACCTAAAATGATAAAATTCCTTAACTGAATGTAAATCACTTGACGAACCTAAATTAATAAAATTTCTTAAATAGATGTAAATCATTTGACGAAGCAGAGTGGTAAAATTTCTTAACTGAATATGCATCACTTAGACAAATCGCTTGGCAAAATGTGGTGATGAATGCAAATCACCAAAAGCTTGACCAGCATAGCCTTCCAGATGGACAAAATAGCGCATAAGCAAGGCCTAAAAATTGTATAAGACAAACAAAAGGTGCGAATCATAGGATTCCAAAACTAAAACACTCATGAAACCCTCTTGGAAAAGATGAGCCACGCAAATGGTACCAAAGAGTTACACGAACTCCCTATCAACGAGCAATAACCCTGCCTACTACTTAGCATCAAAAATTGACAAGATAAGATAAAGGCAAGTAAACAAAGCGTGTGATGAGGAGATACAATGAAATGTAAATATTCAAACACAATATGTGACCAAGAGGAACGATGAAATATAAACATTCAAAAGAAATATATTTTTGAACTTGTTCAAAAGCCCAAAAACATGTAAGGCACACAAAAAAGAAAAGAAAAGAAAAGAAAAGTATGATAGCTAAGCAGCAGGGGCGTCATTCCCACTCGTCCTCTGATCTTCTTTAGGTTCTACGGGGTTCTCGTTAGTAGTAGCAGCAGCTTGAGCGGCCTCGTTCACTTCCATCTCCTTATCAATAGCTTCAAAGTCCAAGTTCTCTAAATTCGCCCTTGGGCTGCGCTTCACTAGGTTCCTCCTCAATAGCTCAAAGCCCTTATGATACCAGCTGAACAAGACGGTGTTATAGTTGTCTGTAAGTTAGAATGCCTGGACGGCTTTGGCAACAAAGGACTTAATTTTCTAATTGGCCACCTGAAGCTGCTTGTCCTTCTGCACCAGTAGTAATTTTTCCACCTTAAGCTCCTCAGACAGGGCCTTGATCTTCTCTTTGGATGCATCATTGTCTAGGTCCTTTCTCAAGTGAGAACCCTTAGCCTCCAGAGCTTCCACCTTGGAACCCGCCACCATGGCCTTCTCCTCATGGGCTAAATATTCTTGAGATGATGTGAATTGCCTCTCCCAGTACCTAGTAGTCATCCATGTGAAAAAAAAAATGGAAAGAAAAAGGGTGAAGAAAATAGACAACAAAGAATTACCTAGACGAGCTTGTGAACATGACGGCTCACCATCTTGTGGGAAGGTACCCCGAAGATCTCCTTCAGCTCCTCGGCTGTGATGATTTCATGGGCCCTCATCAAGGTTATCCTCACATTAGCCTAAACATTGGCCCCAACTTTCTCCTTCTCTTTTTCTCTAGTCTAGCGCTTTTTTGGACAAGGAGTTATCTCCTCAAGAGAAGCGACTAGTGAATTGACCTGGGTTTCCGTGGGGGCAGGGGTAGATGAGCTTTTCTCGACCGTCTCCTTTTAAACTAACTAAACCCTCCTTTGCTTGATGTTGGAGAGCGGCTTATTCTTCTTCACCTTAATATAGGCGTACATTTCTTGGTTGAACTTGGTTATCATTTTTGCAAAGGAAAAGGGGAACTCTCTATCATTTCAAAAAATAAAAGAAAAGGAAATAGCATGCAAACAAGCTTGTTCCGAAGGACATTACTTTTTTCCTCTCTCTGTATGGCACGAAGGAGGTAGTAAGAAGGCTCTAGACCTAAGTATTGACGAGCCAAAGTTTGAGGATCAACTAGCTCGTCAAAATCCTCGATCATACTCGTGAATTCAATGGCTGCCTTGACGCAGCTCTAGAATTTACTCTTAAGCTTTAGACGTTTCTTAATTGCAAAACACGAAAAAAAAAAAAAAAAAAAGCTAAAGATTAGGAAAGGATGACCAAAATAAATAAGCATGAGATTTTCCTACAAGAGATAGCGCACCAATTTGAGGGGTCTCCCATCTACACAGCAGCATTGGAATCTCCCCCTAAAACTCATCAAAGAGGGTCTTCCAACCATCACCCGAGATGAAGAAATAACCTAGATTTCCAATAGCGAAAGGACAAAGGGAGATCGACGATGAGCTGAGACCTTCTGTCCTAAGGCACAAGTTCATAGTACCTAAACTCTTTTAATTCCTTCAAACGATATAGGTGAACGAACTTGTCCAACCTGATCATTTCCCCCTCAACAACAATCGTTCAGATCACCATACAACTTATGATGATTTCCACGAGTTCGGCATAAGCTGCCCAGGAGCAATGTTCAAATAATGGAGAGGTTCCATTATTAAAGGATGGACAAGAAACCTAAGATCACACAGAAAGGCGGCCTCATAGAAGCACACCTCACTGTGGGCAAAGGCACAAGATTTCTCACTCAACCTAGGTAGATGAATCCTAGTCTCCTCGGGGAACTGAAACCTATCTCTAAACCTACTAAGGGTTTCCTCGTTCAGAGAGCACTCTTTCTTAAGAGCATGAAAGGATCGGGGTGGTTGAGAAACAGAAGGTTAGGAAGACAAAGGTACCAAGGCAGCGGTGTCTGTCTTAGCCCCAATAGTGTTACCACTGGACGATAGACTCGTTTCCAAGTCACTTGATCTAACTTCCCAGCCCATTCTCTCTTCCTCGAACACTCCTCGCACGACCTTAAACCAATTTAAAGATTGATGCAACAAAGGGTACAAATCACCCAAAGCTAGACCTAGGCTACTATCCCCTAGAGCAAAATCCCCAACTTGTGGACAACGATCACCAGAGGAACCAAGGGATGCTCCTAAGCGAGCAAAAAAGAATGAAAGAAAAGGGGAGAGGTGCCTAAATTTAGAGTAATCAACCATCAAGCAAAAAGGTGGAAACAATGTTTCTTAATAAAGGAAAAGAAAAAGAAAAAAGGCGTACCTGAGAAGTAGGACAATCAAAGCTTAAAGAAGAAAATGCTGAGCAGAAAGACAGAAGGCATAGTCAAAAGAGAAGAAGAAGAAGAAGAAGAAGAAGAAGAAGAAGGAGTTTAAAAAGCTCCCTCAAAAAACTGAAAGTTGCGGGAAACTAAAGAGTTTTCTTGGCAAAAGCATCACTACCAACCAACCAGAGCGTAACATGTGGCCACGACGCGCGCCATGCCACCATGTCGCAATAAATGCAGTAGAAGGTGGAATCCCAAGAGTCATAATTGGCAAAAAAATAACCCTTCATATTCCTAAGATTGTCCTTGCGCGGCTTGACTATCACGAAATAGGGGGCAACTGTTGTACCTAATAAACTTCCTTCGTCCAAGCAAGTTCAGCACCATTTAAGTCATGATAAATGGAATGCCGTTACACATCAATGAATGTAGACAACATGGCCATTGGGAGAGACACTGAATCCCCTCATTCAAACCACTTAGGGATATTACAAGAATGACATTGATGCCGCCATTGAATGCCACCAACAACTAGAAAGAAAAGTCATAGCAAAAATGGACAAATACCCATTTCGCACAAAAAAAATGGGCAAATGCCCCATTTCCTAAACTAATTAGGGAAATGCCCCTCTTTCGAAACTCGATTTTTTCAAAATCGAGTTTCAAAAAAAAAAATTTGAAGCCCTATAGCGACGTTTAAAGAAGCCTATAGTAACGTTTTAAAGATCTATAACGGCGTTTTGTAACTCAACCTCCATGAACTCGAGTTACTTGCATGTTTTTCTTCTTCTTTTTTACCTATAACTCGAGTTCAAGGAGCTCAAGTTACAAAACGCAGCTATAGGTGATAAAAATGTCACTATAGGCTCGTTAAAACATCGCTATAGGGCTTAACTTAATTTTGAGAAAATCGAGTTTCAAAAGAGTGGTAATTCCCTAATTAGTTTGGGAAGGGGGTATAATGCTATTTTTTTTTTTTTTGAAAAGGGCATTTGCCCATTTTGGCCGAAAAGCCATATATATAGGCTATACCAAACCCGAAGAAGATGTACAAATTCATATTTTATTTTGCACTCATAAGATAAATAGAGCTCTTATTTATTCTTTTTTAGTCATCTGACTTTATTAATGGAGGCTCGGTGGTTGGCACCGCATCGGTGACCCCTCTAGCACGAACCCTTTCTCTCTTGCAATCCATTTGACAACCTAGAGTGATCTTTCATCTAAACGATCACTTTAACTAACAATTTTGGCATCATTAGTTCTTTTAGCAAAGCACAAAAACCAAAAAGTTTAATAAGTTATTCCCGAGTATACACTAGTATGTTGTACTTTGTCAGTTTTTCTTGTACGTAATACTTACGGGAAAAGATAAAAACCTTTCATGCGTTTTTTTAAAGACGAAAAAAGATATAATGTTAAAATAAGCTTTATTTTGACAACCTAGAAATATTTTAGAATATTTTTGCCAGAATGTTGTATGATTCAAACAAGAGAGCTAACCAACCTTACTAGGCCTACTTGAAGTTCATGAGTTCGAATATATTTTGCCAGAATATATTGCATGTCCTACCTACTTAAGGTTCATGAGATCAAATATATTTTGCCAAAATATATTGTCTGACTCTGATCCCGTTTTTACGTTCAAAATTTCAAATTGTAAATTTGAAAAAAATACCAAAAATATTTTTTTCTAGTTGGAATAATGGGATTCGTTCAAAAAAATTATTAATTTATCTCAATTTGTTAACCTACAGGTTAGCAAATTTCGTGATTTAATCATCAAAATAATCCAATTGTCCTTGGTTGGTTGACAGTCAAGTTAGGTCAAATTCCATCAAATTATCGAAATTACATTATTCGTGTTAAAATTAATATTTTTAAACCATTGTCGCAAGTTTGACCAAGTTTCACTACGCTCTACCCTAGCTTAATCTTGATTTGACCTACACTACAAAAAAAGGGGGCTTTAGCCGCGTTTCAAAAACGTAGCTATAGACCCTAAAAATGCAGCTATAGGACAATAAAACGCGGCTTAAGCCACACGACAATAGCCCCTTGTGGGGACCTATAGCTGCGTTTCTTAGCCCCTATAGCTGCATTTTTTAGGCCCCTTGAAGGCTGAGACCTATAGCTGCGTTTTGTAAAAAACGCGGCTATAGACCCCCTTTAGGCTGCGTTTAAAACGCAGCTATAGGTACATTTTTGGCTGCGTTTTAAAAATGCGGCTAAAGCCTCCTATAGCTGCATTTTTAAAATGCAGCTATAGTTTTTTTAAAACAAAAAAAAAAAAAAAAAAATTTCTAGGTTTTTTTTTTTCCCCCAAAAATTCAAAATTCAAACAAAAAAAATTCAATAGTAAACACAAACCCAGAAAATTCAAAATTGAACACAAACCTAGAAAATTCAAAATAAAACACAACATACTCACAATACAAACACACCCAAAAAATTCAAAATCAAACACAAACCCAAAAAATTCAAAATAAAACACAACATACTCACAATACAAACACACCCAGAAAATTCAAAATCAAGCACAACATCCTGACAATTCAAACACAATGTGCTTCAAAATATAAAAACACAATCCCATGAATCTCCTCTCATTCAACAATATTGCTCAGAAACATAAAAGAATAAGCTCAAGAACACAAACCCATTTAAACATAAGCACAATATTAGCAACACAATAGCACAAATTCAAGCACAGATCCAAAAAATTCAAAATCAAAACTCAAACCAAAATCAAGACAAACACAAATATTGCTAGAATATCCACTTCATTCAAAATTTTCAGCATTTCCTCCATTTTCTTACTAACTAAATGTAAAATAACCAAAAAAAAAAAAAAAAAACTAGATCTATAGACAAATCAATGTGCTTAAGATGAAGAAAAAAGAAAGAAAGAAAGAAAAAAAAAAGTAGCTGTAAAGAAAAAAAAAAAAAAAAGATTTGTGCTAGAGTGAAGAAGGAAAAAAAAAAAAAAAAAAACTTGGTGGCGTGACTTGCAGAAGAATTAGCAAAAAAAGAAGAAAAAAAGAAAGAAAGAAAAAAGAAAAGGAAAAAAAAAAAAAAAAGTAGAAGCAGCAGCGGCAGCTCCAAAGACACAAAGAAAAAAAAAAAAAAAGAGTTACGTTGGAGAGAAAAAATAAATAAATAAATAAGAAGAAGAAGAAGAAGAAGAAGAAGGGAGCACTGAAGGAAGCTTTGGAGTGTGTGAAGGAAAAAAAAAAAAAAAAGAAGGAGAAAAGATAAAAGCCGGGTAGGTGGGAAAGTGAGGATGTAGGTGGGAAAGGGGGGGCACGTGGGAAAAGAAGCAAACATTTTTTTTGCTTCTGCTGGAGGACCTATTGCTGCGTTTTTCAAAAACGCGGCTATAGGCCCCCCTTTAAAATAAATTAATTCTCCTAGAGGACCTATAGCTATGTTTTTGAAAAATGCGGCAATAGACAACCTCTAGATGCGTTTCAAAATGCAGCTATAGGTTAGATCTAGCGGCGTTTTCTAAAAACGCAGCCATAGGCCCCCCTTTAAAAAAAAAAAAATTTATTCTGCTAGAGGACCTATAGCTGCGTTTTAAAACGCAGCTATAGGTTGGATCTAGCTACGTTTTCTAAAAACACAACCATAGGCCCCCCTTTATAAAAAATAAAAAAAAAAATTTACTAGAGGACCTATAACTGCGTTTTTGAAAAATGCGGCTATAGGTTGGATCTAGCTGCGTTTTCTTAAAACGCAGCCATAGGCCCCCCTTAAAAAAAAAAAAAAAAAATAAATAAATAAAATTATTCTGCTAGAGGACCTATAGCTGCGTTTTAAGACACAGCTATAGGTTGAATCGAGCCGCGTTTTTTAAAAGCGCCGCTATAGGTCCCCCTTTAAAAAAAATTATTCAATTGGACCATAGCTGCGTTTTAAAAACGTGGCTATATTCAATTATTCAATTGGACCATAGCTGCGTTTGTAAACGCGGCTAAAAAAAACACGGCTATAGCCCGCGTTTTTTGTAGTGCTAAGTCCAACCACCCGATTGGGATAAATTTTAGTTCATATTGGGGATATATGACTTCCTTTTAGAATGACTATCCATGGGCTCAAATCAGATCTGAAATGAACAAGATATCGTAAAAATGATGAGAAAGTTCAAAACATTTTGTTATTTTCATTTTATGTCAATAAGCTTGATAAAATCAAATTTTATTTAATTTTACTCAAACGATTCCCCGTTGGTTCAAATGAGGATTGAGGAGTTGATGGAAAGGTCTCAACATGAATTTTAATTTACCATACTCGGATTACGAAAATTCCACTTCTAACAAACTCAATTACAAAAACAAAGAAGTCGAAACCTTTTAATAAAAACTAATTTTTGACACTACTTTCCTAAGCGTTTTACTCATCCAATATCAAAAATTGGGCCATAGAGTGGATAGTTTTGGAAAATATATCATGGTATTTCCGATAATATCTCATGTGAGCCAAACGGAGTTCGGGAGAGTCGGGAAATAATGTCGCAAAAATAGGATAAATTGTGTGAAAACCATAACAACTAGTGTTTGGTGCCCTATTTGCGCATGAATTTCTTACAACTCGAGAAGGATGGAACTAAAACATTGGCAAGCTTTCTAAGTAATGATGACTATCTACGTCCTGGAAAAATAGGGCATTACAAGAGCTTACATGTTCATATCCATGTGCTTAAGTGCTTAAATCATTGTCCCATTATTCTATATCTCTTATGCTTGGATAAAACATCATGATGGGAATGTTACTTTGTTTGAATGAATCCAATTAAAGCCTTGGGATTGATGTTCTTACTCATATTATTATTTCCTGATGCTTGAATGTTTAATTTATTGATGGAAGGTTAATTTGTTTAAATAAATCAATAGATTACATGTTTGTTTTGTTGATATATATATATATATATATATCACAAGTTGCAATCTAAGTATATTCAGGGCCGGCTCTATCTTAGATGTAATTAATGCAATTGCCTAAGGCCCCTAAGTGAAACAAGAACCTAAATTTAAACCAATAAAATTATCAAAAATTCATGTGTAAAAGTATTAATTAAGCTCCAAATATTAATTAATGCATATAAAGAACTTTTTAATCAAAGAAAAAACATTAAAAAAAATGTGAGCTATGCAGGAGAATGGATAATCTCTCGTCTATATCTAAGAAAACATAGAAAAAAAAATCTCTCTTTGCGAACTATGCTCTTGACGGTTCGATCTTTGTGTGGGAGTTTTAATTAGTGTACAACTCTAACTAGAGTGTACAAACAGCAAAATCTTTCTTTCTCTCTCAACAACTCAACAAAGAAAAACTAAAAACAAAAGACCCAAAAAAAAAATCTCTATAGCGGCTTGAAATTTGTTGTGGTTTTGATCTTTCTCCCTTCAGGTTTGGCTCTAAAAAACCTTTTAGATTTGTATTAAGCTCTCACTCTATTTCTTTTTTCTCCTAAAATTTTGTTTTCTAGAAGACAAAATAGAAGCCACATATTGAAAAAGTAGCTTCACTTACTGTCAATGTGTCGCCCCCTCAGCCTTTTATTTCCAGTCATTATTCAATCTAGTGTTTTAGTATTTTTAATATTTCTCTCTCTAAACTTATCACACAGCCACTAAGTGACCCATGTGATGCACAGAAAAAAATGCTTTATTTTTTACTTTTCCTCTTTTATTACATCACATTAGCTAGGTGAATGCTGCTACAATTTTAGGGTGAAATGAACAATGAAGATTAGAGAGATCTTTTTTTTTTCTTTTCATTTTTGCCATTAAATGGTGATTTTGAATATAAAATTGATTATTTGTTTAGCCGTTGATGGTGGTTAAAATACAATTATATATATATATATATATATAATTCTGATACTCTGATAAATGGTTTAGATTTTTTGATAAAACAAGTTTTAAATTTTTTTTACCAATAAATAAAAATTACTTCAATTGACTTATTGGTTATTAAATTATATAAAAAGAGGCTTCATATGAACATTGTCGTCTTAGGCCACAAAATATCTAGAACCGGCCCTGTATATATGTCGGAGCTCTTCCACTAAACTAGCATATCTGGTAGTAAACCATCTTCTACCCCTAATGCCTCATGTTCTAATCTCTCTTAGTTTGAAGGTACTCCTCTACTTAATGACACCAAGCATCAGCAAATTATTAGCCCTCTTAGTCTGTCCAACTGCTAAATAGGTGTTGCACAACTTAAAAGGGGCCATTGATCATGGTTTGTATTTCCCCAAAAGCTCACTTCAACTCTATACCTTTTATGACTTCGACTGGGAAAATGATGGATTGGTTTAGGGATCTTTCTTGGCCACTTATTTTATTCTTGGACTGCTAAGAAGCAACCTATCATGACCCATTTCAGTACAGAAGCAGAATATTGTGTCATGAATGTTACCAATGCTAACTAATATAGGATATGAATGCACCTTGGGGATCTCCATGAACAAAATGTTGGCACCTTGGCCCTCGCTTCAAATCCGCTTTTTTCATGCTTGAATGAAACACGTAAAGGTGGGCTAGCTACTACTTCATTCCCAAAAAAGCTGTTAATAGGGATATGGTAATTCATTTTATTTCCGCAAGTGATCAAGTCGCTGTTACTTTTACAGGATTTATCCACTACTTGCTTCTCGGTGTTACAAGACAAGCTTTGTGCCCCATCAACTTGCGGGGGGGTGTTAAGGAAAGAATCTCTCTATTGATGGCAGTGCTGTGTTGAGATATTGTGGATAGGACAACGAATTCTAAACTTAATTAAGGGGTGAAGAATAAATCAATTCAAACATCACATCTAATATGGAAATGTAAAACATAGAAAATCACTCAAGAAACGTACACCAAGTAACAATTACCATTGATTTCTCATTGCCATGGTGTAATCCCAAGATATATTTGGATGTTTGTTGTATGAATTTGGCTGTATATATAATTTCTTGATGTGCCTCGCGTAATCAATCCAGAGAGAAAAGTCTTCTTTTTGTATTCTTAAGACTTTTACACGAGGAACGTCTAATTTTGGTTTTCCTCTAATCACGCTTCACCTTGCATTTCCTCTTCCTAGCCGCAGTTTTGTCGGTTTGGTTGTTGTTTCCTTGCACATACTCCCTCGCAATACGTGATTGACTAAATCTTCTTTCAGCAAAAATATTTTTTTCTTTTATTAAATTAGCCTCTCTTATCCAAAGATTACAAAAATTAGTATTATCCTAAGCTAGGAAAAAGGCGCAAACATTATTGTTCGTTGTATTCTAAGCTAGGAAGCAATATAACTTGAATAATGCTAGAGTCTAAATTTATAACTTAGTTATTAACTCTCCACTTGTGTCTGACTTCTGACTAATTGAAGGATATATATTATTTCTAAAAAAATATTTAGGTATTTTTAGAGTATAGTGAAATTGTGCTCTCTTCTTTCACAATAATGATAGACTCTATCATGAATTTAATAAGTAGACTCCACTATAAATGTGAAAAGAGAAAGTATTATACACTGTATTTCAAAAATACCTGAGAATTACTAATTAAAGTATATATACCTAACATTATTACATGTACTGTCATTTTTGGCTTAGACTTCGTTTAAATATTATAAGAGTTGTTTAATATATATAATGAATCAGTAATAACATAATAATTGCATTTCTCTTTAATGATTCATGACAAAAACTTTAATAAAAAAAAATGCTCATAGATTCAAAATCAAGCTGTGAAAACGTACCATACGACATGTATGAATCTCTGTACAAATTACATTCCAATTATGTCCCTTTTGAAACCCTTTGGAGTGGATTCGATAAACTCGAAGGAGATGTCGTAAATCCCGAAGTCCCAAATTCCAATTATGAGTCTTGGGAAGTTGCTCTGGTCGAACTCGCCACCTCGTCAAGGGGCGACTTTCGACACAACGGGCATGTAGCATGCAGCCTTAACCAGGAGTCCACACATTTAAGATGAAAGAGATGACCACAATCAGGCAACAATCGCAACACATCTGTGTCTTTGTAATCACCCAAGCATATTGAACAGCAAGACGAGACGGAGTTTCCCTTGTGGAGCTTGGCTTGGGCATAGATGAGCTTTGGGTAGTTGCGTAGAGTGGCTTCATCGAGACCTAGTTCAATGTTATTGATGGAGTGTTGGGGGACAGCTCCGTTGGGTTCTTGGTGTCCGAATCGGGGTTGGTGGCCAGAAGGTAAGGGCACAGCAAAGCAAATTGAAATCATGATTCTGAGTACGACCATGAGGAATATGAAAAATATGAATCCGATGACATATCCAAATCCACTCATGTTCTTGATCGTTGATGCCAACTAAGGCATCATTGGAATGATGAAGCGAAAGAGAGTTGGAGAAATCGATGAGGCTGTCTACTTGTTAAGGAAAATGAAAGCGAAAGAAAAGGATGGGTAGGCATGATTGGGAGAGCTATTACCCGGTGAGATTGTTTGGTGGGCTGCTGCTATATATCCATCCAGGTTTTAGCTTTGGATGGTCAACGGTTCCTATCTTAAAAAACACATAAAAGAAAAATGAATTATTCTCTCCAATTTCATTACTCATTTGATAAACGTGCATGATTGTTTTATTAATTTTCCTTAACTTTTGAATTTTATATGTGTGGAGATATGATTGGCTAAAGTTAATTGTGAGCAAAGATATATATATTGTTGATTACCCAAAAAAAAAAAAAAAGATTTATATAGTTGAAAAATATTTACATCGATAAATATTCAGTTAACATGTTGACCAAGTTTTAACTTGAGAAATAAGTAGTACCGTTGATGGGTTTAAGTTCGGCTCAATTGGATTCGGATGAAAAACATATTGGATTAAAGTGAATTTTTATTGTTAGAACCCTTACCCATTCTTTAACCGGTTGGGTCAACTCACAATGGCCCGTATTTTTTCACATTAAAAATAAAAACCGTAACATATATCCTAATAGACAAGTACTGACCGCACCTAACAGAGAATGTTTTTGTTGCTTGGCTGGTTTGAAGTTGAAACATATAAAGAAAAGGGGAAAGTTGATCATTTAAAATTGCTAGTTTGAAGTTTGAACAAGTACGAAATACGTGAAAAAAGAAAAAGGAGGAAAGTTATTAAAAATGATAGTTTGAACACATTATTTAAAAATCTAATAATAATAAATTATTAGAATTTCTAGTTTGAAGTTTGAATATATAAAGAAAAAAAAGATTTGGGTTATATCCGGTACTTTTTCAACTGGAGATTTTCTTTTGTTTCAAATACACGATAACAAGTAATAGTGAGTTTTAGAGCTTGTTTGGGTGAGTAGGTTTTTGGATCATATCACTCCATTTTCATAACTGAGTTCTCAAAACATGTGGGTCTCACAAAAATTTTTTGTATTTGGCTTAGTTTTCAACACTTATTTACATCACTTAAAACTAAAAAATTTGAGTTAGAGTGATGGAAACAGGAAACAGGAAACAACAAATGGGTGTTTTCAAAAACTGAGAACTGAGTTATGAGTTTTGAAAACTGAGTTATCTATAAACCAAACGGGCCTTTAATTTTTACATTTTATTCAGTTAGTGGGTAATGTGACAATTTCTCAATAAAACAGATAAAAATTTTACTTAAAAAGTACTAGAAGTAAGTCAAGTCCAAGAAGAAAAAGAGAAGGTTAATTAAAAATTTTGAAGATAAAAAAATCCGAGTGTCTTATGTTTGAAATCGTCGTAGTAGAAGTGGAAGCATCAAGCATGGAAGGTGAGTGGTATGCCTTGGCAAATGGTGGTCAACTCCTTGTAGGCATGATTGGTTTATTTTCTCCATATATCTTCAAACGTCAACAAATTATTAAAAATGGGTTATTTTCTCCATCTTCGATTCAATGTGGGTATGATTAGTCGCATGGTTCATGTAATATAGGACTTTTTGTTTTTCTCAATGAATAATTAATTTGGCATAAAAATTAAAAATTTCAAATTAGACACATTAATTGAAAATTAGAAAATATTTAGGGTAAATTACAAGTTGCACCCCTAAAGTTTGAGGGTGTTTGGATTTTACATCCTGAAATTTCAAACTTTAGATTTTACCCCCTAATGTTAGTGAGTATTTCGATTTTACACCCTCAAATCTGAAACTTTAGAGTATAAAATCCAAACACTCCCAAACTTTAGGGAATACAATCCAATCATCTCTAAAATATAAAGGGTAAAATCCTTATTTTGAAACGTCAAGATGTAAAATCCAAACATTCCCAAACATTAGGAGGTAAAATCCAAATTCTAAAATTTCAAAATATAAAGCCCAATTACTTCCAAAATTTAAATGTGTAATTTACAATTTACCCAAATATTTATATTAGCTAGAGAAGTGCTTGTCAATTAAGTTTTTGTGTAATGTCATTTATATTTTCATCTACAATATAACAATAGTAAAGATACAGTCACAAAAATTTTTATAACATTTTTATAAATAATTGTTGTGACCAATTTCTTACTGGTTTTCAATGAGTAATGTTACAAACACAAATTATTTTATAATATTTTTACAAACTGTTAATGTAGTTTTAGTATTTTCTAAATAATTATTGGTAAGTAAAAACACGATATTAGTGGTGGACCCATATTATAACTAATAAGAATTTATCACATCAATAATTTGCAAAAATGTTGAAAAAATAGTTTGCAGTTGTAGCATTACTCATTTCCATTTGGGCTCACCACTAACATCATTTTTTCATTTACTAATAACCACTACCACATCGACAGTTTATACAATTTTTTTGTAAAAAAAAAAATGTATTTCTAGCATAATAAAGGCTTGGTGAGTGGGATAAAATTTTGTTGCTTTGATCTTAAATCATGGATTGCCTCAAATGAGATATGGGGTTATGACCACTGTTTTCAGAACCGGACCGGATTAAGAGGTCGGACCGTAAAAACCGAAAACTGGGATGAAAACCGGTTTTTTAAGCATAAAGAACCGTATTTTTAATTAATTCCGTGAACCCCTAAATCAGGGTTGGACCGTACGAACTGGTTAAGAACCGTGTGGTCCAATCCCTTAGCAATTTTTTTTTTATTAAAACAACTTAACACAATTTTATTCTACTTAATTAAATTATCCATCTCTTACAAGGAATAAAAAAAATTATAATTAAAATCCTCCAAAGATATTCAGCTTTACTTCAAAAATTAATTATAAATTTTAATGTTTCTGATAGGCCACAAACGCGTTGACCTCTTGTGATTAATTAACTTGATTAATTAGCTAAATTATTACTTAATCAAGTTAACATGCAAAATCACGTGGCAGCACAAACAAATCACCAAAACTAAAGTATGAAGCAGAAAAATAAAAGACACGGTGATTTATTTACGAATGGGGAAAACCTAACGGCAAAAACCCCATCGGGTGATTTAAGGTCACCACTCCCGAAACTCCACTATTATCACAGCAAGCGATTACAAGTAAGGAATCCCAAGTACCTTACCAACCTACAGTTGAACCCTTACCTCAATACCCAATTGGACTTGCTCTGTAGTGACAGTTTCTCCTTTCAATGCACGGCTCCCAAGTACGTGAATAACCAATTGCGCGGATTCCAGTATGCGACTTCAATTCACCAACTAGAGAGAGAGTTGTTAGCTGCAAAGTTCTTCAGATCATCTACACGATGAAGATCAAGAAGATACTTGGTTACAAAACCCTACAGTGCACATTACACAGCAATCATCTTCGCAAGAGATGAATTAGGGGATGAACTTTGTCTTTGATCACAAATTGCATGAACAAGGATTGCTCAATACTTGTGCAACTTGTATCTTGTTTGACGGCCCTTAAAACAATCCTTTTATATGTCTAGGGTTAGGAGAAAAAAAGTCTCAATGACACATTCACGGATTGGAATTAAAACAGAACTGAAAATCTGTTTTCTTTAAATCTCGACAGATAGAGGTGTCGAGGATCTGTCGAGAAGCTGTCGAGGCTCGAGCTAAAACAGCTTCTTAAATCTCGATAGATGCATGTGTCGAGACAGGTGTCGAGTTTTAGTAACTTGCACTTTCCAGCTTGTTTCTTGGACAGACTTGATGACTTCAACACTTAATCTTGAAACACTGTTTCTTAAGCGTTGAACACATCCTAAATCTACCCAATTACAAGTAAAGTGCGCTTTGTCTAAGGATAAGCCAATTACATAAAATAGTGACATATGTCAACAAATTAAACTACATATATCCTAACAATCTCCCCCTTTGGCAATCCGTGACAAAACCACAACAAACAAATGAAGATATGAGAGAAGTCATAAAACACTTTAACTCATATTCACTTGTTACATACAATAAAATCTATCCTAACACAAACTCTTGAAAAACTTTGCAAGAAGAGAGTTTATGGCAAGTAGACTTTGACAACCTGTATTTCTGAAACACTTATAAACAAAACACATTAAGGCATCTTTGTGTGAAGCAGAAATAATAGATTGCGTACAAGTAAAAGAAACATGTGTATAAAGACAGAAAAGAAACAACACATGGAAAGATAGGTGAAAGAAACATACATCAACATATATATCAAGAAATAAGTACAATGTATGTCAATACATGATCAATGTATCTCTAAAAAGATAGAAAAGTAAAGAAATACATGTAATCCTCATTACATCCCTCAAATCAACACTCTCCATATAAAAAAATGTCTTATACTAGCTCTCCCCCTAAGTATGACTACTCTCAATACCAAAACTACTCCCCCTTTTTGTCACGAGTGACAAAGGGTAGAGTGTCAAGTAGACATCTCATCAGAAGAGCTCGCATCTCCATCATCATCATCCGAAGCATCATCGTCATCACCGTCATCATTAGCCTCAATCGCAAAAGAAACATAAGGTGGCGGAGGAGAAGTCTTTGGAGCAAAGTTGCCCAAGGTCTCCTGTCGCCTGGCGATGCGACCAACACGAACGTTCACCTGATACAACTCCGTGGAGAGTGTATCAAGGCGAGCATCCATGCGCTGAAGCTACGCCATGATGTCTCCTAGAGTGACGTCGCTCGAAGTAGGAGTAGATGTCGCTCGAGCAAATCTGGATGTAGTCGGACGGGAGGAAGGAGCAGCAGCATCCGACTGTCTCGATCTGAACTATGCCTCGCTACGTTTTACGGTAGCAGCGTCTATGGCAGACATGACATGAAAAGGATCAGACGAAGGGAATGGGATGGAAAAAGGGCGAAGTATCCTCGTGATAGCAGAAGGAAAAATGAGCTTATCACGGGTGGCCGTATCTTTATAGACATATATGATAGAGAATATAAAATGAGAAGGAAAGTCTATAGAGAGATGCTCTAAGAGGGACAACAAAAAACGAGTATGAGGCTCTGTGATAGAGTTGTAGTGAGAAAGAGGGTGTAACACAAAAGTCATCACCATGTTAAGGAAACGAGGACCTTTAGCAAAAGGCCGACATGGTGTGTACTAATGATCTCCCCAAGAGGAAGGACGCTCACAGAACGCCGAGATCATCTCATCTTTGGACACAGTCCATAGACGTTCACATCCGAGGTAATCAGCATGATCCACCCTCAGAACATGAAGAACCTCAGAGACTAACTTCGGAGTGACAGCAAAGCGCATACCTCGAACGCTAGAATAGAAGAGAGGTATTGAAGAATCAATCCCGTGGATGTTGGGGTAAAACTCCTGTATCAACACGAAAGGACAGGTGACCGGGACGTCACACAATGACTCCCAAGCCCGATTGTGAATGACATCGGGTAGTTCAGTGTCGGCAAAGTCTGCCAGGACAACGTGGCGTTCCGAATGAACACCTCATTTAGAGAAGTTCTCCGAGAAGTCCTTATGGGCTTTCTTATCACAGAACCGAATAGACAACGGAGTAGAATCTGAAGAAGAAGATCCCTTAGAACGCAAAGGGTTCTGGGATGGAATAGACTTACGTTTAGGTGCCATAGACACTGCTAACACAAACATAGAGAGAGGGAGAAGAAGAGAAACATACAGAAAAATCTCAAGCAGTTCAATATAGGAAGAACATATTGAAAAGATAGAACGTATGTATGGGAAATGCATGAACATGTGATATGCAAAAATAAAAACATCATGGGCTCAGCCCAATCCAAACCTAACAGCACACAACAGGTTTGCACACATCTAAATGCATGAAAATACAATTAGAATGCTAGTGTGATGCAATGCATGTAGTTTTAAAGATCAATTCTATAAAACCAACCCAAAAATTTCATGAAACTTTCAACAATTTTGAAAAACCCCAAAAATTTTCAAAAACCTTAAAAAATATCAAAACCTAGGTTTTCAAAACATGAAATGCATGAAAAGTGAGAGAAAAGATGCTTACCAAGTGAGGAAAAATAAGAAAATCACTTGAAGAATCCTTAGGAAGAGGTTTAGAGAGAGTGAGAAAGGTTTTGGGAGAGAAAACACCAAGAATTGAGTGAGAGAGATCGAGCGAAATGAGAGAAATCGCGACAGAAAGAACATATAGCCCTTCAGTAATTCTCGACAGATGCAGATATCGAGAGGTGTCGAGATAGCTATCGAGGTAAGTGTCGAGAAAATGCACTTCGACAGATGAAGCTATTGAGGTCATGTGTCGAGAAAGAAGGATCAAGCATGAAAGAATCTCGATCGATCCAGAAGTTGTCGAGAATCTATCGAGCAGACAGAAAGTTTCTCGATCGATCCACTAGGTGTCGAGAATGTGTTGAAACTGCGTTTAGAAAAAGTCTAAGAAGCTCAACAGACAGCTAGGTGTCGAGGAGGTGTCGAGATGCCTTAAAAACAGTTTTTCAAGGGAGGAAAAACACAGACATAAATGCAATCACGCATGCAATCACGCATGCAACTCAACCAAAGATCCAAACAACACATTCAGCTCTCAAAAACATCTCTCATCAAGAATTTTAAAGCACATGTATCCCAAAACACGCACATACACACTAAACAAGTCTAACCAATTTTATATTTCAAAAATGAGTTAAGACAGTTTAGGAAGCATACATTAATGCATGTAAACCTTGTGATGGCCAAATCACATTGTACCCGCACATGTATCAAAAATAGCAAAGAGTATTGCGTGTTGTGTATGAAAACATCGCAAGATTGCATAAGTGTCTCAATATTATGACGATTTGAGATATGAGAAAATCACTTTAACTCACACACAATCATAACTGTTTGATGGGGACTATCACCTTCAAGGTACATCCTATAACTCCCACATCTCTTAGAAAACACGCTTGCAACCATATTTTAAAGCATTTTTAATCTTTTTGCTTTTAATTCTTTACATATTTTCTTTTATTAAGCATATCATGCATAAGCATATAAGAGAAAGAAAAGAAATACCCAATTATGTTAGGCTTTTAACATTGCACTTTTGCTATGCCGAAGCATACAGATGTCATTGACATTGCACTTTTGCTATGTCGAAGCATACAGATGTCATTAACATTGCACTTTTGCTATGCCGAAATATACAGATATCATATCATGATTGGCGAGTAACAGTGGTGAGATGGTTATTTATACCTTTCTCCTAGGTTTTTCTAGTCCTACCGGTCAAAAAGAGTGATACGAGTGTTTAGTAGAAGAGATCACTTAACCTTACTCATTACAAACAAAGAACTACAAAGCTCACTTGCTTAATTGTGCAGAAGAATACTCATCTAAGCTACAGGTGATACAAAGTTTAGAAAACTCTATTTCAATGGCCATTTTAAGGTTCACAAGAACCAATGTACACAAACACACTGTTTTTGTATTTTTCAATTTTTCAATTTTTTTGATTTTATTTTATCAGAAAAGCAAAAATAAAACACAAAACTGAAAACACACAAACAAAAACAAGTTAAAGAAAGCAAAACAATGCATAAAACTAGACTGACTCAAAACAGTAAAGCAATACACAGGTAATGCAAAACAATAAAACAGGGAGAGAGAAGAAGAAGTGACTAAAATCACTTAGAACCCTTTTCCTTTCACACCTTGGAAGAACCTTTCCTTTTAGTCAACCCTTGAACCGGTGATGGAGGAGAAGAATATGAACTATTCAAGTTCGAAAGGAACATGAGGGTTTTGAGAATGTCTCTAAGAGGAGCAAGAGAAGTCTGAAGCTGATTCTGGTTCCCAGATGCTATCATGCCATTGGTTTGTTGAGTGGCTAGCCACTTGTAGCAATTTGGTCGAGTATGACCGGCAACACCACAATGATAACAGAGATGCTGCTTCTTCTATTTGGGCTTTTGAGAGATAGCCTTCTTAGTCCTAGGGTTTCTAGTTTCCCATTTCTCAACTTTAGGGGGTGCTCCTAGGATAGACTTGCCATTGTCTACGTTCTCACTTTCTAAGTCAGTTTTAACATTTTTATCCTCAGTTTTATTGTTATTAGCAGGTGGAACAAAAAAAGTAGTACTAGCAGAATGAGTATTAGAGATAGAGAATTCATACCCCAATCCAGTACGATCTGAAGAAGATTTCTGAACACTTAGCATCTCGTCCAGCTTTGCACTTGATGTCCTTTCCAATTGTGCTCTTACTTGAAACAGCTCTGCTTCAAGCTTCTTGGTCTTCTCAGCCAAGAAATTGTTCTCAAACCTCAGTACTCTAATGGTCTGATTTGCTTCATCAACCTTAGTGGAAAGCTCTTCACGGTCAAGTTCCACATCACTGAGCTTCTTAGTGGCCAGCCTATAGAGTTTCTCATGCTTCTCAAAAAGCTTGTATAGTTTCTCATAGGCAGTATGGATATCATCTTGATCATCCATAGTCTCAAACTTGGCATCCACCAACTCCTTTTCTTCATCCACTTCTTCAATAACCCCATCAGTAGGATTAACAGTGGTAGTGAAAGCATTCAAGATTCCGTCATCTTCATTTTCGGAATCATCTTCGGGCTCCGTGTCACTTAAGGTAACAGCAAGTGCCTTGCTCTTCCCAATACTCTTAAGGTACGTTGGACACTCTTGTTTCATGTGTCCAAAACCTTGACACCCAAAGCATTTTGTCCAGCAGGAACAATGTACTGACCGCCATCCTTGACATCCTTCTTCCCTTTGTCTGAATTCTTGGATTGAGAAGAACTGGATTGCCTACGGTCATTGTTGAAGATTTTCCATTGGCATTCTTCATGAATTTCTTGAATTGCCTTGTAATGTAGGACTTCATTTTAGAATCTTCATCATCTGAAAAATCATCTGTATCACTGCTCTTGGCTTTTAGTGCCATGCTCTTGCCCTTGCTTGACCTGCCTATCCCAGTCAGCCCTAACTTGTAAGTTTGTAAGTTTCCAACCAGCTCAGTCAGAGGAATTCTGTCAATGTCCTTCGATTCCTCTATCGCTATGATCTTAGCATGGAATCTCTCGGGCAGCAATCTGAGCATTTTCCTTACTATATTGGGTTCAGGAATGGTTTCCCCAAGATTGAAAGCTGAGTTCACTATGTCTTTGAGCTTTGCATAGAACTCATCCAATGACTCATCCTTCTCCATCTTAATTTCTACAAAGCTTGTAGTGAGCCTCTGTAATTTTGAATCTTTGACAGCCTTGGTTCTCTCATAGGTTGTCTGGAGAATGGTCCATGCTTCCTTAGCAGTTTCTGTAGAGGAAATTTTCTTAAATTCCTTATTGGTGACCGCACTGAATAGGGCATTCAATGCTCTGCTGTTGAAGTTTGCCGCCTTGATCTTGACATCATCCCAATTGGCCGGCGCTTCTATAGGCTTTGTCTAGCCTATCTCCACAGCTTGCCACACTTTCTCATCTAAAAACTGCAAGAAAGCTCTCATGCGTACTTTCTAGTATGCATAGTTAGTGCCATCAAATAATGGAGGAATAATAAGAGATTGACCTTTATCCATGATAGCAGGGGTCAATGGATCACACATAATGATTAAACCCTAATCAGAGTGTGCCTGCTCTGATACCACTTGATAGGCCACAAACGCGTTGACCCCTTGTGATTAATTAAGTTGATTAATTAGACAAGTTATTACTTAATCAAGTTAACATGCAAAATCATGTGGCAGCACAAACAAATCACCAAAACTAAAGTATGCAGCGAAAAAATAAGACACGATGATTTGTTTACGAATGGGGAAAACCTGATGGCAAAAACCCCACCGGGTGATTTAAGGTCACCACTCCCGAAACTCCACTATTATCATAGCAAGCGATTACAAGCACGGAATCCCAAGTACCTTACCAACCTACAGTTGAACCCTTACTCCAATACCGAATTGGACTTGTTCTGTAGTGACAGTTTCTCCTTTCAATGCACGACTCCCAAGTACGTGACTAACTAATTGCGCGGATTCCAATACGCGACTTCAATTCACCAACTAGAAAGAGAGTTGTTGGCTGCAAAGTTCTTCAGATCATCTACACGATGAAGATCAAGAAGATGCTCAGTTACAAAACCCTACGGTGCACATTACACAGCAATCTTCTTCACAAGAGATGAACTAGGGCACGAACTCTGTCTTTGATCACAAATTGCATGAATAAGGATTGCTCAATACTTGTGCAACTTGTATCTTGTTTGACGGCCCTTAAAACAATCATTTTATATGTTTAGGGTTAGGAGAAAAGAAGTCCCAAAGACACATTCACGGATTGGAATTAAAACAGAATTGAAAATCTGTTTTCTTTAAATCTCGACAGATAGAGGTGTCGAAGATCTGTCGAGAAGCTGTCGAGGCTCGAGCTAAAACAGCTTCTTAAATCTCGATAGATGCATGTGTCGAGACAGATGTCGAGACAGGTGTCGAGCTTTAGTAACTTGCACTTTCCAGCTTGTTTCTTGGACAGACTTGATGACTTCAACTCTTAATCTTGAAACACTGTTTCTTGAAGCGTTAAACACATCATAAATCTACCCAATTACAAGTAAAGTGCGTTTTGTCTAAGAATAAGCCAATTACATAAAATAGTGACATATGTCAACAAATTGAACTACATATGTCCTAACAGTTACCATGGTTATTTTTTTATTTTATTAACTTTCTTATTTAATTATTAAATATATGCTTGAAAATCATTAAATTTCCATTACATATATAAATATATTAGTCAATTTTGCTAGTTTTATAAATTTAATATCTATATTTAGGCTTTAATTAATTATAACATCATCACGGTTCGATCCCAATTCAACCTCGGTTTGATCTCAAAAACCTTGAACCTCTCCTTTTTACGGTTCAATGAACTGTCCGGGTTTCAAAACTTTGATTATGACAAGGCTTATTTTCTTGAACCAAGGTTTCCATGGCCTTTGATAGTTCAATCAGAGCCTTCGAACAATGAAATTCTTCAGGTTTTGTTAATCTATATATCCAAAATAAGAAGAAAATATGAAGTTTACAACTTACAAAAAGATCTTAAATTGGTGCAGCTGGTGAGCATGAAAGCGTTCAAAGTAGTTCATGCTTATCATGAGCCACGTTTGAACGCATAGAAAAATCAATAAAATACCGACAACACCATTTTTCTAGTTTCAAAGGTTTTCCCTCTCATTTTGGTATTTTTCTTGAAGGTCTAGGTAATACATTTTTTGGATTTGAGGATGTGAGGTGATTTGTTGCAATTTCACTGAATGGTTTTGATATTTGGCTCTACTTTGGGTATGATACGTTATCTGTGATTTTATTTTTTTTTTATTTTTTTTTTTTTTAACAAATGTTTCGCAATGTCATAAAATATTTGTGAGGCTGGCCATTCTCCCTCAAGAAAACATATTTCTGTGAGGCCTTCATGCACCTGTCACAATGATTTCGTCACTAAAAATCATTTTTCTTTTAAAAATCAAACCATGAAACATACAAATGGAAAAAAAAAAAAAAAAAAGTAAAATATTATTATAGTCCCTAAACATTATCAAAAGTTCATTGTTTTACCTTAAATTTTAAAATGTTGTTCTTTCATCCTTAAACTTTGTAAAGAGTGTTTTTTCAATATTTTGAATACAAAAGTAGGGACGAAAGAAAAAATCTTTTTCCAATAGTTTAGGTATGAAGAAAGATATTTTTTTAAAAGAAAGTTTAAAAACAGAAAGCAAAACACTTTCCATAGTTTAGGGACGAAAAATGGCCGTTTCAATAGTTTATGAACAAAAAAAACTATTTTTTTTTTAAATTAGGGACAAAAAATAAATGTTTGATAAATTTTAGAGACCCAAATAGCATTACAGGAAAAAAAAAAAACAATTACAAAAAAAAAAAAAAAAAATTTACACACACACATATTTATATTTATTTATTTATATATGTAGCAGTACTTAATAATAGAACATTAATTTAACCTAATCACACAATTATTTTGAATTATTATTTTGAATTTATTGCAACAAAAATAGGAATAAATTCTATATAAATATTTAAAATTATTTTATTTAGCATATTAATGAGATACTAGTTTATTGAAAACTAGAAAGCCATCTATGTTTGGTTTAAACATACCTAGCTAAGAGATGTTAGAAGTATTGGTTAAATGATTAAATTTACCATATCCCAATAGCTTAAGCTTTTAGGGCAATCGCTAATTTAACATGGTATTAGAGCATGAGATCCTCAGTTCGATCCTTGTCTCCTCCACTCTACCTCCCATTTTAATTCCCACGTGTTGGTCCTCACCTATTAGAAGGTAGTTTCGGCCCACACGTGAGAGGGAGTATTAGAAGTATTGGTTAAATGATTAAATTTACCATATCCTAATAGCTTAAGCTATTGGGACAATCAGTAATTTAACAAGAGAACTTTGGAAATCAATTTGTCCAAGTTTTGGTAAGATTCGCTAGGTTTGGTAGCATCCTCTGTCTTTGTCTTCCACTCCATTACCTTTTTTTTTTTTTTGAAAAACTCTTCCACTCCATTACCTTCTTCTTCATTTCTTTACCTTTCTGACCGTCCATTAACTCTCTAACAAGTTTCTCCACTTTGTCTCTTTGAACATTACTATCAATCTCCATCCCAATGCCCCACTTGACACAACAGTATCAACAATTCGTCTATTGATTAGCAACGAAGGGTCAAGAGATCATTGGAACTCCACAACACACTCTCAAACATTGAATTCCACCATGTGTTAAAAAACACCCTATAGACGGGTGCTTTAGGATTTGTTCTTGATGACACCAGCTTGCTAACATGCCTCTATATTTAGTTTTGGTAACAAATTCAGAAGGAATTATAGCTGAATTTCCTCCCACGAGATCAGGCCTTATAATCCACAAGAAGGGTTTTTCACTGTTTCCTAATCCCCATGCAAACTCAATGAGTTGGTGAGGTGTCATGATAGTTATACTACGATAATTTACATACACTACCAAGTTCATTAAATTCGTATGAATTTAACCATCCCACACACCCTGATTCTTCTTTTCATAGATTGGAACCTACTGATTTAAAGTTATCGCCCTTAACTTGATCAACAAGCAACACAAGTGGTCCAATGGTGTACATATGAGGAAGCATTGAAGAAGAGCATCCAACACGTGTTGTTCAAAGGGGTCAAATGTGTTCAAAATGATAGCTGAAGCTCTTGGAGCTCTCTTAGTTTCACCGATTTCAAAGTTGAGCATGACGTCGTCCTCATCTATAGTTTTAACAAAAATTAGAAGATCCTTGAGATAGATATTTTTTATACCGGGAATCTAATCAATTGTAGTTTCCAAGTATCCATTTGTTAGATAGTTTGCATCCGTAAATCACACAAAAATAGGTTTGCCTTTGTAAATAGCCTACTCCAGTTTAACATTAAAAAGTAGCATCAAATTCTCAAAAAATAAAAGTAGATATAAAAAAGGAATGAAAAAACTCGATAATTTGATGGCTATTATAAGTGTAATTGACATACAGAAATATTATTGCATCTCCCATGCACCTCTTACGTATAATATGTAGACTTTTCATTTGTATGATTGATTTTAAATTGAAGTTAACATGTATGATAATTGGATATGATATTATTACCCCCAAAAAGATGGAGGTGATATTAGTAACACATATGAGAGAGGTGTAAATCAAAATCAAGATTTTCTATCTCACTTTCTCTATTCCACTCCATGCTCCACAAATCAAAATATGTCATTTGTCTACTAATTCGTAATTACAAGCTAAGACTATCAATAGATGATGATATGGAACAAGGGACATGATCCCTATTTCAATCTTTTAATTTCCTTTTCTTATTTTATTAATTTCCTTTTCTTATTTTTTCTTTCAAGATGTGAGATTCAAGATATTGAAAAAAATCAAATTATCTTAAAAACTATAATATAAAAAAAAAAAAAAAAAAAATAGAAGGACTTTGAAGATTTAAATAATACATTTGAGAGGTATATATTAAACCTCGTTCAACTAGATGGTGAAAATGCATATAGCTCAAGAAGCCGCAAGCGCTAGGTGTCCAGAACAGCACACATGGAATTCTGAACTTGTCAGCAGCATCAAAAGTGAAAGACATACCACCATCTACGACAATATAGGTAACAGGAGGCACATTCGAAGACAAAGTGTCGTTGAGTTTGGAAATGAGGTTCCAAAGTGGGACTAGCTAGGCAAGCCTTTGTGGTGGACTCAGCAAGAGCGAACATGTCTTGGCTGACATCTGCGTCTACTGGTGGGAGCCCATCGGGAATAGTTTCGAAGTTATAGTCAAGCAAGCCATCAAGGGAGTAGGGACCTCTAGAGTCTAGACCAGAGTAAACGTTTGTGGATATACTGTGTTTGAGTATTGGATTTACGTGGCCTTGAAGTGGAGTTGGGACGCAAACTACATGAGGTCTAGCAGCTGTTGTAATGGAACCCATCTCTAGACTACAACAAAGTTGGTTTTTTTCGAGGGTCAAAACCCTTCAAAAAAGTATAAAGAGCCCCCAAAAAATATTAATTTGAGAGTCTAGGCGACCCTTGATGAACTTTGAAACAAACGCCTTCCAGACAAAAATTTCGGCAGCATATACGACCCTTGAAATAGAAACTTCAACTGCTATTACCCTCAACACAAATGTTTTATCTATATGGAGGTCTGGCGACCCTCGGAAATTTTAAAAATAAATAAGAGTCCAATAACCTTCTTTTTATGGTCTCCCAACCCTCAAAATAAGGGTTATTTCTCTTCTTTTAAAAAACAATAATAATAATTAAAAAAAAAAAAAAAAAAACCACAATCATGCGCATAAACTTTAAAGAACCACATATTACAAAATCTATATTATACAAAAACATAAATATCAAAACAAAATTCAATTATCTTTCCAAATCATTAAATCCTTCATTCATAAAGTCTATGGAGACACTTTCACATTAATCTAAAGGAACTTAGCATTTTAACTAGAATTTTCTGTGATAGACAATAAAAGTTGATATCCACGATAGTTGCTAATGAAGAATAATATCTCATCCAATTGCCTAAAATTCCCTTAATCACCTCCCTTTTGCATTTATTTCAAAGGAATATTGCTGTCAGTAAGGTTTACAGAAAAACAAAATAATTAAAACAAAAAAAGTTGGCATTCGATAGCCAAACCTAGGACTGGGAAAAGATAAACACATATAGATCTCATAGCTAGGAACAAATCGAAGGACAAGATTTTTCACTAGGAAACAGGGAGTATTAATAGTTAAAGCAGTGAGGTATCAAAAACTAAACTGTTACTCCAGTTTTCAGAAGCAAATAGTATATCATGATTGAAAAGCAAATAGTTAAAATGTTAAAAATAAGAAAAGGAATTTTATTTATGATCTAAACCCCATAAATTTTAATTGTACCTTCATTCTAGCTTCGTCAAAAATGGGCAGAAAAATAAAATCAGGATCAACTGGGCAGTTGTAGCATATTGGCGGCCATCTGTATGGGGCAAAAAAACAGAAAAAAAAGTTATATATAGTTTGAATTACTGGAAAGAAAAACAAAAAGAATCCAAATCAATTACAGTCATCAGAAGTTTCAAGGTGATTAGAAACTAGAATCCAAAACAAAACAAACAGGGACTAGAATATCTAATACAAACAGGGACTAAAATATGTTAAAAATTAGTTAACTAAAAACACTGATAATAAGAGCAGGGAAAGAGAGAAGAGTTAATGAATCTTGTTGCAAATACCTGATATTGGATTACGTAGTGATAGCATTTGTTCAATACCAAAAAACTCAATTTGATGAATGGAAGTTAAACAGTTTAGAAAATAATATGACCAAAAAAAAAGGTTCATAAATGAAATACTTAGAAAATACATGAAAGATGTTATCCTCTCTTCTGATTTGTAAACTTCAGAGTTCTCTAAAAGCCAAACATAACAGTAAACACAAATGTGAATCAGTCGGAAGCTACTACCCCTGCCCACAAACGGGAGTGAGAGAGAGACACACACACAAAGAGAATCAGACAAAGAATATATCAACTTAGGAGAAGAAAAAAAAAAAAAAAACTGTTTAAGCATTAATTTAAATTGACTTTTCTTCAGGTCAAATGCTCACTCAAATAAATCAGCATCAATACGAACTCATATGATAAATTGAGAGGCATCAATTTTAAAGATTTCAAAACCTTAGACGCGATACACAAAACAAAAATGCTCACTCAACTGGTTAGTAATACTTACATCTCTTTCAGTTTCGAAACCTACTAGTCAGTTAGTGGAAGCTCAGCCAGGAAGGTGACTGATCCGGTGAAGTTGTTATTGTGCAAGAACCTGCACGATAAGAGCTAAATATAACAAGGCAGTTTCAGTTACAGGTGCTTCAAATGATGCAGGTTATTAAGCTGGCCTCCAATCCACCCAGTGAGGTTTAGTCCTTGAATTTTCCTGCATAAATTTAGTAGAGACCATAGAAGGGTAAGGTTTTGGGCTTTTTATGGCAATGTGTCATTATTCGTAGAAAAAATAGGTTAGCTAAGTGGATTACAGGTGTATAACAGATGAATCAGAACATGAACATGACACTCCTGTCCTTGACTCCTCACAGGGATCCCCACTATCCACTCTCCATCCCTTCAGTATTGATGGGTTGTTCAGTGACCTGTATAGATCTTGAAGAGCACTGACTGCACAATGTAAGCAAATGACAGCACAGCACAGCAATATTTGAACACACAACAAATATAGAGAGAAGCAACAATAACACTACTATAGTACCCAAAAGAAAAAATGAGAACCAGTACTGTTAAAAAACTAGAATAGCTAACGTTATATCACTCATACTAGAATAATGAAGAAACATATTATAACAATTCTGTAGCAGACTATACCTCATAAATGCTCTCTCTGAACGAAATACCAATAACGAGTCGATCCCTGAATCTTGTGAGGTATTCTATGGTAGCCTTCCCCCGGGTTTTTTGATTGGTATCCTTGCACCCATCTTATTTAAGTAGTCAACAATTTCCTTTGGTAAGTGGCCCGTACAGAATTACCATTGAAGACAGACTTTTTACCAAGATGAAAACTAAAGGATTGCAATCCAAAATCAGCAATTTGAAATACACAAATATGATCAGACCCTGATAACCAGTTTCAGAATAATATAGACAATAATACTTCTCTATGTCCTTAAGCAACATAATTTTGTTTGTTTATTTATTTATTTATTACTAAAGTCATTGCAATGCTCTGCCAGTGAGATTCAGACATAAAGCTACACAAGTTTCCACATTCAACTGAAACCACAAGATTCACAACAAGAACGCATTTATTCCAACATCCAGTGAAAAATAGAATGCTACAACCAGAGATCGATTCGTCAGTAACAAACGATTCGAAGGCATATTGACGTAAACCACCAAGCTTCCACATAAGCATGATATTTTCATTCATTTTCTCGGTAAACAACCAGAGAAAAAGAGAAAAGTTATCTTGAGTTAAGTGAGTTTCCCCAAACTCACTGGCTCCACAGTGTATTTCACAAATGAAGGATCCATTGAATTCACACAAATTTTCTCAATTAAACCGGTAAATAAATTAATTAATCAACAAACAACTAGTATTAGGAAATGGAATTTCGTTCAAATTTTTTTCCCAGGAAACAAATAGAGAGTTAAATAGATCAGAGAGACCTATATGAGATCGCCGACAACCGTGCCTCAGCTAGATTGTCGTCGGAGCTGATCATCAACCACCGCGCCTAAGCTTTTTGAGTTTTCTCAAAGAGAGAAAGGGGAAGAGATAAAAATCAACGAAAATGAGTTTTCTCACTGAACGAAAACTCATTTTTATGCTTTGATTCTGGGCTTAGGGTCTTTATTTCGAGGGTGAAATATATGGGGACAATTATTTTGGGGGTTGTGTTGAAGTTGCGTGAAAAAATGTCGCTCCAAATTTGCGCGGGAGAGCTAAAACTGGGCCGCCAAGTTTTTTTTACGGGTGGAGTGTTTCTAGTCGTATCAACTATAGATTTACCCGCCCTTTTGTTTATGTTCGGCAATTTGTTGAAAATTCTAGCATTTTGCTCTTATTTTGTAAAAATTTGGCAATATATTCCTGTTTTGAAACTATTTAGGTTTATGTCTTTGTTTTGAAACTTGATTTTCTTAAAATCGGATTCGGCATCGCTATAGGTCCTTAAAATGTTACTATAAGTAAAAAAAAAAAGAAAAAAAATTGCATGGAACTCGATTTAAAGAAAATCAAGTTTCAAAACATCGCTATAGGTCCTTAAAATATCGTTATAGGGCTCCTTAAAATGCCACTATAGGGCTGAACTCGATTTAGAGAAAATCGAGTTTCAAAATAGGGGCATAGACCTAAATAGTTTGGAAACAAGGACATATTGCCAAATTTTTTACAAAATAAGGGCAAAAGGCTAGAATCTCCGCAATTTGTTTATAAAAAGGCTTGTTTTGAGAAATATTTCAAACTAAAAAAAAAATTTGGAGGATGATATGACTTTATAGATTACATTGCATAGACTTATTGGCCTAAAATATTTAACATCATTAGAGAAAGTAGTTTTAGGTATGAGTGTATTGCTGGAGCTAAAAATTTATCATGGGGCAAGGAAAAAAAATAGTGTTATATACGTTAAAATAAAATAATAATTAAAATAATTTATATATACAACTTCCATATTAAATTGTATTATATACATTATACAATAATCTAAAATAGTATTCTAAATATAATTTTGTATAAATAGCAGAAAGAAAACAACCATTAAATGCTTAAACAAATATAATTAAATAACTAATAATACACATGGTCAATCTTTTGGAGTCAGACTAACAGTAAATGTGAAATTAAGAAGAAAACAAATAGTAAATAATATAAGTTTTAATTTTTGAAGTGTATGACTTTTTAACCATACACGTGGTCAGTCTCTTAGAATTAAAGCAAGCACTAAAAGAAATTTTAAATTTGGAAATCTATAGAGCATTTATCAAACTACTTGATCAGATAGAAAGCAAAACTAAGAAAACAAAAAAGGGAAAAAGAAAGATAGAGAGAATGAGGAAAGAATCATAGATATAGATATGGATCGGTTAGTTGTAACAATTGTTGTTAGCTTCTAAGACCTTAGGGACTAATGTATTAGAACTTCTATATGTAATGTGTTTGCAAACCATGATCAAAACATAGAGTCTAGGTTTAGACTTGCTCAAAGTATGCTTAATTATAAAATTGGAATCGAGTGATTGCAAAAATTAATGGACAAAATCTGCAAGGCTCGATCCATCGAAAATTAGATTCGATCAATCAAAACTTGTTCAGATTTAATTTTCTACAGAATTTCCAATTCATCTCAAACCCATTTGATGTGTAAGGTTAAGTGTTTTACTACACATATAAAAGGAAAAACCCTAGCTACGATTTAGAGGTTTTTTGAGTGTTGTATGGTGAATCTTGAGGTGGTTACCTTCATACACACATATAGGGTTATCAAGATCAAGATTCGTATTAAGAGTTTGATGATTGCTTCAGTTGCTTCTTAAAGAACTTAAAGAAGATCTGAAACCTTTAAGTGGAGTCTTAAAGTCACACATAGGAGAATTTGTGGTTGCAGCAGATCAAGGAAAGAAGTAGTCCGTGAACTTAGAGCTG
Organism: Castanopsis chinensis; assembly: GCA_032878915.1. Taxonomy (NCBI): domain Eukaryota; kingdom Viridiplantae; phylum Streptophyta; class Magnoliopsida; order Fagales; family Fagaceae; genus Castanopsis; species Castanopsis chinensis. The sequence goes on from JAVQMG010000086.1 coordinate 4,104,452, forward strand.
TCATGTGGTCGTGGTAGTAAGTTTTCTACACAATGTAGCAATAGGATGTTAGTGGTCTAAGTTCTATTGTAAAAACTTCAATTCTTTCATAGTGGATCTGCTTTTATCTTAAGGATAGCTAAGTTAAATCCTTCTCAGGTTTTTTACCAGTTAGGTTTTGTTGGGTTATCATATCATTTTGTTCTTTATATTTTCGTATTATTTACATAATATGATTTATATGCGTTAGCCTAGAACTGAATAATTAGCTAAGTAATTACTTAGCTAAATGACTAGGTTAAACATATTGTGTTAAGGGGTCTAAAACTTTACAATTGTGTACCTTTTTTTTTATAAAGACGAAAAATACAGAAAAAAAAAATTTATTCTACTGTCAATGAAAAAGTAAACCAAAGTCTTGGAAAAAGTTTTTTTTTTTAAAACGAATGAGCAAAAATTTGAAACAGATTTATTTCTTTCTTATAAAATTAAATATCTTAAGAGTAGTGTTATTGGCACAACACTTTCACAATAAAACCCAGGTGGCAAGTTGTTAAAGGTAAGAAAAAAGTGATGTTAGTTGTGAGTCCTGATAAAAATCAATTACAACTTGCCACTTAACCTTTATTGGCTGACATCTGCATCTGACGGTGGAAGGCCATTAGGAATGGCTTCGAAGGGAAAGTCTGACAAAATATCAAAGGAGTTGGGGCCTTTGGACCTAAGCAAGCATTGGTGGTTGTACTTTGAGTGTACAAAAGTGGCGTGAAAGCCTTTATAGTGGAGGAGCTTTGCTAGCTCTAGCATTGGAGTAATGTGACCTTGTAGTGGTTGTGGGATACAAGTAACGTGAGGTCTAGTAGCTGTAGCTCCAGTTATGGAACCCATCTTTCTCTCTCTCTAAAATACCCACACAAAAACATAATATATATATATATATATAGGACAGTTCAGAGATATCAAGCTCATCCCAGCCCTTTCTTTTTATAGAATTTCTTCCAAGCATAATAGAGCTTTTACTTAAAAGTATTTTTATCTTTCAAGGCAAATTATATAGCAAAATACCCATGTTTTGAAACTATTTAACAAAATATTCCTATTTTTTACACTCGATTTTAACATGATCTAGTTACAAGTGGAACTCAACATTAGTAATGTCAAGTTTTATGTATATTTTGCACATGAGATTTTTTTTTTTTTTAATTTTAGTGGAACTTGACATTGCTAATGTCAAATTCTACTTCCACTTAAAAACATATATAGAACTTGATTTTGAGGATATCACATTTTACATAAAACTCAATTTTGTTAAAATCAAGTTTAAAAAACAATAGCACTTTGCTAAATGGTTTCAAAACAGAGGTATTTTGTTTTATAGTTTGTAAATTAGTGATAAATGCCCATTTTCCCCTAAACTTTGCACTTACCTACCCAGCTAGGTGGCCGTACCATCTTGAAAAAAGAAAAAGAAAAAAAGGTTCAAAATTTATGATTTATGACTTGTACTCGGCAACCTCATTAAAAACACCATGCCTCATGTCCTATATATAGCTTTTATCTAGTTCTTCCTCTGTCTCCGTCTCTCTTAAAGAGTGACAAGTTTGAGTTCAACGGCGATCACAAGTTTGAGTTTGAATTTTAATTAGTTTTGTTTTTTATATATTAAAATTATACATAAAATATGAATTTATTAACTGATTAGTAAATAACAGTTGTCTAAAACGTAATTTTACATGCATGTCAAAAAGAATGAGAACTTATAATCTAATGGTGGAATTTTTGAAATATTAATCAGATAAAATGTTGTCGAGGGATGAGTGTTTGGATGTCAAAATTCAATGGAGTCACGCTTGGAGCCTAGTGAAGTTAATTCGCTTGCTATTTTAGCCCCATACATCACATTTCTAGCCTTCCATGAGGTGGATAGATGATGTAAAGTTGTTATTTACAACTATTTTGTGCTGACTTTAATTCCGTACCAAATTTAATTGTAATTATGTTCAATCATGTTTACCTTGTATTTTATGTGGGATTTCATTGTATGGGTTGTGTGTGAGAGAGAGTGTGAAGACTCAAAATTTTATTGAAGACAAAGCGGATTTCGTGAGAAGTTCACGAGAAGCTTTCCCACGAAGTGAGCCACGTGCAGAGCACATGATTGGAATGCGAAAAGTCATGACAGCTGGTTTTCATGAGTAATTTACGGGTAAGTTCTTTCGGCCAAATACCCGCGAAACATTCTGTTTTGCTATTTTGGCATATCTACTACACCGTGTCTTCACTCACACTATATATACTCTCATTACCCACATATTGTAAGGAGTGCTTTTCAAAGAGAAAACCCTAGCATACATACTTGAGAGTTAGAGATTGTTATACCCAAAATTATCTACACAATCCTTTGTGGTCTTCCTCATACTCCTACCTCTCTGTATCCATATCCTTAAAAGGTTGATAGCCCAAACACTTACCACACCCATTTTGAGTGTAAAGTGAGGTTTTTGCGCTGCTGGGAAGCATTGGAAGAAGCTAAGCGTTGGCAGATGCAATAAGGCTGAATTGCGATATCTAGAAAGCTAGACAAGATACGGTTTCGAGAAGCTTTGTTGGAGTAAGAGCTTAGAGGGCTTAGGTGCATTGGGTAGATTAGGCTTGGAGGGTCTCTTGCTATTCGTGTATTCCAATTTATTGTATAACGAATCGATTTACCGCTTAGAGGGCAGATGAGAGGTTTTTTGCCGAGTTCTTTGGTTTCTTCTTTGATAACGCATCATCGTATGATCTTATGTTTGCATTTTTCTTCCCTACTCTTTTAGTTTTCATTTTATTGTTGATATTTGATAAATATGGCTTAGAGTGGTTCTTTTGTTTGTTCGCTTGCATTTACTCTGTTCCGCACTTAGTTAAATTAGAGTAAAATCAACTGAGCCGTAATTTTTTATTAGGGGGTTTAAATAGCTCTTATGTTTTAACACAAATTCGAGCTTTCAATTGGTATCAAAACAGGTGCACTTGTTATGGTTTCATTACCTTAGTGTGATCCTAGACCCCTTTTTTTGATGGATCAATCACAATCGCTTAATGCTCCACCATTCTTTGAGAGGAGTAACTATGCGCTTTGGAAAGTCTTTATGAGGGCATTCCTTTATGCTATAGATGAGATGGTATGGGATTCCGTCGAGAATGGGTATGATAGACCCACTATCGCTAAATCTGAATAGGATAAGGCAACTCTTGCTTTGACAAATGCCAATAGCAAAGCAATTAACGCTATTTTTTGTAGTGTGTCTACTAATGAATTTCATAGGATATCTCATGTGAAGATCGCCAAAGAAGCTTGGACAATTCTTGAGACTACCTATGAAGGTACCAAGAAAGTCAAGGACACAAAGCTCCAAATGCTTACTACCCGATTTGAAGAGCTCAAGATGAGTGATGACAAGTTATTTGATTCATTCTATGGCAAGCTTAATGACCAAGCTCAATCTTGGTGAGAAGATGGACAATGATAGGGTGGTGAGAAAGGTTTTGAGGTCTTTACTAAAAAGTTTCCGTGCAAAGGTCACATCTATAGAAGAGAGCAAAGATTTGGATGAGATCAAGATTTAAGAACTTATTGGATCTCTCCAAACATATGAGCTTGAATTGCCTTCCCACAAGCCAAGCAAATCACTTGCTCTCAAAACCATTAATGAGAGAATGGATGACTCCTCCGAAGAAGATGATGTAGAGAAAGAGGTAGCGTTCCTTGCCAAGAACTTCCAAAAATTTCTTAAGATGAAAAATAATGGGAAGTCTTTTAGCAAAGGAAAGTTCTTATCCTTCAAAGATGATAGGAAAGAGTTTAAAAAGAAAGATGGATAGGATTTTTAATCCCCTCAAGTAATCATATTCTATAAATGCAACGGCCATGGGCATCTCAAGAAGGAATGTCCCAACTACTTGAGATGAAAGGGCAAAGTGTTTGCCACTATCGTTAGTAATTCTGAAAGCTCAAATTCAGACACGGAAGGAGAGTGTGATAGTGACAAAAATTATAGGGTCTTCATGGCAATTGTCTCCATTGATTCTAAGGATAATTTGAGAAATTTGGTTAATGAACTTGGTGTGCATTCAAAAAGTGAAGAAGTTGAAAGTTTGGATGATGAGGATGTGTGCCTCAATGAAGGTGAGAAGAACCCTCAAGAAGTATATGATGCTTTTCTATAAGATTATGGCAAATATGCCGAGGTTGCGAATAATGCCGTGAAAAAGATGAAGAAAATTGAAGAAGAGCATTGGTGCACCCTTATGCAACTTAAGGAAGCGAAGTGTGAAGTAGAAGGGCTTAAGGGAGATTTGGCGGAAGCCTACTCTAAAATCAAGTTTCTTGAACTTGAAATAATCCAAGCAAATGTCAAGGTTGAGTGCGGTTCCACCAAGAAACTTGACAATGTGTTATCTTCACAAAAATCTTCACATGATAAGATCAGTTTAGGTTATACCAGTGAATGAAGCTCTAGCAACAAACCCAAAAAGGAAGTGAGGCTCATACTTATGCATGATCACTCTCTATTCCCATGCATTAATACTTTCAATGTTTTAGGGTCATAAGTTCCTGCATCATGACATATACAATCTTCTTATGTCATTGCTTCCAGTTTCTAGCATTTTTTTTTTCAAGTCTATTTTGTACTTGCTGTTTTTGTTGATCTTACTTTACATGTTCTATTTTTTAATGTGTTGAAAAATTCAAAAATTATAAAAATTGAAAAATCTCCAAAAAGTTTAATCGCTTGTGTTTTATTTATCATATATGAGTTTGGCCTAGTACCTTCGTACTAATGGTATAATGCATTTACGAGCTTAGCATTTTTTGTATGCACATATATCTTTGTGGGAAAAATTTTGACTTCTATGTGTGATTGTAGTAAATCAATTTTCAAAGTTGCCATGAATGATTAGTTAATAGTCTTGATGGTTTTGATACTTGCATAGACCTGTGCCTATATATCTTCCCATTTTTTATATTTTTGTTTTATAGCTCAACAGATGTCAAATTTCGAAAAAAGATAATGAGCTGCAAAAGCCATCATACATTTTAGTACTTGACTAGGAAAAAGGGAAAGCGACTTTTATTGAAATGTATGGTGCCTTAAAAAACCAAAGGCTTACTCACAAAATTGAAATATAAAAAATTTAAGGCATCAATCTCAAATGAGATGTATTGTTCTTAAATGATCAAATGTTATGAGTTGAAAGAAGGCAAAAAGAAAAGCTTCAAAGATATGTAATCATTTACTTGTGGGATGTCATATATGTTCATTTCTATAATTAAGATAGACCACTTGACTTAGTACTAGTTGTGTATAACTTGATTGAATGGATTATTGAAGCTTCACTCTAGACTAAGGACTTTTCCACATTTGATACACACACACAACACACAAGTCTATTGTTCAATGAATGCATATTTCATTTGTATGATTGTACATGTTCAAATGTGATGTGTATACTCAATTGCTTGTCGATCAAACCTAAAAAGATTTTTGAGTATTTTATATGTTTTTGAAAGTGTTTTTATAATTTCATGTTTTGAGTTTTTTTTCATATTGCGTTTTTAATGTTTCTCATAAAAAAGTCCTTTAGAGGCATTTTTGCAAGAAGCTTGCGAGTAAGCTCTTCCTATGAAAATGAGATAGGCAAAACAAGAAATTCAAACAGAAACTTTCAAGACTATTTCGCGAGTAAATTTTATCCGCAAAATTTTTTATGCTTTAGAGGAATTTTTCAAGAGTAATTTCGCAAGAAGCTAACCCGCGAAAAACACATGTTTTCAGTTTTTAAAGGGCTGAATAAGACAGTTTTTCAAAATCACACCCTTTGCCTCCCTCAAGTCTTTCTCAACCCAAAACCAATATTCTCTCAAAAACCCAACAAAAACTCAAGTTCAATCTACTCTAAGTCTACACTAAGGTATGTTTCAACAGTTTCTACTCTTTGATTCCTTGGTTTAAGCCTTAGATTCTAGGTTTTCATGAGTTGGGTATATATTTTTAAGGAGTTGGGAAAAACTTATTTTTGTACTAAATTTTTTCAATTTCTTGATTGGGCTTTGTCCCATTTGCCTTGATTGTGTTTATGTTGACCCCTTGTGGCATTTTAACTTGTATTTAGGCAAGATTTTTAGATGTTCATGCATTGCTTACATGTTGTTTGTGTTGGTGCATACCAAGTGTTTGATAAAATGCCTAAATGACATTTTGGTGTTGTTTTGGAATCCAATGAGTACCAAACTTTGGAGATTACCATGATTATACATGTTTATCATGTTTTGATCATTGGTTGTGTGTTTTACACACTTTGACCCAAATGTACTTAGTCATGTCTTAATCATGTATCACATATGCACACCACATGCACACTTAATACACACACTTGTTCACTTGTCATGTTTTGCATATCACTCATACTAGATAAATGTTGTTACATGTTTAGCACTCATTACATGATCTTGTGACATTGTTTATGTTCTTTTTAGGACTTTGTGTTGGTTTATGGACTAGCTTGGTACTAATCAAGTTTGTGTTCTTGTTTTTTTGTTTTTGCACTTGTATCTTTGTGTTTTGTGATTGTTTTTGTAGATGTCTCTTACCAAGCATTCTGCTACAAAGAAATCATCAAAGCGTGTGCGTTCAAACTCAGAGAATTTCTGAAGCATTAAGGTAGACATAGCCTACAATGGCTTCTACAAAAGGCCAACGATCATCATGGAAAGGGTTGTAAGAATGGAGACCCTTGAAAACATTTTCATTCTTGAAATGTTCAAGGAGAGGACATGAAAAAAGTTGCTGAACCTAAGTGGTAATGTCTTTGCCAAAATCGTAAGGGACTTCTTTTCAAATTCCCTTGTGGAAGGAGAGCGCATAAATTGTTAGGTGAGGCAAAGAGAATTCTTTATCACAAGGGACTCCATTCAAGAGGTAGTAGAAGTTTGTCTACCATCTCAACAAATTTCTATCCAATATAATGCTAGATTGGATTCTCTTGAGCCAATGGTAGATCTCCTTGGTGGCTTTCTCAAAAAGAGGTCATTGAACACAATTCCTTTCATCATGATGATGAGGACAATGGCCTATATAATGATCCACAACCTCTACCTAATGAAAAAATTGACTACATTGTCTGTACCAAGAACTATGTTTTTGTATGATCTCTTCACACATAAGGAGATCGACGTATGCGGTCACATATACTACCTCTTGACTAAAGCCATCACCAAGAGGAATTTGAGAACCCTTTTGCCATTTCCAAGTCTCATCATGGCTCTTATAGTAAGAACAAGGTTGAATTTTTTAAGTGGTCTTACCATCACGCAAAGTGCTCTAACAATGACTCGAAGCAAAGCCCATATCACCGGACCAAAAACCAGCATTTCTCAAATCCCAAGGAACAATGTTGAGGAAGAAGGTGGGGACACGGAGGAAGAGATTAACAGATTCACATCAGCCCCAAAGGGCTTTGCACAACCATTCTCCCAAGCACAAGCACGGGAATCCGATCATCTTGACCATCTCATTGCACGGGTTGAGCAAATGTATGGTATACTAGAATCCCATGTGCAGCACACCTTAGATCAATTTATCTATGTCGAATGCCATATTACTGCATTATTGTCTCAGATTGAAGACATGATGATGGAGTAGCGGCAACAACAAGAGAGATCCGAATCAAAATCTGAGCAATTATAGCCTTTTTGGCCATTCCAGTAAAAAATGGGGAGAAATTTTAAGGGGGAGATGCACAATTTGAGGGTGAGTATAGCATAGCATATCATATATATTGGTTTATTTTGGTGGTTTAGTAGTTTACTTTTGGTTTTAGTTTGGTTTTAGTAGTCTACCTTCATTTACCTCAAAGTTTTTATATCTCTTGGATATTTACGTTGCTTTCTTTTAAATCGTTAAATTACTCTAGTTTAAAACTTTAGTTTATTTTTAGTACTTTGTTTTTGTATCCTTACTTTGTAGCATTTTAAGTACTTTTAGATTAATGCATACATTATATTTAGTACTATACACTTGTGCCCTTGTTGGATCTTATATCCTTGATGCAAATACCTTTGTGTTTTGCATTGGTTGTGCGTACATGTGCCCTTGTTGGATCTTGTATCCTTAATGCAAAGACCTTTTGTGTTTTGCATCGGTTGTGTGTTGGACATGCCATTGATTTTTACATTGCACTTAATTGCATTGCGTGTCCACATGATCATTTACTAGTTAAAATGTTCATTGTAGTCATTCTTTAAGGACTGTTCTTGTTTAATCAAGTTATGCTTCATAGTTTATATCTTGTTAATTACCTTGATTGCATTTTACTTGTTCATATATGTACTTTGTATTCAACTTGTCATAAGCTTAATGAAAGTTTTGTTTTTGTACGAGTGTTTCAGGATATAGGTGTATACGTGCAAGTGCTTCACAGCTTCTAGATTAGGTGTGAGTGAGTTTCACCACTGTTCCCAAACTCAGATTTAAGTCTAGAGTCTGTTTTAGGGGTTTTGTCATGAAATTGCCAAAGGGGGAGATTGTAAAGTTGTTATTTACAACTATTTTGTGTTGGCTTTAATTTTGGGCCAAATTTGATTGTAATTATGTTCAATCATGTTTACCTTGTATTTTATGTGGGATTTCATTGTATGGATTGTGTGTGAGAGAGAGTGTAAAGACTTAAGCTTTTATTGAAGACAAAGTAGATTTCACAAGAAGTTTCACGAGAAGCCTTCCCGCGAAGTGAGCCACTTGGAGAGCACATAATTGGAATGCGAAGAGTCATGATAGCTAGTTTTTGTGAGTAATTCGTAGGTAAGGCTTTCCCACCAAATATCTGCAAGACGTTCTGTTTTTCTATTTTGGCATATCTGCTACACTATGTCTTCACCCACACTATATATACCCTCATTACCCACATATTGTGAAGAGTGCTTTTTAGAGAGAAAATCCTAGCACACACACTTGAGAGTTAGAGATTCTTATACCCACAATTATCTATGCAATCCTTTATGGTTTTCCTCATACTCCTACATTTCTATATCCATATCCCTGAGAAGTTGATAGCCCAAACACTTACCACACCCATTCTGAGTGTAAAGTGAGGTTTTGGTGCTGCTAGGAAGCATTGAAAGAAGCCAACCGTTGGTGGATGCAATCGGGCTAAATTGCTGGATCTGGAAAGCTAAACAAGACACAGTTCCGAGAAGCTCTGTTATAGTAGGAGCTTGGAGGGCTTAGGTGCATTAAGTAGATTTGGCTTGGAGGGTTTCTTGCTATTCGTGTATCCCAACTTATTGTCTAGTGGATCGATTTACCGCTTAGAGGGTGGCAGAGAGGTTTTTTGTTGAGTTCTTCGGTTTTCTCTTCAACAACACATCATCGTGTTATCTTGTGTTTGCATCTTTCTTCCTTACTCTTTTAGCTTTCATTTTATTGTTGATATTTGATGAATATGGCTTAGAGTAGTTCTTTTGTTTGCTTGCTTGCATTTTCTCTATTCCGCACTTAGTTAAGTTAGAGTAAAATCAACCGAGCCGTAATTTTTTATTTGAGGGTTTAAACAGCTTTTGTGTTTTAGCACAAATCTAAGCTTTCAGGTGAGTTTTTCATTCTTCTCCTCCTTTTCCCTATTTTTTTATATGCTATTGGGAAGTTTTTTCATGTTTTTTTCTAGGATATATAATAAGATTTGGGCTTGGGTAAGCTGCTATGATGATTTCTTATATTTAAGATAGCAAAACATGGTGATTGTATCAATGGGTTTTGGTATCCGATGTTAAAAGTCCATGTCTCTGTTTTTGGTTAAGTGGTTGCCTATGCAACCATGAGCCAGTATATGCAATCTCCTTGGATTCATGTGTTTGGCTACGAAAAACCAATTCCTTGACAATCTTATGTTGCAATTATAAGGTTAAACCACTCGTACTTATGCTTCTCATATAAAACTCTCCTCTTGAGGTGCCTAGACTCCACTAACTGGAAGGGGCACAGTGTCTAATGTGCGGGATTGGTATGATCTCCTTGCCCATGAGACGAAGGCTTTGGTGAAAGAGGTTAGGTTTGCGATCATTGCTTCTCACATGCCTTACACTACTGTGAGGGTGTCCTGGTTTACAACTTAGCTTAGTGGTGGTAAGGTATGAGTCATAAGACCCACACTTCTTACTTGGTAGGATTAGAGATGACCATGACACCCCACTACTTCCATTGAATTATGGGTCCAAAAGTTGGTGGCTTGAGTGCGGAGTTCAAGCATACCCCAATAGTGATTTACCGTTGGCTTTGTTTTTGGGTTGGGGGGGGGGGGGGGTGTGGATTTTTCAATCTTATCTAAAAATCAAAATAATTGATATCCAGTCTTATGTATCACAAGTTCTCGAACGTGATGCTTAATTTAACTATATGAAATATTATATTTTTATATATAAATGAAATTAAATGAACAAATATGAGCTTTTAATATTCAGTTCGGCTTATTTACAATCTTAAGTTCAATCTTCTATCACCTCACATTTAACATGCCTGTTTTAGGTCCATGTTCAATTTGAAAACTATTGAGATAGATAGGGAACCACTCTCTCTGTTATTGTCTACTATTAGTTTAATAAATCTTTATTTAGAGGAAAGAAAAAAGAAAGGAAAAGAAGCAATCATGCTCATACATAAGGAGAAATGTCGTGCACATTTATAATATTTTCACAACAAATCTTATATGATAAGTTGTTATTTGTTTAATTTGAGACCATCGCTGACATCATTATTAGATCCATCAATAACAACTTATCATCTAATATTTATTGTAAAATTAATGTGATGTGGCATTTCTCCATAATACTCTGGAAATAATGTTCATTTCTCAGAACTTATCATCTAATAAACCCCTTGTAAGAGAAATGGGTGGTACCGGTGTTGAGGGTCAATCAATACACCTCATGCGAAGCACCCTATTTTTCTCTAAGACACGTTAAACACGTATTATAATCAGGTCTGCGAAATGTCTAGCAAAATTTGCTTTAGATTGGACAGAAACTTATCTTGCTGATTTTAAGGTTTTCTTTCTTCTTTGATCTTTCCCCTTCTTTTTGCTAAGTGGATAGTGGTTGTAGATGGGGTTGCAGTTGGACTAACTTTTCAGTGACCGAATGATTATTATTTGGAGCCACATCAGTATGCGTGTGAGCTGTGTGTGTGTGTGTATATATATATATATATATATGTATATATATACTTGTAATTATTATATTATAATTTCTGAAATAGCCTTTACTTGTGTGGCTTCATGCCATGGCCTCAGTTTGATTTTGACACAGCAGAAGAGTGCGATGCTTCAGGCTCACAAAGAGTTAGTCTTGGGTGGGACTCACTGTAACTGGTCAATCAGAACCAGTCTTTCCGATATGGTGCCCACGAGTGTATTACTCAGCAACATAACTTCAGAATAGACAACTATAGGCCTACTTCATTTGAAAATAATTGGGTGTCTAAATCAAAACCGAACAGCCAAGACTAGCCAGAGTCCTAAAACACGCAAACGAAGGCGAAGAAACACTGAAACACACAGAAGACCGCGTAACTTGTTAACTTGCTATAAATATGCTTTCCCTTTTGGTCTCTCTAAACTCACCACTTCAAACTCTCATTCCTCACTCTACTCTCTTTCAGATTGCTATAACAGAATTCAAAAAGCAAACATAAACTACAAATGGGTTTGAAAGGCTTCGTTGAAGGAGGCATTGCTTCAATAATTGCTGGAGCTTCCACTCACCCTCTTGATCTCATCAAGGTCCGAATGCAACTTCAAGGCGAATCCAATCCTGCCCTAGTACAGGCCTACCGCCCCACAGTTGCTGCTCTAAACACCCCAAATGGATACATATCTCCCAACATCGCACCACCACCTCGTGTTGGACTTATTTCCATCGGGACCCAAATCATCAAATCCGAAGGCGTTACCGCCCTTTTCTCCGTTGTCTCTGCCACCATCCTCCGCCAAACACTCTACTCCACCACCCTTATGGGCCTTTACGACATCCTAAAACATAAAATGTCTGATCATTCTGAATCAGACACTGCCAAATTACCAATCACATAATATCGGTGTACATGAAATTATAAAGTGTTAGATCTATCTTGGCCACAGCCACCTTCCACATAATCAAATTCCTACTAAACTTCACGAACCATGGTGGCTGGTGGCATGTGTAGCTGCTTGCTGGCTCCCATCAAGGTCAAACGTTCAAAGGATGGTGGAAAGAGAAGTAATCAAGTTCGTAAGTGTATTTCGATTTAATGACTTCTACAAATTACTACGTCCTTGATGAAAAGGTAAGTGACACACCTTCTGATAAGGCTGAAGCAGATGACAAGGCAGAAGGCAAACGACCTGTAGTAGAGTAGACTTATAACTAAAGCTGTAGGTAGTCTATGATTAATGGTATTAGGCAGGATGGTTATTGTTGAAGTCCACGTGTAAGCTTCTGATAAGTCATATTATAATTAGTTACAGTGATCCCAAACTTTACGGAAATGGTTGTGTATATGTACTGGATCCTGTGAATGAATCAGATCAAGAAAATCAAAATTAGTTTTCATAACTTCCTTCTTCTTTCTCTTCTCTGTTCTCTGCTCTGTTTTCTTCATACATTCTTTCTTTCTATATTGCTTTTCATGGTATCAGAGCCACCATTAATGGCTTCTGCTCCGAGCCCTAATTTTTCAACAACTCCTCCTTCTACTTCCACGACAGCGACCACTTCCACAAATTCGTAAGTAAATCCATCGCTACTACTCCTATCTAATATGGCGAGTATGATGACGATGAAGTTGGATTTCGCTAACTATATGGTCTGGAAGCATCAGATCGTGGTGATTCTTGAAGCTTATGCTATGATAGGCTTCGTTGATGGTTCTTGTGCAGCGCCTGATCTGTTCTTGAAGGACAGTTCTGGATATTTTACAAGTGAGCCAAATCCTGATTATCTCAATTGGAAGAACCGAGAGCAAGCCCTATTCACGTTCATCAACTCCACTTTGTCTCCATCATTCTTAGCCATTACAGTGGGTCAGAAATCTGCGAAGGGAGTTTGGGATGTGCTCGAGAAAAGGTTTGCCTCTGTATCTCGATCTCATGTTTTAAGCTTGAGAAATGAATTGTTGAGTATTAAGAAAGGTTCTGAGAGCATTGATAATTTTTTTCAAAGAATTAAAGAAGTTAGGGATAGATTGAGTTCTGTAGCTGTTCTTATTGATGAAGAAGAGCTTATTCATCTAGTTCTAGAAGCTCTACCTCAAGAATATGGTGCATTCTGTTCAGCAATAAGAACTAGGAACGATGTAATTACTCTAGAAGAGTTAAATACTCTGTTAAATGCTGAAGAGAGAGCCATTAAGAAGAAATTTGAGGCTAGAGATACTTCTATGGCTATGATGCTTCAAAGTGGGTTTAATCAATATAATAATAGAGGTAGAGGCAGGAATAGTTATCAGAGGGGTCGTGGTAGAGGTTTTCATAATGGCCCCAATTTTGGCTTCAATAATGGTCAAACATCTGGCAATCCCAATTTTGGGCACAATCCTGGTCAATCTTCTGGAATTGTTAATCCTACTTCTCCATTTCTTGGTTTTCAATCACATTCACAGTTCAAGAATGGTGGTTTTCAATCCTCTGGGACTAGTTCTAGTTCTCATCAGGTTCAAGGTCAATCTCAAAATGCTAGACCTACTTGTCAGATCTGTGGTAAGAATGGACACACTGCCTTAGACTGTTATCATCGAATGAATTTTGCCTATCAAGGCAGGCATGCTCCAGCTAAACTAGCATCTATGGCAGCTAGTTCTATGGCAGCTTCAGCAACTGCTAATTCAGTTTTATCATCCCCCTCTGCCTGGCTCACTGATACTGGATGCTCAGACCATGTGACTCCAGATTTATCTCAGCTTTCTTTGCATTCTTAAGCCACTACAGGGAATGAGTCTGTTACTATTGGCAATGGGCAAGAATTGCCTGTGACTCATATTGGAAATGGTAAGCTTCTTACACCTTCTCATCAATTTCGTTTAGACAATATCCTTAGGGTCCCTAATTTGGCTTCCAATTTGCTGTCTGTTCATAAACTTTGCTTACAAAACAATGCTTATTGCTATTTTGATGCTACTCAGTTCTTAATTGTGGACTTACCTACTGGGAAGGTTCTCTATCAAGGCCAGAGTAAAGATGGTGTCTATCCAATCCCTTTTTCCTCTCAACTATCTGCTGTTTCCACTCCTTCTTCATCCTTTGCCTTCCATTCATCTGTAAATAGTGCTGTTTCTCCTCAAGCATTGCTATGGCATCAAAGACTTGGCCATCCTTGCTCCAAACTTCTTCAATCTGCTATGTCTTCTTTCAATAATACTGTCAAACTCTCTACAATTGATGACATTTTTTCATAATGTACATATTGTATAAGTGCTAAGATGCACAAGTTTCCTTTTCCAAAACATGTTATGTCAAGTACTTTTCCTTTACAATTGGTTCATAGTGATGTTTGGGGCCCTGCTCCTGTGTCTTCCATTCTTGGTTATAGATTCTATGTCATTTTTGTTGATGATTTTACTCGGTTTACTTGGTTATTTTTGCTTAAGCATAAATCTGAAGTGTTTACTATTTTTCTACATTTTAAAGCTCTTGTAGAGAATCAGTTTGGGTCTACCATTAAGACCCTTAGAACTGATGGCGGGGGTGAGTACACTAGTAACCATTTCAAGTCTTTTTGCTTAGAAAATGGTATACAACATCAGTTATCTTGTCCATATACCCCTCAACAGAATGGGGTGGCTGAAAGAAACCACAAACAACTTGTTGAGAGTGGCTTTGTCTGCTTACTGTGATGCAGACTGGGCTGGTGATCCTTTTGATCGTAGGTCTATTACTGGCATGGTGATTTTTCTTGGAAATTCTCCTATTACTTGGTCTGCCAAGAAGCAGCTGACTGTGGCTAGGTCGTCTACTGAAGCTGAATATAGAGCTTTGGCTTCCACAGCTGCTGAAGTGTGTTGGATCAGGATGGTTCTTAAAGATTTGGGGGTTTACTTATCTATTCCTCCTATGCTTTGGTGTGATAATGTTTCTGCCTTGGCTTTAGCTTCCAATCCTATTTTTCATGCTAGGACCAAGCATATTGAGGTTGACTATCATTTTATCAGGGAGAAGGTTCTTAATAGAGACCTGCAAATCAATTTCATTTCCACACATGATCAGTTGGTTGACATTTTTACTAAGGCTTTGTCTTCCCCTCTCTTTCTGGACCTTGCTTTCAAACTGATGGGTCATCCTCCCCTCAGTTTGAGGGGGGATGAAAAGGTAAGTGACACACCTTCTGATAAGGCTGAAGCAGATGACAAGGCAGAAGGCAAACGACCTGTAGTAGAGTAGACTTATAACTAAAGCTGTAGGTAGTCTATGATTAATGGTATTAGGCAGGATGGTTATTGTTGAAGTCCACGTGTAAGCTTCTGATAAGTCATATTATAATTAGTTACAGTGATCCCAAACTTTACGGAAATGGTTGTGTATATGTACTGGATCCTGTGAATGAATCAGATCAAGAAAATCAGAATTAGTTTTCATAACTTCTTTCTTCTTTCTCTTCTCTGTTCTCTACTCTATTTTCTTCATACATTCTTTGTTTCTATATTGCTTTTCACTTGACAGTTGACATTTTCAATTTTAGTCGAGGCTAGATTAAGAATGCGTTTGGATTTAACTTATTGTGGCTGCATTTTGCTGTCTTGCGTTTTCTCCTTTTTTTTCTTTTTTTTTTTTTTTTTTTTTCGTTTCTATTGCTGGGGAGACAAAGTGCGCAATGCACGCATTGTACGTGTAATGTGCGCACTGTGCACGTACTGTGCACGCACTGTGCGCATACTGTGCATATACTTTTTCAACAATTTTTTTATTAAAAATAGGTCCTGCAGTACTATTTACATATTCAAAAATTATTTTGCTACAGTGTTCTCAGTTTTCAATTTTCAACAATAAGTTTTATCCAAACGGACTTTAACACACCACGGAAAGTATCTAGATTAACACACCACAGAAAGTAAGAAGGTTTATCTCTAGTTTAAAAGAAAAATTGCGAAACCTAAGTTGAATTGGATAAGTGTGTATTGTGAAAACATGTTAAACCTTACGTAAGATATTTATAATTTGGTGAAGTTTACAAACGACTTAAAGAGGAACTCTAATTACAAATTGACTGATCATTTTAAAGTGTAGGCTAATCGGGCGTGACTAAATTTTCTTTAGATTGTGAGAGAAATAATCAGCATAAATAAATTTCTCCAAAGCATTGGTTATATACTGGTTTGAATCTAATGGACATTGATTTGTGGAGTTATTGTGCAAGTGGAATCGCTCATAATAAGAATCAAGTGAAATCTTTGAAGTATTAATAAAATCTAATCCAAGGTCAATGACATACCATTAGGCAAGAATTAATAAATTACAAATTATTTCAAGATTTTAAGTTTATGAAATACCAAGTAATTTTTATTATGATATCAAAGCATGTATCTCGAGTTTGAACATTGTTGCCACTTTATATCCCATTAAAAATAAAATAAAATAACACCGTATTGGCCCAATTTTTTAAGAGAGAATTTGAGTCCATGGAGAGTATTAAAATAATGATTAAATAATTAAAATTTCTCCATTTCCTAAAAATTTAAACTTTTTGAATAGATAATAATTTATCCTGATCTATAATGTGAGAGTTGTGGTTCCCTGGCTATGCAATAAGAAGCTCTAAAGAAATTAAAAAAAAAAAAAAGTTTTAATATTTTTAGCAAAATTTTCCTTGTAATTTTGCAAGATTTTTTATGTGTAAAACTGAAAAATTGCTTTAAGTTAAAGAAAAAAAAATTTGAAATTTTGAATTAAAACTCTTTTTTTGATTATTGTTCCAACTCTTAAGGGAAATGATATTGTACATAGGGGCTGTTTGGATTTTGGTGTTTTCATCATCCATCACTTTGTTTTCATTACTCAAAAATGGTGAGACTCATGTAGAGAAAGATTGTTTGGATTTGTTTTCAAATTTTGTTTTCATCACTCAATTTTTTGATTTTTGAGTAATGAGTTAGCAAAACTAAAAACAAGTTTTTGGTATTTTTGAGTTATGAAAACTGAGTTATGATGAAATTTTTGTAAATACACACACATTGAGAGACCCACAGTTAGAGCACTTCTTAGTTCTAGCCGCAACTTTTGACAAACTGAACTGATTTTTTTTATGTTTTGGAATGGGTCCAACCGCAACTTTTAACTTTTAAGTTTTAAAAATGGGTCTCACATTTTTAAGTTTTTGAAGTTGAAAAACAGAACTGAGTTAGGCGCCAAACCGGGTTTTGGAGATATTTGGAGATTATTGAGTGATAGGAAATGGGTTATAGCGTGATGAGTAATAATATTTGAGTGATGAGTGGCCATTTTTTTTTCACCCAAACAGCCCCTTATTTTTCAAAATGAAAATATCAGTAAAATCAACTAAAAATAAAAACTAATATATAGCCCAATACTAATATAACAGAGATAAATAATTTGGTGAAAAATTGATATCAATTTTATCAATTAGGTTTGATTACGAAAATGCAGAGCACATTTATAATGTCATTTTTTTGTTGTTGTTATTTCTCACATCTAAAAGTTCGTTATCAATTTGGTCACCAATCAGGTGTAACAACTTCAAAGAACTTCATTATTTTAGTTTATGTGTGTAAAGTATAGATTTAAGAAATGAAGGACTCTTATCCAAAAAAAAGAAAAAAAAAAGAAAAAAAAAAAAGAAAGAAAAAAGAAATGAAGGACTATAATTATATAATATTACATCCTTGCTATTAAAAGAATGAAGATTTGTTGGTCTTTTTCCGTCCATATTCCTCACTTTCAAATGCTTCTAGATTCCTAGAAGTAACAAGTTTCTAAAATTTTAATTACAACCATTAACCCTAAACTATGTAGAGGTATTTGTAACATATACCCTAAACTTCAACATTTTATATTCACCCTAATACTTATTGCAATATGACAGCAAAGATGTTTTCATTATCCTTGAAACATGTAGGTGGAAAGCGTGGAGAAATAGAGAATGGTGCACAAGAACTTTTTCATTTTTTTTATATATAAAAGCTCACATAATATCGGTGTACATGAAATTATGAAGTGTTAGATCTATCTTGGCCACACCCACCTTCCACATAATCAAATTCCTACTAAACTTCACGAACCATGGTGGCTGGTGGCATGTGTAGCTGCTTGCTGGCTACCATCAAGGTCAAACGTTCAAAGGATGGTGGAAAGAGAAGTAATCAAGTTCCTAAGTGTCTTTCGATTTAATGACTCCTGCAAATTATAACGTCCTTGACAGTTGACATTTTCAATTTTAGTCGGGGCTAGATTAACACACCACAGAAAGTAAGACGGTATATCTCTAGTTACCTAAAGAGGTTAATAGTTCACTCATTGTCGTGATCCCTAAAATTTCCAGCCCATCCACTGTCAACAACTATCGGCCTATAAGCCTCTATAACGTGGTGTATAAGATCATCTCCAAGCTACTTGTCTCAAAACTGAGACCTCTCTTGCACAAGATAATCTCGCCTTGCCAATCTGCTTTTATCCCAGGGAGTTGGATCGCAGAAAATCAAGTAGTTCTGCATGAGCTGCTTCACAGTTTCAAGGTAAGAAAAGTCAAAATGGGTTTCATGGCAATTAAACTTGATCTCCAAAAGGCATATGACCGGTTCAATTGGAGATTTCTCCATGCTGTGCTCACTAACCTTGGGTTCGACTTGGTGTTCATTAAGTGGATACTAACATGCATCTCATCTTTATCCTTTGAAGTTCTTGTCAACGGAGGTAAGTTGAACCAACTCAAACCTAGTAGAGGCCTAAGGCAAGGCGATCCATTATCATCATACCTGTTTATCGTTGGACAAGCAGTGCTGTCCAGATTGCTTGATAGGGAGCTTAGCTCAGGCAACATATGTGGAACCAAAGCTAGTACAAATGGGCTTGCCTTAACACATGTTATGTATGCCGACAATATCGTTAGGGACGGACCTACGGTAGGGCAGGTGCCCCCCCCCCCCCAAAAAAAAAACTAGTACACCCCCCCCAAAAAAAAAAAAAAAAAAAAAAAGCTATTATATTAAATTTTCGTCATAATAGCCCCCCCCCCCCCCCGCCCCCAGTTACCAAAAAAAAAAAAAAAAAAAAAACTGGTATATGAATAAAAAGAAATCACCGACAAACTCTCATTAAAAAAAAAAAAAACCAACAAACTAAAAACTACAAAATAAAAAACAAATATGGACTGAAGTTTGAAAACCTAAATTACAATTCTCATCAAACATCAACGCCTCCTCTACTGCCTATTGGTGCTGGTGCTGCCTACTGCTGTTGTTTTTCTCAGATCAGATCCGGACTGCTAATCTGCTGCTGCTGCTGCTCCTCCTCAGATCCTTGATCACAGTCACACATGATAAATCTAAGAAATTTCTCTCCTCTCTCAAGTTCATATATTTTTTTTTCTTTCCTATATTTCTCTCCTCTGTTAGCCCTCTGCGCCCTGCAGCTCTGCGTTTTTTATTTTATGAACTGTGCATTTATGGACTAGTGTGTTGTGTCAAGACTTGTTTGTGTTTGTGGCTTTGTATACTATGTAATTGTTTGTGGCTATGGCTTTTTGTGATTGTGTGGACCGGCTAATTGGTTTTATTTATAAAGAAATAAAGTGGGACCAGGTCAGTGACTTAGTGGGATGTGAGTACTGAATATTTGATAATGAATTTGTGAGAGTTGCCTTTTGGTAGTCAATGTTTTGTCCTTTCTGAGTATTGTTAACTGTCAAGAGTGAAGACTAGTCTTTGCTAAGTCATAAATGATTTTTTTGTGAGACTAATTGACCAAGTCTTTTGGCATTGTTTTGGTTTTATCAAAATTTTTGTCTTTGTCTATATTGCTAATTATAGTAATATATATATATATATATATATACATGAACTTGTGATTATTTTTGTTGTAGTTTTTTTTTTTTTTTTTTTTGGTTGAGAAGTTCCTTTTTTTTAGTTGGGGTATAGAACTACAAAATATGGAAATAATGAAACTTGTTTTTTTTTTTTTTTTTTTTAATTTGTAGATCATGAGTAAGTCCACCACAATATTAAATTTTTTCAAAAGAAAAAATCTAAATAATTCTGAAGTCATAGCTGATGATACAAGGTTGTCAACCCCTAGCGTTGATGTCCCGATTTCTGAAAATCTCCAAACAGAAGTTTCAAATGTAACTATTGACTAAAGTACATGTTTTGTGTGTGATCCTGGAATGCGTAAGCAAATATGGGAATATGATGCTAATGAACGGGATGAAATTCGACGAGCTTACATTAAGCTTGGTCTATACCAACCTAAATTAGATGACTACAAGAAAACTAAATTTAGAAGTCATTAACGTAAATTTAAACATTCATGGATTGCAATTAAGGAATTTAGTAAATGGCTTGAATATTCACCTATTAAAGATACTGCTTTTTGTCTGCCATGCTTTCTCTTTGACAAACCAACTAGGAATTCTGGGAGTCATGTATTCACTAAGGATGGATTTTGGAATTGGAAAACAGTTAATGATGGCAATAATTGTTCCTTTTTGAATCATATAGGGAAAGAACCTAACTCTTTTCATAGAGCTTCCGAGCAAGCCATGACAGATTTGATGAACCAGTCTCAACACATACAAAAGGTTCTTGAAAATTTCAATTCTGATCAAATTGCAAGCAATCGATTGTGGTTAAAGGCCACAATTGATGTTGTCGAAGTGCTTGCATTTCAAGGACTTGCTTTTAGAGGATGAGATGAAAGTTCTGATTCAATTAATCGTGGGAATTTTCTTGAAATATTGGATTTGGTGGTATCATATAATGAATATGTTGCAGAAGCGATAGAGAAAGCTCCCAAAAATGCCTCTTACAAATCACCAAAAATCCAAAAGGAAATCTTACATGTATTTTCAAACAAGGTGAAAAAGGCAATTCATGAAGAAATTGGTCATACAAAGTTTTGCCTAATTGTTCATGAAGCTTGTGATGAGCCAATGAAGGAGCAAATGGCAATTGTTATAAGATTTGTAGACAAAGATGGTTTTGTTCGAGAACCTTTTTTTGGGGTAGTTCATGTCCCCGATACTACGGCATTAACCCTAAAAGATGAAATATATTCTATCTTGTCACATCATAGTTTGGATATTCAAGATATTCGAGGGAAAGGATATGATGGTGCAAGCAATATGCGAGGTGAGTGGAATGGATTAAAAGCTTTGGTTTCAAATGATTGTCCATATGCTTACTATATTCATTTCTTGCACATCGCTTGCAATTAGCATTAGTGGCAGCATCAAAAGAAGTTATTCTTGTTCAAATTTTTTTTAATAGATTGTCATTTATTGTCAATGTTGTTGGTGCTTCATGCAAGCGTATAGAGCAACTAAAAAAAGCTTATGTTGATCAAATTGCATTTTTTGTTGAAATTGGTGAGCTTGAAACTGGAAGAGGACTTAATCAGATTAGCACATTACAATGGGCTGGAGATACTCGTTGGGGTTCTCACTTGAGATCGATTTCTAGCTTGGTAAATATATTTAGTCCAACATGTGAAATTTTACTTAAGATCATCAAGGAAGGAAATACTACTTCCCAACGAGAAGCAACATACTCATGTTATCATGCTATGATTTCTTTTGAATTTGTGTTCATTTTGCATCTCATGAAAGAAATTATGAAGATCACTAATGCACTTTCTCAAGCTTTGCAGTGTTAGTCTCAAGACATTTTAAATGCGATGAATTTTGTTTCATCCACTAAAGCACTTATTCAAAAATTCAGAGATGAAGAGTGGGATAATTTACTTACCACTGTGAAATCATTTTGTGAGGCACGTGACATAGATGTCCCTGATATGAATACTCGTTATGTTGAGAGAGGAGGTCTAGCTCGTTATCAACAAGATGACTTCACAATTGAGCATCATTATCAGGTAGATATTTTTTTATGCTGTAATAGATTCCATATTACAAGAATTAAATCATCGGTTTAGTAAGCATGCGGTGGAATTGCTTAATCTTAGTTCAGCTCTTGATCCTAAAGAGGCAGGTGAGTCCTTTAGAAATATAGACATTTTGTTGTTAGTAAGCAAGTTTTATCCAAAAGACTTCACAAATCAAGAAATGGCACTTTTAAAGGCAGAAGTTGATCATTATGAGCACAATGTAGTTCGGCATCTGGACTTTAAGAAGCTATCAAGTATTTCTGAGTTGTGCCAATGGTTGGTAAAAACCAGAAAATCATTATTTTACCAATATATTTATAGATTGATTACACTTGTGCTTACTCTTCCAGTTTCTACTGCAACTACAGAGCAAGCATTTTCAGCCATGAATATTATCAAGAATAGGCTTTGCAACAAGATGGAAGATGATTTTCTAATGGACTCTATGATTTTGCACACTGAGAAGGAGATTGCAGCAAAATTTGGTGCAGAATCAATTATAGACGACTTTCAAGACTTAAAAGAGCGTCAATTCCATTTTAATAAATGTTTTGAAATGTTTAAAAAACACTTATTTTGTATGTTATACTTTATCGACATTTTTATAATATCAAATGTTTAAGAAACATTTATTTTATATGTAGTATTTTATTGAATATGAAATAGGTGTTAGTTTTTATTTTCATTAAAAAAAAAAAAATTGTTTTAAGCTTTGGCCCCCAGATTCAAATCCTGGTTCCGTCCCTGGATATCGTGTTATTCTCTAAGGCAACTAGGAATGATGCTGGGATACTAACCTAATGCCTTGATAAATACTGTAATTGGTCTAGTCAGAATATAAATAGAGCTAAATCTGTTATTTACTTCTTAAAACACTCCAGAGCATGTTGTAGTAGAGTAATAAAGCAAATTTTGCAAATGAAGTCCGTAAAAAAGGATGTTGTGTATCATAGAGTTCCCTTATTCACAACCAGATCGCCTTTTAAAGATTCTAATACTTACAAGAAAAGCAAGAGAACAAATTATGAAGCTAAAGAGGTAGATGCCTATCTTGGGCAGGTAGATGAACTCTTATCAATGCAGAAGCTGGAGAGACAGATGCCTATCTTCGTGCCAAATTTGATTGTAATTTCATCAATCATATTTCCCTGTATTTATGTGGTTTTAATTGTAAGGGATAAATGCAAGAGAGTGTGAAGACTAAAGCTTAAAATGATGAAGAAGTGGATTTCATGAGTACCTTGCAAGAAGCTATCCTACGAAAGAGCCACGTGTAGAGCACATGACTAAAATGTGAAGAGTCATGTCAGCCTAGAGGATTTTGCGAGTGTCTCAAGGGTAAGATCTTCCCACAAAATACTTGAATATTCTGTTTGGCTAAAACGTCATGTTTTGTTTTACCAAGTCTTCACCCACACTATATATACCCTTATTATCCACATATTGTAAGGAGTGCTTTTTAGAGAGAATACCCTAGAAAATAAACTTAAGAGTTAGAGATTGTTATACCCATAATCATCTACACATTTTCTTGTGGTTTTCCGCTACTCCTACTTCTTCATCTCTAAATCTATGAGAGGTTGATAGCTCAAACACTTACCACACCCAATTTGAGTGTCAAGTGAGGTTTCGGTGCTACTAGAAAGCATTGGAATGTGTCATTCATTGGCGGATGCAATTGAGCTGAATTGCAGGATTCGAGAAAGCTAAAGAAGACAAGGTTTCGAGAAGCCAGTTGGTAGCAAGAGCTTGGAGGGCTCAAGTACATTAGATAGACTAGGCTTGGAGGGTCTTTTTTTATTCTTGTACTCCAACTTATTCTCTAGTGGATCGATTTACTGCTTGGAGGACGACAGAGAGGTTTTTTGCTGAGATCTTCGATTTTCTCTTCCATAATACATCACCATTTTGTCTTGTGTTTGCATCTCTCTTCCCTACTCTTTAAGACTATCTTTTATCATTGATATTGCATGAATATGGCTTAGGGTAGTTGTATCAGTTGTTTACACTTAATTACTCTTATTCCACACTTAGCTTAAGTTAGAGTAAAAGCAATCTAGCACTAATTTTTTTTTTTTTTTTTTTTTTTGGGTCTGAACAAGCCCTTGTGTTTTCATAGATATTTGAGCTTTCAATTGGTATTAGAGCAGGTACACTTATCGGATTTCATTATCCTTGTGTGATCCTAGACCCCAAGAGAGATGGATAGATCTCAATCTCTTAATGCTCCTACATTCTTTGATGGGAGAAATTATGCTTTCTGGAAAGTACGTATGCATGTTTTTCTTTGTGCTATTGATGAGACGGTATGGGATGCCATTGAGAATAGGTATGTAAGACCCATTATAGCCAAATCCGAATGAGATAAGACTGCTCTTGCTTTGGCAATTAACGCTATTTTCCGTGGTGTTTCTACTGATGAGTTCCACAGGATTTTGCATGTAAAGACTACCAAGGAGGTGTGGACCATTCTTGAGACAGCCTACAATGGTACCAAGATGGTCAAGGACACTAAGCTTCAAATGCTCACTACTCAATTTGAAGAGGTAAAGATGAGCAAAGATGAGTCGCTTGATTCCTTATATGGGAGGCTCAATGAGATAATGATTTCCAAGCTCAATCTTAGGGAAAAGATTGAAGATGCTAAGGTGGTGAGAAAGATTATGAGATCCTTACCCGAAAGCTTCCGAGCAGGTCACAACCATTGAGGAAAGTAAAGATTTAGATGAGATAAAGATTCAAGAACTCATTGGATCTCGCCAAACATATGAGCTAGGACTGCCTTATCACAAGTCCAGGAAATCACTTGCTCTCAAAACTACAAATGAGAGAATGGGTGATTCCTCCAACAAAGATGACGTAGAGAAAGAGGTGGCATTTCTTGCGAAGAACTTTCAGAAATTTCTCAAAATGAAGAACAATGGGAAGTCTTTTGTCAAAGGAAAGTTCTCATCCTCTAAGAATGACAAGAGGGAGTTCAAGAAGAAAGATAGGAAGGATTCTCCATCCATTGAAGGACTCGTGTGCTATAAATGCAATGGCAATGGACATCTTTAGAAGGAACGTCCAAACTACTTAAGAGGAAAGTGTAAAGTATTTGCCACAAACGAAAGCTCAAATCTCGATGTGGAAGGAGAGAATCATAGTGAGGGAAACTATTCGGCCTTCATGGCAATTACCATGGTTGACTCTAGTGATGAATTGAGCAACTTGGCTAAGGAGCTTGGTATGCATTTGAACGGTGACGAAGTTGAAGGTTCGGATGTGTGCCTTAATGAAGGTGAGAAGAACCTTCAAGAAGTGTATGATGCACTACTAGAAGACTGTGGCAAATAAGCCAAGGTTGCAAACAATGCCGTCAAGAAGATGAAAGGCATTAAAGAAGAGCATAAGTGCACACTTTTGCAACTTAAGGAGGCAAAGTGTGAAGTTAAAGGGCTAAAGGGAGAATTGGTGGAAGCATATTCAAAGATCAAGTTTCTTGAACTTGAAATTATTCAAGCAAATTTCAAGGTGGAGCGCATTTCTACCAAGAAAATTGATAACATGCTTTCTTTTCAGAAATCTTCACATAACAAGACCGGTCTAGGTTATACCGGTGAAGGAAGCTCTAGCAGTAAACCCAAGAAGGAAGTGAGGTTTGTATCAACCAAAAATATTGATAAACCAAAAGTGGAGACGCCTAAGATTGAGACTCCTACTGTTGCAAAGAGAACCATTGGTGCAAAACCAAAGTATAAAGGGAAGTCATTACCCAAAAATCAAACGGGACCTCAAGTGAAGCATTGTTATCATCATTGTGGTGTGTAAGGGCACACAAGGCCAAACTGCTTTAAGCTTCAAGCACTCAAGAGGGTTGATTCTATGAGTGGCCAAGAAAGTTCAAGAAGAATGCCAAAGGGAGCATAAGCTAAAGGAGAAAATGAGGGACAACTCATTGGAGATGTTATGGAAATGTTGAAGAACATCTCATTATGCCTTGCTAGCTTCACCCCGATGTTTTAAAGTTATGTCGGTTATACCCCTCCATCTAAGGATCTTACCCAAAACACTCATAAAGTGTGGGTGAAGAAAGGTACTCATACATGATCACTCTCTATGTCCATGCATTAATACTTTCAATGTTTTAGGGTCATTGGTTCATGCATCATGACATATACAATCTTCTTGTGTCATTGCTTCCGGTTTGAAGCATGTTTCTTTTTCAAATTTTTACATGTTGTTTTTGTTGGTCTTACTTTACTTGTTCTATTTTTGAGTGTGTTGAAAAATTCAAAAACCCATAAAAAAATGAAAAATCTCAAAAAGTTTGATCGTTTGTGTTGTGTCTATCACATGTAAGTTTAGCCTAGTACCTCTGTACTAATAACGTAGTGCATTTATGAGTTTAGCTTGTTATATACGCACATTTTCTAAATGTGAGCGACATCTAAAAATTTACGTTTTGATTGTTGTAAATAGTTCTTCAAGCTTGTAATGAATGATAATTTAATAGTCATGTTTGATCTTGATACATACATAGACTTATGCCTATATATCTCCTCACATTTAATTTTATGTTTTTGCTTATAACTCATCCATTATCAAATCTCTAAAAGAGATATTGAGTAGCAAACGCCGTCGCACATACTAGTATTTGACTAGGAAAAAAGGAAAATGACGTGTTGTGTAATGTATGGTGCCAAAGCCAAAGGCTATTTTGTCAAAGACCTATCAAAAAGTTTATGGCATCGCTTCTCAAAAATTTGAGTTGTTTTTTATCAAAAGTATGAAAAAAAAAAATGGAAGTCAAATAAAATGCTTTCAATCAATTGTAATCACATTAGTGAGGAGTCATATATGTTCATTTCTACAAGTGTGATAGGTCAATTTATTTCGTACTAGTTATGTATGACTTGTTTGAATTGATCATTGAAGATTTATACTAGATTATAGACTAGTTCATACTTGATCCACACACACAACACACAAGTATAATATTTCAATGAACGCTTATTTCATTTGTGTGATTGTAAGTGTTCAAATGTGATGTATATACTCAATTGCTTGTCGATCAAATTCAAACAGATTTTTGAGTGTTTTTTATGTTTTTGAAAGCGTTTTTATGTTTTTGTGTGTTTAAAGTTTTTGTCCAAAGTGTTTATTTCTTGTTTTTAAAACAAAACTCTTTTGGAGGCATTTTCACGAGTAGGTCACGAGTAACCTCTTCCTGTGAAAATGAGGATGGCAAATTTTGGAAAAAATTGAAACTCATACAGAGAGTTTCGCAACTGTCTCGTGAGTAAACTCTACTTGGGAAAAATGGTATGTGCTTCAATGACATTTTCGTGAGAAGCTTACCTGCGAAAAGTGCGATTCTACAATTTTTAAAGGCAAACAATGACAATGTTTCAAAATCACACACATTGCCTCCTCTGTGCCTTTCTCAACCTAAAACACATTTTTCTCTCAAAACTCACCCAAAACTCAAGATCAATCACTCCTAAGACTTCTCTAAGGTATGTTTCAACATCTTTTTACTTGTGAATCCTTAGATTTTGTCTTAGATTCTCAAATTTCTGGGGTTGGGTTTATTTTTTGAAAGGGTTGGGAAAACTTAATTTTTCTGCAAAATCTTTTGATTTTCTTGTTTGGGCTGAGTCCCATTTTGTTTGTTTATTTTTGTGTTAGCCCCAAGTGGCATTTTAACATGTATTTAGGCAAAATTTCATCATGTTCTTGCATTATTTTACATGTTAGCAGTTTGTATCCATACTATGTGTTTGATGAAATGCCCAAATGGCATTTTATTGTTGTTTTGGACTCCGTTGAGTATCAAACTTTAGGGATTACCATGTTTTTACATTCTCAACATGTTTTAAACGTTGGTTTTGTGTTTTACACACTTTGTCCCAAGTGTGCTTGGTCATTCCTTGAGCATGCATCACATATGCACTCCACATGCACATTTGATGCACACACTTGATCACTTGACATGATTTGTACTTCAATCATGCTAGATAAGTGTTGTTACACGTTCAGTACTTAAAACATGGTCTTGTGACATTAGGTTTTATGTTTTTATGTTCTTTTTAGGACTTTTGGTTTATGGACTAACTTGGAACTAATCAAGTTTGTTTCCTTGTTTGTTTTTGTCCTTGTTTCTTTGTTTTTGTGACTGTTTTGCAGATGTCTCCTCTTAAGAAATCAGCCACAAAAAAGTCCTCAAAGTGTCCCCACGCTTCTTTGGATGCATTTTGAGATGTCAATGCAGACATGGCCTTTAACAACTTTTATAAGAGGGCCCCAATCATCTTGGAAAGGACTATAGATTTTGAGTCCCTAGAACACACTTTCATTTTTAAAGTGTTCAAAGAAAGGACATGGAAAAAGCTGCTGAACCCAACTGGGAATGTCCATGCTGAAATCATAAGGGAATTCTATGCTAATGTCATTGTGGAAGGCGATCGCATAAATTATTGGTTGCGAGGAAGAGAGTTCTATGTCACAAGGGAGTCCATCCAAGAGATATTGGAGGTTCGCCCAATGACTCCACACACATCCCTCCAGTATGATGAGCAAAGAGAAAAGCTTGGTGAAATTATAGGCATCCTTGGTGGTGAAATTAGCAAGAGGGCAATGCACACCATTCCATTCACTTCGGAGATGAGAACATTGGCCTATATCATGATCTTCAACCTCTACCCAGTGAAGAATTTGACTACCTTGTCAGCTCCAAGGGCCATATTTCTATTTGATCTCTTCAAGCATAGGGAGATTGATGTTTGCAATCACATCTACTTCCTCTTCACCTAGAAAGGATTTTGTCGAGACTTTTGTCTAATTTTAGTGAACAACTCTTTCTTCACTTGTTTCTTAGTCAGATCTTCATGGCTTTAACGCTTGACTTGGACAACATGTTTCTTGAAATCTTAAACTCATCCTAGATCTACCCAGTTACAAGTAAAGTGCATTTTGTCAAAAGATTAGCTAATTACATAAAATATGTTCCTAACAATCTCTCCCTTTGGCAATCCGTGACAAAACCACAACAAAACAAATAATCATGAGAGAAGTCTTAAATCACTAAACTCATAATAACCACTTGTTGTATTAAAAAATAAATCTAACCCTAATATAAACTCTTGAAAAACTTTGCAAGAAGAGAGTTCATGGCAAGATAGACTTTGACAACTTGTCTTTCTGAAACACTTAAACAAAACTCATCAAGGCATCATGTGTGAAATAGAAATAAAGATTGCGTACATAAAGAAACATGTGTATAAAGAGAAAAGAAACAACACATGTAGATGGTAGGTGAAGAAAATGAACATACATCACCATCATATATAAGAAAATAAAGTACAATGTATGTCATAATAATTATGGTCACAAGACCGGTGTACAAGAGGCTAATGTAACTAAAAAAAGAAAAAGTACATATAAACCTCACTACATCCCTCAAACCTATACACACTCCCCCTAATAAAAAAATCCTATACTAACTCTCCTCCTAAGTACAAAACTACTCTCAAAACCAAAACTACTCCCCCTTTATGTCACGAATGACAAAGGGCAAACTAAGAGGTCATCAACTCATCATCACCGGAAGAGCTAGCATCATCCTCATCATCCGCATCATCTGCAGAAGGAGAGGCCGTGGGATGCTCTAGAGAGGGTGAAGGAGCAAAGCCAACTATGTGAGCCTATCTGCGGGTAATGCGATCAGTGTTCATCTGACACATCTCAACTGTGAGATTGTCAAGACGACCATCAAAGTCAGCCTCCATCCATTGAAGTTGTGCCATGATGTCCTTGAGGGTCACACCACCAGTTACAGAGGTAAAAGGAGCCGAGTAAGAGGGTGGAATAGTAGAAGCTGCAGGATCAGTCGTCTCCGCTCGAGGCCACTTCAGTCAAAGCTGGGTCTCACTCTGCCGGACAAAACCAGTGCTGATGACACCCATAATGGTGAAAAGAGGAGAGAGAGGAATGGGAAAGTGAAAGTGTGTAAGGATACGCGTGATAACCGAAGGGAAGATGAGCTTATCACATGTAGCAGTATCCAAATACACATCTAGAATAGATGTGATGAAGTGAGAAGGAAAATCAATGGTGAGACCCTCCATCAAAGACAAAAGAAAATGAGCACGAGGCTTGGTGATAGAGTTGTAGTGTGAAAGTGGTGTAACAGTGAAGGTCATCACCATGTTAAGGAATCTCGGGTCTTTAGCAAAACTTGAGAATGAAGGGTTTAGCTTACCACCCCATATGGAAGGAGTATCACAAAAGTGAGAGATAAGCTCATCTCTGGACATAGTCCATAGATGGTCACAGCCAGGGTAGTCAGGATGCACTACCCTAGAGACATGTAGTACCTCGGATATAAGATCCAAAGTAACTATGATACGTGTACCTCTGAATGTAGTAACAAACTAAGGTACAGAGGTATCGATGCTGTGTATGTTGGAGTAAAACTCCTAAATAAACAAGACGAGACATCTCGAGGGTATCTCAAATAGAGAAGCCCAATCCCGAGTCTGAATGACTTTGGGGAGAGGAGTGTCGACAAAATCTGACAGAATATCCTGGCATTCCAGAGGAACACCACGTTTCTGGAAGTTCTCAAAGAAGTCTGTTTGAGCCTTCTCATCATGGAATTGAATGTGAAAGGGCACGGGAGGATCAGAAGAAGAAGAAGAAGAAAACCCGGAACCTGGACGAGGGTTTTAAGCTAGAGTAAATTTATGCTGTTTGGGTGCCATGATGGAGTCTATCCAAGAGAGAGAGAGAGGAAAAAAAAAGAACAAAAACACAACAAAATTTCAGAAAAGAAAGAAGGAAAAGAACATATGCATGAAAAATCCATGAACATGTGACATGAGAATTTAAGAGCATCATGAGGGTCACCCAATCCAAACCTAATAGCACTCAACAACAATAATCAATCACACACATCTAAATATAAATGAAACTTTGTTATAATGCAATAAGGATGCAATGCATGAGCATATATCAACAAATCAACATAGCCCAACCCAAAAGTTTCACAAAAATCTCAAAAACCCCAAAAATTTTCAAATGCCCAAAAACTAGGTCTAAAAATGTATGAATACATGAAAAAGAGGTGATTGAGAACACTTACCAAAAGATTGAGGCTTGAACAAGGCCAAATCTTGATTGGGAAGAGATTGTTTGGGTTGAGAGAGAAAGAGATCTATCGAGAGAGATGAGAGAAAAGTGAAATCTGAATCTTGCCTTTGCTATATATAGAATACGCAGCTCAATGGATCGAGGATCTATTGGGAATCTATCGAGCTCTAAACCTCAACAGAAGTGAATCTATTGAGGTGTTGTCGAGGATCTGTCGATGGAAAAAATCGCCTCGATGGATTGAGAATCTATCGAGCAGACAGAATGCACAGCAATTTGGCTCAATGGATCAAAGAAGTTGTTGAGAAGCTATCGAAAGGAAACCCAGAAATCTCGATGGATCGAAAATCTATCGAGATTCTATCAAGAAAAGAGAAAGAAGGCTTGATAGAAAGAGAATCTGTAGAGGATCTATCGAGAAACTGTGGAGCTTAAAGAAAAGGAGTTTTTCAAGGGAAGAAAAACACATAAAAATGAATGCAACAAGCAAGCTACTTAACAAATATCCAATCAACATGTTAAGCTCTCAAGACATCTCTCAACATATAAACATAGCATCCATAGATCCAAAAACACACACACACTAAGCAATTCTAACTTATTTTATATTTTAAAAAACAAGTTAGGACAGTTTAGTGAGCATATATTAACACATGTATCTCTTGTGATGGCCAAATTATATTGAACTGCACATGTATCAAAAGTAACAAAGAATTTGCATGTTGTATGTGAAACACAGCAAGAGTGCATAAGTGTCTCATATTATGAATATTTAAGATTAGAGAAAATCAAATACACTCACACACAATCATAACTGTTTGATGGGGACTATCACCTTGGAGGTACATCCTATAACTCCCACATCTCCTAGAAACACACTTGCAACCATATTAAAAGCATTTTGATTCTTTTTGCTTTTATATTCTTTGCATATTTTCTTTTTAAACATATCATGCATGGGCATATAAGAGAGAAAAAAAAATACCCAATTATATAAGTCAAAACATCACAATGTTGCTATGTCGAAGCACACAAAAGTTATACATGATTAGAGGGCTTTAGTGGTGAGATAGTTATTTATGTCTTTCTCTTAAGATTTTCTAGTCCTTCCCATAAAAAAGAGTGATATGAATATTAAATATAAAAGATTACTTAATCGTAATCATCACCAACATGAGTCACAAAGCTCACTTGCTTATTTGTGGATTGAGATGTTCATCTAAGCTACAAGAAATACAAAGTTTAAAAAACTTTGTTTCAATGGCCTTCTAGGGTACACAAGTACCAATATACACAAATAGACACTATTTCTGTATTTTTCTGATTTTTTTCCAATTTCTTTCCTTTAACTTTTATGTAAAACAAAGTAAAATAGAACTAAAAACAAACAAACAAAAACATGTAAACATACAAAGCGTAAAACTAGACTGACTCAAAAACAAGAAAGCAAAACAAATAAGACATGCAAGAACAAGAGAGAGAGGAAGTGACTTAATCACCTGGACCCTTTTTCCTTCCACGCTTTGGAATTGGAGGAAGGACCTTTCATTTTTGCAAACCTTTGATCATGAGGTGAGGGGGAAGAATTGAAACTATTTAAGTTCGAAAGGAACATAAGGGCCTTAGGAAGATCTCCTAGAGGACCCAAAGATGGTGAAATCTAACCTTGACCACCAGATGATAACACACTATTGCTCTATTGAGTGGCTAACCACTCATAGCAATTTGGACGAGTGGTTCTGAAGCTCCACAATGATGACAAAAATGCGGCTTCTTTGGTTGAGACTTCTTATTTTTAGCCTTATTGATCTTAGGGTTTCTAGTCTCTTTATTCTCTATCTTAAGAGGTGCTCCTAGAATAGATTTGCCTTTGTCTAGATTGTTCTCACTAGCTATCTCAGTTTTAGTTTCATTTTTCTCAAGATTTTCATTATTAGTAGGTGAGACAAAGACAGTCCTACTAGAGGAGGCAATATGAGAAGAGTTAGAGAGTTCATACCCTAAGCTGATTCTGTCAGAAGCTAATTTTAGGAGGTTCAGCATTTCATCTAGCTTTGCACTAGAAGTCCTCTCTAACTAAGCTTGAACTTGGAAAAATTCTGCTTCAAGCTTCTTGGTTCTTTAAGCCAAGAAGTTGTTCTCAAATCTCAGTGCTCCAATGGTTTGATCGGCTTCATCAACCTTTGTAGATAGCTTCTCTCATTCTAGCTCCATTTCACTAAGTTTCTTAGTAGACAGCCTATACAACTTCTCATGCTTGTCAAATACCTTGTATAACTTTGCATAAGTTGTATGAATGTCATCTTGTTCATCTAGCTTCTCGAACTTGGATTCCACTAAATCCTCATCTTCATCCACTACTTCTACAATCCCTTTAGTACGATCCAGTGTGGTAGTGAAAGCAGTCAAGATTCCCTTATCATCATTATCATTTGACTTAGTCTTAAGCTCGGTATCACTCAAGGTACCAGCAAGAGCCTTGCTTTTCCCAATTGACTTGAGATATGATGGAAATTCTTGTTTCATGTGTCCAAAACCTTGACATTTGAAACACTTTGGTCTGGGGGGAATAGTATACTGACCGCCATCCTTAGTATCCTTCTTCCTTCTGTCTTGACTTTTGAATTGAGAAGAACTGGATTGCTTACAGTCCTTGTTAAAACCTTTCACATTGGAATCTTGGAATCTTCATCATCTAAAGACTCATAAGTCTCATTACTTTTGGCCTTCAATGCCATATTCATACTTTTGATTCCTTTCCCAATTCTAGTCAAACCCAATTCATAGGTTTGCAAGTTTCCAATCAGACTCTATCAAAGGAATGATGTCAATGTCCTTTGATTCTTCAATCATTGTTATCTCGGTATGAAATCTCTCAAGAAGAGATCCGAGTACCTTTCTCACAATCTTGGGCTCGGGAATATGATCACCAAGATTGAATGCTGAGTTCACTATATCCTTCAGCTTAACATAGAACTGATCAAACATCTCATCCTCCTCCATCTTTATCTCCTCAAAGCTAGTCGTGAACCTTTGGAGCTTTGAATCCTTAATAGCCTTAGTCCCTTCATAGGTTGTCTGGAGGATGGTTCATGCTTCCTTTGCAGTTTCAGTTGAGGATATTTTCTTGAACTCCTTATTGGTCACCGCATTGAATAAGGCATCCAATGCTCTGTTGTTAAAGTTTGTCGCTTTGATCTTGGCCTTATTCCAATCAACTGGTGTTTCCTTTGGCTTCACCCAACCAATTTTCACAGCTTGCCAGACATTCTCATCTAAAGACTGCAAGAAAGCTCTCATGCGTACTTTCTAGTATGCATAGTTAAAGCCATCAAATAAAGGAGGTATAATAAGAGACTGTCCTCTATCCTTGACAAATAGGAGTCAATGGATCACACAGCAAAAATTAAAACCTAATCAGAGTGTGCCCGCTTTAATACCACTTGTTGGGTTAAAATGAATTGACTCCTTGCAAATTAATTAATTAACTAAGTTAATTAATTAGATCAAATTACATGCAATAGTATGACAGCACAACCAAATCACCAATTATACTAAATGCAGTGGAAAATAAATTTGACACAGGTGATTTGTTTATGAATGGAAAAAACCACTGAGGCAAAACCCCACAATTACATAAAATATATCCCTAACACAATTAATAGATAGTAAATAGACTAAATATAATAAAGACCATTCTGTTGTTTTGATAAAAAGGTTAGAAAATTTAGAACAGAACCAAACCTTAATCAAAATCAAATGGAAATCCCACACCCTAACAAAAATTTAAATTAAAAAAAAAAAATTGAAATCCCACAAAATCATCCTAATTAATTTTTTTTTCTCTCAAAATCATCCCAATAAATGGACAGAAAATAAACCATATATAATAGAACCCATTCTGTAATTTATAGTTTAGGGACCTACTTTATAGACCAAACTAAAATTTTGTTTATTTTTAGATGCGGTGGCTTCTTTGAAGTGGGTCTGGCTTACCTCCAATATTTTTTAACTGGAATTTCCTTTGATTTTAATGAGAGACGGCCACATCACCCATTAACTAAATAAAATGTAGTGATTAAAACCCTCTACCATTTGCCATTGTATATTTAAAACAAAAGAATATATTTAGTTAGAAAGTACTAGAAGTAAGCCAAACCCCTTTCAAGTGCCCTTTTCATTAATAAACTCTTCAACATATCATTCTTCTCCTGGTTGTTTTGGATGTTTAAGAATATACAATAAAAAACGCCTAGCCTAAAAAAGAAGAGTATACAATACTCTCTGTTCAATATTCTTATACATGCAATTTATTAAATAGATGACGATGTAAAATATTTCCAAAGGAATGATTTCTTAATTATTTTTTTTTTAAACTAAATAGTTTCGAGATTGTGCGTGCACAGTTTTATTAGTATTTGTACTTAGTTTTCACTCGACATATTAATTTACTTTATTAAATGTTTTTGATGGGGTTAATCCTCTTTATTTTCCCCCCTTAATGAAAGAGCAGTCTCCACCATTGGCCACAATTGAATCTCGTGTCCCCATTCAATGTATCAGACAAAAGCACCTCTCTTTCCAATATGTTTTATTTCTGTTTCAAAAAAAATTTAATCTTGAAATTAGTATCTTTCTTGATTAAAAAAAAATAGTATAAGAAATGGCAATGGGTCAGGTTTGGGATGCGTTTCCTTATTCCCGAACTCGCCCTACTACACGCCACCCATTACCTAAACTCGTTAAATAAACAGTTTTTTTATTAATTTTTTTTGTGCCCCTATACCCACCCCAACGACTCCCATGAGCACCACCCAACCATTGGCCTTCAGGGCCCAATCTAAAGGCCTTAAACCTCACCCCAATTTATAAAATAAAATTTAAAAAAAAATCCAATTTCCATGCTTAACATCAAAAATCACAGAATCACAAATCATAGCTAAGCTATTTTCACTAATGCATGGCAAGCTAGTAACAAATCACAAGACCCATGCTTCACATTAGAAATTGTTAGGTTTTAAGGCTTTAGAAACTAATTTATTAGAACTTCAATTTGTATATGTTGGCTATCCATGATCAAAAAATTTAGTCTAGGTTTAGACTTGCTAAAAGTTTAGTTTAATATAAGTTTAGAATCAAGTAATTGTAGGAAATTATTGTTTTATTTCTGCAAAGCTCGATCGATCAAAGAATAGACTCAATCGATCAAAACTCACAGAACAAGAATCTTTTGCAGAATTTCTAAACCAACCTAAGCCCATATAACGTGTAGGGCTAAGTGCTTTACTCAAAGTATAAAAGGAAAAACCTTAGCTATGTTTTAGAAGTCTTTGTTGAGTTGTTTATTGAATTTTTTGTGAGATCTGAGAGGTGTTTACCTTCATACACACACATTGAGCTATCAAGATCAAGATTTGCATCAAGAACTTGATGGTTGCTTTAGTTGCTGCATAGAGAACTTTCAAGAAGATCTGAAACCTTTGAGAGGTGTCTCAAAGTCACAAGTAGGAGAACTTGTGGTTGCAGCAGATTAAGGAAAGAAGTAGTCTGTGGACTCGGAGCTATCACGTGGTTATGGTAGTAAGTTTTCTACACAAGGTAACAATAGGATATTAATTTTCTAAGTCTTATTGTACAAACTTCAATTCTTTCATAGTAGATATGTTTTTACCTTGAGGATAGCTAGGTTAAATCCTCACCAGGTTTTCTACCGATTAGGTTTTCCTTGGTCAACGAATCTTTGTTTTCTTTACTTTCCACGTTATATCTGTTTTACACATATTTTTTTAACCTAGACTTAATTGACAAACTTTTTCATCAACTTGGCTTAATATTAGGTTAAATATATTGTGTTAAGAGGTCTAAAACTTAACAAGTGGTATTAGAGTGGGTTAGCTCTTGTGTTAGATCTTTTGATCTACGAGTTGATCCTTAACACTTGTTGTCATAGAACATGGTCACTCTCTTATGATCCCTTCATACTTTGATGGGAATAATTATGCCTATTGGAAGGTTAGGACAAAACCCTTCTTGAAATCTATAGATGAGAGAGTGTGGAATTCCATTGAATACGGATGGGAGAAACTGACTACTCTTGTTAGTGAGTGGTCAACATCTCAAAAAAAAAAAGCAGCCACTTTCAATGGCAAAGCCATGAATGCTATTTTTAATGTTGTTTCTATAGAAGAGTATAGGAGAATCTCGAATGTTGAGGTTGCTTATACTGTTTGGAAAATTCTTCAAACTATGCATGAAGGCACAAAGATAGTTAAAATAAATAAGTTGCAGTAGTTAAAAACTAGAATTGAAAGCATTAGGATGTCTGAGGATGAAAGTTTTGATGAATTCTATACTAAACTGAATGATATTGTTAATTCTGCATTTAATTTGGGTGAAATTTATGATCAACCTAAGATTGTTACGAAGATTCTTAGATCCTTAACTGAGGACTTTAGACCTAAAGTAACTGTCATTATTAAAAGTAAGGATGTGGACTCTGTCCCTGTTCATGAACTTGTGGGATTTTTTCAGTCCTATGAGCTACCCAAAACCAACAAATCCAAATCAATGACTCTTAAGTTAGTTTATGATGTTGATAATAATGGATTTGATGATGAACTCTCTTCTACGGAGATTGTATATCTTGCCAAGAACTTTAGAAACTTTCTTAGGAATAACACTAGAAGGGCAAGAGGTATAAACAATGCTGAACCAAAGAACTTTAAGAAAAATGAACCAACAAAAATCAATAATACTGAAAAATCAAAAGAAAAAGTTGGTCAATCTTCCAGTACTTCTTTAGGTCAACAATGTTTTAGTTGTTAAGGGTATCGTCATGTGAAATCAAAATGTCCAACATTCTTGAGATCAAAGGACAAAGCTATGGTTGTAACCCTTAATGATGGTGAAGTTTCTGATCACGAGTCTGGAAGTAATAAAGTTGGAAACACCTTTTCTTTCACAGCTAGTGCTGTAGTTAATGAAAGTGATTTGATTGAAGAAAACCCTTCTGATGAGGAACTTTTTGATAGTGCTTACTTGCAAGAAGCTTATAACAAGCTTTGCTAGGTTATTGCAAAGAATGCAAAGTGTTGATTTAAGGCTAAAGGAAATAGCCATTCTTGAAAAAAAAAAAAGAAATGTTTTTTGCTAAATTTGCTTGATGCTAATGAACTGGTTAATAAGGTGAAGGCTGAAAATTGTATGTTGCTTGATAAGGTTAAGAACCTAGAACTAAAATTGCCTGTTGCTAGAGAACAAGCAAATGGGTATGCTAGTTCTAAACTTAATCACATGTTGAGTATTCAGAAGTCTCCCTTAGAAAAATCAAGTTTAGTTTTTGTTGATAGCATCTCTGTGTTTGAAACTCATTCCACAAACTTTGTTCCTTCTTCTGAATGATTTAAGATAGAAGTTGTTTAGCCAAAAGAAGTTTCTGCTCCTAGGAAGATTAGGGTAGATCTTAAAGAGTCTAACCTTAAGAATCCTAACTTACCTTAGGGTAAAAAACATGACAGACCTTTGTGGGTTTGTCACATATGTGGAAAAGCTAGGCATACTCGCCCAAATTGTTTCAAGTTGCAAGCTGCTAAGCAAGCAACTAAGAAAAAAGTACCTATGCCTTAAGCACACGATCCTATGGTACTTACTAGTGAATTGGTAAAGGCTTTAAAGCTTTATTTCAATGTTGGAGTTGCTCATCATTCTAATATGAATAATAAATCCAAAGCCAAAGTTGCATCTAAGAAGTTTTGGATGCAAAAGGCTCAATCTAATTGAGTCTTTCTGACATGGTCCTTACGCTTCATCTCAAAATCCTTTGTGACCATTTTTTTTTTTTGTGCTTTCTTGTTTTCTTTTTTTTCTAGGATTTGCATTGCATTACATTCATGCATTTCATTCTAGATTGTTTTTTTAAAATAGAAAAAAGGAAAGTGGAAGGATGTGTTTTGTATTATACATCATGAATATGTATTTGAGGTTGGCCTATTATCTTTGCAAAACATGTTTATGTACCTTGGTTAGGTTGGATGAGTTTATTTTTCTGCACTTTACTAATCTCAACTATGTAGTGCTTGTTGTGTGTGAGTTGTTTATAGTTTTTGATCACATGATCTTGATTTTGAAGTCACATGTTGCGTGTGAGCTTATTTTTCAAGAAAGTGTAGCACTTGCACATAAAAAAAATCATAAGGTGTTGCCTTTAAAAGAAAAGAAAAAGTTGAAAAAGAAAATATGCTTAAAAAAATAAAACAAAATATGATAAGG
Organism: Castanopsis chinensis; assembly: GCA_032878915.1. Classification (NCBI taxonomy): domain Eukaryota; kingdom Viridiplantae; phylum Streptophyta; class Magnoliopsida; order Fagales; family Fagaceae; genus Castanopsis; species Castanopsis chinensis. Next base: position 4,143,941 of record JAVQMG010000086.1, read on the forward strand.
TAAAAAGAAAATGCATGGTTGCAAGCTTGTTTTGTAGGAGATGTAGGAGTTATATGATGTAACTCTTTAGGTGATAGAAACTTTCAAATTTATGTGATGAATAATATTTAAGTTGTGATTGATTGCTATCTACTTATCACCTTACATGTATCTCATGTTGTTACTAGTTGCACACACTTCATAAGTTATTCTTTGCTAAACTTAGTACATGAAATTGTGTGTGAATTTGGTTTGGCCATCTAAGATTATATATTCTATGATTTTGATGCAAAATATGTTCAACGGTTGAAAATTTGGGGTAAAAAGGATTGAAAATCTTGTTTTGAAGTTCCAGTGTGAAAAACTCATGTTTTTGAAAAACATTTAAACTCATTCTCATGCATTTCATTCATGAAACAATTTGGTTTAAGTGGTTTCTGCAAAATAATTTGGGGTTTCTGATTTTTTGTTTGTTTTTGTGCAATTTTGATCAATGGGTTTTTGTTCTTAGATGATATATATATATATATATATATATATATATGATTCCCATGCATTAATTTGATAAAATTTGTGATTTGAGAAGAATTGGAAATTCTAGGGCTTGAAACTTTACAAAATTGAGGTTTTTGTTCAATTAAGCTTAAATTGATGAAATTGACTTGTGAATTTGATGGATTAAGTCATTATATGATGTTTTTTTACTAGTATAATGGTTAATTAATCAATTTGATTTGGTTTTGAAAAGTGGGTTTTTCAAAATTTGGGGTTTTTGGGTTAAAACTCTTTTATTCAAGTCAATTGTCGGTAAATTTTGATACATTGAACAAGTTTTTTTCCATTAGAGCATGCATCATATGTTCATTCATTACATGCACATATAGTTTGTTATTTGTTGATATACATTGTGATCTAACCCTTTCTAATGTAGTCTGCCCTTGGTTTTTGTGTTTTCTTTTTGTTGTATTTTTCCTTCATATTCTTAGAATCATGGTTAAGAAAACTAGACCTAAGAAAAACACTGCCCCCTCCTCTTCTGACTTTGAAAGGTCTATATTTCAGTTTAAGTCTAATCAAGAAACCTATGAGAAGTTGAACATTTTTAGGTCTATTTAGGTTGAGAGGAAAGTTATCTTAGATGAGGTTAATCCTAAGATTCATATGAACTTTGAGACTCAAGCTTGGTTGCCTCTTCTGAATGTTGAGCATCCTCCTCCAGTTGCTTTGATTAGAGATTTTTATTCAAACCTCTCTATTCACTCCGATGATTCCAATATTCACTATGTGAAGACTTGGATAAGGGGTGAAGAGTTTATCATTACCCGTGAGGCGGTGGCTTTAGCTCTTAATGTACCTTTGATACAGTAGCCTATATATCCTTATACAGAGTTTCCTCCTCTTGATGATATTATGTCTCTTCTTACTAGTACTACCATTAGTTAGGGTACTAATCCTAGGATTACCACACATGAGCTTACTAAGCTTAATTATATGTTCTTTAGGATTTCTTGTCATAGCATCTGACCTATTTCTCACATGCATACCATTTGCATTTAGAGATGTGCATTTTTGTATGCTCTCATCACTGATGCAGTTATCAATTTTCCTACTCTTTTCATTCGTTCTCTTGTTGAGGTTCATAGAAGTAGTGCAAAATCTCATGATTTGTTTTTCCCAATTTTTATCCATAGGATTCTGTTAGATTTAGGATTAGAGAACTTCCCCTCTTCTAAGCCTGTTCATATCATTGCTCTTATAGGTGACACCTTTCTTAGGCAAATGGACGCTCAGTTAAAAGCTAGTTCTAAACGCCGTAGAGTCGAGTCGTCTTTAGGTAATGCCTCCAAAGACCCTCCTTTTGGTGATCCTCCAGCTAAGGAATTTGTTGATCCCACTACTATCATGGATCCTCCACCATCTACATCATCGTCTTCTTCTATGTGTACTATGTTGGAGACATGTCTCACCATTCAAGCGGTACATGGTCAGCTTTTGTTGGATTTGCTCAATGAGGTTGTGGCCTTACGAGCAGATTTAGCTAATGCTAGAGGTGATTCGTCATCGGCTCCACCCTCGGATCAGTCTTGATTGCCCTTTGGCAATGCGTTACAAAAAGGGGGAGTAGATAGATAGGGGGAGATGTGATATTTTTGGTGAGATAAGATATTTTTGATGTAGGGGCATATAATGTGATTGTATATGTTAGGGAAACATTGCTTTTTATGTTCATGTGATATTTATGTTTTTGTTCTTGTTTCACAAACTATGATACATTGGTTATGATTTATATTATGAGGTTATTCATGGTATTTGTATTCTTTTTTGTGTTTTGTCAAAACAAGAAATTGATTTTATCTTACTTGTATTTTTCACACATGCGTTTATGGTTTGATGAGTGTTTTAGGAACTTATAGGTTAATTCATTCAAAGCTGTTGTCTACTTTTTTAACTGATAGATAGGAGTTAGGTTGAATTGTATTTTGGGCAATAATGTGTAATTGGGCTGTTTTTACTTTGAGCATTTTATTTTGTGATATGTGTTTTGTCACGAATTGCCAAAGGGAGAGATTGTTATGTTTTAAGACCTTAGGAACTAATGTATCAGAACTTTAATTTGTATATGTTGGCAAACCATGTTCAAAACATTTAGTTTAGGTTTAGACTTGCTCAAAGCTTGGTTTAATGTAAGTTTGAAATCAAGTAATTGCAAGAAATCACTGTTCTATTTCTGCAACGCTCGATCGATCGAAGAATAGACTCGATCGATCGAAACTCATAGAACAAGAATTTTCTGCAGAAATTTCTAAACCAGCCCAAGCCCGTATGATGTATAGGGTTAAGTGTTTTACTCCAAGTATAAAAGGAAAAACCCCAACTACGTTTTAGAAGTCTTTTTTGACTTGTGTGTTGAATCTTTTGTGAAATCTGAGAGGAATTTACCTTCATATACACACATTGAGCTATCTAGATCAAGATTTGCATCAAGAACTTGATGGTTGCTTTAGTTGCTATATAAAGAACTTTCAAGAAGATTTGAAACCTTTGAGAGATGTCTCAAAATTACAAGTGGGAGAACTTATGGTTGCAGTAGATCAAGGAAAAAAGTAGTCTGTGGACTTGGAGCTGTTACATGGTTGTGGTCGTAAGTTTTCTATACGAAGTAGCAATAAGATGTTAGTGGTCTAAGACTTATTGTACAAACTCCAATTCTTTAATATTAAGTTACACATATTGTGTTAAAGGGTCTAAAACTTAAAAAAAGTCACAAAAAAAGGGTATAAAACTTATTAATTATCAAACTAAAAACAATATTAGCTTGGCGTTGACGATGAGGTGGATGTGAAGACACACGGGGGAGAAGCGGCTAAGTGAAAGTGAGAGTGAGGCCGTAAGGGTGCATGAGAGTGAGTGCTTGAAAGGGACTATAGCCATGAGGGTGGGTGAGACCATGAGAGTGAGGAGTTAAGGACTGAGGGAGGCGGCGACTATGAGGGTGGATGAGAGCTTGAGGGTGAGAAGGATGATGGCTGAGTCTGAGAGATATTGAGAGTAAGATTAGGATAGGGTTTGGAAAATAGGAATAGAATAGTTAGTTATGTATATATATGCTTAGGATATTTTAGTAATATTTTATATATATATATATATATATATATGGGTCGTGTTTGTGGTGGGTACGCATAAAACCCACACCCAACCCAAACCCGTCACGGGTTGGATTATTAAAACCTAAACCTGTTCCTATTATTTCACGGATCAAGTAAAACCCCACCCCATTAAGGTTGGGTTGGGCCGAGCCGGATCGGGTTGGGTCAGGTACTATGGGTCAGGTCATTTTTGCCATTCCTAATTAGTATCTTTGAAATTTCATATTTACAAAACATTACTTTAAAAAACATATACATTTACAAAACATTCTAAAGTTATATTTCGTGGAAAGTAAGCTCTATCAACCATTTGGACATATGATCAATAAATAGGATTATTAGAGAAGTTCAACCCTAAAATATACATAGGTAGAGAAATTTGGACATTAAAGAGGTTCCAGCTATTATCAAGAAGCAATTAGGTGCCTCTAAGTCTCAATTGTTATTAAAAATTTAATTTTATCAATATCAGAAAATTGTTGGCTTTCATAAATTGATCTTTATTAATTTTTTTATACACATAAGCTCCAGTGACAACTACACTTACGAAAAGACATAGATGCAGTACTAGATTCCTAATTAAATTTAAATACATAGGTGTAATAGTTCCTAATTAAATTTATAGACATAGGTGTATTATTATTATTATTATTATTATTATTATTTTGGAATGCACTCCAGAACAGTTTTGCGTATGCTTTTCAAAGAATATTTTTATGGAATGTCCGGGATTCTAACAAATAACACCTGGAAAGGCCGGAACAAAAAAATCGGCATCGTGAAGACATTGAGGGCGAGATATATAAGTCCCATGAGAAGCCAGCTCTGATAATCATTAGTATGGGAATGGAGTATCACGAAATATAATGGTATTGTGTAGTATCTGAACTCGATCAATGGAGCAGGTACCAGAGCTCCAGCAATAGCCAAAAAAAATGCTAAGATCCATATCTTCCTCTGAACTTTTCCTGCCAATGATAGATGCCAAAGCAGGATTCATTAACCACGTTTTCATTTGCTCCATTTTCTGTTAATGTTGGGAAAAAGTACTTTTGACAGTAAGTGAAAAGACTTTGTAGTAACCCAATGTGCTGTGGATGGAAAACCATGAATAAACATAAAGCGTGACTAGAAGGTACTTCATTGACCAATGAGCATTGATGACCTTCCTCCAGATATAGAATGGATAATGCCAATTGTCAGCTATAAGATAGGGTTGGGCCCTGCTGAAACAGTCAAATAACCATGTGATGAAACAGTAAATAAACAAAAAGTACGTCAGCAATTGCAATTTATTAGTAGATTGCAAAAACTGTTGAGTTTAAGGCTACGCTGGTTTCGGGTGTAAACAAAATTTGAAAAATATTTTTTACCACTAAAAGTGTTTGGTTTGGCCGAAAAATTAAGTCAAACAAAAAATTATTTTCGCTGACTGTAAAATTAAGCCTCTGATACCATAAATTCATTTCCGTTTTTATTTTCATTTCAAACCATTTCCAAACTCAAACGCGCAAAGAGAGAGAGAGAGAGAGAGAGAGAGAGAGAGAGAGAGAGAGAGAGAGAGAGAGAGAGCAAGTAGAGAGATCGCGCCCCAGTCGCCCCGCCTGAGATCGCACGATCTTGCCTCCGCCTGAGATCGCGCGACCTTGCCGCCGCTTGAAAATCCACTCGATCTCGCCTCTCTCTCTTCCTTCTTCTCTCAACTTGACCGGATTTGATGATTTTTTTTTTTTTTTTTTTTGGGTTTTGTTTCTTTTATGTAACTCTGCTGAGAAATGATGATATATATATATATATATATGGATGTTGAGAAAATGTTAGTAATAAGTAGAAAATGTATTTTCTATGGTATTTTCAAGAACACAACCAAACATTAAAAAATATTTTCCAAAGTATTTTTTAAAATACCAATAAACACTTGAAAATATTTTACACTTAGAAAACATTTTACATCGAACCAAACACAGCCTAAATATTCCTTTCTTTCCCCCCTTGGATTAGATAAAAATGTAGAAAAAATTTTGTAGGACAAAAAGGGTCATAGAAGGATGTGAGATTGCAAAAAGCACTAGAAAAAAAAAACTTTTCATATAAGATTACTTTGCTAGACCCACCATAAGTAGTAACAAAACCCAATTCACACACATAAATTCAAAGTTCAAAACCATGAATAGCATTTACTTCAATAAATTTTATTTTAATATTACTCTAAAAGCATCAAGTTCAACTAGTTGTAGCATACAAATGAAGAAGTCCCTATGCCAATTTTCTTAGGACACTAACTGGTCCTCTGACCTGTAAAAATGTACAAAGAAGAAGCCAGCAACAATAGCTATGAGCACTTGAAAGAAACTGATGGGCCTTCTCTTCCAAAATGAGTGGAACAGGTCTACAATTTGACCTATACTGCAGTGTAGAGGAGCCACAGCAAGAGCAGAAACTAGACCAAAACACATGATCTGTGCAAAATGTGGTGAAACTGTGTGAGCTTCTTTTGCACCTGCCATATCAAGACATACAGTTGTTAGGATGTGTGCTTTTAAATCCTATTATATGATGCTATGTATAACATTATGTATCACTTAATGTTGTAATTAATAAAGTTGTTTTATTATAATCTAAAATAATGGTAATAAGAATATTGGACATTATCATATAGTCCATGAGATGCATAGCATGTGATTTATGTGAAAAGTTACAGAAGATATAAATCACAAGTTCTTTGTAAACTCAGAATTATAATTCGTAATCGGTAATAAAATGGGCATTTCATCTGTGAAGATTATAACATATCAACTAAGATGATTTGTCTTGATCATGGAAGTGGAGACTTCTAGTTAGTATGTTAATTTGTTTTAAGAGTTAAGACATATTGAACTGAACCGCTGTGAGATTTATTATTCTCCTAATAACTGTCAAATGAATAATAAATTTCAGGACTTCTATTTACATGAACTCTTAATCTTGAGAGGATAATTGATTTGATCATGAAATGTAGGTTGCTTTGATATATTAAGAGTGAGAACTAAAGACACGATCAAAACCTCAGTATGTTGGGCAACCACATTTAGTGTTAATGGAATTCATAGTCTCTTAACGGAGATACAAAATATTCTCTTGAGATAAGTTTAATAGGTTTGGTTATTCAGAGTGTTAGACCTAACCACTTTAGTAAGGAGTTACTAAAGTATGTATTTATGAAATTATATTTCATAAATATATGATGAATCATAACATAGAGGATTAAATCAGGTACTCAAGGATTAAGATGTAATTTACAAAGTAGCTGTCTACATTCATAACTTTGTATTACTACAAATATTTTATGAAGGGATTGCATGTATAATAAAGTCTTGGGATATAATTTATTAATAAGACCTAGAGTGCAAATATATTTATATAGTGGTATTAAATATGATTAATGGTAACTTTAAACTTGTCAAGAGTTGATAGAAAAGCCCAAGGCCTATTGGAGCTAGTGTCTTATTGGTCCCTTTTGATCTCACTCCAAGACACACACTAAAACCCAATTGAAAATGCCCAAAAGGCTAGCCCAATTAGATAATCAGTTAGATACAAAGGGAAAAACATACAGAATTTTATGTAAGTGTGTGACATCATTGTAAAATGGTGTGTATATAAGTGAGAGACTCTCTCTTATTCTCCTTTTGAAAACTGATTGAGAGACCACACTTCTTGAGCGTAAAGTGGAATTGGAGTGAAGATTAAAAGTGTTCTTAAGCACTTCTGATCCTTTGTTTTGAATTTCACCACATCAAGGTATGTCTCTTGTTCTTGAATTTAGAAATTTGTATAGTACATGTTAACAATTGCGAATGAAGTAGATCTATTAATTTTTCATTACGTATGTTTTGTATGTGATACAAACATTTATTTAACCAACAATAGTGAAAGACAAGCAACAGAGGCCCTTCATATGCCTTAAAGTTAAAAGAAGTAAGAAACATGAACAATACCTAGTACTACACTTAATTCCAATGGACAAAAGCTAAAAAAGCCACAAATACCATGAGAAAAGGACTAAAGGAAATCGAAAACTCCCACTTCCTATGCTATAATTCTAAAAGGATGGAACAAGTCGAGTGCCACAACTTGCCAATGTGGTGAGTTGTGGTTGGTGGTGTCACAAGTTGTGGCACTAGACTTATTCAAAGGGATGACCTTAGCTTCATCAAGAAAACCTGCAACACATTGCCATTAGCTGACTCATAACGATCAAGAAAAGAATGTATAGATGGTGAGGTAAAAAGAACCAATTTGGAAAGCTACCATTGTTAGAAATACTGAATTCAATAGTATTGTATTTCATAGTAAAATAATATACATGAGTGCCTTTATATAAGAGGCAAATGCGTGCTGTACAAATAAGAGTGTAGTGCAAGTCTGTGTGTTATACAAGTAATTTAGGTGGGCCTAAAGCCCATGTTCATTTTTAGACCCCTTAACACAAGTTGATTAACTTAGTTATTTATCCAAGTGATTACTTAGACAACTTATTTAGATCTAGGTTAAAACAATAATATCATATCATGAAAAGTAGCAGAAATGTAAATAACACAATAATATAATGACCTAGGAAAACCAAACCGGTAAAAAATCTAGAGAGGATATAACCTAGCTATCCTCAAGGTAAAAAGCAAATCCACTATAAAGAATCAAAGTTTACAAGAAAACTTAGACCACTAACATCCTCTTGCTACCGCATGTAGAATTTACTAACACAACCACATGCAAGCTCTGAATTCACAGACTCTTTCTCTATTAGGCCTTTGCAACACAAGCACCCAAACTTGTGACTTTGAGACTCCATTCAAAGGTTTGGATCTCCTTAGACATTGATCTTGTATGCAGCAATTTCTACAACACCAGATCTTGAGAGTCTTCAAGGAATAACACCAGTATAAAACTTTAGAAAGCTTTTGGGTACAAAACCCTAGATCTACAAAAAAGGCACAAGATGTACTCTAATCTCTCTATTAAAAAAAAAAAAAAAAAACTCTGAAAAACACTCTCTAGGGTTAGCTTATAATGTCCTTTAAATAGTGGAAAAAACAACTTGCGATTTAGGCTTTAAACGGTCAAGTTATGGACATTTTACGTTTGCTGATTTTTTGCTGATATGCGAATTTCGATCGATCGAGTACCAATCGAATGACTTTTGATCGATTGAGTACCAATCGAAAAAAACAAATTGTAACTCATTTTCCGTCATCCCAAACTTGAATTTTTTGTCTTGGACTTCAATGTAGATCGTTCTAAACCAATGATACTTAGTTTTTGTCATGGTTTGCCAACATTACAAAGTCAAAACCTAACAGTCTCTCCCTTTGGCAATCCGAGACAAAACGCACATACAACATAATGCTCATATACAATAATGAAAGTTCAATTAGCGTATAAAACACCAATGAACATTTAGACCTCCCATATCAAAATTACCAACACGAGCTTATACACAAACAATATATGTGCAGAATGATGAATGAAAGCTAAACCCAAATTGGTAAAACACTCTAAACCAAAATTAATCACAAACACAATGGTAATTAAAAGGTAAAGAGTAAGGGAAGAGAGATGCAAACACAAAGATAGCACGGTGATGTGTTATTGAAGAAGAGGCCGAAGTACTCAGCAAAAAACTTCTCTACTGCCCTCCAAGCAATCAAATAATCCACTAGAGAATAAAGTTGGGATACATGAATAGCAATAGACCCTTCAAGCCAAATCTACTTGTGCACTTAAGCCCTCCAAACTTCTTGCTCCAATAGGGTTACACCGAACCTTGTCTTCTCTAACTTACCAGATCCCGCAATAAACTCATTGCATCAACCAAACAAATTGGTCCTCTTTGAACTTCTTCCTAAGTACCAAAATACCTCCTTACTGATATGGGTACGGTGAAATAAGGATTTGGCTAATGAACCTCTCAAAAGTATGTCAATGGAGAGGGTGAAAGTAAGGGAATTTGTAGAAACAAATGTTTAAGATTGTAGATGAGTCAATCTTGATTTTCTGTAGGGTTTCTCTCTCAAAATTCTCTCTGGAAGTTCTTTACATTTCGTGGGTATAAAGGTATTTAGAGTAGGGTACGTGAGGAATGTGAAAAGACATTTTTCATCCAAACTAATAATTCTGGGGACTCGGCCTCACAATTGGAACTAATCGTAAGTTTGAGTCGCGAGTTAACTTTCAGCCCAAACTCTACTTTTTGTCCTGTAGTGCTCCAGCTGTCATGACCCTTCAGCTTCTTGCATGCTTCACACATGTGCCATTTTGGCAACTTGCCAGTCGCAAGACCCCTTTGAGTGCACACATCTTGAATTTTCTTCACACTCTCTCACACATAAAACAGAGCTGCACAAATTTTTGAATTTTAAACTTTTTCAAAAACAAAATGCTTTCCAAAAATAACTAAAAATACTCAAAAATCTTTTTGTGTTTGATCAACATATTGAGCATGTGCAACACATTTAATTAAGTACAATCACATAAATGAATAAGGCATTCATTGAACATTGACATGTGTGATGTGTGTGGATATAAAAAATGAGATAGTCCTTAGTCTAATGTGAAGCTTTAATGATCAATTTAACCAAGGCATACACAATTAGCAATAAGAAGAGTGACCAATCTCAATTATAGAAATATGCATATATGACCTCCCACATAAACTTGATTACATAACATCGAAGCTTTTCATTTGGCTTCTTTCATTTCATAACATTTGATCATTTACGAACAAGAACATCTCATTTTGAGATCGATGCTAGAAATTTTTGATATTTCAATTTGATGAGCAAGCCTTTGGCTTTTTGGGCATCATACATTTTCATTACAAGTTGCTTTACCTTTTTCCTAGTCGAATATTAGCATGTGCGACGGCTTTTGCTGTTCATTATCTCTTTTTGATATTTAACATTGGTTGAGCTATATTAAGCAAAAAAAAAAAAAAAAGGGAAGATATATAGGTACAAGTCTATGCATGTCTCAAGATCAACAAAACAATTAATTAATCATTTATGACAAGTTTGAAGATCTATTTACAACAATCACATAAATGTCAAGTTTTCTCTCACAATAGTATGAGTGCATAGAAAACAGGCTATGCTCGTAAATGCACAAAGCCATTTGTACAAATGTATAGGGCAAAATATGCATGTGACAAAGCACAAAAATGCTGATCAAACTTTTTGGATTTTCTACTTTTTATGTGTTTTTGGACTTTTGATACAAAAACAAGTAAAGATGGATAAAAAAGAAACAAAAACTCAAAGCATTTAAAAAAAGACAAACAAAATAGTAAAAACATGCTAGAATGATAAAAACATAAGCATACAACCAAACAATGTCACATCAAATAGGAAGTATTAATGCATGGACATGTTCTAATGCTTATGCATGTGTACCCTTCTTCACCCACACGACACGTGTGTTTGGGGTGATATCCCTAGAGGATTGGGTACAAGAGTTGTGACTTTCAAACCTTTAGGTGAAGCTTGCCAAATAAGAAGTGACGGTATCAATTATCTTTATCACATCCCTCAATCCGGGATCAACTTCTCGCCCTTTTGGTTGCTTGGAGTCCCATTCCCTTTGCCATTTCATGGTCCTCTTGGCCTTTGAACACTTGCATTCTTCAATGCTTGAAGCTTATGGAAATTAGGTCTAGTGTGTCCTTGAATTCCACAATGATGGCAGAAATGTTGAATTTATGGACCTCATTGTGACTTTGGAAGAGATTTCCCTTGCTCCTTCATCTTTATCCCATTGTAGGATTCTTGTAATCCCATTGCTCCTTCATCTTTATCATCATTAGATTCCTCTATTATCCTTATCAACTCCACTTTGGTGTGCTCACCAAGCTTTTCCGCTAGCACCCTCAAATCATCCGAAGATTGTATGGGAGCAATGGCCATAAATGCGGAATAGTTTCTCTCTCTGTCACAGCTTTCTTCCATGTCTGAATTAGAGGAGTCCGTGTCACCAAGGGTAGTGGCATACACTTTACCCTTCCCTCTCAAATATTTAGGACATTCCTTCCTAAGATTTTCATGACTGTAGCATTTGTAGCACATGATTCTTTGAGGGCATTGAGAATCCTTCCCATCTATCTTCTTGAAATCCTTTTTCTCATTCCTAGAATTTGAGAATTTTCCCTTCTTAAAAAACTTTTCATTCTTCTTGAACTTTAAGAACTTGCAGAAGTTCTTAGCAAGGTATACCACTTCTTTTTCAACTTCATCCTCATCCGAGGAGTCTTGAGCTACCACCCCTTCATTAATTGTCTTGAGAGCAAGAGATTTTCTCTTCCTATGTGATGGTAGAGATAGCTAATGTGTTTGAAGTGAGCCAATAATTTCTTGAATTTTGATCTCATTAAGGTTCTTGCTCTCTTTGATGGCAGTAACCTTTGCATGAAAGCTCTCCTGTAATAATCGTAGAATTTTCCTCACAATCTTGGAGTCCTTCGTCTTTTCTCCCAAGTTAAATAGTGGAAAAAACCCTTTCATTTAGCGCTTCCCTTAAAATGAGTCGAATGACTCGTCTTCATTCATCTTCATCTCCTCAAAGCATGTGGTAAGCTTTTGCAACTTGGTGTCCTTCACCTTTTTGGTTCCCTAATAAGGTGTCTTCAAAATTTGCCATGCCTCCTTGGTAATTGTAACATGAGAGATCCTGTAAAATTATCAGGAGAAACACATAAAAAAAAAATAGCATTTGAAGCCTTGCTATTAGCGTTAGTTGCCGTAAGGGCTGCCTTATGAGGAACTTGTGAGGAACATGAATCCAAGTCCTTCGTCTTTTCTCCTGAGTTATATTTTTTTCTTTTAGCAAACCATGCATGGGCATATAAGAGATAGAAAAGAAATACCCAATATGTTAGGCATTTTTGACATTGCACTTTTGCTATGTCGAAGCATACATATGTCATTGACATTGCACTTTTGCTATGTTGAAGCATACAAATGTCATTTCATGATTGGCAGGCAATAGTGGTAAGATGGTTATTTATGCATTTTTCTTAGGATTTTCTAGTCATTCCTGTCAAAAAGAGTGATACAATTGTTAAGTACAAAAGATTACTTAATCTTACTCATCACAAACACGAGCCACAAAACTCACTTGCTTAGTTATGCATAGAGATGCTCATCTAAGGCATAAGAGATACAAAGTTTAGAAAACTTTGTTTCATTGGTCATTCAAGGTACACAAGTACCAATGTACACAAACACATTGTTTTTGTATTTTTCTTATTTTTTTATTTTTTTGAAAAAAAAAACAAAATAAGAAATAAACAACCAAACAAAAATAGAAAAACAACATGAAAGCATGAAAGAAAGATGCAGATGTATGAAAGCATGATTCCAAAAGTAGATAAGAAAACAAAAAAAAAGTGTCCTGCTTTACATAGAAAGAATTAAAGCGGAGGACAACAGAAAAAATAATTAAGTCTTAGGCTCCTTTCTCACCCACACAACACAAGTCTTTCGCCATGAAAATGAAAAGAAACGTGTCCTAGTATGTCTACTAAAGGATATAAAGGAATTAGACTTCCCTTGAAATTGAGTTAAAAATCTCAAAGCTTTTAATAACTCACCAAGAATAGGTACACACCTTTAGACAAAGGATGAGGCCTATTGGACACTCACTTATGAGGAAAAAACATGAAACAATTATGATGAGTGTGACCAAAAACACCATAATGGTGACAAACATGAGCAGTTTTAGGACTATTCGGTACCCTAGAAAGAGGTTTAACCTTAGAGGTTGACAGAGACCTCAACTTAGGACAATTTGGCTTAATATGACCAACAATATGACAATGATGACAAATGGGGACAAATTCAGATTTTTCTTTCATCCTAGGAGGAGTTTTAGACATAGGTTTAGAAACTTCAGCGTTAACATCAGAATTTTTACCTGTCTATCCTAGCAATATTAGCCTTCAACTCTTCATTATTCCTTTTAAATGGAGGAATATAAAAAAATAAAATAAAAAATTCCTTTGAGTTAGGCTCAATAACAAGTTTGGCACTGGTTAATTTTTTAACTTTAGTTTTAAATTCAACTAGTTACTCTTCCAAACTCTTAATTTTTTCCACCTAAGATGAAATTTGATTTTTAAAATTCACATTCAAATTATTGGCTTCATCCAATTTTGCAATCAAATCATCTTTTTCAAGCTTGACCTTTTTAAATTTAGCTTTTAATTTTGTAGAACATTCATGAGATTTCATACAAAAATTATAAAGCTTGCATTTGGCACCTTGAATATCATCATCATCATCATTCAACACAAGATCATGCAAATCAAAACAATCAAGAGTTTCTATGACAACAGGAGTCAATGGATCACACAACAATGATTAAAACCTAATCAGAGTGTGCCTGCTCTGATACCACTTGATAGGCCAAGAATGTATTAATCCCTTGTGATAAACTAAATGATTAATTGGACAAATTAATTAATTAATCCAATTAACATGCAAAACAAGTGGTAGCACAAACAAATCACCAAATAACTAAATTTAGCAAAAATTAAATTTGACACAGGTGATTTGTTTACGAATGGGGAAAACCATCGAGGCAAAACCCCACTGTGTGATTTTAAAGTTACCACTCTTGAGAATTTACTATTATCACAACAAGCAGTTACAAGTAAAGGAATTCCAGTATCTTATACCAACCTACAGTTGAACCTTTATCCCAATACCCAATTAGACTTGTTTTGTAGTAAAATCTCTCCTTTCAATGCAGAGCTCCCAGTATGTGACTATCCAATTCGATGCGCGGATCCCAGTACGGCTTACTCCTTTGCACGAATCCAAGTACATGACTAACTCCATATCAACTCTTTGTTTGTTGTAGTTGATTTGCAGCAGCTTCACATAGAAACACCAATAAGATCTTCAATGTTGGTGCAAGAGACTTTGCTTGGTTACAAAAGCCAAGAGCGTACAAGAAACACAACAAGAACTCTTTTTTCTGTGGGAGGAGGCTAGGGTTTCAAAAATAAAACTTTATAAAGTTTTTTAGGGTTAGGTTTTTCTTTTTCCACCTCCTTTAAATAGGAGCTCAGTGGGCTCTCCTATTCCAAATAGGTTTACACAAACCTTGAGTTGTCCTAGTCCAATAAGGATTATACAAACCCACAAACAAATATCCATTTAGAATAAAAACGTTGCTAACTATAGTCTGAATCCCATAAGCTCAATAGATCGAGACATCTGTTGAGCTTTAATAAATCTCGACAGATCGAGCTTTTGTCGAGGAGCTATCGAGACTTGGAGATTGCACTTTTCTTGAGCAGTTCTTGAGTAATTTTCATGGCTTCAATTTAACCACTTGTAATGATCATCTTGAACCTAATTAAATTTACCTAAATACAAGTAAAGTGTGTTTTGTCAAAGGATATGCCAATTACATAAAAATATGTCCCTAATATGGTCAAACACTTAGAAATTGAAAATTTTCAATTTCGAATAGTCGAGAATTGATCGATTATCAATCGAATCATGCAGAAAGCAATGATTAAAAATGAAGGGATTTTCGATCAGTCGAAAATAACATTCGATTGATCAAAATTCTAGAAATTTGAATTTTTTGAAAATCTGTAGAAAATTATGCAGAAACTACTTAAACCATGGAATTTCATTAATGAAATGCATGAGAATGAGTTTAAATGTTTTTCAAAAAAATGAGTTTTTAACCCAAAACTTCAAAACAAATTTTTTAATCATTGAGAACATAATTTTTTCCAACCCTTAAACAATTATAGCATCAAACACCGTAGAAAACATAATTTTGGATGGCCAAACATGTCACACCCTGAACCTATATAAAGTAAGCACCCTACAAGTGTGCAAGACCTTCTTAGCAACTAAAATTATCCTCAAAAAATAATTTAAATAAATTCAAAATACCTCAACAATTTCTTTATGAATAGATCTCCAATAATTTAATAGGAACAAAATCCAAATCTCATGTACATAATGCCAATTGGCCAATAAATATAAAACTATTAGAAGACCATCCAATCCTAAAATCACTAAGTTTCTTTTTTTGCTCACAACACAACATCAAAACTCCCAAAACTTGCTATTCTTCATAATCTGAAATTGGAGGGCAGAAAAGAGTGAGCTGACAACTCAATAAGTAACCAATGTCATAATTAGTTCTATCAAACAATAGATCTATAAATAATAAGATGTAATATGAGTTTTCAAAAGTTATAATATACTATGTGTAGAGACACGAATCAGGCCTAGACCCAAGTGCGTGACAGGGCAGGCCCAAGTAGCCTAAACAATAAAATTTGTAAAGAGTAGGCTTGAAGCCTAGATTTCTTAGGACAATGGAAAGCAGTGGCGTTTGGACTAAGTCTACAGTTGCGTGCAATGAGCTTGTGGTGCGATCCTAGCTTTCCTCGGATGTGAGCCGAGGAGTCCCTGTATTCATTTCCCTTGTTCTGCTTAGGAGAAAAAGCCTTTGTCTTGAAGAAGCCAGATCCCCCTTTCAATGCCCTCCCCCTCTCTATTTATATTCCTCCTTTTCATGTTCCTATTCATGGAGCCATAAATGCAGATCCCTTTCCCATCCATTGTCTTCTTAGAACCTTCCCCCAATGGCTATAAGGCTGATCACCATCCCCTCAGGGGTCACTTCCCCATTAATGCAGCTAGATGGGTAGGTGTGAAACCTTTAATGCGGTGGTAGCAGCTTTATGCAGAGTACTCCCCACTTGTTCTTCCCTTTTGCATTTCGTTGGAGTGTAACATTGCTTGTTGAGCTTCATGAGTTCCTCCCTAGGCATCATGGTGCATCTTATGGCCCTTGTTTCAGTTGTCCGAGGAGACCCCTCTCCTCGAACACTTCCCAATCGGCCAATGACCTGATCGGTGGGGTCTTGGGCCCTTAAGTTAGGCGGCCTTATCCCCGCCCTACAGCCCTTTAAAGGAGTCAACGTTCTTGGACCAGGCCCAAGGCCCAAATAGGTGTTTTGATACTTCTACCCCCATAATAGCCCTTCAAAAATTCATTTGGCTCCGAGGAGAGAAATGAGTTTTTGACCTACAAGTACTACTTTCACGTGATCTCCTAAATGTTGCAGGTGAAAAGTCCACTTGCGCCTTCTGGAAAGGCTCCTGACGCTTCGTAACCTACAACGCCTACATTAATTGCACTGAGTAACTCTCTGTCGCCCATGTTCAATGGTGAGATGTGGATCCAACGGCTCGGTTTTCTTCCCAAAAATTCGTGCAGGATAACTTTTATAAACTACTGCCCCTTAATCATTCAAGACATTTAGGTAATCGTGAATCATGCTATTACTCCTAGAAAGCAAGCACGTCCTGGAAGCGCTCAACCTCATTTCCTTTCAAGAAGCTCTTAGAAGATCGCACATCTTTCTCTAGTAAGTTCCCTTTCATCAAGCACTTTTCTCCTCGGCTGTCAACCTTTACCCTCTTTCTTTCTAAACCTTCACCCTTATTTTGAACCGATAGGTAGGTTCAAGTGTCTAGTAGATACGGCTTCTGGCATGGAGGGATTCCGAGCCAAATACCACATTCCTCTATAAGTGGGTCTAGAATACTGCCCTTCAGAAGCCATAGCGAACTCTAGGAAGGAGGGTAGGTTATCATTCCTATAATCGCCTTCTTAGAGGGTGGGATGACACTCCCCATGAAAAATGTGACCAGCGAATACCTGCACAACCATAGGTTGTGCCCCGACCAATGTACACCCAATATCTTTAGGGTCTTAGGTTGCGTCGATGCTCTAAATGAGCAAATGGGCCTACACCTCATGTGGCGCGATGTCGTCCTCTTGTATGAGTGCCACCGGTTGACAGACGTAGGTTACTACCTCAAATCGAGGTCCAACGTCGTTAGGCTTATATCCTGAATTCCTAAGTCTAACAAAGGCATGAAGGATGACTATTTCATCACTTTTGGGAGATAGTATGACGGTCTTCATTGCCCAATTAGAAAGGGAAGACCAGGTGTGATTCCCTAGGATCTAGGATTTTCGATTCAAAGTTTAGCCCTTTATAGTTTCATCTCGTAGACTCATCGCCCTTTAATGCTTTCCTTGCTTGATCTGTTGTTTGTATCTAACCATGTTTGGTTTTTGTGCTATCCCTCTTGCAGACAAACAGCATACGTCGCCCCGCCTGAGCGAAGCTTGCATCTCGGACCTCAACAGAGTCTTAAGATCCGAAGTCTTTGTGAACGGAGATCTACAGGTGAGAGCTGCTCATCTTATTCTGGGGTACAAACCCCTGTCAAATGTCTACCAAGACATTGGCAACGCCATCCTCGCAGGTGACCGGAGACGTAGGAGGATAGATGTCTCCAAACTTGATTTTCTCGCTACCCGCGATATGCCTGATGACCCGTCCATCATCCTCTACGGGAATACCATTGCAGCCGCCCCTTTTGCAATGAGACTTGAAACTCAAGATGTCTGAGCAGAACCTATGGCTTCCCCCCCATCCCTCGATGGAGAGATAGATCTGTTCCATTTGGAGGAGGCCAAGAGACCTTTGGAGGGCCACGTGGTCAATATCTTGGACGAAGAAGAGGGCAAGAAGATTCAGTTATTACCCGACTAGAAGATTCCTCCGAGGAAGAAGAAGAAATGGCGAGCCTCAAATCTCTCATTTCCAGAAGGGGCGCACAAGCCTCCAAGAGAGGCGCTACGGGGTCTCAGCCCCTTCTGCCACCCCTCCTTCTCCTTCCGACCCACGTGTTCCTCCCCCAAACTTTCCAAAGAAGAGGAAGAACGAGGGCAAGGAAGTGGAGAAGGAGCGGGAGAAGAAGCACAAGCAGCAACAGCAACAAGAACAAGCTGCTAGGGGCAGATCGCGCGCCTCAACCGTAGAGAGCAGGGAGAGCCAAGGGCTGGCCGTGGTGCGCCGTAAGGAGTCCAGCTGGTCCCCCATGCTGAAGGTGGACAGGGCTCCAATACCTCTCCAAGCTAGTATAAGGTATTTTCAGAGGGGTCACGCCCCTCATCTGGCGAATGCCCTAGAGTAGCCTTTACTTTTGCCAAGGGACATGGAGGACCTAGGGAGGATGGGCCAAATGCGCCTTTTCCTTTCCTTAAAGAGGGACCTGGGTTTGGTACGTGCTATCCCATCTCTGTTAATTTGCTATTATTATTCAAACCCTTACATGTTTTACTCTTCCGTGTGTTTGTCGAAACACTCCTCTGTAGGCCATCTAGGAGGTTTTTGCTGCTGAACAGCTGGTGGGGAACTACGAAAACCAGGCAAAGGCCGAGCAGGTGGCCAGGGTGGAAATTGAGAAGGATTTGGGTTGCATAGAGACTGAGAAGATCGACTTGGCCCTAAGTTGGCACACGACCAAAACGAAGGGAAGAGTGCCGACGTTGGCCTAAAGACCGCTAAGGCTCAAGTGGAAGGGCAACGTAAACTGCTGCGCCAGAAGGAGGAGGCGCTGTCCAAAGCCGGGCAGGAGATCTCAGACTTGAAAAGGGAGCTTGCCCAGGCTAAAGAAGCGACTCATACCATAAGAGAGACTGTGGAGGTTGCCACCAAAGCTGCATACAATAAGGGAGTCGAGGCGACAAAAAACCGAATAGCAGAAGAGCTAGCGGAGTACTGCCAACAGGTTTGGGCGGAGGCCCTAAACGCTACGGGGGCTCCTGCTGACTCTGAGTGGAAGGGGGCAGAGAAGGTTTGGTACCTTGAGGACATCAGGTTGATCGAAGACCCTCCATCCACCTCAGTTGCTCCTAAGACTGCGGCCCTAGCGCTGCCTTCCCCAACCCAAGAGATAGTTCCCCTTCCTAAAGAAGTCGTTGTTTCTGATAAAGAGGGGGGAGCAAGCTGATGAGGCCGAGAAGGGGTCAGGTAAGCCAGCTGACCAAGTCGTCCCTCCACCCAAGGTGAAGGACAAAGGAAAACGAGTCCAGGTCCTGTCTGAGGCCGAGCTGACGCGAGCAGAAGTTAAGGATCGGACCAAGGAGCCCTCGGCGAAGTTAGGAAAAGACCCTTCGTTGAAGATCAAGGGGTAGGCCACCTTGGGCTCCCAGTTCGTGCAATTTTCCCTCTTAGGGATTTTATTTTCAACATTTATCTTGTAATTTTCATTTCTAGCTTTAATGTAAACGCCAGTGGTTTTTATGACAATTTAAAGGTTTTTAATTTAATTTCCTTATGCGTTTCCTTCCCTGCTATATATTTTGTCTAGTTGTGCCATCAGTTATGTGTGTAGCTTGAATAGCTTGATGCCTTAAAGTGTATAGATCAGATCATTTCAATGTTTGAGCAGCCTTACTTTATTGACATATAGAGGCCAGAAGTAAGCAGTTAAGTGCATAGAGGTACGCTCGAAATCACAACGAGAGTAGTTTAACCACAACTATAATAATAGAAGGAATGAATTGTATGTTGAGGGTCTGTTCCATACTTAACACTTAGCAAAAAGATGAAATGCATGTTGAATTTTTCCAAAGTAGAAGGTCCGAGGACTTGACATAGCTAAGGTTGACATTAACACTTAGTAAAAAATAATTGCATGTTAAATTTCCCAAAGCAAAAGGTCCGAAGACCCGGCATAGCCAAGTTTGACATTAACACTTAGTAAGAAAGAAACTGCATGTTAAATTTTCCCAAAGCAAAAGGTCAGAGGACCCGACATAGCTAAGGTTGACATTAACACTTAGTAAAAGAGAAGTGCATGTTAAATTTTTCCAAAGCAGAAGGTCCGAGGACTTGGCATAGCCAAGGTTGACATTAACACTTAGTAAGAAAGAAACTGCATATTAAATTTTCTCAAAGCAGAAGGTCCAAGGACCCGACATAGCCAAGGTTGACATTAACACTTAGTAAAAAAGAACTGCATGTTAAATTTTCCCAAAGTAGAAGGTCCGAGGACCCGACATAGTCAAGGTTGACATCAACACCTAGTAAGAAAGAAACTACATGTTAAATTTTTCTAAAGCAGAAGGTCCGAGGACTCGACATAGCCAAGGTTGACATTAGCATTTAGTAAAAAAGAATTGCATGTTAAATTTTCTCAAAGCAGAGGGTCCGAGGACGTGGCATAGCCAAGGTTGACATTAACACTTAGTAAAAGAGAATTGCATGTTAAATTTTTCTAAAGCAGAAGGTCCGAGGACCCGGCATAGCCAAGGTTGACATTAACACTTAGTAAGAAAGAAACTGCATGTTAAATTTTTCTAAAGCAAAAGGTCCAAAGACCCGGCATAGCCAAGGTTGACATTAATACTTAGTGAAAGAGAAGTGCATGTTAAATTTTTCCAAAGCAGAAGGTCTGAGGACATGGCATAGCCAAGGTTGACATTAACACTTAGTAAGAAAGAACCTGCATATTAAATTTTCTCAAAGCAGAAGGTCCGAGGACCCGACATAGCCAAGGTTGACATTAACACTTAGTAAAAATGAACTGCATGTTAAATTTTTCCAAAGTAGAAGGTCCAAGGACCCGACATAGTTAAGGTTGACATCAACACCTAGTAAGAAAGAAACTACATGTTAAATTTTTCCAAAGCAGAAGGTCCGAGGACCCGGCATAGCCAAGGTTGACATTAACATTTAGTAAAAAAGAACTGCATGTTAAATTTTCTCAAAGCAGAGGGTCCGAGGACGTGGCATAGCCAAGGTTGACATTAACACTTAGTAAAAGAGAATTGCATGTTAAATTTTTCTAAAGCAGAAGGTCCGAGGACCCAGCATAGCCAAGGTTGACATTAACACTTAGTAAGAAAGAAACTGCATGTTAAATTTTTCTAAAGCAAAAGGTCCAAAGACCCGGCATAGCCAAGGTTGACATTAATACTTAGTGAAAGAGAAGTGCATGTTAAATTTTCCCAAAGCAAAAGGTCCGAGGACCCGGCATAGCCAAGGTTGACATTAACACTTAGTAAGAAAGAAACCGCATGTTAAATTTTCCTAAAGCAGAAGGTTCGAGGAGCTGGCATAGCCAAGGTTGACATTAACACTTAGTAAAAAAGAATTGCATGTTAAATTTTTCCAAAGCAAAAGGTCCGAGGACTCAGCATAGCCAAGGTTGACATTAACACTTAGTAAAAAAGAACTACATGCTAAATTTTTCCAAAGCAGAAGGTCCGAGGACCTGGCGTAGCCAAGGTTGACATTAACACTTAGTAAAAACGTCGGGTCTTCACTTGACATTGAGTTTTTGTTTGATACTGAAGACTGACAAACTAACAAATCACACCACATAACAATATCCAAACGGATGGCGTGATCGCCTTTTATTAATAATAGTACCTTTTAAGGTTATTTACATTCCAGGGCCGTTTTATAGGCTCTTCATCTAGGTTAGCGAGACGATACGATCCAATGCCAGCCACTGAGGTAATATGGTAGGGCCCCTCCCAGTTGGGTCCTAACTTTCCCCACACTGGGTCCTTAGCGACTCTCACAACCTTCCTTAGGACTAAGTCACCAAGAGCAAGGGGCCGTGATTTCACGCGGGAGTCATACCCTTGCTTGAGCTTCTGTTGATAGCAAGCCAGCCGAACCAAAGTGTTTTCTCACCTCTCTTCAACCAAGTCCAGCCCCTTTTGCAGCAAATCGTCATTATTATCTGGGGTGAAGGAGCGCATCCTCATCGTTGGAAGCCCCACTTCCAAAGGGATCACAGCCTCAACACCATATGTCATTAAAAAAGGGGTCTCTCCCGTGGACCTTTGGGGTGTAGTTCAATAAATCCACAGCACGTGTGGCACCTCATCTACCCATCTGCCCTTAGCGTTGTCCAAACCTCTTCTTGAGCCCACTGACTATCGCCTTATTGACCGCCTCGGCCTGGCCATTCCCTTGCGGGTAGGCTGGGGTGGAGTACCTGTTTGTGATGCCAAAGTCCCAACAATACTTTCTAAAGGCTTTGCTGTCAAACTGCAGTCCGTTATCCGAGATGAGAGTGTGCGGGATCCCAAACCTAGTGATAATGTTTTTCCAGACAAATTTCTTCGTATCCACGTCTCTAATGTTTGAGAAGGGCTCTGCTTCTACCCACTTGGTGAAGTAGTTTGTCCTGACGAGCAACCATCTTTTGTTTCCCGCCGCCCTGGGGAAAGGTCCCACAATATCCAGGCCCCACTGAGCAAACGGCCAAGGGCTAGTCAACGGATTGAGGACACCCCCAAGCTGGTGAATGTTGGGAGTGAATCTTTGACACTGATCGCACTTTCTCGCACAATCTTGTGCTTATCTTTGCATGTTCGGCCACCAATATCCCTAGGTAAAGGCCTTATGGGCTAATGACCTTCCTTTCGTGTGACTACCGCATAACCCTTCGTGCAATTCTTCCAATAGCAGCTCTGTTGCTTCAGGATGTATACACACCAGGTAAGGTCCAGAGAAAGAACGTTTATACAGTTTCTCATCCTCGGACAACCAAAACCGCAGAGCCTTTCTATAGATCTGGTCGGCCTCAGACCTTTCTTCCGGTAGAACATCATGTTTAAGGAAGGACACTATTGGGTCCATCCAACTGGGTCCCGTTCTGACCTAGTGAATTCGGAGGGCATCACCACTTGTCCCAACGGTGGTGATGACCCAAGGTAGGCCTTGAGCCAAGGAGGTTGCAAGCATGGCCAGCGAGTCGGTATGGGTATTCCCATTCCTGAAGATATGCGACACTGCAAAAGACTCGAATTTAGACTGTAAGTGCTTGGTGCGGGTTAAATACTCCCGCATTCTCGGTTCCCTAGCTTCTAACTTTTCTTCCACCTGGCCGACCACCAGCTGCCAGTCTGAAAACACCTGCACCGATTTTCCCCCCATTTTTTGAACCATGTCCATTCCCACTAGCAGGGCTTCGTACTCAGCTTCATTGTTGGTACCCGAGAATGCCAATCTCAAAGTCTTCTCCAAGACGATTCCCTCCGGGGATATCAGAACTATCCCTACGCCTGAACCCTTCTGGTTGGCTGCTCCATCCACATATACCTTCCACACCGGGGACTTCTCACAAGAGATCACGTTGACTGATTTTCCATCCATGCTCCACCCCTCAGGGTTCTCTTCCACGGGAGGCTTAGTAAACTCTGCCACCAGGTCGGCTAGGACTTACCCTTTCACGGAGGTGCGAGGCATGTACTTGATGTCAAAGGCTCCCAAGATAGTTCCCCATTTGGTGATCCTACTGGAGTAGTTAGCACTCCGTAACACGGACTTAAGGGGGAGTTGAGTCAGCACGATGACTGTATGAGATTGGAAGTAGTGCGGGAGCTAGTGTGTTGCATGCACCACACCTAGAATCGCCTTCTCCAATGGACATTGCACAGAGATTGTATGCACCATATCTCAGCTTCCTGCAGAGACTTGCTCACATAATAGGCTGGCCGTTGCACACCATTGTCGTCTCATATTAGAACCAGCTTGACAGCATGAATAGCCACGGCTATATACGCGAACAAAACTTCATTTACGTTTGGGCGAGACATAATGGGTGGCTGAGAGAGGTATTCCTTCAGTTCTTGGAAAGCAATGGAACATTCTTCAGTCCACTCGAATCCCTTCCACTTGTTTAACAGTTGGAAAAAGGGTCGGCATCTGTCCGCAGACCGAGAGATGAACCTATTGAGAGCAGCTGTCATCCATGCCAGCCTTTGGACTTTCTTTGGGTTCTGAGGAGGTTGCAGATTGCAGATTGCTGTGATTTGGGTAGGGTTGGCCTCAATCCCTCTATGAGTGAGCATGTAACCCAAAAATTCACTAGACCCCACACCAAAGGAGCACTTGGAGGCATTCAAACGTAACCTGTGCTTCTTTAAAGACTAGAAAGTGTTGTTCAGGTCGGCCATGTGCATAGTTGTAGCCTTGCTCTTTACAACCATGTCATCCACGTATAATTCAACAGTTTTCCCTAACTGTGTCTCGAACATCCTAGTCATCATCCTCCAGTATGTAGCCCCAGCATTCTTCAAGCCCAAAGGCATTACCTTGTAATGATAGTTGCTGGTAAGAGTGACAAAAGCTATCTTTTCTTGATCCTCTGAGGCCAAAGGTATTTGGTGGTACCCCTGAAAGGCATCTAGAGAACTTATCCGAGGGTGGCTGACTGTCGCATCTACCAGCTGATCTATGCGAGGCATTGGGAATGAGTCCTTGGGGCAAGCCTTGCTCAGATCCGTGAAATCCACGCATACCCTCCATTTCTCGCTTTTCTTCTTCACCACGACTATGTGCGCTAACCACTCGGGATAGAATACTTCCTTAATAGCCTCAGCTCTCTTAAGTCTGACGACTTCCTCTTTCACGGTGCTGGAATGCTCCTTGGAAGAGCACTGTGGTGGTTGCCTCTTCAGCACTGCTGCCGGGTTGACGTTCAGGTGGTGACAGATGAAGCTTAGGTCTATCCCTGGAACCTCGTAGGCATCCCATGCGAACACGTCAAGGTTCTTCTTCAAGAACGCTAGCAACTCCTCCCTTTCCTCGGCTGGCAATTAGGTCCCTATCTAGAAAAACCTTTCAGGGTCACCTTCCACAAGAACTCTATCCAACCCTTCACATGTGGGTTCTTCTATCACTGCCTCCCCAGTCATGGCAGAAGAAGCTAGTTGCTATAAGGTAGGCG
Organism: Castanopsis chinensis; assembly: GCA_032878915.1. NCBI lineage: Eukaryota > Viridiplantae > Streptophyta > Magnoliopsida > Fagales > Fagaceae > Castanopsis > Castanopsis chinensis. The sequence goes on from JAVQMG010000086.1 coordinate 4,169,187, forward strand.
CAGCCGAGGCGGAGGGCTCCGGCTCTAGTCTGCGTAAAATTGTGGCTGTTAGGCACTGTCTCGCTGCAGACTGACTCCCAATAATTTCTTCAACCTAACTGCCAAACGGGAGCTTCACCTTGGCATGGAGAGTCGAGGAGACAGCACCCAGGGCGTGCAGCTACGGTCTCCCTACAATGGCCGTGTGAGAGTAGGCGTCGACCACGATGAAATCCACTTCAACTTCTGCTGGGCCTGACTACACAAGCAACCTAATCTGCCCTTTTGGGATGACTGCCTTACTCTCAAAGCTTATCAGTGGTGAATCATAGGCCGAAAGATCCTTTTGCCTCAAGTTCAACCCCTTGAACAGATTAGGGTACATAATGTTTGCACCACTTCCTTGGTCTATCATCACCCACTTCACATCGTAACCTCCTATTCTCAACATGATGACCAAGGCATCATCATGCAGATGGATGGTCCCCACTTTGTCCTCGTTTGAGAAGCCTAGAATTGGTGGTACGTCGCCCTTCATCCTCTTCAGCTCAGAGCTAGAGTCCTCGGCGAGAGCTCGCGCCACGGACATCACCCTGGAAGGGCAAGAGTCGATCCTCCCAAGAGTGGCGAGGATGACATTAATCATCCCCCAAGGGGATCTTAGAACGCTGTTACGCTGATTGGCCAGACCAGTATGCCTTGCCTGTCCGTCAGGCAGATATAAGAATTGCTTCAACTTACCTTCCTTCACCAACTGCTCTAGATAATTTCGCAAATTTCTGTAGTTCTCTGTTGTGTGGCCATTTTCTTGATGATACTGGCAATGGAGGTTCTGGTTATGCTTCGTGGGGTCACCTAACATTTTGCTAGGCCACTTGAAATATGGTTCATGATGAATTTTCTCAAACACTTGTTGCATGGGTTTGCGGAACACGGTGCTGACCACCTGCATGGGTGTCGGACTAGGCTGCCCAACGAACTTTCTCCTCAGGCTGTTGTGGTTGTATTTGTTCGACCTAAAATCCCTCCTCTCCTGAGGGATAACCTTTGCCTTCCCCTTTCGTTGCAGCTGATCCTCCTCAACCCGCTTGTACTCGTCGATGCGATCCATAAGCCGACGCATGCTCTTGACAGGCCTTTTGGTCAGGAACTTTCTCAAATCGTGCTCGTTTGGAAGGCTGACCTTGAAGGTGCTTATGGTAACATCGTTGAAGTCCCCATCGATCTTGTTGAACATCTCCCAATATTTGTCGGAGTATGTCTTGAGGGTCTCCCCTCTCTCTCATGGCCATGGACAATAGTGAATCTAAGGGCTGAGGCACCTTGCTACAGGTGATGAAGCGTGGGCCAAATGCCCTAGTGAGCTCCATGAAGGAATCCACAGAGCCTGCCTTCAGACTGTTGAACCATCTCATCATGACAAGTCCCAGGCTGGAGGGGAAGATTTTGCACATCAAGGTCTCGTTCTTAGAGTACACCACCATTCTCTGACTAAAGTGGCTCACGTGTTCCACCGAGTCCGTCTGCCCGTTATAAATGGTGAACGTTGGTTGGGTAAACTGCCTCGGAAGGCTTCCCCTCTCAATCCTACAGGTGAATGGCGATTTGGAGATTTAGTGGAGTGCCTTGCTCAAAGCGTTGTTGGCCAAGCCCCTAGAGGAGGTCTTCTTACCTTTAGGGTCGCGAGGGCAGTCATCCTCGCAGGAGGAGAATTCATTGGAAGGGGTCTCTAACCCTGGGCTGTCGCTACTGTTACAAGAATATGCTGAAGAAGAGTCCGAATGGGAGGGGGTACACCATCGCTTCTCCCAATGCAACTTCTTTTTCAGAAGGTCAATCTCCTTCTACATGGCTTTGACGCTCTTCTCGCGGGAAGTCCTGCTTCCAACTTGTGTATGACTCCTCCTGCACGTACGCTTTGTACACACGCTCGTTTCTCGGTCTTTTCCCTGCTCTAGCTGCGAAAGGTGATCCTCGTGCTGGGATCCCATGGACTCTGCATAACATGAACCTGAGTCTTCCATGATGTTTCACGTCCTTCAATTCGAGGCTTCCCACAGATGGCGCCAATTGTAGGGACACGAATCAAGCATGGACCCAAGTGCGTGACAAGGCAGGCCCAAGTGGCCTAAACAATAAAATTTGTAGAGAATGGACTTGAAGCCTAGATTTCTTAGGACAATGGAAAGCGGGGCGTTTAGGCTAAGTCCACAATTGCATGCAATGAGCTTGTGGTGCGATCCTAGCTTTTCTCGGATGTGAGCCGAGAAGTCCCTGTATTTGTTTCCCTTGTTCTACTTGGGAGAAAAAGCCTTTGTCTTGAAGAAGCTGGATCCCCCTTTCAATGCCCTCCCCCTCTCTATTTATATTCCTCATTTTCATGTTCCTATTCCTCCTTTTCATGTTCCTATTCATGGAGCCATAAATGCAGATCCCTTTCCCATCCATTGTCTTCTTGGAACCTTCCCCCAATGGCCATAAGGCTGATCACCGTCACCTCAAGAGTCACTTCCCTATTAGTGCGGCTAAATGGGTAGGTGTGAAGCCTTTAATGCGGTGGTAGCAGCTTTATACAGAGTACTCCTCACTTGTTCTCCCCCTTTGCATTCCGTTGGAGTGTAACATTGCTTGTTGAGCTTTCACGAGTTCCTCCCTAGGCATCATGGTGCACCTTATGGCCCTTGTTTCAGTTGTCTGAGGAGACCCCTCTTCTCGAACTCTTCCCAATCGGCCAATGACCTGATCGGTGGGCTCCTAGGCCCTTAAGTTAGGCGGCCTTATCCCCGCCCTGCAGTCCTTTGGAGGAGTCAACGTTCTCGGACCAAGCCCAAGGCCTAAATAGGTGTTTTGATACTTCTGCCCCCACACTATGAATTTTTTTTCAAAAATAATTAAGAAGTTTCATAGTCTTAATAATATGTTACAAATAGATTACATACTTTAATCTAACAAATATATCATAGATGGTTAGAAAGCAATCAGTTTTCCATTTATCAAAAACTATAACTTATAATAGGTTCCAAAAATACATAAGCAGTTTTAATCACTCAAAATAGTTCAAATACTCAAACATTTTCAAATTCACATATGAAGTTTTAAGGACTCAAATGGTTCAAATATTCAAATGTAATTCATATTGTTAATAATCTTATAACTATGGTCACGCTATATCCCCGTAATTGGGTATCAAAGTACCAATGAATAACCCCCGTTGGCTGGGTATCAGAGTATCAATGAATAACCCCCATTGGTTTGGGTATCAGAATACTGATGAATAACTCTCATTGGCTAGGTATTAGAGGACCAATGAATAACCACCATTGGTTTGGATATCAGAGTACCAATGAATAACTCTCATTGGTTTGAGTATTCGAATCAATTCATAGTCTGATTGTCCATAATCATATATATGAAATCATAGTTTCTAACAAAAATATATCTTATTCAAACACATACATACATATATATATATATATATATAATCATATATTCAATATTCAAATATATTTGTGATATTTCTATATCTTTGACTTTAAATCAGCATAGCAAACAAAAAAAAAATTTAAATAAAATAAATCTTATATTCAATGCTCATATATATTTTGTGAAAATTCTTTATTCTTTACTTTGAATCAGTATAGCTAAAAAGAAAAAACAACTAAATAAAATACATCATATATTCAGTATTAAGATATATTTGTGATAATTCTTTACTTGAAATTAGTAATACAATAGAAATAAAATTGTAACAACTATATACAATTTTTAGTAGTTAAAATACGCAAAATAAAACCAATTAAGATAAGGTTATTAGGGATGGCAATGGGGCGGGGCGAGGATGAAGGATGGGATCTTCGCCCCCGCCCCGTACAGATTTTTCTTGCCCCATCCCCGCCCCGCCCCGCACGACGGAAAAAATTTATTACCCCATCCCCGCCCCTTAAGGCCCCATGAAGACTCACGAAACCCCGCCTTATACAGTAAAACTTTATTTCTTGTTAATTTTCCCTACAACTATTACCATTTTTTTCAAACAAAATGACATGTTTCACTATTAAAAATATACTTGAAATTATAAATAAATTTATCCTATCAAATCAAACTAGTTTTTAGCAAAAACTAAATAATATTTTCTAAATGGTTAACAAGACAATGTCACAAAAAAAATCCCATAGTATGACACAATAAAATAATCCAAACTCCTAATAAGATAATGATATTGGTACCTTACTTCCAACTTTGCTAGAGAGAAAAAAGAGGTAGAACCATGTTAGGTAGAATAAAATAAGATGATGATATTTTTGTTTAAATAGTAGGGTTTTAGAGTGTGAAAAAATTACAATTTAACCCTTATTAATAAGGGCCGGGGCTGGGCGGGGCAGGTTTAAAAAGTGTAAATCCATCCCCGCCCCGCCCCGTGGTGCGATTCTAAAATCTTGCCTCATTCCCTCCCCATCACCTTTGCAGGGCGGGGGGGGGGGGGGGGGGGGCGAAGCGGGGAGGGGCGGGTTAAACGAGGCGGGGAAAAATTTCCATCCCTAAAAGTTATTGACCTCCAAAAGCTATTTCAAAAGAAACTTTTCCTTAACAAATCCTCTAAAATCCTTAGATATCACCTAAAACAATTTTCAAATACTTTTACTCAATAATTAAATAATTTAAGAAAAACTTATAATGGTACCCGGCCAGATAGAGAGACTATTAAAAAATATCTCATAACTATCCACTGTTATCTCACACCAAAAATCCACCTATTCATATCATATATTTTCTTTACTTTCTGCTACAAATAGTTTCCTAGGGATATATACTACAGAATACCTATAAAGTCAAAAAAAAAAAAAAAAAAAAAAAAAAAGGCCACCTGAACACAATTACGTTTACACATTTCCTTCTTTTTTTTCTTTTTCTTTTTCTCTGCCACCTGCCTCCATTATCATCTCAAAATCTCATGCCACCTGCCAACTCCACATACAGTTAGGCACATAGCCTTATGGGAAAAACAACCTTTTTTTTTTCATCAAATCCACTACTCCGACACTGTTACTGAAATAAAGTCTGTGAAAAACACCTAACATTTTAAGAAAATATGTGGCTTCTCTCTACGCTTAACGCACAAAGGTATAGAAAAAGATTAAGTTACTAAACATGGAAAAATCTGTAGTAACAGCGTCTAGTTTACTAAAAAATAAATCCAAATCTTTATTTGTTTGCATCATTAAAACTCTCAAGTAATTAAATAGTTTCACTACTGGCCAATATACCCACATAAGAAAATATTCTAATACCACATAAAATCTAAATTTGACAACAGAACAAGATTTCTTAAACTCTTACCTCAAGGATATAGTCAATCATTCTCTACTTCAGTCTTTTGAGTAGTCTCCTCTCTCAAAATATCTCTCCCTATACGTTGACCTTTAATAAGTTTATATATAATTAGGGTTTTAACCTTATTTTCTAAAAACTCCCTTATAATTATAAATTATACAATTGGCCCCACAAATAAAATTACTAAAATACCCCTCCTTTTAAACCTTTTTTTTTTTCAGGTATTACAATCTCCCCCACTTATAAGAATTTAGTCCTCTGAATTCATCACAAACTGAACCAATTTATCACGCTTCCACTGCGCTACTCTAAAGCCACAATCTTATTGGTCTATCCAAATTTATCACCTATCACCACAATAAGAGCAATTAAACTATGAAGAATTCTTTTTTTTTTTTTTTTTTTGCCTATCACTTGACCCAAATTACAATATAATTCACCTCCATAGTGAATATAAATTTCAAAACCCACATGTTCAAGTAAACCCAGTAAAAACGATAGTTTTCTCAATAAGTAATCACCAATATTTCTAAATGGTGAAGGAGCTTCCAAGGTTGTTATATAAGAAAACCACAATCAAAGTCTACCGTAAATCATTATGCTTTGACATCCCCTTGAGTTATATAATACTTCCACTTAAATATATGTTCAAAACTATTTCACAATATATGCATAGGCCTTTCCTTCTTCAAAATTTGTAAAATAAATTTTCCAAAGCAAATGGAGCCATGATGCTTCCGCTGCATAATACAATACCACTATAAAATCTCTTACTCAATTACCCATAGTTTAAGAACAACCATATTACAAAGAATATATGATTCTTTAAAGATATGCATATCTATAGTTTAAATAGCTCTCTAAGTTCCTTTCAATATGAATAAAAGTTCCACGGTCCATTCGTTTAGATTAACCACAATAACTGATTTTCCATAAATTATTAACTTCAACAAATTTCCAAGGCCTAAGTAGTCTCCAAAAATTACAACTTGAGAAATCCAAAATTTTGAGATTTATCGTAGACCATTGAATGCTAGCATCCGTTTAATTATATACCTCAAAATTAAGTAGTGCATCCAAAGTTCCAGTCTTTCATAAGTTCAAAACTCATTTACAATATGTGTATATCTTTCCTTCCTCGAGTTTTGTAAGATAGAAATCCAAAGTCTCCATAAATAAGCTATTGAGCATTGATAAGGGTATGTCATTGAACATCTATCTTAATCATGAATTATCTTCACAAATAAGCAACATTTATTCACCTTTAACGTCTAGATGATACTTGGCTAGAACTCATTGAAGAGTTGGCTCCTCATAAATATATTTGCTTTTATGAAATCATAATCTCTAAATGTACATCGTCTAGAAGGGAATAGTCCATGAAGTATCTCAAACCACTTTTGTTTTTTTGTTTTTTTTACCTTGCAAATAATATTGTCTTAGCAGCCTAGAACTAGTACAATGCAATTTATAATCATTAACCATCTGATAATATAACACAAAAGGTACCAGAATTGGCTAAAATTCAAATTGAGTTTCTCTAAACAAACTCTCTTGCCACCCAAATCCATCAATATCCAATCAAAATATGGTTCACTAATCCAATTTTATCATACCACAAACATTGTTTTCTACACACTCCATGTTCTATTAAGTCAATCAATTATCTCTTATTAGCTAAAATCAAAGAATTACATTTCTAGCATCAAAACTTATTCCCCAGAATATTAAACATTCTTCCAAGTCCATAGAAAAGAAATTGAGGACCTCAAACTTCTAAGTAACAAAACATGTCTCAAAAACATGCAAGGACTACCTCACACATAAATTAGGCTATGGTAATACATGTAGGTCAACCCTATCAAGAACAATGATCCAAAGGAAGTTGGTCCTTAACAATAGAATCCAAGGAAGTCCACTAATATATTATTGAATTCTTTAGATAGCCTCCGAATTATATAATAATATATTATATAATGTGAACTACAATAACCACAAATTGATTTTCTTTCACACTAAGAACCTTCTGTTAATTTCCTAACTCCATATAAACTAAAATCAAGGAATCATAGCTCTAACATCAAACCTTAACCCCTAAATAAAGTTTTGCAATTTCCAATTCCCTAAAAGCACTCCAAATTCTGAATAGGACATATAGTAAACTATCATTCAATAATTAGACCTATGAGAATCCCTTACAGATCAAACTAACCTTAAGTATGTCAACTATATTAGGCAAAACTACGTTTATAGAAGATCAGTCACAAAATAGCAAGAAGATTTCCTTTGCTTGTTCTTTTCTCACACTCTTTTCCTTTTAATAAGAAGAAGAAGTTTTAATAACCAATCTAATCAATTACAAAATTTTCAAGAATAAAATATAGCCACTTAATACTAGTATAAGAACATAGAAGTATATCAATTAAAATCCTCCTTTTTGTTTTATATGTCATGTAGGCATAACCCAAGAGAAATAAATATCAAATCCTTCAAATATGACCTAGCAAATCATCATATGATGGAACCTCACTTACACTTCTCATCAAGTCATCAAAAGAACACTATCTATGACCTAACAACCTTCATAAACAATAACTAGAATTGTAATGCCTAGGGCGCAAATTTCATTCTAAATCAAAACCTAGCATAAAGTCTACAAGATCATAACCTAAGCTCTAATACCATATATATTGTCACACCTCTGAACCCAACTATAAAGATAGCCACATGACAACTGCCGCATGCTTATAAAGTAAGCACCCTACAAGTGTGCAAGGCCTTCTTAGTAACTAAAATTATCCTCAAAAATTAATTCAAATAAATTCAAAATACCTCAACGATTTCTTTATGAATAGATCTCCAAAAATTTAATAGGAACAAAATCCAAACCTCATGTACATAATGCCAATTGGCCAATAAATATAAAACTATTTGAAGACCATCCAATCTCAAAATCACTAAGCTTCTTTTCCTGCTCGCAACACAACATCAAAACTCCCAAAACTTGCTATTCTTCACAATCTAAAACCGGAGGCGAAAAAGGGGTGAGCTGACAACTCAATAAGTAACCAATGTCCTAATTAGTTCTATCAAGCAATAGATCTATAAAATAATAAGATGTAATATGAGTTTTCAAAAGTTATAATATACTATAGATTTTTTTTTTTTTTTCAAAAATAACTAAGAAGTTTCATAGTCTTGAAATAATAAGTTACAAAAAGATCACATACTTCAATCTTACAAATATATAGTAGATGGTTAGAAAGTAGTCAGTTCTCCATATATCAAAAACTATAACTTACAATAGGTTCCAAAAATACATAAGCAGTTTTAATGACTCAAAATAGTTCAAATACTCAAACATTTTCAAATTCACATATGTAGTTTTAAGGACTCAAATGGTTCAAATATTAAAATGTAATTCATATTGTTAACAATCTTATGACTATAGTCACGCTATACCCGTGACTGGGCATTACCAAGAATACCCCAATGAATAACCTCCATTGGTTTGGGTATTATAATCAATTTATAGTTAGATTGTCCATAATCATATATATGAAATCATTGTTTCTAAAAAAAATATATCTTATTCAAATACATATATATATTATATAATATATAATCATATATTTAATATTCAAATATATTTGTGATATTTCTATATCTTTGACTTGAAATCAATAATACAATAAAAATAAAACTGTAACAACTATATACAATTTTCAGTAGTTAAAATACGCAAAAAAAAAAAAAAAAAAAAAACCAATTAGGATAAGGTTACTTACCTCCAAAAGCTATACTAAAAGAAACTTTTCCGTAACAAATCCTCTAAAATCCTTAGATATCACCTAAAAAAATTTTCAAATATTTTTACTCAACAATTAAATAATTTAAGAAGAATTTATAATGGTACCCGGTCAAATAAAGAGACTATTAAAAAATATCTCATAACTATCCACTGTTATCTCACACCAAAAATCCACCTATTCGTATCATATATTTTCTTTACTTTCTGCTACAAATAGTGTCCTAGGGATATAGACTATAGAATACCTATAAAGTCAAAAGCCAATTTATATATAAAAAAAAAAAAAAAAAAACCACCTAAACACAATTACATTTACACATTTCCTTTTTTTTTTTTTTTTTTTTTCCTGCCACCTGCCACCATTATCATCTCAAAATCTCATGCCACCTGCCAACTCTGAGTATAGTTAAGCACATGGCCTTACGGGAAAAACAATTTTTTTTTTTTTTTCCGTCAAATCCACTGCTTTAGCATTGTTACTAAAAGAAAGTCTACGCAAAACACCTAACATTTTAAGAAAATATGCGACTTCTCTCTACGCTTAACGTACAAAGGTATAGAAAAAATTAAGTTACTGAACATAGAAAAATTTGTAGTAACAGCGTCTAGTTTATCGAAAAATAAATCCAAACCTTTCTTTGTTTGCATCATTAAAACTCTCAAGTAATTAAATAGTTTCACTACTGGCCAAAATACCCACATAAGAAAATATTCTAATTCCACATAAACTATAAATTTGGCAAAAGAACAAGATTTCTTAAGCTCTTACCTCAAGGATATAGTTAATCCTTCTCTACTTCAGTCATCTGGGTAGTCTCCTCTCTCAAAATATCTCTCCCTATACGTTGACTTTTAATAAGCTTATATATCGTTAGGGTTTCAGCCTTATTTTATATAAAACTCCCTTATAATTAGAAATTATACAATTCGCCCCACAAAGAAAATTACTTAAATACCCCTCCTTTTCAACTTTTTTTTTTTTTTTCCAGGTATTACAAAACTAGATTCACACATAATTCCATGTACAAAGTTTAGAAAAGTATAACTTGTGAAGTATGTGCAACTAGTAAAAGCATGAGATTCATGTGGGGTGATATGTAGATAGTAATCAATCACGATTTTTACATTATTCATCACATAAGTTTGAAGGTGACTATTACCTAAAGAGTTACATCCTATAGCTCCCACATCTCCTAGAAACCAAGCTTGCAATCATTTTTTTTTTTTTAGCCATATAATGTACACACCATTTTTATTTCATTGCCTTATTTATTTATTTATTTATTTTAGCCTTATAATGTACACACCATTTTTATTATATAGTTTTTATTCCAAGGCTACACCTTATTTTCTTTTTGTGCATGTGCTACACTTTCTCGAGCATAAAATCTTACAATATGCTCTAAGGTGTTCATGATTGGCTAGTAAACAGTGGTGAGATGGTTATTTATGCTTTTCTCTTAGGATTTTTTAGTCCTTACAATCAAAAGCATCTGACTTCAAAATCAAGATCATGTCATAAAAAACTATAAACAATTCCCACACAACATGCACTACATAGCTAAAACTAGCAAATTGCAGAAAAATAAGCTCACCCAAGCTAAATAAGGTACACAGGCATGTTATGTAAATATAATATGGCCAACTTTAACTATATATCCATGATGTGTAATATAAAAGAAATAAAAAAAATGTTGGTTTCAAAAAAAATTTTATGACCAAAATTAAAAGTACACATTATGCTAAATGATTAAAAATACAAATGCAATGCATGACACTGCTAAACTAAGCTATAGAGGGTATACAAAAAAGAAATATCAATTTCTAGATTAACCCTTGAGTACATGTACAAACTAGTACATACTCACTCAAAATCAGAAATAGCTTAGCACATATATAACACATACTATTCAAGTTTCTCCACAATGTCAAGCATGTTCTAAATCAAGAGAGAGATATTATAATTCATGTAATCCTTAAGAAAAATAAAACTTGACAAAAAATAAAATATTTTTGTCATTTTGAAAATTTTCAATGTTTTTGGATTTTTTTAAAATAAAAAACAACCTAGAAAATCAAAACAACCAAAAAAAGAAACAAAGCATGTCCACAAACAATTGAAAGAATTAAATTAGGGACAAGTAAACAACACTCACCTTAGCAAGTCTTTTCTCACCCATATAGCATGAGTCTTCGGCTTTGTAGGTGAAAATCCATGAGAAGCAGAGCGTATTTGAGGGATTACACCAATCTTCTGAGAAAGATTGAGATCCTACAAATTCCTATTACAAGCCTAAAAAAGATCGACAGAAACAATAGTATCCTTTTTATTCAAATCATCACAATCAAAAACATTAAGACACTTAAAATTATCCATGGCACCAAGAATCGAGGATCAACTCTAGGTCAAGAAACCTAAAAACAAGAGCTAACTCGCTCTGATACCACTTGTTCGTTTTTATACCCCTTAACACAATTTGATTAACCTAGTTATTTAGCCAAGTGGTCAATTAGACAAATTATTCAAATCTAGGTTAACACAATAATACCATATCATGAAAAGCAACGGAAAAGTAAATAACATAACGATATGATGACTTAGGAAAACCAAACCAGTAAAAAACCTAGGAAGGATTTAATTTAGCTATCCTCAAGGTAAAAAAAAAATCCACTATAGAGAATCGAAATTTACAATAAGACTTAGACCACTAACATCCCATTGCTACAACATGTAGAACTTACTGACACGACCATGTGCATGCTTCGAATCCACGGACTCTTCTCTATTAGGTCTTTGCAGCACAAGCACCTACACTTGTTACTTAAGACTCCACTCAAAGGTTTTGAATCTCCTTAGACGTTGATCTTGTATGCAGCAACTCCTATAACACCAGATCTTAAGATTCTTCAAGGCATAACACCGGTAGAAGACTTTAGAGAGCTTTTAGGTACAAAACCCTAGATCTACAAAAAAAGGCACAAGATGCAATCTAATCTCTTTAAAAAAAAAAAACAAAAACAAAAAAAAAACTCTAAAAAACCCTCTTTAGGTTTAGCTTATAATGTCCTTTAAATACTAGAAAAAATGGCTTGCGATTTGAGCTTCAAACGATTAGGCTATGGGCTTTTTACGTTTTCTAATTTTTTGTTGACATGCGACTTTCGATCAATTGAGTACTAATCGAACGACTTTTGAACGAAACAAATTGTAGCTCATTTTTTCTCATCCTGAACTTGAGTTTTTTGTCTTAGACTTTAATGCAGATCATTCTAAACCAATAAGACTTAGTTTTTGTCATGGTTTGCCAACATTACAAGCTCAAAATCTAACAACCCACAACACTATACATGTTAACAACCTCCCTTGAACTCAAGGTAGGTGTGAGACCAACTTGAGGTTGTTAACCAAAGCACGAAGGTGTCCCTTAGGATGTGACCTTGTAGCCCTTAGGATGTGACTTGGTGAAGATATCTACAAGTTATCTTTGGAGGAGATTGAGAGCACCATGGACAAGATGATAATGGATAAAATGACAATCAATCTTGATGTGTTTAGTTTGTTCATGGAAGACATCATTGTGAGCATTATGAAGGGCACTTTGGTTGTCACAATAAAGAGGAGTAGCAGAGGATGTGGATACACCTAAGTCCTTAAGAAGCCATCGTAACCAAAGGAACTCAAATGTGGTATTAGCAAGGGCACAATATTCTGGTTTAGTACTGGAGTGGGCCACAAGGGTTTGTTTCTTGCTTAGCAAGAAATCAAAGAAGAACCAAGGAGAAAGCAATAACCCATGGTGGACCTGCAATAAGTGGGATCTCCTACCCAATCAACATCAGAGAATGCATGGTGAATAAGAGGAGACTGAGCTGAGTAGAAAAGGCCATGGAAGAAAATGCCCTTCAAGTATTGAAGAATGCGCAAAATAGCAACATAGTGAGTTGATCATGAAGCAGACAGATACTGACTCACCTAATGAACAACATAGAAAATGTCTGTATGAGTAACAGTGAGATAAACTAGGCTGCCAACCAATTAGACAATGGTTTCCCCCCTGAAGGAGTTAGATGCACATTAGGTTCAACTAAGTGTCAATAGTCTTGCTATTAGTGAGTCCAGCTTAAGACAAAAGTTCAGAAGCATTCTTGGCTTGAGTAATATAAAGACCATCTGTGGAATAAGTGATTTCAAGACCTAAGATATAGCTGAGATGTCTATGATTTTTCATCTCAAACTGCTGACTGAGAAAATCCTTGAGTTCTTGAATGCCAGTGAGGTCATCACCAGTTATGATTATATCATCCATATATAGGAGAAGCAAAATGGTGCCTTTGTCTGTACGACGAAGAAATAAGGCAGAATCATAAGGATTGACAGGGTAACCTAAGCGAAAAATAGTGGAGCTGAACTAAGCAAACCAAGCTCGTGGAACTTGTTTAAGACCATAAAGTGCATGTCAAAGGCGAAAATCCTTGTTTGATTCATTAGAGAGACTAGGAGGAGGTTGCATATAAACTTCTTCACTTGAATCCCCATTAAGGAAGGCAGTTTTAACATCCATCTAAAAAATGTCTCATTTACTAGTAGTAGTAACAGCTAAGAGGGCACGAACAGATGAGATATGAGCAATCAGAGCAAAGGTCTCTTCATAATCAATCCATACTCTTGTGTAAAATGTTTTGCAACAAGATGAGCCTTATAGTGCTTAATGGACCCATCAGAGCGAGTCTTGATCTTGTAGATCCACTTGCAACCAACCACAGACTGTTCAGTAGGGAGAGTAACCAAATCCCAAATATGGTTTTTGGATAATGCATCAAGTTCCTCTTTCATCGCAATCTAGCATAAAGGGTTAGTGGAGGCCTCAAGATAGGTGTGAGGCTCGTGGAGTGTAGTAAGAGCAATGTAACAATGATAGTCAAATAAATGTGTAGGAATAGATCTTACCCAAGTTGAGTGAAAAGGTGGAATGTCTTGTGAAAAATCTTCAGGCGGAGCAAGAGCAAGGGACCTAGGCTTAAAGTGGGGTAGCTCGTCATCAACTTGTTCATCTTCTACCTGTCCAGGAGAAGCATAAAAAATATCTAGAGGTTGGATAGAGAAGTTGTTAAGGACATATTTTATATAATTGGCTAATATTTTGACAAAACGCACTTTACTTGTATTTGGGCAGATCTAGGATGTGTTTAATAATTCAAAGATCAAGAGTTCAAGTCTAATATTGAAGCTATACAAATCTGTCCAAGAAACAAGTAAAAAAGTGTTGATTCATTAAAGCTTGACAGATAGCTATCTATCGAGGTTTGATGAGGCTCGACAGATACTATCTATCGAGGTATCTATCAAGGTTACAGAAATCATAATTTTCAGATCTGAGTTTCGGCCCATGCTTATCTATTTGTGTAGGGTTTCTTTTCTCACAACCCTAAACATATATAAGGCTTATTTTAAAAGTCGTCACATAAGAGAATACAAGGAGAACACATGCAAAAGGTGACTAAAGCCTTATTCTCTCAAGAAAGAAGCTATTGCGTCTTTGTGCCTTATGGTTTTGTAACCAAGAGTTTCTTAATCTTCATTGTTGATGAAGTGAAGAACTTTGCAGCTAACATTCTTCTTCCTCAAGTTAGTGAGTGAGTCACGTACTAGGATTCATGCGAAGGAGTTAGTCACGTATTGGGATCCGTACGTCAAAGGGTAGCGTTAATATATTAAAGAGTTTAGAGGTTCTGATGTAGTAGAAGATTTCTGCTGTAAGTTCATCTATGAGGATTGTAGAGTCTAGGGACAAAAATTTTGTACTAGATCTGAAACTTCTCTTTACTATAGTGGATTGCTTTTCGAGAAGGTTTCCCCCCAAGTTTTTAACTATGAAACGAGTTTGTTTTATTGGTTTTCCTGGGTCAGCATATCTTGTCCTATTTATTTTTCCGCTGCACTTATTTTGACATGATATTGATGTTTGTTTGTATTAACAAGTTTTATACATAATAAATCTAATTAACAACTTGGGTTTAAAACTTGTTAATTCTATCAATCGGGGTTTAAATTTCCCAACAGAAGTCCAAAGGAGGATCAAGAGTATTTGTAGAAGGAACATCTAACTTGTCTAGAAAGATTTCTAAAATAGAGGAGGTAGTTAGGGAAGAATGAAAGTGAGAGAGTTCAACAAATGAGCAGTGTTTCCAGAAGACAACATTATGGGAAACACGAAGACGATGAGAGACAAGATCATAACACGGATACCCCTTTTGAGTTTCGCCATAGCCAAGGAAACAACAAAGTCTAGATCGAAGTTCAAGTTTGTTGTGCTCATGAAGCTGAAGAAGAACAAAACAAGCAAAACTGAAGGAGCGAAGGTGATGATAGTCAGGGGATAACCCAAAAAGGCACTCATATGGGGTTTGATTATAGATGACATTGCTTGGAATACGATTAATAGCACGAACAATATGAAGAACAGCTTCACCCCAAAATGGGGCAGAAACTTTGGCAAAAAGAAGAAAAGCATGAACAGTGTCAAGAATATGATGAAATTTTTATTCGAATTGACCATTTTACTAAAAGATACCTGGACAAGTTAGATGATGTATAGTGCCATAGGAATGCAATAGAGCTTGAAAACCATATTGAGTATATTCAAGAGCATTATCAAATAGAAATTTTTTTTATTTTCAACCATTTTTGCAAAGTTACTATAGATTGGTAAAATTCAAGAACAAGATTTCATATATAAAATCCAACTATAACGAGAATAATCATCAATAAAAATAACAAAATATTGAGATCTACCAATATTAGCAACAAGAGAAAGTCCCCAAACATTTGAATGAATTAACTCAAAAATACTATTAGAGATAGATTCACTATTATTGAAAGGCAAAGCTAGTTGTTTTCCTAACTGGTATGAAGTACAATCAAAATTGTCTTTGGACACAGAACCTAACTGACATTTAGAAGCTAACTGTTGTACCCAAGAAGAAGGTGTATGACCAAGATAAGAATGCCAAAGTATGAGAAAAGGTAAGGAAGAAATCGCAGCAACTAGAGTAGCAATAGAAACAGGAGTAGCTAGTGGAAGATGAAGATTGTCCACAGGAAACATACGCCAAACTCTTGGACCGGTCCTAACCTTTTGCTCCATCCTCAGATCCTGCACAAAACACCCAGAATAGTAAAAAATAAGGCGATATCCAAATTCAGCTAATTGTCCCACAGAGCATAAATTATAGGATAGGTCAGGTACATGGAAGACCCTAGGAACTAAGAGGTTAGAGGTCGAAACAAAACCTAAACTATTTCCATGCATGGTGGAACCATCGGATATATGAATATTAAGAGGATGTAGTGCAGGGTTAAATTTGGAGAATAAGGACGAGTGAGGTGTCATGTGATTGCAACAGGCAGAATCAAAAAGCCAAGTGTGAGACTTGTCAACTAAAGCTAAGAGAGTAGTGGAAAGAGATGCATTACTTGCCATACAAACAGCCTGAGCTATAATGTCCTGTAATTCAGTGGAGGAGAGGTTGATAGTGGATCTAGAAGAATGGGACTCAACTGAAATGGAAGGCATCGGCAGAGTAGACTCAGTGTTGCAGCAACAACAGCAGTAGATTGGTTGCAACGATAACAAGTCTCAATAGTGTGGTCAAGATGCTTGCAATAGTTGCAACTCTTTTGTTGGTCTGTAACGATTGCCAGAGCCAGAGGAATCAAACCCTGATTGCAAAGGTTACTTTATGGGTGGAGCAAATGGAGCAATAGCCAGAACATTAAGCTTATTCTGGGCTTGAAGATTTGCAAGACGAGCTTCTTCTCCAACCAACTCATTTACAATAGTATCAAGAGAGAGAGGGGGACTGCGATTAAGAAGCTAACCTCGGATGGGATCATAGTCCTTGTGAAGTAACATCAGGAATTGATAGAGACGGAACTCATCTCTAATAGTAGCATATTGCTAAGCATCCTTTGAGAATGCCCAAGTTAAATCAGAAAGGTCAATTTGGTCCTAAATGAAGCGAAGCTGATCATAGTAGTCATTGATAGATTGCCCTAGTTCTTGCCTTAGTTGATGCAATTCAACCACTAACTGATATTTCATGGATCCGTGAGTAGTGAAGTATCTTTTGGCCAACATATCCCATGCCGATTTTGTATCAAAGCTGCTCAATAGATTGGACATGGAGGAAATGGAAGTTTTCTGAATTCAAGTAAGGATCATGTGGTTGTGACTATCCTATTCAATCATGCGACTAATGAAAGTAGCATCTTCTTCACTTGCCCCCTTAACAGGAATAGGGATTGTACTAATACAATATTGCTAGAGCATGCGACCCTTAAGAAAACTACACATAGCTTGAGACCAAGATAAGTAATTCTTATTCCCTTCCAATATAGCATTAATGAGGCGAGGAAGAAAAATATCATTTTTATCCATTTAGAGACACAATGGGCAAAAACAGACTTTAAAAATGAAATCTACGTGAAAAACTAGGTAAGGAGAACCTAGACTGCAAAAAGTCAACTATAGAGAAAAGTCAACAATCAATGGTTCGGCAAAGAGTCAACAGGCAACTCGGTCAACAGTCCAGTCAAAGTCAACAAACAACTCGGTCAATGGTAAACTTGATCAACAGTTAGCATAGATAACGCCAGCAAGATGACATGGTGCTAACATCAACAGATGACTGGATGCTGACGTAAGCTAAGGCTGAAGTGGCACTGCTGACATCATGGGTGATGTCAGCCTGAAGCTGTTGACAACGCATGGGGCGCATGAACTTCAGTGTAGAACCTTTGAGTGGCGTGTGGGGGCACGTGCGGTATCCGATAGCTTTGAGGCTTCCATGAGTGTGTAGATCGGCGAAAGATAATCTCAGTGGTACCTGCAAAAAGTTAATCAAGTAGCATTCACAGCAGTGATGAAAAGAGCAGTGGTCTATGCGGTGTGGGACTCCTCAACGGCGGCGGCTGGAAGATGTTGGAGTTTTAACGGTGAGAGGCTACAGCGACTGCAATGACGGTGAAAGCGATGTTGAAAATGAAGTAACACTAATAAAGACAAGATTGCTAAGAAAAAGTCAGAGTAGTAGCTCTGATACTATGTTAGAAATATTGAATTCAATAGTATTGTATTTCACAGCAAGAGAATATACATGAGTGCCTTTATATAGGAGGTAGATATGTGCAGTATAAGTAAGAGTGTAGTGCAAGTATGTGTGTTATACAAGTAATCTAGGTGAGCCTAACCCCACAACACCATACATGTTTACAACCATATTGTAGGCTTATCTTCCATTGTTTACAGAAAGAAGAGAGTTAATCTAGTGAATTAACTTCCATCATAGCATAACACGATTACATCTGTTACAAACTAACAAGCTGATCCTCAAAATAAATAAATTATTAAATAAAATTAACAAACCTGACGAGTGATTTGCTGAAATGAAGCTTGCATTAGGCATAGATTGTTTATCAGTACCCAAGGCATTACTGAACCTTCTCCTCAAATTTGAGTTTGATGTAACATTATCATTGGAAGTTGATCTATTAGTTTTTCCTGATTGCTGCGACAATATTATTTTCTTCTACATTATCTCTTGGACGGACCATAGTAATATTCATAACCCCAGTGCATGCAACAAAAAGCATCCAAACTATATTCGTCTGCCGAATGACAGCAGCCAAGGCACCAAGCTACATATAACAAAATGAAATTAGTTTTTACAACTAGAAAGTAATTATGTATTTCATTGTTTGAGTATGTAAATCTATTGATTTTCAAACAAATTTAATGGTTCATGAAAAAGACTTAAAGAGTGCTTTACCACTGCACTGCCCAAGAACTCTTCAAGCACGCAAGATACATAGCAAGCACTGCAATAAGCGATGCAACATCGGTATAATAGAGAAACTACATTAAACAATTAATTCTTGAGTTTTTATTGTTAAATCATCCGATTAAGATCATCCTTCATATGAATTTTAGCTAAGTTATAAAATAAATATTGTTAAGACTATTAATAGATGTGTTGTGTGTGGATCCCTAAACCTTAACACCTTAATATATTGTTATTTTCTCTCAATTTAAATTAACTTTACTAAACCATTAAAGATCTCTCCAATTAAACTTTATTATTTTAGTTTTATTCTCTTATGCTTTACTAATTAATTCCCTTTTCCTCAAGGATTTGACCTCGGATTTACCGAGTTATTACTTCACGACAATCTTGCACTTGGGAGCATTATTTAAGTCGCTACATTCCTTTATTTATACATACAACAATACTTAATAGAACATTAATTTAACCAAATCACACAATTAATTTGAATTTATTGCAACAAAAATGGAAATAAATTTTAGTAAGTACTTAAAATGATTTTATGTAGCAAATGAGATTGAAAGTACAGGTGCGTTGAAAGTAGAAAGTCTTGCTTGTTTGGTTTGAACATTTCTAGCTAAAAGAACTTCAGTAATCAACTTATCCAAGTTTTGAGAGCATTATTTAAGTTGCAGCAGTCCTCTATTTATGTACACAACAATACTTAATAGAACATTAATTTAACCAAATCATACAATTAATTTGAATTTATTGCAACAAAAATGGGAATAAATTTTAAATAAATATTTAAAATTATTTTATTCAGCAAATGATATTGGGAGTACAAGTGCGTTGAAAGTAGAAAGTCTTGCTTGTTTGGTTTAAACATTTCTAGATAAAAGAACTTCAGCAATCAACTTATCCAAGTTTTGGTATGAAGAACCACCAGGTTTGGTGGAATCCTTGGCTTTTGTTTTCCACTCCATTACATTCTTCTTAATTTCTTTACCTTTTTCACCGTCAATTAATTCTCTCACTAGCTTCTCCACTTCATCTCTTTGAATATTATTATCTATCTCCATCGCAATGCCCCATTCAACACAACAGTATCGACAATTCGTGTGTTGATCAGCAAAGAAGGGCCAAGAGATCATTGGAACTCCACAACACACACTCTCAAGTGTTGAATTCCACCCACTATGTGTTAAAAAACCCCCAATGGATGGGTGCTTTAGGATTTGTTCTTGTGGACACCAACTTGCTAACATGCCTCTATCTTTAGTTTCGGTAACAAATTCAGAAGGAATAATAGCTGAATCACCTCCAACAAGATCAGGTCTTATAATCCACAAGAAGGGTTTTTCACTATTTGCTAACCCCCAACCAAACTCAATGAGTTGCTGAGGTGTCATGGTAGTTATACTACCATAATTTACATACACTACAGAGTTGGGTTCTTTTGAATTTAGCCATTCCACACACCCTGGTTCTTCTTTCCATAGATTGGAACCTATTGATTCCAAGTTATTGTCCTCAATTTGGTCCACAAGCGACACAAGTGGTCCAATGGTGTAAATACAAGGAAGCATGTTGGATAAAGCATCCAACACTTCCTCTTCAAAAGGGTCGAATGTGTTCAAAATGACAGCTGAAGCTCTTGAAACTCTCTCGGTTTCATGGATGAAGAAGTTGAGCATGATGTCATTCTCATCTGTTACTCTAACAAAACTTGGAATGTCCTTAAGACGTATGTTTTTCATCCCCGGAATCCAATCTATTACAGTTTCCAAGTATCCATTTGTTAGATAGCTCGCATCTGCAAATCACATAGTTTTGATCATTGTGAATAGCATACTCCAAGTAAAATACTATGAACTAGCATACAAATATTCAGTTAAAAAAAAAAGTGAAAAGGGAAACCTTTATAATTTTATAGATATTGAGTGTGATTAGACATACAAAAAATTTTATTGCAGATTTTCCTCGTCGGCCGATGTAGTGTTAGTGTGGTGTGGTGCAGTGTTATCGTTTGCTCTTTGGAGCCAGTGTTGCCTCTTTGAGGTTAGTGTTATTGTTCCCTATGGGAATCACCCAAGATGTTTAGCAGCTTATGTTCTTTGTTTGGCTAATGTTTAAATGTTCTTCAAGTGTTTAGCAGTTTATTTCTATATTATCTTGTTTCTACCTATGTCTATTGAATTTTTTATTTTAAATCAAAGCTAACACGTATAACATTTGGATGTGATTTTAGTAATGTAAACAAGAGAGACGTTTAAACATCAAATACCAATGTCAATTTACGTTGATACAAATTTAGGAGAGCATTTTTTTTTTTAAGATTTGCAATTTCCTTATATTTTTTCTCAACATCACGTCGATACAGATTTAGGAGAGCATTCTTATTTAAAACTTGCAATTTCCTTATATTTTTATTCATATATAACACGTGATATTGAAAAAAAAAATCCAATAATCATCAAATACATGTAAAGCACATAAAGTAAAATAGATGACATTTATTTTATATCTTATACTTGATTAAAGCTTATAAAACAAAAATAAATAAATAAAAGAATCTGAATACAAATTTAGGAGAGCATTCTTATTTAAAACTTGCAATTTCCTTATATTTTTATTCATATATAACACATGTGATATTGAAAAAAAAAAAATCCAATAATCATCAAATACATGTAAAGCACATAAGGTAAAATAGATGACATTTATTTTGGAGCGGATCTTTCTAAACAAAATCATACCTTTGAGGGGTATCAAACCTCGTTCTGCAAAATGTCGAAAATGCATAATGCTTACGAAGGCACAAGCGCTAGCTGTCCAAAAAAGCAGACATGGAATTCCGAATTTGTCAGCAGCATCAAGAGCGAAGGACATGCAACCATCTGCGACAATACAAGTAACAGGAGGCACATTCGAAGACGAAGTGTCGTTGAGTTTGGAAATGAGGTTGCAAAGTGGGACAAGGCAAGTCTTTGGGAGGTATTCAGCAAGAGAGGGAATGTCTTGGCTGACATCTGCGTCTGAAGGTGGTAGGCCATCAGGAATGGTTCCGAAGTGAAAGCAAGGCAAGCCATCAAGGGAGTTGGGGCCTCGAGACCGGAGTAAGCGTTTGTGGTTGTACTCTGTGTTTAGAAATGTTACGTGAAACCCTTTATGGTGAAGGAGTTTTGCTAACTGGAGCATTGGATTTATGTGACCTTGAAGGGGGACTGGGACGCAAACTACATGAGGTTTAACACATGCACTAACGGAACCCATCTCTCTCTCTCTCTGTCTCTCTCTCTGATAGGACTATATTTGTAGAATTTGGGTCAACCAAGGACATTTTATAATAGACAAACAGCCGACCACGAACGCCATTTTCCATGCGAGTCATGTTCATGATGTAAATAATTACGATGATAAACTAAGGTGCAGATAATCTATAGTTGATATGATGCGATCGAGGATTAATCCATTATATTACCAATCTAACGCAATCACTTACATAATTATTACGCAAGTGATTGCGTTAGATTGGTAACATAATGGACCAATGCTGCAGCACCCACGTGTCCAAAGTATAAGATAATATAATAACTTGTTGACTTTAAACATGTAACCGTCTTGAAGAATATAATCATCCACAATTGGTTGTGAGGCATTACTTAGGCTAGTGTAGAGCTCTACGAAATCTGACCATGACTTATAGTCATCCACAAGTCGTTCAAACCCAGTAACCATCCAAAATATAAGATAATATATATATATATATATATATATATATATATATATATATAAGATAAAATAAAAATCAGTCCATAAAAAATTTCAAAATAATGGACTAATTTTGATTTTGATTTTTTTCTTATATCCATCAAAAAATAAACACTCATGACTAATAGCAAAGATACACTTAGAATTAGTGCATTAGCAGCCTTATTCTCAATTCTCGCCCTATGTTTCAGCAAAAAGGAGTAGCTTTGTAGAAATTCAACCTAACTATCATGCCTAAAATTTAGCTTCTTCTAGGAATAGAGATAGCGCAAGGCTTCATGATTAAAGTAGATAATAAATTTTGGAGACAACAAGTAATGACACCAATTCCAAAGAGCAATAATGGCATAAAATCTTTTGTCATATATGGAGTACGTTTGCTTAGTATCATTCAATTTCTCATTAAAATAAGCAATTGGGTAGCGCTCTTAACTAAGTAATCGACCTATGCCAAGACTTGAGTCATCACATTCTACTTCAAAAAGTTTGATAAAATTAGGAAGACGCATGACAAGTGCCTCAGTCATCTTTTGTTTTACTTCATTGAAAGCCTTAGACATCGCTTAGGAGGAGGGAATGGAATGGAATGGAAAGGAATGAAAAGAATAATTTTAGAATATTCTTCCCTTCCCTTGTTTGGGAGTTTTAATTGAGGGAATGGAAAGTCCATTCTCTCGTTTGGGAGTTTAAGTGGGAAGGAATGGAATAGATAGGAGGGAACACTCATTCCTCTCTATTCCCTTAAAACCTCAAATTTTCATTCCCCCCCAAATTGGGAGGAATGAGAGGGAATGGAATTAGATTTAATTAATTTTTAATTAAAACTCCCAAAATACCCCTATTTATTCAACCATTTATTTTAAAACAGGGGTCTAGTAGTAATATTGCAATAAAATGATTCCATTCCATTCCCTCCATGTTACTCCTAAACAAGATTACTTACATTCCATTCATTTTCATTCATTTCCATTCTTTTATTTTAAAACATCCAATCAAGGTTACTTAATTCCATTCCATTCTTTTCCATTAATTTCCCTTACTTAAATTTATTCCATTCCATTCCATTCTTTTCTATTCTCTTATGATCATTTCATTCCATTCTGTTCCCTTCCCTTATGAACTCCTAAGCGGAGCCTTAGTAGCAACTTTCATCCAATTAAACTTCCTTGTTTCATGTAGTTAGTGATAGGGGACATAATGGTACTAAACCCTTTGATGAATCACCGATAAAAGGAAGCAAGCCCATGAAAGCTTCAAATTTCATGCATATTTTTGGGCTCGGGCCAATCCACAATCACTTGAACCTTTTGGGGGTTGGCAAAAACTCCCTTTGTGTATACTATAAAACCTAGGAAAATGACTTTATCAATAAAGAGAGAGCACTTCTTGAGTTTGCCATATAAACACTCCTTCTTAAGGTAGTACAAACTTGAGTTAGGTGGTCTAAATGTTGCTCCCTAGATTTGCTATAGATCAAGATATCATCAAACTCCACAACCAAGAATTATCCCATAAAAGGCTTGAGCACTTGAGTCATCACTCTCGTAAAGGTACTAGAAGCATTAGAATATCTAAAAAGCATAACCATCCACTCATATAAACCATCTTTCGTCTTGAAGGAAATTTTCCATGCATCACTAGGACGAAGCCTAATTTAATGTTATCCACTTTTCAAGTCTATCTTTGAGAAGATTGTTGCTCCAACCATCATATCCAACATGTCATCCAACCGAAGGATGGGGAAATGATATTTCACAGTGATCTTGTTAATGGCACGACTATCAACACACATCCTTCAAGTTCTATCTTTCTTTGGAGTCAAAAGTGCAAGGACCACACAAGGACTCATACTTTCACGAACAAATCCCTTTCTAAGTAGTTCTTCTACTTGCCTTTGCAATTGGGCATGCTTTGTAGGGCTCATCCCATAATGAGGCAAGTTTGGTAGGATCGCTCCAAGCACAAAATCTATGGCATGTTGTATGTCACACATGGGTGATAAATGGTCGGGAAGTTCCTCAGGGAAAACATCTTTAATTCTTGGAACACTAACATTACTTCTTTAGGTTGCTCCTCACAAGCCTCCCCATTAAGTTCCCTAGTAACTAAGGCAAACACTGTTAGGATTAATGCTCTTAAATTCTGTTGTATGATACTATGTATGACATTATGTTGTGATTAATAAAGTTGTTTTATTATTATCTAAAATAATGGTAACATGAATATTTAGATATAGTCCATGAGATGCATAGTATGTAATTTATGTGATTTAGTCACAGAAGATATAAATTACAAGTTCTTTGTAAACTCAAAATTTTAGTTCGTAACCGGTGATGAAATTGGGTATTTCATCTATGAATACTATAACATATCAACTAAGATGATTTGTCTTGATCATGGAAGTGGAGACTTCTAGTTGGTATGTTGAAATGTTTTAAGAGTTAAGACTTATTGAACTGGACCACTGTGAGATTTATTATTCTCCTAACGATTGTCAAATGAATAATAAATCTCACGACTTCTATTTACATGTATTCTTAATATTGAAAGAATAATGAACCTAATCATAAGATGTAGGTTGCTTTGATATACCAAGAGTGAGATTTAAAGTCACAATCAAAATCTCAGTATGTTAGACAACCACATTTAGTAACGAGGGAACATATATTCTCAAGATGGAATTCACAATCTCTTAATAGAGATATAAAATATTCCCTTAAGATAAGTTTAATAGGTTTGGTTATTCAGAGTGTTAGGTCTAACCACTTTAGTAAGAAGTTACTAAAGCATATATTCATGAAATTGGATTTCATAAATATATGATGAATAACTTAAAGGATTAAATCGAGTACTTAAGGATTAAGATATAATAATTTTCAAAGTGATTGTCTACATTCATGACGTTGTATTACTACGAATACTTAATGAAAGGGTTGCATGTATAATAAAGTTTTGGGATATAATTTATAAACTAGCCTCTAAGCACGCACTCACGCGTGTGCTCAGAGGTTCTTCTACTTTTTGAGTAAGGGTTAATTTAGAGTATTTATTATAATTTGGGATTACTATATTTTCCAATCATAAAAAAATCTAGGGATGTGATGAATATTATTTGTGGTGAAATAATTTTTCATCACACTCCTATTTTTTTTTTTTTTTTTGGTAATTGAAAAATGTAGTAATCCCAAATTATAATAAATGCTCTAACTTAACCCTTACCCAAAAAAAAAATAAAAAAGCCTCTGAGTATGCACATGAGCGCATGCTCAGATGCTAGTTTTTTTTTTTTTTTTTTTTTTTTTTGGTGCATGTATTAATTTTTTGAATTCAAGCCCAAAAGTTTAATGAATAAAAAATACCTGGGTAAAATTCTATATAGTGTGTGTGTGTTTTTTTTCCCCCTCTTTTCTTTAAAGATAATATTAACCCTTACCCAAATAATAGGCAAAATTTTAGGAATAAAAATACCTAAAACATGTTTTTTTTTTTAATTTAAATGTAAAACAATGCTGGCATATTATTAATATGCCAACACCATGAAACCAATGTTGGTTTTTTTTTTTTTAATTTTACATTTAAATTTTAAATGTAAAACAGTGTTGGCCCTTTTTTATTTTTTATTTTTGCTTGAAATTGTAAAAAAATATGAAACCAACGTTGAAGGACTCACACTTTGTGCAAATTCAAAAGGCATGGTTTGTTTGGAGTCTTTTTGTCTTTTGGTAAGTTATTTTGAATCGGATTAAATTTTACTAATTTTTAAACTATTAAATATAAGATATATTTAAGGGTGTAGGTTTTTATCCCTAAAAGTTAGATTTAGAAGCAATTTTCACCACAATTTTTAAATTTAATCTTTAAAGATAACTTCTCCAGTATCATTCTTGTTTTAGCAAATTTGTATGACAATTGCTTATGGAATCATCAAATGTACAATGAAAGGCACAAAAGAGGACAATATTAAATTTCATATGTTAGGATATTTACGAAAAAAATGTTTTTTAACAACTACTTTATAGATTGACTACCACTTCACTCACCTGAATACATCCAATGTGCTTGCTATGCAATCTAACCAAATTGTTGATATGTCACCCTAAAAGAAATACAAAAAAATATAGAGAGTAAGGCTTAAATGTAAGAAAAATAACAGACAAAAATAATAGGAGGAAGATAGGGCACCAGTTAAAACACATACACTAAAATAATGAGTCAAACCCAATAACCACAAAAAAGAAGAAGAAGAAGAAGAAGAAGAAAAAAAAAAAAAAAGAAGAAGACAAACTAATATATATCATCCCCATTATTTAAAAATAGCCACTAATTAAAGAAAATATTAATCACCCATCAAACTGACCAAATAAAAGAAAAGTAAAGATTAAAAAAGATAAGATAATGATATGGAAAGGATAATAGACTTACATTTTATTATTTATATGTAATACTTTGATTTTTTTTTCTTTTTTTTTGGAGAAGATTAAATACTTTGATCTTGATCTATGTAATTGCAAGTTTCAACAACAACCATCCCATCACTTCAGTAGTAGAGTAAGGGTTGGATATTTGCTATCCAATGAATCCGGGACAAAGTATAGTTTTGTTTCATAGGGAATCAATGAGTTTTCTTTTTTGTGGACTCCAAACTTGATTTATACTTATCGGGTAAAAAAAAAAGTTTATCTACAATTTACACGCTTAGAAAATTAAGATCATCTAGGATTGCTGTTGATTTCAAGATTAAAATCATCTACAATTTCTTTTCATTAGGATTCTTGTAGGTGGCTAAAAACGTTTACAGTAAACTATCTTAATAACTAAAAACTAATTAATGAGAGTTTTATATAGTAGAGTATACTATTGGAAATGGAATTCAATCCACATTGAAGAGTTGTAATATGAGTTGTGAACAAAACAATAGGAATATAAGAAAACGTGAAAGCAAATAAAAACCAACATAGAGAACCCAACACGCATGAGGCATCCAAAATAAAGGTAGTTAAAGATACTTGCATTTTGTCTGTTGACTACACTTCAAGTCCAAAGTTCAAACAGTCCATTGAAGTTGGAGGACAGAGCACACGAAAATCTTGAAAATCAACACCCAGTGCACGTTCCTTTAAGAAATATGTGAAAGAAATTAAAGGTGAGATTGAAATATTTGATTTCTTTGTAGAATATAAGAAGTTGTTCATGAATTAAAAAACCAAAATAGAAAAAACCAATGTACATTAACATACACATATCATTGAGCAGGAGCAAATTTGAGTAGAGAAAATATAAAAAATGATGATAATGATGAAAAGAAGATGAACACAGAATTTAGAGAATTGGAGAACTGAAGAAGAAACAATTTCAGTTTGAAAACCAATGTGAGTGTACTAGGGGTGTGGTCCTATCTTGTAGAGAGTGTTTTATGTGGGAGTTAAAGAAGAACTTTTACCAAATTTTGCCCCTACTTAAATGTAGGCTGTAGGGGTATTTTGGAACAAAAGAAAAATCCGGTCCAAACAGGGAAAGCCTCTTAAATAGTAGTATAGATAAGGCCTGGAGTGTCATTTTATCTATATAATGGTATTAAATATAATTAATGGTAACTTTGGACTTGTCAAGAGTTGACAAAAAAGCCCAAGACTCATTAGAGCTAATGTCTTATTTGTTTTCTTTTGGTCATACTCCAAGCCACACACTTAAACCCAATTGGAATGACCCAAAAGGCTAACCCAATTAGATAATCAGTTAGATATAAAGGAAGAAACATACAAAATTTTGTAACAAGTTTGTAAGTCTATGAAATGGTATGTATGTGAGTGTAAGTCACTCTCTTATTCTCCCTTGAACTGATTGGGAGACCACACTTTTTGGGCGTTAGTGGAATTGAAATAAAGATTAAAAGTGTTCCCAAGTGCTTTTGATCTTCGGTTTTGAATTTCACCACACCAAGGTATGCTCTTTTGTTCTTAAATTCTGAAATTTACATAACATATGTTATCAATTGCAAATGAAGTAGAACCGTTAATTTTCCGCTGCGTATGTTTTGTATGAAATACAAACCATGTTTTTCCAAAAAACGCAACTGATTCTTGAATTGCTACCATTTCAAATGCCTTTGGGCTAGTGATATTCAAACCATTTGCCTTTGTTACTTCTTACTCATGTTGATAGGCTTGGGTTTCAAAGGATGGAGCACAATTTTCTTACCTACAAACACAAATGAACAAGAATTGAATCGCTCATGATGGGTGACATCTAAATTATAAAGCTAAGTTCTACCTAAGATAATATGCCTTACATCTATGGGAATCATGTCACACCATATTCCAGCCTTGTAGGTGAGGAATTGAAGTGGGACGACACATCTTTCTTTTATGGCTATGGAGGAGATATCTACCCAAGACACTTCATATGGGTTAGGATGTGTGATCAATTTCAAGCCTAGGCTAGAAACAACATTAGAGGACACATCATTAATACAACTCCCACCATTAATAATAACCTTGCAAGTTTTGTCCCCACATTTGGTGTAAATGTGGAAGATGGCACTCCTTTACCAATCATCAGTGTCTCTCTATTCTGACAATGCACACCTCACCACATTCACTCTGGGGACACCAAAAATGTCTTTGAAATCATCAACTTAGGGAGAAATGGCTATAATGCATGTGAGGTACCTAGGATCATCTTCCCATTCTATTTCAACATCTTGGATTTCTTCAACATTTGGGTCATGCACAAGCTCCTCAACATCTTCTACCTTTTCATCATCCTATTAAATGACAAGGGTTCTAGAGGGACATTTAACTACAATATTTCCAACCCCATTGCATTTGAAACATTAGAGGTGAGAACCTAATCTTGAAGGCTCATTGACCACACATTTGAGGGTTGGTAGGGATACTCTGGAGCTTACAACGTCGCCAAAAGATAGATTTGGATGCTAATTCACAATTCCTAGTAAGGTTATATGCTTGGTCTAAGGTAGTGGCTCCTCTGGTGATAATCTTGCCTAGTAGGTTACATTTAAACCTTTCTTGAACCTATCGAGCGTAACAACCTCTTTCTCGACTATTTGAATTCACCTCATGAATTCCTTAAATTTCTCTATATATTCAACCACAAGAGTAGTGCCTTACTTCAGGCGATCCCATTCCTCAAGGAGGAAGCTTCTATAAGTTGAAGGAAGATAATTCCTCAAGAGTGCATCATTTTTCTCAAGCCAATCAGTAATGGGGGGTTCATTTCGTCACTTAAGGGTATCCTCAAGGTCCTCCCAGAAAAGGTCGACTCTTTCAATTAACTTCATCCTGGCATACGTCCCTTTCTTATCCTCAGCCCAATGGTAATAGTCAAAGAATTTCTTCATCTGACGTAACCAATCAGTCAAAACCCATAGGTTTAGGCAATCATCAAAGGTGGGTGCTTCTATCTTGTCCTTAAACATCCTATCATCATAATCTTTGAGGCCGTTGTGATTATAGTGATAATGTTAAAAGTTTCGAGCCCTATTAAAATAATGGTGATATTTTTGTCTAAACATGTTATTTCCTTCATGGTTATTAGTCTCTTTTTGAGATGCTTCAACTCATTCTACCCTCTCCAATAAAGCATGAATAGTTTTTGCTAGGCTCTCCACGGTTTGCTCTAAGGTAGACTTAGGCTTAGAAGTGGATTGATGCTCAAGGTTTGATATGATGTGACCACTACATAGATGCATGCACCACTGTAATTGTGAATGCAGTTGAGATTCCCAAAAAGTTCGAGTAATCAATTCTCAATGTAAAATCAAGGTCAAGCAAGAGTGCATGTAGAGACTAGACCAATGAATCAAAGGAATAAATTGTTATCAAGTAGTAATAGTGTTCATAATATTAAGAGATAGCCCAAATGAATTGCAACTTCCACAAAATAAAAAGCTCAACAATTAATAAAGACAATCAGATACTTCAAAGGATTTTTTTTCTTTGGCTAATCAAAGGAAATAGATAATTTTTTATTGGGTATTGAAAGAAACAAATGGCTAACACAGCAATTAGCTATCAAAGCAAAGGTAAATTAAAAAAGCTAGTGGTGGGATATGCACTTTAAGAAATTAGAGATGTATATAAAAATGAAAAATTGAGTCTACCAAAGAAACAAAGAAAGAAAATCTAATGCCTGTAACAGAAGCCCACTTGAATGACTTGTTCTTGGGCTTGGACTAGTCTGCCATGGGCCTAGGCTCTTCTACTGCTTGGTTTGATTTTTTTTTAAATGCAAAATAATAAAACACACTACTCAAATATTAAATAGACTTAAACGAAACAATAGGAACTCAAAATAACCAACAAAACTCAAAATGAAAATTCTTTGAGATGAAGGTCTTTGTTTGGCATTGGGGAATTGATGGCTACTAGTGGTGCAAAGGCAAAGAAGACGGT
Source organism: Castanopsis chinensis (assembly GCA_032878915.1). Classification (NCBI taxonomy): domain Eukaryota; kingdom Viridiplantae; phylum Streptophyta; class Magnoliopsida; order Fagales; family Fagaceae; genus Castanopsis; species Castanopsis chinensis. The sequence continues at coordinate 4,200,318 of JAVQMG010000086.1, forward strand.
GGCAACGCAAAACATAGAAGATCGGTGGTTGCTTGCCATGACTCTTGGCAACGGCAGTGGTTCGATGTTCTCAGCAATGGTGGGTCAAGGTTAATGATGGGTCTCGGTATCTAGTTCGTTAATGGGTCTTGCGTTGGTCACTTTTTTCTTTTTTGTTATGTGGTTTGTGGGTTTTGTGATCAAAGATGGGCACGAATGATGGTCACATGTTTGGAAGGGGTCGCTGGCTTCTCTATTGGTTTGGAGATGAAAAACTCATGTGGATAAAGAGGGTATATACAGACTAGGACTGGCTTGGGCTTGTTCAAGATCTCATGAGCTAAGAACTTGAAAGGTGACCTCATTTTTGGCTGTTTTGTTATTTGATGGTTGTGCTTCTTCAAGTGGTTGCCTACGGTTATGTTGTATGGACGAAAAATCTGCTCTCAAAAAGATAATTAATCAACAACAAAACAAAGGATAAACCCTAGGATTCAACACCTAAGGGTTTCTTAGAGTCAACACCATGCAGAACTAGAGTAGGCACCAGTGTAAAAGAAACACACGTTTATTATAATTCTCAAAGTTGCATTACAATAATTAGAAAAAGTGCTTAAATAGAAAACAACAGGATGCATAAAAAATGCCCTAATTATTAAATGCTCGGGCTTGCTTAATCTTCAAGCCCAATTACTAGCAGATTCCATCCATAAGGCCATAGATTAGGCTATCTTCTTTTTGCTCTTCCTCTCATACATGCGTATAATTGGAAGCTTGTACCTTCTGTCTACACCAAGAATTCAGTCCACATACCTCATATTCGAACTAATCCTTTTAATTTAATCATAATATTCAAAAGAGGTTTGTTGAAAAGTTGGTTTATTGTATGGTTTTGGGTCACCTTAGTCCTCACTATCAACCATTGAACAAAAGTTTCAGAGAATTCAAGTCCTACCCAAGAAAATAGGATTTTTATGAATCTTCATGTCTGCATAAATTCTAATCCAATTTATCCAAACCTACTATAACTGAAATTTCAACTACAAATATTCTCAAATTTGAATCACATACACAAAACAAAATTCAATACACACAATTCAAAAGAAATCAATAACGAAAAACCCATTCAAGTCTTTCTTTGCCTGCATGGCTTTTTCTATAAGTGGATTTGTAGATCTCTTTGATTGTATCATTTTTTTTTTTTTTTCATCATCATTCAACCTTAATCAAAACCAATAATCCAAATATCTAAATTAAAGACAATCAACCTAATAACCCAAATATCTAAATCAAAGACAAAATGTTGTACTCACACGCACATATATCATTCCAACTTTCCAAGACCTCAAAATGATTTACATAGCATATGATGAATATATCATATGATAACTTTTATATAATTAGAATTTGTCATAATCAATTGTGAACTTGAACTATTACAACTCTTTCCAGGATAAAGCAGAATCAAATTGTAACTTATGCATGTTATTTGAAAAGCAAAAACAATTACTTGTACGTGATAAATCATATGACAAACTTTGTTGGTAGCTGAAAAAAATGGCTAATATGCATTTTCTGGTTTAAGTCTTAGACCAGTTATATACTTTAATTCTATGTAAATATTTTAGTTTTAATCTAGTCTTAGGCTACCAATTCTAAAGCTAATTATCAAAAAAGCTCTTAATTTTATCTTTGTTTTTAACACTAGATTCCTCTCTGAGTGGGACCAACACCCTGACCAAATTTGAAAGCCTGCATCATTGGCTAAAATTAAGCACCCATTTGATCAGGGGAGCATAAGAAAATACTAATACAAACAGTGAGTGCCTCCAAGTGTAGAAAAGGATCATTGAGATACTGGCTCTCAGTAGGACCTCGTGATTTCTAGCTCTCCCCATCTGGATGCCACCAGCCAGCTCTTTACATAGTTGTCATCTAAAATGAATCTTCATTTGCTTCAATGGGCATTAAAGTAGTAACTTCATCAGTCCCAATAAAACCCCCTCAATTTGCTACCATGAAAAGTGTGAATTACCTTCCAAATATGCTTTCAAACTTAAATCCCATTTACACCAATTTTTCCAATTTGAAAATACTTGCCATGCTTGGGTTTATGTAACACCTGCCATGCCTGGTTTGTCAATTGTCAATAGCATTTTTGGTTTGTCACATGGATTGTGTTTCAATGTGTTAGTGATTCCTTTGACAACTAAAATCAAGAGACGCAAACCATGAAGTTGACTTAAAGCTAATGTAAGAGTATAACTATCAAATTATCAAAAAAGAAAAATGCAAAAGTGAGTGATACATTTTGTCAAACACATGGTGACATGTTCTAAATGGGAATGAAAGAACAATCTAACAACATGAATCCACCAAAAAAATAAACAGAAAAATAAACAACTGAGTGAGACATTTTGACAACCAAGTGGTTTACATGTTCTAAATGGGAATGAAATGACAGTTTAACAACAAGAATCCACCAAAAAAAAAAAAAAAAACACAGAACTGCCAAAGGAAGTTTCAACTTTCAATTCCATGTAAATGTTCTCATAAGAATAATCTAATCTCACATCAATGTTATAAAAAATCAAGCCACATACACATTGTTCTAATCATGTAGAAAATGATGGTTTCTTGTATGTGCTTGATCAAACCAAAGTATTTGAATGATGATGAAATTGAAGGAAACCGCAAGTGGGTCCGAGTTGTTGTTGTAACTTCCACTCTTCTTTCAATTGCACAGCCACCTTGGTCGGTTGACATCAGTGTGTCTCCCGCAACCCCTTTCCAAGTCTCTCTTAGTAGTGATTTGTTCAACTCAGTGCTTCTCTCACCACTAGTGACAATAGTTACGGCAAAGGGAGAGCTACTGCTGGTGGTGTGTCTTAGTGATGGATAATTCTAAGTATTTATGGCTTTAAGGTCTGAAGTTGTTGAAGATGTATGAAATTATAGAAAAGCTCATACACCCTTACGTTTAAGTAGAAACAAAACACTTAATCACCTCCTGATGCTTCTGTTTTTAAAATAAATGTTGATGGGGCTATCTTTTCGGACCAACAAAAGTCAGGGGTAGGAATTGTCATACGCAATTGTGAAGGTGTGTTCATGGGAGCTTTGTTAATGAAGCTAAATCAGTATCTGGGATCATTGGAAGCTGAAGCAAAAGCTTATGAATTGGGCATTATGTTTGCTAAAGATATGGGATTTCATGAGATTGTTCTTGAGAGGGATTCTGTTATGGTTTCAAATGCTATTGCTAGCATTTCTCCTCCTCCAACTTCAATCGCATCAGTTGTGTATGGAATTAGTTCTCTGTTAACTGCTTTTCGTAGGTTTTCTATTTCACTTATTGGTAGGAAAGGTAATCAGGTAGCCCACTTGTTAGCAAAACATGCTCAGGGTTTTGAGCAATATGTTGCTTGGGTTGAGGAGAGCCATTGTTTCTTAGAACATGCTCTCTTAAATGATGTATTTGTTTCTAGTTCATGTTAATGGAATTTCGGTTTTCTATCAAAAAAAAAAAAAAAAACCAAACACACTCTAAAGTTTTCTTTCCCATTTTCTCTCCAAAATTTTCTATCTACCCTATTTTACCTCCAAACAAACACACCCTATAACAGAAGGAAGTTTCAGTTTAAAAAGTGCTGAAGGTAAGCCAAATCCAAAATGAAATAGAAGGTAAGTCAAACCCAAAATGAATAGAAGCCAAACCTTTAATCAAAATCAAATTGAAATCAGACAAAATCATCCCAATTATGGACAATAAATAAGCCAAATATAATAGAGCCCATTCTGTTGTTTTGATAAAAATGTTAGAAAAAATAGAACGGAACCAAACCTTAATCAAAATCAAATCGAAATTTCACACCTTATCAAAAATTTAAATTAAAAAAAAAATCGAAATGCCACAAAATCATCCCAATAAATGGACAGTAAATAAACCAAATATAATAGAGCCCATTTTTTAATTTATAGTTTGGGGCCTTACTTTATAGCCCAAACTGAAATTTTATTTATTTTTAAATGTGGTGGCTTCTTTGAAGCGCCCTTCTGATTGATAAACTCTTCAACATACGGTTCTTCTCTTGGTTGTCTTGGATGTATAAGATTATACCAAAAAAAGAAAAAACTCTGAATACTCTGTGTTCAACATTCTTATACATGCAATTTATCAAATAGATGACAATGTCAAATATTTCCAAAGGAATGATTTCTTCATATTTTTTTTTAAACCAAATAGTTTCGAGATTATGCATTCACATTTTTATTAGTCTTTGTACTTAGTTTTCACTCAACATATTAATTTACTTTCTTAAATGTTTTTTATGGGGTTAACCCTCTTTATTTTCCACCCTTAATGAAAGAGCACTGTACTAACTTTTTCATACCATCTCACAAGCATTCACCTCATCTAGACTCCACGACAATATGAATAAGTAATAGGTTATGAAAATATATATTTTTGGTGCTCTAGCAATTTCCTCAATGAAAATGAGTATTATTTGTTAAACATGTGGTTCAAAAGTACATTTAGTTTTACCATCTCTTATTAAATAAAGGTTGGTTTTTGTCCAATGCATTTTGAGTACTAAATGTGTTACGAACACAACACGTGTCCATCATTGATCACGTGTCAATCTCATGTCTCATTCAATGCATTGGACAAAAGCGCCTCTCTTTCCAATATTTTTTATTTTAGGGTTTAGGGTTTCATATTTACAAAATATTACAAAAAGTTATTTGCAAAACACTATAAAGTTATATTTGTGGAAGAAAAGTTGCTATCAATCATTTGGACATATGATCAATACATAGGATTTTTAGAGAAGTTCAAACCCAAAATATACATAGGTAGAGAAATTTGGATATTAGAGAGGTTCCAGCTATTTTCAAGAAGCAATTAGGTGCCTCTCAGTCTCAATTGTTATTAAAATTTTAATTTTATCAATATCGAAAAATTATTGGCATTCATAAATTGAACTTTATTAATATTTTATACCCATAAGCTCCAGTGAAAAAGGTTCCTAATTAGATGTAAATACATAGGTGTATTAACCAATGAATAACACATAATTTTATTTTTTTCAAGAACAATTAAATTTAATCCAACAACTTCAAAAAGAAAAGGGGACAAAGTGATAGCGTGGAAGTCTGGTTGGTCTTGCACTCCAGAACACTTTTGTGTATGCTTTTCAAAGAACGTTTTATGTAAGATTCTAATAAATATCAGCTGCAAATAAGAAGAAAAAGTTTCAAAATAAAAAATTGTGAGGCTTTTATGATTCATATCTTGATTTTCATAAAAATCTTGCCAAGTTTACAAATGACCAGTACCACTGGTTTCACTTGACAAATAGCAATCACGACCTGTAGCATAGGTGAAACTAAACTACTTGTACCACTCAAGAATCCCACCCTCCTTTCTCTACCTCCAAAACATGCAAAACCCTCTTTCCAACTATTCCCCATACAAAAAACACTTACGACCCAAAAATGATTTGTCTTATGGTGCCCTTAGGCATTTCTTAGATACTTCCCTACCATATAAACCTCTGGATCCCAGCCTCATGGTCCCCCAATGGAAAGGCCGGAACAAAAAAATTGTCATTGTGAAGACATTGAGCGCTAGATATATAAGTCGACCCATGAGAAGCCAGCTTTGATAATCACTAATATGGGAATGGAGTATCATGAAATATAATGGTATCGTGTAGTATCTGAACTCAATCAATGGAGCAGGTACCAAAACCGCAGCAGAAGCCAAGAAAAATGCTAAGATCCATATCTTCCTCTGAACTTTTCCTGCCAATGATAGATTCCAAAGCAGGATTCATTAACCATGTTTTCATTTGCTCCATTTTCTGTTGATGTTGGGAAAAAAAAGTATCGTGACAATAAGTGATAAGAGCTTGTACTAGCCCAATGTGCTGAGGATGGAAAACCATGAATAAACATAAAGCGGGACTAGAAGGTACTTCATTGACCAATTAATGAGCATTGATGACCTTCCTCCAGAGATAGAATGGATAATGCCGATTGTCAGCTATAACTATAAGATAGGGATGGGCTATGCTGAAACAGTCAAATAACCATGTGATGAAACAGTAATATAAACAAAAAGTACGTCATTAATTGCAATTTATTAGTAGATTGCAAAAACTACAGAGTATAAATATTACTTTCTTTCCCCCCTTGGATTAGATAAAAATGTAGAAAAAGTTTTACAGGACAAAAAGGGTCATAGAAGGAAGTGAGATTGCAAAAAGCACTAGAAAAAAAAACTTTCATATAAGATTACTTTAGTAGACAAACCACGAGTAGTAACAAAACCCAATTCACACACATAAATTCGCAGATCAAAACCATGAATAGCATTCTCTTCAATTAAGTTTATTTTGGTATTACTCTAAAAGCATCAAGTTCAACTAGGTGTAGCAGACAAATGAAGAAGTCCCTATGGCAATTTGCTTAGGATGCTAACTGGTTCTCTGACCTGTAAAAATGTACAGAGAAGAAGCCAGCAATAACAGCTATGAGCATTTGAAAGAAACTGGTGGGCCTTCTCTTCCAAAATGACTGGAACAGGTCCATAATTTGACCTATACTGCAGTGTAGAGGAGCCACAGCAAGAGCAGAAACCAAACCAAAATACATGATCTGTGCAAAATGAGGTGAAACTGTGTGAACTTCTTTTGCACCTGCCATATCAGGACATACAGTGAGAGACAAGCAACAAAGGCCCTTCATATGCCTCAAAAGGAGTAAGAAACATGGACAATACCTAGAACTACACTTCCATTAAAATGGACAAAAGCTAAAAAGCCACAAATACCATGAGAAAAGGACTAAAGGAAACCAAAAGCTCCCACTTCCTATGCCATAATGCTAAAGGATGACCTCAACTTCATCAAGCAAACCTGCAACACAGCACCAGTAACTGAATCATAAGGATCAAGAACGAAAAGTATAGATGGTGAGGCAGAAAGAACCAATTTGGCAAGCTACCATAGTGGCAGGCTTATCTTCCATTGCTTATAGAAAAAAGAGAGTTAATCTAGTAAATTAACTTTCATCAACATAATGCGATTACATCCGTTACAAACTAACAAGTTGATCCTCAAAATAAATAAATAAAATTAACAAACCTGATGAGTAATTTGTTGAAAAGAAGCTTGCACTAGGCATAGATTGTTTATCAGTACCCAAGGCATTACTGAAGTTTCTCCTTCTCAAATTTGAGTTTGATGTAACATTATCATTGGAAGTTGATCTATTAGTTTTCCTGATTGCTGTGTCAATATTATTTTCTTCTACATTATCACTTGGACGGACCAAAGTAATATTTATAACCCCAGTGCATGCAACAAAAAGCATCCAAACTATATTCGTCTACCGAATGACAACAGCCAAGGCATCAAGCTACATATAACAAAATGAAATTAGTTTTTACCACTAGAATGTAATTATTTATTTTTTGTTTGAGTATGTAAATCTATTGATTTTCAAACAAATTTAATGATTCATGAAAAAGACTTAAGGTGAGTGCCTCACCACTGCACTGCACCAGTAACTCTTCTTCAAGCATGCAAGATACATAGCAAGCACTGCAGTAAGTGATGCAACATCTGTATAATAGAGAAAAGTGAAGAACCAGTGAAGGGGATATAAAGCTAGGAACACTGCAAAAATTGTTGCTTTTCTTTTACTAAGAGTTGGTCTCAAGAAGGTAATTATCTCATACACAATTATACTGCATAATACTGCCAAAACACCATTTACAGAACGAAGAAAGGAAGTGGTGCAGACTTCAGAAAATGATGATGCTGCTTTTACTATAAACATGGACAAGTGAAAGATAGTACCTGCAGAATTTTTTAATTGCATGTTTCAACTCCTTTATCACCATATTTGTTCCATATAGGACTAAGCCAACATGGTAAAATCAGCATTTCAAGCCCATTGAGCTTAAAATAGTTGATATCCCATCACACGCATAAAATGATATATCAAGACAAATCATTCTTGGAATAGCAAAGGTCAACTTCCAATTTTCAAGCGGCTTATATTTTTATCAATAAATAGTCATGGTAACAAACAACTATTATAATTCATAATACCTACAGCCCCACTTCCATACAATCTTTTCATTGTTTTTCTGTCCTTAGCCCAGAATACAAGTTCAACCAAAGCAGAAGCCACATTCAACTGAAAATCCATTTGAAAGCAAGAAAATAAATAGCTAATGATCCTAATTCCAAAAGCACCGCAAGGTACACCAAAATGCTCTCTTCTCCCCTCTAATAGTTCTGGTGAAGTAGTGCAAGTTTTTGTCATATCCAAGTCTTACTGAGATTCGAATTCTAATAAAAAAGTTTCCAAAAGGAAGGCAGATAGTTAACATTGAAACACCAATTTTTTTTTTGGACGTGGAACCTCACCAATGCAGGGCCCTTTGGACCACCAAGGGAGTAAACCACAGATACACACGACCCCACCTGTCAGAACCATGTATTAGAATCCAGGAGAACTCATCCTAAGAATTGAACCCAGGATGTCTAGGTCTATACCAATTACAAAGTGAAAGTTAAATATGACCAACTTTAATCTCTCATTTTATTCAATCTTTCTTTGTTAAATTGTCCATTCAAGTGTATCCCCAATTCAAATATCATATAGTGGAAGTTCAAATTCATAAAAAAAAAAAAAAAAAAAAAAAAAAAAAAAGAACAAACAGATTAGAAAAGAAATGCAAAAGGTTTAAGAGGACGTACAGGCCAGGAGGGGTGGTAATCATGGGATCCCAGCTTCTGAAATTGCCAATTGAGTACTGTTGCGCCTGAGGTATGTGGAATATTTCATCCTATTGTAAAGATGCTAAAGAAAATAATGGAGTTAAGAAGGAAAGGAATCAAGACAAGAGCACAGATAAGAAGCAAAGCCTTTGTTCAAGAAATTTAGCTAGTGCACTAAACGACAATAACCATTCCACACGACAGGCAGAAACGGCATGTAGCTTAGTTCTGTATATATATGTATTCTAAATCAGCATGTGACAGCCACGTGAATTAGCTTTGTTATTTCTGTTATTTTTCTGTTAGCTTCTAATTAGTTAGTTAATGAGTAGTTAGTTACTAAATTGAGGGATTTGATGTGTATATATATTCGTATCTGATTGTAGCAATTCAATTTGATTGTTCAATAAAATCAGAGTTCCAATTCTTCAGAACTTCTCTCTGTTTTCCAATACCTATGCAATCAACCCAAAAAGAAAAAAAATATTCAGAAATATTTCTCAAAAACATTCATATTCTTTTGGGGTTTGGGGTTTGGGACTTACCATGTAAGGCTCTGGAACTTTGCGGTTAACAAGAATGTAGGCAGAAATGAGCCACAGATTCACAATCACTGCCACAGCTACTTTTCCCATTTCTCTGTCTCTGTCTCTTTCACAGAATCTTTGTAGCTATGGGATCCTTGCTGCCCTGCTGGTCTCATCCTATGACTCGCGGTCTGTCTATGTGAGTTCAAATCAAAACTGGGTTTTGATTGTATTGCACAAGAAAGTCGAGCTTATTAATGAAGAGGCAAAAGGAACAGACTTCGCTAAAAAAGACTTTAACCAGAAATTTGAACTAATTGAATTATCCTTGATTAATTAAAATTTTGATCAAAGTAAATAAATTTTTAAATTTTCGAAATTAATAATTTGATTGTCTTTTTTTTTTTTTTTTTTTTTTTTTTTTTGAGAATATTTGATTATCGTTTGATTCAAAAGAGAATCAAATGTTAAATTTTTTGTTGTTAGTTTATTGAGCTTGACGCCCGGCCGGGGGGGGGGGGGGGTTATTATTCTGCTTGGCGCGGATTTTTATTTTAATTGTAAATTTGTATGCATTAATATTTAGATAACTACTATTTTTTTTGTAAATTTTCTAAGAAATATAATGAGAATTATCATTTATTTATTGGTAATAATAATTTGAAAATATCGTATTCACTCCATGAAGTTCACAGGTTTTTTTTTTTTTTAAGAAGAAATTCACAACTTAATGGAAGTTTATATCCATGTATTCATTTGAATTTTTATGTTTAAACCAAGTTAAATAAAAACTAAAAAGAAGAAGTTTTCAAATAGGTAATATAGGATTGTGTAAATTCTAGAAGATTGGTTAGTGCCTTAACCTCTGTTTGTTTCAACATAAAATATTTTCAAATATAAAATATTTAATATGTAAAATATTTGCAAGTGTTTGGTAAGCGTTGAGACCTAAACATTGCAAATATAAATCAGCCCCACCAACCACTACATACCCAGCCCCCACCAATCATTGCAAATTCATACCTTGTAATCCCATCTTATCAACCACCATCATCCACCTACCCAAACACCCAACAGCCACCAGAATCACCACCAATAACCAAATCACTACCAACCACTCATAAAATAGCCATCAAAACCACCGCCAAAGATTCAAAAAACTATCACCAACTACCAAAATAACAACCACCAACCACCCAAAAAAAACCACTAACAATTCAAAAATCTATATCAAATAGGCAAAACCACCCACAAAACTAGAAAAAAAAAACCTAAAAAGAAAACCCAAGAACAAAGAATCTAATATGAAAATCCAACAACCTAGCAAATCTAGTAGTGACAAGATCGGAACAGCCACCAAAAACCCAATCCACCACTCAACAGTCATATTCGATTTCATGAGAGAGACGAGAGGAGGGAGGAGGTGTGGAGTCGGTCTATGGGTGGCGCCAGTCGGGAGGTGATGCCAGTCATCAGGTGCTGGGTGATGCCGGTCAATGGGTGGCGCCGCAAGTAGGTTTTGGGAGAGATGGATTAATGGGTGAGAGAAGGAATGTTGGGTTGTGACTGTGAGAGAGCTGAGAGGGAGAGATAGCGTGAGAGGGAGGGAGGGAGGGAGGGTGAGAGTTATTGGGATGAAAGCTAGTGAGCAAATGTAAAATGTTTTACCAAAATTTGAATTGTAATATATTTTACATAAATTTGCTTAAGTTGATTTGGTTGACCGAAAATATTTTCCTTTTGACCAAATATTTTACTGCAAAACAAATATTCTAAAATAAGAAAATATTTTCCTGCATATATTTTACATCAAAACAAACGAAGTGAGTTCTTTAAACTGCTTTGGAACCTTGCATATACAAATTAAAACATTTACAAAATATGAACAATTCTAAATAACAAAAGAAAATTAGAAATGCATTTTATAAACCCTATTCTGGCCTTCTAGAGGTTGGAGGATAAGGTGTGAACAAACCAAAAAAACCAAAAATAAAAAAGTGGGAGGGAGGTCAATTGTAATTTGTAACTTACAACTCATAAGTAATCACCTTAACTATCAACTTTTACTTCTCTTAAAAAGAGGAGGCTTGGGGATCTTGGAGGACATAAGCATTACAGATTCATTTGTTGTGTGGTAGTGGAGACGTGGATTAAGATCTGGTGCAATTCACCTTGTCTACTTTCACAAAAAAATTTCACTTTTCACTTTTTTAACTTTCACATTTTACTTCTCTTAACTCTTTTCTTAATCTTTTTTAATAAATGGTTGAGATTGAAAGTTTCTTTTTGTAACTATCAATCTCAATCATTTATAAGTATTGCACTTGATCTCAATCCGAAGAGTGTAAAAGGGGTATGAGATTCCTTCTCCTATTTTATCCATTTTAAAATAGGAGATTGTAGAAATTTGCACTTTTGACATGGCCATTGATCTGGTGAATTAATATTGAAGGAAAGATTTCAAATTTTCTTACTTATTTAGTATAGCAATGGATAATGAATGTTCAATTTACTCATAATTTTCTAAGGATGAAAAATTGGAATGTCACCATTTTTAGTTCTTTGAAGCATTTGTTGCTCAAGTCAGATGCGATTCTCATTTTCTAACCTTCCTTTATGGTAGGGGAGGATGGACTGAGTGGCAGATTAACCAAGAATGGTAAATTTAAAATTTGGTCTTTATGAGCCACCTCAATGGCCATTAGTGGGTGGATTTCCTTGGAATACTATTTGGAAGGCTAAGGTATCAAGAAAAGTAGCATTATTGAGTGGACCATTTTAATATGGACAATTGATTATCTAAAAAGGATATAATTATTGTGAATGGATGCTGTATGTGCACATCTTGATATAACCATATAATATCCTATAAATTATATATCCACCCTCTCCCATTTTGCGAACTAGGGAGGATTTGAGAAGACCTTTCTGCATTTAAATGAGATATATAGTTACATTTTATGCTACATATTTTCATATTGATTTTGAGTGTTTTTTTTCTTTTTAACTTGTACTACCAAAATTGTCAATGGAAAATTTGACATAAGACAATATTTCATTTTATTAAAGAACATATTCTCATTTCATTGTCATTTTGTTTTAAACTTAGACTACCAAAAATTAATTTAACATGAAAAGTAATTTCCTTCCTCATTGAATGAAATCTATACTTATATTTCACATTTCCATATTCATTATCTTTCTTTTTTTAGAAACATATTCATTGTTAATAGTCGCATATGTATTTATGTGTGTGTATGTATGTATGTATACTTGTACTTCTTTATGGGAACATATTTAATTATTTTCATCATTGTTTCAATATGGGATATAATTTTTAAAATTTTAGGTTATATTTTTTCTTAATTTTTTATATAACCTAAAATATTAGATTATTTAAAAAATTAAGAAAAAATAATACTTATTAATTGTAAGGTTTTAGATTTGATAGTGGGGTTGTATTCATTTGGGTCGTTGTGTCCTTATCCTAAGAGGAAGAAGAAAGTACGTGTGCATGAATATGAAGGGTAAGAGTTAGATATAGTACTTAGGTGTTGTTTCTTAGGTTTCCTTATTAAGATTCTGATATATAAATTTTTTCTCATGAAATGAAAGTGTATTTTTTAGTTAAGTAGTCACATAATTGAATCTTAAAAGGAGAACTTAAGAAATAGCACCCAAGGTATTGTACTTAAATTTTGTTTGGATCTGATATAATTTTAAGGATGATAATGTAATTAAGTGAGTAATAAAAAAGAAAAGAAAACAGATAATAATGTTAGTGGGCTCGACATCTTTTATTTTATTTTTTTTATATCAAAGATAATAGAGCACGGCATCTTTTAATAATTAAAAAAAGGAGGGAAAATAAAAGTGTAATCCGACCTACCGGATTCGAACCAGTGACCTAAGGATTGCTGAATAAGCCCACTACAGTCCTCCGCTCTACCAACTGAGCTAAGGTCGGATAGCTGTTCTTACTTGGTATTTATCAGTTTATAAATCAATTATACAACAAAAGACCGCAATTGTAACATATTCAGTTATTTACAGCCTTTAAGCCTGGTCTGACGATTCTTGGATTTTTAATTCTTGCCTCTCCATTTTTTATTACTGACATTTTGTTCTATTTCTTTGGTTCACGGGGGGTGGGGGTTGGGCGGTTAAAATGATAGTGAAAAACATATATAAACTTTTGGCAATCAAAATAATTATGATAAAAAGTTGTAGACTTCTTGAAAATAATAATAATAATAATAAGAAGAAGAAGTTTTAGTCAGTAAAATCATTTTAGTCCTCTCCAACTCTCCAAGCGATTTAATGAATTTTGAAAAAAAAAAAAAAAAAACTAAAATTTGAAGTTATAGAAAAGATTATTAACAAGAGAACTTGACATGGCTGCATTGCGTAGAGTATGAAATGTTAGTGGATTCCTATTATTTCAGTAGATATGTTTTTTATTGTAGAATGATAGATCTAGAGTTTGAATCGTTAAGGTGAGCAGGAAAACATATATATATATATATATGTTTATTTAAATAACAAAAAATTTTAACTTTTATACATCTATTATTTCACATATCTTTTTTCACATCTACTTTCATGTGTTAAAATATGGACATCCTCATCTATTGTGGACGTGTGTGAAGAGTGTGAAAAAATATATTTTTTCATTTCCCCCTCTTTCATGGCTATGCTCTTTAACACTTTTAGATTAATTTATTTTAAAAAATCAAATTAGATGTATAAATTTATATTTTTAGAATAATCTCTTACTTTGATTGCAATAAATATGAATTAATTATTTTTATTCTATATTTTCATGAAGTATAAACTTGTAGTTAATTGAGATTATGGAGAAACCTAAGCGTTATAAAGAGTTCAAAATCAAATTTCTAAACAAACTTGTATCAAGGTGGCTTTGACAAAGCTTCCAGCGGAACAAATACAAAAGTATTGGAGAATGAAGAAAACATGCCATGGTTTCAAAATATTATTAAATATGAAGGAAAATTGAGTAAATTCAGCTAGATTTTAAATTTTGCCCCTTGAACTTAAATTCTAGTTCTGTAACTATCTTCTATAATTAGGGATGGAACTGTTCATGGACTAGCGGGTAATTAACCCCCCCCACCCAAAAAAAAATCATAATAGTATATATATTCTGAATTTTTTAACATTTAGGTCCAAGATAATTACTCACCCCCCCCCCCCCCCCCCCAAAAAAGAAGTTAACAAATTGAGCCTTAGAACCCAACAAAAAAAAATAAGCCCATCACTTTCTTTGATGGCCTCTCCATGGGCAAACAATAACAAAATCCCCAAAACAAATAACACATTCTTGAACTGTGTGATATAAAAAAGAAAACCCTTTTGGCATCTCATTTTGTATTGTTCTTAAGGAATGAGAAGACTACTCAAAAAAATTTACTAGACACTGTAACATCTATAAAATCACTCACTTTACTTTGCTTAGAATAGTGTTAATTTGAGAGAGATGAATGATTCTTATTTAGACTACTCTCACTACTCTTAGCTCATTTTTGTGTGTGGGCAGACGTTATTGAGTGGGTGTGGGTAACGAAGAGGACTACGTGTGTGGCTATTAATTTTTAAGGGAAAACAACTTTTTGACTTGCTAAGTTAGTGGGTTACGTGTGTGGCTATTAAATTTTAAGGAAATACTTCTAATATTTAACTTATTAAATTGGTTTAACTTGAAAGTTGAAATGTTTGAGGTTTTTTATTTCTTATTTTTTTGGAAAACGTCTTAGAGGTTTTGTGAATAAAATAGTGTTAGTATTTAAATTGAATAGCTGTTTAAATAAATTACTAGTATTTCTTTTATAAAAAATTGATAGTTACAATGAGAATGAAGATTTAAATTCTAAATATCTTGAAAACATTATAAGGTATCAACTAGTTGAAGTACAAAATTGATATTGACAATAAATTAGTATTAATATCCCTGAGTGGTTTGTATGGACATTGATATTATTATTGTAAAATTTTAAATTGGTGAAAAATACTATATCTAAGTTTTATCTTCAATATATATTTAGAGTGAGCTACAAATTTTAGTAGATAAATTTGATAAATTGACGTGTCTTCGTTCACAAAAAGAAATTTAGATTTGTTTACTATGTGTGGAAGTGGACCTAATCACATGCATTAATACATGATTTTGTAAGTTTTATTGTTTTAGTAGCCTAAGAATTTCTCACTCCTATCTTCTTTTTGTTTACATATTCCTTTTAATTCTCAATCTGTAGAGCTATATGATTTGAAATTGATGAAACATCTGAAAATTAATTAAATAAATAACAAAAGGAACTATTAGAAACATTAATTTTTATAATAAGATAATCTCATTTAATTACAAGTAAAGAAAAATTTTAGTGTAAGTTTTGCTCCTCTAAGTCTAAAGTTTAGCTCGGTTCATATCTATAATATGGCCAAAACTTGTAGCATATAACTGAAACTTGTTGTTGCAGCTATAAGCCTGCAATAGTTGTATTATCATTTATCTTTTCTTTCCTCATTATTTTGCTACATTTTAAACACGTGGTGATGGTGAGTTGACCTGTTATTTAGCTTTCTAACATAATCCCGCACATAATCCCATTATCTTAATGGGAAGTTGAACATAATAAAAGTAGTTGTCTAATTAGAAATCATCCTCCCTTGAATCCTAATTGCACAAACGGACAAAACTTTCAAAGTTCCATAATTCAATTAGGTTGCTATGCTTTACTCAAAACTCAAGAGTGTCAACTATACATAGATTGTAGGCTCATTGGTTTATCTTCCTGTTCAATAGTCACACGACTCGCATGAAAAAATATTCCTATTGGCTCAGACGGATCGCAAAGTCGGATATGTTTTCCATCAGGCTTGCATTTGAAAATTCTATTCCTAAAACTATTTTTTAAACAGTTTTTTTTTTTTTTTTAACCTTATTTATTTTTATGCAGTTGTCATTATTTTTATAAAATTATTTTTAACTAAATGAAGAAATGCAACTCACTGGCACTATATTATTTATTAACCAACACATCCATATCCATCCATACATAAGTATTACACTAAGTATCAACTGAACCAATCCAATATTTGAACAATTGCTAATTTTAATAATTTTTTTTCTTTAATTACTATCATAAATAATACATTAAGTGTCCAATTTTTGTTTAGTTTTAGGTTATACTAATCTATGATCAAAGTGTGCAAGATTTTAGTCAATGTCGGCAAAAATATTTTTAAGTATAAAATAAACTAGTAGAAAAATATTTTTTTATATATAATTTTTTTAAGCCCCTGAACAACAAGTGCCGCCACCCTTGGTCGACTTGGTGATTCTTTACTAGTTGGATCGACTTGGGGATGAAAAATGATTGTTTTTTTCACATAACAATCTTAATAAGAAACTATAATATATTGCATTTTTTATTTCGTTCCATTCAAACAAAAAACAAAGAAACAAATTAATCGCTCCAAACTAAAATTTTGATAACACATAAATCTTAATGATTATACTATTATAGTTCAATAATTAATTTTAATTGTTCCAGTTTAATATATTCATAAAATAAAAAGAGAGAAATTGAAAATGAAAGTACAAAGATTAGCTTTAGGTGTATTAAAACTTGGAAATAAAGTAAAATCACTTATAACCAAGATTTAGGATCTAAAAATGGTGGATTTCACTTAACTCAAGTAGTAAAGTTTATGTAGATTGAATAAGAAATCTGGGGATTAATCTTCGTCTACAGAAAAAACGGTTTGCTATTATAGTTTTTTTTTTTAAGAATACTAAGTATTTTAACATACGTATGAGAAGAGGAAGGAGAATGTCTTAAAGAAACTGACACTGTTGATTTGCTTTAATGATAAAAAAACTATCATTAAGTGAATGTAATAAGTTGAAACTTTATTTTTTTTTAATCTTGGAATATATATCTGAGAAATGTTACATTCACAGTATTTTTACAACATTTTGACAACAAATTACAGGTGGTTAGTTGTTAATCTAACGCGAAGATTACTTTTTTGCCCTAACAATAACAGCCAGTAACAACCTGCTACTTAGAATTTGTTATAAAATGTTATACACATCATCTATCTCTCTCTCTCTCTCTCTCTCCAGCAATTATTTGTGTTCAGTGCATTTGTGGTCCCACTGCACATGTCGACGAATGATTGACAAACCCAATCCAGCGCGCGTTTGGTTCTGAACTTGAAGAAGGCCCACTTTGCACTGTCCATTTTTGCTTCTAACGGAGTCAACAATGAAGAAACCCCACGCCATTTGTATTCCTCTTCCAGCTCAAGGCCACATAAACCCTATGCTAAAACTTGCCAAACTTCTTCATTCCAAAGGCTTTCATATCACCTTTGTCCACACAGAGTTCAACTACAATCGCTTAGTGAAGTCTAGAGGTCAAGACTCTGTCAAAGGCTTAGATGATTTCAGGTTTGAAACAATCTCAGATGGCTTGCCTTCAACAAACCAGCGAGGAATACTTGACCTCCCAGCTTTATGCACAACCATGCCTGTGGATGGGTTGTGTTCACTCCATGACCTTATCAAAAAAATCAATAATGCTTCATCAGATGTGCCTCCAGTTTCTTGCATAGTTTCTGATGGGGTTATGGGCTTTACCTTAAAGGCTGCTCAAGAATTTGGCATTCCGGAGGTGATGCTCTTCACTCCTAGTGGTTGTGGTATGTTGGGTTATCTTCACTATGAAGACCTTAAAGAAAGAGGCTATTTTCCATTGAAAGGTCTATCTCTAACTATGCCACAATGGTATGATTGATAGGCTAATATATTTTTGTTGTCCTCTTTATTTGTTGCTTCCCAATCAGTATTAAGCATATATGATTCCGGATTAACTAAAAAAAAGAAAGAAAGAAAAGCACACGCTAAGATATACGGGTTGGTCTAATGATTCAATTTTTTTTTTTTTGGATAACAGGCCCCTTCTTTTGTTTCTGTTATTTGGGGTGAGGCTTGTTTACCTGTGTAGTATTGTCCTATACATATAGTTGCAGTGGGTTTGCATGTGTACTGTAAGACAATACCAGTTTTTACCACCGACATGTTGATGGGAAAAGCATTCTATATCATATACTCCCTGTTGGGTCTGCCTAGGGGATGGCCAAAACCCTTACCTGAAACCTCGGCATATTATTCGAGATGTCGTGGGTAAAGAGAATTGGGTCGGATTTGGTAAATAAATTTAATTTTTCAGGTCGGAGCTGGGGATGTCTTCTTGTAATAGTTACTGATGCAGTTGAAATGAGAAGTTTATATATTTAGAAAATAGTCAAGTGCTTGAACAACTCTAAGTTTTCACATTAAAAAAAAAAAAAAAAAAAAAAAAAAAAAAAAAGTAAGACATATTTCTTATGTAGTATATAAAGAAAAATAACATCAATATATATTTTATATTTATTTTACACATTCTGTTATTCACTTATTTGTCTCAATCTTGTACGTAGATGAGGGCTGCTTGAGTAACGGATATCTTGATACTGCCATTGATTGGATACCAGAAATGAGAGGGATTCGATTGAAAGATCTTCCAACATTTCTTCGGTCCACCGATGAGAATGACATAATGTTCAATTACAACTTAGAATCAGTGAATAATGCTGTGAAAGCTAGGGCTATTATCCTGAACACGTTTGATGATTTGGAAGAAGAGGTTTTAGAAGCCATCAAAATTAAGTATCCCAATCTTTACACTATTGGTCCACTGTCTATGCTTAATCAAAAACTTCCAGAAACAAAGCTGGCGACTGTTGAATCAAACTTGTGGAAGGAAGATAATGACTGCTTGAGTTGGTTAGATAAAAGGGAGCCCAATTCTGTTGTTTACGTGAATTTTGGAAGCCTAATAATAATGACTTCTGAGCAATTGAGTGAATTTGCTTGGGGACTTGCTAATAGCATGTATTCATTCTTGTGGGTCATACGCTCAAATCTTGTGGATGGTGGAATTGAGACCATATCCAAGGAATTCATGGAGGAGACTAAAGAAAGAGGATTCCTTTCAGACTGGTGTCCACAAGAAAGAGTTCTTAGTCATCATTCAATTGGAGGATTTTTAACTCATTGTGGATGGAATTCTATGTTGGAAAGTATTTGTGGGGGAGTGCCACTGATATGTTGGCCTTTCTTTGCTGACCAACAAACCAATTGCTTGTACGCATGCAACAAGTGGGGGATTGGGATGGAGATTGATACGGATGTGAAGAGAGAAAAAGTTGAGGGGCTTGTGAGAGAATTGATGGAGGGAGAAAAAGGGATGGAGATTAGAGTGAAGGTCCTGGAGTGGAAGAAAAGAGCCCAAGCAGCAACAAATCCAGGTGGGTCTTCTTACACTAACGTTGTTAGTTTAGTGAGGAAACTAAAAGAGCTTACGGATTTTGACTTTGATAAGGTTATTTGAGGTTCCATGGATTTCCCATCAAAAAGTGGGTGACAATGCATGATAATTAGGTGTTTCACAAGAGAACATTTGGTCCAAATTCAAATTTTCATAGAACTTATGTTAAAGAGACCTAAAGTAAGATTGATGTTTTAGTGTTTTACGTTTGTGTATGCATAAGACTCTCTTATACTTTTTTATTAAGAATTTTGCCAACATGCCAAGAGCCTTGTAACTTAATTGGCATTTTTTGGTATTTCTAATAAAAAGGTCTAAGATTATCCCTCATTCTCTATGGTAGGTTTGTAACTATTGAATTAAGAAAAATAAATAAAATTGCCACCTCATATGTCTAAAAAAATAAATATTCTCTTCTATGCGACTTTACAATGTTGTCTGAGAGGCCTTTTTATTGCCGTAACACATGGGTTGCATTCTCATAAAATCAGCCAATAGTTCCTAGTTTTTAAGGGTTGTCAACTTCAATATTAATGCCAGTTCTCAAGAAAGAGCAGTTTGGCTTCTTTAGTGGCAGTTATTCTTCTCTTCCTTGTAGTATCTGGTTTCCCTTCTCTTTGAGATGGATGGTGGGTTCTCAAGTATAATTTTGTACTGGGAGATTTGTTTCATTTTCAAACTATGTTAGTTTGTATTTTGCTTTCTTCGTTTTCTTTCAAGCAGTGTCAGTTAGTACCTGTTTTGTTCTCAAATTGTGTCAGTTTGTTCTTCTACTTCTCTGTTTTGTTTCAAGCCGTGTCAGTAAGTATTTGTCTCATTGTCTACTTCACTTGTCATGGAGGATTTATCAACACGCTGGAAGAAGTTATCTTTGTCAGAATCTGAAGAACATCAGGTTGCATTGAAAAGTGATAGGAAGACGAGAGGTTTTATACTTGCTAGGAAATTTTTCACCCGTAGACCATTGAATATAGAGGCTGTTGCAAAAACATTCAGACCTTTATGGCGACCAAAAGGAGGATTCAATGTCATTGTGGGTGGTGAAAACATTCTGTTGTTTGCTTTTGAATTGGAAGTTGGTGTGGAACGAGTTATTCAAGGGGAGCCGTGGGCTTTTGATAGACATCTTGTTGTCTTTAAAAAATTTGAGGGTTATGCTCCTATTCACACGTTGGGATTTAAAACAACAGCCTTTTGGGTGCAAATTCATAATTTGCCTTTTCCCCTCCAAACTGTTGAAACGGCTTTTAGCATTGGAGAGACTATTGGTACTGTGATTAAACCAAAAGATTTGGGAGACACGTTGGGGCCGAATTTCATAAGGGTGAGTGTGGTTATTGATGTCTCAAAGCCTTTGTGTAGGGGAAGGAAGATTTATTGGGGTAAGGATAGTGAAGGGTGGGCTGCTTTTATGTATGAGAGATTGCCGAATATTTGTTGTTGGTGTGGGTCTGTTTCTCATGATGATAAAGACTGTTCTCTTTGGTTGCGAAGCAAGGGTACTCTGACTGTAGCAGAACAGCAATTTGGTCTGTGGATTAGGGCCCCTCTTTTCAACCCGGCCAAGAAGTCTTTTATTGCAGTTCAAGGATATGAAGAGGTTAGCAGGGATGATACTGATGGTGTTACTGGTGTAATGGTCACTTCAAATACTAGTGTTCCTGGATTGCAACAAGGCTCTGAAAACGCAGCCTCTCCTCCTTACCGTGCTAGAAATGTGCATAGCTTGGTGCCTCGGTGTGAGGATGGATTTATGGCCGATGATGTCAATGTTTCTTCCTCGATGAAGCCATCTGAGACGCTGCCGACGGTGGAGAATGATGCACTGGTGGTTCCGAATTTTGAGGAGCAGTTACAATTCTTAGATCATGAGATAACTCCTCCCCTGTGCCTTCAAAATTAAAAACCGATACACATGGTGCCATGTCAGTCGCTGCTCCTAATTTCTCTCATGCCAAGTCATGCATTATTGTGTCTACAGATTCTGATGGATTCAATAAGGAGGAAGCCAGCTATGATGTAGATGGCGTTCCTATATTTTCTCATGCACATTCAAGCATTAACGTGTCAACAGAGGGTCAAGAATTAAATAAGGAGGAAGTCAGATATGATGTGGACTCCTTGGAGATAATCCGGATTGAAGAATTTAATGTTGACCAAAATTCTATTCCTAAAGAAAAGAAGAGCACACGTGGTAGACCTAGGAAATTTACACAGGGCGAATTGTCAAATGCAGAGAACACAACTCACGTTCCTTTGAGAAACACTTCACAGGCAACCCATACTAAAAACAAAACTTGGAAACGCATGGCTGCTACAAGAGAATGTTCTACAGAGAAGGCAGTGGCAGGTCTTGACATTGGTGAGAAGAGAAAATGCGCTGATATAGGTGGAAAGTAGGACCATTTTGTAGAAGGGGACAAGAGGAAAAAGCTTGAGGTATGTTCTACTAATCTATCGGCGGAGGTTGCTCAGCAATCCCGCCAAGCACAATGAGTCTTTTAAGTTGGAACTGTTGGGGGCTTAGGAACAACAGTTAATACCTTGGCCAAGGTAGTGCATAAAGAAGAGCCCATTATTGTCTTTATTATGGAGACAAAGCTGAAAAAGGATTGGCTGGATCTGATTAAGGAAAAATGCAAAATGAAAAATTGTTTTGTTGTTCCTAGTATTGGAAGTAGTGGTGGTCTTATTTTGTTATGGAAAGAAGAGTTGAAGGTAGATATCAAGACTTTTTCTCAAAATCATATTGACGCATGGGTGAATGGTGGGGAAGTGAGTTGGTGGCATTTTACGAGTTTCTATGGTCACCTAGATACGGCTAAAAGGCATGAATTTTGGGCAAAATTGAAGCATTTAAAACGAACGTCCTCTTTACCATGGCTAGTCATTGGTGATTTTAATGAGATTATGGGTCTCTCGGAGAAGGAAGGTGGTAGTATTCGTCCAAGAAAGCAGATGGTTGACTTTGTATCCACTATTGATCATTGTGGGTTGCGTGATTTGGGTTTCATTGGATCCAAGTTCACTTGGCTATATCAGACAACTAGTGGGATTCAAATACGAGAAAGATTGGATAGGGCTTTGGCTACATTGGAATGGATGTCTCTTTATCCAACAGCTAAGCTTTACCATTTATCTTCTTTGGTTTCAGATCATTCCCCATTATCACTTCATTTGTTTCAACAACGGAAGAAAAGGAGGCCTAAAAAAATTTTAGGTTTAAATCAATGTGGTTGAAGGACTTGAAGTGTGAAGAGGTTGTCAAAGATGCATGGGAGAGTGGTCAATTGATAGAGTCGGATTGGGTTCTTCACAACTGTTTAGAGAAGTGCAAAGCTGACTTGTCTTCTTGGAATGCTACGGAATTTGGACATGTGGGAAGAACAATAAGGGAGCTTCAAACTAAGTTAGAATGGCTGGAGATGCAGCCCACTTCCACGAAAGTAGTGGATGCATTGAGACATACTCGAATTGAATTGAATTTTTGGTTGTATAGGGAGGATGACATGTGGAAACAACGATCAATGATTAATTGGTTTCAAAATGGTGATAGGAATACAGCTTTCTTTCATGATTAATTGGTTTCGAAGGCATATTACTCCATCTAGGGGAATCCGTCAAGGAGACCCTTTGTCACCTTACCTCTTCCTCTTGTATGCGGAAGGCTTATCTGCAAGGCTAGTCCAAGATTGTCTCATTTGTTTTTTTGCAAATGATAGCTTGATTTTTTGCAAGGCAACATTAAAGGAGTGCGATCAACTACAACGATTGTTTGCTGTGCATGAGAAAGCTTCCGATCAAAGTTTGAATTGTGCAAAAACATCTTTGTTTTTCAGTATTAATACTTTAAGGGAAGTTCAAAGAGGAGATAAAAAATCGGTTTGGTGCCCAAATAATTAAGCAACATGAGAAGTATCTTGGCCTACCGTCATTAGTGGGGAAAAATAAGAGAGTTACTTTCAATGCAATTAAGGAGAAATTAGGGAAAGTGTTGGCGGGTTGGAAAGAAAAATGTTTGTCCAAGGTGGGAAAAGAAGTTTTGATTAATGCCGTGGCTCAAGCAATTCCGACTTACATTATGAGTTGTTTCAAACTTCCGGATTCACTTTGTGAGGAAATGATAGGGATGATTAGGGATTTTTGGTGGGATCAAAAAAAGGAAGAGAAGAAAATCACATGGCTTAGTTGGCAAAAAATGTGTGAGCCTAAGTGAATGGTAGATTGGGTTTTAAGAACTTAAATTGTTTAATAAGGCTTTGCTCGCAAAGCAAGGGTGGCATCTTCAAATGGGAAGTGAGTCTCTTGTTTATAGGGTACTTAAAGCCAAATATTTGCCAACAAGTGATTTTATTCATGCTTCGATTGGCCATAACCCTTCTTATACATGGAGGAGTTTAATCTCTAGCCAAAGCTTAGTCATTGAAGGTATGCGATGGAGAGTTGGTAATGGAGCAAATATCAAGATTTGGCGAGATAAGTGGTTGCCTGGGGTATCATCTTATAAAGTACTTTCACCAAGGCTATTTTTGAGTTCTGATACGAATGTTGCTGACTTGATTGACTCAGGAACAACAAGTTGGAAAACTGTAGTGCTTGACACCCTATTTCTCCCTCATGAAGCCGAATTGATCAAGAGTATTCCCTTGAGTGCTACCCTACCAGTAGATAAAATGGTTTGGGCTAAAACTTCTAATGGAACTTTCACCGTTAAAAGTGCTTATCAACTAGCAGCTAAATTGATTATACGTTCTTCCGGTGGAACTACTTCTGATGGTAGTTCATTGAGGAAGTTTTGGAAGAAAATTTGGTCTTTGCCCATTCCCCATAAGGTGCGACACTTTTGTTAGGTGCTTGTCAAGACACTTTACCAACCAAAGTCAAGTTAAGAAAGCATAGTGTGAATGCAAACGACAAGTGTATTTGCTATCATGATGAGGCTGAGACGAATGGTCACATATTTTGGGGCTGTCCAAAACTAGAAGACACCTAGGTTGCTTCAAAGTTACAATTACTGCCTTTGGATGTTCATTTTGATTCTTTTATGGACTTGTTATGGTTTGTTATGATGACTAATGCAAGTACAAAGGAAAAATTTTCACAGCTTGTAACAACAGCTTGGGCTATTTGGTGTAACAGAAATGAACTTCTTTATGGTGGTGAAGGCAAAACAGGTCCAGCCATGGCTCTTTGGACAGTAAGTTATCTTCAGGTGTACTGGTCTGTAGTGGATCCATGCATTCATGCTACATCAGATCTGGTTCAGCCCCTACCTGATGCGCACCAACAACCTTTACTCTCGGTCTGGTTTCCTCCTCCACCGAGTTTATTTAAAATCAATGTAGATGGGGCTTTGTTTTCATCAAAGAAGCAAGCTAGAATTGGTGTTGTAATAAGAGATAGTGCAGGCAAATTGAAGGTAGCCTTGTGCAGAAAAATTAATGCTTCATTGGGGTCACTTGATATTGAAGCTAAAGCTTATGAAGCTAGTCTGTTGCTAGCACAACATTTGGGGCTGTGAGGTGTAGTGTTGGAAGGTGATTCTTTGATCATTTCTAATGCTCTTAAGCGGTTTACAATGTCACCCACTTCTATTGATGCTATTGTGGAAGGCATACATGAGTTAGGTGCTGAAATTGGTGTTGTTGATTTCTCGCATGTACGCAGGATTGGAAATAAGCCAGCTCATATTTTAGCAAGACAATCTGAAAACCTTGTCAATGATGTAATATGGATTGAAGAGATTCCTTGCTGTATTCAGCAAACTCCTATCCATGATGTATCTGTATTGTGATTTTGTTATAATAATAGTTTCAGTGTGTTTCGTATCAAAAAAAAAAAAAAACTTCAATATTAACGCCAATAAAAGTATATAGTGAGCGTGATTTCATAGATTTTTTTATCCAAAAGTTGGTGACTATGCATGTAACATGGTAAGTACGTAGGTGTTGAATTAGAAAACATTTGGTACACTCAATTTTTCATAGATTTTATGTAAGAGACCTCAGACAGCATGGGTGGCAAACATGACAAGCTTCGCATTAAAAAGTGACTCATGAGTCATGCATGACATGCACCACTTTTGTGTATATAATTCCACTTATTATTATTATTGTAAGTACGTAGGTGTTGAATTAGAAAACATTTGGTACACTTAATTTTTCATAGATTTTATGTAAGAGACCTCAGACAACATGGGTGGCAAACGTGGCAAGCTTCGCATTAAAAAGTGACTCATGAGTCATGCATGACATGCACCACTTTTGTGTATATAATTCCACTTATTATTATTATTATTATTATTATTATTATTATTATTATTATCACCCTTACTATTTTTACCATTATAATTTAGAGAAGTTGCAATATTCCCATGTAACCTGATTATATTACAATTTAGCATAAAACTTTCAAAATTTTTATGTTTAACCCCTAATATTTTAAATTAAAATGAAATCCTAAACCCAATTTTATAAAGAATCTTAATAATTTCATTTTATTCTAAATCTCTTATGAGGTCTAATTTAATAATTTAATGGGTAATTACAGTAAACCCACTTGTGGTTTGACCCAAAATCACTTTGCCTATTTGTGATTTGAAAAGTATCACTTTACCCACTTGAGATAAGCTCTATTTGTCTCCCATAACCCACCTCTATTAAAAACAAGAGCAAATGTGCATTTCTGACCAATAAACCAATTGCTTTTACTCATGCAACAAGTGGAGGATTGGGATGGAGATTGATACGGATGTGAAGAGAGAAAAAGTTGAGGGGCTTGTGAGAGAATTGATGGAGGGAGAAAAAGGGATGGTGATTATAGAGAAGGTCATGGAGTGGAAGAAGAGAGGCCAAGAAGCAACAAAATTAGGTGGGTCTTCTTACACTAACTTTGATAGCTTAGTGAGCCAAGCTCTGTTTGTCTCCCATAACCCACCTCTATTAAAAACAAGAGCAAATGTGCATTTCTAACCTACAAACCAATTGCTTTTACTCATGCAACAAGTGGAGGATTGAAATGGAGATTGATATGGATGTGAAGAGAGAAAAAGTTGAGGGGCTTGTGAGAGAATTGATGGAGGGAGAAAAAGGGATGGTGATTATAGAGAAGGTCATGGAGTGGAAGAAGAGAGGCCAAGAAGCAACAAAATTAGGTGGGTCTTCTTACACTAACTTTGATAGCTTAGTGAGCCAAGCTCTGTTTGTCTCCCATAACCCACCTCTATTAAAAACAAGAGCAAATGTGCATTTCTAACCTACAAACCAATTGCTTTTACTCATGCAACAAGTGGAGGATTGAAATGGAGATTGATATGGATGTGAAGAGAGAAAAAGTTGAGGGGCTTTTGAGAGAATTGATGGAGGGAGAAAAAGGGATGGTGATTAGAGAGAAGGTCATGGAGTGGAAGAAGAGAGCCCAACAGCAACAAAATCAGGTGGGTCTTCTTACTCTAACTTTGATAGCTTAGTGAGGAAGCTGAAAGAGCTTACGGATTTTGAATTTGATAAGGTTATTTAAGGTTCCATGGATTTCCCATCAAAAAGTTGGTGACAAAGCATGGTATTTAGATGTTTTCACAAGAAAACATTTGCTCCAAATTCAAATTTTCAAAGACCTTATGTTAAGAGACCTAAAGTAACATTGATGTTTTAGTGTTTAATGTGGATATGTATAAATAAGACTCTCTTAAACTTTTTTATTAAGAATTTTGCCAACATATCAAGAGCTTTGTAGCTCAAATGACACCTTTAGGTATTTTCAATAGAGACATCTAAGGTTATCCCTCATTTTCATTATGTAAATTTATACTAACAATATTCATTATGCATTTAGCTTTTTTATTATTTCTTTACGTATCCCGATGATGAAGTAAGAGAATAGTTGTTGTGTGTAAATAAAGAGAAATAATTAAAACAATAAAGCAAAAAATTGATATTTTAATGAAATGTAGTCTATAATAGATCATTTGTTTTGAAGTTTTTTAAAATAAAAAAAGTAGGTTCTTATACTAAAATAGGCAAATATTTTTGTACAACCTAATGCGATGGACTTTTAGGTGGTCAATTAACTTAGTTATGGTCATACAAGGACCTGACATCAACTATTCCATCAACTACATAGCTCAGCCATCTGCTGAACATACCCAAAAAACTGACAAAAACTCATGAAATATTAGGATTGAAATCAGGTGCAATACCCTTTGTATTGCACCTGATACAATAGCATTGAATAGTTGAGATTGAAAGAGATTGAGAGTTGGAAAAAGCAACTTTCAATCTCGACTATTGAATAAAATAAAGTAAAAAATAGTTAAAAGTGTGTGTAGTAAAAAATTTTGTGAGGGAAGGTGTAATTGTATGGTGCAATTGCACCAGATCTCATTTCGAATTACTATGAGAAACACCATTGGCCTAGTGCGGACCTTTTAGTGAAAAGAGATGGAATCCAAGGTCACTTTAACAAAGTTTGCTAGGGACCCAATAAGAAAATAGTTAATTGGTGGCCCTATTACAAGTTCACAAAATCTATGTGAAGTGAAAACCTTAAAGGTTCCAATTTGTCCTCTGAAAGCTCGATAATGTAAATGACTAGAGCTTGTTTAGACCTCCAACTTAAATTGCGGCTTGATTTTTTTTAATCTAAACACACTTGATGCAGAATATATGTGATTAGCAAATTAATTAATCGAAGCATTCCACAATTGCATGGATAAACAAGTAAGTGCAATGCTAAAATGGAAAGGGTAGTGGATAAAAGAATAGCAAACCCAAGATAACACAGCGATGTGTTATCGAAGAGGAAAACCGAAGAACTTGGCGTAAAAACCTCTCCGCAGCCCTTCAAGCCGAAATGATCTACAAGTGAATAAGTTGACGTATAAGGATACCAAAAAGACCCTCCAAACCTAATCTACCCAAAGTACTTGAGCCCTTCAAGCTCCAGCTACTAATGGACTTCTTGGAGTCTTGTCTTCACTAGCTTCCTAGATCCCGTAATACCGCCCGATTGCACTGCCACGCCTTACCAGCTTATTTTAGCAAATACCCAATGCTTCCCAAGCTCCAAAACATTCTCTACACTCAATTTGGGTGTGGGTTATATTTGGGTACAAATCTCCTCTCAAGATATGTCAATGGGAGAGGGGAAGGAGAAGAGACTACAAATGAATTTTCACTTGAAGATGAGTAGCTCTCTCTAACAAGGTGGGGTGTTGTAGAATCTTCTCTAGGGTTTTCTATTTGATTAGACTCTTTACAATTCTGTAGGTAATGAGGGTATATATAGTATGGGTGAAGGGTATAAGAGTTACACTTAAAATCGCAGTTATCAGTGCATCTCACAGGTCATCTCGCAGGTTGGCCAAGTCATGAGATTACTCACGAGATACATTGACTCTTCAGTTTCTAGCATGTGCCCCTCATGTGACCTTTAACTATCCTGATCAAATCTTCACCACTTAAGACTAAACCCATTACAATTAAATCCCACATAATACAAGGAAATAAATTAATGAAATTATAATACTTTTTGTCATGAAATATAGCCAACATAAATGTTATGTAATAACCATAACTTTACATCCTCAAACATGGCAAGCTTTGCATTAAAAAGTGACTCATGAGTCATGAATGGCATGCTCCAATTTTGTGTATATAATAATAATAATAATACCACTTATTATTATTATTATTACTCAGCAAATTAAAAAAAGAAGAAAATAAAAGAAAATTAAATAATAATAATAATAATAATAATAATAATAATAATAATAATAATAATAATAATAATAATTATTATTATTATTATTATTATTATTATTATTATTATTATTATTATTATTATTAAGAGAAGTTGCAATATTCCCATGTGGTCTGATCATATTACAATTTAGTATAAAGTTTTCAAAAAATTTATGTTTAAATTTAAACCCTTTTATGTTTAAATGAAATCCAAAACCCAATTTTAGAAGGAATCTTAATAATTTAATTTTAGCATAAATATTAAGAGGTTGTTGAGGACCAAAATGTGACAAGGAACTTTAGTCCATGAAAAGTCAGGAAGGACCATGGGCCTTAACAAAAGAAGGCTTGACTCGTGAAGTTAAGAAGAGAAAACATGAAAATCCTACAATGGACGTAGATAACCTAGAGAATGCTAAAAAGGACGTGGAAGAGGCGGAAGGTAGTCTGGGAACAAGTCACTTACATGTATCGTTGAAAGAAGGAAAAGAAGAAAAGAGTTGTTGGATGTCCTCTCAAAATCAAGTTTTCTAGGAGGTAGAGAGAAGTGAAAGGGACAAGTGGTGGCCTCGGGGCTAGAACCTAGCGAAGGAACCAAGGGACCTCAGTCAAGGTAGAGGACATGAAGTAAGGGGAACGATAGTTAGAGGCTTTCCAAGCTCATCTATTGCAAGGAGGAATCTATCCCATTTTTGGGAAAAGACCAAATAAGAAGCTAGAGTCAACGTCAAGGTTCTAGGCCCTTTGAAATGTCCTTTTTAAACCTTGTGAAGAGGACCTTGACTGACATATGGGAAAGCTAACATGTATATTTAGGTCCTAGCAAAAATCCATTAAGTACCTAGCAAACCAAGCATCATCTTTGTAACCATTGGTCTAAGTTCACAGGATCTCTAATTGGTAGTAAGGAAGAAGTAGTTTGGTCGATAAGGGAGTGATTTTTGGTAAAAGGAGAAACTTATAGTTTTTCCCTTGGTTAATGTATTTGCTTGGAATGCATGAACCAATGGCCTAACTCAGTTCCTCTGTGTGCATGGCATCTCAACATCCATTGCATTGAATATCCTACCCACTCCTCTGACTTTTCAGGAAGGCATCTTCCATTTGTAGATAAACCCAAATACTCTCTTTGAATTATAATTGCCAAACTAAGCTAACCCTCTGCCCAATGAACTCCTTTTGATTCCTATCAGAGTACATGGTTTATCCAGTAGACCAAAGACATTCTTGTCTAGAGGAACCAAACCATGTCAACTATAAAATGAACACTAAAGCATAATAAAAAAAAAGGAGAGTTTAGAGAGTTCTAGGAGGGAGAAAAAAAAGAACAAAACAAGAGAGCCAAGGATAAGGACTTCATCTCATATCCTTCAAGCTCTTCAAAAATATCATTTAGCCTCTAAAGAAATTCATACAAAAATATGTACATATCAGATCTAACTCTCTCCCACAAAATCCTCCTCACTTGACTATCTTGGAAGGAAATATCCAAGCAAAGCTACTCGGATTTGAGTTCCAAATCCCACAAGTCTTGTGTAAAAGCACTAAGTTTGTGAGAATGGGGCTAAGGACCTCGTGGCTGACCCAATTTTAGGAAGTAAATTCATATATATGTATATGTTCTAGAATGTATATCCTAACCTGGTGAACTAAAAATCATTTGTGAATATTTGGATTGTATAGTTCTTACGCAAAACCTGCAGAGGTAAAGGGAAAGGAAAAAAATTCATTGCATAGTAAGCATGGTGAAAGATCTTGTGGCCTAGGGAACTCAGGTTCCCCAAATTAAAGGCCTTATGGTTCAACGAACCATGACGTCATGCTCTGGGAACTATGAGATCACGACCTAGTAACCACGACTTCACGCTCTAGGAACCACGAGATCACAACCTGGGAACCATGAACTCATGTTCTGGCAAACACGAGATCACTCCTAGGGAACCACGATATTATACTTTGGGAACCATGACATCCCCCCCCCCCTAAGGAACTACCATAGAATATTAGAACAGTGCCGCATTAGAGTTTAGTGAAGGAATCAGTACAACATCTTTCCCAAGGAACCATCATGGAGGAACTATTGCGACCTCGTTCCTAAAGAACCAAGTGAAGGACCTCTATTGTAGAAAGTAATTCACACAGTAAAAGATAAGCCTTAAATATTATATTTTTAATCTCCCTTTTATGGTGATTATTATGAATTATTGTTTCTCATTTCATAAGAATAAAGGTCATTTTACAACATTTAAATATTTACAATTATATTTTATTGTTTGGGAGAAAGTGCAATTTTTTCCTTGTAGAGATCTATGTGACTTACCCACAGACTGGTTCAAATAACGACCCCAATAGGCCGCAGCGAACCATACCCAGTTCACCCAACATCTATTCCAACCCCTTTTTAGTGACCCAAGATCCTAGATCAGTATTGGGTCTGGGAACTGTCTAAAAAAAGGACAGATCCAACATTAGCACTAGGACTAGGAACTGTCTAAAAAAAGGGACTCACATTTGATGGCAACTCCTCTAGGAACTGGGAAAAAGAGAGGTAAGAAGTAGTCCCTTTGCAAGCATAGCTCCAAATCTTAGAAATAGGAAGTGGAAGGAAAGTTCCTTTTAGTGCATTCAACATCAGGATCTAAAAAGCACGAGTTCCTATAAAAAACGTTCAACCGGAGGACTCTATATGGAATTTTGGGCAACTTCCGAACACAAGATATGTTCTACACATTATTATTTCCTCCATTTTATATTGTGAATTTAGTGAATCATTGCCCTACTTTTTTTTATAATAAAAAAAGAAGTGAAAAGGTCATGCTATAACATTTAAAAATTCATAGTATTGTTTCATTACTTTTATATAAAAAAAGAAGAAGTAAGCAAATCAAAGAAAATTGATGAAATGAAGGTTGTAAGAACTACATAGCAAAGCAATTGCCTCACATTCTGAGGTTAAATCATTTTGTAGCAATTTGGTAATAACACCATATGGTGTTGGTTAGCAAAATGGGATAGTTCCTTGATTCTAGCAAAGGTGGAGTATTTCCACGGTTCCAACAAAAATGGAGTAGTTCCTTGATTACAGCAAAATTGAATAGTTCCTTGATTCCAGAAAAGGTGGAGTAGTTCCACGGTTCCAATAAAAATAGAGTAGTTCCTTGATTCCAACAAAGTTGAGTAGTTCTTTGATTCTAGCAAAGCTGAGTAGTTCCCTAGTTCTAACCACGGTTCTAGCAAAAATGAAGTAGTTCCTTTGCTCCAACAAAATTAGAGTAGTTCTTTAGTTTCATAAAAATGGAATAGTTCCTTAGTTCTAGCAAAAGTGGAGGAAGTTCCATGATACTAGTGAAAATGGAGTGGTTCCCTAGTTTTAGAAAAGGTGGAGTAGTTCCATGATTCCAGCAAAAATTGAGTAGTTCTACGATTCCATTAAAATGGAGTAGTTACCTGATTTCAGCAAAGTGGAATAGTTCCTTGGTTCCAACAAAAAGAGAGTAGTTCCTTGATTCCATCAAAATAGAGTAGTTCCTTGATTCTAGCAAAGTGGAATAGTTTCTTGGTTCTAGCAAAGGTGGAGTAGTTCTACGGTTCCAACAAAAGTGGAGTAGTTCCTTGACTCCATCAAAAGGGAGTAGTTTCCTGATTCTAGCAAAGTGGAATAGTTCCTTGGTTTCAGCAAAGGTGGAATAGTTGATGTATTCCATTAAAATAGAGTAGTTTCTTGGTAATAGCTCATTGCAAAATTAGAAAAGGTGGAGTAGTTCCATAGTTCCAGCAAAGTGGAGTAGTTCCCTGGAAAAAAAAATGGGGGCATCAAGAAATGGATAGAAGTTCCACAAATAGCACCCATATCAAGAGAAGGTGGATTAAGCATGACATCAAATTCATTCAACGACTGTCTTTGGTTCTGGGGGTTAAAGCCTATTGTGCGATGGAACTTGAATATATTTTAAAGAAAATCAATAGCAACACTATATTGCAAATCGGTGTCAATATCTATATTATTTATGAAAGCTCAACAACTATACAAGTGCATCCTCCATTTATTACAGCTTAACAATTGGGTTCACCCCTTGCAAAGCTAGCCATACACTTTGTAAAAGTAAGAAAGAATCATGAATGCAATGGGAAGTACGAAAGAATCATGAATGCAATGGGAAGAATGAAGTTCATGAAGTCAACCTCTAACATGAATGCGTAGAGGAAGCTTTCCTCTTCCAAGGTCCTTGTAAAAGGAACCACACTTGAAAAAAGCACCATGACAGAATTATCTTGCTGGAACTCCTCCTAGGCATTGGTTCACTAGTAAGAGTAACCTTGGATGTCCCAATAAAAAATAAAAAATAAAAAAAGAGAAAAAAATATTTCTATAAAGAATTTGTTCACAACCAAGAGAAGACTTGACTTTTTTTAGAAGTTCATCGGAGAAGAAAATAAATCCTTAACCTTTTAAAGAAAAGAAAAGAAGTCAGTTGAGTGACCCCACTAGAGAATGGGGTCTAAAAGGAAACCTTTTGAAGATTGAATAATTCAATGGGCCCGAATGGACCATGAACCCATGACCTAGTAATGGGAGCATACTGTAAGTATGGTCCAACAATGGGTGTAGATTGTAGGTATGACCTAGTAATGAGTACTAACCATAAGTATAGCCCAATAATGGGTGCAAATTGTAAGCATGGCCTAATAATAGGCACAAGTTGTAACTATGGCCCAACAATGGGTGCAAATTGTAGGTATGACCCAATAATGGGCACAAACTGTAAGCATGGCCTAATAATAGGTGCAAGCTATAACTATGACCCAACAATGGGTGCAAATTATAAGTATGACCTAGTAATGGGTACAAACTATAAGTATGACCTAATAATAAGTGCAACCTATAACTATGACCCAACAATGAGTGAAAATTGTAGGTATGACCTAGTAATGGGTACAAACCTAATAGGTGCAAGCTATAACTATGACCCAATAATGGGTGCAAATTTTAAGTATGGTCTAAGAATAGGTGCATGTTGTAACTATGACCCGAAAATGGGTGCAAATGAAAGGTATGACCCAATAGTGGGTGCAAATCGAATATAAAAGGCCCAATAATGGGTGAAAAAAAAAAAGAAGAACCTTGAATGGATATAAAAACCCAAAAGTGCGTGTATAAAATGTACAAGATTGGTCTCCTTGAAAAGGATCATAAAAAAAAATTAGTTTAAGGGAACTTGAGGAACTCAAAATTTATGTGAGAGCAAGGAAAGCATAACTTAAAGAATTCTAAGAGTACATCACTTGAAGCCACAAAGACATGGATAGTTTTGCAAGGCTCTACACAATGAGATTAGTCAGTAACATTGCAAAACTAGTTAGCAACATTTTACTTCTCTACGAGATGCATAAGTCATTAAAGGCTTGGAGGTTAGCAAACTCATTTATGAAATCATTCTAATGTCCATTTTATGAAATTTTACCAAGTGAAACACGATATTCATCAATTGATTATCATTCATCATACATTTTTGTTCACTTGAATGAGCACTACTTAAATACCCAACCATAGTTCTTGTTGGTCATTAAAACCTTACTCTACATCATATCATTTGATAGCATTATATTGATGTATGTACTCATAGATACATCAATTCAATAAAAGGAAGATACCCTTTTGGTAAACCCATTCATTGATGCTATATTTGAATTTAACAATACAAAAAAAAAAAAAAAAAAAAAATGTTGTATAAGAGGTATCATCCCATGCACTAGCAATTTATTCATACCAATTGGAATGAAAATCCTAATATTTTGGTCTTCTTACATGACCAATTATTAAAAAAAAAAAAAAAAAATAGTCTTACATGGTTGAAATTGTTAGGACATATGTGATTCATGTTAGGAACATATGTCAACATTTTATGTAATTGGCTAATCCTTTAACAAAACACACTTTACTTATAATTGGGTAGATTTAGGATGTGTTTGATGTTTCAAGAAACAAGGTTTCAAGTTTAAGTTTTAAAACTATGCAAGTCTATCCAAGAATCAAGTGCAGAAGTATTGTTCATTAAAGTTAGACAACTAGCTCGACAACTAGTATTTATCGAGGTTTAAAAAGCTGCTTCAGCTCAAGGCTTGACAGCTGCTCGATAGATAGGGTACCTATCGAGGTTTATGAAAAACAGATTTTCAGTTCTGATTTTCATCCAATCTATGAATGTATGTTTGAGTTTTATTTTCTCCCAACCCTAAACATATATAAGGATTATTTTAATGGCTGTTTAAGGTTGCACAAGGGCATAAGAGCACAACTGTACAAGTGTGAAGAAAAGTGTGACTGGAAATCTAGTTTACCTTAATTCATCTTGAAGAAGCTACTCTGTTTGTACACTGTAAGGTTTTGTGACCAACAAA
Source organism: Castanopsis chinensis (assembly GCA_032878915.1). NCBI lineage: Eukaryota > Viridiplantae > Streptophyta > Magnoliopsida > Fagales > Fagaceae > Castanopsis > Castanopsis chinensis. The sequence goes on from JAVQMG010000086.1 coordinate 4,236,155, forward strand.
TTTTGTGATCTTCTCGTGTGATTAACTGAAGAATTTTGCAGCCAACATCCTTCTCAAGTTGATGATAAAGTTGCGTACTAGGATCTACGCATCTATTAGTTAGTCATGTACTGGGAGCCACGCAATACAATGAGAGATTGTCACTGCAGAACGAGTCCAATTGGATATTGGGGTAAGGTTTCAACTATAGGTTGGTATAAGGTACTGGGATTCCTTTACTTGTAACTGCTTGTTTTGATAATAGTGGATTCTTGGGAGTTGTGACCTTAAAATCACCCGGTGGGGTTTTTTGCCTCGTAGATTTCCCTATTCGTAAACAAATCACCGTATCAACTTTATTTTCTGCTGCATTATATCTCAATTGGTGATTTGTTGTGCTACCATGCTCATTGCATGTAATTGAACCTAATTAATTCACTTGACTAATTAATTGGTTAATTCATCATAAGGGGTCAATACATTCTCGGCCTATCAAAAATCCTCACATGGTTTCATATACATGAAGTAATCTTTATTGCTATGACTTATTTGGAAATTGGCTTTGACTCATAACCCTAGTACATACACTGGGGGCTAAAATAAGATTAAAAGTTGTCCTTAGGAATATCTTTTACTTGATGAAACTTTAGGAGTCTAGTAGAAACATTTATTTGATAAGTTCATACACTATATGGTATGTAGCAATTCAACAACAATATAATCAGTGGCATGCCATGTAATCTGTTGTAGTCCACAAATGTATAGTTTGCTACAATTTGAAATATTATACAATCTGTCACAATCTGGAAAATGAATAAGGCAAAGGTTAAAAGCATCCACTAGAAGAGCAAGGTTCTTAGCTAAAGCAAGGTATGGGGATGTTTTTAAGCCTCCTAAGTCATGTCCTCAAGGAAGTTTCTAATCTCTTAACACATTTTGAAAAGAATAGCTAGCCTTGATTATATGACATTCTTGGACTCTAAATTAGCATGATTTATGATATCACAGTCTCATTGGTAAGTCACTGTCCCCGGACTAAAAGTCTCATGTGGCAAACATCTTGGAACTATTCTTCCTAGCCATAACAAACATATATTACAATGCATAGAATACTTTGACAAGGATCATGGGGGCTTCCTTGACTCAAACTACTCTCTTGTAAAAATAAATCTTGTTGACAAAACAATGCTATCTTATATCAAGATTGAATATGCATTCAACAAGATATTTGTATGCTACTTTCAAAAAAGAAAAGTATATCTTATAATTGCTAGCAAATACTAGTACTAGAAATATACTCTTACCATCAAATGCAATACCAACATAATTTGGCTATATATGCATACTTCTTTAATCCTTAATTGTCGGTTTGACAAGGTTGATGCTTTATGGGAAAATCGAATACCAATCTAGAGCTTAATACTAACATGAAAGTGAATTCTAATTTTTGGCAATACGTTCATTCCTTTCATAGAGGAAGTGCAGTAATTCCTTTGAAGTTTACCTCAATAATTATTTGGTCTACATATTGGTTCTACAAACCAGGAAAGTATCGAAGAACTAGGGGTGTGCAAAATATCTGTTTAACCCGCCGACCCGACCAACCCGCAACCGACCCGCCCGCTTTGTGCAGGTCATTAAGTTAGGTGGTTTGGGTTGGGTGGATTAGACCCCCAAAATTGCAGATTGGATTGGGTTACGGATTGAAAAATTGCCAACCCGCTACAACCCAGCCTGCCCACTTAATTAATAATTTTACATACATAAAAAAATATATTAATTCACCTAATAATTTTTACAGCTAATTAGTCATCAATTTCCTAAACAGATCCAACCTTCAAAAAATTCCTTAAAAAAAATAATCTAAAAAGTCAATATTGAAACCCAAAACACCCTTACCTACTTCAGCTGTATATACATTGTATTTATATGCTCTAAATCTCACTTTTCCTTCAAACTGCCTACACCTTCAGCTGCTGTTTTCCCCTTTTTCTTCTTTAACCTTTTTGAAACCTATTTTATACCTTTGCAATTCTTCACCGACAGGATAGCCACAAAGGTAATTGCTTATTTGCTTTCTTGTCTTGTATAGTTGTATTGTTTAGTTTTTGTTTGTCTTTCTTATTTCAGTTTCCGTCATTGATTCATTTATATAATATAATAAGTGCTAATATATAACATGTAAAGCCATTCTATTTCTGGCAGAGGCAATTTATTGTATTCTTGGCTTGTATTGTTTATACTTTTTGTTTGTCTTTCTTATTTCAGTTTCCGTCATTTGATTAATTTATATAATATAAAAAGTGTTAATATATTACATGCAAAGCCATTCTATTTCTAACAGAGGAAATTCATTGTATATTCAAGTTAATATGTTATATCGTTATATATTACATATTTTTACAGTTCATCTTATTCTTTGTCTTTTGTCTAATTTTTTTAATAGGTGATGGAGGGTGAAACATCTAGTGCCCACAATGACAAACCCAATGACAAAACTGACTGTCCAACCATAGGTAATACCAATGCACTTCCTCCTAAGTGTCCTAAAAAGAAAAATCTGAAGTTTGGGATCACTTTTCAATGATGGGTGATTGTGATCCTAATAACCCTAGAGCATCATGTAATTACTGTGGTAAAGACTATGGATGTCGTGGGAAAGGGGATGGGACTAGTAATTTATGGAATCATCTTTATAATCAATGCCCCACATCCCCTTATAAGGTCGTAGACAAAAAACAAAAGAAACTTTGTTTTCTTAAAAAAGAAGAAGGGCAATCTACTGTTAAAACAGTGGGGTTTAGTGAAAAAATTGCTAGGAATGCCCTAGCAAAGATGATAATTGTTGATGAGTTACCTTTTAGGCATGTAGAAAAGGAAGGCTCTAAGTTTTTTGTTGAGGTTTTGGAACCTAGGTTCACTATCCCTTGTCGCACCACTGTTGCTCGTGATTGTATGAATCTTTACTATGAAGAGAAGAAAAAATTGAAAAAAGCATTTCAAAAGCAATGAGTATGCCTAATCACTAACAATTGGACATCAATTCAAAATCTTAACTATATGTGTCTTACTGCTCATTGGATTGATAATGATTGGAACTTGCATAAAAGAATCTTAAATTTTTGTATTGTTCCTAATCATAAGGGTGTCACAATTGGTAAGCATATTGAGAAGTACTTGCAAGAGTGGGGGATAGATAGGATATTTACAATCACACTTGATAATGCAAGTTCAAATGATACTGCCATTAAATATCTGAAAAGAAAAACTAAGGATTAGAAGACCACCATTTTGGATAATGAGCTTTGCATATGAGGTGCTGTGCACATATTGTTAATCTTATTGTGTGTGAGGGCTTAAAAGATCAAAATGAATTAGTTGTTAAGATTAGAGATGTAGTGAGATATGTTAGGTCTTCTCCATCTAGGCTTCAAAAATTTAAGAATTGTGTAGAGCGTGAAAATATTCCTAGTAAAAGTTTAGTATGCCTAGATCTTCCAACTAGGTGGAATTCAACCTATATGATGTTAGAGGCAGCTGTGAAGTTCCAAAATGCTTTTGAGCAGCTACAAGAGGAAGACTCACAATTTGACTCATATTTCAATTATGATGATAATGATGAGAATGAGGTTAGGGTTGAGGATGATAATGGGAGAGGAAAAGGGAGAGGGAGAAAGAATATTGAGCCTCCTAATGTGCTTGATTAGGGAAAGGCTAGAATCTTTGTGCAATTTCTAAAACTTTTTTATAAGGTGACTTTGCGATTTTCAGGCTCTTTATATGTCTCATCTAATGCATTTTTTCATGAACTTGTGTTAGTGCAATCTAAATTGTTGACTTTAAGTAGAAGTGAGGATAATATGTTAAAGAATATGACCGATAGCATGAGAAAGAAATATGAAAAATATTGGGAGAATATTCAAAATATCAATTTTTTGTTGTATGTTGCTGTTGTGCTAGACCCTCGTTATAAATTGAAATATATAATGTTTTCCTTTAAATAAGTTTATGAGAGCTCTAAGGAAGAAGAACTAATAGCAATGGTGAAGGCAACATTAACAAAATTATATGAGCACTATCGTCAAAAGGATACTAGTGCTAATGTTGCAAAACCTAGTGTAAGTCAAACTTTTGAAGAGATGGATATTGATGATGAGGAGGAAGATGATAACAAGTCATTTGCCTTTCAATATAAGAAACACTTGGAGGAGGCAGAAATTTTGGAGAATAAATCTGAAGTGGATAGGTTTCTGACAGAAAATTGTGAGGGTCTAGGCAATGCTAAATTTGATATTTTGGCATGGTGGAAGCTTAATAGCCACAAGTATCAAATTCTCTTTCAAATAGCACGAGATGTCTTGGCTATTCCAGTTTTCACAGTGGCCTCTGAGTCAGCTTTTAGTACTGGTGGACATGTACTTGATCCATTTCGAAGTTCTCTAACTCCAATGATGGTGGAGGCTCTTATTTGTGCACAAAATTGGTTGCGGTCTTCACCAATTCCAATCAACTTTCGAGAGGCTATGGATGACATAGAAAAATATGAAGAAATTGAGTCAAGTAACATTTTTTTTTTAATTATTTGTTGAAGTTGGTTCATGGATACCTTAATTTAGATAGCTTTGATTAATTGCAGTAACATGTTTATTATATGTAATATTTTTATTTCAGAATTTGCTGCTTTAAATATAAAAGATGTGGAGAATTGATTTAGTTGATTTTAAGGAACTTGGCTTAGGCAAGTAACATCCATTCTCTATCTTCATTTGCTTAAACTTGACTACATTGATTACATTATAAATGATAACATGAACAATATAATAACAGAGTAAAATCAAACAATGTGAAATCATCTAAACATATAATAATAAAAATTGCACATAATCCTAAGTTATCAAGCATGTAAACCAAACCCTCTAGGAGTTTTTCTAGAGGGATTATAACATTTTTTTTGGGCCTCTTGTGTGTTTGTAATTCAAGCTGGGTGCTGTTGTTAAAAAAAAAAAAAAAGAGAAAATGAGAGCCTCATACCAGCCCTTAGTGCATACATGGTCGAAGCCTAGTTGTTGGGATTTGGCTTGGTAGTGATCCAAGTTTTCATACGATGTTTCACAATTCAGCCTTGCCTTATTCTTTTATGCAATCAAGCGTTCAAATGCTTGTTGCTAGTGTAGCTCATATCTAGGATTTACCATTGCATCATTATATTTGGCATTGTTGTACTTAAGGCAACTTAGGATTATGTGCAATTTTTATTATCTTATATTGATAACATAACATTCCTAATTTTATCTTATGTTGTGGATGATTGATTAGGTTGCTACTTGCTTTGGAGAAGTTACTTAATTTTTGGAGTGGTACCAAGCTTGAAGCTGATTGATGAAGTCCATTTTGTTAATACTTTTGTTAGAATTGAGTTTATTTTTAGTGCTTTAATTTGATTACATTATGGCTTTTGAGACCATGCATACCATTTTGAAGTTTATTTGTTATGTTGGTATGTTATTATTTTGAATCCTTGGTGTGACTTTGGGACTGTTAAGACTTTGAGTTTGTTGAATTTAATTCTACTATGTTTTTTTTCTTTATTTCCTAAGTTGTAAGGCAGAGCCTACTTTTGTTAGAGATGATATATCTCTTTTTCATTGACCCTATGTTTGTGTTGGAATTGAGATTATTCAATGAAATCTACCTTTAGTTTTTTGTGTGCATTAGTTATATTTTGAAATTATTCAATAACAAATTGTAGTTCGTGATAATTTTTTTTTTTTTTTTTTAAAACATTGTTAATGCCAACCCACCTAACCCGTTGAGTTGAAACCACCAAAATTTGTAACCAATCCGCCGGATTTAGACTTTGGTGGGTTGGTGGCAGATTGGAATTTTCCTAACCTGCTAGTGACGGATTGGATAGAAATATTGGCATTTACCCGCCCAATCCGACCCGTGCACACCCCTACTAAGAACTATTTCTTTTCCTACCACGTGGGTTACAGGTAACCCACAAGCTCGAAGGGCTAAATGTTGAGGACCAAAATGTGACAAGGAAGTCTATTCCATGAAAAGCGAGGAAGGACCATGGCCTTAACAAAAGAATGACCAGCTCATGAAGTTAAGAAGGATCATTAAGGCCTAAAGGCCCAAAAAGAAGGAAAGCGAAAGAAAAAAGTAAAAAAGAAGAGAACCAAACTTCATCCTCTAGGAAGCCTTTAAGAGAAAGTTTGAAAATCTTGAGAAGGACGCAGACGACTTAGAGAGGGTTAAGAAGGATGTGGAAGAGGCATAAGGTAGTCTGGGAACAAGTTACTCACACATATTCTTGAAAGAAGGAAAAGAAAATTTGAGTCCTTAGATGTCCTCTTAAAATCAAGTTTCAGGGAGGCAGAGAGAAATGAAAGGGACAAGTGGTGGCCTTGGGGTCAGAATTTGGTGAAAGAACTGAGGGACCTCAGTTAGGGCAGAGGACATGTAGTAAGGAGAAGGATGGTTAGAGGCTTTCCAAGATCACCTATTGCAAGGAGAAATCTATCCCATTTCTGGGAAAAGACTAAACCAAGAAGAGTTAGCATCACTAGGACCTTTGAAATGTCCTTTTTAAACCTTGAGAAGAGAACCTTGGTTGACACGTTGAAAAGCTAACATATATATTCATATTTCTAGCAAAAAGCCATTAAGTACCCAGCAAACTAGGCATCATCTTTGCAACCCATGGTCCAAGCCCATGGGATCTCAAATTTGTAGTAAGAGAGAAGTGGTTTGGTTGGTAGGAGAGTGATTTTTGGTGAAAGGAGGAACTAGTAGTTTTTTCCCTTGGTTAATGTATTTTCTTCGAATGCATGAACTAATGGCCTAACTCAATTCCTCCGTGCACATGACATCTCCTCACAACTTCCTCTTAATTGTCCTTATCAGTCAAGCTATCATTTGTTGGATTGAATATCCCATCCACTCCTTTGAATTTCCAAGAAGGCATCTTCCATTCATAGCTAAAGCCAAATACTCTCTTTGAATTATAATTGCCAAACTAAGCTAACTCTTTACCCAATGAACTCCTTCAGATTCCTGTTAGAGGACATGGTTTACTCAGCAAACAAAGGACATCCTCATCTAGGGGAACCATACCATATCTACTATAAAAGGAACACTAAAGCATAAGAAAAGACAAGAATTCAGAGAAATATGGTAGGGAGAAAAAAATAACAAAACAAGAGAGTCAAGGATGGACTTCATCCCATATCCTTCAAGATCTTTAAAAATATCACTTAGCCTCTAAAGAAACTCATACAAAAACATGCACACATCAAATCTCACTCTCTCCCACAAAATCCTCCTCACCTGACTATGTTGGAAGGAGATGTCCAAGCAAAGCTACTTGGATTTGAGTTCCAAATCCCACATGGCTTGTGCAAAAGCACGAAGTTTGTGAGAATTGGGCTCAAGGACCTCATGGCTAGCCCATTTTTATGAAGTTAATTCATAAATATGTATATGTTCTAGAACGTAAATCCTAACATGATGAACTAAAAATTATTTAAGAATATTTGGATTGTATAGTTGTTCTTATGTAGAACCTACAGAGGTAAAGGGAAGGGACAAAATTCATTACATAGTAAGCATGAAGATAGATCTTGTGGCCCAGGGAACTAGTATTTCAGGTCCTTAGAATAAAGGCCCCATAGTTAAAGGAACCATGAGCTCACGCTTTAGGAACCACAAGATCATGACCTAGGAACCATGACTTTACACTCTAGGAACCACGAGATCATGACCTGGGAACCACGAACTCATGTTTTAGGAACCACGAGATCACGCCCAAGGAACCAAGACTGTTAGGACATATGTAGTTCAAGTGGTTGTTGACATATGTCGCTATTTTATGTAATTGGCTTATCCTTAGACAAAACGCACTTTACTTGTATTTGGGTAGATTTAGGATGTGTTTAACACTTCAAGAAACAGTGTTTCAAGATTCAGTGTTGAAGTCATCAATTCTGTCCAAGAAACAAGCAAGGAAGTGCAAGTTACTAAATCTCGACACCTGGCTCGACACATGTATCTATCGAGCTTTAAGAAGCTGTTTTACCCCGAGCCTCGATAACTTCTCGACAGATCCTCGACACCTCTATCTGTCGAGAATTAAAGAAAACAGATTTTCAATTCTGTTTTAAGTCCAATCCGTGAATGTGTCTTTGGGACTTCTTTTCTCCTAACCCTAGACATATAAAAGAATTGTTTTAAAGGCCGTCAAACATAATACAAGTTGCACAAGTATTGAGCAATCCTTGTTCATGCAATTTGTTATCAAAGACAAAGTTCGTGCCCTAGTTCATCTGAAGAAGATAGCTGTGTAATGTGCACTGTAGGGTTTTGTGACTGAGCATCTTCTTGATCTTCATCGTGCAGATGATCTGAAGAACTTTGCAGCCAACAACTCTCTTTCTAGTTGGTGAATTGAAGTCGCGTACTGGGATCCGCGTATCTGGTTAGTCACGTACTTGGGAGCCGTGCATTGAAAGGAGAAACTATCACTACAGAACAAGTCCAATTGGGTATTGGGGTAAGGGTTCAACTGTAGGTTGGTAAGGTACTTGGAATTCCTTGCTTGTAACCGCTTGTTGTGATAATAGTGGAGTTTCGGGAGTGGTGACCTTAAATCACCCGGTGGGGTTTTTTCTGTCAGGTTTTTCCCATTTGTAAACAAATCACTGTGTCATTTATTTTCCACTGCATAACTTAGTTTTGGTGATTTTTTTATGCTGCCACGTGATTTTGCATGTTAACTTGATTAATTAATAACTTGGCTAATTAATCAATTTAATTTATCACAAGAGGTCAACGCGTTTGTAGCCTGTCAAAGATATCACCCCCCCTAGGGAACTACCACAGAATATTAGAATAGTACCGCACTAGAGTTCGGTGGAGGAAGCCCTGCGATATCTTTCCCAAGGAACCATCATGGAGGAACTACTGTGACCTCATTCTTGAGGAACCAAGTGAATGACCTCTATCGTAGAAAGTAATTCACATAATAAAATATAAGCCTTAAATATTCTATTTTTAGTCTCCCTTTTATGGTGAATATTATGAATCATTGTTTTACTCAATTCATAAGAATAAAAGGTCATTTTGCAACATTCAAATACTTATAATGATATCTTATTCTTTAGGAGAAACTGCAATTTTTTCCTTGTGGAGATCTATGTGGCTTGCGCATAGACTGGCTCATATAAAGACCTCAATAGGCCGTGGAGAACTAGACCCAGTTCACCCAACATCTACTCCAGCCCCTTTTCAGTGACCCAAGATTCCACATCAGCATTGGGCCTGGGAACTGTCTAAAAAAAGGATAGATCTCACATCAGCATTGAGCCTAGGAACTGTCTTAAAAATGGACTAATCCCACATCATCATTGGGCCCGAGAATTGTCTAAAAAGGAGTAGATCCCACATCAACATTGGGTCTGGGAACTATCTCAAAAAAGAAACTCACAGAGGTCAAATATAATAATATAAATATGTGAATTAAATTATGATAAGACTAAGACACAGTAGATAAATTATTATTTACTGTTGCCATCATCATTCTCTCATTACAGTTATCGCAATAAAAACTATTATATATGTATTATTCAGTATACTACACTCCCATCTAAATCTAGGCCTCATATATAGGATCCATATTTAAAATCCATTGTAATATATTTATATGCTAATTTCTTAAAGAGTAAATACAATGTGGGTAATAATTGGTTGAGTTCCTATCACCAAAATCATCTTCATAGACTTGGATCTGTCCAAAGTCAAGCAATGGTTTGACGAGGACACTTAGTTAAGGCAATTCTTAAAATACCTTGATGGACTTATAGATATGCAAGAGGTTATATGCATTTCAGTACATCTAGCTTATTAAGATTTGTTGAAGGCTACAAAATGTATTACCTACTTGGGAGTTTTTAGTCATAGTATGATTTGACTAAACTATTGGGTTAAAATGAATTGACCCTTTACAAATAAATTAATTACCCAACTTAATTAATTAGGTTCAATTACATGCAATTGCATGGCAGCACAAACAAATTACCAAAATATCTAAATGTGGCGGAAAATAAATTTGACAGGGTGATTTGTTTACGAATGGGAAAAATCACCAAGGCAAAACCCCACAAAGTGAATTTTAGGTCACCACTCCTAATAATCACTATCATCTATAACAAGCTGTAACAAGAATAAAGAATCTTACCAAACCCTTTGGCCTATCTTGATATACAAAACTTCAGTTGAACCCTTACCCCAATACCTAATTGGACTTGTATTATAGTGGCAATCTTCCATTTCAATGGCTGAATCCTAGTACATGGCTAACCAATGATACAAGGATCTAAGTGCATGACTAACACCAGCAACTTGAAGAAGATGTTGGATGCAAAGTTCTTCAGTTCATCAACGATGAAGATCAGGAAGCTTCTTGGTTACAAAACCCTATGATGCAAAGACGTAGTAATTTCTTCAAAGAAAATAATGAACTAGATCACTTTCTGCATTCGTTCTCTTTTTTTACGGCCTTTAGAATAAGCCTTATATATGTTTAGGGTTATGAGAAAAGAAATCCTATACAAATAGTTCAGCATGAGCTGAAAATCAGATCTTAAAATTTTGATTTCGTAGATCTTAACAAATTCAGCTTCTGTCGAGTTTCGTTCTTAAATCTCGATAGATACTGTTTCTTTCGAGGTATTTGTCGAACTTTAATGAACAGCTCTTTTTTACTTATTTCTTAGTCAGATCTTAATGGCTTTAACACTTGACTTGAACAACATGTTTCTTGAAGTTTTATACCCATCCTAGGTCTAACAAATTACAAGTAAAGTGCATTTTGTCAAAAGATTAGCCAATTACATAAAATATGTCCCTAACAATCTCCCCTTTTGGCAATCCGTGACAAAACCATAACAAAACAAATATTCAAGAGAGAAGACTTAAATCACTATTGTATTACAAAGTAAATCTATCCCTAGTACAAACTCTTGAAGAACTTTGCAAGAAAAGAGTGCATGACATGATATACTTTCATAACTTGTCTTTTTGAAACACTTAAAAAAAACTCATCAAAGCATCTTGTGTGAAACATACATAAGGATTGCGTACATAAAGAAACATGTGAATAAAGATAAAAGAGAAATAACACATGTGGAAGAAGGTGAAGAAAATGAACATACATCATCATCATATATAAGAAAAATAAAGTACAATGTAGGTCATAAAAAAATAATGGTCACAAGACCGGTGTACAAGAGGCTAATGTAACTAAAAAGAAAGAAAAGTACATATAAACCTCACTACATTCCTCAAAACTATATACACTCTCCTATCAAAAAATGTCCTATACTAACTCTCCCTTAAAAGTAAGACTACTCTCAAACCTAAAACTACTCCTGTTTTTTGTCACGAATGACAAAAGGTAAGTCACTAAAAGGTTGTCATCTTGTCATCACCGGAAGAGCTAGCACCACCCCCATCTTTATCATCGGGCCTCTGGAGAAGGAGAGGGAGAAGGAGCAAGACCAGCAGTACGAGCCAACCAGCGGGCAATGCGGTCTACTCGGGTATCTGACACATCCCATTAGTGAGATAGTCAAGACGACCACCAAAGTCAACCTCCATTCGCTGAAGCTGCACTATGATGACCTCGAGGGTCACACCATTAGCTACGAAGGTAAAAGGAGCCAAGAAAGAGGGTGGAACAGTAGAAGCTGTAGGATCGATCATCTCTGACAGGCCACAAACGCGTTGACCCCTTGTGATAATTTAGATTAATTAATTAGCCTAGTTTTTAATTAATCAAATTAACATGCAATACAACGTGGCAGCACAAACAAATCACCGAAACTAAGTTATGCAGCAGAAAATAAATAACACGGTGATTTGTTCACGAATGGGGAAAACCCTAAGGCAAAAACCCCACCGGGTGATTTAAGGTCACCACTCCCGAAACTCAACTATTATCACAACAAGCAGTTACAAGTAAGGAATCCCAGTACCTCACCAACCTACAGTTGAACTCTTACCCCAATACCCAATTGGACTTGTTCTGTAGTGACAATTTCTCCTTTTCAATGCACGGCTCCCAGTACGTGACTAACCAATGTGATGCGCGGATCCCAGTACGCGGCTTACTCCTTTTGCACGAATTCAAGTACGTGACTCACTCACCAACTTGAGGAAGAAAGAATGTTGGCTGCAAAGTTCTTCAAATCATCAGAGATGAACTAGGGCACGAACTTTGTCTCACAAATCACAATTTGCATGAATAGAGAAGAAGCAACTTGTGTCTTGTGATTTCTGCTTGTTGTTGTTTGTGACGACCCTTAAAATAATCCTTTTATATGTCTAGGGTTAGGAGAAAAGAAGTCCCAAAGACACACACACGGATTGGACTTGAAACAGACTTGGAATTCTGTTTTCTTTAATTCTCGACAGATAGAGGTGTCGAGAGGTGTCGAGACAGCTGTCGAGGCTCGAGCAAAACAGCTTCTTTAAATCTCGATAGATGTATCTGTCGAGGTAGGTGTCGAGATTTAAAAACCAGCACTTCCTTGCTTGTATTTTGGACAGACTTTGACGGCTTCAACACTTAATCTTGAACCACTGTTTCTTGAAGTGTTTAACCCATCCTAGTTCTACCCAATTACAAGTAAAGTGCGTTTTGTCTAAGGATAAGCCAATTACATAAAATAGCGACATATGTTCACAAGCTTGAACAACTACATATGTCCTAACAATCTCCCCCTTTGGCAATCCGTGACAAAACCACAACATACAAATGACGACATGAGAGAAGTCATAAATCACTCAACTCATACTCACTTGTTACATACAGTAAAATCTATCCTAACACAAACTCTTGAAAAACTTTGCAAGAAGAGAGTTTATGGCAAGAAGACTTTGACAACCTGTATTTCTGAAACACTTATAAACAAAACACATCAAGGCATCTTTGTGTGAAACAGAAATAATAGATTGCATACAAGTAAAGAAACATGTGTATAAAGACAGAAAAGAAACAACACATGAAAGGTAGGTGAAAGAAACAACATACATCATCATATAGAGAAAGAGAATAAGTACAATGTATGTAAGTACATGATCAATGTATCTCTAAAAGATAAGAAAAGAAAAAAAAACATAGATCACCTCACTACATCCCTCAATCCACACTCCCCCTAACAAAAATGTCCTATGTCCTATGCTAACACTCCCCCTAAGTATGACTACTCTCATACTAAACTACTCCCCCTTTTTGTCACGAGTGACAAAGGGTAGAGTGTCAAGTAGACATCTCATCCGATGAGCTAGCATCTCCATCATCATCATCGTCTGAAGCATCATCATCATCGCCATCATCATCGGCCTCGGTCTCAGTCGACACATGAGGTGGCGGAGGAGAAGCCTCTGCAGCAAAGCCGCCCATGGTCACCTGTCGCCTGGCGATGCGACCAACACGGACATTCACCTGATACAACTCGGTGGAGAGTGTATCTAGCCGAGCATCCATGCGCTGTAGCTGCGCCATGATGTCTCCCAAACTAACATCGCTCGAAGAAGTAGAAGCAGAAGCTCGAGCGGATCTGGAGGTGGTAGGACGGGTGGAAGGAGTGGCATCGTCGGACAGTCGCGATCGGAACTGTGCCTCGCTACGTTTTACGGTAGCGGCGTCTATGGCAGACATGACGCGATAATGATCGGACGAAGGGAAGGGAATGGAAAAACGACTCAGAATCCTCGTGATAGCGGAAGGGAAAATGAGCTTATCACGGGTGGCCGTATCTCTATAGACATCTATGATGGAACAAATAAAGTGAGAAGGAAAGTCTATAGAGAGATCCTCAAGGAGGGACAACAAGAACCGAGCACGAGGCTCTGTGATCGAGTTATAGTGAAACAGTGGGTGCAAAACAAAGGTCATCACCATGTTAAGAAATCTAGGACCTTTAGCAAAAGGTCGACATGGTGTGTACATGTGATCTCCCCAAAGGGTAGGACGTTCACAGAATGCCGAGATCATCTCGTCTTTGGACACAGTCCAGAGACGCTCACAGCTAGGGTAATCGGGATGATCCACCCTAGGGACATGGAGAACCTCAGAGACTAGCTCTGGGGTGACACAAAAGCGCGTACCTCTAACGCAAGAATAGAAAGAAGGTACTGAAGAATCTATCCCGTGGATGTTGGAGTAAAACTCCTGAATCAACACGAGAGGAGATGTGACCGGGACGTCACACAGTGACTCCCAACCCCGAGTGTGAATGACATCGGGAAGGTCAGTGTCGGCAAAGTCTGCCAGGACGACGTGGCGTTCCGAATGAACACCGCGTTTAGAAAAGTTCTCCGAGAAGTCCTTGTGGGCTTTCTCATCACGGAACCGAACAGACACAAGAGTAGAATCAGAAGAAGACTGTCCCTTAGAACGCAGAGGGTTCTGGGACGGAATGGACTTACGTTTAGGAGCCATAGACGCTACTAACGTAAACATAGAAGAGGGGGAAAGAAGAGACAAACAGAAAAGTCCCAAACAATTCAATATTGGCAGAAAGAAATATTGAAATGAAAAGAACGTATACATGAAAATACATGAGCATGTGACATGCAACAATAAACACATCATGGGCTCAGCCCAATCCAAACCTAACAGCACACAATAGGTAGGCACACATCTAAATGCATGAAAATACAATTAGAATGCTAATGTGATGCAATGCATGTGGTTTTGAAGATCAAAACTCAATAACCAACCCAAAAATTTCATGAAAACCCAACAATTTTGAAAACTCCCAAAAAATTTTTCAAAAACACAAATTTAGGGTTTTGAAAGCAATGTAATGCATGAAATGAGGGATAAAAGCTTACCAAATGATGAAGAATATGAAGAACCACTTGAGAAAGCCTTGAGATAGGTTTGGAGGGAGAGGGAAGTGTTTTTGAGAGAGATCCGAGAGATTTCAAGCGAGAGAGATCGAGAGAATGAGCAGAAAAATCGCGAAGGTCCAATATATAGCGCTTCAGTAATTCTCGACAGCTGTAGGTATCGAGAGCTGTCGAGGTAGCTGTCGAGGGAAGCTATCGAGAAATGCACGTGGACAGATACAGCTATCGAGGTCAGCTATCGAGGTAGAAGAAACAAGCAAGAGGGAACCTCGATCGATCCAGAAGCTATCGAGGAGCTATCGAGCAAACAGAAAGTTTCTCGATCGATCCAGCTGCTATCGAGGTATCTGTCGAGACTGCGATAAGAAAGAGTCTGGGGATCTCGACAGATAGCTATGTATCGAGAGGTATCGAGGAGGTGTCGAGATGCCTTTCAAAACAGTTTTTCAAAAGAAGAAAAACACAGACATGAATGCAATCATGCATGCAACTCAACCAAAGATACAACCAACACATTAAGCTCTCAAAACATCTCTCAACAGGAAATATGATGCTCATATATCTCAAAAACACACACACACACACTAAACAAGTCTAACCAATTTTATTTTTCAAAAACAAGTCAAGACAGTTTAGTGAACATACATTAAAGCATGTAATCCTTGTGATGGCCAAATCACATTGTACCCGCACATGTATCAAGAATAGCAAAGAGTATTGCGTGTTGTGTGTGAAAACATCGCAAGATTGCATAAGTGTCTCAATGTTATGACGATTTGAGATATGAGAAAATCACTTTAACTCACACACAATCATAACTATTTGATGGGGACTATCACCTTCGAGGTACATCCTATAACTCCCACATCTCCTAGAAAACACGCTTGCAACCATATTTTAAAGCATTTTTAATCTTTTTTTTTTTTTGCTTTTTATTTCTTTGCATATTTTCTTTTTAACAAGCATATCATGCATGGGCATACAAGAGAAAGAAAAGAAATACCCAATGATGTTAAACTTTTGACACTGCACTTTTGCTATGCCGAAGCATACAGGTGTCTTATGACATTGCACTTTTGCTATGCCGAAGCATACAGATGTCATATTATGATTGGCGAGTAACAGTGGTGAGATGGTTATTTATGCCTTTCTCTTAGGATTTTCTAGTTCAACCCGTCAAAAAGAGTGATACGAGTGTTAAGAAGAAGAGATCACTTAACCTTACTCATCACAAACAAAGAGCTACAAAGCTCACTCGCTTAGTTGTGCAGAAGAGTGCTCATCTAAGCTATAGATGATACAAAGTTTAGAAAACTCTGTTTCAATGGCCATTCCAAAAGTTTACATGAACTAATGCACACAAACACACACTGTTTTTGTATTTTTCAATTTTTCAATTTTTTTTTTATTTTTATTAGAGAAGCAAAAATAAAACACAAAACTGAAAACACACAAACAAAAACATGTAAAGCAAAACAATGCATAAAACTAGATGCACATGCATGAGGAGGAGGAAAGATAGAAGGAGATCAGTCCATGGATATAACACCGATGTTTTGACGAAGGAACTCAAAACGTTTGCTATCCAAAGGTTTGGTGAACAGATCAGCTTTTTGGTCATCGGTGTGGATGAACTCAAGAGTAAGAACACCATCTTCGACAAGCTCCCTAATGAAGTGATGTCGAATCTCTATGTGCTTGGTTCGAGAATGTTGAACTGGATTCTTAGAGATATTGATGGCACTGGTATTGTCACAATAGATGGTGAGATGTTCTTGACGAATACCATAATCATGAAGTAGTTTTTGCATCCATAGGAGTTGGGTGCAACAGCTACCAGCAGCAATGTACTCAGCTTCAGCAGTGGATAATGAGATGGAGTTTTGCTTCTTGCTCATCCAAGAGACCAAGTTATTTCCCACATAAAAACAACCTCCTGAGGTGCTTTTTCTATCATCAGCATTCCCAGCCCAATCAGCATCAGAATATCCAGCTAAGACATTATTTGTGTCTTTGCTATACCACACACCAAAGTTGGCAGTAGTTTTGACATACTTGATGATCCTTTTTAAAGCAGTCATATGTGACTCTTTGGAATTAGCCTGATATCTAGCACACACTCCTACACTGTAGCTAATGTCAGGTCTACTAGCAGTAAGGTAAAGAAGACTACCTATCATGCTTCTATAAAGTGAAGAATCTACACTTTTACCTAACATGTCAACAGTGAGTTTAACATTTGGGCTCATGGGGGTTCTAACAGAACTAGCAGATTCCAAACCAAACTTTTTCACAAGATTCTTAGCATATTTAGATTGAGAGATGAATATACCTGAATCTTGTTGACGAATCTGCAGTCCAAGGAAGTGAGACAACTCCCCGATCATGCTCATCTCAAACTCTGCTTGCATGAGTGTCGAGAATTCTTGAGCAAGCTCATCCTTAGTTGATCCAAAGATGATATCATCAACATAGACTTGTGCAACCACCAGCTCACCAGCTTTTCTTTTGATGAAGAGAGTTTGATCAGCCTGTCCTCTTGTGAACCCATGGGATATCAAATATTGAGTCAACCGGTCATACCAAGCTCTGGGTGCTTGCTTTAATCCATAGAGTGCCTTTTTGAGGTACAACACATGATCCGGAAAGTGAGGATCGATGAACCCTTTAGGTTGAGCCACATAAACATCCTCTTTAAGCAATCCATTCAAGAAGGCGGTTTTCACATCCATCTGATATAACTTGAACTTCAAGTGACATGCTAAAGCAAGAAGGACTCTGATGGACTCCATACGAGCAACTGGGGCGAATGTTTCATCATAGTCTATACCCTCCATCTGAGTGTATCCCTGGGCTACAAGTCGAGCCTTGTTTCGGATTACATTTCCCTCCTCATCAGTCTTATTTCGGAATATCCATTTGGTGCCGATGACATGCTCGCCCTCCGGTCTGGGAACCAAGGTCCACACATCATTCCTCTGAAACTGAAGCAGTTCATCATGCATTGCTTCTACCCAACTTTCATCCTGAAGAGCTTCCTCAACTTTAATGGGTTCAACCTGTGACAAATAGCAAGAGTATGACACAAAGTTAGCAACACATTTATCAACTGTGCGTTTCCACAATGTGAGTTCATTCATGTTTCCCACAATAGTTTCTGGAGGATGATTTGATTTGATTCTGGAGGAAGGTCTTTTGTCTTCATGACACTCGGAATCTGGGGATGTAGGAATGTCTGCTGGCTCTTCTACAACACTGGGAGTACCAGGAGTACTTGGGGATGTAGGCTCTTGTTCCATGATCTCTAGAGCTCTCCTAGGTTCTGGAGGGAGAATTTCTTTGGGAAGTTCCTCATCAATTTTCTCAAGATTGATATCTGAAGACTCATCAATAACAACATTTACAGTTTCCATGACCTTCATAGTTTTTTTGTTGTATACCCGATAAGCCTTACTTGTGGTAGAATATCCCAGAAATATCCCTTCATCACTTCTGGAATCGAACTTTCCTACATTCTCTCTATCCTTTAGGATGAAACAAGTGCTACCGAAAATCCTGAAATACTTCACATTTGGCTTTCTTCCTTTCCACAACTCATATGGAGTCTTTTTGGTGCCGGGTCTGAAGTATACTCTGTTCACTGTGTGACATGCAGTGTTAACTGCTTCTCCCCATAGATTTCTAGCCACATCCTTACTGTGCAGCATGGCTCTTGCCATCTCCTGGATAACCCTGTTCTTTCTTTCTACTACACCGTTCTGCTGAGGAGTAATAGGAGCAGAGAATTCTTGAGATATACCTGATCTTGTGCAGAATGACTCCATGTATGAATTTTCGAATTCTTTACCATGATCACTTCGAATTCGGTCAATTTTCAGGTTCTTCTCATTTTGTAGTCTTGTGCACAATGTTTCAATGTGCTCAGGAGCATCAGACTTGGATCGTAGAAGAATGACCCAAGTGTACCTGGTGAAGTCATCTACTACAACCATGATGTATCTCTTTCCTCCAAGAGATTCGGTTCTCGTAGGACCCATAAGATCTAAATGCAATAGCTCTAAAGATCTGGATGTTGCTGATGTCTGAGTGCTTGGATGCTTGGCTTTCGTCTGTTTTCCAAGTTGACATGGTCCACATACAACATTGTTCAACCTACTCAGCTTTGGCATCCCTAGAACAGACTCATGCTTAGATACAATAGAGAGATGTTTGTAACTAGCATGCCCCATCCGTTGGTGCCACAAGTCTTCATTTGGCAACCGAATACTATTGCAAACAATATCAGCATCAGGCACTAAACCATAACAGTTGTCTAGAGTACGTACACCACTTATGAGTTTCTTTCCAGATTCATCCATAACAAGACATTTTCCTTTGGAGAATAACACCATGAAGTCTTGATCACATATCTGGCTTATACTCAACAGGTTCACTCTTAGGCCATCCACATAGAGAACATTTGCAATGTCTGGTAGTCCAGGTAGAGAGATAATTCCTTTCCCTTTTATCTGAGATTTGCTCCCATCACCAAAGGTGACATTTCCACCTTTCTTAGACTCGAAGACTTTGAAGAGGGATCGGTCTCCAGTCATGTGTCTAGAGCAGCCACTATCAAGGTACCATAGGCACGTGTCCATTACTTTGAACGCGGACTTCATCATGAAACACACTTCATGCTTAGATAGCAGATCAGTGGGAATGGTATCTTCTCTCATCTGCTTCTTCCGAGCCAGGCCTTTAACTTTAACTCTGTTTAAACAGACTCCTTTGCACATTTTGAATTTGAGACAGTCTAGTTCCTGCTTGTATACACTGAGATCTTTTCCAATAGTCATCATGGAGGGAATCAAATAACTTTTAGACTTGTGTTTTCTGAGACACTCAAGGAAGGGAGATTAGAAAAACAAGATGTATTTGATATCACAGTTCTCTTCAGCTGAGAGACTGTAATTTTTCCATGACAACAGGGGTCAATGGATCACACACAATAGATTAAACCCTAATCAGAGTGTGCTTGCTCTGATACCACTTGACAGGCCACAAACGCGTTGACCCCTTGTGATAATTTAGATTAATTAATTAGCCTAGTTTTTAATTAATCAAATTAACATGCAATACAACGTGGCAGCACAAACAAATCACCGAAACTAAGTTATGCAGCGGAAAATAAATAACACGGTGATTTGTTCACGAATGGGGAAAACCCTAAGGCAAAAACCCCACCGGGTGATTTAAGGTCACCACTCCCGAAACTCCACTATTATCACAACAAGCAGTTACAAGTAAGGAATCCCAGTACCTCACCAACCTACAGTTGAACTCTTACCCCAATACCCAATTGGACTTGTTCTGTAGTGACAATTTCTCCTTTTCAATGCACGGCTCCCAGTACGTGACTAACCAATGTGATGCGCGGATCCCAGTACGCGGCTTACTCCTTTTGCACGAATCCAAGTACGTGACTCACTCACCAACTTGAGGAAGAAAGAATGTTGGCTGCAAAGTTCTTCAAATCATCAGAGATGAACTAGGGCACGAACTTTGTCTCACAAATCACAATTTGCATGAATAGAGAAGAAGCAACTTGTGTCTTGTGATTTCTGCTTGTTGCTGTTTGTGACGGCCCTTAAAATAATCCTTTTATATGTCTAGGGTTAGGAGAAAAGAAGTCCCAAAGACACACACACGGATTGGACTTGAAACAGACTTGGAATTCTGTTTTCTTTAATTCTCGACAGATAGAGGTGTCGAGAGGTGTCGAGACAGCTGTCGAGGCTCGGGCAAAACAGCTTCTTTAAATCTCGATAGATGTATCTGTCGAGGTAGGTGTCGAGATTTAAAAACCAGCACTTCCTTGCTTGTATTTTGGACAGACTTTGACTGCTTCAACACTTAATCTTGAACCACTGTTTCTTGAAGTGTTTAACCCATCCTAGTTCTACCCAATTACAAGTAAAGTGCGTTTTGTCTAAGGATAAGCCAATTACATAAAATAGCGACATATGTTCACAAGCTTGAACAACTACATATGTCCTAACAATCTCCACTCGTGGCTACTTCAGTCGAAGCTGGGCATCGCTCCATCAGATAGAACCAATGCTAATGGCACCTATGATGGTGAAGAAAGGAGAGAGAGGAATGGGAATGGAGAAGTGTTGAAGGATCTGCGTGATAGCTGAAGGAAAGATGAGCTTATCATGAGTAGCGGTATCCTGATAGACATCTATGATAAATGTGATGAAATAAGAGGGAAAGTCGATAGAAAGATCCTCTATCAAGGAAAGAAGAAAACGAGCATAAGGATCAGTGATGGAGTTATAGTGAGACAATAGTGTGAGAGTGAAAGTCATCACTATGTTAAGGAATCTCAGGCCTTTAGCAAATCCCGAGCATGGAGTGTTTATTTTACCACCCCATATAGAAGGAGTCTCACAAAAGTGAGAGATGAGGTCATTTCTAAACACAGTCTAGAGACACGCACAGCTAGGGTAGTCAGGATGCGCTACCTTAGGGACGTGTAGTTCCTTGGATATAAGATCCGGAGTAACTACGATATGTGTACCTCTGAATGTAGAAAAAAATTGAGGCACAAAGGTATCAATGCCACGTATGTTGGAGTAAAACTCTTGAATAAACAAGATGGGACAACGCACGGTTTTCTCGCAGAGAGATTCCCATCCCTGAGTCCGAATGACATCGGGTAGCGTAATGTCGGAGAAATCTGACAGAATGACTTGGTGTTCCAAATGAACGCCATGGTTTTGGAAGTTTTCAAAGAAGTCCATCTTGGCCTTCTCATCACGAAGCTGAATATGAGAGGGAATAGAAGGATTAGAAGAAGATGACTCGGAACCACGAAGTGCGTTCCAAGCCAGAGTTGATTTTCTCTATTTGGGTGCCATAGAATGGTTCTATCTAGAGAGAGAGAGAGAGAAAGAAAGAAAAGATAGAACATAACACATGTTAAGAATAGGAATGAAAAGAAAGAATGTATGCATTAAGAATGCATGAACATGTGACGTGCAAAAATTAAAAACATCATGGGAAAAACCCAATCCAAACTTAACAGTAGTCACAAGTTTAATTAAGCACATAATTCTAAAATGCATCAAACATTGTTATAATGTATAGAAGATGCAATGCATGAACATATAAAAACAATTTCATAAAGCCCAACCCAAAAATTTCATGAGAAACTCAAAAACCCCAAATTTTTTTGAAAAACCCCAAAACCTAGGTCTAAAATGCCTGAACGCATGAAATGAGAAAAGATGAGAACACTTACCAAGTGTTTGAAGCTTAATCTAGGCTGAAGAACATGTGGGTGAGGAAATTTGAGAGTGAGAGAGAGTTTTGGGTTAAGAGAGAGAGAGAGAGAGAGAGATTTTTATCGAGAGAGAAGTGAGAAAATGAAAATCGGATTGCGACTCAGCAATATATAGAAAAAAGCAGCTTGATGGATCAAGGATATATTTAGAATTTGTCAAACACTAAATCTTGACAGAAATGAACCTGTCGAGGTGCTGTCGAGAATCTATCAATGGCAAAAATCACCTCGATGGATCGAACAATCTGTCGAGAATCTATTGAGTTGGCAGAGAGCAAAGAAATTTGGCTTGATGGATTGAAGAAGCTGTTAAGATTCTATTGAGAAGAAACCCAGAAATCTCAATGGATTGAGAATCTGTCAAGAATCTGTTGAGACCTGAAGAAGAAAGCTCGATAGAAAGGAATCTATCGAATATGTGTCAAGAAGTTGTCGTGCTTGAAGAATGAAGGTTTTTCAAGAAGGTAAAAACACAAAGATGAATGCAACAAGCAAGCTACTCAAACAAACATACAAGCCACATATTTAACTCTCAAAACATCTTTCAACATATAAGCATAGCATCCATAGATCCAAAAACACACACGCACTAAACAAGTCTAACCAATTTTATATTTCAAGAACAAGTTAAGACAATTTAGTGAGCATATATTAACACATGTACTCCTTATGATGGCCAAATCACATTGTACCTGCACATGTATCAAAAGTAGCAAAGAGCATACGTGTTATGTGTGAAAATATAGCAAGAGTGCACAAGTTTCTCATATTATGGAGATTCAAGATATGAGGTGATCTAATACACTTCACACACAATCATAACTGTTTAATGAGGACTATCACCTTTAAGGTACATCATCTAACTCCCACATCTCCTAGAAATACGCTTACAGTCCTTTTTAAAGAATTTTGAAATTTTTGCTTTTTATGTTCTTTGCATATATATATATATATATATATATATTTTTTTTTCTTTTTGAACATACCATGCATGGGCATATATAAAGAGAAAAGAAATACCCAATTATATAAGCCAAAACATCACAATCTTGCTATGCCAGAGCATATAGATGTTATACATGATTGACGGGTTTTAGTGGTGAAATGATTATTTATGCCTTTCTCTTAGGATTTTCTAATCCTTTCCTTAAAAAAGAGTAATTAGAGTATAAAGAGTGAAAGATCACTTGATCGTACTCATCACAAACATGAGCTACAAATCTCACTTGCTTAGTTGTGCATAAAGATGCTTATCTAAGCTACAAGAGATACGAAGTTTAGAAACTTTGTTTCAATGGCCATTTAGGGTACACAATTACCAATATACACAAACACACACTGTTTTTTTCTATTTTTTATGATTTTTCAATTTTTTTTTATATAAAACAAAATAAAACAAAACTAAAAACAAACAAACAAAAACATGTTAAACAAGCACACACAAAGCATAAAGACTAGACTGAGTCAAAAACAACTAGAAAGCAAAACAAACAAGTTATGCAAGAACATAAAGGGAGAGAGAGAAAAAGTGACCAAATCACTTTGAGCCTTTTTCTTTCCAAACTTTGGTTTTGGAGGAAGATCCTTTACTAGAGTTGAACCTTTGTTTTGGAGGTGAGGGGGAAGAATTGAAACCGTTCAAGTTCAAAAGGAATATGAGATCCTTGAAAAGATCTCCAAGGGGACCCAAAGATGGTGGAATCTGACCATAACCACCAGATGATAACACACTATTGCTTTGTTGAGTGGCTAACCTCTAATAACAATTTGGACGAGTGAGCCCTGAAGCTCTGCAGTGATTACAGAAATGTGGATTCTTTTGTTGAGACTTTTTATTATTGTCTTTCTTTGTCCTAGGGTTCCTAGTTTCTTTCTTTTCAACCTTAGAGGCTACTCCTAGAATACATTTTCCCTTGTCTAAGTTCTTACTGGCTATTTCAGTTTTAGCTTCATTATTTTCAGCATCATTATCATTAGTAGGTGAAACAAAAACAATCTTACTAGAAGAGAAAATATTAGGAGAAGAGAATTCATACCCCAAATCAGTTGTTAGAAGCTGATTTCTGGAGGTTTAGCATTTCATCTAGCTTTGCACTGGAAATCCTCTTTAACTGAGCTCGAACTTGAAACAATTCTGCTTCAAGCTTCTTGGTTCTTTCAGCTAAGAAGTTGTTCTCGAACCTCAGTGCTCCAATGGTTTGATTTTCTGCATTAACCTTTATGGATAGCTCCTCTCATTCCAGTTCCACTTCGCTAAGCTTCTTAGTAAACAACCTATACAACTTCTCATGCTTTTCAGATACCTAATATAACTTTGCATAGGCTGTATAGATGTCATCTTGTTCATCCTTCTTCTAGAACTTGGATTCCACTGAGTCCTCTTCTTCATCCACTACTTTTACGACCCCCTCAATAGGATCCACTATGGCTATGAAAGCACTTAAGATTCCCTCATTATCAATATCATCTGACTCAGTCTCAAGCTCGATATCACTCAAGGTAGCAGCAAGAGCCTTGCTTTATCCAATCGACTTGAGATATGTTGGAAATTCTTGTTTCATGTGTCCAAAACCTTGACATCTGAAGCACTTCGGTCCATAGGGAATAGTATACTAACTGCCATTCTTAGCATCCTTCTTCCCTTTGTCTTAACTTCTGAATTGAGAAGAACTAGATTGCTTAGGGTTTTTGTCAAAACCTTTCACATTGGCATTCTTCATGAATTTCTTGAATTGCCTAGTGATGTTGGACTTCATCTTGGAATCTTCTCATTATCTAAAGACTCATAAAGTTCATTACTTTTGGCCTTCAATGCCATATTCTTACTTTTGGTTCCTTTCCTATGTCTAGTCAAACCAAATTCATAAGTTTGCAAGTTGCCAATAAGTTCCATCAAAGGAGTGGTGTCAATGTCCTTTGATTCTTCAATCGATGTTATCTGAGCACCTTTCTCAAAATCTTGGGCTTGGGAATATGATCACCAAGATTGAATGCTAAGTTCACTATGTCCTTTAGCTTGGCATAGAACTCATCGAACGTCTCATCTTTCTCCATCTTTATCTCCTCAAAGCTAGTTATGAGCCTTTGGAGCTTTGAATTCTAGACAGCCTTAGTCCCTTCATAGATTGTCTGAAGGATGGTCCATGCTTTCTTTACAATTTTAATTGAGGAAATTTTCTTGAACTCCTCATTGGTCACCGCATAAAATAGGGCATTCAATACTCTGTTGTTGAAGTTTGTCGCTTTGATCTTGGCCTCATCCCAATCAGCTGATGCTTCTTTGGCTTCACCTAGCCAATTTCCATAGCTTGCCAGACTTTCTCATCTAAAAACTGCAAGAAAGCTATTATGCGTACTTTCTAGTATGCATAATTAGTGCCATCAAATAAAGGAGGTAAAATAAGAGACTGTCCTTTATCCATGACAAACAAGGGTCAATGGATTACATAATAAAGATTAAAACCTAATCAGAGTGTGCCTACTCTGATACCACTTGTTACGTTAAAGTGAATTGACCCCTTGTAAATTAATTAATTACCTAAGTTAATTAATTAGGTTCAATTACAAGCAATAGCATTGCAGCACAAACAAATCACCAAAATATCTAAATGCAGCAGAAAATAAATTTGACAGGGTAATTTGTTTATAAATAAATTTCAGGTCACCACTCCCAAAAATCCACTATTATCAATCACAAGCAGTTGTAAGTATAAGGAATCTTACCAAATCCTTTGACCTATCTTGAAATACTAACTTACAGTTGAATCCTTACCCCAATACCCAATTGGACTTGTATTATAGTGGAAATCTTCCAGTTCAATGCACAAATCCCAGTACGTAACTAACCAATGATGCAAGGATCTAAGTACGTGACTAACACCAACAACTTGAAGATGATGTTGGCTGTAAAGTTCTTCAGTTCATCAACGATGAAAATCAAGAAGTTTCTTGGTTACAAAACCCTATGGCGTAAAGACACAATAACTTGTTCAAAGAGAATAATGAACTAAATCACTTTTTGCATCCATTCTCTTTTTTGACGGCTTTTAAAATAAACCTTATATATGTTTAAGGTTGTGAGAAAAGAAACCCTATACAAATATTTCAGCATGTGCCGAAAATTAGATCTGAAAATTCTAATTTCGTAGATCTCGACAGATTCAACTTCTGTCGAGCTTTTGTTGAGTTTCGTTCTTAAATCTTGATAGATACTGTTTCTGTCGAGGTATCTGTTGAGCTTTAATAAACAGTTATTCTTCACTTGTTTCTTGGTTAAATCTTTATGATTTTAACAATTGACTTAAACAACACGTTTCTTGAAGTCTTAAACTCATCATAGATCTACTCAATTACAAGTAAAGTGCATTTTGTCAAAGGATTAGCCAATTACATAAAATATGTCCCTAATATAAATAATTAAACTTATCATTGCTGAGTGATTTGGTTTGGATATTACTGGAATGTAGGACTGATCCAATTCAATTTCAAGATGTTGCTAAGTTATTCATAGCTCTAATATCCCTTCTACCATAATTAAACTTATCATTTGTGCAATAGAAAGACCTCACCCTATCAGGAACTTAGATTTTAGATCAAATTTGGAAGCTAAGAAACCATGACATGTTTGAAAACACAATCGAGATCAATTACAGTTGATGATCGAAGGGAATATCTAAACTTGCCTAAAAACATGCTAGCCCTAGACAAGTTCATTACCTCAATTTTGAATTTCAAGATGTAGCTTGGTGGTCTAAGCCACAAAAAGGTATAGTCAAATGTGAGGTTGTTGTTGGTAGCAATTTTTCAGTGCTTGCCGATGTTGCTAGAGATTAGACAGGGGCATTGGTGTTTGCTAGTTCAAAGAAGGCTTATACCAATATCCCTATCCAAGTGGAATTAGAAGCAATCTATTGGACCTTGAACATGGCAAAAAAATGGAGTTTGGATAGGATTACAGTTAAGAGATGCCAAATCGGCCACCGAATTCGATAGATTGTCCCTGTGAATCTTTCATCTTGTATTCTATTCATATTTTGAAAATTGACCTATATATGGATTATAGCAGCCTTTAGCAGGACTCTTTGATATCTTAGTTATGTTATGAATAAAATTTATTTGTATAATTTTACCAAATTAAAAATTAGAATACACCAAATCCACTGAGTAATGAATAATTTGATGGCTATCACCTTGGTACCATTTTGCAGCCAGTACAATGTTCATTCCACCACACCAAATCAACATTGAGGCAACCATTATTGCCTTCTTCTTCTTCTTCTTCTTTTTTCCCTTCCTACAATTTTAAAGGTAATCTGCCTACAGACAACAATTCTCATAATCAATTTCTTACTGAAAAATCTGGTTTTGTATCTCATACGAAACACACAGCGAAAGCAACAAAACATAGATCCATTTCATTAATAATTGATAACATGCACTGTGCAAAGATTTCAGAATTTAAGAACAAGATAGCGTACCTTAGTGTGGAGAAATTCAAAATAAAGATTAGAAGCACTTGAGAACACTTTTAATCTTCACTCCAATTCCACTTTACGCCTAAGAAGTGTGGTCACTCAATTAGTTTCCAAGGGAGAATGAAAGTGTGCCTCACTTTTTTTTTCTTTTTTCTTTTTCTTTACGCTTATAATTTTTTTTTTTTTTTTTTTTGTGTATGTTTTTCCTTTTATAACTAATTGATTATCTAATTGGGCTGGTTTATTGGGCCTTTCCAATCGGGCTTTAGTGTGTGGCTTGGAGTGAGACCAAAAAGGAACCAATAAGACACTCGCTCCAATGGGCCTTGGGCTTTTCTGTTAACTCTTGACAAATTCAAAGTTATCATTAATTATATTTAATACCACTATATAAATATAATTGCACTCTAGGCCTTATTAATAAATTATATCCCAAGACTTTATTATACATGCAACCCCTTCATAAAATATTCATAGTAACACAAAGTCATGAATGTAGACTGCCACTTTGTAAATAACTACATCTTATCCTTGAGTACCTAGTTTAATCCTTTAAAATTATTCATTATTTATTTATGAAATCCAATTTCATAAATATATACTTTAGTAATTTCTTACCAAAGTGGTTAGGCCTAACACTCTGAATAACCAAACCCCTTAAATTTATTTCAAATGAATATTTTATATCTCTGTTAAGAGATTATGAATTCCATCTTGAGAATATATGTTCCATCAACACTAAATGTGGCTTCCCAACATACTGAGGTTTTGACCGTTACTTTAGATTTCACTCCTGATATATCAAAGTAACCTACACATCATGATCAAGTCCATTATTCTCTCAGGATTAAGAGTTCATGTAAATAGAAGTCGTGAAATTTATTATTTATTTGACAGTCGTTAGAAGAATAATAAATCTCATTATAACGGTCCAGTTCAATATGTCTTAACTCTTAAAACATATCAACTAAAAGTCTGCACTTCCATGATCAAGACAAATCATCTTAGTTGATATGTTATAGTCTTCGCAAATGAAATGCCCAATTTCATCACTGATTACGAACTACAATTCTAAGTTTACAAAGGGTTTGTAATTTATATCTTCTGTAACTTTTCACATAAATCACATACTATGCATCTCATGAACTATATGATAATATCCTAATATTCATGTTACCATTATTTTAGATAATAATAAAACAACTTTATTAAACACAACATTAAGTTATACATAGCATCATAAAATAGGATTTAAGGGCACACATCCTAACATTTCTAACGTAAATGATGGATCACACAAAATGTAAAATATAGACTACTCACAATCTTGCGAATGAACGATCTATGAAATTGGGTGTGATTGATTGTCTCTGAAAATTTTCTTTTAGCGTATTTAGTGTGAAACTAACATCATGATTTTTATTCACACTTGCAGGTAGGAAATTCTTGTATTAAAAAAAAAAAGTTAAAACCCAGTCATGATTCTCTGTCCAAATGCTAGAAGCCTAGAACATATATTTTGAACTTCGTGCGGAAACTTTCTATAAAAGTCAGAAAAAATATATGCGAACTGTTAGAGAAGTTGAGACAAGAGAATGTGACCGAAACTTTCCTTTTTTTTTTTTTTTTTCTTTTTTTTTAAATAGTTAAATTACTATTGCAGTAGTACATTTTAATGTCAAAATTTTCTAATAATGTGTGCATGATCCAACAAGTGGTCGCACGTACATGATGTCGATAATTAACATGTTATTCTGATAGTTGTCATAACTCTTTCTTTAACCCAAATAATTCAGATTTATCTATCAAAAACAAACAAAATAGTTCAGCCTAGTAAGTTTGTAACCATTGTTTTATTTTGTAATTTTTTCAATTATCATTTGTCTGGCGAGATCAACAGAGATGGTTGATTTTCATTGTCATGTGTCTTATTACTTTTTTCCTTGAAAGTTTTTGTGTCCCTCAAGTTCAATTCCATTTTTAAGTACGAAATAAGCACTTAGTCATGTGTCTACTTCCTCCTTTTTTTGCTTTGTTGTCTAACAGCACTACCCAAATACGGGTTTGATTCATACTGATCTAGCATTTCATATCTCTTTTTTACATTTATTTTTATGCATTAAAATGTGAACATTCTTGTATAATTGTGAATATGTGTGTGAAATAATGAATATAAATGGATGTGAAAGAATATTTTTCTCCCAAGCTAAATAATAGGGAAAAAAAAAGTTTAATACATAAAAGCTAGGGTAAAATGTATTGTCACGCCCCAAACCCAAGTAAAAGCTAGGCACGTGACAACAGCCACACACTTATAAAGTTTACACTCTAAAAGTGTGTAAGACCCTTTTAACAATTAAAGAGTTAACCTCAAAGAAAATATCATCAATAAATTTAAAAATATCCTCAATAATGCAATTCTCAAAGATCTCCTAATAATTATCTTCCAACATCAAAATAAAAATAACTAAATCCTTTAAAACTAAAGGTCCACAGAAAAAGTAATCTTAAACATAAAAGTTCAAATCTTATTCCATTGATTTCCTAAACTTCACTCATGCACACATCCCAGCGGAAGCCCAAACATATGCTACTCTTCCTGATCAAAATCTGAAAAGAGAAAGAGGGGGGGAGGGGTGAGTTGACAACTCAGTAAGTAACCAAATCCTAATAAGTTCTATCCAGCAATAGATCTGTAAAATGAGATGTAGTATGAACCTTCAAAAGTTATAGTATGCTATGGGTTTTTGTTTCAAAAATAACTAAAGAAGTTTTATAATCTTAAAATATATGTTACAAATAAATCACATACTTTAATCTTACAATTATATCATAGATAGTTTAGAAGGTAGTTAGTTTTCCATATATCAAAAACTATAACTTACAATAAGTTCCAAAAATATATAAGCAGTTTTAATGACTCAAAATAGTTAAATATTCAAATGTAATTCATATTCTTAACAATCTTATGATTATGGTCACGCTATATCCCCATGACAGGGCATCAGAGTACCAATGAATAATCCCCATTGACTAGGTGTCAGAGTACCAATGAATAACCTCCATTAGTTTGGGTATCAGAATACCAATGAATAACCCCCATTGACTAGGTATCAGAGTACCAATGAATAACCCCCATTGGCTGGGTATCAAAGTACCAATGAATAATCTCCATTGGTTTGGGTATCAGAATCAAATTATAGTCAGACTGTCCATAATCATATATATGAAATCATAATTTCTAACAAAAATGTATCTTATTCAAATGCATATACATATAATCATATATTCAATATTCAATTATATTTGTGATATTTCTATATCCTTTACTTTAAATCAATATAGCGAAAAAAAAAAACAATTAAATAAAATAAATCTTATATTCAATGCTCATATATATTCTGTGAAAATTCTTTATTCTTTACTTTGAATCAGTAAAGCTAAAAACAACTAAATAAAATACATCATATATTGAGTAATAAGATGTATTTATGATAATTCTTCACTTGAAATCAGTAATACAATAGAAATAAAATTGTAACAACTATATACAATTTTTAGTAGTTAAAATACACAAAATAAAACCAATTAGGATAAGGTTACTTACCTCTAAAAGCCGTACCAAAAGAAACTTCTCTCTAACACTTCTTCTAAATTCTTAGGTATTACCTCTATTGTGCAGTCAAATCTTTTCCACTTGAGTATTTTGGCTAGTTTCCTCTCTCAAAATATCTGTCAGTATACGCTGACTTAAATTAGACTATATAAAACTAGGGTTTCAACCGCTTATTTTCTAAAAACCCCTTAGTAATTTTAATTGTAACAATTGACCCCATAAACAAATTTACTTAAATACCCCTCCTTTTAATTCCTTTTTATTTTATTTTTTTTACTTTTTTCCAGCTATTTCATGTATAACACATCCTAAAATTTACAGATTTTTGGATTTTGCATCTTAATATTTCAGAATTTGAATTTCACAAAATAAAGTTTTATATTGTTTTGATTGTTAGCCCTTCCATTAATTTTCTACTAATGTGTCCAGTAAATACCATGAAAGGTTATGGTCTGTTAATTGATCCAATTGAAAAGTTATACTTGGACTTAACTATTCCATGTCAGATAAAATAGCTTATAATTTTTAAATAATTAAAATAAAATCTTTTTTTTCAAATATTTAAAATAGGAACTAAAACCAAAAAAAAGTAAAATCTTTCATTTTTTTTTTCATTCTCTTAAACAATTTCTAGGGACTCAAACAAACAAAAATTTCTCAACATCAAATCCAACCAATACAACATTATCATGATGAAAATACAGTATTTGCATTTCATTCTCTGTATACACAACATTATCATGAATATCGTTCGCAATTAAACACTCACACAATAGCTTCCATAATCACATACAAATGATACAATCTTACATCCAAATAATCATAGTTTAAACAAACACGTGCCCACCTCAGTTTCTCAGGGCTCTCTGGCACTCCACAACACAAAACGGGTTCAAACTTCAAATAATAACAACAGAACACTGACCCCAAAATACAAGGAATTATTTGAATAGGCATAGGCATAGGCGTATGGGAAGCATATGGGTATCATGAGACCAACTGTAGGAAATACTTTCTCCCTCAAATGATATACCTACATCACCCACCCCTGTATAATTAGGCAATATATTTTTCGTTTGACAAAAATTTAAGACAATAATATTGTCTGCGTCAACTTTGTCACAATTTTGGCGTAGGTGAATGCCTCTTTTCTTCTTCCTGATGATACACAGCTTCGAAGTATCTTCGCAGGCTCAGTCGCATTCACACTTCCCAATTCTCCATCGCCGTCATGAGCGAACTTCATGGTTGGCCATCTGTCAAAGTTAGCATAAGACGTGTGCGTGTGAAATTTTGACAGCTCCGGGTCAAATCTCAATCTTCGCGTGATATCTTTATATAAAATATTATCACAAATTTCAATCGAAAACGTATCTCGCGACGTAACAACAGCAGATTCCCATTTTTGGAAAGAGAACCTGTGCACAGTTTATAAAAATAATTTCCCTGAGCTTTCCCTCTGGCAGTGATCGTATTTTGTGGAGTGACCCAAATTTCACAACAAACTGTCCCATCCTCAGTGTGTATTTCAGATAGAGAAAAAAGAGATGGGTTCCACTAGCGCAGGTGTCAAACCTCACGTAGTTTGCGTCCCAGTCCCACTTCAAGGCCACATAAACCCAATGTTCAAGCTAGCAAAACTCCTCCACCATAAAGGGTTTCACGTGACTTTTGTTAACACAGAGTACAACCACAAACACCTACTCAGGTCTAGAGGTCCCAACTCCCTTGATGGCTTCCCTGGCTTTCACTGGGAAACCATTTCCGATGGACTCCCACCCTCAGACGCAGATGTCAGCCAAGACATTCCCTCTCTTGCTGAATACCTCCCAAAGACTTGCCAGTCCCACTTTGCAACCTCGTTACCAAACTCAACGACACTTCGTCTTCGAATGTGCCTCCTGTTACCTGTATTGTTGCAGATGGTTGTATGTCCTTCACTCTTGATGCTGCTGACAAGTTCAGAATTCCATGTGTTTTTTCTGGACACCTAGCGCTTGTGGCTTCTTGAGCTATATGCATTATCGCCATCTAGTTGAACGAGGTTTGATACCCCTCAAAGGTATAATTTTGTGGGAAATATCCACTACCATTTTAATTTTTGAAATTCTTTTAAGCTTTAATAGGTATAACATGTATCTTTTAAGCTTTATTTTATGTGTTTACATGGATTTGGAAGATTATTGAATTTTTTAGAATAACACGTATCTTATATATGAATAAAAATAGAAGGAATTTGAAAGATTTAAATAGGGATGACCTCCTAAATTTGTATCATAATATATACTTATATTGACATTGGTATTTAATGTGTACACATTTCTCTCTCGTTTACATTATTAATATCTCATTCAATTATTGTACATGTTAAGTTTAATTTAAAATCAAACATAAAAAAAATAAAAATAAAAAGATGTACATGGGATGGGAGATCAACAATAGCATTTTCTCTATGCCAGCTACATCCTACATCTATCAAATTATAAAGGGATTTCTTTTTTTCCTTTTTAAATTTGAAACTTTGTATGCTATTTCTTAGTATTTTAATTGAAGTATGATATTAACAATGGTCAATCCCATGTGATTTACAGATGCCAGCTATCTAACAAATGGATACTTGGAAACTGAAATGGATTGGATTCCGGAGATGAAAAATATTCGCCTTAAGGATCTTCCAAGTTTTATTAGAACCACGAATGAGAATGACATCATGCTTAACTTCCTTATTTGTGAATCCGAGAGAACATTAAGAGCTTCAGCTATCATTTTGAACACATTTGACTCCTTTGAACAGGACATGTTGGATGCTTTATCCTCCATGCTTCCTCGTATATACACCATTGGACCACTTGTGTTGCTTGATGAACAAATCAAGGACGATAACTTGAAATCAATAAGTTCAAATCTATGGAAAGAAGAACTAGGGTGTGTGGAATGGCTAAATTCAAAAGAGCCCAACTCTGTAGTGTATGTAAATTATGGTAGCATAACTATCATGACACCTCAGCAACTCATTGAGTTTGCTTGGGGGTTAGCAAACAGTGAAAAGCCCTTCTTGTGGATTATAAGGCCAGATCTTGTTGGAGGTGATTCAGCTATTGTTCCTTTTGAATTTGTTACCAAAACTAAATATAGAGGCATGTTAGCAAGTTGGTGTCCTCAAGAATAAATCCTAAAGCATCCATCAATTGGGGGTTTTTTAACACATAGTGGGTGGAATTCAACACTCGAGAGTGTGTGTTTTGGAGTTCCAATGGTTTCTTGGCCCTTCTTTGCTGAGCAACCGACAAACTGTCGGCGTTGTTGTGTTGAGTTAGGTATTGGGATGGAGATAGATAATAATGTTCAAAGAGATGAAGTGGAGAACCTTGTTAGAAAGTTAATGGATGGTGTAAAAGGTAAAGAAATGAAGAATAATATAATGAAGTGGAAGAGAAAGGCAGAGGATGCTACCAAACCTGGTGGTTCTTCGTACCAAAATGTGGTCAAATTGATTGCTGAAGTTATTTTAGCTAGAAATGTTTAAACCAAGCAAAGAAGACTTTCAAGGTTTAATGCACTAGTGCTTCAAGTCTCATTTGATGTATAAAATATTTTTTAATAGGGGAAATACAGTTAACACTCATGATGTTTGGGCTAATACCAACTAGGTTTAAGACTTTTCAAAATTAACCAACTGGGTTTCTAATCACTGTGAGAAAGAGGAGAAAATGAGTAACAGTTTAAGGACTAAGTTCGGTTTAGGGACCAATTTAGTTAGTTTTGAACTTTATTGTAATTAGCCCAAATCTTAGGGATTTTAACTGTATTTGTTACCCTTTCAAATATCTGTATAAAATCTTCAATAAATTCTTGATATTTGTCTGATTTGGTTAAATTATTGTTCTATTTAGTACTGCTACATATTTAGTTACACTTTCATGTAGCCTTAACCTCGGTGCAAAAAAATAATTTGTGTTGCATTCTAAAACAAAACATTTGTGTTACAAGTATAGAATTAAATATCATAGTTAGTTCAAGAGAATGTGATCCTCCTTTCCTTTTTTTCACATAAATAGTACTATTGCATTTTGAAAGAATGCAAATCCTTTGTATTATTTTTTGTGTACCATTTTATATTCTACCAATCACAACTTATTATGTATATGATTTTTTTTTTCTATTTTAAATTTCAGTTAATTTATAAGAAAAGTGAAATCAATACATAACAAGTTATGATTGATAGATCATAAAGTAGTACACAAAATGTAGTACAAAAGTTTTGTATTCCTATATTTTAATTTAGTAGAGATGATACCGTACCGTTTTGGCCAGTATGGCTAGTATTTACCATTTCAATGCTTAGACCGATACAGAAACACAGCTATTTCGTACCGGTTTATATACCGGTTGTACCAAGGCTGTTTCGGTCGTACTAGGGTAGATACCAGTTTTTGGCCAGAAAATGAAAACTGGCCGGAAAAAAAATCTTTAAAAAAATCAGTAGTAAAAAAGAAAATCACATCACCGCTATTTCTGCTAAGTTCGATAATAAATATCATTTTGTCGATAATCCATCACCTTAGATCTCTTCCTTTTCTTCATCATCTTCTTCTTCTTCTTCACTCAAAGACTTCTTCTCCGCTCAAAGCTTGGACCAGTCTACCAGACGCTCTCTGCCTTTGGCTCTCCCTAGTCTTTACTTATTTTACATTTTCATTTGGTAGCCAAAAGCTCCTTTCAATTTTGTTAAGTGTGCCCTTGAATGACAACACACTAATACTCCCACTAAAAGCCCACATTAACACTACTGCTACACGTTTTTTCTTCTTTTTTTTTTTTTTTTTTGAGATGATCTACTGCTACACGTTAGACTCTTTTTACTGACATCCAACTGTAAACAATAACTTTTGATAAGTACAAATAGTAATTTAAAATTTTTTACAACCACTCTTTTTTTCTTTTTCTTTCTATTACCATTTTTGTTAGACTTTAGATAAGTACAACCATATCTTCTTAAAAAATAAAAAAAGAATAAGTATAAACTTACAAATTATATGAATTTTGACCAACCAACGTATAAAAAAAAAATTAAATGTAAATTTTTTTTTTTATATTTATCTATATATATACTTAAAGGAATTTCAATTTATGTAAGGATATATAAAATTAGCAGTAAACCCGAAATGGTACACCGGTATTAATTGGTACCCGAAATATATCGTACCGCTAGTCAAACCGGTACAGCCTCTGGTATGGTATTGACTTCCTTGATTTTAAATGTCACTCAAACTTATAAATGATTTGTTGCAACTTGCATCCTCTAACATGCAGTCGCACATGCAAGTCATAACTCGTTATTGTGACAGTTGCCATTACTCTATTTTTAATAAGAAATTAATTTACTACATCTACCATCGTTGCCAAAGCAATTCGAAAAATATTTATCATCTCACAGGTCCAGCACATTGCCAATAATCCAAATCGCCCCTATCTCTGTCATCGCCTACCAACTAAACCTACACACCCTTCGTCACCCACCAACTGGATCGTGACCTATAAATCATATCAAAATAGAGGGTGAAGAATATTAATTCAATAGCAGTAGAACAAGCCACAGCCACAGCCAAACCCACACTTATCACCATTTCCCCCACCAGTACACCCAAATTACAGCAAAGACTTGGGGGAGATTCTTTGTTTGGTGGTTTTACATCTGATGAATCGAAGTAAATTGGGATGGAAGTGTCCAAATCCAAGCAGTGGTTGGCTTAAGTACATAGATAACTCAGACAATGGATTCCTCCGAAATAAAAGAAGGTCTCCTCTTTTAACTAATATAATATAATATATTTTTCTATATATTTTAATTCAGGTTGCTTTATGCCTTTACCACTGCCAAACCCACACTTATCACCATTTCCCCCACCGGTACACCCAAATTACAGCAAAGACTTGGGGGAGATTCTTTGTTTGGTGGTTTTACATTTGATGAATCGAAGTAAATTGGGATGGAAGTGTCCAAATCCAAGCGATGGCTGGCTTAAGTACATAGATAACTCAGACAACGGATTCCCCCCAAATAAAAGGTCTCCTCTTTTAACTAATATAATATAATATATTTATCTATATATTTTAATTCAGGTTGCTTTATGCCTTTACCTAAGAAGAAAACAAGGACTCTTTTATTAGCCAATAGAATGCATTGTGTATTAAAGATACTTCAACTATCGCGCACTCTTGGTGTGGTGGTCACTCCACAAGTATAAATGTTTGTGAAGTGTGAGAGGTAAGAGCCGGGGTTCAAGTCTCTAGGAGGAAGTTTCACACACATATACACTTAGATTAGGTAAGAGTAGAAATTCTATCTTATATAAAAAAATGCTCCACTTCCCAAAATACAAAAGATTAAGAGAAGGTGGAGAAACAAAAATCAATCAAAATACTCCTTACAAAATTAAAATCTAAATTAATAGTAGACAAATTCATTAATAAATCTAACGATCTCTTAAAATATGCCAAGAGGAAGACTATAAATCTCTAAGAACAAAAAAGAAAAAACAAAAAAAATTCTCTCATTTCTCTATCCCTCTATCTCCCCATCTTATTTATTGAAGAAATTAAATCCCCAGCTTTGTGTTCTTCAACTTAATCTTTTTCCTTTTAAACTTTCATTTTAACATTTGCTTGTGGTGGACGGTTTGTGCAAGGTTTTCAGACTCGGACCGTTCATTGAATTGTAAAAAGAAGAGGTTCAAGATTTTGGAGGTCGAACCGAGGTTGGACCGTGATGAAGTCATAATTAATTTAATAATTATTTTAAATATAAATAAAAACATTAAATTAATAAAAATAGAAAAATTAACTAAAATAGTCAAAATTAATATAGAGATCTATCTTTCAAAAAAATTTTATATCATAACTTTTACAAAAAAAAATAAAAAATATCTTTCAAATATTAAATTAATAAAAACAGATAAACAGTACAAACCGCCAGTTTAACCGGCATAGCCAAAAACCGGTGCTGTTAAACTGGTTTTAGCATTTCTTCATAAATACTTCAGACGTTGTGTTTTTTAACCCAAAAAATAATAATAATAATAATAAAAAGAGAGATCTTGTTTCAGATTTAAGAAGAGAGATTTTGATTTTGAAAATTCTTTTTTAAGTATGAAGTGGTGAAGCCTAAGACGCATACAGTGAACCAAAAATATCAGATTTACTTTACTTAACTTTTGCTCAAAAGAAAAAAAAAATCAGATTTACTATATTGTGTTGACTGTTGAGGAAGAACCAAAGAAGCCCATAGAAAATGATTTGGCTGCTTCAATAGAGGCTTTTGTTTTTGCTACTCTTGCCTCTTGCACTACACATATTCACGAGAGAGAGAGAGAGAGAGAGAGAGAGAGAGAGAGAGAGAGAGAGAGAGAGAGAGAGAGAGAGAGAGAGAGAGAGAGAGAGAGAGAGAGAGTATTGAAGAGAGAAGTGAAAAGCAAAAAGTAAATCAAAACGTGTGGATGTGATTTCAAAATGTATGGTTGTTGGGAATCTTGGGATATTAACGTGTAGAATGTGTGGAGGGAAAAAAATATCAAGTGGGTAATGATGTTGTTGCCCATGGTGCACTTACTTTTTGTTATTTGAAAGGTTAAAAATAACTAAAATATTTTATAATGGGTTTGTAGGCTATGGGTGCTTGTATATGTTTTTTTTTTTTGGTTGAATTGTGTTCAATGGTGTCTAAAAGTTGGTAAGCCAAAGTTTAATGTTTTACTATTGTTTAATTTTTTAGTTAAAATGATCAGTTATAAAATTATTTATTTACTTATTTTTATAATTATTAATTAAATTATTTATGACGTCACCGGTTTAACTATCTGTTGGACCTCGGTCCAACCAAAAAACTGATAACCAATTCATTTTTCGGTTATTTCACCGTACTAGTTTTTAAAACCATGTCAACAATAGTGAATAAACTGATAAAGTCAGTAGGTATGTAGCCCACGTGGGTTGAGAACCCATTTGTTAATTATTACTTCTTTTTTATACCATTGAATATAAAAATTTAATTAGTAATTTTCTATCTTAAGACAAAAATTTAAAAATAAAATATATTAAATTAATATTAAAAAAAAATCATTTATAGCTTTCACGTTAGTCCTTAAATTGTTAAGTAGCCCTGGGTTTGACGAGGACACTTTGAAGGAAATTCTTAAAAACCCTTAGCCGATTATAGCCAATCGAATATATGGATTTGGGCCAGAACAAACTCTAGTGAACTCTCAGTAAATTGAGCTTATAAGAAGTCATTGAAGTCTACGGATCCTAGACAAGGTTGACCAGACCTAGGTAAAATTTGAAAGTTAAAAATCCTTTGAGAAAGGAATTTGGTTTTGGTTTGGACATTGCTGGAATGTGAGGACTGATCCGATTTAGTTTCAAGATGTTGGTGCAAACATAATAATGATGGGAAAAATACCAAGAGAAACTGAATAATACTTCTAAATATTATTAATTTGAAAAGAAAAATTCCACAAGGATACAACAGCCCCAACAAATTTCTTGGATACAACCACAGGGTACAACCCCAAAAAATGTCGTATGACTAGAAGAATCTCCACATAAAGTGTTCAGGTTTGAACCTCCATCAGAAAGAACACACTTCCTTGCCAATAATCTCTCTATTTTTAGTATGTAAAATTCTTGTAATTGCTGTATTTTTTGGTATATAATGGAATGGGTCTGAATGAGTTTATTTCAAGGCTCAACGGGCCTCATGATATTATTACCCAAATTAATCTGATTAATTAGGTCTATAATTTTGATTTGATTAATTAGGTCTATAATTTTGATGTAGAATAGCATTATAAAAGAGTCCATTAAGTGGGTTAATGGCTCTTCATTTTTATAATAAAAAGACCATTTACTCACCAATGTTGTATGGTCGCCTTCTCATATAACAACCTTGTGGACTATGTGCTCATCATCTGTGTGGACGAGCTTGTGGCTTGAAGGTTCATTAGCTATATGATGAACCCATAATTTTAGTACTCATCAGTTGCCCTCTTATTCCTTTGTCATATTTTTGGACGACGGTAGGAATATTGATGGTTTTTATTTCCCATGACAAGGATGTTTTGATGCCATTCATGTCGAATTAAATATGCCTTCTTTTTCACATTAGGTCATGGCCACGTGTCACTTTTTGATTGGTTGGACATGTGAAAGAGGTTTGTCGATTTTCCCGTGCTAACCTCATGTCTTTCTTTACAAAACCTTTTATCTTCGATTTGCTCTTTGTATTCTTCAAGCTTTTGAGCCTATTTTCTTCTGCGTTTCTCAGTGAGTTCCCTCTTTTCTTTTCATGACTAGAAGTCTAGGTACTTCTTTGTCTATGAAAGGGAATGGGAAACCGCTTCTAAAGAAGTTTGGGTTGAGGCGCACCCATTGCTGTGTACATGGGACGTTCCTACACTTGGTGCGTTTTCACTTCTTTTGATTCTCTTTATTTGAGTATTTGCTCATCCTAGTCCTCTTCTTTTTGTAGCGAAAGCCCATCCAAGCTTAAAGAGACGATATCAGGAACAGGTTCATGCTACTTTGGACTTCTCTCTCGGTATCGAGGATTTTGATGAGCTTGTGGATCTTCAGTCTTTATACGACCATTGTTTGGGAAGAACCTTTAGCCTACGTCCAGAGGTTAACAATGGCAGTGGGTCGGGTTTCTTTATACCCGGACCTGACCCGTGGGTCCAACCATAAAACCCGAACCCACCCCGTTTAATAAATGGGTTTTTTTTTTTTTTAACATCCAAACCCGCCTAGTCGGGTCCTATCGGGCCCCGTAGGCTCCGCCAGCAAGGCTTTTTTTTTTCTTTTTTTTAATAAAACAGCTTCAGGGCCATACAATCTTTTAAAAAAAAAAAAAAAAAAAAAAAAAGAGTTTCCCTTTCAATGTTCAAACACAGAATCACACAAACACAAACTCACAGATTTGAGACACAATCTTATATATATATATATATATAAAAAAAAAAAAGAGTTTCCTTTCAAACACAGAATCAAAAACACAGATTCACTAAATCACAAAAACAAACTCACAGATTTGAGAATTGAGAGAGGACATGACCCAAAATAAAAATTGGAGAACTCGGTCCACCAAGGCTCTACCTTTGATCTCGGACTCCCTACTCGACCTCTCTCTATCTCAGACCACCAAGATCTCCGATGATCGACAGTGGTTTCAGCCATCAATTCCAAAGCTCGAGCCTGACCTTAAGGGCCTCTCAACCTGTAACGGCCTAAACCTCTCAAATCTCTCTCCGATCTAACCTCTATGCTTCTCCCTGGCAAATAGCAACCATCAAGTGATGAGAGTGAAGGTGAGGTGGGTCAGTGAGTGAATGAGAGTGAGGGTGAGGGTGACTACATAAGGCCGTGTAGGGTGGCTTGAGAGAAAATGAGACTGAGAGTTATTAAAGGTGAGGTGAGAGTATAGAAAGGCTGAGGCGGCTTGGAGAGACTTCAAACAAATGAAAATAGGGTTAGGGTTTGATATAAGTTACATATATATATATAGGTAGGTATTTTAGTAATTTTGTATTAAGTTTAAACGGGTCGGGTCGGGTCGGGTCTGAGTTCGGGCTGGATTTTTCCCAAAACCCGGACCCGCTTCAGGTTTTTTTTTTTCTAAAACCCAAACCCTACCCTATTCGTTATCGGCTTGGGTAAAACTTAACCCATTAGGGTCGGGCCGAACCGAGTACCCACGAGCCAGGCATAAATTGCCATCCCTACCAGAGGTTGCTTCTTAGGACAGATAGGAGAAAGCTTTTGGATTTGCAACCTTACCTCATCATTCTATTTCCTTTATCATTTCCTTCTGAATGACCTATTCTGTTTTGCAGACGTGGCCACTCGCTCTAGCCGGAATAGGTAAGCTCTTGCCAAGGAGAACTAGAATCAACCTTTGTCAAAGATTTCTTCACCTCCTTTGAAGAAGCAAAAGGTCGGGGGTAGTGGAGGCATCGTCATATCTAGCCTTGTTCGTACCCCTTTGCGGCCATCTCTAGCAGTGCCAATTGAAGAATTACCTTCTCCTCCTTGGACCCGAAAAGGGAAGGAGAAGAAGGGTGAGGGCGTATGGACGGACCCTGCTACAGCTCTTGGACGGGCTCATGATGTCATCTCTGATGACGAACTTAAAGTTTTATCCTCCATACCTTTTCATGAGCTTGTCAGTCGTCATGTCCACAAAATCCTGCCAGTGAGGTCTTCTTAAATAGTCGTCTTCTTCTCTATGCTTGTTTGCTTTAGATGTGATTTTTTTCTAGCAGGTCCTTAGGGAATCACTGAGCCTAACCACTAACTATCTCACAACAGAGGAGAAGGTTGTGATGGCCAACTCAAGGGCAGAAGCAACTGAGGCCGAGAGATCAAGGTCGAGGAAGGACCTAATCGAAGCTATGGATCAGGCGAATGAGGCCAAAACCAAGCTGAAAGAAGTTTCTGACCAGTTGAGGACAGAGAAGATACTCATAATTTAGAAGGAAGAAGAGATTCAGTCAGCACTGCTGAAGGTTTTCGACGAGCATGAGAAGGAAGTCGTTGAATTCCAAGTGTCTGAAGCTTTTGGTATCATCACTTTTGACGAGTTTTTCAAAGACTTTGAGCTCTTGCGGAGGCTTACAATGAAGCACCACTCTGAGGCCGTTAACTACTCCAATTTGGAGTTTTAAGCCATCGACAACGAGATGATAGTTGATAAAGAAGCAGAACGAGCCCAAGCCAAAGATTAAGCTGGAGTGGAAGGAGGATGTGAAGGAGTAGGCCCTGAGGAAGTCCTGGTTGGTCCTCCCATTGATCCTGCCAT
Organism: Castanopsis chinensis; assembly: GCA_032878915.1. Lineage (NCBI taxonomy): Eukaryota > Viridiplantae > Streptophyta > Magnoliopsida > Fagales > Fagaceae > Castanopsis > Castanopsis chinensis. The sequence continues at coordinate 4,279,324 of JAVQMG010000086.1, forward strand.
ATTTATTTTTCTTTATTTTGGTTTGCCTTTGTTTTTGGGCTAGTTCTTATCTACGTTTTGATGAGTTTGTTTAAAACAATTTCTCTTTTATTCCTACTTTTATGAACAATTTGGAGCATTGGATCTTTTGCATTCTTCTTGCTAATTCTAAAGAACTTTGGGCTTTGTGGTTGCATGCTTTTTATGACTTCTTTGAGAATCTCGTCGAAGGAGTTATGCTCATTAGTATGATTTTATCCCACAGTTTTAATCTTATGAGTTTAATCATATGACGTTTTCTTGCTTTGATAATTTTCATCTCCAATATAATTTTACTCATTGATTTAAACCTCATGGATGTGATCACACAATTTTACTCTTGTGGTGAGATTCTAACCGTCATTGTGGTTTATTCTCGTGTTGAGAATTTGATTGTTATTATGATGGTACTGGTGGTTTTTAACCTTATGAATTTAATCAAAATGGCTTATTCCGTGTTAAGAATTTGATCGTCATTATGAATGTACTCATTGGTTTTAAACCTTGTGAATTTAATTATATGACTTACTTTCGTTTTAAGATTTTGACGGTCATTATAATTGTACTTGTTGGTTTTTTACCTTATGAATTTAATCACATGACTTACTTTCGCTTTGAGAATTTGATCGTCATTATGACTGTACTCGTTAGTTTAGAACCTTATGAATTTAATCCCATGACTTACTCTCTCTTTGATAATTTATTCGTCATTATGACTGTACTCGTTGGTTTTGAACCTTGTGAATTTAATCAAATGACTCACTCTTGTGTTGAGAACTTGTCCTTGGTGAAATCGACACAATGTTTTTGCGGATCTTCCAAGAAAATACATTTATTCATTTGAGAGAACTTATCCCTTTATTCTTCCTACTTATAAAATGGCCATGATCCCTTTGCCCCATCGAGTTGGACTTTGATAATCTTCAACAAGGTCTGATTTATTACCTCTATCTGTCCATTAGCTTGAGGGTGTCTAGGGGAGGAGAGGTGGTTCTTGATTCCTAGCTCGCGATAGAAATCTTTAAATTTGGAGTTATCGAATTGTCGTCCATTATTAGAGATGATGATCCTTGGAATTCCAAACCTGCAAATGATGTTCTTTTAGACGAAGCCCTGGATTTATGCCTCTGTGATCTTGGCAAAGGGTTCTACTTCAAGCAACTTGGTAAAGTAATCAATTGCAATAAATAAGAATCGAGTTTGCTTTTTACATTGTGAGAGTGGTCCAACAATGTCTATTCCTCCATGTTGCAAATGGCCATGACGATGCAATGCTCTTCATATTCTCTGCAAGAATTCTTTGAATATTTCCAAAGTTTTGGCATTTGTCACATTTCTGGACTAGGAAATATGCATCTTTTTGCATTGTTGGCCAGAAATACTCGACTCTAACGACCCTATTTACCAACGACCTTGGTCCTGAGTAATTTCTGTAGATCCGTTCGTGAATATCTCTAAATGCATAGTCTGCTTCTTGTTGGTCTAAGCATTTGAGGTATGGCAGTGCATCCCCTTTTTTAGTCTAACCTTTGGTATTTCTGCATCCGTTTCTCTTTTTCTTCATACTCATGGTTCACTTTACCAATGATGAGCTTGGAGTCGCTTTTGATTACTAAGCTTTTGACGCCTAGAATTTTTGCTAGTCTTAAGCTAGTGAGTATTACCTCATATTCGACTTCATTATTTGTGGCTAGGAATTGAAGCTATACTCCATATTTTAGGATGCACTTGTTAGGAGATATCATGATGACTCCTACGCCTCCCAGTTCTTTGACGGATGATCCATTAGTGTGAATCGTCCAAAACTGTGTTTAGTCGTCACCTAATAAAGGGAACTCAGCAATAAAATCTACTAATACCTGGGGTTTGATTGCTAACTAAGGTCTGTACTCGATGTCGAATTGACTGAGCTCAACGGCCCATTGCACCAGGTGTCTAGTTGCATCTGGTTTATTCATGGCCTTCTTGATAGGAGGCTCATTATGAACGTAATTGATGGTAGCCTCTTAAAACTCCCTTGGCTATCTTAATGTATGCCTGATCTAATATGAGGCTTAACTGGCTCATGGATGGCCTTTCTGACTGTTGGAGCTTGTCGTTTACGAAACCATTAATGAATATGCCATTAATGTTACATATTCTTCTTCTCATATGACGGCTCTACGGATTGGATGCTCGTCATTTATGATGAAGAATGTGTAAATTCCTACATGAACATTGTTAACCTATCTTTGGTAGGCTCTTCATAAAGATTGAATGACCCTCTAGTGATGACCCCCCAGTGACCGGCCCTCTAGTGATCATTCTTATATCACCAATGGTGGCCCTAGCATCTTGCTCGTCATCTTTCCTGATGTCTACTTGCTTAGGGTTTCCTTCTGTCTTGTGATGATGATAGTTCTATTTCACAAACCTCTATAATTTCCCATTCTATATTAGTTCTTTGATTTGCCCCTTCAGATCTTTGCATTCTTTAATGGTATGGCTATGATCTTTGTGAAATCAACAATACTTCTTTTGATCTTGTTTGTGTAGCAGTGAAGTCAAAGGCTTCAACCACTTCAAGCTCGAATCATCATTGATCTGTAGCAAAAATTTCTCCACAGACATATTTAGAAGGGTGAAATTTACCATTTTCTTTAAGAGGTTCGAGCTTCCCTTCTTCTTTTTCTTCTTGTGTAGGGGCTTGTCAATGTCATCTATCTTTCGCTTGCCTTCCATCCCCTTCACTATCAGCACATCTTCTTCATTCATATATTTTTGAGCTTTGATTAGGAGATCTGTCATTGTTGTTGGTGGAGTCTTGGCCAAGGAGAAGATAAAATCTTTAGTGGTTAAACCATCCTAGAAGGCCATCATTGGACTTGGTTGTTTGCTTCATCTATTTCTAGGATTGCTTGATTGAAACATTTCACATAGATGTTGGAGTTTATGCCCTAAAATCCAATTTATTGGCATGTCATAAATAATTAAATTGTTTAATTATATGATGTTAGGACATATGTGAATCATGTTAAGATCATATGTCATGTAGAATTGGTTAATCCTATGACAAAATTTTACTTGTAATTGGGTAGATCTAAAATATGTTTAATACTTCAAGGAACAAGAGTTCAAGTCCAAGTATTGAAGCCATGTAAATCTGTCCAAGAAACAATTAAAGAAGTGCGGGATTTTAAAGCTCGATGGCTAGCTTGGCAGATAACATCTATTGACGTTTAATAGGCTTTTTTAGCCTGATGTTGATATATAACCTATCTATCGAGATTTATGAAAAATAACTTTTTAGATCTGATTTCACACCAATCCGTGCATACATATTTAGGTTTTCTTTTCTCACAACCCTAAACATATATAAGAATTATTTTAAGGGCCGTCAAAGGTTGCGTAAGTGTGAAGAAAATTTTTGTTCAAGCATATTGTGATCGGAGACATTTGTGTAGGAAAAATACATGTTTGTATCACATACAAAATATACACTGCTGAAAAATAACGGATTTACTTCATTCGCAATTGATAACATGTATTATGTAATTTTCAGAATTTAAGAACAAGAAAGTGTACCTTGGTGTGGTGAATTTCAAAAACAAAGATAAAAAACAAAGATCAAAAACAAAGATCAAAAACACTTGGGAACACTTTTAATCTTCACTCCAATTCCACAAACGCCCAAGAAGTGTGGTCTTTCAATTAATTTTCCAAGGGAGAATTAGAGAGAGCGGCTAACACTCACACGTACACCATTTCACAAGAGTGTTGTTACTTAATAAAAATTTTGTATGTTTCTCTCTTTGTATCTAACTGATTATCTAATTGGGTTGGCCTTTTGGGCCTTTCCAATTGGGCTAAAGTGTGTAGGTTTGAGTGGGATCAAAAGGGACCAATAAGAAACTAGCTCTAATGGGCCTTGGGCTTTTCTGTCAACTCTTGACAAGTCCAAAGTTACCATTAACTATATTTAATACTACTATATAAATATGGTTGCACTCTAAGTCTTATTTATAAATTATATCCCAAGACTTTATTGTACATGCAACCCCTTCATAAAATATTCGTAGTAATACAAAGTCATGAATATAGACTGCCACTTTGAAGATTACTATATTTTAATTCTTTGAGTACCTAGTTTAATCATTTAAGTTATTCATCATATATTTATGAAATCCAATTTCATAAATGTATACTTTAGTAACTTCTTACTAAAGTGGTTAGGCCCAAAATTCTGAATAACCAAACCCATTAAACTTATCTCAAGGGAATATTTTATATCTCCGTTAAGAGACTATGAATTATATCTTGAGAATATATGTTTTATCAACACTAAATATGATTGCCCAACATACTGAGGTTTTAATTTTATCTTTAGAACTCACTCTTGATATATCAAAACAACCTACACTTCATGATCAGGTCCATTATTTTCTTAGGATTAAGAGTTCATGTATATAGAAGTCGTGAGTTTATTATTCATTTAACAGTCGTTAAGATAATAATAAATCTCATAGTAGTCTAGTTCAGTATGTCTTAACTCATAAAACATATCAACATACCAACTATAAATCTCCATTTCCATGATCAAGTCAAATCATCATAGTTGATTTGTTATAGTCTTCGCAGATGAAATGCTCAATTTCATCACTGATTACGAACTAAAATTCTGAGTTTACAAAGAACTTGCGATTTATATCTTCTGTGACTAAATCACATACTATACATCTCATGAACTATATGATAATGTCTCAATATTCATGTTATCGTTATTTTAGATAATAATAAAATAACTTTATTAATCACAATATAATGTCATACAAAATGTCATACACAGCATCATACAATAGGATTTAAAGGCACACATCCTAACAATTTGCCCTAGTTCATCTCTCTTTTGAAGAAGCTACTGCGTTTGTACACCGTTGGATTTTGTAACCAAGAAGCTTCGTAATCTTCATCATGTTGATGAACTCAAGAACTTTGTAGGCAACATCCTGCTCAAGTTGGTGAGTAAGCCGCATATTGGGATTCACGCATCGATTGGTTAGTCATGTATTTGGAGCCATGTATTGAAAATGAGAGATTATTACTACAGAACAAGTCCAATTGTGTATTGGAGCAAGGACTCAACTATAGGTTCGTATAAAGTACTGGGATTCCTTTACTTGTAACCACTTACTGTAATAATAATAGATTCTCAAGAGTGGTGACCTTAAAATCACCTAGTGAGGTTTTTGCCTTGGAGTTTTTCCCCATTCGTAAACAAATCACCGTGTCAACTTTATTTTTCGCTGCATATTAACTTAGTTAGTGATTTGTGTTAGGACATATGTAGTTCAAGTAGTTGTTAACATATATCGCTATTTTATGTAATTGGTTTATCCTTAGACAAAACGTACTTTACTTGTAATTAGGTAGATTTAGGATGTATTTAACACTTCAAGAAACAGTGTTTCAAGATTCAGTGTTGAAGTAATCAAGTCTGTCCAAGAAACAAGCAAGGAAGTGCAAGTTACTAAAGCTCGACACCTGTCTCGACACCTGTCTCGACACATGCATCTATCGAGCTTTAAGAAGCTGTTTTAGCCCGAGTCTCGACAGCTTCTCGACAGATCCTCGACACCTCTATTTGTCGAGAATTAAAAAAAAAAACAAATTTTCAGTTCAGTTTTAAGTCCAATCCGTGAATGTGTCTTTGGGGCTTCTTTTCTCCTAACCCTAGACATATAAAAGGATTGTTTTAAGGGCTGTCAAAATGATGCAAGTTGCACAAGCATTGAGAAAATCTTGCTCATGCAATTTGTGATCTAAAAGACAAAGTTCATGCCCTAGTTCATCCTTTGTGAAGAAGATTGCTGTGTAATGTGCACCATAGGGTTTTGTAACCAAGTATCTTCTTGATATTCATCATGTGGATGATTCGAAGAACTTTGCAGCCAACAACTCTCTCTCTCTAGTTGGTGTTTGAAGTCGCGTACTGGGATCCGCGCATCTGGTTAGTCACGTACTTGGGAGCCGTGCATTGAAAGGAGAAACTGTCACTACAGAGCAAGTCCAATTGGGTATTGGGGTAAGGGTTCAACTGTAGGTTGGTAAGATACTTGGAATTCCTTGCTTGTAATCGCTTGTTGTGATAACAGTGGAGTTTTGTGAGTGGTGACCTTAAATCACCCGATGGGGTTTCTGCCGTCAAGTTTTCTCCATTCGTAAACAAATCACCGTATCATTTATTTTTCCGCTGCATACTTTAGTTTTGGTGATTTGTTTGTGTTGCCACGTGATGTTGCATGTTAATTTGATTAATTAATAACTAGGCTAATTAATCAATCTAATTTATCACAAGGGGTCAACGCATTTGTAACCTGTCAATTTGTTTGTGCTACCACGCGATTTGTATGATAATTGGATTAATTAATTAATTTGGCTAATTAATTGGTTAATCTATCACAAGGGGTTAATACGTTCTTTGTCTATCATATGAGACTATGTATAAATAAACTAATAAGACATTATCTTAGTCCATGAGATGCATAGTATGTAATTTATGTTATTTAGTCACAAAAGATATAAATCACAAATTCTATGTAAATTCAAAATTTTGATTCGTAGTCGGTGTTGAAATTGGGCATTTCATCTGCGAACAGTGGCGACGCCACTCAGAAGCCAGGGTGTTCCTAGGAACACCCTGGCTTGAATTTTTTTTTTTTATATATAATAATTTAATTTTTTTTATCTATTTACTCTTTAAAAAAAAAAATAAGAACACCCTCAAGCAATATCAGGAACACCCTCAAAAAATTTATGCCAAACAAATTTTGTACTAAAAGGCATACAGAGGCAGAGGTGTGTGCACACATGAGGTGTGTGCACACATGAGGTGTGTGCTAACGCATAGTGGGGTGTGTGCTAGACTCCTAATAATTAGTAAAAAAAAATGAATGAAGCAACTAAACACCAATAATTAATAATTTAATTAACTAATACATTATAAAAGACAAACAAATTAAATTATGTTAGGTTAAACAACAATTAATAATTTAATAATTAATGAAACAACAATACAACAAATTATAGTTTATAAAAGACAAACAAATTTATGAAACAACTAAATAACAATAATTAATAATTTTATTAATATTTCAAATGAACTTATAGTTTATTGTATCGGTACCTTTATTCATTAATTTCTTTTCTTTTTATTCTTTTAAAAAAAAATTTCCTTTTGAGGTTTTTCGGTGTACAGAATGCAAATTTGTTTTGGTTTTATGATTTTTGTTTTTTTTTTTTTTTTTAAGTATAAACTTCATACTTACCAAATTTTGAATTTCGGCCAGTATTTACCGAAATGTCCCAAAACACCCAAAATAGACCGAAATGACCCAAACTTTTTTTAAAGTGAAATAGGAACACCCTGGACAAAATTTCTAGAGTCGCCACTGTCTGCGAAGACTATAACATATTAACTAAGATGATTTGTCTTAATCATGGAAGTAGAGACTTCTAGTTGATATGTTTCAAGAGTTAAAACATATTGAACTAGACCGCTGTAAGATTCATTATTCTCCTAATGATTGTCAAATGAATAATAAATCTTGCAACTTCTATTTGTATCAACTCTAAATCCTGAGAGAATAGTGAATCTAATCATGAGGTGTAGGTTGCTTTGATATATCAGGAGTGAGATCTAAAGTCACAATCAAAACCTTAGTATGTTGGGTAGTCGCATTTAGTTTTGATAGAACATAAATTTTCAAGATGGAATTCATAATCTCTTAACAAAGATATAAAATATTCTCTTGAGATAAGTTTAATGGATTTGGTTATTCAGAGTGTTGGAAACAACCATTTTAGTAAGGAGTTACTAAAGTATAAATTTATAAAATTGGATTCCATAAATATGTACTAAATAACTTAAAGGATTAAATCGAGTACTTAAGGATTAAGATGTAGTAATCTTTAAAGTGGCAGTCAACATTCATGACTTTGTATTACTACGAATATTTTTATGAAAGGGTTGCATATATTATAAAGTTTTGGGATATAATTTATTAATAAAGCCTAGAGTGCGATTATATTCATATAATAATATTGAATATAATAAATGATAATTTTGAATTTGTCAAGAATTGACAGAAAAGTCCAAGGCCCATTAGAGATAGAGTCTTATTTGTTCCCTTTTGGTCCCATTCCAAGCCACATACTAAAACCCAATTGGAATGGCTCAAAAGACTAGCCCAATTAGATAATCAGTTATATATATAAGGAGAGAAACATACAGAATTATAATAAGGGTTTTTATTTAAAATCATATAAGAGATTTTTAATAAGAGATTTCATAAGGAATGAAATGGTGTGTATGTGAGTGTAAGCTATTATCTTATTCTCCCATTGAAAACTGATTGAGAGACCACACTTCTTAGGTACTAAGTGGAATTGGAGTAAAAATTAAAAGTGTTCCTAAGTACTTCTAGTCTTTTTTTTTTTTTTTTTTGAATTTCACTGCACCAAGGTTCGCTTTCTTGTTCTTTAATTCTGAAACTTACATAGTACATGTTATCAATTACAAATGAAGTAGATCCGTTAATTTTTCACTGCATATGTTTTGTATGCGATACAAACGTATATTTTTCCAACAATTTGTATCAAAGCGGTCTTCAATTTCGAATTTGTATAACATGTTTTGTGATTTTTGGAATTAATGATGGAAATTTCATGATGTTAGAAGATTCTACACTCAATTTTTTGCACGGTTATTGAAATTATTGTGTAATGAAAATTGATATTGATGTTATGATGTTTTTTAAGTTTGATATCAAGAAACTATGTTTTGTTCAAGTGAAACGTCAAAAACGGTTACCAGAAACTTTGAAAAATTCAGTTTTCATGAGTTTCGATTGGTCGAGAATCACTTTCGATTGATCGAATGTTCCTTTTGATCGATCGAGTCAACCCGAGACTTTGTGAGGAAGTTTTCAATTTTTCGATTGATTGAGAATTCCTTTCGATCGATCGAATTTGTCTTTTCAATCGATCGAATAAGAGTTGGGTACCGATTGAGTCATCCAGAAACTTGGTGAAAGTTCACTTAGTGTGTAAAGCATTAATAAATGTTTAGACCCCCAATATCAAATATAACCAACACAAGCTTATACTCAAACAATAGATGTACGAAATAATAATTACAAGCAAAAGCCCAATTAAATAAACAACATTAAACCATAATTAATCACAACACAACAACAATTAAAGGTAGAGAGTAAGGGTTAGAGAGATGCAAACACAAAGATAACACTGGCACGTATTATTGAAGAGGGAACTGAAGAACTTAATGAAAAACCTCTTCACCGCCCTCCAAAAGGTGAAATGATCCGCTAAAGAATAGCAAAAGACCCTTCAAGCCTAATCTACTCAATGCACCTAAGCCCTCCAAGTTTCTTGCTCCAACAATGTTAAGCTTAACTGTGTCTTCTCTAGCTTTCCGAATCCTGCAATAAGCTCTATATTGCATCTGCCATCCTTGGCATCTTCCAATACTTCCCAAAGTCCAAAAACACTCTCAACACTCTTCTCCTCTCAATGGGTATAAAAATGGGAGAGGGAAGGAGAAGAGACTATAAATATTTCTCTCTAAGAATGAGTAGCTCTCTCTTTAATAAGTTGGGTGTGTTTAGGAAACCTTTCTTAGGATTTTTCTCTCAATAGGCTCCTTACCATTTTTGTGGGTGATGAGGGTATATGTAGTATAGGTGATCGGCAAATAGGTCACACTCAAAAATCCTCTCACTAGTGAAATTCACGGGTCACTCGCAGGTCACCTAAGTCATAAAAACAAGTAGCACATGACTCTTCAACTTCCACAGTTAGCACTTGACTCTTCAGCTTTTGGCATATGCTCCTCATGAGACTTTTAGCTGTCTTGATTAAATCTCCACCACATAATACTAAACCCAATATAAATAAATCCTACAAAAATACAAGGAAATAAATTTATTCAACTACAACACTTTTTGTGATGAAATAACCAATAAAAATGTTACGAGAAAAATCATAACTTAACACTTGGAAATTTTTTGATGAAGATTTTGATCGATCAAGAAATAGATTTGACCGATTGAAATGAACTGTTTTTGAAATTTTACTAAGTATTAAAACATAGATGAAGTGTAAGGTTATGTGTGATGAGATTACACATGGTTCTATATTGATAAGTCAAGAATGTATTGACCCCTTGTGATAAATTAACCAATTAATTAGCCAAGTTAATTAATTAATTCAATTAACATGCAATACGCATAGTAGCACAAACAAATCACCAACTAAGTTAAATGCAGCAGAAAATAAAGTTGACACGGTGATTTGTTTACAAATGAAGAAAACTTCCAAGGCAAAAAACCCTCACCAAGTGATTTTAAGGTCACCACTTCCGAGAATCCACTATTATCACAATAAGCGGTTACAAGTAAAGGAATCCCAGTACCTTATACCAACTTACAATTGAATCCTTACCCTAATACACAATTGAACTTGTTCTATAATGACAATCTCTTATTTTCAATGCATGACTTTCAGTACGTGATTAACCAATCAATGTGCGAATCCTAGTACGTGGCTTACTCCTTTGCACAAATCCAAATACGTGACTAACACACTAACATGAGAACGATGTTGGCTGGAAAGTTCTTTAGCTCATCAACACGATGAAGATCACGAAACTCCTTGGTTACAAAACCCTACGGCGTACAGACGCAGCAGCATCTTCAAGAGAAAGATAAACTAGGGCAAATTATGTATCTGGTCACAATTTGCTTGAATTTCATCTATTTCCAGCACGTGAGACAGCCCTTAAAATAATCTTTATATATGTTTAAGGTTGTGAGAAAAGAAAGCCTAAACACATACACATAGATATGCATGAAATCAGATCTGAAAAATTAATTTTCATAAATCTCGATAGATAGGTTATCTATCGAGCAACTATCAAGCATCGGGCTAAACAAGTTTTTTAAACCTTGATAGATGCTATATATTGAGAAAACTATCAAGCTTTAAAATACAAAACATTTTCACTTGTTTCTTGGACAGATTTGCATGACTTCAATACTTGGACTTGAACTCTTGTTCCTTGAAGTATTAAACACATCCTAGATCTACCCAATTACAAGTAAAGTGCATTTTGTCATAGGATTAGCCAATTGTAAATGGCATATGTTCTTAACATGATTCACATATGTCCTAACAATCTCCCTCTTTGGCAATCCATGACAAAACCACAACAAACAAATGAATATATGAGAGAAGTCATAAAACACTCAACTCATAGTCACTTGTTGAATATAATAAAATCTATCCTAACACAAACTCTTGAAAACTTTGCAAGAAAAGAGTTCTTGAAAAGAAAGACTTTGACAACCTGTATTTCTGAAACACTTTAAACAAAACTCATCGCGACACCTTAGTGTGAAACAGAAATTAAAAGATTGCATACAAGAAATAAAAAACATGTGCATAAAGAGAGAAAAGAAAAAACACATGAAGAGATAAGTAAAAGAAAGTAATAACAACCTCAATATATATATATATATATATATGTATGTATATATCAAAGAGAGTACAAGGTTTGCTATCACAATGTAAGAACAATATATCTAAAATAGAAAGAAAAGTAAAGATAAAAAGAGTCCTCACTACATCCCTCATAAAATAAAAAACAAAAAAAAAACTCCTCCTAACAAAAATATCTCTTATACTAACTCTTCTCCTAAGTACATGACAACTCTCATATCCAAAGTTACTCCACCTTTTTGTCACGAATGACAAAGGGTGCATCGTCACTGGAAGAGCTAGAAGCCTCATCTTCATCAACATCACCACCATTGAAGTCACCATCATCGTCATCATCCTCTTCCTCTTCCTCAGAACGAATGACCAAGCAACCAAGGCGGTCGTCAGTCAACCGACACAGGTATTCACCTAACACAACTCATCACTGAGAGTGTCAAGGTGAGCATCCATGCGTTGAAGCTGTGCCATAACCGCCTTAAGGGTTACACCACCCCCGAAAGAAGAAGGAACGGATGTGGATGGAGCTAAAGAAGCCGGAGGAGTTGTCGTCTCGGTCTATGGTCGCTTTGGTCGAATGAATAGATCACAGCATCAATGACACACGAAGAATTTCAGGGGTGACAGAAAAAAGGAATTTGATAAATCACAGGTCGATGTATCCTTATAGACATCTATAAGGGAGAGTATAAAGTGAGAGGGAAAGTCTATGGTAAGCCTTTCAATGAGGGACAACAAAAATCAAGCATGAGGCCCAGTAATCGAATTATAGTGAGACAAGGGATGTAAAACAAATGCCATCACAATATTTAGGAGCCTTTTAAGGCTGTAGGATAGGACCGGCGGTTCTATAAAGGCCGCTAGTTAGCGTTAACCCAGTCAACATTGACAGGTTGACCCGGTCAACCCAAAAAAAGAGAGAGAGAACCCTTTTCCTCTTCTAGAGCTTAAAGGCAAGTCTGGAAAATTTTTCAGAAGCAGCTGCAGCAGATCGGTCCAGCTAGGCAAAAATCCAATCTCGATTTGTGAATAGTCTCAACACACGAATTTGGGGATGAAAAAATTTGAAATCACATTCTTTATCCCACACCTCTCATTGCACTTGAGATGTTAGATAAAGAAGGGCAGGTGTTAATATCGTATTTTGTCCGCCCTCAATTCGCATGCCAAACCCCGAAAAATCCCAAAATATTATTTTCTCTCCATGGGGCTGCGAGAATATACAGAATGACATGGCGCAATCCGTTCGAGCATTAGAGCACCGAAGTGCCTCTTTCAGCTAAAATGACTAAAATGCCCCTAGTCAACCCTAGGTTTGACCGAAGGTCAAACGAGGTCAAACCCCTCACAAAAAAATATTTTTCGTAGTTTTAGATCAAACCCGAGCTTCTCGGAGATTTTTAACAAATTTGACCAAGTTTGACTCGAAGTCGATCCCGAGTAGGCCCAAAAACTCTATTTTTGATCTGGCTATCATAACAAGTTGAAACCAATGTCATTGCCAAGATTATCAAATTCTCATTCCAATGATTATTCATGGGTCGAAATCAGAGTTAAGACGGCTGAGATATCACAAAAATCAGGATAATGCATCGATCGATGCATTGCTAACTTCTAAGAGTTATAACTTTTGGTCTGACTGTTGGATTTTCAAGATCCATACCTTTTCAGAAACGGGATTTCAAGACCTTTCTAGACATGTCAAGATCAAACCCACCCAAGGCCTTTTGAAGGAGGCGGCCCTTCACTTCTAAATTTGTGTCGGGGCTATAAAATGCCCCAAGCACCCTTCAGACTGGGGAGACCACATTTTTTCTGGATTTTGTTCTCTGCTTGGATGCTTTCTACACGTTTTCCTTCTCTTCTAAACACGAAAAACACCCAAAAAACACATCAAAGTTTCTTGATTCTTCTCTTTTCACCAAAAACACAATGTATTGTTCTTATACCCAATTTTTTTTTCCTTGGTTCTACACTTTGGATTTGGGGTTTAGGGGTGTGGGTATAGCTTTTTAGGTACCGTCCACATCCTTAACCTTCTAAATCTTTTTCTAGCATTTATTTTGCTCCTTTATGCCTTGATAACTTGATTGATTACTTTCTTTAGCATGTTGCTTGTTTTGTTTGTGCTTCTAGCCTAAATTTCCTTGCTTTTTATCCCTTATGTCATGTTTCTTGCTTATATCTACATCCTTACATGCTTATGTGTTTAGATTTACATGCTTTAGGTTTTATGCCATGTTTTCCTATGTCTTGTGCCTATTTTTGTTCTAGGTTAATGTTAGGGTTACATGTTCACATGTTTGTATGATGTTGTTGGCTATGCCTTGCTTGGATCTATGTGTTTTATGTATTTCTTCCCATGATATATGGTTAGATCCTTGTCTTCACATACTTATATGCTTGGATTCATGTTCTTCCATGTCTATGTGCTAAGTTTCTACATGTCTACTTGTATGTTTCTATGCCTATATGTCTAGATCTATGTTTTCACATGCCTAGTGCTTGGATCTACGTTCTCTACATGTTTTATGCTATCTTCCATATGCTTGTGCACTCCATGCCATGTTTGTGTGCCCAAACCTAGGCTATTTTTGTTGTGCCATGTGCTATTGTAACCCTTTTTGTCGCTTTTTCTTTCTTTCTTACATTTTGGCTTATTGGTTTAGACCCGATCTTGAACCTACGGTCTTTGTCACTATCCGCACACTTTGGTCCACATCAAAGGGTTTGGATCATCCTTATTTTCATGTCTATGCTTGCTTGCTTCTATGCTTTATGCTTGTGATAGCCTCTCTTGTTCTAGGCTTCCATGCTTTATGCTTGGTGGTTGTGTGGTTACATCCAACGCTTATGAGTCCTTGTTTGGATGTAACCATTTGGGATGCCTCACCATGACGTCGGTCGATCTGTGCGTACCCCTCCCTTTTTTCACTTCGAGCGACGATTGCTTACCATGCTTGTTTGTGCCACCTGTTGGCTTTCTATGCATCTTTACATGCTTGTTTACATGTTCATGCATGAGTCTTGCTTGCTAGTGTGTCATCCATGCTTCAACACAATGAAGCTATGGACATTCGATCCAAACCTACATTCATCCCTTGCGAACAACACCGTTTGCTTGCTTTCTTGCTTCTTTGCTGGCCATGCCTATTATGTTTTTCCTCTTTATGCCTTTTCATATGCTTTGCATCTTTTCCTTCTATTGCTTGTCTGCTGGTTTCTTGTCTTTGCCTTTGCATGCACACAAATGGAGCGAGGACACTTGGAGCTAGGACACAATCTCCCAAGCGCAAGCAAAAAGGGCACGTATGCAAGCATGTAGAGATAAGCCAAGCAGTATGTTTAGTAGATTTAGGAGTTTAGCCTTTACTTTTGGGTTATGTACTCTTTTAAACCCCTTCCTTTCTCCTCCCTTTCTCTCTTAGATGGGTTGTATTAGGTATATCATGTCGTGTACCATTCATCCTCATCTTTAAAGTATGGCGACTCCTGTTTATTTTTCTGCACTTCTATTTTGGGCCATGCTCTAGGGATGTAGGCATTTACTTTTCTGCTCTGTGTACTTGCATTATGCATAATGTCTATCTATATATACCTACTCGCCCTTTTCGGGGTAATTGTCACAGTCCGTGTCACCTAAGGCAAGCGATTCCTAATTTCCACTGCGAAAGTAAGGTGACTTATCGCTAGATTTTCACCATGAAAATCTGGCACTTTGCTTGAATGCCTTAGGAAAGCATAGATTGGGACCACCCCCATTCAAAAGCCAAACCTCAAAGCCCCCATGCATGCAAAGCCCTGAAAGTCAATGCCAAAGTCATTTTTTTACTGCCAATCTCTGAAAATTAAGGTTTACTGAAAATAAAGGACTGTCCTTGGATAAGCATTGTGGTGTGCCTAACACCTTCCCTACACATTATAAAACTTCCGTACCTAAGAATCAAGATTTTTTGCCATTCACATTAGATTAGGAAAAATTCCCTTTTTCTTAGCTTAGGATTGATAATAAAATCAACTAGAAACAGGTGACCAATCACACCTTAAAAAAACCCAATGATTGGTGATAACTTCACTTACCTTTGATAATCCCTTAAAATTTGGCCTAGATTCCTGCCATAACACCAAAGGTAGACCTACCTTCCTCCACAAAGAGAGAGAGAGAACCCGAAGCCCCGCACAAAGCACGCCACACACTACACACATGCACACTCGCAGTGTCATTCACTCGGGAGAGGCCTCTAATGGGGCCCCATGCACACGGAAGCATCGCCATGGCAGGTGGTTAAACGAAGGCCCACAACGACAGCGGTGGTTTTCCACTACCGTTTTTCGAGGCCGAGAGTTGACACCCCAAAACAACACCATGGGAGTTTCGGCTTTGAGCTCAACATTCTTAGCATATTTCATCCCTCCTTTCTTTGACTAGTATTAGATTCACCATAAAATCTAGTCAACCTCCATGCATTTTCTGAACCACCATGAACAATTAAATCAATATGGTACTTCAAAAAACTATTCGCCTAAATTTACACCTACCTTCCAAAGGAGAGCCAAACCTCCTCCCCTTCTATCATTCAGTACCGTGAAACACCCATCAAAATAAATCCTATCTCTGACCCACTTCATATGCGCCTTATCTGACCAAGTTTTTGACAAAAACACAATCATGGAATCTTGTTCTTGCACTATATCGACAAGCTCCTGTATTGCACTGCGGTTTCCAAGCCCCCTACAGTTCCAAGCTAAGAGTTTCACGGCTGTTGTCGTGGTTGATCATCAGCCTCCACCATTTGAATAAAAGTTTTTGATGTCCGTCTCTTCCTACGACAACTATCTTCCTCCCTATCTTTGTCTGAACCCTACCTCATACGCTTAGATAAAATTGATTCCATCAGGTGTCCTCATCCAGTTGATCAAACCTTGCCAACTCTTCATCAATAACCTGTAATTGCGCCTGGAAGTCATGGGATGGAGGTGCATCCACAACCTACACTGAAACCCTACCATCAGGTGAGTTAATAATCTTGAATACTAGCTTCACCTCTGCATTCCATACCAAGCTCCATGGGATCATCAATCTCCCTTACTTCCGCGTGGTCCATCCTAGTGCTCTTTGCTGCTCTCGACGATGTCTCAGTATTGTTACGCGAATTATCGTCTTTTTCCCAAGGTTTGAGGTGCTTGCTCTTAGCCACAACCTGAACTGCTAATCACCCTCCTTCAATGGTCCCTTTCGTTTAGACCACATTGAGCATTCCTTGTCATGGTGGGTGAGATGGCCGCACCAGTAACAGAGATTGGGTAGACGCTCATATTTGAAGCTAACCCAACTATCCTCCCCATCATTCAACCCAATCTTCCTACCTCTACATAAAGGCTTTGTAATATCGACGAACACTCTAACTCGCATGAACTGGCTTCCCTCATAGTCTTCGTTGCTTTCTTCACTCATAGCGACTTCTCCAACAACTGAAACAATATCTTTAGCCACTCCCATATTCAACCAACCTAGAGGAAGGTCATAGACCTGTATCCAAAAACTTGCCTTATCGAAGATCAATCCTTTCACCTCCGTGTGCCGTCGGACCTTTTTAGTGCCACCAGGTTCCTATCAAATGACTATGGCTCCCTCGACAAGACCTTGTCAATATCAGACTCATTTGAAAACACAAATAGAACTCTGTGGTCTCCCATATCGTGCACCTCGAAGCCCTTCTTGGTATGCCAGAGGACTTTGAAGGTACGAGCCACCACTTCCATACTCAACACTCTGCCGATAAAGAATCTTGCAGCCAACAAAAATTTTCCTTCATAACCCTTCTCATAAACCTGGTATTTACTACCTTCAGACTCAGAGAGTGAGAAGTTCTCCCACATAAAAGACAGGTTTTCATCCCCAAAGCGATTAAGAAAAGGCTCCATGAAGAATAAAGCAAAATTAAAGAAGAAAGATAGCTAACGGCAGCCTAACTCAAGGAGTAGGCATGAATTCTACCGACTTCTAGGGAGTCCTAGCTAGCGTAGAGAATTTTTTTTTAGTATATTCTAAACTAAGTACACTTGGGTGTTAGTTTATTTATCTGTTTTTCTTACTTAATTTAAATCCTAGACATAAACATATTTTATGTCTTAAAATATTTAAAAACATACCTAAATATAAATATTAATTAATTGCCATACTTACGTTGTGTTGTACCTTTTTTTTCAAAAATTACGGTCTCTTAAGGCCCACAACTCTGCTATAACACTCGTAATAATCCCAATGGCTCTAGTCTACAATATACCCTCTGATCCAATCTCTGTTAGGCTCTTTGCTACCTACACAATAATTCAAGAAGATAATCAAGTATAGATTGAAGAAGGTCAAGTTCTTGACATCTCTTGTGAATGCAGATACCAAAACTGATAAGTCATGACTAGGAAAAAGCTCAAAAGCTTTTAGTATTTTACAGAATCTTTACTTGTTTCCCCTTGTTCAGTTCAACTTATCAATTTGTTTTAGCTAGCGGGAAAAGTTGCCAGCTGGTGTAATAGGTTTTACCAATCACATTTAATTCCCAAAAAAAAAAAAAAATGGCGACCGTGCTGCTGCAGGTTGTTCCCTTCTAAAACAAAGACAATTTTTTTTTTCTTTTTACCAACAAAAAAAAAAAAAAAATCTAATAAAACAATTTTTTCACTAAAGAAAAATTGCGAGTAACTTATGCTTTATAAGTATATGTTTGGCATGACATTTTGGTTAAAGCCCAAAATTAAAAGTTTGGAGCTTCTGAATTTGGGCACCACCATGTTTTCTAGCTCCTATTATTGCTTAATTTACGGTTGTAATTATATGCTTATTACTATATTTGTAGTTGTAATTGTATTTTAATTTTAGATATATAGGAATTGATAACATGTTATTCAAGTTAAGTATGACTTATTAATCAAACAGGTTATAAATGGGTCATTTATTCTAATGTTTACATGACTTCTTAATGAAATAGGTTAAACATATCGTGTTAGGTCAACTTGTTTAATAAACAGGTTGTGTTAGAGTCGAGAATTATTGACACTTTTACTAAACAGGTTGGGTACTTGGATTTGGATCAACCCATTTAGCTAAATACTCATGACTTAAACACTACAAGAACCCAATATGTGAACACAAATTGCCACTCCTGATGCCTAGCCTATTTCGTTGGGTTGGGAGCGTGACAAATTCTTTTTTTCTTTTTTTTTATGTATCATGACTACTTAAGTTGATATATATTTAAAAAATAGAATCTAGTTTTATCTTTTTAAGTATTAATTTAGTTTTTAATTTTAGTATATTTTTGGTCTTGAATCATCAAAATTTGTTAGTTCAAATTTTGCCCCATCATATCCTTTCAGTCAAAATCCTGACTTTATCCTTGTGTTTGGGAGAATAAGTGCCCATTTGGTTCCACTTTTTGGACCCAAAAGTTGGCTTTTTATAAAAAATTGGCCAAAATTTCTGTTTGGTTGGAGTAAAACGCAACTTTTTAGAAAAAAGTTGTCAAAGTCAAATGTAATAATAATAAAGATTACTCCAACAAAGAAACGCGCAAGCCAGCTTATGGAACAACTTCGGTCCACAATATAAAAGTTCCTGGGCTTTTCAATAGATCCGTTGGAAACACGATGGATTGACGAATTTGCCCTTCAATAAAGGGCAAGGTCTTCAGCTCTCTCATTCCACTCTCACGCCTCTCACGCACCAAAGGTTCTTTCAGCTCTCTCATTTCCCTTAGCTCCGACCTCTCTCATTACGCCTCTAACGTAAGTCTTCTTCCTCTTCTTCTTCTTTCTTCATCTTCTCAAATGGGTCCTCTTTAATTTTTTCCTTTTTTCCTCTGTAATTTTTTCCTCTGTAATTTTATTTGAAGGTTTCCTGATCCGATCTGCTACCCAATTTGCTACCCGATCTGCTACCCAAGCAACACCGATCCAATTTGCTACCCAAAACCACCAAGCAACACCGATCTGCTACCCAAAACCCCCAGGTACCAACACTAATCCGATTTTTTTTTTTTTTTTTACGCCTCTTGCTGGTACTGAAAAAATTTTGTGGGTACATAGTTTCGTAATTTTTGTTTTTTTAATTTTGTGGATGCTCTGTAACACTGAGGAGAAATTTTTTTTATTTTATTTATTTATTATTTTTTTTTTTTTTTGTGGATTCTTTGCCTTAAAACACTGATCCAAAATTTTTTTTTTTTTTTTTTTTAATTTTGTGGATGCTCTGCCTTTGTGGATGAAAAAGCAAAGTCCGACCCACCCATGGCAGAGCATCCACAAAAACGCAACTTTGTGGATGCTCTGTAACACTGATCCGAAATTTTTTTTTTTTTATTTTCAAATTTTGTGGATACTCTGCCTTTGTGGATGAACAAGCAAAGAAGGTGCTGTGGGTCCTCCGACCCACCCAAGGCAGAGCATCCACAAAAACGCAACTTTGTGGGTGCTCTGTAAAACATTGATCCGAATTTTTTTTTTTTAATTTTGTGGATGCTCTGCCTTAACATGGTGTCTTTGTGATTGATGTTTTGAATTGTTTATGTGTGGTGTAGTTGAACATTATTGAGTGGTAGCTTGAGTTATTTGGGTTGGTTTTTGTGGTTTTTGTTGATTATGTTTTTTTGATATATGTTTTGTTGATGTGGCTTTCATTTTGATGGTCTGTTCTCCTTTTAATACAGGAGCAAGGTGATCTAAAACTGCGAGTTCGAACTAGGGCGGGGCAGTGGGAAGGATTTGTAAAGAGAGAAGGTTAAAATAATTTTTTTAAAAAATATTTTCTTATAGGCTTAAGTATTCTTAATAGTATTCCAAAATATTAGAGGCTGCATCTAAAATCCTGTTACACATAACTTGGTTTAGTAATTTTCCAGGAAAGTAGTATGAATTTTCTGTACATGCTGGCCACTGTGACTTTAGTCCAACTAGTGATTTTTTTTCTAATGATTTTTTAATTATGGAAACAAGAAAAAATATTGCCACTTAATGGAGGACAATAGTTATACCTTAATTTCATTAAACATGAATGCTGCTTGCTTTTGAACAATTTCATTTATGCTGGACCCTCTTGTTGACTAGTCTGCTTAGAAACCTTTTCAACCTCTCTATGATAACCCTATGGGTTAAAACAATTAAGCGGGCATCATGACTCATGAAGTGGAAGTCACTTGTTTAAATCTTCCCTTTTCCATCGCCTTGGACGTGAAACAACCCAAGATGTGTACAGAGTGCTCTCTTGGTATCACAAATCCTGGAGTGGCATGGAATAATTTGGTAGAAACCCAGAGGGAAAAGTTTGTTTGATAATAATGTGTATAAGTTTTTATCTAATCTTGCAATATATGGTGTAATTTTCATATTAGGATTGCCTATTCTAGGATAATGGGGAATCCTCCCCCTCCCGCCCTCCCCCCCGACGGGTAAATTGGACACAAAAAATGAAGGTAGAGTTAGGGAGTGATGCATCTTCTGAAGTTCTTTAGGCAAGACTTTGTGAATGGATATGTTGGAACACCATGTGAAGTACATGGCAATGGATTTGAATTCAACTATGTTATATCTATCACTAGGTTGAGTTGTCTTTTAGTTGGTGTGAAATTTTATCATACATGAAACTCTTGTAGTACAATTTAAATTTGGGTTATTGGTATGTATTTTATCACTTTTTTTACATTTTTGTGTTGTACAATTTAAACTTGGGCTATTGATATGTATTTTATATCTTTTTACATTTTTATGTAGTACAATTTATTAAACTTAGATTATTGGTGTATATTTTATCATCTTTTTACATTTTTATTTTGTGCTTCATGATGATGAAAATTATTTAGATTTAATTATTATTGCCCAAACAAATAATTATGACACTAACAAAGAAAAATTACCCAAACATTATTAAAATAATACCAATAATATATTTATTATTATTATTATGAAATAAACTCGCATCAAAAAAAAAAAGAAGTATGAAATAAACTCTCTTCTATATACGTTGTCCTTTTTGGTAATTTATCCCACGAGCTACCACTTTTACAAGTGTTAGCCAAACACTCAGTTTTTTCAAAAAGCACTTTTTAACAGCTTTTATCAAACACTCAGCTTTTTGAAACTCAACTTTTTCATTATGCACTTTTTAAAAACTCAACTTTTTCATTATGCACTTTTACAAAAAACTAAACTAAACTCACCCTAAGACTATACACATGTAAGAGTATATTAGAACTCTGAACACCCCAAATAGCTGTGTTCATTTTAAATTTTCAGTGAACATGTTCATCCAATCTGTCAAAGTCAAATAATAATAATGGAATACCACTATTCAAATATATATTTGTACATTCTCTCAATATATATATATATATATATATTTGTCGATCACATAAGATAACAACTAGTTATGTTCATTTTAAATACAATTAAACTAGTAACAATTTAATTTAATCCAAATCTTATGGGACAAATTTGTAGCGTCTACAGATAAAATGGAAATATGGTTATGAAAAAATAAATAAATAAAATGAAAATATGAATAAATTATAATTTATCCTTCTAGTTATTATTGCCACCATCGTCATTATATCGGTTCCCACCTTCATGCCATTTTTGCCGCCAATATTGGCCATTCCATTTCCACCACCACGCCATCGTTGCGTTCACTTCAACAATTAAAAAGCAAGTAAGGATAAAATAATGTCATGGTTTCTATTTACACGTGACATTTTCGCAAATCTCTCTCCTTTTTCTCAAAAAAAAAAAAAAAAAAAAAAAAAACCTTTTACTACTCAGACAAAACGATCCTTTCCCAGTCCAAAAGTTAGGGCATATCCTGAACTAACACAAAACATCGAAAACTTTGGTGCTATTTTTTATTTATTTATTTATATTTTTAATTATATATATATATAATAAAATAAATAAATAAATAAATAAAAAAGCTCAAAAAAGCTGTATCCTGTATGCGAACAAGAGTACGCATTGACTTTTCCATCCCGTGAAAAGATACATTTTGTTTTTATTATTATTATTTTTTTATAAGTACGAAAAGCCCAGATAAAGTTACCCATTTTAATATCAAACCTTTTAAAATAATATGCAAATGATGTAACATGTGGATGCACATCTCAATAAAACGATTCTGGGACGGTGGTCATATCTCTGACTTTAATGCTTATATTTAAAAACTAAAATTATTCCTTTAATGCAAATAATTTAGCTTTTGTTTTATCTGCAATTTTTAATTTTTATTTGTCCGGCGAGAATCAAGCAAGATGCTGATTTTCAAAATTCTTTTCTGATTTTTTTTAAATTTTTAATAAAATGTCGTGTTTATAATATTTTTACAGTAAATTTTAGGTAATAAATTATTATTAATTTTTATAAAAAAATGCCATTAATAATTTTAATTTAAATTCATCATAAAAATTATTTTTTCTTTTAAAAATTTAATTTTTTAATCACTAATAACATTAGTGACAACCAATCACTCCAAATTTATGGTAAAAATATATCATTAATGCCCAACCGGTTGCACTTTCCAAGATCCTTCTTTTGACATAAAGACCAATCGTCGGCCTCTACGATTTTTAAGAAGAAAATTGAATGTGAAAGCTTTGTTATTTTCGGCAGTCTGTCTATAAGAAAAAGGCTTTGAACGACCCAATATTCTCCAAACCTTCCTATTCTCTGTGTGTGTTTCGGTCACAGAGAGAGATCAAAGATGGGTTCCATTACAGCAGCTACAAAACCTCATGTAGTTTGTGTAGCATACCCACTTCAAGGTCACATAAACCCAATGATCAAGTTAGCAAAACTCCTCCACTATAAAGGGTTTCACGTAACTTTTGTCAACACAGAGTACAACCACAAACGCTTACTCAGGTCTAGAGGCCCCAACGCCCTCGATGGCTTGCCTGACTTTCACTTCGAAACCATTACCGATGGGCTGCCACCGGTAGATGCAGATGTTAGCCAAGACGTTCCTTCTCTTTGCGACTCCACCTCAAAGCATTCGCTAGTTCCACTTTGCAACCTCCTTGCCAAACTCAACGACACTTCGTCTTCGAAAGTGCCGCCTGTGACTTGTATGGTCGCAGATGGTTGTATGTCCTTCAGTCTTGATGCTGCTGAAAATTTCGGAATTCCGATTGCCCTTTTCTGGAATCCTAGCTCGTGCGGCGTCTTGAGCTATATGCACTATCGCCATCTAGTTGAACGAGGTTTAATCCCCCTCAAAGGTATGATTTTGTGTCATCATATATTGAAAGTGGTATTTGATAACACACCTCTCTCATCTGTATCATTAATATCACGTCAGATTATTATACATGTTAACTTCAATTAAAAATCAAACATACAAATGAGAAGTAAATATTTAAAAGATGTGCATAGGTGATCTGCAATAACACATATCTTAATTATCAAGTTTTATGTTTTTATTTTTTTTTAATTTGTATGTAGTTTTAATATTTTAATATTGCAAGTTTTATGTTTTTATTTTTTTTTAATTTGTATGTTAGTTTTAATATTTTAATATTGCGGTAGGTTATTCACTATAGTTAACAATACTTTTGCTTGATTCACAGATGTAAGCGACCTAACAAATGGATACTTGGAAACTCCAATAGATTGGATTCCTGGAATGAAAAATATGCGTCTTAAGGATTTTCCAAATTTTATTAGAACTACAGATAAGAATGATATTATGGTTAACTTCCTCATTCGTGAATCTGAGAGAGCTCCAAGAGCTTCAGCCGTCATTTTGAACACATTTGATCCATTTGAACAAGATGTGTTGGATGCTATGTCCTCAATGCTTCCTCGTATATACACAATTGGCCCACTTGTGTTGCTTGCTGATCAGATTAAGGATGATAAATTGAAATCAATAAGGTCCAATCTATGGAAAGAGGAACAGGGGTGTCTAGAATGGCTAAATTCAAAAGAACCCAACTCTGTCGTATATGTAAATTACGGTAGTATAACTATCATGACACCTGAGCAACTTATTGAGTTTGCTTGGGGGTTAGCAAACAGTGAAAAACCCTTCTTGTGGGTTATAAGGCCTGATCTTGTGGGAGGAAATTCGGCTGTTGTTCCTCGTGAATTCGTTACCAAAACTAAACATAGAAGTATGTTAGCGAGTTGGTGTTTCCAAGAACAAATCCTAAAGCATCCATCAATAGGGGGGTTTTTAACGCATAGTGGGTGGAATTCAACGCTTGAAAGTGTATGTAGTGGAGTGCCAATGATCTCTTGGCCCTTCTTTGCGGAGCAACAGACGAACTGTCGTTACTGCTGTACTGATTGGAGCATTGGAATAGAAATAGATAATAATGTTAAGAGAGATGAAGTGGAGAATCTTGTAAGAGAGTTAATGGACGGTGAAAAAGGTAAAGAAATGAAGAAAAAGGCAATGGAGTGGAAGACAAAGGCTGAAGATGCTGTCAAACCTGGCGGTTCTTCTTACCAGAATTTGGACAAATTGATAGCCGAAGTTCTATTAGCTGGAAATGTTTAAGCCAAACAAAATTTACTTTCTAGCTTTGAATGAACTAGCATTCGCAGTCTCATTTACTACATGTGTTTATTTATATATATAATTGATTCCCACTTTTGTTGTAATAAATTCCAATTAAATTGTGTATTTTTTTTTTTGGTGAAAAATTGAATTGTGTAATTTGGTTAATCAATGTTCTATTAGATAATGGTAATAATTGTCGTTTGTGCTGCAAATTTGTTCATTTGTATTTTTTAAGTCTTGCTTTTCATAAAGGTAGGCAAAAACCCGTTTAAGATTTTTAAACCTGGTGCGTTTAAGATATGACTTTTTTTGGAACTTTTTTTTTTTTTTTTTTTTTTTTTTTTTTTTTTGAGATAGTATAATCAGAAGACATAGGGGGCAGGGAAAGAGAGAGTGGAAAGACAAGAATTATAACACTAGCACTTACAAAGATTACAAAGGGACCTAACCTTTGTAAATACTATCGAGGCTTACAAACTGAAGACTCACTCACTAACTAACCGATGTAGTACTTTAGATCACTTATCTTCTTCTTCTTCTTCTTTTGAGATAATATAAACAAAAGACATAGGAAATGAGGAAAGAGGGAGTAGGAATACGAGACTTTTGTTGGAACTTGGATGCTCATTTTTTTATTTGCTTAAAATTGATTTACTATAGTGCACTTAGAAAAAATAAATTGATAAAAATTGCATGTAAAAAAATAAACAAATAAGTTAGGAAATTAAAAGTAAAGACTTCTGCACAAATAATCATTTTATGAATTGGTTTATTTTTCTAGTTAACTTGTGAAACGTTATTGAAACATCATGTGTAGGTTACGGTTAGTGGCGGCTCCAAAAATTCTTTTCAGGATGGTCATTAAAAACAATTAAATTAAAAAAAATTAATAATAATAAAACTTGAATATATTAACTTCACAAAATAAAAACATAGGCAAATGCATAAAGTTTTGAAATTTCCTTTCACAAGTTTTCATACTTTGAAATTATTGTGTGATATGATAATTTCACTATCAATGTTATCAACTACATCTTTTTCAATGTATACAACCAAACAATTATTAAGCTACTGATCTCTCATTCAATTACGAACACATTGCCTAAATAAGTACTAATATAAACAAAATGCATTATCTTTTTGAAAAAATATATCACATAAATCCAACAAATTCGACAAAAGACTGAAGCAAGTATTAACGGACTAGCCATCTAAAAAGTGTGCATTTTTTATATATAAAAAATAGCAATTTTGAAATATGTCATTTGAAACACAATTTAAAAAATCACAATTAAACATTTGGTTTGAGATTTTAGGCTAACTAGCATTTAACCCGCGCAATGCATGAGGTCATTTTATGATTTAAGGTCAACTTTACAACACTCACATGAAAATCCTTTGATAGGTTTGGCATTTGTCTTTCATATAAGACATGCAATATAATACCATATATTTATGTTGTTGTTATTAAAAATCTTGACTTTGCATGTCATCAATATGTGTTGCTTCATAAAAGAAATTTTTTAAAGAAACGTAAAGGTTATTATAAATTTTTTAAGTTGTAGAAGTACAATTGATACCTTTGTCTATAAGTTCCATTCCAAGTCTTCTATTTCAATGAAATGTTACCTTCATAAATTTTCATAATAGCGTAACTGACTATTACAATGAATGACCTTTTATATGTTTTGTAGAAATTATAATCTTTCTTATCTGCCTTTATTGCTTTTGCAAAAACATGTGTAAAAAAAAGGTATTTAGAACTGATGAGGCTCTAGAAACTAAATTTCATTTACTATATGTATACCAGCTTAACAATTATAATTATCTAAAATCCAAAAAAACTTCTTGTGTTTAAACAAATGAACCGTGAAAACAATTTTGAACTTTGTTTTAACACCAAACTGAATTTTAACTATTTAATTTAATATTCCCATTCATATTAGAGTGGAATAATGAAGTCACAAAATAGAGTATATATGCTTGGACAGAGAAAATAAAACTGAACATTATCTTGATGAAGGAATTAAAGAAAAAACCAAACCAAAAAATTCCATATCCAATCATTTTGATAGGAAGCCAACTTATTTAGAACTACCACCTAAAAATTAAAGAATTAAGATACCTACTTTGGCATTCCATCAGAGGGGGGGGGGGGGGGGGGGGAACAACATGGCATTCCATCCAACCTTATAAAGGAAACAAAAAGCAAGCATGTAAGAAAAGAAAAAAAAAATCCAGGTTATAAAAAAATGTGCACTAAACAAATTGTATAAATTACCATTTTTCAAAATACATTTTAAAAATAATATAAAAAAATCCTCCACATGTTGCTAATTCAGCACATAGACACTCAAATTCATGTAATGAGTCTACCCACACCTAAATATGAAAAACAGATCTTGATCTATCTTAATCAATAAAATCTTCAAATTAGAACTTGAATCAAACCATTCACTTACAAGCCAACAACTTTAAATACAACACTACTTAGTTAATAGGAAAAACAACAACCTGAGCCTATATTTAAAAATTAATGAAATTAAGATGGATGCACAAAGTTCCAAAATAACCCTACAAAACAAAGTATTCAGTAGTATAAAAGATAGAAACTAACAATTAAATAGATACAACAAAGAGAGAATTTTCTGATCCATGGATTCCTTGAGGAGTAGCACAACAATTGGACCCATCTTTTTTTATATCTGATAATCAAATGTGAATTGAAAGTTATATTTTCAAATTTTTAAAAAAGAATGTTTAAAGAACTAATAAGTACAGAGTGGAAAAAGAGAAGCGAACCTCTTGACGCATAAAAGTTCATACTTGTACCAAGTGAATGCAACAAAGAGCAGTCATGAGTTAATGTCATTCTATCCCTCCCTCTTTTATTTATTTATTTATTTTTTCTAGCAATGACCATTCCCCTGAATTTCCTAGCCTGGATAAATTTATTTTGTAAACTATTCTCTCTTTCATGCCTTTTTCTTTTGAATCGTTTCTTAAACATTAGCATTCGTCTTTTTAGGTGTGCTTCTCTTGCATTTTCCTTTTTCTTTTTTTCTTTTGGATCATTTCTCAAACATTAGCATTTGTCTTTTTAGGTGTGCTTCTCTTGCATTTTCCTTTTTCCTTTTTCTTTTTTCTTTATTTTTTTTTTCTTTTTGCTATCATATCATCATGGTAAAGGAAAGAAATAAGTTTTAGCATTTATTTTTAGAATCAAAGAGTCCATATTTGATAATCTTAAAACTATTTTAGTTTTACTTTTTTTTTTTTTAATCAGGCATTAACAAAGGACAAAGAGTTATAAACTAATAATAGCTACAAAGGAAAATTAGGCTTTCCTAACCTTTCAATTTAATTCAGTAGTTCTTCTCGAATAGTAGCCAAAAGTCTTATATGTCAGGGATGATTGATCTGAATTAACATGTGAGGGAAAATATGTCAATATAAATACAAAATTCTTGATAAGAGTCAATATAAATGAGGTGCTAGAAACTAAGATCCTATAAAACATGAGATTGTGTGTTATATAATTAATTATAATTATCTAAAATTCAGAAAAATGTCAATTTTATATAAATGAAACATTACCAATTTTGAATCAATACCAAACTCAAATTTAACAACATAACGTAATATTTTATGCTCTATTTTGTGTATAATGATTCTTCTTTTGGTTTTTGGTCAATTTCTGCACTATCTAAAGCAATTTAATACCTTAGTTTACAGTAATAATATATACTGTTTGGATTCTCTCCTTTTTGTTCTTTTTTTTTTTTTTTTTTTTAACTATGCTTTCTAATCAGTTTGCCTAATCTGTTGCAATAAGCACATTCTTCGACGCTCCTACTTATTCAGAAAGCAATTAGAAGGAATTGCCAAGTAAGTAGATAGCCATTTGTCTAAACCTACAATAGAAAGTTAATAATTCAATAGCCGAAATAACAAAAGGCTTAGAAAGAGTACTTGGCTATTGAGGATCACATCACACGACCACTTTAAATCACTGAAAGCAGAATACTAGGTTAGTTGTTCTAAATTTTCCTCTTTTTCACACACTGGATTTGCACTTCACTTTTGGTCATCTGGGAAAAAAAATAGCAATGTTGCAATGCTTAAAATTTTCATGTCACATTGACAGACTGTGAAAAATTAGGACGCTGACAAAGCATTGGTTTCATAAGTAATCTAGCTTCTTTTATATAAAGGCATGCCTCCCACATAATGCAAAGATCAAACAACATGCAGAGAAAAAGCACCACTGACATTATATAAGTAAATAAGATTCAGTTAACGAACTCCAAATTTCAAGCACCATAAATCAAGTTCCAAAAAAATAACAAATTGCTATATAATGTCATAAATACAATTGATACAGAAGAAGATTCTTTTGCACACAAAAATAACCATCGATTAAAATGCACCAAAACAAAGAAAAAATTGTATCATAATTATCTGATTTTGAAATTATGTAGACACAAATAAAATCAGTTTTTCTTATAATTAAGAAATAATCTTGGAACACACATGTAGTTTTTGATACTATCTCAATCGCTCAACAATCTTTACCCTCCTAGCAATTTTTTTTTTTTTTTAAATTGTTATCCTCAAACCCAACCCTATTAAGCGCATCTTCTTTCTATTTGCTTCAAAATAAAAGCATAACATTAATCTATCATATGCTTCTACCAGTTTTATAGCAATATTCCCCCATGTACAATGATTTCTATTATGCTTCGAAGTATTGATGAAGTCTCACCTATAATTTCCCATGCAAAATATTAGCACACAAAACCAAACTCTCCAATCAAAGCATCGAAACATAAGAACATATGGAAAATGCTAAAGGTATTAGCAATTTTACAAAAAAAAAAAAAAGTCTACACTAACTTACATAAAAGAAAAAAAACTTACATAAAAAAAATTATAGTGGGTGCACTTTAACATTGTATTATTCAAATTAAAAAAAAAAAAAAAAAGGTAAACATGCGTTACTTACTCGTGCGTGCTTAAGGTTGTTTTTAATTCATGATTGAAAGTACTATGATTTTGCCTTTGGAGTTCATGGATGACACTATCACAACCTTTAAAGTAAACAATTCCACACTACAAATATGTGTAAACTCAAAATTTTAAGTGATGCCAGACATCCAAAAGAAGCAAGAAGCTTCAGAGATTTTAAAATATAGGAAAATATAAATGATCAAGGTAAAGAATTGAGAGACCATTTTAATAATTTGAACAGATGTAAAAGCTGAAATTAAGGTAAAGATGTGAAGAAAATGTAAAAGACATACAAAAAAAAAAAAGCTCACATAGGTGTTATTATTATTTTTTTCATATCTAAAGTTTGTTTGAAATCAAATTAGACAAACATGATAGAAAATCAACACGAACAGCAACCACCAGTATCTAAAACATGTAACACTTAACCAAAAAAAAAAAAAGCAGAGAAAGCAAGAAACTAAATCAAAGTTGCAACTAAGTATGAGGCAAGAAAGTCCATTGAGAAAAAAGAGTAAAGAAACTATATAAGAAATGAATAAGTAGGTTCAAGATATCTCCCAATGCACTGAAATGTTTTTCAAAAGAAAGCAAAAGCAATCGCCTTTAAATCAATATCTACAGACATTATTTCATGATACTGTTATATGAAGGGCATAAGCAGTAAGCTTGAACCAAAATATTCTTATATGCCTGTTTCTTTATAACCATAATATATTAATTCAGAATAAAGCTTATTTCAACATTAAACTTAGAAAAAGTACACCAAATCAAGTTTAAAGCATAATTTTAACAATTATAGCAGATATATCAACTACAAATCTAGACGGTAATCAAGAATATATATGTACATCTCAAAGTGGCTAGGATCAAAACATGTGCATATCTCTAATTTTAACATTGAGTATATGGATTAAACAAACATAGTAAGGATAAAATATATACATATATACGCACACACACTCACATTGAATCATTAAAATCACTATTATTTCCGTGGACGTAATTCACTTTGCCATTAAACTCAAACCTAGAGGATGTTCCATGGGCCTTTTGGACTTATGGTTATCTGTAGGAATAGAAAAAGGAATAGAAAGGCATAATTGAGTTTCTTTTTATCTATTTTAAAAACATCATTGACAAATACCCAAAACCAATTAGCCCAAATACTCTAAACAAAAGCAAACCAAATGTGACACAAATATCCTAAAGAAAGCAGATTCTAACCAAATACCTTTATCAAACCAAATTCTAACCTAGAAACAAAAATCAAAGATTTAAAATCAATCTGACCAGTATACCCAACACTAATCATATTTAATGTTTTTTTTTTTTTTTTGTAAGACCATAAGTTCAAAAACATTCCAACCAGAATACCCATTTTAGATTTCAAAATCCCACAATTTAGATTAAAGAATTAGAAGGATTTCATT
Organism: Castanopsis chinensis; assembly: GCA_032878915.1. NCBI lineage: Eukaryota > Viridiplantae > Streptophyta > Magnoliopsida > Fagales > Fagaceae > Castanopsis > Castanopsis chinensis. Next base: position 4,310,878 of record JAVQMG010000086.1, read on the forward strand.
TTGTGGAGGTTTTCCCTAATTTAAACAAATAGAGAGGAAAAGGGAAGAGAATATTAGGAAAAAAAATTGGTACCTTTCCTTTGGTGAATTTAGAGACTCTAGATTGAAAGAAAGATTCCACTGCATCTCTATATAGAAAGAAAATGAATGATAAATCCGAAAGAGAAAAATTCAAACAAACCCATTGCTGTAAATATTTAATAAAGATAGTGACATATCAGAATTTCGATTTCCTTAACCCTAATTTGTAGAACGAAACTCAATTGTAATTGTAAAAGTTTGAAACATACCACAAATCTAATTTGTGGGGGGTGGGGGGGGGGGGGGGAATCAGAGAATGGATGGGAAGCCCGTTGGAGGCGTTGTCAATAGGCAGAGGGGACTGATCTTCCATCCTTTGCTTCTTCTTTTTCCTGGAATGAAAGGTTTTTGAGAAGAAGAGAGACCCTTGATAGAACGTTGGGGAGTTTACACTTTTCACTGATTTGTTTGTTCCTTCCGAAAGGTAATAAGTCGGCTGAACCGATGGGTTTGTGCTATGGAAAGACTTAGTGATTTCTGTAATCCAAAATAGGAAAAAAAAAATTGAAAATTTGAGAGAACAAACATTTTCATGGAGAACCCAAAAGCCCGGAAAAAAAAAAAAGAATCAAAACCAAAATCAAATCTAAACCTATCCAACAAAAAAACTCAATAAAAAGTAATATTTCATACCCAAATCTAAAAAAATGGAGAAAAGCGTACCGGAGCCAGTTCTGATGATCTAATGGTGGCAGATATATAGCCTAATAGCGTTGATGCCGATAGATTTTTCTTTCTATGTGGTTGCAGTGATGCTCTAAGTCTGGCGAGGGAACGGAGAACTCTTTCCTTCCCTCTTTGTATCTGCGTTTTTTTTGTTTTTTTTTTTTTTGGAGTATTGGAACTCTCTCCTCTCTCTGTATCTGCGTTTTTTTCAGAGTATTGGAGCATTTTAACCAGTTACTTTTATTTTATACTAAGAGGCTCTCACACGATGTGTTAAGTTATCAAACAACATAATTTATCGCTTTTTAAAGTTATATGTGTCAGCATTTTAGATAGGCATTTTTCCTAACGTGGCAGCATGTCCTTAAAGGCTTCTGCTTTTATATATAGTATTAGATTTGTTTGTTTGGGCAATTTTTGAGAAGTGCTATGTTCACAACATTTTTGCAACACTTTCACAACAAAACCTAGGTGATAAGTTTTTACTGGTTCTAATTTGAACTTACTATTGAAATTATTTTTTTGTTTACCAATAACAACATACTATTTAGGATTTGTTGTGGAAATATTGTGAACATCTAGATGTTCTCTTCTGAGGTGGGCCTCAAATTGTACTCATCGGGCCACTAGTCATAAGCCTGTCCAAGAGATAGAGCGGGTCGAGGTAGGGCCTAGACCAAGCCCAAGGGGAGAGCCTAGACCCCCAATAAAGGGAATGAAGAAAAGTCGTAAAGAGCTATCCCACCTCCTCGGATAAATGCCCAAAAATATATGGCTCCTCGAGTCAATGAGTTGAGTTCTGGCAAAGCCAATGAAAACGATAATAGTCAAAGGAAAAATGTTCGAGGAACTTAAGAAGGTGGCTCTAGGATTAAGAAGCAATCACTTCTGTATTAATTAGATGTTCTCTTCTTTCATTAGCCACATTTATTACCAAATGACTAACTTGAATAGTAGTTTATGCCCCAAAGGTTCATTTTCATCATCCAAAGAGGTGAGGAGACACGTGATGGGACAAGTATCTCCTCACCCCATTATGACAACCTACTAATGAAGAAAACTTGAAGGGTATAAATAAGAACGGAGTCCTCACATAAAATGGATTCGAAAATTAAGGAGAGAGGGAGAGAGAGTTTGTACGTACTTGCTTTTGGATGCTTGCATCCCCAACAAGAGTGGTATAAAAATCATTCCACATAAATAAGATTTGCATCGTTCAATTTAACACTCATGTTCTAATCTCCCATTGTGGATTATCCATCTCCCAACCTATATAAATTAATTGTGTCAATTAATGCCTAGTTAACTCATCCCTTGTTTCTAGTTTTTAACTCCCACATACAATTTTTTTTACTTTTTTTATATTAATTTAGTTTTGAAATTTAGTATAGTTCTTATTCTTAAATGGTTAAAATTTTGTAACCCATGCTTTTGTACTCGTAGATAAAATTTTGAATCAGTCCTGGCTACACTTTTAGTCTACTAATTTTTCAAGTAAAAACATATCGAAAGAGTATTTGCTTCCCCACGGAAAAACCCAAGGCAGGGAATTTTTTATTTGTTCTTTTTTTTTTTTTTTTTTTTTTTTTTTTTTTTTGTGGGGGTGGGGAGGGATTAACATTGAGGCTTTACTAGTTTTAGCGTAAAACAGTTTTTTTTTTTTTTTTTTCATTGTATCCTTCAAAATAATCTAGAAAACATTTTATGACGTGTGGCACATACGAAAAATCACAGAATATCTATGATGTGTTTTTTTTTACCAAATTTCTTCACAAAATATTTTATGTAGACAGAAACAAACAGGCCTTTATTTTTTATTTTTGATAATCTTCAACTCTCATTCAACCAAGAAGAAGCAAGATGGCAGTCTTATTCTTTCTTTTTCTTTTTTTCTTTTTTCCTTTTTTTGCTGAATGCAGTATTATTCACTTTATGTATGCCTAAAGATAGTCATAGATATTATATTATTTTAAAGCCATCCTATTCCTATCCATGATGGGTCAAAATTTGAAATTTCTACTCATCATAAATTCGCCATGCCTCTTTATTTTTTTTTATTTAATAAAGTCCAATACTCCATGCTTCTTAAATGTGTCACAACTACTCTACTTTTATACATGCATACATACATACATACATACATATATATATATATATATATATTTTACTAGTTGGTTTGCTTTTTTACTTGGGGGCGGGGGTGTTAAAAGCACAACAAATAGAAAACTAGAAAACTTTTGGGACAAACAGACAATAACATCACCTTTCCACGTGATGGACAACAGAAGACCGTGGATTCCAATAAGCCTAAAAGATCTATTTTCGTTACAAACCATCTTCGATGGCTTTAATCACGGAAAAGTCCAATACTACATATTTTTTCACAACTTCTTATCACAACTGCGACAGGGCAAAATATAACTGATAAAAAAGAAATAGTAAATCTATGTGAAAGTGATAGTTAACCACTCACAATCTACCATGTTAAAATTGTGACAAAAAAATTATGAAATAATTTGTGGTCTTAAAACTACTTTTTTAATCTCACGTCATCATCCTCATTTTAAAAAGACTCCAGCACCACATCATTTGGAAAGTGTACTTTTTTTTCTCTTCTTTCTTTTTTTTTTTTTTTTTTTTTTTTTTTTTTTTTTTTGCGTCCTATTCAACAGTTAAAACAGAAATGTCTAATTAGAGGGCTAATTGTCAACCTCTCCCTATAATCCAAAAACAACTCCAAGAAAGAGAAATAGTTCTCAATTCTTTTTCTTTTTCTTTTTCTTTTTCGCTTACAATATGTGAGAAGAACAAGAATTTTTTTTTTTTTTTTTTTTTTTTTTTTACCAACAAAGGAAGATACAGAGTTTATCAGTATTACAAAAGACTAGGATCAACCCAAGTATGATGTAGTGGCATTCGGATTGCCAATTTTGCAGCAACATTAACAAAATCAAGGACACAATTAGGGACAACTACTAGATTACAAACAAAACCACTTTGGTACAAAATGTCCATATCAGCAATCAAGCATCTCTCATGCCAAGCTGGAGTCTTAGACCTGTGAACAAGTTGGATCAGATTCTTTTTGTGTGTCAAAAGGAGAATCCTATTAAATCCGTAGTTGTTGGCTATGATGATTGCTTCCATCAAGGCCTCCTGTACAACCCCATTTGTTGAACTTGCATTGCTGTTAGCTACACCACACAATTTGATAACTCCTTGCATATCCTTAGCTTCATAAGCCCAAGCACTTCTATTACACCTAGAGTTTCTTACCCCTGCTATCTTGATTAGTGGCTGCTAGTGTCCTGCAGCTGTGTTGTGTTCAACTTCTGACCTGAAGTATCTTATGTTTGACTCATAACTGATGGAGTAGGCTTCCTTGTAACTTATGGAAGAACAAGAACTCTAGTAAAAAATAAAAGGCTAAAGCCTATTAGAAGTTGAGAGTTTGATCTTGAAAGAACCTAAAAGGTAGGCATGAAATTCACGTCCAAATTATTTTTTTTCATAATTTAATTCTGCAATATAACCTTTACTAATTAATGGGAATATTTAAACTGTATTTCAATTTTAGATGAAGCAACAAAATTCAGTATACTCAGAGAAAAAAAGTAATTTCCGCTCTTTATGTTTGGGGTAGTTCACAATTCCCACCTATCTTTAAAACCAACTAATTTCACCCTCCATATTTGCAAAGTGAGCAAATACTCCCAATGCATTACTTTCTAGTTACAGTCAATGATTTATTTATTTTTTTTTTTTTGAAGTATTAGTCATATAATACAAGAGAAAACATTGATAATTGCATTGTTGTTTTATTGAATTCGCGTTTGTAATCATTGTGACTCCGTTGAATTTAACTTCAAAAATAATAGATTGAGGGTATTTGCTCATTTTTTGAACATAAAGGGGGACATTGATTTTTTTTTTCTTTTTTTTTTTTAATGGAAGGAATAAGAAAATTGGTTTTTTTTTTTTTTTTTTTTTTTGAAGAAATGAAATATTTTATTGCTGCAAAAACTAAGAGATTACATCAATGTGAACTAAATAAGCTATGTCTGGTGGCACCGACTCCATCCAAACCAGGAGGGGAAAAGACTTGATCTTTTGGCTAATGCATGGGCCACTGCGTTGCCCTGCCGCCTAGTGTGAGAGAAGGAATGAGTTTGAAACAAACCCGAAATAGACTTGCAGTCTTTGATGATGTGCCCAATACGAGAGCAATCTGAACAGGATTCCGATAGTGCCTTAAATACAATTTCATAATCTCCCTCAATGATGACCCGTTGTAGCCCTAATTCTGTTGCAAAGAGTATTGCTCTCTTAGCTGCCAAGGCCTCCAGAACTTCGACACAATTTGGTTTTTTAATTTTTTCTGCTAGAGATCCCATAACTTCCCCTTTCTCATTTCTAATCACCACGCCAATTCCTGCTTCACCTGAATCCTTTAACACAGCCACATCGTAATCTACTTTGTAAAAGTCTGACCTTGAAGGTTTCCACTTCACAGTATTAGAGGGAGCCACGGGTTGCCTTGGCGTTGACTTAGTCTGAAACTCAGAGAGAGTTAATTGAGCTGCTTCGAAAATCTTGTCTAAAAGGGTGCATGGTTCGTTAATTCTGCCTTTGTTTCTTGTAAGCCAAATGGACCATGCCACCACCACGAAGAGCTCCAAATTTTCCTGATGCAGTGCAACCAAGCCTACCAAATTCGAGAAAGATGAAATACCATGAGAATCATTTCGAATGGCCTTAAAATTAAGACCCCAAACTGACTAGATGGCAGTGCAGTCCCATAGGGCGTGAAGAGCAGTTTCTTCATGATGTCCACACATACAACATACTGGTGAACCAATCACTTTGCATCGGTATAGATTCTGCAAGGTAGGTAAGGCTTCAGAGCAGGCCCCCCAATAGAAAAATTTCATTTTGTTTGGAATATTTAACTTCCAAATGTGGTTCCAAACAAGCCTTATTGCTAGCTGTGTTGGAGCTCGATGCATCTTCAGCCTTTTCTAACTCACAAAGGAGTTGATAGCCTATTCTGACCGTGTAGGATCCATCCTTGCTGCGTGGCCAGAATAGCTTTTGTTGGAAACTGTCCAGGGATCCAGTTATCATGAAATAGCCGAACTTGACTCCCATCCCCGATTCTCCATTGCATACCTTTCTCTATAACATTCCTTGCCTTCCATATACTCTGCTATGCGTAAGGTTCTTGTCACATTTTTCCATTGAACATCGAACTAGATGGAAAGTATTTGGTGCTGAACACTTTAAAAAATAACAAGGACCTGTTAGTATGTAACCTCCACACTTGTTTGGCCAACATCGCCTCATTGAACTTGACCAACTCTCTGAAACCCAATCCTCCCTTAGATTTATGTTTGCATAATGTCTCCCAATTTTTCCAATCTATTTTCCTGCAATCACCACACTTCCTCTACCAGAATTTCCAGCAAAGCTTTTCTATATCCTCACATAATCCCACTAGCAACTTGAAGCAACTCATTGCATAAGTGGGTATGGCCTGCACTACAGCTTTTAAAAGGACTTCTCTCCCGGCTTGGGAAAGTAATCTCTCTTTCCATCCTTGAAGATTGTTCCACACCCTTTCTTTTATGTAATTAAGGCTAGCTTTTTTCTTTCTTCCCACAACTGTAAGAAGTCCAAGATATTTTTCATACTCCTTTACCTCCGGCACACCTAGAAAATTAATGATCTCCTCCTTTGTCTCTTCGGCAACAGCCTTACTAAAAAAGAGAGTGGTTTATCCTCGGTTGATTTGTTGCCCCAAGGCTTGTTCATACACTGCCCAGATGTCTTGTACTGCTTCCAACTCTGTCAATCTTGCCCGGCAAAATAACAAGCTATCGTCTGCAAAAAAGAGATGAGTAACCTTGGGATCCTTTTTGCATAAGGAAAATCCTCAAATCTAATTGCCTTGGGCTGCCCTTTGCAACAATCTATTCAGCCCTTCAGAACACAAAATAAGTACGGAGAAAGAGGGTCACCCTATTTGATTCCGCGTGATGGAACTATGTTACCTCTTAGTTCACCATTCACCAAAATTAAGTAGAAGACTGGACTGATGCAATTAAAGATGAGTTTTATCCATGTCTCACAAAATCCCAGCTTGTTCATGATTTCTGTCAAGAAACGCCACTCCACTCTGTCATATGCTTTGCTCATGTCCAATTTTAGTGTCATGAAATCTGCTTTCTTTGACTTCTAATTCTTCATGTGGTGAAGCATCTCAAATGCTATCAAAATATTATCTGTGATAGTCTTATTAGTTTGAAAAGCACTTTGAGATTCGGAGATGATATGAGGAATAACTTTTTTGAACCTGTTGCAATGACTTTTGACACAAGCTTATAAATAGTATTACATAAAGCAATGGGTCTAAATTCAAAGACTTTAGATGGACTTTTAACTTTAGGAATCAATGTAATAAAAGTGTGATTTATTGAGGGTGGGATAGAACCTGTATTCAAGCAGGTTAGCACTGCTTGAGAAATTTCCTCCCCTATATTTGGCCAAAATTTTTGAAAGAACAATGGAGGTAAACTGTCGGGCCCAGGTGCTTTAAGAGACTCCATATGTTTTAGTGCTTCATCAACTTCGTCTCACACATATTTTGCCATGAGCATGGAGTTCATCTCATCCGTGATTACTTTTGGAATAGCTACAAGGACTTCCTCCAAGTGTTGAGGTGTTGCCAAAGTGAACAATGTCCAGTAGTACTGAGTCAGTATATTGGTGATTTCTTCCTCACCTGTGCAAACAATTCCATCAGAATTTTCCAACTCTACAATCTGATTTTGTCTAAATCTTTGAGAAGCACGGCTATGGAAGAATCTAGTGTTTTGGTCACCCTCTTGCAACCATAGGGTCCTAGATCTCTGTTTCCACATCTTCTCTTCCTTGATCAGCAGCCCCTTTATTTCCCATTTCATCTTTCTCACTCTACCCATTGGACCTCCCTCCATTGCTCTTTCCTCTGCCAGTCAAAGCCCTTGTAATATTACCAAAGGTAAGCCGGCTCCACCTACTCAATCTTGCTTGTCAAATTTTGATTTTTTTTCTTCCACTTGATCCATCGGTTTGCCACTTACTTTCTGCCTCCAAACTGAGTCTACAATATCTTTACACCCATCATCCTCTAACCACATTTGTTCGAATCTCCATGGCTTTCTTCTTTTCTTAGGCACCCCCATAGGTAGGATGACCAAAGGTTTGTGATCGGACGACCTGCATTCTAAATGAAGGACTTTTGTTGCTAGAAACCTTGCCACCCAATCTGTAGTTGCAACAGCTCTGTCCAACCTTTCCCATATTGTGTACCCCTCTTCATGAACATTGAACCATGTAAATTTATTCCCTATAAACCCTAGATCTTGGAGCCCACATTCATCCAACACTTCTTTGAAATCCTCTATTTATAACATAACCCTAAATCTTGGGATGTAGCCTCCGCCAATGCATAAAATTCTTCTTGAACATCATGGTACACCTGCCTCCATTTATAACATTGACCTTCTCCTTCAATTTCAGGTCCTGATCATTTTAGTGAAGTAGAGTGCTACAAGTCCTGGTCATTGTGATTTTGTTTTCTCTCCAATCTCTTCCACTTTGGTGCCGTGTAACTTTCAGTCTCACTAGATATCTGTTTTTTATTTTTTTTTCCTTTGTCCATGTGATTGGCATGCTCCTCATCCTTTCCGTGTGGAGTTAATAGGTCAGGTGAACTTTGGCTGACCACTTCAATTTTTTTCGTTATTGGTTTGGACATGTTTTCCTTATCTATTTTAGCCCCTTGATTTCCTCCCTCACCTATTTCATACCGCAATAACTCCTGATCAATCTCCATGATTTTCGCATTAAAGTGCTCTTCTTGTAATAACGTGTCCTTCCTTATTGGGGTTGCATTATCATAATCACCAATAATATTCGTATCTGTTACCCCATTTGTGACGCTTCCCATTGGTTGCATAGCATTCCATTTTTGTGGCTGTGTTTCAGAGGTGTTAGCACCATGAGCTCCGCCTTGTTTCAACGATGTTGGTTTCCACCGATGCATGCTCCCAGTAGCTCGCTCCTTTCTTTTGGATTCATAATATCCAGGAACCACCATAACTGAATCATTCTTGCTAATCATTGGGGCTGCTCAAATCCAAGGGCCATGCCGTTGGTCTGCTTGAGTCAATGAAGCATTACTCTCTATCCACAGATCACAATCCTTATCGAAGTGATTTAGGCATCCATACTAGTAACAAATATTGGGGAGGCGTTCATACCTGAAGGAAACCCACCCCTTGAAACCATTCTCTAATGAAATAACTCTGCCTCTGCATAAGGGGAGAGATACGTCCACCCTGACTCGGACTCTCATGACACATCCCTTGTCAACCTCTACATCACTCGAATTTTTGTTCACCACCCCCAAGGCTGCACACAAATCTTCAGCCACCCTACGACTTAGGTAGCAAAAGGGAATGTCATGCACTTGCACCCACAAAGATAGTTGATCAAAAACTAACTCACTTGTCGGGATGCTATAATCATATCTTTAAATCAGCACCAAATGTTTGTCGAAACTCCATGGTTCGACTTCAAAGATTTTTTCCACTCCCTCCTTGTTGTCGAAAGTAAACAATATGATGTAATTTCTAGCATTACGTACCTTGAAGCCATTGATTGATCTCCAAATGGCATTAAAAGTTTTGACAACAAATTCAGTGTTTAGTGTGCTTTTTGTAAGAAATTTTTCTGCAACGGTATACTTCGTTACACTTTTGTCTTCACTTAGTTGAAATTCTCCTCCTTCCCTATCGTTTAGTGATAATTCGCCCCAATGTTTCATTAGGTTCTCCATGGTGAAGGAATGATAATCTAAAACAATCTATAAGCGTTTCCCAGACCCCATGAAAATAATCCCCACTAGCCTCCAAGTAACACTATTACTCGAGGAACGACAATGCCTTACTGGAAGGAACAACAATTCTACTACCTAAGGGAAGGGGGAGCACCACCTTTTCTTAGCTGCAGAGAAACTTAATGTCTCAATAGAAAAATGGTTGGTTTCAAAAATAAGGGAGAAATTATGAACTACCCCAAACATTAAGGAGGAAAATACATTTTCACAGTATACTTATTTTAAAATGAAGTCAAACACCCTTTAAGAATAATTTATTGTGGGGTCCACCTAATAAAAAATTAGCATGAAGTGATGAGAGAGTGATGCAAATTCAATCGAAGTGATAAAAGGAGTTGAAAAGTTGAATTGTTTCTTTTTGGAAAAAAAATGCCCTCAACACATTTTCCTCCCTTTCACATTTTATTTCTCACCAAATCTCAATTTATCAATATTTTATCCATTTTATTTTACTTTACCAATATTAGTTAAGAACTAAAATCAAAGTAAGATAAATAGTACCAAAAAGTGAGACTCATGAATAGTACTAAAAAGTGCAGTAAGACCTATGAATAATAGTAAAAATAAGCTAAATAGTAACATTACAACAAAATGTATTTTAGTTACGAAAAAATTCGTCACTAAAAGTTCAGTTTTTCATCACTAAGGACCTTTAGCGATGAAATCAACTAATTAGCGATGAAACTCATTTCGTTGCTGAAACCCCGTAACTAAAAGTCCTGGCGTCGAAAAATTTCGTCGCTAAAAGTCCGATTTGTTTTAAAAAAAAACTTTAAGCGACAAAAATGTTTCGTTGCTAAATGTTTTCCCCGCTTAAAAAATTATTCAGTGGTGAAAATATTTTGTCACTAAAAACACTTTAGTTTATTAAATCATATTTAGTGACGAATAATTTCGTCACTAAAACTATTTTTAGGTACATCTAGTGACAAAAAATTTTGTCACTAAAACTATTTTTAAGAAAATCCAATAGCACATATAGCGACGAAAATTTTCGTTACTAAAACCATTTCTTACAAAATTTTTCTACATTTAGCGACGAAATATTTCGTCACTAAAAAAATTTTTTGTTGCTATATTTGTGACGGAAAATTCGTCGCTAAAACTTATTTTCTATTTTTATTTTTTTCATGGCTTTGATATTAACATGTAACTTGTCATTACATTATTAAAACCTCACATTTGAATAACACATTTATTTCAACAACACATTTATAAAAAAAGATTCATACATTCTACAAGTAAAAAAATAAAACAATTATTCAAATCAAACTCCTTCAATACAATAATTGTTTGCAACACATACAATAACTCAAGATGTTTTATAACAATACAAAAAATGTAGCATAATGTAATTAGAACTAACGGAAGATGTCCTCATATGTCTTCAAGTAATGCCAAAAGTAAATCCCCTAAAAGCCAGCAATAAGAAATCTGCACAAATATAAAAACAATATTACATTAAAATCGTAAAGTAAAAACATTGACTATGTTATAAGAAACATTTTTAACAATGCATTAAGAGTAGCCACACCAATGAATTAAAATCACAACTCCTAATGTATAAGTTGTAGAAAGCAAATATAGATTTTCAAGTATAATATAATACAATTAGTTTCAAATAATGCAAAAAGTAGTCACACCATGAAATGTAGGTCAATTGCTAAAATAAAGTACTAACCAATAAGTATTTTTACTTGAAGATGAACCACCCCAATAGGTAAGAGTATCATCATAATCCTTGCTCCTCAAAAAGTTAAGAATATTATTTTGGACCTCTTCTTACTTAGCTCGTGCCTCTTGGTCCCTAGCTCGCTCCTCTTGGGCCCTAGCTCTTGCCTCTTTGAACTCAATTATCTCATTTTCTAGCCATTGGATACACTCCACCGAGGAATTAGATGAGGCGGTGGTTATTAGAGAAGAGAAAGGTCTCATGCCAAGTCCTTTTACAATACCGGACTTCTTCTTAAAAACCAAATTTGAGAATATTTTCCTATCATTTGAAAGGGAGAAAGAAAGAAACAATCACAACATTAATACTACATATGTTATAGCTTTACAAACATGATAGGGATGGAATGATACACATACATATGTTGCTTCATCCTCATGGCGTATCCACATATTTGTATTTAGATTGAAATGAACATCTTTGAAGATTTTTTCCAATTTAAGAACTTGATTGTCATTATTATTTGTCTGATTAATTAACATTCGAGTGTTAGATAGATATAGTTAATTAATCACAACATGTAATACTAAGGTTTAAGAAAATGAAAAAACACGCATCTCCTCATCAATCCTAATAGCAAGTGCCTTTGTCCTGCATCTATGTTTGCCTGAAGTTTTCTTCCTATTTTCAGAATTCTTTCTTGATTTTTTATAATAAACAACATTCAAGATATTTATTAGATTATGAATAAAAAAAAATATACATCTACTTCATCTAGGTATTAATCTAATCAATTGACAACATAATATAGTAAACATTGGATAATAATAATATACGCATAAATAATTTACCAGCCATTCCTCATTGGTCCATCTCCCATCAATGAGTCCAGTCCACTGCTCAAGTGTGGCATTCTTTTGTGGGTGTCCTCTTGCATAGTTAGCACCATGAGATTGTATGAGCTTTTTATAAGCCTGATGCAACTTGTTGGAGTTGCAACTCAATAATCTTCCACATTTTGTATTTAATGTTTTTGTTACCAAGTTGGAATCTCCTTGTAGCTCAAACTGATCCTGTAAAATGAAGTGTATATGCATTATAAAAATATTATTATATGAATTTAATATGTTTAGTGACAACAAAGATGAGTTAGACGTTATCAAGGTAAATTTACCGCGATATTTTGAAGCACCACATCTTTAGTAGCAGCATCAACACTTTTTCAATTTTTCACATTGTAATTGGACAAATTACTTCACACTTGTACGCCAATTTGATTGGCAAGCTTGCACGCATTCTTTCCAATAGGAGCATCATACTTTGCAGATATAAATATTGGCAGCTTACCACTTTTTTCAACAAGTTCTTGTACTGCTATACCACATGTTGTTCCACGGGTATTTCTGCTAGTAGTCCTATGAAAAAATTATTAATGTTAAAAAATTATACATTCCATAGTAAAAACAGGGTGTAGCTGTAATGAAGTATGTTCTATATAATTACTAGTCGTGCTAGTTAATGCGCCTGCAGTCTATGCCTCTGCACTAGCAAAACTTTGGGCGAGAGGATTTGCTTCAAGAGATGTTTCCATAGATTAGACCGTAGATTGGACCACCGGGATAGATGCCTCACCTCGCGAGCGTGTATTCGTCCTAGTGTCATCTATAACTAATAAACATACATATAATGAAACAACAAAGTCATTACAAATAATGAAACAACAAAGTTATTATCATCTGTTATATCCTATGGAAATCTATTGTACCTTATGGATTACAGAATTAGATGACTCATCATTATTGTCATCGTCACCAATAGGTGGTACATAATCATCATCTATCACAATACTAGCTCTACTTATATTCCCTTTTCATAATTGGACTGAGCATAATCCTTTAGAGAAGTTGTGATGTGCTTCAATCCCAAAGTATTAATTCTCTCTTGGTTTTGCCTCATTCTATCCAATCTTGCCACTTATATCTTTGTATGTTATGAGTGTATTTAACCTTTTTGGGCATTTTTTGAAACTATGTATTGACATGAAAGATAAGTATAATTACTACTAACTTAACATCACAATTCACATCATTGTCCATATCAAGCACAATACAAGTGTAAAATTTGAACACAATTGCTACTAACTCAACACAACAAATGACCACATCAATATCCATATCAAGTTCAAGAAAAGTACAAAACATCTCAATAATAATTACTACTAACTTTACATATTATAGTCCACACCATTATCCATATCAAGTAATTCACAAGTGTTAAATTTGAACACAATTGCTACTAACTCAACACAACAAATGACCACATCAATATACATATTAAGTTCAAGATAAGTACAAAACAATTGCTACTTAGACGATCATAAAACTTTAAGACAAACACAAAATCATAATCCATATCAAGATCAACATCAGGTATGTCATGCTCTTCATTTTGATTAGCATCTCTTGAAGATCTACCTTCAAGAACAACCTCAATTTCAACATCACTCATACAATACTCAATAATATTGTCCTCAACATTGATAGAGACAACATCAACAATTGCTTCTTGTTGGAATGCGTCACTATCTTCTGTACTATCATTGGATTCTCCACTCCCAACTTCTGGACATCAAACACTCCCCTATGTTGGATGGATTGCACAATTTTCCAAGGTTCACCCAATTTGGTATCTTAAAGGTAGAAAACTTGTCTCACTTGACTAGGAAGTATAAAAGGGTCATTTTCATTCCACTGACTTTTAACATCAATGCTTGTTTAGTGTGCATCGGTTCTTATTGTTCTCCTTTAACCATTGGTATCAGTATTGTACCATTCACACTAGAACAAAACAACTTTATGGCGAAACACATACTCCAATTTCCAAATTCTGCACACATGACCATAGAAGTTGTGCATTTCTCCCTCATGGTCCACTTTGGTACATACACCATTGTTTTAGGTTACATGACAATTGTCTAGGTCCCTTGTATGGAAATTTACACCATTGACCATGCAAACTGTGTACTCCTTCACAAGCGGCTTAGGACCATTTGCTAATGACCATAACTGTTTAATAGCTTTTATTGACTCGTTAACTTTTAATCTATTCATCTATAATGACATACAACAAGTGATTTTAATTAGTAATAAGCAATGACAAAACTATTAAAATGTTTAATTTTTATTAGTGTGTGATTAAATTTCAAATGTCTTACATGTTCTCTGAACCACTTGGGAAACTCTTGTCGTTGGATTTGAGTTATGGCTTCTCTTATAGGATTATGCAATGTGTTTTTGTATTCACTGTTAAAAATAAGGTGATTTATTTTCAGCTAAGCATTGTAGATAATATTCAAGTCCACAACCACTCTTACAAAATTAATAAATGCATTGACCCCTTCAATATATGGATGACTTAATCTGCCATTAAGTGTCTTACCTATTGTCATCCAACTTTTGTCCATGTTTGACTACAATTGCAAGGTAAATGCTACTTTAGTAAAATAAGGACAACTCACGCATAATGTATTTTAACATCTAAGTCTATAAGCTACTTAGATAAAATTCAGTCACATTCATGAATGCACAATTCTATTCACATTTACAAAAAACTAATAACACTCCTAATATGAATTTAAACCACCTTTTAACACCATGCAATCCACCTGCTTGCTCCAACACAACAACCCAACACAAAACCAATCACAAACATCACAAGTATAGAGTGTTTACAAGTATTGAAATCAATTAAAGTACTATTCATCACATCTAATCAACAAGCTCTATTCACATTTGTAAGAAAATAAAGATATTCCCAAAATGAACTTAAACCACTTTATAACACCATGCAAGCCACCCGCTTGCTCCAACACAACAACCTATCACAAAACCAATCACAAACATCACAAGTATAGAGTGTTTACAAGTATTGAAATCAATTAAAGTAATATTCATCACATCTAAGTAACAAGTTCTATTCACATTTGCAAGAAATTAAAAACACTCTCAATATGAATTTAAACCACCTTATAATACCATGCAAGCCACCTACTTGCTCCAACACAACAACCCACCACAAAACCAATCACAAACATCACAAGTATAAAGTGTTTACAAGTATTGAAATCAATTAAAGTACTATTCAACATATCTAATCAACAAGGTCCATTCACATTAGCAAGAAATTAAAAAAACTCTCAATATGAATTTAAACCATCTTATAACGCTATGTAAGCCACATGCTTACTCTAACACAACAACCCACCATAAAACCAATCACAAACATTACAAGTATAGAGTTCTATAGATATTTAAACAAAGTTTACTTACTATGGTCAAGCTAAGCTTACAAGTCTAATTTGTTGGCTAAGCTTTGGTCTTTGACTTTCACAGATCTAAGCATATTTATGTTCCCCCACAGCAACCCAAACAATCACAAACCTTGTCATCACATTCAACCAAAAACCTTGTCACCAATACTATAAAAAATAAATAAATAAATAAAAACCCTCAGATTATGTCACCAATGGGCATTCATCAAAAGCCTTTACAAACTATATGCAAAGAAAATTCAATTGATGGGTCTCATATAGCCAACAATACTAATAATATCAACAAAGTGCACAGAAAGATAAACTCCAAAAATAATTCAATTATGTCACCATGTCCATTCCTAAAGTATTAAACATTAATTTGACTTACAAAAGGTTCTTATCAGAAAGGCATTTCCTGTAAAATAAAAAAAAAAAAAAAAAAAAAAAAAAAAGAAGCAATCAATTTAGCTTAAACGTTAAATAAATTTCAACACGCATATCGCCAAAGCAAGTGTCAAACATGATTTGCTAATGAATTCTTATTTACAAAAAAATAAAGATAACCATAGTCATTAGGATATTGCAGAAACTCAAACTTTGTTTTAAACCAAGTAGCCATATAATGAGTAACTGGTATTTCTTTTCTTGGGAGCAACCAACCAGAGCATATATAAGACAAAATTTATCTCACTCTTTTCCTTTCCGCATTTAATTGATCAAAAAAACATTGCAGACGCATAAATTTCAAATATTAAGGCAAACATGTATCCTAGCTGATTCCTCAGTTGTGGTAACCAACACATCAAAAATCACATAAAACTAGCAGTAAAAGCAACAAACAAACTACTTAATAAAAACCCATAGATATAGCATCTTTAACAGTGTATAAGCAGTAGCAAGCTAACATTTCTTCAATAGCAATATAAAAAATGGGCATAAAGCATGTGAATAATTACTCCCACAAAAAATCCCAACAGCCTAAATAAGCAAAACCCATAAAAATTAAAGCCTTTCACATTACAAATTCACTGTATTTACCAATGAACTTTTGAGTGGCTAATTCAGAGAGAGACAAATGGAGCAGAGAAATAGTAGAAAAAGGGTGAGTGACTTACATCGGTGATGGAATGGGTTTGTGATGGCTTAAATCAGCTACGAAATGCTCAAATCCGCAATGGTTGGGTTTCTTTTGGCTTATCGGCGACGGTTGGCTTAGGTTATCAGCGACGGTAGGCTTGGGTTATTAGGGACAGAATGCTCATTGGCGACGTTGGCTTCAGCGACAGTTGGTTCTTTTGGCTTCGGGGATGAAGACGGAGTCTTGTTTGGTGTTCAGACTTAGGAGTGAAATGAAATAATAAGATGGGGAAGTGATATAAAAGTGTATTTATAGTATGGCTTTAGTGACGCAATATTTCCGTCACTAATGCCTATTTTCATTGAAATAGGTATTACGTTTTTATGTTTTTAGTGACAAAGGTAAATTTCATCACTAAAAAATCCAAATTTTGTCAAGTTTTTTAGAGACAAAATTAATATTTCGCTACTATAGCATACTTTTAGTCACAAATTATGATTTCTTTGCTAAAACAATGGAATGAAAAATTATAATTATTTTTAATGACGAATATTTTTTGTCGCTATTTCTTCCATATAGAGACGAAAGGATTTGTCACTAATACTATCCACAACAATACCTACAGTGACGACATATTTCGTCACAAAAAATTTCAACTTTTAGCGTCAAAATATTTCGTCGCTATAGATAAATTAAGTTCGCGCCAAAGCATCCTTTGATGGCGCCCATTTTTCAGATCACAATAGTGACGAAAAATATTTTTCGTCACTCAATATTATAATTTTTTTTTCATTATTAGTGATGAAATTCATATTTCGTCGCTAAAGTTGTACTTTTAGCGACGAAAAATATCTTCTCACTAATTTTCCTCACTAACAATACATTTTGTTGTAGTGTAAAATAAGTTGGCAAAAAATAATCTAGCCAAACAAACACATAATCTCACTCCCTTCCATTTTACCAATATCAAAAAGAAAAAGAGATGAAAAATGTTCAATGATGAATTAAGGAATTATTAAACAAGTTATAATTATTGTATATTATTTGATTTACATGTGTTTTAGCCATAATGCCTAAAAACTAGGATCAAAGCAAGATAAAAGGGCTTGAAGATCAGAAAATTAGAATGTTTGAGTCTATCTAGTGTGTTTTGAGTCGGGGAGAAATAGGAGAAGGGTAGTTTGATCTCATTACTAAAGTTGATGTGTTTTTATGTGGGCATGTCAAACTGACTCTGCTGTGAATTAAAGCTAGCTTTGTTGTCAATAAAATTAAAAATAAATATGTTCTAAATGGGTGCTGCACTACACCCGTTAACGACTCATAAAAGGATATGACTTTGGGCAATTAATGCCTCCTAGCCCGCCAAACAAATTAGCTAATACCTATAATTCCATAATATAAATCATTTGTTCTATTTTTAGTGTTCCATTTTATGATCCATCAATTATTGTATGTCATGTGATTTTTTTTTTTTTCCATTTTATACTCTAATTATTTTATAAGGAAAGTTAAACAAATACATGAAAAATTGTGATTAGTAGAGTATAAAATGGAACACAAATCCAAGGATAGAACAATTATTTTCTTTTTAATGAAAACTAGTGTTTATTTAGTATTAACAAAATATAAATAACAAAAATGCTATAGTTGCTACTAATATATATATATATATATATATATATATATATAAAACTGAAGCCTTTAAAGCTCCCACAATTTTCCGCGTCAGTACAATATTAAAAAATAATAATAAAACCAAAACAAAAAAATAAAATGTAATAAACCTGATACTCAAAAAAATAAAACCAATAAAAAAACGTAAGCTCTGCCTTTCCCTTCACAATGGTCAGCCATCCCCATCTTCGTCCTCAGTCCTCTACCAGGACGATGGTCTGCCATCCCCATGTTCTTCCTCAGTCCTCTACCAGCTCCTCCTCAATCAGAACAACAACAAATTAAGCATCGTATCGCATCTACATACCCACCATACCCATAAACCGAAGCCTCGACCTCCTTCCTTAGACCACCAATTTGCCACAAACCACCCACATCCAACCTCTACAACCCAGAAATGGCCCCCCATTTGCCATGGGTTTCATCAAGCCCATGGCCATAAATAACCCACCATGCCCACCATACCCACAAACATTGAACAGAGCTCGAGCTCCTTCCTCAGACCTCCCATCTTCTTCCTCAGAACAGAGGTCGAGCTCTTTCCTCAGACCACCCATATGCAACCACTACAACCCAAAAACAGCACCCCATTTTCCGTGGGTCTCATCTAGCCCATGGCCCATCAACTATGTCGGTCGGCAATACACCCAACCCAGCCCGTCGAAATCGGCCTAAAGGTATCTAATAAACAAATTTAAGTAGAACTCTATAATATATTTATTTATTTATTTTGAATCAGAACTCTATAACTATTATCTTATAAATAGTTGATTCTTATTAGTCTTCTTTATTATTATTTTTTTTTCACGACTATTCAATTTCTAGGTTTATTGCCTTTGCCTTTCTCTACATTCTTTTCCTCCATTTGAATCAGGGTTAAAGGTATGGTATTCGTTTGCCTCTGTGATAATCTATTTACATCTAATTTCTAACTATTTTAGTGTGGATGTCTTAGCTTTTTTTTTTTTTTAATTTTAGTTTAGTTATATCAGTTTTAGCATACAACTTCATAATTTATTTTTTACCCCAGCCTATTTTGTATTCTAGAGTTGATTGAATTGTAGTTTTAGCTATGTTTGTCTTTGTATATTTGCAAACCCATGTAGCCAACCTTTATGAAATTTTTTACCCCAGCTTGGATTTCTATTTTGTATTCTAGAGTTGATTGAGTCGTAGTTTTAGCTGTGTTTCTCTTTATATCTGTAATTGAGTTTGTGCACACACTTAGATAATCAATTTGAATAGATATTAAAATGGTGATAATCAATTTGAATTTTTTTTTATGTGGAAACTGAGCTATGGGTTTGAATTTGTTTAGTGGAAACAGAGCGAGGTGGAGTTATCAGCTCGCTTCCTAATAATCTTAGCGAAATTGGTGTAGAGTACATTGAGATTAGTTATTCATTACATTGTTCATATTGAAATATATGTCTCTCTTCAATGTAGTTTACTTTGATTAAGTGCACTTTGATTTAGTCTGTTTAGGAATAGTTCACTTCAAGTCAGTTTGTTTTGAATCAAGTTATTTCGAATCAATAGCATTGGAATATGAGTTAGACTTAGAAATTGAAAATTAGTCTCTTGAGGATTGTAGTCACTTCAGTTTCTTATCTATCATTGTACTTGCATTGCAACAAAAAGTCTTCTTAAGTGAGGTATTTTGAACTTCTGCAAAATCAAATTTTAATCTATGAATCTAACGATCATTTAATGCTCTCTTCTAAAAGTTATGTTTGGAATTCGTTTGCTGTTTTAAATCTGCTTTTATTCTTGGAGTTTTAATATCTTATTTTAACCTTATAAATATTTATCTATCTAATAATATAGTATTTTTTTTATTTCCCCCGTGTATGTTTAATAGTTACAGCAAATATATGGTTGCTATTTTAAATATGCTTTTATGGTTGGAGTTTTAATATCATTGAACGATTTCTTATTCTTTGAAATAGTTGATGTTTTATGTTTTGACGGTTTTAAGTTCAGGCTTAGAATAGTTTGGATTTCTTAGCTTTTCTTGAATTTTAGTTTAGTTATATCAGTTTTAGCAGAAAAAATACTTCAACTTGTAAAAAAAAGGTTGTGTTCCTAAACAATGTTATTTTATGCATAATTGTTAAAACCTAAAGAAATCCACTATGATCAATCTATTTCCAAGCAAAAAGCAAAAAAAAAAGGAAAAAAAGAAAAGAAAAAAAAGAAGAACTATTGAGGTTTTAAAGATTAGGTTATGCTTGAAATAGCTGGTCTTCTTTCACTCTCAATGAATATATATATATATATATAGATGACCCCAACATATATATATATATATATATATATATATATATTTATAGATGACCCCAACAATCCAACTTTATGAATTTTCCTTTACTTCTTCTGATGTTTCCAATTTAAGTCTAAAATTCATTGTTCCATGGGTGGTTTGAAGGGCCATGAGAATTAGTAATTGGGGAATATCCCATTCCATGAAGCAAAGTGCTTCTAAGTGGACTCACTTTCTTAGCCACCTATATCCATCCCTTTTATACAAACTATGTGTCAAGACTTGGTATTTTCTAAAGCACTTTGTGTTTTGCCACTTTCTTTATAAATAAAATTACACTAATGGAATTCTTTGTCATAATAGTTGCTCCACTTCTTTTCACTCCTTAACAAAAACACCATTATAGCAGAAAGCAATAATAACATGTAACTTCAACAGGTTACTGTTGAGTTATTATTTTAATGTATTGTTTTAGCTGTGTTTCTTTTGTATCTGTAATTGAGTTTGTGCACACACTTAGATAAGTCGTAGGTTTGGAACTCCATAACTTAGTTTAGTAGCGTGTTTTGATGATAATATTTTTTGAAGTGAGCTACATCTACAATATTTTATATAGATATTAAAATGGTGATAATCAATTTGAATTTTTTTTTTTTTTTTTTTTTTTTTTTTTTTTGTGTGGAAATTGAGCTATGTGTTTGAATTTGTTTAGTGGAAACTGAGCGAGGTGGAGTTATTAGCCGGCTTTCATCACATAACATTCCTGTTAATCTTAGCGAAATTAGTGTGGAATATGTTGAGGTTAGTTATTCATTACATTGTTCATATTGAATTATATGTCTCTCTCTCTCTTTTTTTTTTTCTTTTTTTTTTTTGGTTCTCTAAAAATCAGTTTTAGATGATATACAGGTATGGAGCAGGTTTATGAAATAATTTATATATATGCTTAGTACAATTGTACCCTATAAATATTTAAATAATTTATAGTTCCCTTGTATATGTTTAATAGTTACAGCAAATATATGGTTGCTATTTTAAATTTGCTTTTATGCTTGGAGTTTTAATATCATAGTATATTGTAGTGTTCTGTTTACATTTAAAGAACTCATGAAACTCAATTTGAGTTGTAACTTATTATGTATAAATATTTTATATGTTGAGGATGCTATGCTACCTTAGCGAAATTGGTGTGGGTAGAATTTTTGTAACCCATGTGACCCGAGTGTTTAAAACTTTTTTCAACACAAACAGAAAATTGTAGAGTGTAGCTTAAAATTGTTAAAATTTTAGAAATGCCCTTGAGCACAATGTTGTTTAGTTTTTTAGATTTGAATATTGTATTACTCAACAACATTATTTTTGTCTTCAAACACATGAACGTATTGACATGCAAGCTATGATGCAACGGACACATTGATTAGATAAGATACATTCAAATACTTGCAAGGCTACAAGACTATAACTGAAAGTAACTGCATAAAACAAAATGGAATTCTTAAATCAATTAGAGGATTTAGTTTAGGCTTTTGCTTTTAATATCTAGGTTCCTTTGCCTCTATAAATTACTGGTCACTATGAAAAAATGAGTTAATGTTAACTAACAGTAGCAACTATGGTGATGTAGGTGATTGTTTTTTCATTGGATAGAATCATTGAAATTTGTATGCTAATCATTTAATTCTTGAAGAAAATGAAACATATAGGAAGATTTTTCATTTTTTTTTTTTTTATGAGGGTAAGCTGTCTGCTTTCACAATCAAATTGTTTGATGATATGAAGGAGATTAAAAAAGAAAAATTTGCACTACACTGCAATGTTTCATTAAAATCTGCACTACACTACACTATTTCAAAATTTCTACATTGCACTATTTCTCTTCTATTAATGTTACTTGGTTGAAAATTGGATTTTTACTGTTTGGCAGGTAGGGATTTAGCATTTTGATATCTGACTTCTTTGGTAATACAGCTACAAGATGAGGAAAGTCAGGTATTTAATATGATTGCATATTTAAGTTTCTTGGTTATCTCAAACTTGGTTTTATGTTTAGTTTAATTGCAAATAGAAAATTTGAAAGGAAAATAATTTGTTTTCCAAATACAACTAAATGAATATAATCTCAAGTATGGATGGGAATTTTATACTGTCAATAAACTTTTTGACTCTATTGAAGAAACTGACAAAGCAATTCAGCTTGATAAAATGACAGAAGTATGATATTTAAGATGTATATGTTGTAATACATTCCTCAACCTGTTCTATTGTCAGGCTTACATCAGTGATACTTCAAATGAATGTAGCAACAACTTATCAACTGAAGAAGATGGTGATTGTACAAAATTTCAAAAAATTGATGTTCAAAACAATGTGAAACTCACACCAACATCTGTACTCAAGGAAAACAAAAGGGCATATTCAAGGACTACTACAAAGTAACAAAGGAAGAAAATACAAAAAACACTTTAAAGTTGTCTTTCAATCTCTAAGATTTTCTATGCACAATTTGGTTTTAATGGATTTGTGATTTTGGTACTAAAGACGTATTGGAACAAAGAAATTTTTTTTTTTTTTTTGCATTTATGCACAATTTGGTTTTAAAATGAAACAGAGAGGAATTAAACTCTTATATTTAGTTATTTGAGGATACAACTTTACTTCAACGTTTTTTTTTTTTTAAATATAATGAATATTTAGTGAAAGACAAGAAATAAATGAAGTTGAAAAAAAAAAAAAAAAAGCCATAGCAAAAACACATGGTATTGGGACATTTTCCCAATATGTGCAAATAAAAAACTGTTGGGAGGAGCTTCAACGTAAAACAGTTGTGGCTTTGAGAGATGGTAAACTATTTGGTTATGTATTAAAAAGACCAGTGTACCCAGTTGGTCCAATAGCAACACAATCAGGTAACTCGTCCAAGAATGCATTTCTGTTTGATTGGATAAACAAGCAACCAAATGATTATGTGGTGTATGTGTCATTTGGGAGTGGTGCAACATTGTCACATGAGCAAATGACTGAGCTATTTGTGTCATATTTTTAATCTAGAAAAATGTATATTTTGTTAATATTTGATGGCTATTACAATTCTAATGTCACATCATTTGGAGGTTCATCTTAATTTTTATTTATTTTTAATTACAAAAATTGGTAGCTTTCCCGTGCATTGCACGGGTTACTGACTAGTTTTACTAAAATCTTACAAACTAATGTGATAATGAATTGAACGGAATTAGTGAAACATCAATGCCACAATAAAATTACTACCAATTTTACTACAAATATTTACAAGCTAATGTGCCAATCATGAATGTGAATGGTGCCAAATCAATCAACATTATAATAAATAAATATCTTAATTTTTTTTAAAAAAAAATTGATATATCATTTTGTAAAATTTATGTAGTACAATTTATAATAGTTGTGTCTAGGGGTGTGCATGAGTCAGGATAGTTCGTGTTAAGGGGATTTTTCGACCTAACCCACCATGGGTTAAAAAATATCCAACCCAACCTAACCCATCACAAGGGTAAAACCAAACCCAACCTAACTCATCATAAGGGTAAAACCAAACCCAACCCAACTCACATGGATTAGGTTAGGTCTAGTTGAACTCTGGATTGGACAATTTTTTTTTTATTAATTACTATTATTATTAAATTGAGAAAAAAAATCTCATGTGCCACTTGAGTTGACAAACAAAATATACATCAACAATTATTCCAACTCAGTTATAAAAAAATATATCTAACTGAATTGATAAACAAAACATACATGAACTAATATTCCAACTCAGTTATAAACAAATTGGAATGGAGCGGGAGCATTGGAGTGGGAGGCGACAGAGAGAGAAATAAGATTTTTAGGGTTTGTGAGATAATTGAGTTTTATATAGGTAGAGCTTAATAGAGGGAAAAATTAAATAAACAAATATTAATTATATAATTTATATTTTAAATATATAGGTGGGTCAGGTCAAGTTAGGCAAGTTTGTGATTCTTATGGCTTGAACCTAACCCAACCCACTATTAAAAAATTTTTGATAACCCAACCCAACCCAACCCAACCCACCAACCCACTGCTCACTTAGTGTATAAAACACTTGTAAATGTTTAGACCCTCAAATTCAAATATTCCAAAACAAGCTTATATTCAAACAATGTATGTGCGGAATGATAAATATAAGTTATACCTAAATATGCAAACTACTCTAAGCCATAATTTAATCACAACACAACAGTAATTAAAAGCAAAGAGTAAGGAATAGAGAAAAACAAACGCAAGATAACACTGGCAAGTGTTATTGAAGAGGAAATCGAAGAACTCGGCAAAAAACCTCTCCGCCGCCCTCCAAGTGGTAAAATGATTCACTAGAAAACCAGTTGGGATACATGAATAGCAATAGACCCTCCAAGCCTAATCTACCCAATGCACCTAAGCCCTCCAAGCTTCTTGTTCCAATAAGGTTACGCCTAACCTTGTCTTTTCTACCTTACCGAATTCTGCAATTAGCCCATTGCATCAACCAAAATAAATTGGTTCTCTCTTGAACTACTTTCCAAACACTAAGAACATTCTCACTACTCTGAATGTGGTGAGGTAATGATTTGGCTTAAGATTCTCTCATGGGTATGACAATTGAGAGGGTGAGAGTAAAGGAATTTGGAGAATTAAATGTATAAGATTGTAAATGAATCAATCTTGTTGTTCTTTGAGGTTTCTCTCTTAAAATTCTCTTTGGAATCTCTCTACATTTCGTGAGTATAAGATTATTTATAGTAGGGTAAGAGATGGAATGTGAAAAGTCAGTTTTCAACAAAACATGGTGCACTGGCGAGTCACTTACGACTAGGATGAGTCGCGAGTTCCAGTCGCCAGACAACAAAAAGGCCAGATTGTACTTTTGTCCTATAGTAATCCAGCTGTCCTGACCCTTCAACTTCCTGCATGCTCCACACGTGTGACACATTCTGGCGAGTCACCACTCGCGAGTTAATCGCGAGATCCAATCGCGAGTTGCCTCTTGATTGCACACACTTGATCGATTCTTCACACTCTCTCACACACAACTCTTACATTATTTCCACCTAAATATTAGATTTCTAAATGCTAAATTACAAGTAAATTTGGCACAAAATAAAGCCAATATATAGTTGAATAAATTCAACCTTACACCACTAAAAATCGATCCAACCCGACGAATTGGGTTAGGTTAGGTCGATTTTGGCGAGTTGGTTGCACACTCCCAATTGTATCATCATTTAAAATAAATTCCTTTCACCAATCACTAAAAAAAAAAAAATAGTTGTCTCATATTTGCATATATCAGTTTGTTTTTCATTTAAAAATTTTTTGTTTGATTTGATAAGCTATCATCTCTATTAAAAAGCTATTGACTCAGTTATATGTAAAATTTCAATTTTTTTTTTTAAATAGAAAGAAACATATTTAATAAATTTTATATTAAATTACAAATTACACCCTCTAACTTTGCCTGAAATTCAATTCAATCCTATAACTTACTTCCGTACAATTCAATCTTTAAAATTTCAATTTTATTTAATTTAGGCATTTTGTTCAATTTCCGTCAAAATTTCCGTTAGTAACCCAAAATGATTGAATTTTTTATTTTTTTAAAAAATGTTTTTTCAAGTAAAAAGAATAAAAAATAATTTCCAGCAAAAAAAAAAAAAAAAAAAAAAACTACTATTTTGATGAATCGTTTGATGAAGAGGGAGAAAGAAGAAAAATCGTTTTATGAATAAAATTTTCTGTACAATTTGATTGCTCATTTATGACGTTAACGCAATCAGAACATACCCAAATACATAGAAAGCACAACAAATCCAATCATTGGGCCTTACCCAGATACCTATACTGTACCCAAAAATACAGCTAACCCATTATTCAAAAGCCGGCCTACTTTATATAATTGCCAATAGATGCGATTGATGACCCAAGGCGATTTTGGGCCACAGAGAGACTACTACATATCTTGCGGAACCTCTTGATCGAAATTGGAATTGGTTTATTATTATTATTTTTAAAAAATATTTTTCTTTTTTATATTTTTTATTAGTTGCTTAGATTTTTTTTTTTTTTTTTTTGACTCATTAGTTACTTAGATTTTTAAAAATTTAAAAATCTAAAGAAAAGCAGAATTCGAAGAGTAAACGACAATTCCTTAACAAAAGCAGACAAGTGATTAAATTGGATAAAAATGAAATTCATGAGACTAAATTGGATGAAAGTAAAATTAGTGTCTAAATTATATTTTAATCAAAGCTAGGAGTGCATTTTGTAATTTTGCCTAATGTTCATTATGAATTAGATCCTATAAAAACCAATACCAGGAAATAAAAATTAAGAAATTAGAGTTTTAATTAAAGAGACAAAAATACGCTATTGTTACCTTTCATAAATATAATATAATAGGATATCAATTTTTTTATAAATTATTCTCTTTCATAAAGAATTAATATATAAACAATAATAAAGTATGAAGATGATTAGATAATAAACTTAATAGTGTTATTTTTTTTATTTTTTATTTTTAGTTAAACTAAAAAGTTTTTAAAGTACAAAAATGTTCATGGTATTTTTTTTTAAATTATTACAATTAGAATTTTATAAAGAATTTATATTAACTAAAATAACAAAAAATTACATATGTAAGCTGCATTTGGTATTTATTTACTACCAAAAAACCATTCTATTTGTAAGTTGAATTTCTACTTTGAAAATCTCAATTATTTATGCAAATAATCCTAATAGATATATGCAAAATAGGCTATATAGCGAATATACTATCTTTTGTAGTTTTCTTACGTCAAAATATCACTTAGTATTATAAATTTTAATTTTAATTGGTCTCAAATGCTATATATATTCACATGCATATGAGTATATGAGTAATTGAATAAGTCATTTATAAATTTTACTCCTCTCGAGTTAAATTCTGTTTTTTTTTTTTTTTTTTTTTTTTTTTGGGTTATAAAGAAGTTTCATAGATTAAACAAAGCAGATAATTTAGGACGTAGCCTCTTATAATACATGTCGAAATTTTACATAAAGCAATAATATAGCGATGTCTACAGGCAAACTATCATTGTAATACCCAAAAAAAAAAAAAAAAAAAGGAAGGGTATTTAAGTAAATCTTTTGTGGGGTCAATTTTATCATTTATAATTATAAGGGAGTTCTTAGAAAATAAGGTTGAAACCCTAGTTATATATAAGCTTATTAAAAGTTAACGTATATGGAGAGATATTTTGAGAGAGGAAACTACCCAAAAGACTGAAATAGAGAAGGATTAACTACACCTTTGAGGTAAGAGTTTAAAAAATCTTGTTCTTTTGTCAAATTTAGACTTTTTATGGTATTAGAATATTTTCTTATGTGAGTATTTTGGTCAATAGTGAAACTATCTAACCAGTGAGTTTTATGCTGTAAACGAAGAAGGATTTATATTTATATCTTTGCTATTTTGTTACACAATTTCAAACTCACATTTTTACATTTTAAACAACTTTACACATTTTTTTACCCACACAAATTTTAAAAAACTACAAAAATCTCATCTCAAATTACTCTACTAAACACCCCCCTAAACAGCTGCTCCTATCTAGAAAATCTGATCTTTTCTAAGACTTCTATTGTGTTAGTTGCGATAGAAACTACAGATTTTTATGTTGTGTTAAGATTTGTTTAGGTAGGTGTGAAGTTTCTGCACAATTTTTCCTTAAAGAACAGTGACCTAAGTTCTAGACTTGATGATATACAGAAGCCTAGTAGTCTAGGCATGCTTTGAGATCTGACATAAACTCAAATGCTTTCGGAAAAAAAAAATAGAAAAAGAATGGTGTGGTGTATTCGTAGGTGTCCTGGTGCTTTGATTTTGTATGATATATTACTTAGTTTGTCCTCATCTCAGGAGAACTAATGGTGGCAGAAGAAAAAAAAAAAAAAAGAAAAAAGAAAAAAAAAAACATGTATAGAACTTATATGGCTATAAGTATAATGTGTTCTACAGGTTTTATTCCTAGGGAACTATTTGTGGAAAAAATAAAAGAAACAAAAATATTATGACTATGTGAGTTTGGTGTAAGAAACAGGGGATTATAGTTAGGCTTAGTGAGGAGACGGAATTTATATATAGATAAATTAATGATAATTCTGAAATATATAAGATGGAAATTTTAGCAGTTTCTCTTCTAGTCGGGTATCGTTATAAGTTTTTTGATTATTGAGTAAATGGCACTTGTAAAATTGTTTTAAGTAATATCTAAGGAATTTAGAAGAAGTGTTAGGGAGAATTTTCTTTGGGTATGGCTTTTAGAGGTAAGTAACCATATCCTAATTGGTATTATTTTGCGTATTTTAAATACTGAAAATTTTTTATATTAGTTACAATTTTATTTCTAGTGTATTACTAATTTTAAGTAAAAAAATTATTACAAATATATCTGATTACTAAATATATGATGTATTTTATTTAATTGGTTTAGTTATACCGATTCAAAGTAAAGAATAAAGAATTTTTACAAATATATATATGAGCATTGAATATAAAATTTATTTTCTTTAATTGTTTTTGTAGTTATATTGATTTAAAGTAAAGAATATAGAAATATCACAAATATATTTGAATATTGAATATATGATTATATATATATATATATATATATATATATATATATATGTATTTGAATAAGATATATTTTTGTTAGAAAATATGATTTCATATATATAATTATGGACAATAGGACTATGAATTGATTCTGATACCCAAACCAATGAGGGTTATTCATTGGTACTCTGATAACCAGCCAATGAGGGATATTTATTGATACTCTGATACCCAGCCAATAAGGATTATTCATTATTACTCTGATGCCTAGTCACGGGGATATGGCGTGACTATAGTCATAAGATTGTTAAGAATATGAATTACGTTTGAGTTATTAAAACTGTTGATGTATTTTTAGAACCTATTGTAAGTTATAGCTTTTGATATATGGAAAATTGACTACTTTCTAGACCATTTATGATATATTTGTAAGATTAAAGTATGTGATCTATTTGTAACTTATTGTTTTAAGACTATGAAACTCCTTTGTTATTTTTGAAAACCCATAGTATATAATAACTTTTGAAGACTCATATTAAATCTTATTACTTCACAGATCTATTGCTTGATAGAACTTATTAGAATTTTGATTACTTATTGACTTATCAGCTCACCCATTTTTCCCCTCCAGCTTTAGATTGTGAAGAATAGCAAGTTTTGGGAGTTTTGACGTTGTGTTGTGAGTGGGAAAAGAAGCTTAGTGATTTTGGGATTGGATGGTCTTCTAATAGTTTTATATTTATTAGCTAATTGGCATTATGTACATGAGGTTTGGATTTTGTTCCTATTAAATTATTGGAGATTTATTCATAAAGAAATTGTTAAAGTATTTTGAATTTATTTGATTTAATTTTTTAGGATAAATTTTAGTTGCTAAGAAGGCCTTGCACACTTGTAGGGTGCTTACTTTATAAGCGTGCAGTAATTGTCACGTACCTATCTTTATAGTTGGGTTTGGGGCATGACAATTTTAATGATATCAGAGCTTAGGTTATGATCTTGTAGACTTTATGCTAGGTTTTGATTTAGAATGAAATATGCGCCCTAGGCATTACAATTCTAGTTATTGTTTATGAAGGTTATTAGGTCATAGATCGTGTTCTTTTGATGACTTGATGAGAAGTGTAAGTGAGGTTCCATCGTATGATGATTTGTTAGGTCATATTTGAAAGATTTGATATTTATGTCTCTTGGGTTATGCCTACATGACTTATAAAACAAAAATGAAGATTTTAATTGATATACTTCTATGTTCTTATGCTAGTATTAAGTGGGTGTGTTTTACTCTTGAAAATTTTGTAATTGATCAGATTGGTTATTAAAACTTCTTTTTCTTATTAAAAAGGAAAAGAGAGTGAGAAAAGAATAAGCAAAGGAAATCTTCCTACTATTTTGTGACTAACCTTCTATAAACTCATTTGATAGTTTTTCCTAATATAGTTGACCTACTTGAGGTTAGTTTGATCTATAGGGGATTTCCATAGGTCTAATTGTTGAATGATAGTTTACTATATATCCTATTCAGAATTTGGAATGCTTTTAGGGAATTGGAAATTGCAAAACTTTATTTAGGGGTCAAGGTTTGATGTTAGAGCTACAATTCCTTGATTTTAGTTTATATGGAGTTAGGAAATTAACAGAAGGTTCATAGTGTGAAGGAAAATCAATTTGTGGTTATTTAAAGAATTCAATAATATATCAGTGGACTTCCTTGGATTCTAATGTTAAAGACTAACTTTCTTTAGATCATTGTTCTTGTTAGGGTTAATCTACGTGGATCACCATAGCTTTATTTATGTGTGAGGTAGTCCCTAAATGTTTTTGATGATGGAAAAAAGACATGTTTGTATTGCATACAAAATATACGCAGCGGAAAATTAACGAACCTACTTCATTCACAATTGTTTTCATGTACTATGCAAATTTCAGAGTTCAAAAACAAGAGAGCGTATCTTGGTGTAGTGAAAATCAAAACCAAAATTATAAGTTCTTGGGAACACTTTTAATCTTCAATCCAATTTCACTTTACGCTCAAAAAGTGTAGTTTCTCAATCAGTTTCCAAAGGAGAATGATAGAGTGTCTCACTCTCACATACACACCATTTTACAATGATATCTCTCTGTTTCGTACATATAAATTTTGTATATTTTTTCCTTTATAACTGATTATCTAATTGGGCTAGCCTTTTGGATCTTTTCAATTGGGTTTTAGTATGTGGCTTGGAGTAAGACCAAAATGGACCAATAAGACACTAGCTCCAATGGGCCTTGGGCTTTTCTGTCGACTCTTGATAAGTCCAAAGATACTATTAACTATATTTAATACCACCATATAAATATAGTTGCACTCTAGGCCTTATTTATAAATTATATCCCGAGAATTTATTATACATGCAACTCCCTCATAAAATATTCGTAATAATACAAAGTCATGAATGTAGACTATCACTTTATAAATTACTACATTTTATCCTTGAGTATCCAATTTAATCCTTTAAAGTTATTCATCATATATTTATGAAATCCAATTTCATAAGTATATACTTTAGTAACTCCTTATCAAAGTGGTTAGGCCTAACTCTCTGAATAACTAAACCCATTAAACTTATCTTAAGAGAATATTTTATATCTCCATTAAGAGATTATGAATTCTATCTTGAAAAAATATGTTTCATCAACACTAAATGTGGCTGTCCAACATAATGAAGTTTTGACCGTTACTTTAGATCTCACCCCTGATATATCAAAGCAACCTATATTTCATGATCAAGTCTATTATCCTCTCAAGATTAAGAGTTCATGTAAATATAATTCGTGAGATTTATTATTCATTTGACAATCGTTAAGAGAATAATAAATCTCACAGCTGTCCAGTTCAATATGTCTTAACTCTTAAAACATATCAACATATCAACTAGAAGTCTACACTTTCATGATCAAGACAAATCATCTTAATTGATATGTTATAGTTTTCGCAGATGAAATGCTCAATTTCATCACCGACTACGAGCTATAATTTTGAGTTTACAAAGAACTTGTGATTTATATCTTCTGTGACTTTTCACATAAATCACATACTACCCATCTCATGGACTATATGATAATATCCGAATATTTATGTTACTATTATTTTAGATAAAAATAAAACAACTTTATTAATCACAATATTAAGTTATACACAATGTCATACATAATATCATACATAATATCATACAATAGGATTTAAGGGCACTAATCCTGACAGTTGAGACATGTTTTGTTACGTAGAAGGTTGGAGGTCTTCAATGTCTTTTTATGGACTTGGAGGATTGTTTAATATCCTGAGAAATGAATTTAACTGATAAGAGTTAATGGATTGGCTCAACAGAAAAATGAAATGGATAGAACACAAGTATGTGGTAGTATTGAATTGGATTAATGAACCATATTTTTGATTGGATATTGAAAGAGTCGGGATGGCAAGAGAGTTTATTTTGAAAGACTATTACAATTTGAATTATAGTCAATTGTTGTACCTTTTGTTTTATATTGGTAGATGGTTAGTGATTATAAATTGTAGTGTACTCTTAAGTTCTAAATTGCTGGGACTATTATTTGCAAGGTAAAAAAAAAAGGTTGAGATATTTCATGGACTATTTCCTTCTAGCTGATGTATACTTAGAGATTTGTTTTCATAATAGACAATGTAATTACAAGGAACCCAACTCTTCAATGAGTTACAGCCCAAGTATCATTTGGAGATTAAAGGTAACAAAAAAAAATGTTGCTTATTGAGAAGATAATTTATTGTTAAGATAGAGGTTCTATGAAAGACTTTAGATCAATGCTCAATTGATTATTTATGGAGATTTTGGAATTTCTTTTTCTTTTTCTTGAGGAAGTAAATTAGTTTTGAACTTAAGAAGGATTGGAACTTTGGATGCACTACCTAACTTTGAGGTATATAATTAAATGGGTGCTAGCATTCAATGGTCTATGGTGAATCTCAAAATTGTGGATTTCCCTTGTTGTTATTTTTAAAGACTACTTAGGCCTTGGAATTTTTTTGAAATTAATAATTGATGGAAAATCGGTAATTGGAGTTAATCTAAACAAATGGACCTCGGAACTTTTATTCATATTGAAAGGAGCTTACAGAGCTATTTAGACTAGAGATATGTATATCTTTAAAGAATCTTTTTTTTTTTTTTTTCGTAATATGGTTGTTCTTAAACTATGGGTAATTGAGTAAGAGATTTTATAGTGGTATTATATTTTGTAGAGGAAGTATCATGGCTCCATTTGCTTTGGAAATTTTTATTTTTTCAAATCTTGGGAAGGAAAAGTCTAAACATATGTTGTGAAATAGTTTTGAACTATGGTGATGAGTGATAAATTTGTATAGATCGATATAATTGTGGCTTTAGAGTAGTGCAGTGGAAGTGTGATAATTCGTTCAGCTTGTGATGAATTCAGAGGACTAAATTCTTATAAGTGAGGGAGATTGTAATACCTGAAAAAACAAAATTAAAAGGAAGGGTATTTAAGTAAATCTCTTGTGGGGTCAATTTTATCATTTATAATTATAAGGGAAGGGAGTTCTTAGAAAATTAAGTTGAAACCCTAACTATATATAAGCTTATTAAAAATCAACGTATATAGAGAGATATTTTGAAAGGAGAGACTACTCAAAGGACTGAAATAAAGAGGGATTAACTACACCTTTGAGGTAAGAGCTTAAGATGTTCTTTTGTCAAATTTAGACTTTATATGGTATTAAAATATTTTCTTATGTGAGTATTTTGGCCAGTAGTAAAACTATCTAACCAGTGAGTTTTATGCTATAAACGAATAAGGATTTAGATTTGTATCTTTGCTATTTTGGACGCCAAGCAACTGTTCCTATCTCGAAAATTTGATCTTTTCTATGATTTTCATTGCGTTAACTGCGATAGAAATTGCAGATTTTTATGTTGTGTTAAGATTTGTTCAGGTAGGTGTGAAGCTTCTGCACAATTTTTCCTTAAAGAATAGTGACCTAAGTTCTAGACTTGATGATATACATAAGCCTAATAGTCTAGGCATGCTTTAAGTTCTGACATAGACTCACATGCTTTTGAAAAAAAAAAAAAAAAAAAAGAATGGTGTGGTGTATTCCTAAGTGTCCTGGTGCTTTGATTTTGTATAATGTAGTACTTATTTTGTCCTCATCTCAGGAGAACTGAACTAATGGTGGCGAAAAAAAAAAAAAAAAAAAAAACACAACGTATAGACCTTATATGGCTATAAGTATAGCGTGTTCAGGGAACTATTTGTGGCAGAAAGAAAAGAAACAAAAATATTATGACTGTGAGTTTGGTGTAAGAAACAGGGGATTATTGTTAGGCTTAGTGAGGTGACAGAATTTATATATAGATAAATTAATAATAGTTCTGAAATATATAAGATGGATATTTTAGTAGTTTCTCTTTTGGTCAGGTATTGTTAGAATTTTTTTTTTTTTTAAATTAGTTTATTATTGAGTAAATAGTTCCTGCAAAATTGTTTTAGGTGATATCTAAGGATTTTAGAAAAAGTATTAGAGAGAATTTCCTTTTGGTATGGCTTTTGGAGGTAAGTAACCTTATCCTAATTGGTATTATTTTGCGTATTTTAACTATTGAAAATTGTTTATAGTTGTTACAATTTTATTTTTATTGTATTACTAATTTCAAGTAAAGAATTATCACAAATATATCTAATTACGGAATATATGATGTATTTTATTTAATTGTTTTTAACTATACTGATTCAAATTAAAGAATAAAGAATTTTTACAAATATATATGAGCATTGAATATAAGATTTATTTTATTTAATTATTTTTTTAGCTATATTGATTTAAAGTAGAGAATATAGAAATATCACAAATATATTTGAATATTGAATATATAATTATATATACATATATTTGAATAAGATATATTTTTGTTAGAAACTATGATTTCATATATATGATTATGGACAATTTGACTATGATTTGATTCTGATACCCAAACCAATGAGGGTTATTTATTGGCACTCTAATACTCAGCCAATGAGAGTTATTCATTGGTATTCTAATATCCCGCTAATAGAGATTTTTCATTGATACTCGGATGCCTAGTCACGGGGATATAACGTGATCATAGTCATAAGATTGTTAAGAATATGAATTACATTTAAGTATTTAAACGATTTTGAGTCATTAAAACTTCTTATGTATTTTTGGAACCTATTGTAAGTTATAGCTTTTGATATATGAAAAATTGACTACTTTCCAAACCATCTATGATATATTTGTAAGATTAAAGTATGTGATTTATTTGCAATTTGTTATTTAAGACTATGAAACTTCTTTAGTTATTTTTGAAAACTCATGGTATATTATAACTTTTGAAGACTCATATTAAGGTGGCATTTGGATTGCGTTTCTGAGGCCTTTTTTTTTTTTTTTTTTTTTTTTAGCTGAGCACCTCCTGCACTGTTCATTGTCCATGAACAGTGAATTTAGGCATGTGAACAGTAAAAATTTTCTGAACAGTAAATTTTTTATTTTTTTTTCAGATTTCAGCAAAATAAACGGTATCCAAACGGACCCTAAATCTTAATACTTTACAGATCTATTGCTTGATAGAACTTATTAGGATTTTGGTTACTTATTGAGTTGTCAGCTCACTCATTTTTCCCCTCCAGTTTCAGATTGTGAAGAATAGCAAGTTTTGAGAGTTTTGATGTTGTGTTGTGAGAAGGAAAAAAAGCTTAGTGATTTTGGGATTGGATGGTCTTCTAATAATTTTATATTTATTGACCAACTGGCATTATGTACATAAGGTTTGGATTTTGTTCCTATAAATTATTGGAGATTTATTCACAAAGAAATTGTTAAGGTATTTTGGATTTATTTGATTTAATTTTTGAGGATAAATTTTAGTTGCTAAGAAGGCCTTGCACACTTGTAGAATACTTACTTCATAAGCGTGCGGCAGTTGTCACGTGCCTATCTTTATAGTTGGGTTCGAAGCATGACAATCATAATCAGCAAAATCTTGAGTCTAGTGTTGTCCTTTTAAGGCAAGTTTGTCAGCACACTGGTTTGCCTCACTTTGTTTCACCTTCACTTGCAAGAATTGGCCGAGGAGGTTCATGCAATCCATGATGAGAGTTGCATGATGTATTATTACTACAATTATTGGAAACCCCAATCAAAAACTATTCTTACTTCAGTTTCAATCTCAATTGCAACTAATAAGTTCAGATTTGTTAAATATTAGTATTGATACACTATATTTAATATGCTAGTATGGATGAGGAAGTGAAAGTATAAAGTATAGAACACAATAACATACAAGGGTTACATGGTTCAGCCTAACGGCCTACATCCATAGAGGAAACCCTAAAATGCTACATCAATAATATATTACAGTGTAGTACAAATCCGGTGTTACAATGATTCATAACATGTATATATATATAGTAGACTAAACCCTAGACTCATAGGCTTCTAGTACAAGTAGAAGACTTGGCTTGCACACAAAATAGAATTAGGCTTGGACTTATGCTAATGGGCTAATATATATCTAACACTCCCTCTCAAACTTAAGATGGAAACTTAATGAAATCTTGAAATTTGATTAGGTTGAGAAGATCTTTTGAATGAAATTTGGCTTTATGACAATAGTTTGAGGAAGGCAATGATCTTGCAATGTTGATGCGACTTCTAACGGTGGCATGACTTTATCGGAGGGTTTTGACGGCAGTAGTAGGAAGCCAAAGAAGATGAACGCAGTGAAGAAATATCAAGAAAGACAAAGATTTCTTTTAATATACCGTAAGGACAGAAAACTATAGCCACAAAAATGTAGCTCTGATACCATGTTAAATATTAGCATTGATACACCATGTTGAATATGTTAATATGGATGTGGAAGTGAAAGTATAAAGTATAAAACACAATAACACACAAGGGCTATGTGGTTCAGCGTAACGGCCTACATCCATGAAGGAAACCCTAAAGAGTTACATCAATAATATATTAGAGTATAGTACAAATCCTGTGTTACAATGAACCATAACATGTGTATATATAGTAGACTAAACCCTAGACTAATAGACTTCTAGTACAAGTAGAAGATTTGGCTTGCACACAAAGTAGAGCTAAGCTTGAGCTTATGCTAATGGGCTAATATATATCTAACAAGATTAATACACATTAAAACCATCCCTTATTGCCCAAAGGTTGGCATCTCTTGCTCTATTTGAGCTGAGTAAAATGAATCCCGTAAATCTATTTTGAAGCACAATATATGCTGTTCATTATGGATTTCAATTTATCTTGGGGTCAGTTAAATTGTAAAGAAGTGCGCAAATTAGTAAACAGAAAAATGTGAATTTTGGCCATGTGCTAGCAAAAGTAAACTTTCTTAAATATTCAGAATATTATAATCATATGAAATTTATCCCCATATATTTCAATATTGACACTCCAATTGTCATGCCCAAGTCAGTTGGTTTTGTTGTGTGGGAAGGCCATTAATAATGATTTTTTTTTTTTTTTTTGAGAAAAATTAGTTACTCATTAATTTTGATACATTCTGCCACTACTGTCGATGCTGTCATTTTTGGGTTGCAGCTGGTTTTGTGCGAGTACTTTTTTGACAATCGTTTCTATTTTTTTGACATTTTTTGTGAGTAGTTGCAGAACCCATTGCCCATTAGATTGTTTGGGATTGCAGCTCCGTTTTAAAATCTCACAGCACAGTTTGTTACTGTCGGTCTAATTGCAAAGTCTTTTACTAAAAGAACAAGAAAGAAGAGGAGGTGATAACAGAAATACAGCAAATTACAAATCTCCTCATCTACTTCCACTCAAACACAAAAAATAAAAGTGGGTTCCGGAATGTTTTCACATGGCGCGGGAAACAATTGGTCAATACTCAATAACTAACACTTAATATGTTTTTATTGCGCTGAAAAGTATGTTAAAATTAACAGCCTAGTGTTTCCTAACTGATTGCGCCATAAAATGTACCTGTAACTTTACTTTTGTTTGGTTTTTCTAATGTTGCCATACTCCATGCCAAATTTGATTGTGTATACAATTATTTTTTATTTGATTTTATCGAGTCGTATTGTACATGAGATTAGAAGGTCAAGTGTGGAAAAGGGGAATTTTGATCAATTAAGCAAATATGGGCATATCAAATGAATTTTTTAGGCCAAAGTACAACTTTCAAAAATCAATTAAATAGAGTTTTTCGAGAAACTTGCTAGTAATTTGGTCAAGCGAAATTCATATAATGAGAGAAAGTTGTTGCTTTCCTTCCCTACAACTCCTATCTAATTATCTATCCCATATTTCTCACAATACCCACGAAAATACACTAAGAATTCTTAGATTGAAGAATGAGAGAGCTATTCATTTTCCTTAAGAGAAAAACCGATTTTAGTCTCTACCTTCATCCTTTCTCAATGACATATCCTTAGAAAGGAGACCTAATTAAGCCACACACTAGAGATACCTTCGGTGATCTTTATTGAATCTTGGTTTGGGAAAAACTAGAACAATTCCAAAATCTTCAAGAGACCTTGAAATGGCTAAGGAGAATTAGTCTTGCAATTGGTGACTAGGCTTGCAAAAATGAAAGCTTGTAAGGAGAAAGGATTGGTGCAATTGGTTGCTAGAAGGAGCAAAGAGTTCGGACTTTGAATCAAGGGAGTCAATTTTTTTTTTTTTTTTTTTTGAGAATGAAGGGAGCCAATTTCGTATCGGAGGTCATTTCAATTTAATTAGAGGAACGAAATATTTCGGTACTGGTTGGTACCGATCTACTTTATCAGGATTATAGCTATTATATATATATATAGACATACTTGATTGTTTATTTATAATTATTTATAAAATTTGTATAAGAATCCTTAAATTTATAATAGCATATTTCTCTAAATTAATTGCTTATTTTAATATGATTATTTTTTCCTCAAATATCAGCCCATTAATAAAATAATAATAATAAAGCCAATAACCTAATGACGTACTAGATTGTAATAATAATAAAAAGATAAAAAGATGATATTAATTTTTAAAAATACACATAAAATTGCTTATCAAATGTGAGTGGCAACCAGCCTAAGGGTGTTTTTGGTAAAGTGCATTTTAGGGAGGATAGATAGCCAAAAAAAAAATGGAAAATGAGAAAGGAAAACTTTTTGCAGAGTGTTTAGTTGGAAAAGGGAGAAGGAAAAATAATGGTGTTTTCTTACTGGACCCACCAAAAAGTTCTCTCCAAAATGGAAAGAAAACTTGGTGGAGGAAAAATCTGATGGTTGAATGACAAAAATGCCCATGTGCAAGTTGTACATGGGCTTCTACGTTTTTTTTTTTTTTTTTTCCTCTCACTTCCTATTATACCAAGTGAAAACTTTTTGTTCTCATTTTTTTTTTTTACTTTTTCTTTCCACTAGAAGTTGCAGGTTGCCTCTTTTTTTTTTTTTTTTTTTTTTTGGCCTTGGGCATGACAATGTTTGTTTTGTTTTTCTTCTTTTTTTATTTTATTTTTTATTTTTATGTGATTTTTTTTTTGGCACATGATTTTTTTGAGTGATTGTATTTTTCTTGGTTGTTTGTCATTTTTTTGTTTTAATTGGAGATTATTTTTAACAAAGGTATATGAGTAAATTTATATAAACTCACTTTTTCCATTCCTCCACTTTTTCACTCCCAACCAAATAAAAATGAGAGAAATTAAAACTTTTTCTATCTTCCTACTTTTCCATTCCCCTATCATTTTTATCCTCCTACTTTTTCACCCTTCCAACCAAATGGACCCTAAAGTCTAAGTATATTTGAAATTTGTTTCACACTTTAATGAGTTCACGTGGGGTGTTAGAACTCACGCAAAACAATTAAACAAGAGCTACACGCATAGCTAAAACAAAAGGAACAAGAAGAGAGGTTTAGTCTCAGTCAAAACTGATGAAGAAGAAGAAGCAGAAGAAGAAAAAGAAGCGGTTGTACAAAAGAGAAGGAGGAAGGCTAGGGGAAATGGCCGACGACATGGGAAAATAACCAATGAAGACGGCAAAATGAGCTTTCTGTTGCTAACTTTTCCCATTTTCTTCAAGTTTTTAGTATCACCCGATTTTTATTTTTCAACTGAAATATCTGATATTCGACGGTATGTTTGGTATAGTCCGATAAGGACTAGTATTTTAAGTGGTACGAATCAATGGTGTTTTTGTACTGGTTCATTTGCCGATACGATAAATTCCGACTGTACTAGT
The DNA here is from genome assembly GCA_032878915.1 of Castanopsis chinensis. Lineage (NCBI taxonomy): Eukaryota > Viridiplantae > Streptophyta > Magnoliopsida > Fagales > Fagaceae > Castanopsis > Castanopsis chinensis. The sequence goes on from JAVQMG010000086.1 coordinate 4,351,477, forward strand.
CAATACGGTATGGACTCCCTTGCTTTGGATACATTGACATTACTTAGCTTGGAGGGTTTTGTAAGTGTAATGTATCACAACTATTCTCACTAGTGGATTGGTTGGTGCCATAGGCCCCATAAAGCTTTTTATTTATTGTGAATTTTCTCTTCATAAACATGTCTTCATGTTTGGGTGTGTGTTTGTGAGGTTTGATGTTCTTTGTTTTGTAAATCCAAGCATTGAATCAAATGGGTAATATTTAATTGGGCTTTATTATGTAGTTAACCTTAAAATTGGTAATTTGCAATAATTTGTGGTATAAAACTGTTTTGTTTTCCCAATTCTTTTTATTAAAAAAAGAGTGTTACTTTCTCAAGCACTTTTTGTTTTTGTTTTTGTTTTTTTTTTTAAATAATGACTTCAATGTTATTTTGGTATTCATTTTTTAGTATTGAGTCTCATTGCACTCTTGGCTATTTAAGTAATTGATGAAAACATATACCTTACTGGCAAATGCATAAACACTAAATCTAGATGATAGAAACTTTTGGCATTTAAATTAAAATTATATTGTATCAAAAAAATAAATATTATAAAATATTTTATGCATTTTTCTAAGGTTTATTGCTCCAAGCTTGCTATTAGGCTCAAAAGCAAATTATGTTGTAATAAGCATAAAGCCCCAAATGTCATCTTGAACGCTTGTAAGATTAATTGCATTGTTGTAGACTCATGTTTAATTGAATGAAGTTTCAGGTTTAAAGAAAATAAAGATTTGAAAATTTTATTGAAAAAGCAACCTTATGGCAGGCAAGTCATGTGCTGCACTATAATCATGGGCTAAAAAGAAAAGTATCCAATTGCTTTTAACAGTGTGTTGTATAAAATTGATGGGCAAAAAACTTTGATTTCTGTCCACACCTTTTGACAGATCTTTTTATTCAATAATTTTTTTTCTTTTTTTCTTTTTTGGATGAACATAAAACTTTATTGACAGAAAAGAGCATAGACAACTACAAGACCCTGCAGGACTCCTCCAAAATAATGGAAGAGACACAATGGGCCATCACCAAGAACAAAAAGGCCAAAATAATTACAAGCTGGAGACCATTATCCTAAAGAGCGAGTTGCTGCATTACAAATCCTACGCGCCTAATTCTCAAAAACTTATAAAAAACAGTCAAAAGATTCCTCAAATCAGAGCACAGAGACCTGATCCTCCAAGAGGGAGGGGGTCTCGGCCAAATCATTGGGAAGCTGTAGATCAGATTGGGAGTCTGACTCCACTATGATGCACTCATTACCCATGGCAGGAGCTAAGGAGAGGATCCATTTAATGGCCTCTGCTTTGGCTTGGAGAGGGAGGGTAGTGTTCACTTTTATAGTACCGATGAATACAAACTCTCCTCTCTAGTCTCTTGCCACCGCAACTATAGCGGAGAAGCGGGCCCCTACAGCAGTATCAACGTTAATTTTAAATGACAAACTTAGGGGAGGGATCCAAGTCTAAGTAGAGGAAGGAACTTGTTGTCTTGGGATATAAAGTTGGAAGCCAAACAAAAAATAATAATCATAGTATGTGTGAATAGGCTTTTGTTATTTCTTTGCACATTATAATTTTATTCGTCCCATTTTGAAATTTATGAATTTCTTTAATATGGATTATCCGTTTGTCAATCATCAAGTTATACAGAATATAAAGAGTACACAAAATAATGACTTCAATGCTATTTCAATGTACATTATTTTGTGCAAGATCCATCACACTCTCTATTTTAGTGATGGTTAAATTTTAAATCTTATGGGATAAACAAAAAAATTTAACATTAAAAAAAGAAATTTAAATGTCTGTTAGCATGGGCATAGCACATACTTTAAGGCTAGTTATTTTTATTATGTTAAACATGCAAAGCTTCAACTTGCTTTCAAATTGTCCATAATTTTCGGCGAGTACCACAGCTTGCCAGGCAGTGGTGAATCTAACAGTTTACATGAACACAAACTTAGTAGTAGGTTTGTTTGGTTGCTAAGAAAATTAATGTAGGATCAAAAAAATAGAAATGGGTTTTATTTGAGGAAAGACCTAGGCTTATGTGTATTTCTGAAATGTGCTTTTTTAATACTCCTTCCGTCTCAGTTTGTTTGTCCTCTATTCCATTTTAGGATGTCCCAAAATGTTCTTCTGTTTCTAAAAATAAAATTAATTAATTTACTAATATTCCTATTATACCCATACTTCATTTTCAAAACTATTTAAAAAGAAAACTAATAAATATTTAAAAAATCAATCTAATTAGGGCACATTTTTAGTTGTCTCATTAAGAATAACTCTTTTTTTTTTAAAAAAATTGATAAATTTATTTAAGGACAATTTTGTAAATTTATATATTTTTTTAAGGCAAACAAGACAATAAATGATGTTTCTTTAAAAAGTTTAATTTTTCAAACAGGACAAATAAAGTGGGATAGAGAGAATAATAATTTACCACATCATTAAAAATACTATATCATTATCAATATTGATTATTTTCTAAACTCTTAAAAGTAGATAATTTGATATACCTTTTTTTTTTTTGAAAGTGATAATTTGATATACTTTAGATGCGAAATAGTCTATATTTTAGTCACTTATAGTCATGATAGTACTAACATGAGTACTATACGTGCAATTAACCACGAGTGTGTGCGAGAGTAGTTATTAAAAAGTAAAATATAAAAGTAAAATCGTAAGAAATTAAAGGTTTTTTTTTATTTATTTAAATGCTGAAATTAAAAACGATTTTTGCAAGCGCTTACACAGATTTTGCCTCAGCGATGAGCTGTGTTTTGGGCCTGACCACCACAAATGTATTTATATAATATTGTAGGCATGAAAAAAGGGAAAACTTTTACACGAAAAATAGGGTTCATTTTTCTCACATTTATAGTGGGTCTTACAATGAATTTAATAAGTAAACCACACTATAAACATCAGAGGAATGAGTATCATTCTCTGCATTCCAAATACTTAAGAATTACTCGAAAAAAGTCACATGATTGTCATATGTTACATTATTAGGGAAACTTTTGGAGTACCATAAATGTATACGCTCTCTTCTCAAATAATTATAAGTTTCATTAATTAAATTAATAGTATGATTTATAATTTATGTGAAAAAAATATATATATTTATAATACTTTTAGAATATTTAATAATTTTTGAATGGATCAAAAAAAGGGTCAAAGTAAAATTAAGCTCGAACAATGGAGTATGGACAAACACTTTTTGGCCTTTTTAACGAGGCTGCTCAGTTGAGATCAGAACTCACAACTCATATAAAGTTTTTTTTTTTGACTGAAAAAGGCAGACATATAGAGTTAACATTTAAGGATTTTTTTTTTTCTTTTTTCTTTAAGTGAGTTAAGTGAGTTGGCCCTGCCAGCTACCAGGTAGGTGTGAAAGTTCATCGTAAAACGTTAATATCTTTTGAAAAAAGTAAAGTAAAGAATGATGATTATGCCAGTAAAATGAAGAAATTATTGTGTACTCTTATAATATTATAAATGTATATTTTTTTTTCTTATATGAATAATGAATCTTAATAATTAAATATATGGTAGAATTTACCATTCATATGGAAGGAAAAAATATACTTTTATGGTATTCTGAAAATAGCTAATAATTTTTCTCTAAAGTGACACTCCCAATCCTTTCTAGCATTTTTATCACACAAATTCTAGCATAAATAATTTTATATCTCCATGTCCCTCACCGAGTCTTTTCTTTCTATCTCCATCTCCCTCTCTGATTTTTATCTCCATCTCCCTCACCGATTTTTTTTTTCCCGCTCTCTCCTCTCTATTCTCATCTTAGAACCGAAGCTATGACGGTTTGGCTTTGGGTCTCTCAATGGTTTAGGTCATCTCAGAGCAAAGTGGGTTAAAGTTTCGTTTTGGGTTTTGTATTTCGGTGTCGCCGACTTGCTCAAGCTATTCGCCAATTTGCTCGGTTTCTCCGATTCTATCTTCTTCTGCATATAGGTAAGTTCTCTGTCTTCTTCGTAGATTCTCCTAGTATTTCGGTGTATACTTTTACTCTCTCGATCTTTTAGGTTTATATGTGTTGTGTTATGGGGTTTTTTTTTTCGAATCTTTTGCATCACCGAATAATTACTTGAATGGTTCTGATTATTTACTTAGGATTTATTTTCAATTTGTTGTGCATTTAGTTATGCATTAGAATATATGTATATATTTTGGACTCTCTTTGGACTGCCTAAATTGTTTTAACAAAGTATGATATTTGAAAATATATTCGTTTCTACCTTTCTCAGTAATAATAAAAAAAAAAAAAAGACCGTTAGAATAAGACAAATATTTGAAAATATGACTATATGGAACAAATAATTATAAACAGTAAAGAAAGAATATTCAAATACATGTGATGTACATCACATGTATTTGAATAAAAAAATTATAAACCACTTTACAATAATCCTACGCAAAGGATTATTGTAAAATGGTTTATAAAATTTTTAAAAATAAAATGTAATTTTTTCATATGTCAAAATGACATTTTTTTTTTTTAGAACATATGATGCTAATGCACTTATGTTCATAAGCTTACCTATAAAAATTCCTAGAATGTCCATTTATCCAAACTGTTCTTATCAATTTGTGTGTGTTTTTTTGAGATCAAGAAAGAGAGAGATGAGTTCCATTACAACAAATATTACTTCCCAGCTCCACTTCAAAGCCACATAACTCCAATGCTCAAGCTAGCCAAACTCCACCATAAAGGCTTTAACGTAACTTTTGTAAATAGAGTATACCTACAAATGATTACTATGGTCTAGAGGTCCCAACTCCCTTGATGGTTTGCCTGACTTTCACTTCGAAACCATTACACTATGAATTTAATTAGTAAAATCTATTATTAATATAAGAGGAGTGAGAATCCGTGCACTCCCTTACTTAGAAACCATGTCACCTAACCTGGCATAAAACTGAAGCTTCTCTTGGGGTCGGTTCAACCAATTTTGAGTCATAATGAGGAAAGTTATTCAAGTTGGGCATTTTCTTATATTTAAATATTAATTAAATAACAAATTTAATTTTTTATATTTTTATTTAATATATATTTTTCTTACTTATTGAGATGCAAAATTACTAATGATTTTTTATATTCAAGTTTTGCTAACATTTCATTTTCAATTAATATTATAGCTAACCCACGTAGTTTTTCTTACAACATAGTCAATTTTAGATAGGATTTTTCTTAATTTTAATTTTTTTTAATTGTTTCTACGAGCGCAACTATAACAATTATTGTTACCCAAAATATACAAATTAAGTAACACTCTTAGAATAAAAAGCATGGAAAAAGTTAAAACCAGCCAAATTATTATTTTTTAATTGACTATGTTAAAAAACTTTTAATACAACTTTCATAAGAAATTTTAGTTATTTTTTTTCTTTTCTTATAAAAAGTTTTTAAAACATTTTCTAAATTAATGTCCACCTGTAAACCTTTTCCATAAAAAAAATTAATTAAAAAAAAAAAAAAAACCTTGGATTAGATGTTCGCGTGGACAATCAGACACACAAAACATAATTCGTAAAAGAAATATACCTTTTTAATAAAAGAAAAAAGTAATAATAAAGGTTCGAGGTTAGAATTGATGTTCACGTGCCTCCAAAGTCCATACACACAAAACGGAAAAAAGTAAAATAGAAAAAGAAGTAAAAAGGAAAATATAATGAGTAAGTCAATGACCTCCCATGAGAAAAAGAAACAGAAGCAGTAAAGGGCATCAGGTCTGCGGAGGTGGAGACTTTCAAACCCGGGGGTTACTACCGGTAATGTGGCGAAAACATGGTGGCAACAATGGTGTCTAAAGAGAGTTAGATCTAAAACATCCTTGTTTCTGCACCCGATTAGGTATACCTTATATGTCACATTTCTATTCATAAGATGCCTTGACATACTATTTTATTTGTTGTAACATACCAAAACTTGTGTAGTAAATACTCGAAATTTGTTGTTGCGGCTGTAAATACTTGATTTTGATTTTATCTTTTATTTATCCAATTTTTAAATTATATTTTGGACACTTGGTCATGGTGGATTAGCACATTATTTTATTCTAAGATCCCTTACATAATGTAATATCACAATATCTAAAATGCATTGGATTGTTACCATTATTTTAATAGGAAGTTGAACATAAATGTGACAGTCTATTTATAAATCATCCTCCCTTCAATTTTTTATTTTTTATTTTTGGCTTGAAATCTCTCTTGAATCCTTATTGCACTCTTGGACGAAACTCTCACAGTTCCATTATTCAATGGGATTAGGCCAACGTACATCTCAAAACAGTGCCTTCGTCGCCAGCAATAAATCTTTGAATTAGATTGCTAATTTGCTGTACTCCAGTCGTATCAACTATAGATTTACCTGCTCCTTTGTTTATCTTCGTATTCAATAGTCACATGACTCGCGTGAAAAATTATGTTCGACAGCTTGTTTATAAAAAGGCCTGGATCGACCCCTTCTACGGAGAGAGAGAGATGGGTTCCACTACAACAGCTACTAGACCTCATGTAGTTTGCGTCCCAGCACCACTTCAAGGCCACATAAATCCAATGCTCAAACTAGCCAAACTCCTCCACCATAAAGGGTTTCACGTAACTTTTGTAAACACAGAGTATATCCACAACCGTTTACTCTGGTCTAGAGGTCCCAGCTCCCTTGATGGCTTGCCTGACTTTCACTTCAAAACCATTACCGATGGACTCCCACCAGTAGACGCAGATGTCAGCCAAGACATAATCGCTCTTGCTGAATCCACCACAAAGGCTTGCCTACTCCCACTTTGCAACCTCATTTCCAAACTCAACGACAGTTCGTCTTCGAATGTGCCTCCTGTCACCTGTATTGTCGCAGATGGTTGTATGTCCTTCACTCTTGACGCTGCTGACAAGTTCAGAATTCCATGTGTGCTTTTCTGGACGCCTAGCGCTTGCGGCTTCTTGAGCTATATGCATTATCGCCATCTAGTTGAACGAGGTTTAATACCCCTCAAAGGTATAATTCAAATCTTCAAATTCCTTGTATTTATTTAATATATATTTTTAAAGCTGATTTGATTTTTTTTTTTCTCAATATCACAAATCTCTATTTTGAAAAAAGAAAATTTAAAAATTTAAAAAGGGATGAGAACCATATAATTTCTCCATTCGAAGGGAGATAATAGTAATTTATCGAAAACTATTTTAGTTTGGTTAGAAATACAAATTATTTTGGTACCTATTAATATCAATTTACAATTTCAAAATTATCGCTGTATATATTATTTATAAAATGACTATATAAAAAATCAATAAATTTAAAAAGCATATTTCACTAGATATATATGTTGATTTCTTGCTCAAATATCAACCCATTAATAATATAATAATAATAATGAAGCCAATAACCTGATGAACTAAATGGTAATTATAATAAAAAGATGATATTTAATTTTATTTTTTAAACACAAAAAATTGCTTTCTTAACATCGTGAGCGGCTCTTCTCAAAAAAAAAAAAAAAAAAAAAAAAAAAAAAAAAACAAGAACAAAAACAAACAAACAAATTGAGTGGCAGCAAATAAAGGAGAATGTATTTGAAATTTTACAATTGTTCATTTGTTTGGCACTTAATTTAATAAGTTTACATGAGATGTCAGAACACACAAAACAAGAGAGACACACACAACTCAAGAAAAAGGAATAGTGCTCCATAGTTTATAAATAAATCATCTTTATTATACATAAAAAAAAATAAAAAAGAACAAGAGAGATGCGACCTTGGTCGAAATGGAGGAAGCAGAAGAAAGAGAAGTTGTTGGAAAAAACACAGCAGCAGGAGGAGGAGGAGGAGGAGGAGGAGCGCAATGGGGGGGGGGGTGGTATGGCACATTACATGCAGGGGCGGTTTTAGAAATTTATTTTAGGGGGTCATTCAAATTAACACGAGTTATCTTAGAAGATGAATCTTGTGGTATACATAATTTTTTTATCATAACTTTATCCATAGTACTAATTAATAAGAGAATAAAAGATAAACTTAAGTTTATTGGACATATGTTTTTTAATACAATGAAGATATTAATTATTGCTGCTAAGATTAATTGTGGTTGTTAAATGTTTTTTAATTACTATTGCTCATGTTCGTAAATATAATTATTGCCTACAATACTTTAATTTTTAATTTTTTTTATCTTTACTCTTTTCTATTCTTTTATTTTAATTCAACTATACTTTGACAACTTAGTCTCTGTAATTCGTTAAGAAAATTTTTTGGTGTCTTATACATTACTCTATTAAGAATTCAACACAAAAATACATTCATTAAAAAAAAAAAAAATTGTCATCACTTCCCATTGTCCTACACCTCACTTCCACTACCTCACATTTCATTGTCTTTTAGTTTCTACACTTTTCTACTCACAAAATTGTCTTTTTTTGAGAATTAAGATCAACAAATTACTAATTTTTTTTGTTCGGCTTGCTTTTTTTCTAGATTTTAAATTAAATTGGCTTGTTGTTAGGTTTTTTTTTTTCTATTTGTTTAAATGGCCAAGATAAAGGTAGGCGTTGAATCGATTCATTGGACTTTTTTAGGGTGGTGAAAACAAAAAAAATTTAAAAATATTAATTTTTTCCCAACTTAGGGGTTCATTTGAATCCCTTGGATACCATATGGTGCCGCAACTAACAACATGGGAAAACAACATGAGCTTTCTGCCACTAACTTCTTTTTTCTTCAAGTTTTTTGTACCGCCTAATTTTCATTTTTTGGAGATATTTGATATTTGTGGGTACGTTTGGTATAGTCCAATATTTTAAGCGGTACAATTCAAGGGTTGTTTGTACCAATTCACCCGTCAATTGATGGATTTTGATTGTACCAGTCAGTATAGTATGGAATTTACTCCATTGGATCATGTCTCTTATTTTGTATCATCATATATTGACAGTGTTAGCTCATAATAGGAATGAGAAAAGTTCATGAATACCCTAAGAGCATTAATTTAGCATATATTTTTAAAGGGTTCGGTTAATGTGTGCTATTAAAGCACACATTAACCATCTATTTTGAGAAAGTTTTTATGGAAAATTGAAAAAGTTATCAAAACAGTTAATTACTTTTTTGTTTTTTTATAAAAATTTTTCTAAAATGGTTTACTAATGTATACCCTAAGGGTTAGTAAATCCCATTTTTAAAAAATTTTATCGGAAAAGAAAAAAAAATTAATTTCTTTGATTGTTTGTTATATTTTTTAAATGATTTATTAACAACTGTCCTAAAATCACCCACTAAAACCCGTTAGAAATTAGTGAACATATAGCATATTTTGATTTGTTGAACATATAGGTTTACATGTGCATGGGAGATGCAATAATATTTTTCTATTTCTCTCTCATGCGCATTACTAATATGTCACGTCCCTTTTTTTTTTTTGGGTAATAATATCACTTCCAATTATCATACAGGTTAATTAACTTCAATTTACAATCAAACACACAAATCAGAAGTCTATATGTGCATGGGAGATGCAATAATATTTTCCGTATATCAGTTACTTACACTCATAATAGCCATCAAATTATCAAGTTTGAAAACTTGAATTCTACTTTACATATATATTGAAAAATTGAATGCTACTTTGATATATATATATATATATATATATATATATATATTACATTGAAGTAGGCTATTCACAAAGATCAACCCTACTTTGTTGTGATTTACAGATGCGAACTATCTAACAAATGGATACTTGGAAACAACAATCGATTGGATTCCAGGGATGAAAAATATTCGTCTTAAGGATCTCCCAAGTTTTGTCAGAACTACAGATGAGAATGACATCATGCTCAACTTCAAAATCCACGAAACTGAGAGAGCTCCAAGAGCATCAGCTGTCATTTTGAACACATTTGACCCATTTGAACAAGAAGTGTTGGATGCTCTATCTTCCATGCTTCCTCGTATATACACTGTTGGACCACTTATGTTGCTGGCTGATCAAATTAAGGATGATAACTTGAAATCAATAGGTTCCAATCTATGGAAAGAAGAATCGGGTTGTGTGGAATGGTTAAATTCAAAAGAACCCAACTCGGTAGTATATGTAAATTATGGTAGTATAACTATCATGACGCCTCACCAGCTCAATGAGTTTGCTTGGGGGTTAGCAAATAGTGAAAAACCCTTCTTGTGGATTGTAAGGCCTGATCTTGTGGGAGGCAATTCAACTATTGTTCCTTCTGAATTTGTTACCAAAACTAAAGATAGAGGCATGTTAGCAAGTTGGTGTCATCAAGAACAAATCCTAAAGCACCCTTCAATAGGGTGTTTTTTAACACACAGCGGGTGGAATTCAATGCTTGAGAGTGTGTGTTATGGAGTTCCAATGATCTCTTGGCCTTTTTTTGCTGAGCAGCTAACAAATTGTCGATATTGTTGTGTTGAGTGGGGCATTGGGACGGAGATAGATAATAACGTTCAGAGAGATGAAGTGGAGAAACTTGTTAGAGAATTAATGGATGGTGGGAAAGGAAAAGGAATGAAGAAGAAGGCAATGGAGTGGAAGATAAAGGCAGAGAATGCTACCAAACCTAGCGGCTCTTCTTACCAAAACATGGACAAATTGGTTTCCGAAGTTCTCTTAGCTGGAAATGTTTGAACCAAACGAAGACTTTCTAGTTTTCAATGATCTTGCACTCTCGGTCTCATCTGCTACATCTAATCATTATAAATATTTTTATAAAATCTAGTCCCATTTTTATTGCAATAAAATCCAATTAATTGTGTAATTTGGTTAAATCAATATTCTATTTTATAATGCTTTGCGTGTGTGTATTTATATATATTGTACTATTTGGTCCATTTTACTTTTGTGACATTTAGATTTAAATCAAAGAATTTTATTTCTTCCCGAATTTTACTCATGAATTCTTTCCATTTAGTGAATATTTCTTTTTCTGATCTTTACTGTGTATATTTCTATAATTTTCTCTGTGTTTTATTTTCTTCTGAATCAAATTTATCTTCTAACTTTTTTGAAGTTGAATTTAAATTCTTTATGTTTGTTAGAAATTAGGGATTTATAGATGCTTCTAGACCTGTTTGTGTTGGTCAGTTGGTGAGTTTTGTCCTTCTTCTTCAAACAATCTTAAGTTTACTGAGTAGCATGGTATACAAACTTGTGATTCAATTTGTACTCCATTTAATTTTAAATCTTGATCTCTTATTAAAGGTTCTGTTTTTACAGGTGTGGTACAAGTTGTGCGTGAATGATGTGATCTTTCTTTCATCATTAGTAGTGATCTTGATCTCTGCTAATCAAAACTTATTCTGACTGTACCATTAAGTTATTGTTGAATGTAATCTATATATTTCTTTGGTTGGATATTTAGGAATATTCCAATCATTTAAACCTCTGTTTTTATCATGAAGTTGATATTTTTCTTCATTTTCTATGTCAGGTATTGTACGTAATGATGGTTGCGATGACCTAGAACTTACTGAAGACTTAGATCGATCTGAAAACTGATCTTTTCATTTTTAGAATCTGATTATCTGAGATTTTTCAAGTTGTCTTAAAATATATTCTTTCAATTACTTTGTTTTTTTATTTTAATTTAATATGGTTATTAACACATACCCTCTCATGCCCTTTCGTTCAGGCCTCACCTTTGGAATTATCGTTTGGGATTGGGTATTCTTGTTCAGGGGGTTTTAATACATACTAAACTTGAAAGAGACAGTCAAAAGATAATTGGAATGAAGACTATGAAGATATAACTTGGAAATCTTCTCAAAAATGCATTTAGGAATAGAGTAGACTGGTTCAAAACAAATGAAATAACTAGAATCAAAACTACCAACAAATGAAATGGCTCCTTTTCAAAAAAAAAAAAAAACAAATGAAATGGCTCTGAGACCAATGAGGCAGCGGATTGTAACATTATGTTTAAAGTAGAATGTAAAATATTAACTTAAAGTAGAATGTAAAACTTAAAGCAAAATGTAAACCATGAATGTGCAAATTCCTTGTTTTGATGAAGAAGTATTTTTCTACCATGCGTGCGTGGATGTAGTCATAGTAACAAAATTGAACAACTCGACTGGACTTTTTTGGATTTTCAACTTCTAAAATATCAGATGGGTAAGTTCCCCATTCTTGAATTTAAATAATCCTTTTGATAAAGATATTGTGGTAGATTATTTTGGAAGCATTTTTGTTTTTTAGTAAATGTTACAAATAGATTCAGCCATTCAGGGTAGAAAATGATTTCTGCATAGAACCTTATTGACTTTAGTTGAATGGGTTGGAAAATAATTTTTTGTAAGATGGCAAGTTATTTTAAGTATTTTCGATTTTGAAATTGAATACATTAAAAGGCAGCCAAAATTCAATCCCTGATTATCTTATCCATGAATCTATGCAAAGCAAAGATGTAAGATAAAAAAATCGAAGAAGTCCTCAAAAGCAAAACTTAGTAAACCAAAAGTACCTAAGCTTATTTCCCCTAGGACTTATAATTATTTTGTTTTTTTATTATTATTTTTTTCATCTGTATGTTTCAAGTCTTGCTTACAAATAAAATGATTTTTTTTTTTTTTTAACAAAATCTTTGTGACAGTTTCATGATGCTCTCACAAAGTATGTACTCGAGAGTCGAGAGGGATAAAGACTTAAGACCACGTTAAAGAAGAGGAGAAGGAAAATATCTGCATATAAGTAATAACTTATCATGCACAAAGTTGAACCAAATTCCAAAATCAATTAATGGCAATTCTGCAAATAGCTTCAGAGGCTCAAATCCAACATAATATTAGCTTGGACCTCGAAGAAAACAATCAAAATAAAAGGGGCTTTAGGTTGAAACTTTCATATATAATGAGGGAAGGCGATTGATAATCATATTGCTTTTGAGTGGAATTAGTTGATGCTGCCATTTTTAGGTTGCAGCTTGTTTTGTGTTAGCATTTTTGGACATTTTATGCTAACAGACGTAACCAATTGCATTGTGTGGGATTGCTGCTCCAGTTAATGGTAATTTTTGGAATCTCACAGCACACTCTATTAGAGCATCCACAACAGTGGAGCTAAAAATTTAGCTTTTTAGTTCCACAAAAAGTTACTTTATCTATTTTACCTACACATTTTATCAAACATGCTGCAGCAGTGAATCTATTTTAACTTTAAACACAATAAAATAATATAAACATTACAATAAAATAATACATCTACTACAATAAAATAATATATCAAACCCAATAAAAATTAATTTCTCTATGACCCACAGCACAACCATAATCATCCACAACCCATAGCAACCATCAGAACCACCATGATTACCCACTAGTTCACATCACTCATAGCACCATCCGAGAACCACCATGATCCACCACCGACAACCAATCAAAAACTAAAAAACAACCCAGTATAATCTACCTAACCAAAAGCCCCCTACAAAAGCCACAGTGATCAACCCAGCCAAAAACCCAGATCAAACTCAGACGGATCGGCGGCGTGGATCTGAGGCGGATGGCAGTGTCAAAACCCAAAACCACCATGATCCACCACTGACAACCAATCCAAAATAAAAAAAAAAATAAAAAATAAAAAAAAAAACCCACTATATTCTACCGAACCAAAATCCCACTAGATCAGCCATAGTTGACAAAATCCACAGTGATCAACCCAACCAAAAACCCAAATCAAACTCAGACCGATCGGCGGCGTAGGTCTGAGCTGATCGGGGGCTTAGGATGGCTGGTGGATCGGTGACATCGAGCTTTGGTGGCGGCGACGTTGACGACGAGTCAGTCCGGCAACGGTAAACAGAGTGAGGAGACCGGAGTTAAGAGAGAGAGAGCTTGAGAGAGATGAGAGTGAATGAGAGAAAGAGAGGCACGGTGATAAAAGAATGAGAAAAGAAATGAGCAAGTGGGATTATTTTAATATTTAGCTGGAATAAATTTTTTTTTTCTAGCTTTGAGCTACAGTACACATGTATCTATACATGTGTACTGTAGCTGAAAGCTAAAAAAAATATACCTATACCTCCATTGCTGGAAGGTAATTTCTTGTATTTTGGTGGAGCTAAAATAGCTATATAGCTATTTAGCTCCACTGCTGCAAATGCTATTACTATCGGGATAATTGTGAAGTCTTTAATTAACTAAAGAACATGAAAAAAGGGGTTAAATGACATATAGAGAAGATAACATAGTGGAAGAAGAGGAAAATAACAGTGGAAGAAATAAGTAGTTGGCAGCTTCGAAGCATTTACTACAAATTTAATACATATTGTATTTTTATTGCGCTGAAAAGCATGTCAAAATTAACAACCTAGTTTCCTAACTAATTGCACCATTAAAAGCGCTTATAAATCCCAAAATTTTCAAGAGGCCTTATAGTGGCTATGAGGAGACTTGGTTTTGGGATTGGCGACGTAACTTGTGAAATTGAAAGCTAGTAAGAGCACCCACAGCAGATGTGGGATATGTGGCAAATGGTAAATATTTAGCACATATCTCACACCAAACACAAAAAAAAACCCCTTTTATCAGGTGTGGCAAATGTTGCAAATTTTTTCAACATTGAACAGTACTGTGGCAATTTTGCCACGGTACGGGTAGATGTGGTATAATTTTTATTATTTTTTATTTGACTTTTCTCTCTCTTCTCACTTCTTTAATCCTTTTTTTCTCTCTCCTCATAATCTGTCTCTCACTCTCTCTCTCCCAACTGGTCTCTCTCTCCCTCTTCAGATCAGATTCCCAACTCTGAAGATCAAACCCAAGAATCTTCCCTGCCGATCTCGGTCTCCATCTCGCCGCCTCACTTTCCAGTCTCGCCACCTCATGCTCGCCGTCGATCTCGCCAGTTCTCGTTGTTTGAGTTTGGGTCTGTTTGAGTTTTTTTTTTTCCTCTTTTTTTGAGGTTTTTGGATTTGGAATTTGCTGGTGTTGTTGGTGTTGTTGGTGTTAATGTTGTTGTTGTTGATGTAGTTGCTGTTGTTGATCGGCGGCGTTGATGTAGTTGCCGTCGTTGATGACAATAGGTAGAGATAATATATTATTTTATTGGGTAGTAAATATTAATTTAATGTATAGAATTGAATTTTACAACATCTGATAAAGACAATGTTGTAAAATGACGTGGTAAAATAATAAAGTAGGGTTTTGATGTTGTAAAATGGCATATTTTTTGCCATAGCTGCTATGGATGCTCTAAGGAGAAATGATTGGTGGACTTGGTTGCTAGCAGGAACAAGGAGTTCGAATACATCTACATTACTTAGCTTGGAGGGTTTTGTAAGTGTAATGCAATGTACTACAACTATTCTCACTAGTGGATTTGTTGGTGCCATAGGTCCCAAAGAGCTTTTTACTTGTTTTGAGTTTTCTCTTTGTAAACACATTTCTATGTTTGGGTGTGTGTGTGTTTGTAAAATTTGCTATTATTTGATGTGTAAATCCATACATTAAGAGTTTGTTTGGTTGGAAGGTGGAAAAATGGGAGGACAGAAAATAAGGAGAGGATAAAAAAAGTTTTTATTTTTTCCTCATGGTGTTTGGTTTGAGAGTAAAAAAATGGAGGGATAGAAAATATAATTTGTATAAATTTAGTTTCATGTTCCTAATAGATAAAAAAAACGTAACAAATAAGAAAAAAAAAAGATGAACAAAAAATAAAAGCACCAAACGTATAGAAAAGGACAAAAAAAAACTAAAGAAGCAAATTTTTTTTTTTTTTTTAAAAAAAAAGGAAAATGACAAAAAAAAAAAAACTAAAGGAGATTAAAAAAAAGGAAAATGACTAAAAACTAAAGAAGGAAATTTATTTATTTATTTATTTTAAAAGGAAAAGAAACAGTTGATATGTAAAAAAAAAATGACAAAATGTGTATAAAAAAAAATACGACAAAATGGAAAAGAAAGCAGGAAAGAAAAAAAAATGTAGACAATGTGAACAGTAGAAAACTAGAAACCCAACATGTTAGCATAGGAGATTTTTTGTGCAAACATTTTCTTTCTTGTTTTCTCCTCAATTTGGGAAAAAAAACATTTTAGTAGGTCTAGTGGAAAAATAATCGGGCCCTACCAAATCTTTTTCCTCCATTCCTTCGAACCTCAATGCCCCAATGGTCTGATTTGCTTCTCAACCTTAGTGGAAAGCTCCTCACGGTCAAGTTCCACATCATTGAGCTTCTTGGTGGCCAGCCTATAGAGCTTCTCATGCTTCTCAGAAAGCTTGTACAGTTTCTCATAGGCGGTATGGATATCATCTTGATCATCCATAGTCTCAAACTTGACATCCACCAATTCCTTTTCTTCATCCACTTCTTCAGTAACCCCATCAGTAGGATTAACAGTGGTAGTAAAGGCATTCAAGATTCCGTCATCTTCATTTTCGGAATCATCCTCGGGTTCCGTGTCGCTAAGGGTAACAGCAAGTACCTTGCTCTTTCCAATGCTTTTAAGGTACGTTGGACACTCTTGTTTCATGTATTCGAAGCCTTGACACCCAAAGCATTTCGGTCCAGCGGGAACAGTATACTGACCGCCATCCTTGACATCCTTCTTCCCTTTATCTGAGTTCTTGAATTGAGAAGAACTGGATTGCCTATGGTATTTGTTGAAGCCTTTTCCATTTGCATTCTTTATGAATTTCTTGAATTACTTGGTAATATAGGACTTCATTTTAGAATCTTCATCATCGGAAGAATCATCTGTATCACTGCTCTTGGCTTTTAGTGCCATGCTCTTGCCCTTACTTGACTTGCCCATCCTAATCAGCCCTAACTCGTAGGTTTGCAAGTTTCCAACCAGCTCAGTCAAAGGAATTCTGTCAATATCCTTCGATTCTTCTATCGCCGTAATCTTAGCATGGAATCTATCGGGCAAAGATCTGAGTGCTTTCCTTACTATCTTGGGTTTAGGAATGGTTTCTCCAAGATTGAAATTTGAGTTCACTATGTCTTTGTGCTTTGCATAGAACCCATCAAAAGACTCATCCTCGTCCATCTTAATTTCTTCAAAACTTGTAGTGAGCCTCTGTAGTTTTGAATCCTTGACAACTTTGGTTCCCTCATAGGTTGTCTGGAGAATGGTCCATTCTTTCTTAGCAGTTTCTATAGAGGAAATTTTCTTGAACTCTTCATTAGTAACCGCACTGAATAGGGCATTCAATACTCTGCTGTTGAAGTTTGCCGCCTTGATCTTGGCATCATCCCAATCGGCTTGCGCTTCAGTAGGCTTGGTCCAGCCTATCTCCACAGCTTGCCACACATTCTTATCTAATGACTGCAAGAAAGCTCTCATGCGTACTTTCTAGTATGCATAGTTAGTATCATCAAACAATGGAAGTATAATAAGAGATTGACCTCTACCATAACAAACAGGGGTCAATGGATCACACACACAAGGATTAAACGCTAATCAGAGTGTGTCCGCTCTGATACCACTTGATAGGCCACAAATGCGTTGACCTCTTGTGATTAATTAAGTTGATTAATTAGCCAAGTTATTAATTAATCAAGTTAACATGCAAATTCACGTGGCAGCACAAACAAATCACCAATAACTAAAGTATGCAGTGGAAAATAAAAGACACGGTGATTTATTTACGAATGGGGAAAACCTGACGGCAAAAACCCTACCGGGTGATTTAAGGTCACTACTCCCGAAACTCCACTATTATCACAACAAACGATTACAAGTAAGGAATCCCAGTACCTTACCAACCTACAGTTAAACCCTTATCCCAATACCCAATTAGATTTGTTATGTAGTGACAGTTTTTTCTTTTAATACACAGCTCCCAGTATGTGACTAACCAATTGCGCGGATCCCAGTATGCGACTTCAATTCACCAACTAAAGAGAGAGTTGTTGGTTGCAAAGTTCTTCAAATCATCCATACGATGAAGATCAAAAAGATACTTGGTTACAAAACCCTACGGTGCACATTACATAGCAACTTCTTCACAAAAGATGAACTAGGGCATGAACTTTGTCTTTTTTATCACAAATTGCATGAATAAGAATTATTCAATGCTTATGCAACTTGCATCACTTTGACGGCCCTTAAAACAATCCTTTTATATGTCTAGGGTTAGGAGAAAAGAAGTCCCAAAGACACATTCACAGATTGGAATTAAAACAGAACTGAAAATCTGTTTTCTTTAAATCTCGACAGATAGAGGTGTCGAGGATCTGTCGAGAAGCTGTCGAGTCTCGGGGCTAAAACAGCTTTTAAAGCTCGATAGATGCATGTGTCGAGACCAGGTGTCAAGCTTTAGTAACTTGCACTTTCCAGCTTGTTTCTTGGACAGACTTGATGACTTCAACACTTAGTCTTGAAACACTATTTCTTGACGCGTTAAACACATCCTAAATCTATCCAATTACAAATAAAGTGTGTTTTGTCAAAGGATAAGCCAATTACATAAAATAGTGACATATGTCAACAACTTGAACTACATATGTCCTAACACCACCAAACATCAAACATTCTATTTTTTATACAACTTCATTTAAATAATATTATTTTTTATTGTACAACTCTCTCTCTCTTTCCACCCCTTTCTTCTCAGTCTAAGCAACCCCAGTTAGCCACTGTCAGCCACCACCATCATAAACCATCAACATTCAATAACAAACCCAGACCCATGGCCAACCCACTGCCACCACAATCAGCATCCATCCAAAAATCAACCCCATAGCCAAAAAAAAAAACAACAAAAAAAAAAAAAAAACCAATAATAGCAAAAACTAAACTAAACTTGAGAGAGAGAAGCCTTATTATGAGAGGAAGAGAGGGAGGCGGAGGATAAAACGGCAAACAAAACCCACAAACCCAAGACCCACGGCGGCCACGACAAGCAAAACCTATCAAACTCAAGGCCTATGGCTAGCCACTGCCAGCCATCACCACCCAAACCCACATCCTCATACCACCATCAACCAGAAAAACAAAAACAAAACAACCCAGAGACCCACGCCTCAGTCACCACTCACCCACCTCATTCTTAACCCCAACCAAAGCCCACCACCCCGATCTCAACCCTGGTCACGTCGATGATCCACGAACACAGACCTACAAACCCAGACCCATGAACCCAGACTCACAAACCCAGACGCATGAACTTAGACCCACAAAATCGTCGGAGTACATCAGGGAGAGGAGAGTGGGTTCGGTATGGGTTCACTCAGAGGAAGAAAAGGTTGTGTTTGTGATGGTGGTTCAATCAGAGGGAGTAGTGATTAGGAGATGGTATGGCGATGTGGATTGAGGGAAGGGAAAAGTAGCTTGGATTAAGGGAGAGCGAAGAAAAGAATAAAGGGAGAGGGGCTAGAGGCATAGGTGTGGGAGAAAGAGTGAACTAGAAAAAAAAAATGAGGGAAAACCAGTGGAGATAGGTGCGAAAAGGGAAGCGGGTGGGAGGGATAGTGATTAAACAATTTTTTTTTTTTTTTTTTAACAATCTTGCTATAGTGGGCTGCTAGAGATAGCAGTTCACTGTAGCCGAATTGCAAATTTTATAGGATTTAAATGTCTTGATGGAGGATACTTTTTAACATTTATACCATTTAACAT
This sequence comes from Castanopsis chinensis, assembly GCA_032878915.1. Taxonomy (NCBI): domain Eukaryota; kingdom Viridiplantae; phylum Streptophyta; class Magnoliopsida; order Fagales; family Fagaceae; genus Castanopsis; species Castanopsis chinensis. The sequence continues at coordinate 4,371,112 of JAVQMG010000086.1, forward strand.
GCTAAAATTTAACATTTATATCATCTAGCATTCTTAACGAGAATGCCCTAATAGTGTTGTCGCTAGTCACGTGGGTGGGTTGGGAAGAAAGTAGTCAATAGGAAGCAATGCTGGTGAGGTGGGTGAAACTAAAAAAAGTAGCCAATAGGAAGCAACACTGGTCACGTGGGTGGGTTGGAAAATGAGAAAAACTGAAAAAGTTAGTCAATAGTAAGATTTTTGGAAGCTCACTTGCGTACAATTACACAGAATGTGATTTTTAAAAAAAAAAAAAACAAAAACCATAAATAAATGTTTTTTTTTAAATACCACTTCTTTTAATAGAAAACTATATTAAATTTATTATTTTATATAATAGTAATAATAATATATGAATATATATTTTAGTATTAATTTCGAAGCGGTTTTTGACAGGTACTTAAAATTTACCAGTATCAAAATATTTTATTCTAATTATCAAACTGAAATGAGTTTTGAAATAGTATTCATAATATTGATAAATACAATAAGAAAAATAAATTAAAAAGAGTTATATTAACGAGTACTGTAAGTGTTCATTAACAATAAATATTGTGGTAACTTTTTAAATCTTGGGATAATTTTTGACAGTTTTTCGGTAATTCTTTTTTTGATAATTTTTTTTTACAATTTTTTTATTTTATTTAATTGAGACAAAAAAAAAAAAATTTAATCAGCGTCACGGTGGTGCTTGTTAACATTTTCTGATTAAAAAAAAAATTTTGAAATTTTATTGGTAAAAACTACCCTATGAGAAAGCAACCCTTGTACACACTACAGTTTCCTGCATAATATAGGCATAAAAGTCTTTGATTACTATTCATCAAAAAAGAAAAAAAGTATTTGATTACTGTCCACAGCTTTTGGCAGGTTTCTTTTGACACACATAACAAAGTTGGAAGCCAAACAAAAATGGGTCGTTGGAGCATTCATATGTGAGTCTTTTGCCTAAATAATGCAAAAAATAAAGTTTTTTATGGTTATAGGTACTGTTGAAAGTTATTTAGGAAAGTGAGGAGAGAGAGTGAATTTCGGCAACAGTGTTGCCGAAATTCTAAGAAAAGTAGGAGAGAGAAAGAGTAAAATGAGGTGAGAGAAAATTTGGAATTTCGGTAACGCTGTTACCGAAATTCTGCCTGCCCAGCCCCTGCCCGTGCGCGAGTGTGCGCGAGTGACCGAAGGAAAAAACTAAGAAAAAAATGGGGAATTTCGGTAACGCCATTGCCGAAAATGGGAAGGAAAAAAAATGGGGAATTTCGGTAATGGTATTGCCGAAAATGGGGAAGAAAAAAAAAAATATTTTTGGCAATCCCATTTTCGGCAATGGCATTACCGAAAATGGGATTGCCATATAAAAAAAAAAAATCATTTTTGGCAATCCCATTTTCGGCAATGGGATTGCCGAAAATGGGATTGCCATTTAAAAAAAAACAAAATTTTTTTTTTTTTACAATTTTCCCATTTTTGGCAATCCCATTGCCGAAAATGGGATTGCCATGTAAAAATTTTTTTTTTTTTTTTTTACATTTTCCCTCCATTTTTGGGAATGGGATTGCCAAAATATTTTTTCTTTTAAAAAAAAAAAAACTTTTTTCCTCCATTTTTAGCAATGAGATTGCCAAAAAAACAATTTTTCTTTTTTAAGAAATGATATATTCACAACATTTTCACAATATTTTTACAACAAATCTTAGGTGGTAAATTGTTACAAGTTGTTATTGTTAGGGTAAAAAAGTAATATTAGTTGTTATTGGTTCAAATTTGAACCTAACACTAATATTACTTTTTTACTTTAACAATAACAACCTGTAACAATTTACCACCTAGAATTTGTTGTAAAAATGTTGTGAAAATGTTGTGGATATATCATTTCTTAAAAAAGAAAAATTGTTTTTTTGGCAATCCCATTGCTAAAAATGGAGGAAAAAAGTTTTTTTTTTTAAAAAGAAAAAGTATTTTGGCAATCCCATTCCCAAAAATGGAGGGAAAATGTAAATTTTTTTTTTTTTTTTTTTAACATGGCAATCCCATTTTCGGCAATGGGATTGCCGAAAATGGGAGAATTGTAAAAAAAAAAAAATTTTTTTTACATGGCAATCCCATTTTCGGGATTGCCAAAAATGAATTTTTTTTTTTTTTTATATGGCAATCCCATTTTCGGTAATGCCATTGCCGAAAATGGGATTGCCAAATTTTTTTTTTTTTCTTCCCCATTTTCGGCAATGCCATTACCGAAATTCTCCATTTTTTTCCTACCCATTTTCGGTAATGGCGTTACCGAAATTCCCTATTTTTTTTCTTAGTTTTTTCCTTCGGTCACTCGCGCACGGTCAGGGGCTGGGCAGGCAGAATTTCGGTAACAGCGTTACCGAAATTCCAAATTTTCTCTCACCTCCTTTTACTCTTTCTCTCTCCTATTTTTCTTAGAATTTCGGCAACAGTGTTGCCGAAATTCACTCTCTCTCCTCACTTCCCTAAATAACTTTCAACAGTACCTATAACCATAAAAAACTTTATTTTTTGCATTATTTAGGCAAAAGACTCATTCATATGTGGTATCTAAAAAACAAAAAATCAAATTTATCGTCCTAAAATTTAATTACTGTTCACACCATTTAACAGGTTTCTTTTGACGCACATAACAAAGTTGGAAGTAGGGGTGTGCATGGATTGGGTTGGGTCGGGTTGAGATAATTTTTTGACCCAACTCATCATGGTGGGTCAAAAAAAATTCGACCCAATCCGACCCATCACATATGTTCAACCAAACCCAACCCAACCCAACCCACATGGGTCGGGTTGGGTTGGGTCGGGTTGAACCATGTGTTAAACTTTTATTTTTTATTTTTTAATATTATTAAATTGAACCTATATTTTTTTTATTAATTATATAATATATTTAAATATATATTAAAGAAAGTAATAAGATTTTATATTATATATGTTTGTAGGATTTTATTTTATATTATATAATATATTTTATATTATATATTACTAGGTTTTAACTTAAAAAAAATATTTATTAAATATATAATATATTTTAAATATATATTAAAATATGGGTGGGTCGGGTCGGATTTGGCGGGTTTGTAATTTTATGACCCAAAACCCAACCCAACCCGCTACAAAAAAAAATTTTATTACCCAACCCAACCCACCAAGCTCTAAAAACCGACCCAATCCGGCGGGTTGGGTCGGGTTGGATCGGGTTTGGCGGGTCGGTGGGTTTTTTGCACACCCCTAGTTGGAAGCCAAACAAAAATGGGTGGGTAGAGCATTCATATCATATATTTAAAAAAAAAAAAAAATTATTTTATCATTTTAAAAACTATTTTATCATTTATATCATATTATTTTCTAACATACTTAACATTTTAATTTTAATTTTCTTATTTAACTTGTTAAAATAATATATATTACCTACATTATACAATTTTTGCCCCAATGTCATCCTACGTATAAAAGATGGTGGTATAGCATACTTGCAATTTTTTTTGCTAATGTAAAACGGGGTAACATGATTTTTTGGGGCTTGTTGCTAAATTACACCTGCTCAATACTATTGCTCTTACAGGTTACAGCCACTTATTATTATTAATATAATATATATATATATATATATATATATATATATTTTGAAGCACCCACAGCAGTGGAGCTAAACAGCTATATAGCTATTTTAACTCCACCAAAATACAAAAATCTAACCTATAGTAGTGGAGCTAAATGTAAAAAATTTTAGCAATTTTAGCTTCTTGCTATAGTACACATCTATAGATACATGTGCACTATAGCAGGAAGCTAAAAAAAAAAAATATATTAAACTTCTCCCATTAAAATAATATTTTCTCTTTTCTTTTTTTTTTTTCTTTCTCTCTCTCTCTGTTCGACTTCCCTCATCTTCACTCAACTTCGCTGGCCAGCTTGCCAGTAGTGGTGTTCATAAAATCCAAATAAAACCCACCGAATTAAACACCTAGCTACCAAAAGAGCACTCGATCGGACCACCAACAACGCCGATTCACCAAACCCACATCACAAAACACCACAAAACACAAATCCACAGAGATAGAATACAGAGAAAGATCAAAGAAATGAGAGTCCAAATTCCATACAACCACCATAAAACACAAACCCATGGCAGATTGGTTAGAGTAGAGAGAAAGAACACAAACCCACGACACAACCCACCTCTTGATAACCTCCAAATTGTCAATCCCACCGTCTCCATCGCCTTGACCGCAATCTCAGCCTCGCTCTCGTTTCGGCTTCGCTCTCGCTCGCTTGGCAACTCGTGCCGGTAAACCAAGCCATGCATTTCACCAGCCTTGGATCTGAGTTGGAACTGTTCCTTGCAGACCGCGTAGTGCGACTCGACCGAGACGTGGGTCTCGACGATTTGGAGGTGGCTATGGCTGGGTTGTGATGTGGGGGTTTAGGTGGCAATGGGTTTGCTGAGTTGAGAAGAAAGAGCGGAGGTTTGTTGGTTCAGAGAAAGAGAAAGAGAAAGAGAAAGAGAAAGAGAGGAAGAAAGAGAAAGAGATAATAAAAAATAATAAAGAAGGGATATTTAAGTGAAGTGGTACTTTTTTTTTTTTTTTAAATTGAAGTGGTAAAAAAATATCATTGTAGTGATGGGGCAGCGGCGGCGGTGGCAACAGCGGCGGTGAAAGAGTTGGTGGCAGCAGCGGCTGCAATAGTGGCAGCAGCCGCTGCAGTAACGGTTACGGGTGGTTGTGATTGTTGTTTATTGTAGTGGATATATTATTATTATGATGTTTATATTATTTTATTGTGTTAAAAGTTAAAATAAATTTACTGCTGCAGCATGTTTTGTAAAGTAAGTAGGTAAAATAGATAAAATAACTTTTTATAGAGCTAAAAAACTAAATTTTTAATTCCACAACTGTAGATGCTCTTAGAAACCACTTATTATAGTACTTGAGTCAGCAAGGGTAATGTGGATGTCATTATTTTACCGGTATTATTTTATGAAAAATTATTAAATAATTCGGAGCATTATAAATTTATATTTTCTCTTTTCATATAAATGATAAATTTTATCATAAATTTAATTAACCTAATTCTGTATAAAAAAAAAAATTTGTATTTACAATACTCAAAAATATTTAATAATTTTTCATAAAGTAATACCAGTGAAGCAGTCGCATTGACGTTACCCTCCTGACTCAACCACTATAGGGTCCGTTTGGATAGAGCTTATTGTTACTGAATTGAAAACTAAAACTGAAAACACTATAGTAAAATAATTTTTTAATGTATGAATAATACTGCGGGACCCATTTTTAATAAAATTTTTTTGAAAAAGTACATACACAGTATGCGCATAGTGCTGCACAGTATGCATACTGTGCACTCTGACCTTGTCCCCGCGGCAGAACCAAAAAAAGAAAAGAAAAGGCTGAAAACTTAAAACCTAAACGCAGAAAAAAAAGCTACATCCAAACGGGTAATATATATAAACTTAGGGCACACAATAAAGCAAAACATTTTTAATATTTTTTCGGGAATTAAAAAAGTATTGACAGCCTTTTATTTCCAGAAAATATTTCTAAAAAATAGTGGCTATATATATCAATAGTGGCTGTAACCTGTAAGAGCTACTGTATCGATGAGCTGTTTTATTGGGACCTGACCAGCGCATTCGTACTAACAAAAAAAGGTAAGTCATCGCTTACTCAAACGAGACATGACTTGTCTGTTTTTAATGCAAAAATAAAAGGGTTTTATGAGCCACCAGTATTGACCTCTACTGTTGCTGTAATTTTATCACAAATATCTGTGGAGAAGAATCGTCTTCAATGCCCACAATTATGGCTCCATTTGTCCGGAAAACAAAACTTTAACCAGAAAAAAGAAAAAGAAAAAGAGAGACATGACTTGACTGTTTTTGTAACTTATTTGTATGATATAAATGAGAAAAAAAAAAAATACTAATTTCTAAAATTTTTGGCTTTTTTGTTGATAAGAATTGATTTGTAACTTTTGGCTCAGCATTCAGCAAGTTGGCTGTGTCGGTATACGATGTGAAAGGTCATTGTCACACAGTAAAATTCTTTTGAAAAAAGTGAAAGAGTTGTGCTGGCCAAATATTGCACAATTTCATCAGCATTTCACAAGTTGTAATCGGTAAAAAAATGGTTGTAGGCGATACACTTTCACCTCTTTACAACTCGCCAAAGAGCTATTAGTATTTGTATGTACAGTGTACAAACAACAGGAATGACCCTTTTTCCGAACCGTTCATATCAATTTGTGGTTGTAGGCCACGCGGTGACACACTTTCACCCTCTCACAACTCGCCAAAGAGCTATTAGTATTTACATGCAGTGTATAAACACCAGGAATGACCCTTTTTCCAAACCGTTCATATCAATTTGTGTGTGTTTGAGAATTGAGATTGAAAGAGATGAGTTCCATTAGAGAAACTACTAAGCCCCACGTAGTTTGCGTCCCAGCTCCACTTCAAGGCCACATAACTCCAATGCTAAAGCTAGCCAAACTCCTCCACCACAAAGGGTTTCACGTAACTTTTGTAAACACAGAGTACAACCACAATCGCTTAATCAGGTCTAGAGGCCCTAACTCCCTTAATGGCTTGCCTGACTTTCACTTCGAAACCATTCCCGATGGCCTCCCACCATCAGACGCAGATGTCAGCCAAGACATTCCCTCTCTTGTTAAATCCACCATAAAGACTTGCCTACTCCCACTTTGCAACCTCATTTCTAAACTCAACGACACTTCGTCTTTGAATGTGCCTCCTGTTACCTCTATCGTCTCTGATGGTTGTATGTCCTTCACTCTTGATGCTGCTGACAAGTTCGGAATTCCATGTGTGCTTTTCTGGACACCCAGTGCTTGCGGTTTCTTGAGCTATATGCATTATCGCCATCTAGTTGAACGAGGTCTAGTACCCCTCAAAGGTACAATTTAAATCTTCATATTCATTCTATTTTTATTTTATTTTATGTTTTTTTAAAGATGATTCGTTTTTTTTTTTTTTTAAAGGGAATTTCCCTTTTGAAAGGAAAAAAAATAGGATTAAAGGATTTAAATAGAGATCATTTCCCTTGTTATGTATTTTTATAGAAGCTTTTTTTAGACAGTTAAAATATGGTATTAATTCTGTATTTCGAATATTTTTTCCTTTAGACTCCCTAGCATTCTGGGAATGATAATGTGTCGAATAAGTTTCAAGACCTTTGACATCATCTCTCTCTATATATATATATACATATATATATATATATATATATATATATTATAATAATAATAAAAATTATTAATATTTTGGGTAAATTCCACAATTCATCAGATTTGGGTTGAAGTTCAAGACATCTTAAAATTGACCAATTTGGTTCTAAAAGACTATTTTGTCTCTAAAGGTCCCTAACACCGTCTGTGCACCGTTATTAAACAGAATTTTTTTTTTCACCCATGCCAAGCTCTCCCTTCTCTCTGTCTTTCTGATCTGGAGCTTTCTCCAGAAACTAAAAACCAACCATGGCTGATCAACTATGAAAATCACTCTCTTCCCTCACTGAAAATCACTCTCTTTCCTCTTCGATCGCATTGATCTAAATGGAGTAGAGCCTCCATGCTCCTCCATGGTGAACCTCAGCCAACACCACCACAAACTCCAAACCCACTCACTGAAAATCACTCTTCCCTATCTGATTCTCATTCCCTCAAAACCCAAACCCACTCTTCGATCTATAAGCCAGAAGGCCTTAGACGACGTGTGGATTTTGGTGTGGATTGGCTTTGGAGTCTTTCCCTTCTCTCTCTCTCTCTCTCTCTCGTGGTCTTTGCGGTGGTGCCGTGGTGTGGGTAAGTGGTGATTCGTGGGTTTTGGTGTGGATCAACATTGAAGGGTTTGGGTGGGTTTTCTCTCTCGTGGTGTTTGTGGTGGTGCCGTGGTGTGGGTTAGGGATGTTTAGGTTTCGATTGGCGGTGGTGGGTTTTCTGTGGGGGTGGTTGGTGGTGGCCGGCGATTGCGAGATCATAGTTTGGTGGAGCTCACTGCCATGGGCATGAGTTTAAATTTTTTTTTTTTAATTGATTTTGATTTGGGTTTGTCTGGGTTTGGTTATGAATCATATGATGTTGTAGTTGGAATTGTTTGGGTTTGAGGAAGATGAGTGGGTAGTGATAGGTGGTGCCGTGGTGGACGGCGGTTGCTGGGCCACATGATGGTCTTTGTTGTGGGTCTGAGTTTTGTTTTGAAATATTTTTTATTTGGGTATGTTTGAGGTTTGGTGTTGGATGGTTGATTGGTTGATTTTTTGTCACAGTTCTTGATTCTTGATTGCATATTTTGTGGTTTGGGTTTAAATTTGTTGTGTTTTCCTCATTCAAAGAAAGTGAGCTATGATTGTTGGTTGCATTCAAGCATTTTTGTTGTTGTTTGTTTACTGAGACTGAGAGAGAGAGAGAGAGAGACAGCGTAGTTAGTGAGTTAGAAAAAGGGGTGAGAGGTGAGTTAATGGGGATATGAATTAAAATGCCTTCAGGGATAAAATTGTTCTTTTACGATGGAATTGGTAGGTTTTAAAATGTTATGGGCTTAGTTAGGTTTTAAAATGTTATGGGCTTAGTTAGATATTCTCACGAACCTCAGTTCGTGGAATTTACCCTAATATTTTTTTCTAAATAAGTTAATAGTGCAAAGAGGAAAAACACAAAATAAATAAATCATCAAAAATTCAATAAACAAAAATAAAAATAAAAATTAAACTCATGTTTATATAATAAAAAAACAACGAATTAAAAGTAGAAAGTAAAATTCATGTATCTATATTCTATACTATGATTCTTTGATTGGGTTTCAATATTTTACCTATAAAAATACACGCGCACACAAATATTTAAATTTTCTAAAATTCTCATATCTTTTAGTTAAATAATTTTCAATTAAAAAACACAAGCTGATTAAAATAGTAATTGAATATTTAAAAAAAAAATCCTAAAATTTAGGTTTTTAAACTTATATCAAGATTTTAAAAATTAGAACACTATCTTTATTTTACTAATAAATATTATTTCACTAAATTCAAAATAAAAAATAAAAAAAGCCTTATTGCATGCACAAAGTGTGTATCATGAGTCTAGTGTGTGTGTGTATATATATGTGTGTGTACGTGTGTGTGTGTTTGTGTTCGTAATTGTAATTTTTTTTAATTGCATTGTGTATATGCATAGATTATCCTGTAGTCTGTAGTATAAGAAGATGTGAGTGAGACAAACGAAAGGCAAACTAGTTTACAAATGTTTTGAAAACTATTAGTGTGGTATGGTACACATAAGCTATTAAGGATTTGTTTGTTACACAATCTCAAACTTTTATTCTTACATTTTACATACTTTTTCATTTACACAAATTTCAAAAAATTACAAAAATTTCATCTCAAATTACTCTACCAAACATCCTCTAAATTACTGAAGTACACATCATATAATTAAAATAAACCTAATGATATTTTTAAAAACTTATTTAAAAAGAATTAAATCTGAAAAATAAAACTTTGCACAAACTGTCCATCTCCTCTCCCTCCTCTCTCATCCGGTGATGACTATGCCTTCGGAGGAGACCTCCACGGCTCCATCTATCATGTTGCTGAATAGTAGTTGAAAATTTTTCTTTTGTTTTACACAAAAGAGAAGACAAATACAACAGGGTTTTTCTCTTTAACTACTTTGACAGCATGACAATTATAATTGAAGTCTTTTCTCTAGAGAAATACAAATGGATTTTGAATTTTGCACACCTGAGTTTGTAAAATCTGTACAATATGAGTTTGTAAAATAGTCTGGACTCTCTAAAACCCATATGGGTCTATGGAGAAAATACAACTGGGTTTGTAAAATCCAGAGGGGTCACCGAAGAAATACAAATGGATTTTTCAGTTTTGGACTTAGGACTTTTCAAAATTATAATCAAGTTGTTAAATTTGAATCTGAGCGGCGGTGAAAGTGGAGAGAAGAAGAAGGTTCTAGAGTCAGTTTCTTTTTTTCCTCTTAGTGTGGGTCTTTTAAGTTTTCTTAAATCATAAACAAGTTTTTAAATAAAATGTACATGGTTTTTTAAATAGTTGGCTCAAGCATTACTCTTATCATTTATAAAAGGAAAGCATTACTTCCCATAAAAAAAAAAAACAATAGCGTTACTCTCATCATATTTGACAATGTTAACTCATAATTAGGAATAAGTGGATAGGTGACATATTTGATTTATGGAGCATAAAGTGGAATAGAGGGAGTGAAGCAAAAGATTAAGTTAGAGAAGAATTTTTATCCCAGATAAAAAATATAAAAATAAAAAACCAAACAAACAAATTAAAAGTCTATATAATAATAGATGTGCATGGGAGATGCAATACTATGTTATGTATGTCAATTACACTTATAATAGCCATCAAACTATCAAAAAAATTTCTTTCCTTTTCTATTATTATTATTATTTTTTTAATTGAATGCTACATTTTAGTACTACATTGAAGTAGGCTATTCACAAAGATCAACCCTGCTTTGGTGTGATTTACAGATGCGAACTATCTAACAAGTGGATACTTGGAAACTACAATCGATTGGATTCCCGGGATGAAAAATATTCGTCTTAAGGATCTTCCAAGTTTTATTAGAACTACAGATGAGAATGACATCATGCTCAACTTCAAAATCCGCGAAAGTGAGAGAGCTCCAAGAGCTTCAGCTGTCATTTTGAACACATTTGACTCCTTTGAACAAGAAGTGTTAGATGCTCTATCTTCCATGCTTCCTCGTATATACACCATTGGACCACTTATGTTGCTAGCTGATCAAATTAAGGACGATAACTTGAAATCAATAGGTTCCAATCTATGGAAAGAAGAATCGGGCTGTGTGCAATGGTTAAATTCAAAAGAACCCAACTCGGTAGTATATGTAAATTATGGTAGCATAACTATTATGACACCTCACCAACTCATTGAGTTTGCTTGGGGGTTAGCAAACAGTGAAAAGCCTTTCTTGTGGATTATAAGGCCTGATCTTGTGGGAGGCAATTCAGCCATTGTTCCTTCTGAATTTGTTACCAAAACAAAAGATAGAGGCATGTTAGCAAGTTGGTGTCATCAAGAACAAATCCTAAACCACCCATCAATAGGGTGTTTTTTAACACATAGCGGGTGGAATTCAACACTCGAGAGTGTGTGTTGTGGAGTTCCAATGATCTCTTGGCCTTTTTTTGCTGAGCAACTGACAAATTGTCGATATTGTTGTGTTGAGTGGGGCATTGGGATGGAGATAGATAATAACGTTCAAAGAGATGAAGTAGAGAAACTTGTTAGAGAATTAATGGATGGTGAGAAAGGAAAAGAATTGAAGAAGAAGTCAATGGAGTGGAAGATAAAGGCAGAGGATGCTACCAAACCTAGCGGTTCTTCTTACCAAAACATGGACAAATTGATTTCCGAATTTCTCTTAGCTGGAAATGTTTGAACCAAACGAAAAAGACTTTCTAGTTTTCAATAAACTTGCACTCTCGATCTCATCTGCTACATCTAATCATCATAAATATTTATATAAAATCTAGTCCCTTTTTATTGCAATAAATTTCAGTAATGTGTAATTTGGTTTAAGTTATATTTTCTTTTTAAATCAAGTTGGCTGGTATTACCGCCATTGTTATCAATATCAAAAGATATTTTGAGTATTATCAGTAATTTGAAATTATTTTCATGGGTATATCTTCCACTCTATATATCCTGTTTTATATCTATTTCTTGGTAACTCTTTCATTCCCATTCATTTATTCATACATCTGTTACTTTTTCATCATCTTTGTGTATCTCTACATTTTCGTTGGATCATTCATGAATGGTAGGCTGAGCCTCCTTCTTTATCTATTTGTTTATTATTCTGCATTTATCTGTTCAGATTAACTTTTGTATTCCAGTTATCTGATTCCTCTTGATTATGAGTTTAACCTAGAAAGTTTGTTACAGTTGTGTTCTTATGAGTCTTGTAGAACCGAGCTTTGACATGTCCTTGACTGTAAGTCTCGCTGTTTTCCTGGTATCGGTTTGGTTTAGCTCGTGTGAGTCGAGGAGAGGCATTTAGGGTGGTCCCCGTGTTGGAAGAAAGGGCTAGGTAAACAGGAGTTTGATAACGTTTGTAGACTCAGAAAGCATACTCTGTTTCAGGTCTAAAGGTTAGATCTAGAAGTTTGAGGATAAAGGTAATTAGGCTATAATAGTTGATCTAGGCTTATAATCCAGAACAATGAATAGGTTGATTAGAAGTTTCTCTTCTACTAGTTCTAGATGTCCCCAACCATCATCACTCCCAGAGATTCCACAAGATGTCAGAATTGTTAACTCAAAAGCTTTGGAGTTATTAGACTTAGAATTAGACATAAGAGATTGGAATATTCCCAAGGTACCCATCAACCAGATCTATAGGTCCTCATGGTCTATGAAGAGAGCCTTCATGACAGATTACCATGTCAAAACCATAGAACAAGTTTATGGAATAAACAAGGAGTACGAGACGTGCTACCTATTAAACACATCCACCATAGTTGCCCATAGGAAGAAATGACATAACTTCCTACACATAGGTTTAGTCCAAGTCGGAGTTAAACTTCTAGTCAGAGAAGGGTTCACAACTCAATCCTTATGGCTCTTAGAGACACCCGTCATATAGGATTTGAAGACAGTCTCTTAGGAACCATAGAAACCAGTTTAGGTAGTGGACCAGTTCATTTCAACTGCTTCCCTAACTTCACAGTTCACATCCATGATGACAATGTCATCGAAGCCCTTACCCTTAATATCAAGACCCATGGAACCTTCATGAAGCAGGGAACCAGTCAGATCGCCTTGATATACAGAGTGTATTACAAGTATATGAGAACAAATTTCAACATCCAAGCACTTGACAAGAAAAAAAAAGGTGAGACAACCCTCATCCAGACTACTAACCCTAGAGCCAAGATTGAGATTCCTAGGACCCTCAAATGGTCAGAAGTCACCTTCCCCACACATTGGACTTTAGAGAATGAAAACCATCCTCTACAGATCCAAGCCCCAGCTCAGAACCCAGATTTAGATTTTTTCCAACAACTAGCTGACGGCACAGTTAGGTTAAGTTTTGACAGATCTAGATTTAGTACCCCTTTAGATTATGAATACAGTTTTCCTTTAGAAGACTCAAGGTTTAGATCCCCAATAGGTCTACACCAGCAACCTCCCATCCTTCTTAGGGATAAACCAGCATCCCAGTGTAGCACATCCAGACCCAGGACACCTTTCCCAAGATCTAGAAGAAACTTAGGACCAGAACTCCAAGGAGTCAATACTAGATCCCAGGTTAGTACACCCTGCTACACAGCCAAACAAGATCCAGTTACCAGTTAAGAAGAAGAAGAAGACCGTGAACAATCCCCTCCATCTCCGTCTAGGACTGATATGGAACAACAACCATTTCACCAAGAACCCTAGTATCCCATAGATCATCAGCTCATGGTACTCTAGGAAACCTTTCACTCCTAATTTTGTAGCCTTAGGCAAAGAATTTGACTCTGAAGAAAACATACTCAAAAGAGAAGCCTATAAAGCCAACCACACCAAAGTGCAAAAGAAAGAAGTATTGGATGCTTGGACAGCATTCATGAAAGAGATATCCAGCAATGTCCCTTTCTTTGAGTATTTTAAAGAGCATTTTGAATGGTACAAAAGACTTGTGTCCTTACTAAAGCCTGGACCAAGGAAACTAAGGAAGTTGTCCAGTACAGCCATCCACCCCTAGAAACCATAACCCTTAAGCACCGGAAAAGTGAGACAGTTGCTTCACCTTTCAAAGTTCCCACAGAAGAGGAAAAACCTATCAAGAAGGTGATAGAACAGAACAACTATACCAACCAGTGTTTAGACGTTATAGGTAAATAGCTTGATAGGATAGAAGATAAGGTTGAAAACAAGGTCATCCTCCAGCCAGGAAACCCTAACCAACCCATCCAATCCGTAGAAAAGCCTCTCATCAAACTACCCACAACTAGGCACAACAGCCTTAAATCTAAGGATAAAACAGCCTTAGAAATTGTCACCCAGAATCTAGAAGAATTAGTGAAGAAGGAACCAGTCACCCCTTCACCAGTATCAACTAGCAAAAACCCCCAGCTTAAGGTTTTAGACATCCATACAGCTTCTAGCAGTTCTAGTCAAACCACCCAAGATTCCGAAAAGGACATAGAACAACTAGAAAACTAGTTCTAGGACTTACAGGTAAAACGACTTTACCACCCAAAGGTAAGTCCAACCAGTTTAACTAGAAATTGGTACCCTAGACCCACACCTCTTGACCTCTAGTTTGAGGAGAGGAATGTTAGCAACCAATTCTCAGTATCCTCTGGTAAAATCTATGAGTGGAACATAGATGGTTTATTAGAACAGGAGATCCTAAATAGAATCTAGCATATGACTATGGTAGCCAACAACTACCTGAACGAAGGACGTTCCTACATAGAAGTCATAGATCTCAAAACCTTAGGATTCACAGGGAAACTTTTGCATTGGTGGAACAACTGCCTAACACAAGCTTCCAAAAAAGACATCAAGCATGCCATCCAGAAAGATGAGGAAGGACTCCCCATCTTCCAAGAACACCCAGGTATTGGAATTCATGATGGAGTCAATACCCTGATTTATACAATCATGAGACATTTCGTAGGAAAATACAGTAACATCACATCTAGGATCTACGAACAGTTAAGTAGACTCAGGTGCAAAATCCTAGGAGATTACAGGTGGTATGAAGATGTGTTTACCACCAGAGTTATGCACAGAAGTGACTGCAACTCCCCATTTTGGAAAGAGAAGTTCATTGATGGCTTACCTACCCTTTTTGGTCAGAAGGTTAAGGAAACCCTTAGCAGCCCCTTAGGTATCATAGATTATGATAACCTAACCTATGGAGATATCTCTAGCACAATCCGAAGTGAAGGAATGAAGATGTGCAGAGAATTGAAAATTCAAAGCCAGGTTAACAAAAACAAAGCCAAGTACGAAGTAGGAGACTTCTGTACACAATATGGCTTACCTTCAGTCAAACCCTTAAGAAGGAAATCTAAGCATAGAGGTAAGGAAACCGATGAGAAACCTTATAAGAAAAGGACTTCAACCAAGTATTATAGAAAGAAGAAGTATAGCACTAATGATTTCTACAAGAAAGGAGCATCCAAGAAACCCATTCCACAAGCATCAGGTAAATGCTACAACTGTGGAAAAACATGTCATTTCAAAAAGGAATGTAGAGCCAAGGCAAAATCCCTTATTAGCTCCCTTATTAGTGACCAAGCCAGCAAAAAGGAAATCTTTAAGTTATTAGAACTTGATCACTCAGATAGTGAATCAACCAATAGTTCTGGTAACCAAGAAATCCGGCAGCTATACCAGTCATCCTCAGAACCCTCTAGAGAGTTCTTTAGCACCTCTAGCGGCCCGGATGGACCCATACCATGCAAAGATAGTTGTTGTAAGAACAAGACTATCAACACCCTTAGCAAGCAAGAAGAACTTCTTTTAGACCTTATAGAGGCGATAGAAGACCCAATCATCAAAGCTCAGAAGCTAAGTCTCTTCCATACAACCTTAGTAAAGGAAACCAGTAAACCCGAACTAAGGATCCAACAGCCTAAAATAGATTTAGAGAAAATCTATGACAGGTTCACCAAAACTAGGAAGGAAGTTATAGCCAACGACCTTCAAAAAATTGTTGAGGAAAACAAATCCAAGATTAGGATCCTTAAGCAAGAACTAACCATTCTTAGGGTTGACCACAGCCTCCTTAACCAAAGAGTACAGCAATTGGAAAATTCTTCTCAAGGCAATGAGGATGGTCCCTCATTTCAGAACCTTTCTGATAAAGAAGTTGAGAATGATGAAACAGTTAACCCTACAGCTAACATGGATTAAGAACCATCCAATGAAAAGTTCTTGGATACCATCAGTAGGATTAACTTTTAGAAATGGCATTCTAAAGTCAGGATTGTCATTAGCAAAAGCTTTGAATTCGAGGTCATAGTCTTAATAGACTCAGGCGTTGATCTTAACTACATTCAAGAAGAACTCATTCCTTCCAAGTACTTTAAGAAAACTAGGGAGAGATTGACATCCGCAAGTGGAGAAAAAATGCAGATTGAATTCAAACTTCTAAAAGCCCATGTTTGTCAGGACAACACATACTTTAAGACTCCCTTTGTCCTTGTTAAAAATATGACAGATAGTGTCATTTTGGGAAATCATTTTATGTGTCTATTGTATCCCTTCATCACAGATAGTGAAGGCATTACCACACATCCCTTTGGTCAGATTGTTAAGTTTAAGTTTCTTAGAAGTTCAGAACCCTGTGAAGTAAGCACCCTCCAGAAAGTATCTATCTTTAAGCACCTTAACACTATCAGCAACCAAGTCCTTCCATCATCTGGTACCAATTAGTAACTTGACTTTTCAATACCAGCCATTCCTTCAAACGATCAAGCTGAGAACCTTGATTCATTCTTGGCAAGTCCTCCAGTTGATGATCTTTTTGACCCCAGTCAGTCTTAAACATCATCATGCATTTATCATAAAAATATTTGCTTTTCTTCATCCTATGTTTTCAACAACAAGAAAGTTTTGAATAAGTATTTTCAAACTTTAAATTGCCCAAATCTTTCTTGGCAGGAAAAAGAGCAAATAATATTTAATACCACTAGTATGTGGAAAATAACTTCTTTAGTAGAGAAGAGGAACAAGCGGAAAACACCAGCAAAGGGCTATCCTCAAGACAAAAGACTATCAGCGGGACAGTTTTTTGTAATGCATGAAGGTGCATCCTCTAAGGGAAACCAAAGAGGATCAACATCCCTTTAGGAATTTGTCCTAGTAAAGGTGACATATTCCAGTGGTGAAATGACTTTTATTTTACAAGAAGTTTTATCCAGGAAATACCACTTCAAAAATGGAGCCTACACAGATTTACCACCCTCCATTAAAATTATCCTTGATAACCTTCAAATGGATTTCACCTAAAACAATAGCAGACTTTTCCAAAGGACCCTCAGAGCCCTAGAAATTCACCTTGTGAACCTTGAGGCAGGAAAAGAATCTATCACTAGTCAACTCTCTGGCAAAGAGGATATCCATTCCACGGATAAAAAGACCATTATGGGCACAGATTATGCTAGGCTTAGTCTTAAGACTCAATCTACCCTAAGAAGTGCTATTGCCAACTTGCTTCCTGAGATACAAACAAGTATTTTAGGATCCAAGGCAATGTTTAAGTCATCCGACAAATGGTTTGAACATTTCAAGACACTAGTTACCACCACATTCCCAGTTTATGGAGATAATTCGGACGATACTGAAGATATCTTCATTCAGGCAAAATGGGAAAATTACTTTGGGAATAGCCTCAGAGTATATGAGCAAAAGCATCCTTTCCCAGGACTTTTTATCAATTATGAAGAAGGATCTGACGAGCTGGAAAGAGATCCTAGTTGGCTATCAACGATGTTTGAATATGGCTTCATAAGATTAATTAAGTTATCAAGCCATGACCAGGTCAGCCAGTTCCCACAAGTCATTTAGCAAGTTGTGACCAATATCAAAAAGCCCTTTTGTTTCTATTAGATGCTGGAGCACAATCCCACAGTGGGACAGAAACAACTAGATGACTGTCCAGCCTTCCAAACACCTAGTACTCATTAATGGGTATACCTACCAAGGCCCCTGGAGTGAGGGAAACTCCTACCTATCCTACAGCAGTCCATATGCTCTCGCAAGTTGCTGGAGAAATTACTTCACCAACGAAATTCTTGACAGAACACAAGACTAATGGAGAGATTACCACCATGTAGGAAACACAAGAAGGATTTCGGTGTTTACCACCAAACCCTACTTCTTAGCAGTCCCAGGACTACGCAGGGTTGGTTTTAAGGATCCTAATCAATTCATCACAATGGAACCAGATTACGAACCATTGATATACTGTGGGCTCTACAACAAATATGCTATCTATCATGAGCACGAGGAAGATGGCAATGGCCCCACATGGGATCCTTATGATGGGTATCCATCCTATGCCCCTTCAATAGACTAAGAAATTCTGGCCAACACCAGCCACTACTCAGGATGAGATTCCAAGTCGGTTACTATTCAAATAGCACCAGTCACTGTTTCAATAGTACCCGTATCAGACAGACAAACCACTATTCACCTATAGTACCAACCACTACGGATGAACAACACTCAGAAAAGCATGGGGACAAATCACTATTCATGAATAGTAACAGTTCACGGAATAGTACCCGGCACAATAATTCAGAATCACTATTTGCTTTCGGTGGAAAAGAAATTCACCCGCAGTAAAAGTAATTCACCTTCCGTGATTCCAGCAATCAGCAAAAGACTCCAAGGCTCCCTTCAGTCTATATAAGGCAGCCAAGGACTCATTCTTCAACAGGCTAATTTTCTAGGAAGAGCTCCAGAAAACACCTTACTCAGCTTTGCCTCCTCTTTACAACCCTTAGTATTGTAATAGATAGCAACCCCAGTTGACATTTGTAATACCCCAGCTGGTTTTTACTTTTGTAATCAGATGGCCTCAGCCAGCCTTTTATTTTGTAACCAAATGGCCTCAGCCGGCCTAATTCCGCAATAGCTATAACTTACACCCCTTTTGGTCTGAAATGAGGGACCTTCCTCATTGCTTTGATGAGAACTGTTTTCTAGTTGTTGGACTCTTTGGTCTAGATGAATGTGATTGACCCTAGGCTTCTGCTTAAGGGTTCTAATCTCTGCTTTTGTTTGCTTGGCTTCTTTTTGAAGGTTGTTGGCTATAACTTCCTCCATGGGTTTGGTGATCCTATTGTGGATTTTTTCTAAATTTCCTTAAGGCTGTTGTATCCTCTCTTCCACTAAGGTTTGGGTACTATTAAGGGATTTGGCTGGATATTCTTTCTTGACATGTCCTTTTCTTCCAAATTTGGAGCATTTTTTTGTGCTTGTGGAATGGAATTTTCCTTTTTGAGTTTTTCCCTTCTGTAAGCTTTGGAGGCAATTCTTAGCCTTGGCCCTTTACTATCTTTATTGTCTAATCTTTTCAGCTTCAGTCTTTTCCATTTGGCTTCTAATGGTTCTTTTTCCTTTTCATTGTCTGAGGAGGTTGTACTGCTAGAAGTTGTATGGATATCTAAAACCTTAATTTGGGGGTTCTTACTAGTTGATACTGGTGAAAGGGTGACTGGTTCCTTCTTCACTAATTCTTCTAGCATTTGGGTGACTATTTCTAAGGCCGTTTTGTCCTTAGTTTTAAGACTGGTGTGCCTAGTTGTGGGTAGCTTGATGAGAGGCTTCTCTACGGATTGGATAGGTTGGTTAGGGTTTCCTGGCTGGAGGATAACCTTATTTTCAACCTTATCTTCTATCCTATCAAGCTGTTTACCTATAATGTTTAAACACTGGTTGGTATAGTTGTTCTATTCTATCACCTTCTTGATAGGTTTTTCCTCTTCTGTGAGAACTTTGAAAGGTGAAGCAACTATCTCACTTTTTCGGTGCTTAACGGTTATGATTTCTAGGGGTGGATGGCTGGACTGGACAACTTCCTTAGTTTCCTTGGCCCAGGCTTTAGTAAGGACATAAGTCTTTCTGTGCCATTCAAAATGCTCTTCAAAATACTCAAAGAAATGGACATTGCTGGATATCTCTTTCATGAATGCTATCCAAGCATCCAATACTTCTTTCTTTTGCTCTCTGGTGTGGTTGGCTTTATAGGCTTCTCTTTTGAGTTTGTTTTCTTCAGAGTCAAATTCTTTGCCTAAGGCTACAAAATCAAGAGTGAAAGGTTTCTTGAGTACCATGAGCTGGTGGTCTATGGGATACTGGGGTTCTTGGTGAAATGGTTGTTGTTCCATATCAGTCCCAGACGGAGATGGAGGGGATTGTTCACGGTCTTCTTCTTCTTCTTGACTGGTGACTGGATCCTGTTTGGCTGTGTAGCAGGGTGTACTAACTTGGGATCTAGTCTTGACTCCTTGGAGTTTTGGTCCTAAGTCTCTTCTAGATCTTAGGAAAGGTGTCCTGGGTCTGGATGTGCTACACTGGGATGCTGGTTTATCCCTAAGAAGGATGAGAGGCTGCTGGTGTAGACCTATTGGGGATCTAAACCTTGAGTCTTCTAAAGGAGACCTGTATTCATAGTCTAAAGGGGTACTAAATCTAGATCTATCAAAACTTAACCTAACTGTGCCATCAGCTAGTTGTTGGACAAAATCCAAATCTGGGTTTTGAGCTAGGGCTTGGATCTATAGAGGATGGTTTTCATTCTCTAAAGTCCAGTGTGTGGGGAAGATGACTTCTGACCATTTGAGGGTCCTAGGAACCTCGATCTTGGCTCTAGGGTCAGTAGTTTGGATGAGGGTTGTCTCACCCTTTTTTTTCTTGTCAAGTGCTTGGATGTTGAGATTTGTTCTCATGCACTTGTAATACACTCTGTATATCAAGGCCATTTGACTGGTTCCCTGCTTCATGAGGGTTCCATGGGTCTTAATATTAAGGGTAAGGGCTCCAATGACATTGTCATCATGGATGTGAACTGTGAAGTTAGGGAAGCAGTTGAAATGAACTGGTCCACTACTTAAACTGGTTTCTATGGTTCCTAAGAGACTGTCTTCAAATCTTATATGACGGGTGTCTCTAGGAGCCATAAGGATTGAGTTGTTCAACCCTTCTCTGACTAGAGGTTTAGCTCCGACTTGGACTAAACCTATGTGTAGGAAGTTATGTCCTTTCTTCCTATGGGCAACTATGGTGGATGGGTTTAATAGGTAGCATGTCTCGTACTCCTTGTTTATCCCATAAATTTATTCTATGGTTTTGACATGGCAATTTGTCATGAAGGCTCTCTTCATGGACCATGAGGACCTATAGATTTGGTTGATGGGTACCTTGGGGATATTCCAATCTCCTATGTCTAATTCTAAGTATGATAACTCCAAAGCTTCTGAGTTAACAATTCCAACATCTTGTGGAATCTCTGGGAGTGATGATGGTTGGGGACATCTAGAACTAGTAGAAGAGAAACTTCTAATCAACCTATTCATTGTTTTGGATTATAAGCCTAGATCAACTATTACAGCCTAATTACCTTTATCCTCAAACTTCTGGATCTAACCTTTAGATCTGAAACAGATTATGCTTTCTGAGTCTACAAACGTTATCCGACTCTTGTTTACCTAGCCCTTTCTTCCAACACGGGTGCCACCCTAAATGCCTCTCCTCGGCTTACACGGGCTAAACCAAACCGATACCAGGAAGACAGCGGGACTTACAGTCAAGGACATGTCAAAGCTCGGTTCTACAAGACTCATAAGAACACAACTGTAACAAACTTTTTGGGTTAAACTCATAATCAAGAGGAAGTAGATAACTGGGATACAAAAGTTAATTTGAATAGATAAACGCAGAATAATAAACAAATAGATAAAGAAGGAGGCTTAGCCTACCATTCATGAATGATCCAACGGAAAATGTAGAGATACACAAAGATGATGAAAAAGTAACAGATGTATGAATAAATGAATGGGAATGGAAGAGTTACCAAGAAATAGATATAAAACAAAATATATGGAGTGGAAGATATACCCATGAAAATAATTTCAAATTACTGATAATACTCAAAATATCTTTTGATATTGATAACTATGGCGGTAATACCAGCCAACTTGATTTAAAAAGAAAATATAACTTACAACTCGATCGGCCAAACTACTTGGCTCTGATACCAAAAGGGGTGTAAGTTATATAAATAGTGTTTTATGGGAGAAAATGGGCATTTGCCCTAATTAGTAAACAATGCAGCAATTTGTCCATCTTTTCAAACTATTTAGGGATATGTCATTGTTTTCAAACTCAATTTTTCGAAAATTGAATTCTGCATATAACTCAATTTCAAGATTTTCGAGTTATGGCTAAATTCTACCATGGTAGACTAAGTTGACATGGCTTTTCTCAGTTAAAAAAAAAAAAAAAAATCCACGTGGAACTTGATTTTGTCAAAATCGAGTTCCATACAAATTTTGTTTTTAGCGGAACTTGATATATCAAATTTCACTAGACATTTTTTTTTTGTCATGAATAGAAATCAATATCCAAGGTATCGAGTTACGTTGGAATTTTTCAAAAAGGAACTCGATTTTGACAAAATCGAGTTATATTAAGTGCTTGTTTAGAAACAACTTATTTAGCTCAAACTAAAAATTTTTTGTTAAAAGTACCATATATAAAAGTAAAAATTAGCTGAATAGTACAGTAGAACTCACGAATAGTACTAAAAAGTACAATGAGACCCATAAATAGTAGGAAAAATAAATTGAACTGTTAAATAAGCTAAAATTTTTAGTTTGTCCCAAACAGACAGTAAATCTATACCTAGTCTAGATAGTTCTGAATCAGTATTTCTCTTTCCCTTCAATTCAGTGGCAATGGCAGATCCTCAACTTTACACCCTTGGATTCGGTTTTCACTCTCTAAAGATCATCTCTCTATCATCACAGATACAAAACTCGTATCATAATTTGATGCACTTATAAAAATTTCTGAAGTACATGAGGAGTATTTTTAGAAATTGCAAAGGTTTATTTGATAAAATGTATTTTTCATATTAGGATAGTGTTTAAATCCAAGAAAGACACTTGCATTTGATATGTTGTATGGAAATTATTGTTTGTGCGTTGAGTATTTAGCTGTTTGAGCATTATGTGAGTACATTGCGGGAATATTGGTTGCTTGGAGTTGCAAATTTTAAGTAAGAAAAATATTAATTTTTAGATTTATCTATGTATGAAAATACATCAACAGGTGCAGTTGGTTATTAGTAAAATAAAGTCTACAAGCACCAATGTTGTTGGAAGTGTATTTTTTGGTGTTGTAATAGTTAACTATAGGGACAAGAGTGACAAGTTTATCGGGAGATGAAAGAAATGAAAATTTAAAAAATTAAAAATTAAAAATTGCATTATGTAACAGAAAAATATGAGCTACACAATGCTTGCAAATCTATGTGTGAAAGTCAAAGATGTATGTAGTAAGCACTAGTTCTTATATTACAAAAATCGAACGTACATAATCACCATTTGTTAAACATTAATAACAACGTCTAATGTTTGTAGGTAAAAATTTTTGGAAATCATTGTTGCTTGAATTTGAGAAGTTTGAAATATCTTTGTCGTTATCTAACGGAGTAATTTCATTAATGTACTCGATGGCTTAGTCTTGTGCCTTCCCTTGTAGATGTTTTTTAGCTTTTTGGCTTGCATGGAAATGGTCTAGTCGCATTTGCATTTAATTTTTTTCTCTTTCAAGACAAGCAAGTACCTTGGAGGTTCATCTCTAGGTAACTCGGAACATGCCTTAAGAACTCTTAACCTGTGCCATTTACACTACACCTCCAACTTACACCTTCTTTCATATAGCATTGACAACAATGATTCTCTTGTGGTGAAAACTATTGTGATGGTATCTGTACTTAGTTGCTTAAATTTGCCGATCATGATCTGTTCCACACTCCCAAGATTCTCGTACGAGTATATTGGAACATTAACAAAACATTTCTTCTTCCAACCCATTTCACTCCATAGTGGTTTGTGTATGTCTATAGTTGAAGTAGATCCAAACTTTTTTCTCACAATATGATATTTTGAGGCGTTGCAACTCATATCTTATTAAAGCTAAGATGTTAGTGGGTTACAAATAAATCATTCAAAATTGTGGTGCATTTATAACCATAATTCATGGTCCAAGCATTATAAAATATATATTGTCAGGTGTTCTCATGTCAATACAACCTGGTAAAATAATATATGAATAGGAGTCCCCATTTTCCCAATGTTACAATGAAATTTTACCTTGTATGTAGTAGTTTTGAGTTCGTATGTGGTAATTGCATGTAACTTTTAAGTCAAATATATTGACATAGTTGTAGCATATTTTAACAGAGCCCCATCTTTCATTGACACAAGGCTATGCATTATGCATCAGGTTCTAACACAATTATTCATATATTTACGTTTTTTACCTTATGTGAATGTTAGCATTTAAATTAATGCATGTATTATTACATTAATTTATGAATGTGTTTGTCATGTACCATCTTATACACCTTTACATTATTTACCAATAATTGATGTACATTGTTAATAATGTAATAGATGTTATTGTAGCTAAAGTGAATGGATTATTCAATTTACAGGCTGAGTGATGTGTTCATAGCGATGGGTTGTTTCTAGGTACTAGAAGATGAGTTTAGACATCCAATTGATCCCAATCTCCAAAACATTCCACAGGTTCACAATGCCATGAGACGTGCAGGTTTAGATTTGCTCAAAGTTTGGTTTGATGTAAGTTTGGAATCAATTAATTGCAGGAAATTACTATTCAATTTCTACAAGGCTCGATCGATAAAAAATTAGACTTGATTAATTGAAAATCGTGGATCAGCTATTTTCTGTAGAATTCTTAAACCAGCCCAAGCCCATATGATGTGTAGGGTTAAGTGTTTCACTCCAAGTATAAAAGGAAAAACCCTAATTACGTTTTAGAAGCCATTGTTGAGTTGTGTGTTGAATTTTTTTATGAGATCTGAGAGGTGTTTACCTTCAAACATACACATAGAGCCATCAAGATCAAGATTCACATAAAAAACTTGATGATTACTTTAGTTGTTGCTTAAAGAACTTTCAAGAAGATCTAAAACCTTTGAGAAGTGTCTCAAAGTCATAAGTAGGAGAACTTGTGGTTGCTGTAGATCAAGGAAAGAAGTAGTTCGTAGATTCGGAGCTGTCATGTGGTCGTGGTAGTAAGTTTTCTACACAAGGTAGCAATAGGATGTTAGTGGTCT
Organism: Castanopsis chinensis; assembly: GCA_032878915.1. NCBI lineage: Eukaryota > Viridiplantae > Streptophyta > Magnoliopsida > Fagales > Fagaceae > Castanopsis > Castanopsis chinensis. Next base: position 4,396,072 of record JAVQMG010000086.1, read on the forward strand.
AAGTCTTATTGTACAAACTTCAATTCTTTCATAGTGGATTTGTTTTCACCTTGATGATAGGTTAAATCATCTTTAGGTTTTTTACCGGTTTGGTTTTTCTAGGTCATCAGATCTATGTGTTCTTTACTTTCTGTGTTATATTTGTTTAATCTAGATTTAATTAACAAACTTGTTAATCAACCTGGCTTAACATTAGGTTAAAAATATTGTGTTAAGGGGTCTAAAACTAACAAGTGGTATCAGAGCAGGTTAACTCTTGTGTTAGATATTTTGATCTAAGAGTTGATCATTGACCCCTTATTGTCATGGAACATGGTCACTCTCTTGTGATCCCTCCACACTTTGATGTTAATAATTATGCCTATTAGAAAGTTAGGATGAAAGCCTTCCTAAAATCTATATATGAGAGAGCATGGAACTCCATTGAATATGGATGGGAGAAACTGACTACTTCTGTTAGTGAGTGGTCAACGAACCAAAAAGAAGCAGTCGCTTTTAATAGCAAAGCCATGAATGCTATTTTTAATGATGTTTCTATGTAGGAGTTTAGGGATCTCAAATGTTGAGGTTGCTCATACTGCATGAAAAATTCTCCAAACTATGCATGAAAGCATAAAGGCAATTAAAATAAACAAGTTGCAGCAGTTAACAAATAAATTTGAAAGCATTAGGATGTCTGAAGATGAAAGTTTTGATGAATTCTATACTAAGCTTAATGACATTATTAATTCTGTATTTAATTTGGGTGAAATTTATGATTAACCTAAGATTGTTAAGAAGATTCTTAGATCCTTAATTGAGGACTTTTGACCAAAGTAACTGCCAATACTGAAAGCAAGGATGTGGACTCCATCCTCGTTGATGAGCTTGTAGGATCTCTTCAGTCCTATGAGTTAGACCTACCCAAAACAAACAAATCCAAATCAATGGCTCTTAAGTCAGTTGATGATGTTGATGATGATGGATTTGATGATAAACTTTCTTCTACATAGATTACATATCTTGTCAAGAACTTTAAAAACTTTCTCAGAAATAACAATAGAAGGGCAAGAGATAGAAACAATGCTGGACCTCAGAACTTCAAGAAAAACGAACCAACAAAAATCAATAATGCTGAAAAATCAAAAGAAAAACCGGTCAATCTCTAGTAATTCTCTAGGCCAACAATGTTTTGGTTGCCAAGGGTATGGTTATGTGAAATATGAATGTCCAACATTCTTGAGATCAAAGAGTAAAGTTATGGTTGTAACCCTTACTGATGGTGAAGTTTCTGATCACAAGTTTGGAAGTGATGAAGATGGAAACTTATTTACTTTCACAACTACTATTGTAGTTAATGAAAGCGAGTTGATTGAAGAGAACCCTTTTGATGGGAAACTCTCTGAGTGTGATGACTTGCAAGAAGCCTATAATAAGCTATGGAAGGTTGATGCAAAGGATGCAATGAGTGTGGATTTAGGGCTAAAGAAGATAGCAACTCTTGAACGTGAAAAGAAAAACTTGTTGTTGAATTTGTTTGATGCTAATGAACTAGTTAATAAGGTGAAGACTGAAAATATGATATTTCTTGATAAGATTAAGAACCTAGAACTAGAATTATATGTTGTTAGAGAACAAACAAATAGGTCTGCTAGTTCTAAACTTGATCACATGTTGAGTATTCAGAAGTCTCCCTTAGACAAATCAGGTTTAGGTTTTGTTGATAGCATCTCTGTGATTGAAACTCATTCCACACACTTTGTTTCTTCTTCTAAACCATCTAAGATAGAAGTTGTCAAACTAAAAGAAAATGTTCTTGCTCTTAGGAAGATTAGGGTTGATCTCAAAGAATCTAAGCCTAAGAGTCCTAACCTCCCTAAGGACAAAAAGCATGATAGACCTTTATGGGTTTGTCATTTTTGTGCAAAAGTTGAGCATACTCGCCTAAACTGTTTCAAGTTTTCAGTTGCAAGCTGCAAAGTGAGCAAATAAGCAAAAAGTACATGTATCTCAAACAAGATCCTATGGTACTTATTAATGAATTGATAAAGGCTTTAAACCTTTATACCAATGTTGAAGTTGCTCATCATTCTAATATGAATTATAACTCCAAAACCAAAGTTGCATCTAAGAGGTTATAGATGCAAAAGGCTTAATCCAATTAAGTCTTTGTGACATGTTCCTTATGCTTTATCTTAAAATCCTTTGTGACCATTTTTTTGGTGTTTTTGTTTTCTTTTGTTTTTAGGATTTGCATTGCATTACATTCATGCATTTCATATTAGGTTGTTTTTGTTTAATTTTCAATATATATATATATATATATATATAAAGGAAAGAGGAATGTGGAAGGATGTGTTTTGTATTACATAACATGGATGTGTAGTTAAGGTTGACCATATTATTTTTGCATAACATGTTTGTGTACCTTGATTAGCTTGGATGGGCTTATTTTTCTGCACTTTGCTTGTTTGAGCTATATAGTGCATGTTGTATGTGAATTGTTTATAGTTTTTGATCACATGATCTTGATTTTGAAGTTACATATTTTTGATTATAAGGACTAAAAAATCTTAAGAGAAAGACATAAATAACTATCTCACCACTATTTACAAGCCAATTATGAATACCTTAGTGCATGTTAAAACTAAAAAAAATGTGTCATAAAAAGTATTATAGGTACATACACCTACACAACAACACAAACAGAAGTGACACTAATGTTGTGGACTAAATAATAGGATGAGACCAAAAAAATTTAATATATATATATATATATATATATGTATGTATAAAAAAAAGGGAGTCCACGTGAGGCTAAAAAGCCACCTAACCTGCCACTACCTATAAGAAAGGACTAAGGGGAGAAAAATAAGAAGCTGAGGGAAAGCTAGTCTGCCATTATCCCAAAAAAAAAAAAAAAAAAAAAAAGGAGATAAAGGCTGAAAAAGAGGCCACGGCAGGAACAAAATGTGAATTAAAAAAAAAAAGAGATCACGTGAGCTGCCTAGTACCTATGAAAAAAAAATTCTAGAAACAAAACAAACTAAAAGGCCGAAAGGTAGGTGTAGGCATGAACACGTAAAAAAAGATAATGGTCCATGAAAATTGCCCATTAACCGGTCAATTGAGGAACAAATAAGGTGGGAACAGTTTCTCAAACTTCTCTATAAATAAAGAGCCTTTAGCAAGCAAAAAAAAAGGAGGGGGAGAGACAAAAAAAAGAAGGCAAATACACAAAAAGAAAGCAAGTACACACACACATGCGGCAAAGACATAGAGAGAAAAAAAGAAAAAAGAAAAAAAGAAAAGAGGCACAGAGAGAGAGAGAGCAACATCAAACAGAGGAGGAATACATAGCATAGGTTTGTATATGGGATTTCACATCAATCCCTTTCTTCTTTAAATCTCTCTCTCTCTCTCTAAAATATGAATTTTTGTTTGGTAAAGAAAACAAAGTCGGGTTTCATGGAGAGTTCCTAACTCCATACATGAAGCTTTAGATACGAGTCCCTGACTCGTAGATCCTATTTGTGCATTACCAAATAAAAATTCTCTCATCTTGGCACTTCCAAAAGCTTTCACATTGTTTTTAATATATGAATTTTTGTTTGGTAAAACAAATAAGGTTGGGTTTATAAGGAGTTCCTAACTCCATATATGAAAATTTAAATACGAGTCCTTGACTCGTAAATCTTATTTGAAAATTACCAAATAAAAATTCTTTCAAGTTGTGGTGTAATGTCTTTTTTAATTGGAATCCTTGGTTCTACCATTTTAATGGAGTCCTTGACTCTACCCCATCAATAGAGTCCTTGACCCTACCAAATTAATTGGAATCCTTAATTCTACAAAATCAATGGAGTCCTTGACTCTACCCTATCAATAAAGTCCTTGACTCTACCAAATTAATTGGAATTCTTGATTCTACTAAATTAATGGAGTCCTTGACTCTACTCCATCAATGGAGTCCTTGACTCTACCAAATTAATTGGAATCATTGATTCTACTAAATTAATGGAGTCCTTGACTCTACTCCATCAATGGAGTCCTTGACTCTACCAAATTAATTAGAATCATTGATTCTACTAAATTAATGGAGTCCTTTACTCTACCCCATCAATTAATGGAAGCATTAACTCTACCAAATTAATTGTGACTAATTCCTTGGGATTATTAATTCTTTAAACAAGATTAGAGACAATGATTCTTAAAATAAGATGACCATAAAATTGGTTTGGGGAAATTTTCAATTCCAAATATGTTCACCATGATTAAATTGCTTCAAAGGAGTTTTCTTTCTCTTAATTAAATTTGGGAATTTCAATCAAGATGTTATTAAAACTCTAACAAATAAGCAAATGAAAGAAAGTGAAATTTGCTTGATTGTCATAAAAGCATGATTCTTGAGACTAAAATCAATTATCTCACCCAAATACAAAATTATGTCAATACTTAATTATACACCAAGAATTGACTTAAAGATCCATCATTTAAAGTCAGACAAAATCATATTTGAGATTTTAAATCTAAGATCCCAAAAATAAGAACTACACATTGGCTTGATCCTCGCCAAGGGTACGTAGGCAACCTAAATAAATTATTACTTGCAACCAAAAAGTAAATAAAAACACATATCCCCTCAAACATAAAAATAGATAAACTTATGTATAAAGACAACATGGTTGGAATCAAAGGGTTTTCCCTTGAAACAAGGGATTGTAATTAAGAGATCATTATTTTGAATGGGCACTACTCACATCACTACAATTTATATGCCAAAAGGCCTATGGGTGAAATTATGTTTGACGGATTTGACTAATTTGACGTGTTAAACATAACTTGACAATAGTTGTTAAACATAATTTGACGACGTTTGTTAAACATAATTTGGCGACATTTGTTGAACATAATTTGACAACGTCTGTTAAACATAATCTAACAATTATTGTTAAACCTTGGTTAACAATTTTCATCAACATAATTTGTGGCTCGCCCGGTGGGACCAGTCTCCTTTTCATCTCCAACTATGTTACTAATACATTTTCATTTTACTTTTGCATTGTAAATAGGTATACCGATGGCTCCCTAAGTGATTGTTTATTTCCATAAGCTTCCTATAACCGCACAAGGAGCAAGTGGTTGTCGCATGACATTTGCCCTTGGTCACCCTTCCATTAAGCTCGAAGTACCGAATGACGAATGCATCAACAACATCCAAATTTCATCAACTTCAAAGAAGAGGAGGGCAAGGAAAAGTGCTAAAGCTAAGAAATCCCAAACCGAGCCTCCAAATGTGAATAACTCTAAAACTATGGGTATGGCCCCAAGGTTTCTCCCTATCTAAATTATGATTGGCTCCATCCTAATTACATTGGGAGCAACCAAGTCAGTAATGGTGACTTCAACTGAATAAAGGGAAGCTAGTCCTCCTGAAACCCCGAAGCTTAAAGTCACTAAGAAATCTATCAAGATTTCGAAGAAGGCATCACTAAAGCAAAGGGTGACTCCTCAACTAAAGGCAATGTGGCCTCGTATTCTTGAATTAACTTTACCAAAGAGTGATCCTGTTGTCAAGGGGAAGGGAGTAGCCGCGGAAATTAATGCCTCCTTGGAAACATTGCCACCAACCAAGCAAGGTCCTAGAAAAAGTGTAAGGAGAGAAGAAAGCCAAACTTCTTAATTATTTGATCACTTTTTGTTAACGGCTCTTTGTGCTAAACAACCAAAAAGGGCAAAGTCAAACTTGGAGGTTCAAAAATGGGCATTCTTCTCAGGCTATTTGTTGGCAAAAGAAGAAAATTTTGGATTAAGGACAAGTTCAAAGCACAAAAATGTGACAGAGATTTGTAAGGAGGTTAATAAGTTACCAAGGCCTTACTCAGGTCCTATCACATGCTCTAGGGCTTGCCTCATGTCCCAATCCATTATCAATGATTCATCAATGTCCACCACTGCTTCTGATACTATGGAAACACAAAGTGATTTTCATAGTCCACTATACGGAGACTCAGAGTCTATTTTCCAAGAGAATACTTTCCAGAAATTCTAATAAATCAATTTGGAAAAAAATCTCTTAGCCATTGCCTACTCTCCCTTCCCTCATAGCTACTCCACGTGTAGAGTCCAGATTCAATGACTTATGCATTCTCCCATGCCTTAGCGGTGCATGTACATTAACCCCTTGACTATCAATGGCGTTTGATGGCCAAGACTTTTGACAGTCACATTGAATGAGGCATTAATACTTCAATAATCATGCCTTGTGACGTTTGAAAGGGACATGTGGCTCAAAAGGGTGCTCCTAGCCATTTTTGCGCCTCTACGTTTCTTATGTTTTGGCAAACAGACATTATTCCTCATAAATGTCATGTCTCTCCACTTAACTGTAGCTGAGAATTTAAATAGGGAATGTTTATTCTTCAATCTGCATTCTTTTTGTATCTTTTTGATCTTTCTTCAAGACCTTAACCTCCACGAAAAATGTCAAACTCTTCTTCTGATGGTTCCAACTTCCCAAAGCACTCCTTAAGCTCTTTTGAGAGTGCTTCCAGTGATGTTCTCCCTATTCTCATTAAATTTCAAAAATGTGTTGAATGATATTTTAACCTTAAAATTAAAGTTGTTTAGTTTGAGTGGGATGGTGAGTATCGCTCTCTCTCCAAGTTTTTTGAAAATTGTGGGTTTATGCATCGTATTTCTTGTCCCCATACCAATCAACAAAATGGGGCCTTTGAACGAAAGCATCATCATTTAGTTGAAACTGGTCTTGCCTTGCTTTATCATGCTATTGTCCCTCTTCATTATTGGGATGATGCCTTTCAAATTGCATGTTATCTAATTAATCGACGCCCTACCAAAATTTTACAAAATCATTCCCCTTTTGAAAAATTTTTCAAAACTCTCCTGATTATAATTTATTAAGAGTTTTTGGTTGTGCTTGTTTGCCAAATTTGCATCCCTGTAATGCTCATAAACTTCAGCCTTGTTCTATCAAATATGTTTTTCTTGGCTATAGTTTACATCATAGAGGATACAAATGTTTACATTTTTCCATTGGTCGTCTTTATATTTCTCTGGATGTTCTCTTTAAGGATTTAGTTTTTTCTTTTGCCACCATTGCTGAGCAACACTCTTCAGTCTCCTTCTCCACTCTAGCAACACAATATCAAGCGATACAGTCACTAGCTTTCTCTCTTGGGTCACGCACAATGGACCTCTCCTCTACTAGGCTAGCTCCACCACTTGATACATCACTTGACTCTCAACTGTCCCTGCAGCCCACAGCCCAGCCCTCACCCATTCACCCTTCTACATCTATTCTCCCTTCTTCTTCATAGATATAAACTTCTCACCCCCACATCCAAATGTACTTACTCAACCAACTCACCCCATGACCACTCGATCCAAGAACAACATCATCAAACCAAAAGCCTTCACTGATGGTACTATCTGTTATCCAATCCCTCATGCTCTTCATTTTTATGGTGTTTACTCCTCTGAAGCCACTTGTTATAGTTTCGTTGTTGAAGATCCCAAGTGGCGTGAAGCTATGAATCTAGATTTCGATGCTTTGCTTAAAAATTAGACATGGACTCTTGTTCCTTCTCGGGTTACTCGCAATGTTATTGGTTGTAAATGGGTTTTTTGAATCAAGCATCGTGCCGATGGTTCAATTGAGAGATATAAAGCTTGCCTTGTTGCAAAAGGTTTTCATCAACAACCTGGAGTTGATTTTGGAGAGATTTCCAATCCTGTTGTTAAACCCACTACAGTATGTATTGTTCTCTCCGTTGCTGTGCCTCTTGGTTGGATTATGTAACAAATTGATGTTCAAAATTCCTTTCTCCATGGCCATTTATCTAAGGATGTATATATGTCCCAACCACTTGGATTCACCCACCCTCAATATCCACATCACGTTTGTAAATTGACCAAAGCTCTTTATGAGTTAAAACAGGCACCACAGGCTTGGTTTTCACGGCTCACTGGTCATTTACTAGCCTTTAGGTTCAGAAGTTCTAAGTCTAACTCATCCATGTTTATTTATTACCATCATAGAGTGACTATTTTCTTTCTCATTTATGTGGATGACATTATAATCACCGGTTCTAGTCTTTCAGCAATTTTTGCGCATATTTAGTTTTTGAAGATTGACTTTTCTGTTAAGGAATTGGGTGATTTAAATTTCTTTCTTGGTTTTGAGGTTACAAAAAATACCTCTGGTATTTTACTCTCTTAGAAGCGTTATATTGTTGATCTTCTCCGCTAAACTAATATGTTAGAAGCTAAACCCGTTAGCTCTCCCATGGCTACATCCACAAATCTTTCTGCCTTTGAGGGTGATCCCATATAAATGTCAGCTTGTACAAAAGCACTGTTGGAGCCTTGCAATACTTAGCTCTTTCACGTCCTAATAAATCCTTTATAGTCAACAAGCTTGCTCAATTTATACATAGCCCCAAAACTAAACATTGGCAATCTATCAAGCGCCTTCTCCGCTATCTGAAACAAGCCTTTTGTTTTGGTCTTCAAATATATCACTCTCGCACTCATTCTCTTCAAGCTTTCTTAGATGCGGATTGGGCTGGCTGTCATGATGATCATCTCTCTATAGGAAGGTTTTTGCTTTTTTTTTTTTTTTTTTTTTGGGTGCTAATCTAATTTCTTGGGGTTGTAAAAAGCAAGCCACTGTGGCTCGATCGAGTGCAGAGGCTAAGTACAAGGCCTTCGCCAATGTTGCTGCTGAAGTCAAGTGGTTATGCTCTCTTTTGTCTGAACTTGGTGCCTCTGTTTTTACCTATGCTGTTTTGTGGTGTGATAACATTGGGGCTACTTATCTTTCGTCCAATCCAGCTTTCCATGCTTGCAAGAAGCATATAAAAATTAATTTTCATTTTTTTTGAGATATGGTTTCTGCCAAATCTGTTACCATTCGATTCCTCTCCAGTAAAGATCAATTGGCAAACATCTTCACCAAGCCCCTATCTTCCTCCATGTTTGCATTGCTCCATTCCAAGCTCAATGTTGTCCCTACGTAGTTAAGCTTGAGGGGGTGTGTTAAGGATAAGATCAGCAACAAATCCAAAATACGAATCCAAGCTAGTTGTGATAAAGAGGAGTCTTTGAATTCCAAAATTCAAAAGAGTTGTGCAAATAAAGCTAGTGATAAGAACAGCTGTGAAAGATAGACTTCTTTTGTATTTTGAACTCCTTCTACTTGTAACTTTATCCTCTTGTAATTTGTAACTCAAACACGTATTATATATATGCAGTACAACCAACATTATTTTGGTAAAGGCTGAAAAATTCAATTATTGTCTTGCACTTATTTGTTTTTAAAGAATACAACACGAAAAACTTCCAAATAGCATATAAAAAAAAACTTGAGAAAGGAGGAAAAGGGTGAAAAACTCATCCATGCATCCACCTCATGGAAGACTAGAAATGCGATGTTTGGGGTAGAAATAGCAAGCAGATCAACGCCACTAGGTTCAAAGCATGGTCCTTGTTGGGTTAAAATAGATTGACCCTGGTTAATTAATTCAATTACTTAGGTTAATTAATTCAATTACCTAGGTTAATTAATTCAATTACCCAGGTTAACTAATTCAATTATCCAAGTTAATTAGTTGAATAAAATTACATGCAAATCATGGAGGCACCAACAAATCACTAAATAAACTAAATACAGCAGAACATAAATTAACACGGTGATTTGTTGACAAATAAGGAAGACCTCTCGCAAGGCAAAATCTCCACCGAGTGAATTTAAAGTCACCACTCCCAAGAATCCACTAATCAATAATTAAGTAGTTACAAGTATTAAGAATCTTACCATTGCCCTAGCCTAACCCAAAAATACCAACCTACAATTGAATTTTTGCATCAATACTCAATTGAACTTGATCTTGTAGCAGACTTCTTTGCTTTGTACAAATCTCTAATCTGTGACTAACTCCTTTATACGGATCCCAGTACGTGATTAACTCCAAAGCAACCCATTGATTGTTGTAGTTGATTTGTAAGAGCTTTACATAGAAACACCAGTAAGATAATGTTGGTGCTAGAGACTTTGTTTGGCTACAAAACCCAAAACCGTACAAAAAACGGATTAATATCTACTTTTTTGTAAGAGGCTAAGATTTCAAAAAGAAAACCTTATCAAGCTTTCTAGGGTTAAGGTTTTCTTTCTCCTCCTCCTTATGGGCCTTTTTAATGAGCTCTCATATTCCAATTAGGTTTATACAAATCCTGGGCTTTCCTAGTCCTATAAGTATTGTACAAACCCATAAACAAATAGCCAATAGAATTAAAACGTTGCAATCTATTAGAAATCCCGTAAGCTCGATAGATCGAAAGATATCGAGACAGGTATCGAGCTTTAGTAATTCTCGATAGATCGACAAGTATCGAGGAGGTATTAGGACTTGTTGATTTAGCTTTTTTTGAGCATTTCTTGAGTAATTTTCATGTCTTCAATTTAACCACGTGTAATGATCATATTGAACCTACTTAAATTTATCCAAATACAAGTAAATGTGTTTTGTTATTAGATATGTCAATTACAAAAAAAATATGAACCTAACAGTTCCATTGAATATTGACGTACAAATATTCATCCCTCGACAACATTTTATTCAATTAATATTACAAAAATTATACTGTTAGATTATAAGTTCTCATTCTTTTTGACATGCATTCAAAATTTCGTTTTAGATAACTATTATTTACTAACCAATTAATAAATTCATATTTAATGTATTATTTTAAAATACAAAAATTAAAATTTTAATATTTTGTACACTATATATTTAACTCAATCATTTACAGCCACATATATATAAATTGGCTTCGGTTGGCAAATATATATATATAACTGGCTTGAGTCTAGCCTTGACCACGGCTGATTGGGGCCCTGACCAGCACTAAAGTCTAAATAAATATTCCAGCCACTACCATTGTCGTTTCTTTTTCAGGTATAAAAACACGACAAATAAAAAGCCATGTGATCGCCATTGAACTCAAAACATGCCATCCTTAAGAGAGACAGACAGAAAGAGAAAGATCAGGGCAGTAGCAATATTAATTAGGACATGGGGCATGGTGTTTTTAATGAGGCTGCTGAGTACAGGTCATAATTCATAAATGGAATTGAAATTTTGAACCTTTTTTGTTTTAATGAGATGGTCCAGCCACCAGCTGGGTAGAGGTAAGTGTGAAAGTTCATTGTCAAACAGTAGTTTCCCATGGAAAAGATAAAAATACTTAGTAAAAGCTCTGTTATATTTGGCAGTAAGTCTATAAAAGGAAAGGGCTGGAATGACCTTTGATATCTCTGAACTGTCCTACATATTTTCTGTTTTTGTGTGGGTATTTCGGAGAGAGAGAAAGATGAGTTCCATAACGGAAGCTACAGCTACTAGACCTCATGTTGTTTGTGTCCCAGTCCCACTACAAGGTCACATTACTCCAATGCTCAAGCTAGCAAAACTCCTCCACCATAAAGGCTTTCACGTCACTTTTGTACACACGGAGTACAACTGCAAACGCTTGCTTAGGTCCAGAGGCCCCAACTCCCTTGATGGATTGCCAGACTTTCACTTCGAAACCATTCCTGATGGCCTCCCACCATCAGACGCAAATGTCAGCCAAGACGTTGCCTCGCTTTGCGACTCCACCTCAAAGAATTGCCTAGTCCCATTTTGCAACCTCCTTTCCAAACTCAACGACACTTCGTCTTCGAACGTGCCGCCTGTGACTTGTATTATCTCTGATGGTTGTATGTCCTTCACTCTTGATGCTGCTGACAAGTTTGGAATTCCAGATGTCCAATTCTGGACACCTAGCTCGTGCGGCTTCTTGAGCTATATGCATTTTCGGCATCTAGTTGAACGAGGTTTAATACCACTCAAAGGTATCATCCAATCATTATATATGTTAATTTTAAATAAAAAACATACAGACAAATGAGAAGTATAAGGTATATAAAAACCTATACATAGGAGACGTGAATGGGAGACTGACAATAGCTTTTACCCTATGTTAAGTACGGGTGTGTTTGGATATTACTTATTTGATTGAAAATTGAAAATTAAAAATATAATATAGAAGTGGGGTTCATGTGCACAGAGAAATTGACTCTTGTAGACATAGCTAGCGGTGTTCGCAGTGTGGTGCGGTGCAGTTTTAGGTCATTTTTAGCTCCGCACTTTATGGTCCGGTTTAGCTAAAACCATAATTGTACTGTACCTTATTTTTGTTGTTACATGTGTGGTGCGGTGTGGTACGGTGTAGTTTAAAGTTTAGCTAAAACCATAACCGCACCGTACCTCATTTTTACGGTCACATATACAGTGTAATGTATAAGATGCGGTTTGAATGATTTGAAGTTGGTATATTTTTCAAATTTTAGGTTTTTTCTACCTAACCCAAAACTAATTTTTCCCTTTGTTTTAGTCCAAGTTTTAAACTATTGAGCTAGTTTTTCTTTATTTTGAGTGGGCTTTCCTAATCAACACTTACTAGAGTTATCAAACTATTTTTTTTTTTTTGAAAATTATGGTTATTAATCTATTAATGATATATTTAATATTGAAAATAATTAAATATATTAATATATAGAGAGGGTGCGTTGCGGTGCGGTTTGTGCAGTTTTCGTTTTGTAAAACTGCAAAATGCACTGCACTATGCGGTGTGGTGTACTATTACTTGCGGTGCGGTGTGGTTATGCCATTTTACAGGCGGTTTTGGTACCGTTTTTGTAGTTTGTGCGGTTTGGTGAACATTCCTAGACGTAGCTACATACTCGGTTTTTTTTTTTTTTTTTTTCACTCTATTTTGACTTGAATTGCGTATACAAAAATTTTACCAAATTATTATTCTTATTATTTTGGAAACTTACGAACTAGTTTTTTAATATTTTAACATTCAAGTAGGCCATTCACAAATATGAATCCTATTTTTGTGCTATTCACAGATGCAAGCTATCTAACAAATGGATACTTGGAAACAAAAATAGATTGGATAACAGGAATGAAGAATATTCGTCTTAAGGATCTTCCGAATTTCATAAGAACTACAGATGAGAACGACATCGTACTCAAGTTCATCCTCCATGAAACAGAGAGGACTCCTAGAGCTTCAGCAATCATTTTGAACACATTCGACTCCTTTGAACAGGACGTGTTGGATGCTTTATCCTCCATGCTTCCCCGTATATACACCATTGGACCACTTTCATTGCTTGCTGATCAGATTGAGGATGACAATTTGAAATCAATAAATTCCAATCTATGGAAAGAAGAACCAGGGTGTGTGGAATGGCTAAATTCAAAAGAACCCAACTCTGTAGTTTATGTAAATTTTGGTAGTATAACTGTTATAACACCTCAACAGCTCATAGAATTTGCTTGGGGTTTAGCAAACAGTGAAAAACCCTTCTTATGGATTATAAGGCCTGATCTTGTGGTAGGTGATATAGCTATTGTTCCCCCTGAATTTGTTACCAGAACTAAAAATAGAAGCATGTTAGCAAGTTGGTGTCCTCAAGAACAAATCCTAAAGCACCCATCAATTGGGGGATTTTTGACGCATAATGGGTGGAATTCAATACTTGAAAGTGTGTGTAGTGGAGTGCCAATGATCTCTTGGCCCTTCTTTGCAGAGCAACAAATCAACTGTATATATTGTTGTACTGTGTGGGGCATTGGGATGGAGATAGATAATAATGTACAAAGAGATGAAGTGGAGAACCTTGTTAGAGAGTTAATGGAAGGCAAAAAAGGTAGTGAAATGAAGAAGAAAGTGCTAGAGTGGAAGACAAAGGCAGAGGTAGCTACCAGACCTGGTGGAACTTCTTATCAGAACTTGGACAAATTGATTGCAGAAGTTCTCCTAGCTAGAAATGTTTGAACCAAACAAACAATTCATTCCTAAGTTTTTAATGAACTGGCTTCTGTTCTCATCTATTACCTATGATCATTCTAAATATTTATAGAAAAATCTATTTTGCTGTAATAAAATCCAATTGTGTGATTTGGTTAAATAAAATATTTTGTTCAATATTTTTGTATATTGTTGCTTATGCGGCAAATGTACTCATTTTCTAATTTTTTATTATTGCCTTTTATCATCAAGAATCTTGTATGTCAACTGATTAGAATGTTCTAGAATTTCTTACAGAAACATCCAAGTTTAAAATCTATCCCTCCCCCATTGTAAACATCGAATTATTAAAGGAAAAAAATCTTACTTTTATATGACCTTGAAAATTTTTCTTAATATTATTATAAATAGTGGTTATATTCCCCTATGCATTCAGATTTTTGACATTAAAAAAATCCAGACATGTATATGCTTTTTCCCCCCTGGTGTATTCTAGTGCACTTTTTGTGAATTCAAAAAAACTCCTCGTGACATCTTCTGTTTTTTTAAACGGCTCACTATATCAATTGTTTTCAGTCTTTTCATTTTCCCAGCATTTATGTAAAGCTACATTTATGTAAGAGAATTTAGAGTAATCCCGGTGTTAGAACCAAAGAAAATTGCTACGGAATTTAGTAGTACACCTTGATAGATTATTAACTTGATGTGTGTATCATGAAACAATTACTGTGCATATTATTAACTTTATTTATATTTTGCTACAACTAGGTAGGGTATTCATGAAATCATTGACCCTTGAATCATTGTATAATTTTCATTACTAGATTATGAAAATTGTTCGTTTATGCTCGGACCCTCGAAAAGATGAAATCATGCTGTCAAACTAGGAGAAATATTATAGTGAATGAAAAGACGAATCAGGATAAGGTTATGTGATGTTTAGCCAAAAAAAAAAAAAGAAGGTTATGTGATATTTTTTTTATTTTTTTTTGCTGAATAGAAGGTTATGTGATATTGATAGTCTACTTCTACTTTAATTTATATGCATTGATGAGATTGCTTGCAGATTAAAACTATTTAAACAAATCTATCTATCTATCTATATCTATATATATAAACAGTAAAAATATGAAATCTTCTACTTTTTCAAAATATCACCTAATGACTGAGAGCTCAACCAACTTAACCAACCCCTGAATTGGCATATAAATATTATAACCACGTCTCCTTATTCAACCATACATCAGGTCACATTGAAGATAAAGTATTTTAATAAATATGGAATAATTACAATGTTGATGTGATGTCACATTAATATTGACAGTTTTTGTCTCCATTCATATGCATGAGTGAGATCACATACAGGTTAAATCCTTTTAAATAAATCTATAAATAGTATTACGATGAACGGTACATATATAACGAAAAAATTAGAGTACCTAGAGATATGAAATGTGTTTAGGCTATCATTTTTCACTTTCTCATCTCTGGTATAATACATTAAACTACTGAATATTTTTCGATATTAGTTACAAAGTTTCATTGATATGACCGTATGTAAAGTTCTATCAAGATGCCAATAAATTTGTAATACAATTGTTATTTTCTTAATTAGTGTTTTTAATATAGACGTCTATGGTTTCAATTTTTATTCTTAAAATTTTCGAATTATTAATATAAAATAAAAAACTTGTCAAGATTTATAGTATGAGAATACCATGACTTGAATATGCACCAGCTAGGCTGCTAGGCGGTGATAAACAATTTCTTATGTATTGCCTAAAGGGTAATCAGAGATGTAGCTAGGAAGCTGGTTGTTCGTAGTTTCTTCTGGTTTGAAGACAGTTTTTGTTCCCAAAAAAAAAAAAAAAAAAGAAGAAGAAGAAGAGGAAGGAATCAGAGATGTATACATTGAAGTGATGCAACTTCAATCAGCAGTTAGCCACTTAGATGTTTGCTTTCAAATTTCAAACTGATAATCATTGTTGATGCTCATTTTGAAAAGCCTGGTAACAGGAAGAAGCCCAACCATATGGGCAGGAAGAGAGTTAATGGATTGAGAGAAAGAAACTTATCAATCCCGAATGGCAAGAATGATGAGTCTTAGGCCCATAAATTAAACAAATAGGCCTTGGAAAAGAAAATGGGCCAACGAGAGCCCAAAGGAAGAATAAGTAAACCCATGGGCATTATGTGTTTTAGAAAAGTGAGAGTGAGTTACAGTAGGCCCGAAGTAATGAAGTAAGAAAGTAAAGGGTTTATGGAAAGCCCATGAATTCCAAGGATGAAGGATATAATAATTGGTCTAGGGAAGCCCAAAAGGAGTTAGTAAAAGCCTATGAGAATGTAGAGTTGGAAATGAGCCGAGAACGCCCAAGGAGGGAAAATGAGCCAAGGATGCCCAACAAGGAAGAAATGGGCCAAAGGAGTCCACAAGTAATGTAATAGGTCTAGGAAGCCCAAAGTAGCATGAGTATGAATCCAACGATCATACTGGGTCATTGAAATCAATTTGGAGAAGAACGCTCAGCAGGCCCAAAAGAGGTCCAGCGGGCGTGGGTCAAATAACACCACAACAAGAAAGGCAGAATGGTATGGCAGGAATGACAACAAGATTAAGGAAGAAGCAAAGAATGGACTCAAGAAGGAAGAACCTACAATCAAGCACGGCCAAACCCTTGAAAGGAGCAAGCCAATAAAGATTGGAAAACTAGAAGGTGGTTCATGCCATAAGCGGTTAAGAATGTGTGGTAAAACGCACAGACGAATCTCCAGTTCACGGAGAATGCATGAGTAGTAAAAAAACTTTGGACATACATGGAAGTGGAGCACGCACAAGACCTAGGTACCACCAACCTGTATCCAGCCAATATAGGAGTAGTGGGTCATGGGTCAGAGGTAAGAGAGGGTATGGTTTGGCGGTGGGGAGAAGGAAAGCCTATTTTAGGGTTCCCGCTTAAACTTTTTTGGGGGAAATATTTTGCTAGAATGACATACCACCCAAAAGAGTGAGGATGAGTTGGAACCACTAGGTACATGCCATGAGAGATAACAAGAGAGAATACCCACACCGTGGAGGATAAGAATGCAACAATGAACAAGCAAACAAAATAGTTTTCTTTGTCTGATAATGGGTAGTGGCACAACCAACACAGGTGAGCAGTGGTGGTTGGGCAGTTGACAAACTAATGGGTGGTCAGGAAGGACACCCAAATCCAAGCAACATTAGTAAGAGGCTAAAAGGATAAAAAAACCAATCACGGCAGGCAGTATATATAGGGCTCTTGTTGTGCACTGTAGGGGGGAAAAGCATAATTGTAATAGTAGTAATCCCTAGGAGAGAATCACAATATCACCATCACCATAACACTACACGAGTAAACACTAAGAAAGAAAAGAAAAACAAGAATCAGAGAATAAGAAAAAACAGAAAGTGTAGTATGGCAGGCATGCACTAGTAGGCTAATCCATTCTCTTCCTCTAAAAGGCCTACTCTCTATTGAGAAAAAAAGGACTCTTTTGGGCACAAGCTATTTAGGTCGGTTAACTTAAAGTGAATAACTTTTGTGGCAGGATTTTCCTGCGAGGTTGTTCACATTGAAGAAGTGATTCCCTCCTTGGTCTTAATCCTGTAACATGACTTAATAAGGCAGACTAACCTTTTTCTTCTTTGATTTAATTACCATTATTATTTCCCTCCTTATTTTTGCCATTCCTTTTATAGCGCGTTTCCTGTTGTTGCGTTCTTTATTTTAATTAAGGATCCTTTATTTACCTTCTCTAACAACAAACGTATTTCTTTTCTTTATTTTATTACATTCTACCTATCATAGCTTTATTGTAACCGCTACACCTGTTATGGGCATGTGATCATATTTTTCCATAAAAAAAGGGAGCATAGTTTGTGCACAAGTCCAACCAAAATAAGTTGCAATTGGACCGGTCATGACTCTCCTGCCCAGAATACTTGGGCCTCAGAATAGCTAGAGGCAACTTAGCCTAACATCTCAGAAAAAGGCCACATTTAAATTGGCGACTCCACTTGGGAGTTGGAAAATAGGCAAGGACAAAAGACAGAAGCCCTCGTCAGCAATGCCCCCAAAATCCAAAACAACACGAAACATGAGTGTCATGCCTTCGTAGGCGGAGTCTAGGCCGCCAACGACTCATTCGTAGCAACCTAACCAGGCGGAAGGTATCAATGAACCCCAACCGCAACCAAGAATCCCCACTAACAATGCCAACGTTTTCATTGAGGTACTGCAATCGTTGCAACACTCGCAGCAGCAAATGATGGAAGAGATTCACCAGCTAAAAACAGATAAGACGAAAGATAAAGGGAGCCAGCATGACCCGAAGCATGCGGCAGATAAAGAGGAAACAATAGTTGGAGGTGCTTCGCAGAATGCGGGACAGTGTTTCATCATTATGGTTAAAGTAGAAACCCTCCTAGAGCAAGAAAGGGCCAGAGCACATAAGGAGAGATTTTATGCACAGAGACCTCCTTACCCACTAAGAATACTCAGCAAACCATACCCCGAGACGTATGAACCATGAATTTTGGCAAAGTATGATGGCAGGAAGGGAAGTGTTGTTAACCGCGTGAGTAAATTTATTGATACTCTTGGCCCTTATGGGGCAGACGAGGACTTATGCCTTCGGGAGGTTTCTAAGTCACTATGTGACTATGTCTACACCTGGTACATTGGTCTAAAACCAAGATCAATCCCAACTTGGGATGACATGGTAGACGTATTCTGCACTAAATACTTCCATGGAGAGGAAACAGTACGCTTGCGACCTTGTAAGTAGCCAAGCAAAGAAATGGTGGGGATCTAATGGAATACATTAAAAGATTTTGGGACATTGCACTTAACTGCTATGATCATTGTAAAGAAAAGACATTGGTGGAAATATGTATGATGAATATGATTAGGGAATACAAAGCCATCTTGGAAAACTTGAAAATCTCCCAATTTGCTCAATTGTTGTAGAAGGCCAGAAAGACTACTCAGTCAATAAGACCAAGCATGGACAAAAGGAACACTCCATAGGCTATGGCAATATCCACTGGTAAAAGAAAGAAGAAAGCTGACGGAAGAGAGTATGATACCCCTTCACCATTACCATGCACTCCAAAGGAACTAGATGTGCTCCTAGACAAATGGATAGTAGACGGAGTATTTAAGCTTAATCAAGTATCCAAAAAACCCATAGAGGAAGAGTGGAGAGACCCATGCTTCTGTCGCCTGCATAATTACGTGCAATATCCTACTGTAGAATGTTGGGCACTTCGTAGATTGATACACTGCAGAATCAAGGAAGAGACTCTAGAGCTATCCCAGTCAGAAGTTCAAAAAAACCCACTGCTAAACCACAAAGGGAAGGGTGTAGTAGCAGTTTTAATTTGTACATATCGAGGGGAGGACGAAGAAGAGAGTCCAGTCCTGCCTGTTGCAGTAATTACCACCTTATAAAAGAGTTCTAAGTTCAAGAATTTATTTGACCAATTAGGGCTTATAATGAAAGAGCGAACGATAGTAGCAGAAGCCTAGGTGAGCATTACCTCTAGAGCAGGGATAAAATGTCTAACAGTTAAAGTTGCAAGTGACAGAGCTCTCCTACAGGAGTCCAGTGAGATCACTTTCAGTGATGAAGATATGGAGGTGGGGTACTCGACCACATATGGCCCCTTTACTTGGTAGCATCCATAAATCAGATTCTCATCAAGAGAGTCTTGGTGGATACGAGAGCTTCCGTAAATCTCATCCCACTAAGCACTCTATAAGTAGTAGGAATTTTGGAAAGGAAAATCTAGGGATGCGCAATGAAAGTGAAAGGATTCGGGGGAAAAGGCGAGTACACCGCAGGCCATATTCAGCTATAGCTGAAGGTAGGTCCAATAGCCTCCCTGGCCCATTTCCATGTGGTGAAAATAGAAGTTTCGTACCATGTGCTTCTGAGAAGACCATGGTTACATAAGCATCGATTAGTCCCCTTCACTTGTCATCAGTGCGTGAAGCGAAGGCTGAATGGCAGAATGATATGCATAGCAGTAAGCTCATCACCATTTGAGCAGGCATATTCTTATTTAGTAGAAACTATGTTTTATGATCAGTGGGCACCATCCGAGGAGAGCTCAGTATCAAAATCGCAAGGTACCTTCGTACCTAGGTGAGAGGACATCCAAGGTGATCTGGAACCTGATTTGAGGAAGTTGCTATCATAGAAGAAGAAGAGGAAGGAAGCACCCACTGAGGAGTCAGATGACACACCACAATGTGTCAAGGTTCGAGGCCCTGATGGCAGGATTGTAGACAAATTATGACAGTGTGCGGGGCCCACATGTGATATGCAAGTAGGTCTTAGACAAGAGTGGCAGCATAAAAGCTTGGTGTATTGCATGGCGCAAGAAGGTTCCGAGAAAGGAATCAGCGAAGAAAAAGAGAAGGAAATTGCAATGGAAAAGGATGTACAAGTTATGACAGAAGAAAAATTGGAGGAAATTAACCTTAGGCCTAACCCACAAGAACCAGGGCCCATCTTAATCAGTTCAATACTTTCAGAAAAGGAGAAATCAGAATTGATATTGTTACTGGAAGAATTCAAAGATTTCTTTGCATGGGATTATAGTGAAATGCCAAGATTGGATCCTAGGCCAGTGGTACACACATTGAATGTGGACCCCGAGGCCAAGCCAATGGCACAGCCTGCCAGGGTTTTCCATACTGATATAGAGGAGTAGATAGTCAAGGAGGTGCAGGAACTACTGGCCGCAAGATTCATTAGGCCCATCCAACTCCCGTGCTGGTTGTCTAACATATTGCTAGTGAAGAAGAAGAACGGGTAGATAAGGTGTTGCGTAGACTTTAGAAATCTCAATAAGGTCTGCCCGAAGGATGAGTTCCCATTGCCAAACAGGGATTCACTAATAGATTCTGTGGCAGGGAATGCCATGTTTTCATTCATGGGCAAATTCAACGGATATAATCAGATCAAGATGTCGCCAAGAGATGTAGAGAAAACTACTTTCAGAACACCCATAGGCAATTTTTACTATTCTGTGATGCCTTTCAAGTTAAAAAATGCGGGCGCAACTTACCAATGGACGATGATAGCTATATTTCATGACATGATGCACTAGGAATTGGAAGACTATATGGATGACATAGTTGTAAATTCAAGGAAGCGAGAAGAGCATGTCCAAATATTGTGAAGAGTATTTGAAAGATGTAGAGCTTTTAAACTGAGGATGAATCCCCTCAAGTGTACATTTGGGGTGACCTTTGAGAAATTCCTGGGTTTCTTGGTTCACAGTAGAGGGATAGATGTGGACCCATCCAAAGCTACAGCCATAGCAACCATGAAATCGCCAGCCACAGTAAAAGAATTGAAGAGTTTTTTAGGGAAGGTCTTATACATTCAGAGGTGCATTCCAAGTTTAGCATCAATTACTTCTGCTTTTACTAGATTGCTCAAGAAGGGGCACAACTTTGAGTGGGGAGAAGCACAATAGACGACCTTCAAAAGGCTATAGTAGATTATGATGAACCTCCATACTGTGCAAGCCCCAATCCGCCAAAAACCATTACTGCTCTACTTAGCTACCAATTCGTATGCTATAGGCGCGCTAATCGCCTAGGAGGATGGAAGTAGCATGGAGCAACCAATTTATCACATTAGCCCATACCCTGGAGGATGTAGAGACTCATTACCTAAGAGCAAAAAGAGCATGCTTAGCCATAGTATACGCTTCATAAAGGCTATGTCATTATTTCTTAGTCCACGAGGTATGACTGATGACTAAGTCCCATGCAATCAAAGCCTTATTGCGGCATCCAATTCTTTATGAGAGGATATCCCAGTGGTTATTTTAGTTGTCACAGTACGACCTGAAGGTAGGAATAGCAGACTTATTGGCATAGTTTCCAGGGGAAGAAGAATTCTCCCTGGACGATAAGGTCCCTGGGGTTGTAGCCATGGTAGAAGAAGTTAGAGAGTAATGGGTGATGAAGTTTGATGAGTCTTCTATCACCCAATTAGGAGGAGTGGGAGTAGTTTTGTATCATGAAGAAGACAAGGCTGTGGCACTTTCATTCATATTAGAATTCCCCTATTCAAATAATACGACAGAATATGAGGCCTATCTAACCGGGCTAGCCATGGCCCTTGAAACAGGGGCCAAGCATCTAAAAGTGACGGACGATTTGAACCTAGTGGTCTGCCAAGCCAAGGGAAACTTCTCCTTGAAAGAACCCAGCTTAGCCCCATACTAAACGATAGCCCAAAAGATGGAAGAAAAGTTTTCAATGTTTGAGATAAGCACGCCCTAAGGAATGAGAACCGGTATACGAATGCGCTGGCCATTTTAGGCTCACAAATAATTTTTGAAAGAGATAGTACTAGGATAGAAGTCAGCAAGAGGAAGGAGTCTATTGTCAAGATACCAAAGGAAAGGTTCCAAGAGGAACAATGTGAAGAAGACTAGTGGATTCCTATAAGGAAAACTTTGACAAAGGAAGAAGACACGGCAAAATTAAAGGCGCTAAAAGACTACATCTTGGTAAGAGGAGAATTATACTGCAAGATGTCAAGTCGGGCCCTATCAAGGTACGTGGGGCAGGAAGAGGCCAGAAGAAAGTTGATGAAGTACATAATAAGACTTGCGGATTCTACGAAGAAGTCAATCCTTACCATAACTCCAAAGGGTAAGTTTTTATTGGCCAAGTATGGGCAAAGACGCAGATCAAGTCCAAACCCAATGTGAAGCCTGCCAGCTTGCAGTAGACAGAGAGGAAAGTTACACTGTATTTGTCAGCGAAGACTGGAGGAGTCCATTCATACAATACTTGACAGAAGGTATCCTGCCATAAAATCATAGTGAAAAATACAAGCTTAAGAGGTTGGCGATACGATACTTTTTGCATGATGGAGTCCTTTTCAAAAAAGGATATGATGAGGACCCACTACGATGTTTGGGTCACAAGGAAGCGAGTGAGATGATGAAGGAAGTACACATGGGATAGTATGTGGAACACTAGTGGAAGAAAAAGTTGTATAGGTGTTAGCTACAAATGGGTTACTATTGGCCCACTATGAAGAGAGACATAGCAAAATTTGTGAAAAAATGCCACAATTGCCAAATGCAAGCCAATCCGATTCACACTCATCTATAGAACCTACACAGCATGGTCACCCCATGACCCTTCCACACTTAGGGACTTGATTTGGTTGGATTAGTTAATCCACCATCGCGTGGATACATATGGATCCTGGTGGTTATGGTGTACTTCACCAAATGGGCAGAGGCAGTACCACTTTGTAAAGCTACGGGAAGAGCAGTAGCAAACTTCATGAAGGAGAACATAATTTTCAGGTTTGGAGTACTCCACAAGAATATCAGTGACAATGGCATACCTTTTGTCAACAGTGATGTAAGGAAGATGCTAGAGTTCTATCAAGTCAAGCACCATCAGTCATCGTCCTATTACCCTCAAGAGAATGGGCAGGCAGAGGTGACAAATAAGACTCTCATAAAAATTATCAGCAAAATGAGCCAAGAGTATACGGGAGGATGGGCGACACATCTTTTAGATGCTCTTTGGGCTTACAAAAATTCACCAAAGTCTACGGAATAAAGGTAATGAGCCCAGGAGAAGTGATGACTCTCTTTTTAAGGATTATGTAGATGCGAAGGAAAAAAAAAGGAAAAATGAGTCTTTACGACAAAAGATGTAAGGACCTAGAAGGGCTTGACGAAAGAAAGAAGAGGCCCAAGAGTGCAGCTGCAGATACAGGCAAAGGACGACCAAAGCCTATGGCAAAATGACTAAAGAAATAGTGTTTACAGAATAACAGCTTGTGTTAAAGGCAGCAGACCACGTCAGGCAAGGTATTGCAAGATCATCTAAGTTTTCACCAAAATAGGAAGGACCTCTTGTGATAAGAGAAGCACATGCAAGTGCGTATTATCGTTTAACCCAGCTGGATGGCAGAGATCTAATGGATCCTAGTAATGGTAAGTGGCTAAAATGTTATTATACTTAAAAGAAAAAATTATGTAGTTATCCCTTTTGTTTCATGAGTTCTGTGTTTTCTTTTCCTTCAAGTGACTATGTCACAAGGCAATATTGTAGCATGCTTTTATTCAGAATGTAATGAAAAATTATGAAGTATTAGAAAACATATTGTATCATAGTCATAGCAACAGCAAAAGCAATAGCAAGTGTAGCATCATAGTTACAAATCAAAACTATGGTAGTCATATCAAGCTTGCCAAATGAGTACTATAGGAAATATAAATTGTACTAGATAGGGAAATAAAGGAAATAAAATAAAGGGGAAACTACTTAATCTTAATGAAGTTCGGAAATAAGAGGCTGATCTCCAAAGCGACAGGAATCACTGATACTAGAAAGAAGGTGCTCCTGACGACCCTTTAAGTCCGCCACCTCCTTCCTTAAAGCCTTAATGCGTGTATCAATGACATTAATGACAGGCTAAACCTTCTTCATAAAGAAGGCCCAAGAAGAGTGTTAGCGTAGGCCCAAGGAGAGTGTTAGCAGTACAGGAGAGTCTTAGCGTAGGCAGTACAGGAGAGTCTTAGCGTAGGCTGCAGTACAGGAGAGTGTTAGCGTAGGCTCCACAGTGAAGCCTATGCTAACACTCTCCTGTACTGCAGCCCTCCATTGCAAGATCCTCTTAGCGGAAGCAGTGTTAATGAAGTTGTGCTTAATGTCATTCATCACACTCCTTAACAACTTCAAGAAGTGCTCCCTAGTGAAACAGCTAAGGCGAAATCCCTACATGAAGTCACCACGACTGATATAGACTACCTTCAAGTGAGAATCACAATCCTCAAGAACTCTAAAGCTATGGAAGTCAACATAGGGAGGCCCAAAACCCCAGAATTCTGTGGGATCGAGGTCATTAACCTCGGGCTGATCAAAACGGGTGAAGAAGGTTGTGGCCCTCACTTACAAGGTCTGCACTTATGGTAGAGTTACTACCCACCTTAAACTGAGAAGGGGGCAGTGAGAACCGGACTTGATAAGAAACATGTAACGCGGTGCGAAAAGACCATAAAGTGAGAAGGTTGAACTCATAATGAAGAAATGAAGAAGAGGATGAGAGGAAGAAAACATACCAGGACCCATGAGAATAGGGGCAGTAGAAATGGTAGAAACTGGTGTTGAAGGTACAACAGAAATTAATATTGAAGGTGAAGTAGAAACGAGTGCTACAGGCACGGCATGAGGAGTGGCTGTAGGCAGTGTTGTGTCTGCTGCAACCCCTGGTTCCTTAAAAGTCTCTATGAGCCATAAGAATAGATATGCAAAATGAATAGAGATTGCATCAGGAGGTTACGCAAATACATAGAAAAGGAAGAAGAAGGCAATGATAAAGAAAAAAAAAGAAAAAAAATTAACAAATATGAGAGATACATACCCATAGCCTCGGCCTCATGCCCGTCACCCTCCTCCACCTTGTCAAAATCAGAGTTCCTCTTCTTTATTGTGGGTTTGTAATTAAAATCCTCAAGAACCCCTTTCAATCCCTCAGAAAACAAGTATGTATTAGGCCTATGTGTGGCAGAGTTAGGAATGGAAGAAGGGGTAGCCACCAAAGACGAGCCGTCTTTCACGACCTAAAATAAAGCCACGAAAGGATTACTCATGGAGATGACGAGAGGAGTAGCAAAGGAGGCAATCAAAGAAATAGGTCCCTCTTAGGGAGTAGGAGTCTCAACAAGAACAAGAGCAAGCTCACTAACTCTCTCAATATGAGTACCCTCATCTACGAGTACCGGCTCGGCAGAAGGGGTAAGAGTCTCAACAGGAACCCCCTGTGCAGGAGCAAGAGTAGCAGAAGCCATGGCCTCAGCCACCATATCGGCCCCATTGAAGAAGCCCTCCATAGGTGTGCCTATGGTAGTAGAAATCTCTTCAGTTATGGGGTGATAGATAGAGATGGACTCGGGCTTAAGCTGAAGAACACAAGACACAAGAGAAAATAAGGGAGAGAGGAATGTATGATACATGGCGATGCAAATGTACACACACACACACACACACACACATATGTGTGTGTGTGTGTGTGTGTGTGTGTGTGTGTGTGTATGTGTGTGTGAAGAGAAAAGGAGAAAGAAACATGAAACATAATGATGACACATGGCAATGGGAGACGCGTGCAAAAAAGGAAAGAGAAAGACATACCTCCACCTCAGGCTCATCAAGAAATATAGGACAAGTGGTACACGTATCCTTCTTGTGCTTAGACTACAAAAGAAAAAGAAGAAGCGAATAAGTCAACAAGTATATGGGGTTAGTTGCAGAAAAGCCCTATACAAAAAATAACAAGGATGAAGTAAAATTAGAGATGACATACTCTCTTCTTAGTAGTGATGGATGCAGGAAGAGGGGATGTCTTGGCTTGCTGCCTCAGGTTCTCACTAGAAGGAGAAGCATCAGCAGATGGCCGTGGAGTAGTAGGCCTAAACTTGCCTGTAGTAGGGCGCTTGTTGGAATGAGTACGAGCAGAAGGAGGTGGAGAACTCTCTAAAACTATGTTGCCTATGGAGGAAAGTCACCCTCGAAAGGCACTATGTCAAAACAGGTCTCAGAGGAGTTATCACCCTTCTCAGAAAACTTGGGTTTGGTGGATCGAGGTGCATAATTTTTCTTCACGAGCATGGGGATGTTTGTCACTTTCACTCTCTTCTCCCAACCTATGGGATAATCACCAACATACCAAAACCAGCCTCTTTCCTCCTTAAGCCATTCAAAAATGATGGACCGACTTTGCTTCTTAGCATACGCCACCATAGATTTAGTGGGACCAAGCAATCGGGGGTTGGGAGAGATAATTGCACTAAGGCCATTAGGGGGAATAAGAGAGAACCCACAGCTACCTAACAACACTTACTCAAATGAGGTCATCACGACCTGCCAGTATCCATGCATGGCAGTAGTACAAATACCTTCCTTCTGTGAACTTGGAATGGTGATTGCACTAAAATGTCTACTCCAAAACTCAAAGGCAGTATGTCGCAGAAATGGCCAAACAGAAGTAGGGTACTTCATGAAGGCAGAAAAGTCATCAAGAATATCCTAGTCTAGGCCAAACTGCCTCCTCACCCTATCAGCAAAATAGTGCACAAATCTAACACCCTCATTAGCCAAATAAGGCAACCACCTAGTTTTAGTGGCCGCCAACTAAGTGATACTCCTCTCCTCAAAGCTAGTCAACGAGGTAGTGGTCCTAGCAATGTCAACAAAGGGACCAATCACAAAATCAGCACATGCGAAGCCTGTGCTTAAACTCTTATATGCTCTCCAAGAAAACCCAACCTCCTTATCAAAAAACTTAATGGCAAGATGCCCAATTGGCTTCAAACCAATGCAACGAAAGGCCAACGGAAAATCAAACTCAAATCAACCATAGAAATCAATAATAGCTATCGGGCATGACTAGTACCTCTCCTTGGCAAAGCGAACAGGCCTACACTTTGCCAAATGTCTAGCAGAACACTCATACAATAGATACTACATAATAATACTATAAACCGAGGAAGTAACTATATGGCAGGAACCTACTTGCTCCTCATCACTTTGTAGGATATCTAACTGAACATACAGATGTCCCAGAAACATAGGTGCCAATGGCAGACTCACCTCAACAGATATCTTAATGGCTAATCGAAAATATAAATGCTTTACAGCATAGTGAGGATGAGAGCCAAAGATGAACTTACAGAGCCAAAATATGACAAAGGCCGCACGATAGGCAACAATAGAAGCATTAGAGAAGAATCTGATCCAGTGTGACACTTTGCATTGCTACTCATCCCCTTCCTCAACTCGGCCTTCACGACCTGCTCCTCCGCAAAAAACTCCAAAGTATCAAGGTCAACATTACTAGGAATGGGCAGAAGCAACTGGCTTGCCACATCCTCTAAGGTCACGGTTATCTCACCGCAAGAGAGAAAAAAAGGTGTGGGTCGTAGTGCACCACCAGCGGGCCAAATGGCGAAGGTTGAAGAGGTCCCTGTAGTTAGACAAGCATTGCGATGAAATAATGGCCTTCAATACACCGGCCCACTACAGCGTCTCTATGAAACCCTAATTCGACAACTCTTTGTCCACCCATTCCTTCCAACCAAAGCGGTGCCTGATCCATGATGGAAATATGCATGCATGTATCACATGCAAAACATGTGCAGTGGAAAATAAACGGATCTACTTTATACATAAATGTTAACATGCACTATGTAAGTTTCAAAATTTACGAACAAGAGAGTGTACCTTGGTGTGATGGATTTCAAAACCGAAGATTATAAGCACTTGGGAATTCTTTTAATCTTCACTCTAATTCCACTAATGCCCAAGATGTGTGATCTCTCAATCAGTTTTCCAAAGGGAGAATGTTAAAATGTCTAACACTTCTTACACACCATTTCACAATAGTGTTCTTGCAAAAAAAAAATCTCTGCAGAAAATTCTGTATGTTTCTTCCTTTGTATCTAACTAATTATCTAATTGAGCTGGCCTTTTAGGCCTTTCCAATTGGGCTTAAGTAAGTGGCTTGGAGTGGGACCAAAAGGGACCAATAAGACACTAGCTCCAATGGGCATTGGGCTTTTCTGTCAACTCTTGACAAGTCTAAAGTTACCATTAACTATATTTAATACCACTATATAAATATAGTTGCACTTTAGGCCTTATTTATAAATTATATCCCAAGACTTTATTGTATATGCAACCCCTTCATAAAATATTCGTAGTAATGCAAAATCATGAATGTTGACTGCCACTTTGTAGATTACTATATCTTAGTTCCTTGAGTACCCAGTTTAATCTTTTAAGTTATTCATCATATATTTATGAAATCCAATTCCATAAATATATACTTTAGTAACTTCTTACTAAAGTAGTTAGGCCTAACTCTCTGACTAACCAAACCCATTAAACTTATCTCAAGGGAATATTTTGTATCTCCGTTAAGAGATTATGAATTTCATCTTGAGAATATATGTTCTATCAACACTAAATGTGGTTGCCCAACATACTAAGATTTTGATTGTAACTATAGATCTCACTCTTGATATATTAAAGCAACCTACACTTCATGATCAGGTCCATTATCCTTTTAGGATTAAGAGTTCATGTAAATATAAGTCGTGAGTTTATTATTCATTTGACAGTCATTAGGAGAATAATAAATCTCACAGTGGTCCAGTTCAATATGTTTTAACTCTTAAAATATATCAACATACCAACCAGAAATCTCCATTTCCATGATCAAGATAAATTATCTTAGTTGATATGTTATAGTCATCGTAGATGAAATGCCCAACTTCATCACCGACTGCAAACTAAAATTATGAGTTTACAAAGAACTTGTGATTTATATTTTCTATGACTTTTCACATAAATCACATACTATGCATCTCATGGACTATATGATAATGTCTTAATATTCATGTCACCATTATTTTAGATAAAAATAAAATAACTTTATTAAACACAACATTAAGTTATATATAATGTCATACATAGCATCATACAACAAGATTTATGGGCACTAATCCTAACAATCTCCCACTTGCACTAAAGACTATTGTCCATTAATCTAACTCTCATCTCCTCCAAATGTGACTTAAAAGTTCTTTGGGGCAAGGCTTTGGTAAAGGGATCTGCTAGATTCTTTGCACCATCAATCTTTACTACAACCACATCTCCATGAGTAATAATGTCTTGAATGATGTGGTACTTTCTTTCTATGTGCTTTCCTCTCTTGTGATTCCTTGGATCCTTGGATTGTGCAATGATAGGCCAAAAACGTATTAACCCATTGTGATGAATTAATTGATTAGTTAGTCAAGTTCAATTTATTGACCAATTTAACATGCAAATGCGTGGTAGCACAAACAAATTACCATTAAACTAAAGTGCAGCGGAAAATAAATTGACACGGTGATTTGTTTACGAATGAGGAAAACGTCCAAGGCAAAAACTCTCTGGGTGATTTTAAGGTCACCACTCTCGAGAATTCACTATTATCACAACAAGCGGTTATAAGTAAAGGAATCCTAGTACCTTATAACAACCTACAGTTAAACCCTTACCCCAATAACTAATTAGACTTGTTCTGTAGTGATAATCTCTCCTTTTGATGCACGACTCCCAGTATGTGACTAACCAATTGCGCGGATCCCAGTACTCGACTTCAATTACCAACTTGAGAAAAATGTTAGCTGCAAAGTTTTTCAATTTATTCTCACAATGAAGAACAAGAAGATGCTTGGTTACAAAACCCTACGGTGCAAAGACACAGCAGCTTCTTCACAAAGAGATGAACTACGGCAAACCTTGTCTCTAGTCACAAATTGCTTGGACAGACTTTGCTCAATGCTTATGCAACTTGTGCTTACTTTGATGGCCCTTATAATAATCCTTTTATATATCTAGGGTTATGAGAACAGAAAGCCCAAAGACATATCCACGGATTGGAATCAAAATAGAACTGAAAATCTGTTTTAAACCTCGATAAATAGAGGTGTCGAGATGCTGTCGAGCCACGTGGCTAGAACAGCTTCTTAAAGCTCGATAGATGCAGCTATCAAGCTTTAATGATAAGCACTTCTCAACTTGTTTCTTAGACAGACTTACATGGTTTTAATACTTGATCTTGAATCCTTGTTTCTTGAAGTATTAAAAACATCCTAGATTTACCCAATTATAAGTAAAGTACGTTTTGTTAAAGGATTAGCCAATTATATAAAAAGAACAACATATGTTCATATCAAGTAAACCACATATGTCCTAACAATCTACCCCTTTGGCAATCCGTGACAAAACCACAACAAACAAATGAACATATGAGAAAAGTCATAAATCACTCACCTCATACTCACTTGTTGAATACAATAAAATCTATCCTAACACAAACTCTTGAAAAACTTTGCAAGTAGAGAGTTCATGACAAATAGACTTTGACAACCTGTATTTCTGAAACACTTAAACAAAACTTATCAAGGCATCTTAGTGTGAAACAAAAATAATAGATTACATACAAATAAAGAAACATGTGTATAAAGAGAGAAAATAAACAACACATGTAAAGATAGGTGAATAAAACATACATCATCACATATATATCAAAGATAAACATCATGTATGTAAAAATGATCACAAGATCTAGGTACATGAACAATGTATCTCTAACAAGAAAGAAAATAAAAGATATATGTAATCCTTACTACATCCCTAAAAAAGAAACAAACTCTCTCCCTAACAAAAATCTCCTATGTCCTAACTCTTCCCCTAAAATGACTTCTCTTATATCAAAACTACTCTCCCTTTTTGTCACTAGTGACAAAGGGTAAGAGTGTCAAGTAGACATCTCGTCAGAACTGGAAGAGCTAGCATTTCCATCCTCATCATCATCATCATCGTTGGAACCATCATCAGGTGTCTCGGATGCCTCGGGAGGAGGAGAGGAAGACTTCACAAAACCACCAAGGCGAGCCCCCCGTCTAGCAATACGGCCAACACGAGTGTTCACCTGATACAACTCTGTAGAAATTGTATTAAGGCAAGCATCCATGTGCTAAAGCTGTGCCATGATTGCATCCAAAGTCACACCTCCCGCCGAAGTAGAGAGAGTAGAGGTAGAAAGAGCCAAAGGAGTGGGAAGAGCTGCCTAACCAGACCGCCTTGAACGAAACTGCGCCTCACTCCTTTTAACAGTAGCGTAGTTAATGGCACACATAATGGAGAAGTGGTTGGAAGAGGGAAGAGGAATAGAAAAATGGCATAAAATCCGCATGATAGCAGAAGGAAAGATGAGCTTATCACTAGTATCCATATCCCTATAAACATCTATGATAGAAAAGATGAAGTGTGAGGAAAAATATATGGAAATATCCTCAAGAAGGGACAATAGAAACCGAGCACGAGGCTCTATGATAGAGTTGTAGTGTTAGAGAGGATAGAAGACAAACGTCATCACCATGTTCAAGAATCTAGGACCTTTAGCAAAAGGTCAATATAATGTGAACTGACGCTCACCCCAATCAGCTAAGTGCTCACCGAAAGTAGAAATCATCTTGACTTTGGACACAGTTCGTAGACACTCATAATTGGGGTAGTCAGGATGCGCAACCCTCGGAACATGAAGTAAATCAGATACCAACTCCGATGTAACTACTATGCACGTACCTCGAACACGAGTATGAAAGAGAGGTATTGAAGTATCAATTCTATGCATGTTAGAGTAGAACTCCTGAATTAGCACGAAAGGACATGTGACTAGGACGTCACACAGTGACTCCCATTCCCGTTTATGAATGACATCGGGAAGGTCAGTGTCGGTGAAGTCCAACAAAATAACTCGGTGTTCCGAATGAACACCTCGTTTAGAGAGGTTCTTCGAGAAGTCCTGTTGGGCTTTCTCATCACAGAACCGAACAGAGAAGGGAGTAGGATCAGAAGATGAAGAGGCCCTAGAACACAAAAGGTTCTGGGACGGAATAGACTTACGTTTTGGTGCCATTGACGCACTAATGTAAACTAAAGAGAGAGGAGGGGGAAAGAAAACACTCAGAAAAGTTCCAACACAGTACAAATATAACAAATATAATGAAAGGAAAGAATGTATGCATGAAAAATGCATGAACATGTGACATGACATATAAAAGGCATCATGGGCTTTACCCAATCCAATCCTACTAGCACACAATCAATTTGCACACATCTAAATGCATGATAATATAGTTTTGAAAACTCATCTAAGCAAAAACCCATCTAAGCAATGTATGAGATTTGAAAACTCATCTAAGCAAAAACCCATCCCAAATTTTCACAAAAAAGTAACAATTTTGAAATACCCCAAAAATTTTCCAAAAACTCAAAAAACCTAGGTTTCAAAAACATGAAATGCATGTAGAATGAAAGAAAAGAAGCTTACCAAGGGAAGAAAACTTTGAAAAGCTTGAAGAAACCTTGAGGAGAGAATTTAAGTGAGAGAAAGTGAAAAAATGAGGTGAGGAGACAAAGCTATTGAGAGAAGGATCTAGAAAAATGAAGTCCAGATCGCACATAACCTATTTATAAAACCTCAGTAAATCTCGATAGATATAGGTGTCGAGAGGTGTCAAGCTAAGGTGTTGAGATAGGTATCGAGAAAAATAGGCGTCGACAGATGTAGCTGTCGATTAGGTGTCGAGGAACCAAACATTTGTTGGAATATTTGTCCTTAAATCCTATTGTATGATGCTATGTATTTTATTATGTAAGACATTATGTATGACTTAATGTTTTGGTTAATAAAGTTGTATTATTATTTGAAAATAATGGTAACATGAATATTGGGATATTATCATATAGTCCATGAGATGCAATAGTATGTGATTTATGTGATTTAATCACAGAAGATATAAATCACAAGTTCTTTGTAAACTCAGAATTATAGTTCGTAGTCGGTGATGAAATTGGGCATTTCATCTGCGAAAGCTATAACATATCAACTAAGATGATTTGTCTTGATCATGGAAATGGAGATTTCTAGTTGATATGTTGATATGTTTTAAGAGTTAAGACATATTGAACTGGACCGGTGTGAGATTTATTATTCTCCTAAAGATTGTCAATTGAATAATAAACTCACGACTTATATTTGCATGAACTCTTAATCCTGAGAGGATAATGGACCTGATCATGAAGTGTAGGTTGCTTTGATATATCAGGAGTGAGATCTATAGTAACGGTCAAAATCTCAGTATGTTGGGCAGCCACATTTAGTGTTGATGGAATATATATTCTCAAGATGAAATTCATAGTCTCTTAACGGAGATACAAAATATTCCCTTGAGATAAGTTTAATGGGTTTGTTATTCAGAGAGTTGGGCCTAACCACTTTAGTAAGGAGTTACTAAAGTATATATTTATGGAATTGGATTTCATAAATATATGATGAATAACTTAAAGAATTAAACCGGGTACTCAAGGAATTAAGATGTAGTAATTTACAAAGTGACAGTCTATATTTATGACTTTGTATTACTACGAATATTTTATGAAGGGGTTGCATGTATAATAAAGTCTTGGGATATAATTTATTAATAAGGCCTAGAGTGCAACTATATTTATATAGTGGTATTAAATATAGTTAATGGTAACTTTGGACTTGTCAAGAGTTGACAGAAAAGCCCAAGGCCCATTGGAGCTAGTGTCTTATTGGTCCCTTTTGGTCCCACTCCAAGCCACACACTTAAGCCCAATTGGAAAGGCCCAAAAGGCCGGCCCAATTAGATAATCAGTTAGATACAAAGGGAGAAACACACAGAATTTTTCTGTAAGAGAATTTGTAGAGATTTTCATAGAGAAAAAGAGAGAGTGTGAGACACACTTTCATATTCCCTTTCCAACTGATTGAGAGACCACACATCTTGGGCGTTAGTGGAATTGGAGTGAAGATTGAAAGTATTCCCAAGTACTTCTCGTCTTCAAGTTTTGAAATTCTCCGCTCCAAGGTACAATCTCTTGTTCTCTAATTCTGAAACTTAAATAGCCCATGTTAACTTGTATGTATAAAGTAGATCCGTTTAAATTATATTTTCTTCTGCTGCGTATTATATTTTTCCAACAACATCAGACACACAAAAGAGGCTCAATCAATCCACTAGTTGTCGAGAAGGTATTGAGAGGCCAGGAGGTTTCTCGATTGATCCAGAAGTTATTGAGAAGTTATCGAGATGTCAAGAGGTTTCTCGATCGATCCAGAAGCTATAGAGAGGTGTCGAGATTGCGATAAGATGCAACTGAAGAGCTTAACAGATAAGCCAGGTATTGAGAGGTGTCGAGAAGGTATCAAGATGGCTTAAAAACAGTTTTTCAAAGAGAAGAAAAACACAAATATGAATACAATTAAACATGCAACTCAGCCAAAGATCCAAACAACATTTTAACCTCTCAAAATTATCTCTCAAACAATACACACATACTAAACAAGTCTAACCAATTTTATATTTCAAAAACAAGTTAAGGCAGTTTAGTGAGCATACATCAACACATGTTAGCTTTGTGATGGCCAAATCACATTGTACCTGCACATGTATCAAGAGTAGCAAAGAATATTGCGTGTTGTGTGTGAAAAACATTGCAAGATTACATAAGTGTCTCAATATTATGACGATTTGAGATATGAGAAAATCACTTTAACTCACACATAATCATAACTGTTTGATGGGGACTATCACCTTTGAGGTACATCCTATAACTCTCACATCTCCTAGAAAATACACTTGCAATCATATTTTAAAGCATTTTGTTCTTTTTTCTTTTATTTTCTTTGCATATTTTCTTTTTAATAAGCAAACCATGCATGGGTATACAAAGGAGAGAAAAGAAATACCCAATTATGTTAAGTTTTTTGACATTGTACTTTTGCTATGCTAAAACATACAGATGTCATTGACATTGCACTTTTGCTATGTTGAAGCATGCAGATGTCATATCATGATTGGCGGGTAACCATGGTGAGATGATTATTTATGCCTTTCTCATAGGATTTTCTAGTCTTTCCTATCAAAAAGAGTGATATGAGTGTTAAGTACAAGAGATCACTTAACCTTACTCATTACAAACAAAGAGTCACAAAACTCACTTGCTTAATTGTGCATAAGAATGCTCATCTAAGCTACAAGGGATACAAAATTTAGAAAACTCTGTTTCAATGGCCATTTTAAGGTTCGCAAGAACCGATGTACACAAACATACACTATTTGTGTATTTTTTTTTTCTGAATTTTGCATTTTTTTTTATTTTTAAAACAAGACAAAATAGCTAAAACTGAAAAACTAACAACCAAAAACATGTAAAACAAGCAATGCATAAAACTGGGCTGACTCAAAACAAAAATGCAAAACACACAAGTAATGCAAAAACAAAAACAGATGGAGAGAAAGAAAAGGTGATTAAATCACTTGGAACCTTTTCCTTCCACACCTTGGAAGAACCTTTCCTATTCGCAAATCCTTGAACTGGCGGCGAGGGGGAAGAATTAGTACCGTTCAAGTTCGAAAGGAACATAAAGGCTTTGAGAAGATCTTCGAGAGGAGCAAATGAGGACGGAAACTGATTCTAGTTTCCTGACACCAACATGCTCTTGCTATTTTGAGTGGCTAACCACTTATAGCAATTCGGTCGAGTGTGATTAGATGCTGCACAGTGATGACAGAGAAGTTGCTTCTTTTATTTGGGTCTTTGAGAGTTAGCCTTCTTAGCCCTAGGGTTTTTAACTCCTTTATTATCCTGCTTAGGGGGTGTTCTTAAGATAGATTTACCCTTATCTATGTTCTTACTAGCTAATTCAGTTTTAACATTAGTGTTCTCAATTTCAACATTATTGCTAGGAGGAACAAAAACAATAGCACTAGAAGAAGAAATATTAGAGGAAGAGAAATCATACCCTAGACCTGTTCAATCTGAAGCAAATTTTTGAATACTGAGCATCTCATCGAGCTTAGCCCTTGAAGTCCTTTCCAGCTGAGCTTTGACTTGGAATAGTTCTATCTCAAGCTTCTTAGTCTTCTCAGCCAAGAAGTTATTTTCAAACCTTAGTGCTCTAATAGTTTGATTTGCTTCATCAAATTTTTTGAAAAGCTCTTCACGTTCAAGCTCCACATCACTAAGCTTCTTGGTGATCAATCTATACAGCTTCTCGTGCTTTTCTGAGACCTTGTCTAGCTTAGCATATGCTATGTGAATGTCATTTTGATCATATATCTTCTCAAACTTGGATTCCACTAATTCCTTTTCTTCATCCACATCTTCAACAATCCCCTCAGTAGGATTAACTATGGCAGTGAAGCCATTCAAGATTCCTTCATCCTCATTGTCGGAATCATCTTCAGGCTTGGTGTCGCTTAGTATAACAGCAAGTGTCTTGTTTTTCCCAATTATCTTGAGGTATGTTGGACACTCTTGTTTCATGTGACCGAAGTCTTGGCACCCAAAGCATTTAGGTCTTGTAGGAACAGTGTATTGACCGCTATCTTTAGCATCCTTCTTCCCTTTGTCTTGGCCCTGGAACTGAGAAGAACTGGATTGCCTATAGTCCTTGTTGTAGCCTTTCTCAATAGCATTCTTCATAAAATTCTTGAATTTCTTGGTGATGTAGGACTTCATCTTAGAATCTTCATCATCTGAAGACTCTTCCGTTTCACTGCTCTTGGCCTTCAGAGCCATGCTCTTGCTCTTGCTCATTTTTCCGATTCTAGACAAACCCAACTCATAAGTCTATAGATTTCCAACAAGCTTTGTCCAAGGAATTTTATCAATATCCTTTGATTCCTCAATCGCAGTGATCTTGGCATGGAATCTTTCGGACAGAGATCTGAGTACTTTTCTTACAATCTTGGGTTCTAGATTAGTTTTTCCAAGATTAAAGGCAGAGTTCACTATGTCCTTGAATTTAGCATAGAACTCATCAAACAATTCATCCTCCTCCATTTTTATCTCTTCGAAGCTTATAGTGAGCCTTTGAAGTTTCGAATCTTTGATAGCCTTTGTTCCCTCATAAGTTGTCTGAAGAATGGTCCATGCTTCTTTCACAGTTTCAGTAGATGATATCTTCTTGAACTCCTCATTTGTGACTGCACTAAACAACGCATTCAGTCCTTTACTATTGAAGTTTGCCGCCTTGATCTTTGCTTCATCCCAATCGGCTGGTGCTTCCTTTGGCTCGGTCCAGCCAATCTCTACAGCTTGCCACACCTTCTCATCTAGAAACTGCAAAAAAGCTCTCATTCGTACTTTCCAGTATGCATAGTTAGTCCTATCAAATAAAGGAGGGATAATAAGAAATTATCCTCTGTCCATGACAAACAGGGGTCAATGGATCACACATAATGATTAAAACCTAATCATAGTGTACCTGCTTTGATTCCACTTGATATGCCAAAAACGTATTGACTCTTTGTGATGAATTAATTGATTAATTAGTCAAGTTCAATTTATTAACCAATTTAACATGCAAACGCGTGGTAGCACAAACAAATCACCAATAAATTGACACGGTGATTTGTTTACGAATGGGGAAAACCTCTAAGGCAAAAAATCCACCGGGTGATTTTAAGATCACCACTCTCGAGAATCCACTACTATCACAACAAGCGGTTACAAGTAAAGGAATCCCAGTACCTTATACCAGCCTACAATTCAACCCTTACCCTAATACCCAATTGGACTTGTTCTATAGTAACAATCTCTCCTTTTGATGCACGGTTTTCAGTATGTGACTAACCAATTGCGCGGATCCCAATAAGCGACTTCAATCACCAACTTGAGAAAGATGTTGGCTACAAAGTTCTTCAGTTCATCCTCATAATGAAGAACAAGAAGATGTTTTGTTACAAAACCCGATGGTGCAAAGACGCAACAACTTCTTCACAAAGAGATGAACTAGGGCAAACCTTGTCTTCGGTCACAAATTGCTTGAATAGACTTTGCTCAATGTTTGTGCAACTTGTGCTTACTTTGACGGTCCTTAAAATAATTTTTTTATATGTCTAGGGTTATGAGAACAAAAGGCCCAAAGACATATCCATGGATTGGAATCAAAACAGAACTGAAAATCTGTTTTTCTTAAACCTAGGTAGATAGAGGTGTAGAGGTGCTATCGAGCCACGGGGCTAGAATAGCTTCTTAAAGCTCGATAGATGCAGCTGTCGAGCCAACTGTCGAGCTTTAATTATGAGCACTTCTCAACTTGTTTCTTGGACAAACTTGCATGGTTTTAACACTTGATCTTGAAACGTTGTTTCTTGAAGTATTAAAAACATCCTAAATCTATCTAGTTACAAGTAAAATGTGTTTTGTCAAAGGTTTAGCCAATTACATAAAAAAAACAACATATGTTCGCATCAAGTGAACCACATATGTTCTAACATACAACTGCTCCACTATTGTCGCAGAACAATGTAATAGGAACTTGCTTAATTCTCACAACACCAAGATCAAAAAGAAATTTCTTGAGCCAAATAGCCTCCTTTGCCGCTTCATAAGCAGCAACATATTCAACTTCCATGGTGGAGTCTACAATACAAGATTGCTTAACACTACTCCAACTTATGGCTCCACCTCCCAAGGTGAATACACAACCTGATATGAATTTTTTGGAATCTAGATCCGACTGAAAATCTAAATCTGTACAGCCAATGAGAATTAAATTCTCACACCAGTAAACAAGCATATAATTTATCATTCTCCATAGATACTTGAGAATATACTTTATAACTTGCCAATGTTTTGGTTCTGGATTTGATTGATATCAGCTAACCATGCCAACTGAATAACAAATATCCGGTCTAGTACAAAGCATGGCATACATGAGACTTCCTACTGCAGAGCATAAGGAACTTGTCTCATCATATTTTCTTCCTCTTGAGTCCTAGGCCTTTGGTCATCAGATAGAGGAATTCTATGTCTAAAAGGAAGTAATCATTTCTTAAAGTTTTGCATGCTAAACCATTCTAGACCCTTATCTATATATCTAGCTTATGACAAACTTAACATCCTATTCTTTCAATCTCGCCAAAGCTTGATCCCTAGAATATAGTTAGCTTCGCCCATGTCCTTCATATCAAATTGGCTTGACAACTAAACTTTTACCTATCATCAACATAAAGCACTAGGAACATTACTACTTTGTCTTTATGTCTCTTGTACACAAATGGTTCATCAAGATTTTGTTCAAAACCAAATGATTTGATTGCTTGATCAAATCTGAAGTTCCACTACCTAGATGCATGCTTAAGTCCATAAATGGACCTTTTCAACTTGCATACTATATGTTCTTGGTTCTTTGCTATGAAATCTTCCAGTTGCAACATATAGATTTCTTCCTAAAGATTGCCATTAAGAAATGCAGTCTTGACATCCATTTGCCAAATCTCATAATCATAATGAACAGCAATGGATAAGAGAATTCTGATATATTTAAGCATGGTTACTGGCGAAAAAGTTTCATCATAATCAATGCCTTTTTTTTGTGTATACCCTTTCACCACTAACCTTACTTTAAAGGTTTCAACCTTTCCATATACCCCTTTTTTTCTCTTGTAAACCCATTTGCAACCAATAGGTTTAATGTCGTTAGGCGCCTCTACAAGATCCCAAACTTGATTAGAATACATAGAATCTAATTCAGATTTCATAACTTGGACCCAATGATGTGCATCTATATCATTCATTGCCTCCTCATAAGTGTAGGGATCTGATTCAACCTCTTCTGAGATAGCTTCATAAGTTTCTCCCAAACCTATGAATCTTATAGGAGGCCGAACAATTCTCCTACTATGACGAAGCACTTGTGTCAGCTTTCGTAGCCTCCTCTGCCTTGGTCTTCAAATCCATTACATTCTTCTGCATTTCTTTACCTCTTTCACCATCCATTAACTCTCTCGCAAGCGTCTCTACTTCATCTCTATGAACATTATTATCAATCTCCATTCCAATGCCCCACTCAGTACAACAGTACCAACAATTCGTTTGTTGCTCGGCAAAGAAAGGCCAAGAGATCATTGGCACTCCACCACACACAGCTTCAAGCGTTGAATTCCACCTATTATGTGTTACAAAACCTCCTATTGATTGGTGCTTCAAGATTTGTTCTTGAGCACACCAAGTTGCTAACATGGCTCTATCCTTCATTTTGGTAACAAATTCAAGAGGAAGAATAGCCGAATCGCCTACCACAAGATCTGGTCTTATAATCCATAAGAACAGTTTTTCACTATTTGCTAACCCCCAAGCAAACTCAATGAGTTGTTTAGGTGTCATAATAGTTATACTGCCAAAATTTACATACAACACAGAGTGGGGTTCTTTTGAATTTAGCCATTCAACACAACCCGGTTGTTCTTTCCATAGAATGGAACCTATTGATTTCAGTTTATTATCACCCTCAATCTGATTAGCAAGTTGTAGAAGTGGTCCAATAGTGTATATACAAGGAAGCATTGAGGACAAAGCATCCAACGCATTCTATTCAAAAGTGTCAAATGTGTTTAAAATGTAGCTGAAGCTCTTGGGGCTCTCTCTGTTTGGCAGATGAGGTAGCTAAGGTTAATGTCATTCTCATCTGTAGTTCTAATGAAACTTGGAAGATCCTTAAGGCAGATATTTTTCATCCCAGGAATCCAATCTATTACAGTTTCCAAGTATCCGTTTGTTAAATAGTTCACATCTGTGAATCAAACAAAACTAGTATGCATAGTTTTAAAACAAAACAAAAAAAGACATGATAATTCGATAGCTGTATGTTCTATCTTTGATGTCAAAAAAAAAAATGATAGTTGTAGGTTTTAATTGACATAGAGCAAATGTTATAATTGACATAGACTAAATGTTATTGCAGATCATTCCTGCACATCTCTTATATCTATACTTCTCATTTGCAGGTTTGATTCACATATGTGAGTTGCTTCACAATTATCAAGGTGATAAATGGAGGCAGCAAACAAACATCACTTAAGCAAGCTATTTCCCCAAATGTCATTCACTCTCTATATCACAACATCATCCCGACCCAGTTGTAATGAAGAAATAAAAGATTTAGAGAGAGGGAACGAGAGAGTGGAAATAAAGATTTACCTGGTTCGACCTAGCAGCCTATGTCCATAACAAAACTCTTTAATGACTACAACTTTGCTAGAGAAATTGGGCTTTTGCCTTTATTTTTTAAAGTATCTAACAATATGACCTTGTTTTGAAACTATTTAGGTCCGTGTTCCTATTTTGAAACTCGATTTTCTCAAAATCGAGTTTCAATATAAAACTCGATTTATAGAAAATCGAGTTATAGACAATCAAGCTTAAAAAAAAAAAAAAATATGAAACTCGAGTTCCTTGATTTCAATGTAAAACTTGATTTGTAGAAAATTGAGTTATAGACAATCAAACTAAAAAAAAAAAAAAATTATAGAACTAAAGTTCCACAGTTTTTTTTTTTTAGTTTGATTTGGCATAATTTGATTTTCTTAAAATCAAGTTTTACATTAAAACTCAATTTTAAGAAAATTGAGTTTTAAAACAGGAACATGAATCTAAATAGTTTCAAAACAAGGACATATTGCTAGACTTTTTGTAAAATAAGGGCAAAAGCCCAATTTCCCCCAACTTTGCTATATTGAATTGTGTTACAAGAATCCCATACACACACACAATGGTAGACCTGTAAGGGCCATTAATTATGCTTTAACCAATAAAAATTCTTATGCATTGATTCAAGGCATAATAAGGGGTTATGACTAAGATCCATACACAATAAAACGTAAAGGACAAATACATTAAGGCATGTAAAACATATACATTTACTTACACTAGTTATATGGCTTATTCTTACCTAAGCACATATTTATCAAAGCCAAATTCTTCAAGCAAAATGGCAATCTAAAAAGTTGTGATTATTGCATCCTAATTAAAAATAAATAAAAAATACTCATAAGCAGAACAAATTCAATTAGATAAAGCAATTAGCTCTTTGATCCAAATTTACTGCACCCTTTTTCTAATCATGATTCATTTTAGAATTAGCGGGAATTATATTAAACAATACTTAGCACCAACATGGGACACATTATAGTGGAAAGAAACAAAAGGTAAAGATTGCAAAGTGTAGTGGCGAGGCTACAAATTTTGTTCAAGGGCATCAAGTTAAATTTAAAAAAAATAAATGAAAAAAAAATAAAACCAAAGAATAAAAAATATATATACACATACATAATGTATGTAACATGATTTAACAACTATTATTTTCTTTTATTTTTGTAAAAAAATATTTAAATTAATTTAGTCTTTAAATTGGTCAAATGATTTTTTTTCTTCATCCAATCAATTAGTGAATTTTCAATTATCATTTTTAAATCGTATTGGTTAGAATTAATATTCTTGAGAGTATTTAGATTAATATTTATTTTTTAAATGATATTAAATAGTTATTTTAAATCTCTGAAATAGAAAATTTAATCACTTCTAAGTAATTTACATAATAAAAGTCACTCTACATGCCTAAATATATTCAAGTCAATATAAAAATACATACAATAATAATAGTAATATAAGCTAAATGAAAAAATTATTTTCATAAATGAAAAATGCAATAATGAACTCCAACTTTTAAGTTTCAACCACAAAATTAACAATTTTCTTTATACTGAAAATAAAATAATAAAAGCATAGTGTATATATCTCCAATTCTCCAAAGAAGAAAAAAAAAGTTTCTTTGGATAAATTAAAAATAAAAATGCTTCTATTAAAGTGATTTACTTAACTATTTTTAGGAACGTATATCTTGTATATGTTTTGGTTTAATCAAACTATGGATAACATTACATAAACATATACATTTTTAGGAAAATTTGCATTGAATGCACATCAGTTTAATAAGTTAGGTATGATATATGAGTAATAAGAGGAAAACCATGATGTAGCAACCTAGCAATCATTTACAAAAATGTAGAACATTTTTTTTATCAAAACTTATGGAGGAAATTAGCAAAACTTTTTGTGCAATAGTGTTTTTTTTTTTTTTTTTTTGTATAAAATATTGGAGGGTGGGAGGATTTCCAAAAAGTCAGGGGGACCATGGCCCTCCCACTACAAAAAAATCGTCCTATCTCAACGCTTTTGAAAGTACTGGCATAGACTGTAATACCCCCACATAATTTTATTTAAGAGTTTTCTTTAAAATAAAATTGATGAGCCGTAGGTTTTCTTTTATTTATAACTGCAGCCCACTATCACTAAGCCCACATCTTATAAAACAACAAAAGGGTAGAGGAAGAGATAGTTAGGGTTTTATCAAAGAGGCTAAGAGGTGTTCTCCTTGGAGTTAGAGCATATACAATTGAAGAGGCAATCAGATTGTTCAAGGTATGATTTCTCACCATTGGAAACAGAGAACCAAAAATTTATAAGATTATCTTGGAAATTAGTTGTTATGTTAGATTGTTCAAAAGTTGAATTTTGGTCCTAAAACTCTTTTTATATTCTTTTACGAATAGAGTTTGCTGCTGTGTATCCATGAATAAAAGCATCACAATTTCGTTTTTCATTAGGATATATATATAATAATTCTATAATGAGTTACGAAATTTCAACAACAAAAAATCCGTGATTTGGCTTTTGGATTGTACAGATTTTCCGGTTAGATGTATATATATATATATATATATAATTCTAGATTGAACTATGGCATTTCAAGAGTCAATACTGTCGGCTTAAGTCTTCTGGGTTGTACATATATATATTATAGATATGTAACAAGTCAAAGAATGCGGCCATATTTTCATTGCCTCTGGACCTTTCCTTTAGATTGTGATATGCTGTTGTGGTTATATATATATATATATATATATATATATATATATATATATATAAGGTGGCTTTAACATGTTTGGGAGTTATGTGTATTAACTTAAAACCCTAAAGTATTAGCTGTTGCCTCTAAGTTTTGATAAATTCAAGGAAAACACATTTTGGGTAGAGATACTTTGCATTAGTGCTATCATTTAGTTCAGCAAAGTATTTTATTAGTGAGTCAGTTTGTATAGTTTTGTAAAATTTATATTTTGTGGAGGAGATTAAGTAATTTT
This sequence comes from Castanopsis chinensis, assembly GCA_032878915.1. Taxonomy (NCBI): domain Eukaryota; kingdom Viridiplantae; phylum Streptophyta; class Magnoliopsida; order Fagales; family Fagaceae; genus Castanopsis; species Castanopsis chinensis. The sequence goes on from JAVQMG010000086.1 coordinate 4,440,596, forward strand.
TACGATTGATTATAGGTCCTATTTGAGAGTATTTTGAGACCATTTGGAGGGTGTTTCAGCTGGACTTTCAGAGTGATTCAAATGCAGTAAGTAATTACGCATAATATGCACAAATTTTGTTCTTTAGGTTCTTAGAAGTTAAAGGTTTTCAAAAGTTATATTTTTTTAGCTTACATTTTAAAAGTTTATCAAAAAGCATTTTTACACTTTTGAAAGAGAAATTTTAATTGGTTTTCAAATAATGTTTTAAGAGAACTTTCGAATTTTAAATGAAGTTTTGAATGTCCAAATCCCATTTAAAAGATTATTTTTTTAAAACTAAACTATTTTCCGAAAATAATTGAGTTTCAAAGTAAGTTTTTCTAAAAAGATTCTTGTTCTTTAAATTTGTTTCAAACCAAGGGATTTCAAAGTCATATTCTTATTTTTTAATGGTATTTAAGACGTGTCTTTTAGCAATTGGATTTTCAAACTTACTCAAGAATTTTAAAAATTTATATAAACCCTTTAGTTTCTATTCGTTCCCTAGGAGAGTCAAGCATCTTTTGATTTATGTTTCAATCTATTATTATGATATTCAATATGCTTTTATTGTTGGAATAATTGTTAATATTGAGAAAATTATTTTATGTTGTATAAACTTTGTTTTTTTGTGATATGTGGCTCAAAAAGAGTGTTTTTAGAATTGATCAGATATATGTGTAAATCCGCTCACAGGATTGTATGTGAGAATATGTGTTGATCCCTCACCAGCAGTGGTTAGATGTTGGTATCCGCTCACAGGATTGTATGTGAGAATATGTGATATATATATGTGACACTGTGCCCTGATCAATTATTTGTATGTGTTTTCGAAAGACTTAAAGATTTGATTTTGTGTGTATTAAGTGATTCCTTACATGTTTGGAAAACTATATTGGATATTTTTAGTGAAATTGTGAAATCAAACTCGTGCTTTGCTTGACTCTATTCCGTTGTATATTCTGTATAATTACTTACTAGATGTGTGGCTCACCCCATCAATTAATATTTTTAGATTAAAGTGTAGTTGGGAATTAGAACCCTTGGATCGCTTGTAAGGTGCAAGGTAGAACGTGGAAGTTGTAGGTGACTACAGTATTACTTGAAGACTCATAGAATTTTAGTTTCCTTTGTTTTGGTAATTCACATTTTATATAGTGGAGATTGTTTCCAATTTGTGGAGTTTTTTTTTTTTTTTTTAGATTTATTAGTTATTTTTGGTGTTTCCGCTTTAGACTTCACAATGTTTTGGAGATTTATGGAACTATGTTTGAATAAATCATTTTTGTTGAGCTAGTAAGGTTAGCAAGTTAGTCATGCATCTAAATTCATGTTTCATGGATTTGGGTCATGACATAGACAGTACATATTCCAGCGCTTTCAAAAGCGCTGGTATAAGTCTTGAATGAATATAATTTAAAAAGCCTAAACCAGCGCTTTAAAAAGCGTTGGTATAGGGCATGCCCTTTCCTGACGCTTTCGATAAGCATTGTTACAGGTCCAGTGACTCTATACCGATCATCACTGAGCCGCAATTCGAAGTGCCAAGATAAGAATTTTGACCATATCCCAACGGTTTTGAAAACAGTGAGATAGCCCCCTTTTTTTGTAGTGTCCAGGTCCCCATTAATTGGCAAGACCCCAATCATGGTTTGATACAGCGCTGAAATTGATATACTTAGTTATGAGGAGGCATCAAGCTTTAAAAGTATAAATTAGAAATCCTCTATTTAAATGATTACATGTGATTTTGGCAAATCATAATATTTTTTACTACAATTGAGTTAACAGGTATTGATTCTTATTTCTCCACCACTAATATTACTTTATTATCTATCATTTACAACTTATTACTTTGATAGTTGTAAAATATCTTATGAAAGTTATAATAACTATAGACTTATTGAGATGAAAATGCTTGGGTGAAGGATCTTTAGTGCCTTAGGATATTAGCCACCTTTCCGATCTCATGAAAACGAAGCCTTATGAATACATGGATATGAATCCTTATGTATGTGATAGGTCACATTGTCGCCTTCAAGTTTGCTATTATTTTCAAGCCAAGGAAAGATCAAATAGATTAGATTTATGCTTTTTATTTTTATTTTTTATGTTCATCCAATGGAGTTAATATTGTACCGGCAACCATTCTGATTTTTTGTAGGGAAGCAATACTTTGGTACCTACTAGTTAATACTAATATACTGTTCTAAGGTTACCGCTAATTTTATATATTTTTTATTTATATATTTATTGGTCAAATTATTTCAAATGATAAATTTATATCTCACTTAATTAATAATAATAAAATATATATTTTTATAAAAGAAACCAACAGTATTATATGTTATTATTATTGATTAGATAGTGAGATATAGTGAAATATATCATTTTAAAGACTTTAACTATATATGTATATATATATATTATCTTTGAGTCAAAAAAAAAAAAACAAAAAAAAAAAAAGGAGAAGAAGGGAAAGTGGTGATATTCGGGAGAATTGAGAAGAAGAAGCCGTATGTCAGCGAAATTACAATAACTTACAAAAGCCTCAATTGCTTCTTTTCTTTTTCTTTTTCTTTCTTTTCTTATTCTCCTCAATTCTCCCCCTTTTCAAAAAGATACAAAACAATCCCCTCCTTTCTAAAAATTTTATAAAACAGTCAAGATTTCTATTTCAGGTCAATACTCATTTACTAGCCGAAATCTAATATGAACTTTGTAATGAGTTGTGAGTAGTGGAGGTGTAGATCTACCATTTGACCTCCATCACTTAGCAAAAGTTGTGGGACTTTTTGTGTTCCTAAAATGTTCCAAAATAGATAAATAGAGTGACAATAGATGAGTTAATACACACTGAGAGAATAAAGACAAGTCCTTTTCTCTTTCGATCACATATTTCAAATATGCAACAAAGATTCACATGGGGGGCATATAAAACAAGGAGAGATAAAGTGAAATTGAAAAATAGAATGATTTTAGAGGAGAAATAAAGTAGAGTTGGCAACAAATTAGCCTATTCTTCGGCCAACTTTACTCTACTCTCCCTTGCACTCCCCCCCCCCCCCCCTTCTCAATCCAAACATGTCACTAGTATAATTTTATTATATTTTATGAATGGTTTTATGTCATTTTTATATGATTTTTTTTTTTTTTTTTACTCACTCATTGTCTATACCGGTCACAATTGTGACATAGTAGAGATTGTCACGTTTTCGGCCTTTACTCACTTGCCCAAGAGACCAAGTCTTGGAGTCAGAATGTCAAAAAAAAAAAAAATGTGATTGCTTAATTAATCTTATCTCGCAAAAGAAGTACATATAGATTTGGAATGTTTAACGTTTCTTCTTCTCCTTTTTCTGTTTCATTTCTAAGGCTGATAATAGATTTGGTTCATGTGGGGTCTTGTTGAAAATGGATTTGGCTTAAGTACGGTACGGACTGGCTTAATTAGGGCTAGCTAGCTTACTATATGGAATCCAATATTAAACCATTAAAAAAACTAACGTACTTATAAATACATAAGTTAATATAAATAGTGATGAGAATACATATTGCACTTCTGAACCAGTGATGCAGACGAAAGACATGAGTATAGTATGGTTTATAGCAAATAACACTGTCAATATATATATATATATATATATATATATATATATTATGATGATTATGATGATACCTTTAAGGGGTGTTAAACCTCGTTCAACTAGATGGCGATATTGCATATAACCCAAGAAGCCGCACGAGCTAGGTGTCCAGAAAAGCACATTTGGAATTCCAAATTTCTCAGCAGCGTCAAGAGTGAAGGACATGCAACCATCGGAGATAATTGAGGTCACAGGTGGCCTGTCCCAAGACGAAGTGTCGTTGAGCTTGGAAATGAGGTGCAAAGTGGGAGTAGGCCATTCTTTGAGATGGAAACGGAAAGAGATGGGATGTCTTGGCTAACATCTGCGTCCGATGGTGGTAGGCAATCGGGAATGGTTTCGAAGTGAAAGTCCGGCAAGCCGTCAAGGGAGCTGGGGCCTCTGGACCTGAGTAAGCGTTTGTGGTTGTACTCTGTGTTTACAAAAGTTATGTAAAAGCCTTCATGGTGAAGGAGTTTGGCTAACTTAAGCATTGGGTTTATGTGACCTTGAAGTGGGTATGTGATGCAAACAACATGAGGTCTAATAGCTTCTGGAATGGAACCCATCTCTCTCTAAATCTCTGTGTCACAACGAAGCACTTACACACAAAAAACTAGAAGTTCTTCCCAGGCCTTTTATAGCCAAACATAACGTTTTTTTTTTTTTTTTTTTAATAATGCTGTTTAGATAAGTTAATAATATAGAAGTAGTCTTCCTACTCTTTAAGGTGGAAATTATCAAACCTATCTCAAATGTAACACAAATTTATCTGTCCAAATTTTTATGCTCCATGATCACAATTTGCTATGTAATAATTTTATTTTTCTTATAAGATAATAACTAAAAATAAAAATGGAAAAAAAATAAACACATGGTAGAATATGATTGGTGGAGTATAAAGTAAAATACAGAGGAATAGAAGTTTTGTATTCCCTAAAATGAGTATTTTAAAATGAGGTACCATTAACAAGTGTCCTAAGAACACATGTTAAGAATTAATAAATGTTCAATTATGATTCATAAATACACATTTTTGAATAAGAAAAGACATTTGATAATGATTTATTGACTTACAAGCACAAATTTATTGTTGTTAAATGTGTTTTTTTGGATATATATGCACAGTTTAACTTTATTTTTTGAAAATATATAAAAATATTGTTTAATAAAGCAATAAATATATCTTAACCATTGTCGTCATGATCAATGGCAGAGCCAAGATTTCAATTCAAAGAGCAAGAATTAAAGACAACTTTTTAAATAAAAAAATCTAAAAAAATAATCAATATTAATAACAAAATAAATAAACAATTAACTATATATATATATATTTCATCTTACTAAAAAATAAACAAAAATAACCAATTCATAGTTAATAAGTAATAACAATCAAAGCAAGAGATTAATCTAAATACATACAATTTTAACATCTAATTTGATTCTTTAAAATAAATTAAGAAAATAAATCAATGTAAAAGTATTTAAAATATAACAATATACTTGTAAAGTTGTATGCACAATACACACCTTGATTGCTTTCAAAAAAGTACGTAGAATTCAACCTTTTTATTTCTTCAAAGTATTTAAATTTAAGACAAAACTTAGTTACAAAATTGGTTGTAATCTTACCTAATAAAATAAATATTATTACATATTTTGAAAACTTAACCGTTGATTTTTATGTTTTTTTTTTTTTTTTATGATCTTAATATACATGTAAAATTTTGTGTCAATTGAAAATTATTTACTATATAATATATAAGCTTATATTTTATACATAATCTCAAACTACAAAAAGTTGTAATTTAAATAATTTATTGATAATTTAACTATTAATCTTTAATTTTCTAGAAATTTTTACTAATATGGAAGATACAAGAAAAAGAAAATATAATCCAATACTAAATTTATCAAAATTTACTTTCAATAAAAAAATATTAAATAAAATTATAATCTTAAACTACAACCTATTTTATAACTATACCTTCTCCTTAAATTTGGCCTTGCACCAAAAGCATCAAAAGTTGGATAAGCTTTTAATATGTCATGAACGGTGCTTTTGTTGTTTTTTGTAACTCACTGCCTGTGGTGGAAACTATTCTAACTTTTAATAAAATTAATATGCATTGTAATAAATTTGTGAATTCTTAGTTTAATGTTATCTCATGATTTACTAAAAAAATAAAAAATAAAAACGGTGACATGCGTAAATCTTGGGAGAAGATAAATGTTGTACTTCAAACATGTGATATCATGCTTAAAAAAACAAAAACAAAAGTGATGCTAATTTGGTTAAAACATGGAGAGGTGACGTGAATCCCTCAATTAGTCAATGCGCCCATGTAAGAGCATCAAACGCAAAAAAGTCCCTTTATTCAGATGTGGCAAATGTTGCAAATTTTTGCAATATTGAACAGTACCGTGGCAATTTTGCCATGGTTCGGATAAGTGTGGTAAAATTTTTATTATTTTTTTTTTACTTTTCTCTCTCTTCTCACCTCTTTAATCCTTTTTTTTCTCTCTCCTCACAATCTGTCTCTCACTCTCTCTCTCCCAACCGATCTCCCTCTCCCTCTTTAGATCAGATTCCCAGCTCTTTAGATCAAACCCAAGAATCTTCCCTACCGATCTCAGTCTCCATCTCGCCGATCTCGGTCTCCATCTCGCCGATCTGGATCTCGCCGATCTCGATCTCGCCTCTGTCAGCTCCTCCCTGCCGATCTCAATCTCGCCGCCTAACTTTCCAGTCTCGCCGCCTCATGCTCGCTGTCGATCTCACCGCCGATCTCGCCAGTTCTCGTTGTTTAAGTTTGGGTCTGTTTGAGTTTTTTTTTTTTTTTTTGTCCTCTTTTTTTGAGGTTTTTGGATATGGAATTTGCTAGTGTTGTTGGTGTTGTTGGTGTTGATGTTGTTGTTGTTGTTGCTGTTGATCTAGTTGCTGTTGTTGATCGGCGGCGTTGATGTAGTTGCCGTCGTTGATGACAATAGGTAGAGATAATATATTATTTTATTGGGTAGTAAATATTAATTTAATATATAGAATTGAATTTTACAACATCTGATAAAGAGGATGTTGTAAAATGACGTGGTAAAATAATAAAGTAGGGATTTGATATTGTAAAATGGCATATTTTTTGCAACAGCTGCTGTGGATGCTCTAACTAACTTTTTTTACTTTTTTCCTTTTTCTTTTTTCTTTTTTCTTTTTTTTTTCCCCCCAACGTCAGACCTGGTTTTTTGTAAGTAGGGAGTAGGGACCTTTCTTCTTTTTTCTTTTTTTCTTTTTTTGGCATATTAGAGGGGCAAAAAGCATCCAGGAGGCTTTTAGTTCTGCATTGTTTTTGGTAAATTTAAGTTTCATTTGGATACCGCTTGTTTTGCTGAAAACTGAAAATACTGTAACAAAATAATTTTTAAATGTGTGAATAGTGCTGTAGGATCCATTTTAATGAAAGTTTTGTTGAAAAAAGAGATTTGTGAATCTCGTGGACATTACACGGGACCCACTGAAAAATGTAATTTCAGTGAAAATTTTGCTCTCAAAGAGGTAGTGGGTCCCGTGCATAGTGCACAGGACTCACTGATAGACAACATCCCACGTGATGGAGCGCTTCTCATTAAAAAATAAAAAATAATAAAATAAAAAAGAGGAAAACGTAATCGCACAACCACCAGCCGCAATCCAAATGCATACTTAACATATTGTGCTTGTTGCTACAATAACACGATTTTTCTCCTGGTTAATAGAAAATAAAAAATAAAAAGCTAGTTAGGATAGAGTTTGACTATAAACTTGTTAAACTACCACTTTCTTTTAAAAAAATTAAAACTTGAGACATATTTTTATAATCTAATATTGGATTGTATGGTCTTTACACTCTCAACGCACATGTCAAATTTTGTGTCAATCAGATGTTATTTATTATATGATCCTAACTCATTTTTTATGCATAATTTTAGACTATAAAAACTTGCAATTTAAATGATTAATTAATGACATAATTATTAATTTTTTATTTATGAAAATTTTGCAAACATGGAGAACTTAAGCAGGAAATACAATCCAATGTTGGATTTGTAAAAATTTATATCCAATAGAAGAATATATATATATTTAAAGGGAGAAGGACGACAGCGCAGATGGCAGAAGCACGGAAGCACAACAAATATAGTAATTATAATTGAAAGTAAGGCAGTGGAACCAGCCAAGCAGTTGTATATCAAAATAATCAAAAGTATTTAAAACAGAAGTGTTTATTGAAAGTAATTCAAAACACTTACAACTGTAGCAGTAGTTACAAGATTATAATAATCAACACGGATAGTAGTGCAAGGCTTGAAGGCTAGTCTTGGTTCCTAGTTACAAGCTTTGTGGAAGTAGTGAGAAGCTTTGAATATTTAGGAAGTTCTAAACAAAGTCCAAATGAAAAGTTCTGAGTTTTACAATAAGGGACAACCCCCCTTAAATAGGCAAATAAAAGCAGTGAATAGTAAAAAATGAATAGTGACTTTTTTACTATTCGTATTAGAACTCATGAGGGGCATCAAAAGCACCAATTCAGGGGCCGAAAGTAGTTTGGCGTGGAGTACAAAAAGCAGTCAACAAGGGAATCATTATTAGCAGCAGGCAAATAATCAGTGAAGGCAGAAACATTGACCTTTATGCTGGCTAGGCAAGCAGTGAGCTCATCAATTTGCTTCTAGATCAGGAGTATTGCCTTCATCATATTCTTCATCATGACCAAACCAATCTTTAGGATATGGTTGGGGATAGGGGTAATAAGGACTTTCTACAACAAAGCCCTCTTCTTCTAAGCTCCTATTGGCAGCAGCTTCTTCTTCCTTAATTTTCTTCTCTAGAAGGATATATAGAGCCTCCTTACTTAAGTCATCAAAAGGAGAAGTCTTTTTAATAGGTTTGGTGGAGGAAGTAAAGGGTGAATCAACAATTCGGACCAAATGAGCAGGAGAATGCTTTCTAGGCAAAGGTCTGGGAGATATTTCTCTAGAAATATTATCAATAATTTGTTGAACATATCCAAATTTATCCCACCATTTAACATACTAGTACCTGGCAAGAACATCATCATCTCTTTCATATTGCCATTTTAGAATCCAAGGAATTCTAAATTGTTTAATAAAATGGAGGAGAATAGGAAACTTGGCATTATAAGCATCCGTCTTGAGTGTACTTTCAAAAGATTTGTAAGCAGTCATTAGAGGATCAAGGAAGATATCAATAACAAGACCAAACTGTGTCCACCATCGGCTGAACCAGAAAGGTAATTTAGCATTTTCATCAAATTCTTTGTCAAAGTTAACAAACCATGAATGAGTCATTGTGTCATTTTGGTGAAGCATGAACTTGGACCAAGCAGTAATATAATCATAGTAGGAGTATGGAATAGGGGAGTTTGGTAATCTTTTTGAAAAGGTAAGTAAAGGGCCCCATTTCTCTTCAGAAATAACATTTTTTAGATAAACACTGTGGTAAATAATTTTAGATTTATTAGTTTGATCAAAAATAGTTTTAATAACAATGGATTCTTCCTAACGTAGGATGTCAGAACAATACTCCAGCTTTTTATCATTATGTTCTGGGACCCAATGGAATCTTGGAGGGAAGTAGGTTTTTGCAATCTGAAGAGGGTTCTTGATCGCAGATCTGTTTGGTTCAATAAAAAATAGGTTTTGAAATTAGTGTTTTTTGACATACTGGGAAGCATTAGATTTTTTGGGGTAAATAGTCCTAGCAGGTTGGTTAACAATGGTCCTAGCATAAGGATCATAGGCAGAGGCCAAAACAGATGAGTATTTAGGTTTAGGAATTGTTCCTAGGGGGGTGAAACGGTTAATGATTTCAGTAAGGGAGACTGGTTCTTTTTTAACAATATGTTTTGGTAGTTCAATGGGGTTTTTATCTTTGGATCTTCTACTTGCCATTGTGATTCTGCAAGAATTCACAAGTAAGGAAATCAAAAATAGTATTTTGAGAACCTTTAATATATTCAATAGTAAAGTAAAAAACACTCAAAATAACTTGCCATCTAGCAAAAATATGTTTTGAAGCAATATTTTCAACATCCTTTTCAATAACATATTTAGCACTTTTGCAGTCAATCATTGATGAAAACTTTTGATTCAATAAATCACTTTGAAATTTTGAAATACATAGTACTATAGATAAAATTTCTTTCTTTATAGTACTATAATTTAATTGTGCAGTATTCCAGACTACAGAGCGGAAACGAACAATTTGTTCGGATGAGTCTGACGAAACCTTTTGTTTCAGAATACCTCCATAACCAATATCAGAGGCATCAGTTTCAACAATTTTGAAAGCACTAACAGTAGGGATACCAAGATAGGGTAGAGTTTTAACATGAGATTTGATTTGTTTAGCAGGGGAAGTATGAATGTCAATCCAAGGAAGAGGATTATTTTGCAACCGATCAAAGAGTGGTTTGCACTGTTTCCTCAGATTTTTATAGAATCAGCAACATAGTTTAGGGAACCAAGAAATCTTTGAAGTTGAGTTTTGTCAATAATTTTATCAGGGAATTTGTCAGCAAATTGAATGGCTCTATCAATAGGACGGATTCTTCCTTCAGAAATATCATAGCTAAGAAATCTTACTTTGGTTTGGAATAGTTTGATTTTCTTAGTAGAAACAACAAGACCATTTCTTTTGATAGTGTTTAGAAATGAGTACAAATGTTTCCAATGTTCATCCAAAGAGTTGGAGAAAATCAAAACATCATTAATGTAAACAATAGTAAAGTGACTGAAAGAATTGAATATGTCATTCATAATGTTCTGGAACTCATTGGGGGCATTTTTTAGACCAAAAGGCATAACATTCCACTCATAATGTCCAAAGGGGGTGGTGAAAGCAGTTTTGTATCTATCTTTTTCACTAATTTGGACTTGCTAAAATCCAGACTTCATATCAAATTTGGAAAAGACAACAGCATCACTTAATCTGTGAACTAATTCATTCTTATTGAGGATAGGATACCTTATCCACTCTAAGACTTTGTTCAGGGGTTTGTAATTAATCACAAGACGAGGAGTTCCTCTCTCAAGCTCAGCATTTTTCTGGACATAGAAACCAGCACAAGACCAGGGGGACTTGCTGTTCCTAATTAGTTTTTTCTTGAGCAAATCATTTATTTCATTTTTACAGAATTCAACAGTTTCAGCATTCATTTGAATAGGACGAGCTTTAGTAGGAATACTCTTTTCACTAAAATCTTTAATATAGGGTAGATCAACAATATGTTTCTTCCTATACCAAAAAGCATTAGAAATATCAGAACAAATATCATTCATCAAAATTTTCTGAAAATTATCAATTTTGGATTTTAATAATTTGTCAGAAAGTTGGTCAATAATTTTCTTGTACCTCACTTCTTGTTTAAGGAAGTTAAGATGTTTGACTTTAGCATGAATAAGATTGAAAGCATCACTATTTGCAGATTTTGAATAAAATTAGTTAAGATGTTTGACTTTAGCATGAATAAGATTGAAAGCATAATTATTTGCAGATTTTGAATAGAATTTGAACTTTACTTTCTGTCCAAAAGGATCAGTAGTAAGTCCATCATGTTCAACAAAGAAAGGATACAAAGTAGCAATGAAAGGCAATCCAAGTATCACCTTATTAGTCATGTTTTTAACAAGCACAAAAGATATCTTGAAGCAAACATCATTATGGCAAACATGAGCATTGTTTAATTCATATTTGATTTTCATTTGTGTACCATTAGCAGATACCAATCTTTCAGTAGATTTTTCAAAATATTTAGAAGGGATCAGGCCTTCTTGAATACAATTAACATCAGCACCAAAATCAATCATGGTAATAGTATCAAAAGCATAGTCATGTGAAACAACAATTTTGACTTTAGTAAACCATTTTGGAGGCATCATATGTTTAATAAGAGTAAGTTAATTATCAATCAAATTAATCAAATTATCAGAAACATTACCAGAAGGAGGAGGTTGTTGAGTGGATTAATCTCCATCTCCTTGCTCATCAAGATCATTATCAGACTAGTTTTTATCAATATTTTTATTAATTTTAAGAATTAACAATTCTTGTTTAAGATTAGCATTATCACTTTTAATAGTTTTGACATCATTTTTTAATTGAATTATTTCTTGTTTAACAGTAGCAATTTCTCGTTAAAGATCGTTAACAGTTATTTCCTTGGTTTTGTTTTTATTAAATTTTTCCAAAGTTTCTTCAAAGCTTATTGTTGCTTTGGGTTTTTTAACAGTTTTATCTCTTGTTAAGTTTTGCTTAAACTTATCAAGAAATTCTTTTTGCAAAACAGGGTTTTCAATTTTACTTATTATGGTTAATAACAAGTTATCTTGTTCCTCTTCTTTAGTTAACATATTAACAAATTTTATAACATTGCAACATGAATCTCTACAACCAAGTTTAATATTAGGGGAATTAGAAGTATCACTACAAGAGTCAAGAGTGATAAGCAAAATTAGTCGAGAAGGAGAAATCCTCTTCAAAAGAATCAGTTAAAGCATCAAATTCAAGAATCTGAAATAGTTCATTTTATCATTATCAATAATTTTTAACATGTTCAATCTGTTCTTCAATTTACCAGGATTTTGGTTACAATCTTTATTGAAATGGCCAAATTTGCCACAATTAAAGCATTTACTGATCTTTGTTTATCATGTTTTCTAAAAGCAAGTTTCTTTTTAGCATAATGATCATTAGGTTTAACAAAATTGGTTCTGTATCTTTTATGTTTTTTATGGGAATAACTTTTGTAAACTTTATCATGTTTACTTTTTCCTTTTTGCCTGGAAGGGGCAATAGGAGGTAAACCATATTGTTCATAGCAATAACCCATTTCATATTTAGCTTTCTTTTTATTTTTTAATTATTGTTTTAACAATTTTTCATCATTACACATGTTGATTCCAAGTTTTTTAATAGTACTGAAAATATCATCATAGGTTAAATTATCATAATCAATAGAATCATTTTTATCAATTAATTCTTGTTTTACATTATGAGCAAAAATAGGAGGCAGACCATCAATAAACCTCTCTTTCAAATAAGTCTTAGTGGAATCTTTCCGGAGCATTACTCTGGAAATAAACATGTCTTGGTACCACCTGTAATCAAACATAGTAGGGCATCTCAAGTTATTCAAATAATCAGAAATTCGAGATGGAGTACCAACAAAATGTTTAAGAATAGTATAGACCAATATATTGACACCATCAAGAATACCTCAACCAATATCTTCATCAAAAAATAGGCATTCCTTCATTATCCTTTTCAACAGAACGTTTAATAGACTCTCTGAATTCTTCTGTGAGATGTTTATCCCACCATCCTCGAAGAGTACCAGAAAAACCAGTAACAAGCAAGTTAACAACATCTAGATGATCGAGATCATTATGATTATTCATATATGAAATGGCAACCATAGACATGTGAGGAAGTTTGTTAATAATTTCTTGTTCAGACAAACCATCAATATTCCATTCATAAAGTTTATCAGCAGAAACAGAAAATTGAGTTTGAAAGGGTCTTTCTTCAAACTGCATATCAGGAGAGGTAGGTTTTGAATACCAGTTTTTTGTAAAAGACATGAGATTGGGTTTTCCAACAAATATTTTAACTTCTGGTATAGCATCATCAAAAACAGTTTTGTAAGAAATAGAAGATAATGAGTCAGAATCTGTGTTTTCTTCAGAAACAATTTTTTTCTCATTTCTTGAAATAGTGCAAGCAGTACTTCTAGAGGTAGAAGTTTGCTCGGTTTTAATTTTTAAATCAACAAGCATTTTTTTTCAACCTTGTCAAGAGTTGTACTCTGAAAAGCAACCTTTTCAAGAGTTTTACTCTGATAAGTTTTGAAATTGATTATTTCTCTTTGACTAGGTAAATCAATAAAAGGTTTCTCAGGTTTTGAAACAACAGTTTTTTCAACAATTTTTTCTTCAATACAGTCAAGCTGTTGACCAATGACATGTAAAGATTCATTAGTAAAATTGTTCTGTTCAATAATAGCAGAAACAAGGGTTTTTTCGTCAGCAATTTTAAAAGGGGAGGCTTTTACCTCAATATTTTCTTTAGTATTTTGACAAGTGATTAAAACAGTTTCAAGTGGTGGATGACTAGACCAAAGAACGGTTTTGTCTTCCTTAACAAAATTAGATTTTTTTTTTTTTTACATTAAAATAATTAGTATGAACATCATTTTTTGAAACATAAAAATTTTCAAGATAATCGAAAAACAAAATATTTGTTCTCATCAAAACCATTTTTTTCTTTCCATTTCCTTTTGACTCTGTCTTTTTCGGACTTAGCAAAAGTATTCTGGTAATATTTCCTTTTAGGACAGTTTTCTGGTAACATAAACTCATTATATAAAGCAACCATATCATATTCAAAAGGTTCGAGTCTGGTTAGAACTCTCAATTGGCTATGGAAAATAGGGGTTTCAATAGGTGGAAAATCAAATCTAGAAGGAACATTAGATTTTGCATCATCTTCTTCTTCATTAGCACTTTTGCTAATATCAGAGGGAGATTCAGCTTTAGTTGAATAATAAGCATTGCTAATATGAGAATTGTTGCTCGCAACTCCTTTTAGCTTTAAATCAGGTTTTTCAAAATTCTTTTTCAAAAATTCATCAATAACATGATTTCTTTTGACAAAACAGCAAAGGAATGTCTTCCTTCGTTGATTCTCAAAGGCTTGTTTTCAAGTAAACATTTATCATCACCAAAACATATTTTAATAGTACCATTAGCAAATTGTTGAATATCAGTAAGATCAAGTTCATCAAAAAGAAGTTTAGCAGGTGGAGTTTCATGCTCTAAAGTCCATTCTTTAGGAAGAGTAATATCTTCCCATCAAATCATTTTGGGACGCGAATCTTAGCATCAGAGGTTGAACACTGAATAAACATGGTATTACCAGCAAGATCTCTTCCTCTGGAGCAAGGAGTTAATTAAGAACCAAGAAAGAAAGCGATATACGATAAATAAGAACAAAAGGCTTATTGCCAACAAAGTGGTAGTCTTTCCACTTTGAATTACCTACCATCTCGTAAACACATGAGAACAGAAGCATTAATACCTTTTCTAGTTAAAGGTTTAATAGAAACTTGAACAAGTCCAATATGTAAATATTGGACTTTCTTAGCCATGAAATCATTAATATTTTTTCTGGAAAATAAACAACATTTTTCGTGAGATTTAGAGATAGAAAAAGTTTGTTCAATAGTTCTAACTCTATATTCAGAAAAAACAGTATTTTCAAGCCAGTTAAGTTCATAAACAGATTTAGTAGAAACCTTAGGGATGTTCCATTTACGGAAATTAGGGTACTCACTTTTTTCTACAATGTGGACTTCTTCATTTACAATATCAGGAGGACAACCAGTCCTGGAACTAACAGAGAAGTTGGATCTCCACATCCTATCTATGACTATCCTAGTTATAACACTCAATTATCATGTTTTTCTCACAATCGTTGCATTTCGTAACACATACCGTAACCAATATATATATATATTGAGTAAAGTTGTAGCCTAAAGCTACAACCAAGTTTGTAATCAAATTTTGTCTTTATACAAAGAACAAAATTTAGTTACAAAATTGGTTGTAACTTAAGGTTACAAACTCACTCAATAAAATAAATATTACAATATAATTTGAAAATCTAACCGTTAAATTGCATGTTCTTTACACTCTTAATACACATATGAAATTTTGTATCAATTGGATATTATTTACTATATGATCTATAAGCTTATATTTTGTGCATAATTTAAATCACAAAAGCTTGCAATTTAAAAAATTTAGGCGAAAAACCCATTTTCGTCCCTACATTTTCACATGATTCCCACTTTGGTCCCTAACTTTTTTTTCAACCGCTTTTAGTTCCTAACCTGAAAAACACGTCTCATTTTTGTCCCTACCGTTACATCAAAGACAAAAATTACACATGTGGCAAACAGATCTATTAAAAAATCCCACGTTAGCATCTAAATTAAAAAAATAAATTTATTAATTTTAACTAAATAAAAAAATTAAAAATAGAAAGAAAAATGAAAAATCACATGAATTTAGATCTAAATGTGTTTTGAACAAGAACACAAAATTAAAATCCAAAAAACACAAATAACTCAAAAAATAAGATCACAAAATTAAAGAAAAGATCCACATCAAAATAAAGATGAACACCCACCCACCACCACCACCACCTCTAACACCCACCCACCCACCACACTAGTCCCCACCACCGATACACACACCACCACCACCTCTAACACACAAAAAGCCACAGACATCGATCTGCCCAAAGCATACTCAGCCGCAGATCAATACAAAGCAAGGTTAGACCTCCACCATGCTGATCCACCACGCTGACCTACACCTCCACTACGTTGATCCAGAAACTCAAGCCTCCACCACGCCGATCCCAAACCCAGACTTCCACCACACCGATCCACAAACCCACACCCTCCACCTCACCCCCACAACCACGGCAACAACCCACCTCACCACCACAGCAACACCCCACCACCACGACAACACCATATGCACAGAAATCCATAGGGAAAAAAAAAAAAAAAAAAAAGCAAACAGATCTTCCCCTCTCCAAATGGCTCGTGCCAAGCAAACCGCTCGTAACTCCACTGGAGGCAAGGCGCCAAGGAAGAAGCTGGCAACAAAGGCTGCCAAGAAGTCAGCTCCAACAACCGAAGGAGTGAAAAAGCCACACAGGTTCAGGCCAAGAGCCGTGGCTCTGAGGGAGATTAGAAAGTACCAGAAAAGCACAGAGCTTCTGATCCGAAAGCTCCCATTCTAGAGGCTAGTGAGAGAGATCGCTCAGGACTTCAAGACAGATCTCCGATTCCAAAGCAGCGTTGTCGCGGCTCTTAAAGAAGCCATCGAGGCTTACTTGGTCGGGCTCTTCGTGGACACCAACCTGTGCGCCATTCACGCCAAAAGAGTCACCATCATGCCTAAGGATATCCAACTCGCTAGGAGGATCAGAGGCGAGAGAGCTTGGAGAGAGAGAAAATTGGTTTAGTCGATTTAGATCTATGTTTAGGTTTTCATTGTTTAGATCTGGAATCTTTGTTTTTATGTTTTTGTTATGTTCGTGTAGAATTGTGGACATCTAATATCTAATTAGATTGCTTTAGCTATGTTCAATATCAATATCAATATCAATTTCGTTGTTATTTGTATTTTTTGGATTTTAATTTTGTGTTCTTAGATCTGGGTTTGTGTTCTTGTTATTCTTGTTTAAGACACACTTAGATCTAAATTCATGTGATTTTTGGTTTTTCTTTCTGTTTTTAATTTTTTTTATTTAGTTAAAATTAATAAATTAATTTTTTTTAATTTAGATGCTAACATGACAGTTTTTAATGCAAAATAAAATTTTTTTTATTATTTTGATAGTTCCATTTGCCACATGTACAATTTTCGTCTCTAATGTAACGGCAGAGACAAAAACGAGACGCATTTTTCAAGATAGGGACTAAAAGTAGGGGAAACAATTACGGACTAAAGTGGGAATCGCATGAAAATGTAGGGAAGAAAATGAGTTTTTCGACAAAAATTTATTAATGACATAACAATTAATCTTTAATTTTCTTGAAATTTTTGCAAGTATGGAGGATATAAAAAGAATATGTAATCCAATGGTGGATTTGTCAAAATTCACCTCCAATAAAAAGATATTGAGTGAGTTTATAGCTTTAAGTTACAACCAATTTTGTAATTAAATTTTGTCCTTATACAAATTCAAAAGGCTAAACTCAACTCTCAATTTCACGAGTGAGGACAACCCCCGCGATCTTTGCCTCTTGTCGGGCAAATAATGCAGATTAATCAGTATTAAGTATTAAAAAATTTAGTCAAATGCATAATTTATTTTGGGTAAGAACAAAAAATTATGACAACTCGCTCCTTAAAATGTAGCTGAAATGTGCAACCACGTGTTGGAGTGATGGAGTTTTTACATATTTGTTTAAATGGTTTAAGCTTATTTAAGTTACAACCAATTTCATTCTCAAAAATTTAAAAAAAAAAAAGTCATAACCAATTTTGTAACTAAATTCTTTTTTTATAAAAATTCAAAAGGCTAAACTCAACTCTTCATTTCACGAGTTGGAGCCAACCCCCATGATCTTTGTCACTTGCCGGGCAAATAATGCAGATTAATTAGTATCAAGTATTAAAAATTTTATCAAATGCATAATTTATTTTGGCTAAAAACAAAGAATTATGACAACTCGCTCAATAAAATGTAGCTGAAATGTGCAACCACGTGTCACCACGTGTTGGAGTGATGGAGTTTTTACATATTTGTTTAAATGGTTTGACCTTATGTCATTTTTTTTTTTTTTTGGTATTCAGGATCATAATATTAACTAAAGAAAATCAACAATGGAGCAATTACGCTCATACAAAGTTCCATCAGCATCTAGGCTGAGCAAAAAGGAAACATCACTAGGGGGGAAAGGAAAGTTACAAAATCATAAGGAAGTAGTGCTCCTCTCCTAGCAAGGGCGTCAGCGCACTTATTAGCCTCTCTATAACAGTGGAGAACTCTAGTTCTCTGGATCTTCTGCGGTCCAGCCTTGCAGTCAGTCAATATAGTATCATTGCTATACAAACTACGTTCATCCTTTTGCAATAACTGAACCACCAACTTGGCATCAAGTTCAATTAAGACATTTGACAAGTTTAACTCAACACACAAATTAATACCATTCCGCAATGCCCACAGTTCCGTTGCCACACTGGTGGTGTACCCAATGGCTCTAGCATATCCACACACCCATTCCCCATTATGGTTGTGGATTAAACCATCTCCACCCGCTCTGCCTGGGTTACCTAAAGAAGAGCCATTTGAATTTAACTTGAACCAATGCTCTAGAGGAGGCAGCCACCTAACTTGAATAGTTGTTAGTGAGTGGCAGTGTCTTTCATTCACACCGAGAAAGTTGAATTCAGATGCTTTGGCTATTGTTTCAGCCATAAGATTCTTCTTGTTGTGCTAATTCCTGAAGATAACATTATTTCGTCTAAGCCACAGACACCACACACCAAAAGTAAAGAGAGTGCTCCAAGTGATGCCCACAGAGGACTAAGGATGGGAAGTACAATTAATTTGCAGCCAAACCAATAAATTTGTGCCATAAAACTGATTGGACTGAATTGGAGGGGGAAACGAGTTCCAAAAATCTCGAGCATGCCGACAATCTCTCAAAGTATGAATAATGGATTCTACATCCTCATTACATAATGGGCAGCAGGAAGGTATGTTCAACCCTCTCATATTCAGAACTTCTCTTGTTGGTATGCTTCGGTGAAAGCATTGCCAAAGAAAACAATTAATCTTGGGCAGTGTAGATGCTTTCCAGATCCAATTTCCCAAGAACTTATCAGAATGGGGGTTGTTATGCAGCGTACATGCTAGCTTATATGCTTCCTTGAGCTCGAATTCCCCATTTAGAGAGGAAGACCAAGAAATTCTGTCTACCCCAGCCGCTAACATAGGAATGGGGGTGGCTTTAATTTTTTGTCCTAAAGAGAAAGGAAAAACAAACGACAGGCACCCCAAATTCTAGAAATTGTTCTGAGTAATATCCCTCAGCAAAGTAGTATCCTCATTCCTCTAAAAAAGGCATTCAATGAGGCTTCTAATAGGTCCATCGCTTAACAATTTGTCATGCCAGAAGGATAATAAACTATTCTTGCCCGGAATCCACTTCATGCCCTCCTTCAATATTGTTTTGCCTTTACTAATCTCCTTCCACATGGTTGAACAGGATCTATTTTGGAATGCAAAAATTCTACCTCTTCTAGTATATTTTTGAGCAAGAACTTTAGCCCACGGTGAATCCTTCTCTTGATGAAAACGCCAGTTGAGTTTAGCAAGTAAAGCCAATTTTTTTTTTCTTTGGCCAATTGAAGACCAAGGCCTCCCTCCTTTTTTTGGTTTAGTGATTTTTGCCTAACTGACAAGATGGAGTTTCTTCTTGTTATTCGTTGTACCCCAAATGAAGTTACGACACAATCTGTCCACACCTTGGGTAATCTTAGACGAAAGGGCAGCACATTGCATTGAGTAATTTGGGATAGTGGAAAGAGTAGCTTGTGTCAAAACAAGCCGACTAGCAAAAGAAAGAAGATGGGCTTTCCAACCCGCAAGCTTGCCTTGAACCCGCTCAATCACTGCCCTAAAATCTTGCAGAGATGATATGTGCTTCAAGGGAAAACCAAGATACTTACCCAAAGATGGCATGGAGCGGAACTCCAAAATGTTACAAAGCAACTATGATCCAAATTAGGAGAGAAAAAGACCTGAGATTTCCCAACATTCACCTTTTGGCCAAAAATCTCACAAAACGTATCTAACACCTCTCTTACTGTTAGGACATATGTAGTTCAAGTCTGTGAACATATATCGTTATTTTATGTAATTGGCTTATCCTTAGACAAAACGCACTTTACTTGTAATTGGGTAGATTTAGGATGAGTTTAACACTTCAAGAAACAGTGGTTCAAGGTTAAGTGTTGAAGCCGTCAAAGTCTGTCCAAGAAACAAGCTAGGAAGTGCAAGTTTTTAAAGCTCGACACATACCTCGACAGATACATCTATCGAGCTTTAAAGGAGCTGTTTTGCCAGAGCCTCGACAGCTATCTCGACACCTCTCGACACCTCTATCTGTCGAGAATTAAAGAAAACAGATTTCCAGGTCTGTTTCAAGTCTAATCCGTGAGTGTGTCTTTGGGACTTCTTTTCTCCTAACCCTAGACATATAAAAGGATTATTTTAAGAGCCGTCAAGCAGGAGATCACAAGATACAAGTTGCACATTCATTGAGAACTTGTTGTTCATGCAATTTGTGATCTGACAGACAAAGTTCGTGCCCTAGTTCATCCTTGATGATTTGAAGAACTTTGCAGCCAACTCTCTCTCTCTCTAGTTGGTATTTGAAGTCGCGTACTGGGATCCGCGCATCTGGTTAGTCACGTACTTGGGAGCCGTGCATTGAAAGGAGAAACTGTCACTACAGAACAAGTCCAATTGGGTATTGGGGTAAGAGTTCAACTGTAGGTTGGTGAGGTACTTGGGATTCCTTGCTTGTAACTGCTTGTTGTGATAATAGTGGAGTTTCGGGAGTGGTGACCTTAAATCACCCGGTGGGGTTTTTGCCGTAAGGTTTTCCCCATTCGTAAACAAATCACCGTGTCATTTATTTTCCGCTACATAACTTAGTTTTGGTGATTTGTTTGTGCTGCCACGTGATATTGCATGTTAAATTGATTAATTAATAACTTGGCTAATTAATCAACGTAATTTATCACAAGGGGTCAACGCGTTTGTGGCCTGTCACTTACAGCCCGGCAATTTTTAACATCAGCTTTCATGAAAAGAACAAGATCATCCGCAAAGGAAAAATGAGAAAAAGGCAAACCACCCCTCGATGCTGAAATAGGATCCCATAAATTATCTTCACATTTATCCGTTATGAGAGTCCTAAGGATCTCCATGCACAGGATGAACAGATAAGGGGAAAGGGGGTCTCCTTGTCTAATACCCCTTGAAGGTTGAAAAGAATCCAGTGCCCCGCCATTAAAGAGAATGGAGATGGATGAAGACGATACACAGCTCATAATAAGGGAGATGAGGTGGTTAGAAAACTTAAACAAAGTAAGTGTGTCCTTGATAAAACTCCATTTGATGTGATCATAAGCTTTCTCCACATCAATTTTAATAGCCATGACTCCCTCTCTACCCGTCTTGTTGGAAATTGAGTGAATAAGCTCCTGAACAATAATGGCATTATCAACACCCTTTCTCTTGGGCACAAACGTTGTTTGAAAAGGCAAGACAAGGTATTCAAGGGTTGGTCGAAGGCGAGCCACAATCAGCTTGGTTATAACCTTGTACATCGTGTTGCAAAGGCCTATGGGTCGGTAATTACTCAGCGTTTTCGAGTTGTTACACTTGGGGATGAGAGTAATTAAAGTTCTGTTGAGATACTCCGAAACTTTTCCTATGTCGAAAGATTGCTTAACTTCACTCTTCACCGAATTGCCAACGATTAACCAAAACCGTTGAAAAGACCACATGAAGTCCATCCGGACTTGGAGCTTTGTAAGGTTTAAGAAAGTGAAGAGCCACAAGAATCTCCTCATCAGTAACCGGTCTTTCCAACATGGAAATATCTTTTTCTTTTAAAAAACATCTCCAGCATGGAAGGTGCCACTCCTGCCTAAAGGCACTGCAATGGGAAGTAGTGAAGAGTTGGATAAAACCTTGTCTAATAAAATCAGCAACTTCACGATCCCCAGTTAACCAATTCCCCATACTATCCTTCATACTAGTAATACGATTCCTATGCCGGCGAATGAAAGCTGAATTGTGAAAGAATGTAGTGTTTCTATCACCCTTAACCACCTAAGTAATTCTTGACTTCATACTCCAATACTCTGCCTCCAGATCTGCAAGAGTGGAAAGCTCAGCTAAGAGGGATTTTTCCAAGTTAACCAGGAAATTATTGGGATTATTCCCTAGAGCGGTTTGCACTCCCTTAAGTCTTGCACATGTTCTTTGCTTTCTATAGAAAATATTTCCAAACTGGTCTCTATTCCATATATTGGCTTTGGTGGTAAAAGAGCAAATGGCATTAGATAAATATGAAGTACTAGACCAAGCATCTCTAACCAAATCCGAAAAATCCAGATGAGACAACCACATAGGTTGCTATCTAAATGGCCGAGGAAAACGAACCTCCTAATTAGTATGTAAGGACATGACAACCGGACTGTGATCAGAGTGGGATCGCTCCAGATGAGTGACTTGGGCTTCTAGATAAAGCACATTCCAACTAGAATTAACAAAAAATCTGTTGATCCTCTCCTGAATAAGAGTAGGTAAAGGTTGCCAGATTGTCCACGTGAATCGTGGTCCTGAGAAACCTAGATCAATCATACCATACGTGTTCAAACACTCCTGCATCTTAATGGCTCTTGAGATGTTGACTGGTCTGCCACCTAACTTATCTTCACCCATCAACACCTCATTGAAATCCCCCGCAATGATTCAAGGGAGGGAATGAAGATCAGCAACCTCGGTCAAATTGTTCCACAATAACAGCCTTTCTGCATATTTGGGGCTAGCATAAATCGCTGACAATAACCACAAATTATTTGAGGAGAGGTCATGCACCAAAGTGTGAATCTCTTGCTCCGTGGAGGAGAGCTCAGATACCTCAACTTGCATAGTGTCCCACAAAACCCAAAGACCACCGGAGAACCTGATATTATTAGCATGAATGGCCTTATCAAACGGCAACCTATCGAAAATATCTTTAGCCCTCTGGCCGCTGATTTTTGTCTCGGTGATAATCATTATAGCAAAGGAATGGTTCTGAGCCATATTATGAACAAAAGTTTGAAAAGATGGGCTTAATGTACCCTGAGAATTCCAATTTATAATCTTCATAATTAAACTAAAAGGAAAGGGAAGAAGGAAAACAAAATTATTCAGAGTCAAGGGACTTACCTCCATCCATGACCTGCACGCCATCCATTTCCACAATATGACTCTCTTGTGGGTCAGCTTGGGGTTCAAGCTCCTCAATAATATTGTCCATAGCTAGATCGGAGTTTGAAATTAGACATTCCACATTCCTGCTCTTTTACAATCTCAACTTAGGATCAATGTGCTTTAGACTAGCTCTAGCTATATTAAGAGCTGCCGATGTCACCGCTTCACCCAACTGGGTTTTTAGAGGTTCTACCTCCGTGCTTTCAGCTTCCATTACGGCTTCAACCCCCTTCTCGTTCCTCCCATAGTACCGTCCATAACCATCTCCACCTTAGATGAAGGCTTGTTGTCACCGGAGCAGCCCGCTGTGAAAACCATTGGCTTGTCAAAAGAAAAATCGAAGCCAACATGAAGCTTTGATTCTTTAAACTCCTCCGATTGATCACGCAATTTCTGATTGGAATGAGAGATTCGAGAATGTTGTTTGGTCATTGCTTGAGCTGAATAGCGAAAATTTTTATCCCCATTCTTTACCTGAGTGCGATCTACCATAAAGCCATTATCTACTAAATATGGACTGGCCGCATGCTTAACTAATTTTGAACTGGGCTTTAGTTTAGCCTCTAACTTAGTAGCATAGCCCACTCCCTCAACAAACTGACCAGGGCCCGTGTTTTTAATTCCACTCATAAAGGATGTTGACGTCTTTGCCAATGTCTTTGGACTTTCAGTAAAACTTAACCCCACTTCAATTGGGTTTTGTGTTTCCCATCCAACTTGTTCGCATTACTCGGCCCATCTTTTTCCCCTACAAACTCCTTATGTTCCAATGGCTTTATATTCAAACCGATTTGCTAGCTATGCTTTGAAACAGGTAAAGAGTTCGCATTACTTTCCTTCTTCCCTCTGTTATCCTTTTTATGTGAAACTACCATCCAAGGTCCGTAGGTGTCATTAGATTCTATGGCCTCTAGGTTGCCTCGAGACTCGGATTGACCCTCAGATGCTGTCACAGACGAATTTAGCCCCTGTTCCGCTTTCTCAGTGTCCCCTAGCATAGAGGAATCTTTCGGGGAAGGTGACAAGGGTTTTACAATGTATTGACAAGTTTCTCTCCGGTAACCTAGCCGCCCACATAAGAAACAAAGTTTGTTGACTCCTTCATAGATGACTGATTGATTATGCTGCCCTATTCGAACCATAGTGATCAAAGGCTTACTGATATCCATCTAGACACAAAGGCGCGCGTATCGACCCCTTGCTTCTGTCGCTGTATGCGTATCCACCCTGAGCACAGTTCCTAGTGATTTCCCGACCTGCCTAAGCACCTCTGCATCATAGTATCGATGGGAAACTCATTAAGCCTTACCCAAACTGCCACCGAGGACACTTGAGCTTCTGATGGCTTAAAATTCGCTTCCTATCTCCTGATGGACAAAAAGTGCTTGCCGATGAACCACGGCCCCTTCGTGAGCTCCATTTCAAGATCTTCCATCACCAAGAACCTTAATAGATAGAAATCCCTACCAAGATCCACCATATCAAGTCTCCCCGATGGCTTCCACAGACTCATCAGCTCCAAATGAAGAAAATTAAATCCTACTATCCTCCTAAAAACTTTCACAATAAGTGCTTTAGCCCAGGGAGCTCTAATGCGCAGCTTGGTCTCTTTCGAAAGACTAATCGTAGCAATACCCTCCCTAACGTCCTCAGTCTCCTCTTCCGACTCTGAATCTGCCTCCATTTGATTCGAAAAAGCTAATGATTGAGAATAAGCACCCTGTATTTCCCCCAGAAGCTTATCCCTGAAGGAGAGTTTGTTGGAGAAACTGCTGCCTTCTCGTCGAAAAGGACTCTCATTAACAGTCTCATTGTGTGAATCTTTCACCTTCTTAGTACTTCGAACCAACTCATTTTCCTCTTCCAAAGAGCGTGAGTGAGAGCGTTCCATGAGTTCTGCTTACTGACCCCTAAACGATAAAGAGAGATTGGTTTCTGGGGGTTCAAAAGTTAACGAGCTTATGTCATTGCTTACTTAACCCGTACTCTTCCCAGTTTAAAACCCAATCAGTACTCTTGTATATGCTCGATCTGAGGTATTCACATGAACTCTAATATATTTTGCTAGCTTTTGTCAATGAAATGGAGAAGAAAACAATAATCAGAAATATTTTGATATTAGGTCTCTATAGAAGCCTCGGTGTCAGCATCTGGCTATGGCTCCATATATTGTATGGTTTAAAGTTAACTTTAAATGGGCCTTTTCTATATTTCTTGATTCTGTGAGATTTTTACACTTATATATATATATATATATATAGGTTATATTGTACATGTTTATTATAGTATTATTAGTAACAAATTTATCTTCTTCTTTTGTAGGGGAAAAGTAACAAATTTATCCATATACTATATATTTTCGATTTATTTCTCTCTCTCTCTCTCTCTCAACATTTTTCATATCCACACACACACATATAAATATAGATACTCGGTTTCAGGTAAACATACTGAAAAATGTTTACTACCAAAAGAAACTCAATTTGTATAATTATAATAACTAGAATTTAAAAAAAAAATTCAAGCTTACAACTACGAAACTAATTTATAAAATTACACTATTGCAACATCACTTAATCATAAAAGTATTTAATAGTCCCATTCTTAATAATAAAGTTTCACTAACTCAATGAATTAGATAAAGCAGTACAATACAAAAAATAAATAAATAAATAAATAAAAATTTAAAAATAACACTATCTATTGTGTCAGGCAAACTAAAAACTTATAATTGAATATTTTACTGAAATCATATTTTTATATCTTTATATAAATTTTAATCATAATTTTATTTACTAATAATTAATTATATATTTATTTGATTTTATTTCACAAAATATGTTTTTTTGAGAAATTTATTTTACAAAACTTGATTTTTTATTAACAATTAGGATATTATATACTAAGAATTGATATCAACATAGAATAATATATAAACTAATAAAATTGTGGATGTGGACCACCTAAATTGGAATATATATAAATCTATAAGAAGAAGAAAAATTGAAACTAAATTTTATTTAGGAAAAAAAATCCTAAGATATAAGTATGGCTGGGTTTCGTGCATAGATTACTTATTTTATTTTTTTAATCTGTGGTACCCATTACACTAAAAAAAATCTGTGGTACCCATGTATTAGCCCTTCCTCGTAGAAAATATGGATTTGTGACATGTGTCTTCCATCAGTACCAAATACCAAGAATAAGGATTCTCAAAAAACAAAACAAAAGGCACACAAACTAAAGAAAGAAACCCTTGTTTCTCAAAAACCGAAAAAAAAAAAAAAAAAAACTATAAAATTGAATTAATTCAACTATGTGTTGGCTTTATTTCTTGCCAAATTTCTTGCCAAATTTGCTTGTAATTCAGCATTTCAAAACCCTGTATTTAGGTGGGAATAATGTAAAGGTTGTATGTGAGAGAGTGTGAAGATTTAATCAAGAGTGTGCAATAAGAAGATGACTCACAACTGGACTCGCGACTGACTCGCGAGTGGTGACTCGCCAAAATGAAACACATATGTGAAGTATGAAGGAAGATGAAGAGTCAGGCCAACTGGATCACTACATGACAAAAAGTACAGTCTGGCCTAGTTTGATAACTGGCGACTGGAACTCGTGACTCATCCCAGTCATGAGTGACTCGCTAGTGCACCATGTTTTGCTAAAAAGTGACATTTCACATTCCATCTCATACCCTACTATAAATACCCTTATACCCACAAAATGTAGGGAGTTTCAAGAGAGAATTTTGAGAGAGAAACCCTAAAGAAAAACAAGATTGATTCATTGGCAATCTTATACACTTGATTCTCCAAATTCCTCTACTCTCACCCTCTCCATTGTCATACCCATGAGAGGATCATAAACCAAATCTTTACCTCACCAAATTCAGAGTAGTGAGAAGGTTTTTGGTGTTTGGGAAGCAGTTCAAGAGAGAACCAATTCATATTAGTTGATGTCATGCACTAATTGCGGGATATGGTAAGTTAGAGAAGATACAGTTCGGCGTAACCTTGTTGGAGCAAAAAGCTTTGAGGGCTTAGGTGCACTAGGTAGATTAGGCTTGGAGGGCCTATCGTTATTCATGTAACCCAACTGATTTCCTAGTAGATCATTTACCGCTTGAAGGGCGGAGGAGAGGTTTTTTGCAAAGTTTTTCAGTTTTCTTTTTGATAACATGTGTCGGTATTATCTTGGGTTTGCATCTCTCTTTCCCTTACTCTTAGCTTTTAATTTCTACTGGTTGTGATTAATTAATTGCTTAGAGTAGTTTGCTAATTTGGGTATTTGTTATATAGTTATATTTCATATTCCGCACATATATTGTTTGAATAAAAGCTTGTATTAGAAAATTTGTATTAATGAGTTTTTCAAAAACAAAACAAAATGAAACAAAAAGAAAGAAAGAAACCATGCCTTTTTTTTTTTTTAATAGAAATAAGAGTATTTACTTTTCTTCAAATATATAATCTAAAAATTCTTTTGAACATATGCAATTTCCTCGTCACATTGTCATGAGTAACACTGCACACACAATAATTTTTACAATATATTTCATAACTGTTAAGTTAGTCTATTTTTACAGGTCTTAGTTTCACTTTTTTATTTTACCTTTAACAATTAACCATCTCAAAAATTGTGATTAAAAAAACTCATTTATTGTCATTTGTGGCTCATTGGTTGCTATCTAGAACACATGGTGCATTTTTCTTTATTTGCCAATGCCAACTCAAATACTATGGGGTATTTGGTACTGTTATTTAAACAACAATTTTCAGTATTTAAACACCACAACACAAATTTTAACAACACTTTTTCATCCACACGTATTTTCACAATACTTAGGTTGCGTTTGGATCATGTCTCACGTCTGCTGCGTTTGCGTTTTTGGCCTTTTTTTTTTTTTTAATAAGTTCAACGCCTGTTGCACTATTCATGAGACATGAACAATGCAAACAGGCAAGTGAACAGTCATTTCATTAATGAACTGTAACCAAAATATATTTTTTTATTATTTTCAGTTTTCAGTAAAATAAGCTGTATCCAAACGCACACTTAAATGACAATACTAGAAATCTCAAAATGGCCTTGTGTCATAGGAAATGGGTGTTGGCAAAACTTGTACAAAGTAAAAGCCCCTTTTTTTGAGAAAAAAAAAAAAAAAAAAAAAAGCCCCAATAACTTCAAGAATACTTTTTGATGAACTTCAAGGATATTTGGCCATTTTGTCAAAAACTATGTGTAGTCAATGGGATTCTCAAGGAATTCAACTAAATCCCTTCATAGATTGGGCCACACAATCCATCAACTTTCCTTCATAATATATTGAGCCAAAATGGGCATTTGTCCATTTCTCACAACCTTTCCAATATTTTGTCCTCTTTTTCAAACTAGTTAGAGAAATACCCCTGTTTTGAAACTCGATTTTCTAAAAATCGAGTTTCAATTTAAAACTCGATTTTTGAACAATCAAGTTATAATAAACTGAAAATTAAAAAAAAAAAATTCTGGAACTCGAGTTCCATGTAAAATACTCGAGTTCCATAAACTCGAGTACCATGTGAAGTACTCAAATTCATGAAACTCGAGTTCCTTGAAAAAATTCAAGTGGAACTAGAGTTCTATGAACTCGAGTACTTCACATGGTTCTCAAGTTCATGAAACTCGAGTTCCAAAAAAAAAATTCTAAGTCCATGTTTGCTATAACTCGATATTCCAAAAATCGAGTTTCAAAATAAAGGCATTTTCCTAATTAGTTTCAGACATAGAGCATTTTACTGAATAATTTGTGAGAAATGGATAAAAGCCTATTTTAGCCTAATATATTGATATGGGTTTTTATGATCCATCTCTTCAATTCATGATTTGTGCTTTTTGACTCGACTTTTAGAAAATCGAGTTTCAAAATAAAGGTATTTTCCTAATTAGTTTCAGATATAGAGCATTTTACTGAATAATTTGTGAGAAATAGATAAAAGCCCATTTTAGCCTGATATATTGATATGGGCTTTTATGATCCATCTCTTCAATTCACGATTTGAGCTTTTTGACCGGAAATCTTATCTTCATAGATTCTGCTTATGACTTGTGTACGTCTTCCCTCGCTTCACGAAACATGCCCGTGTTCCTATTCTCATTTCGAAATGGGCCTCAAGATCCCATGGCATTTGCCACGTGATATGTACCAAAGATTTATTTTCTCTCTATGCAGATTAGGGCCCACAATAATTCCCTTTATTTACACAAAGTTTTTCTTTATGGGAAAAAATGCTCAAGCCCATAAAACTACTTGGGCTTATTGGGCATAAAATCATCAAAGCCCATACCAATGCAAAACCAACTATTTAGAAAAGTGTTACGTCCATAACATTTTCATAGCAAATCATAACTAATAAGTTGTTATTGGTTCTAATTTAAACCGACCAATAAAATTACTTTTTTTTCTCACCAATAAAAACTCGTAACAACCTACCATTTATAACTTATTGTAAAAATATTATAAATATAACATTTCGCAAGTATATATTAGGTGAGATGCAAAACCCAAAGCCCAACCCATTTACGCTACAATTATGAATCACATCATCATCAACAAATTGGAAATTTTAGTCAAGGCTTGGAACTCCATATTAGTACACATTTAAGCAACAAATTTTCCAGGAAAATCGTGTTACTTGCACCACATTTAGTTGGGATGTCATTTCCAACTCCAATTCATGATCCAAACTTATGAGTTTTCATGGACTTAAGCTTTGATTTTGTAGTTCTAAGGGTAAAAGTATGACTAAGTAGGTTTATGGAAGTGCCACTTGCCAATGGAAATATGACTTTTTTATAAAAGTATTGTGAAAAATACTATGAACATAGTATCTTTTTTTTAACAAAAATATTACTTTATTTATTGGCTAATATTTGAGCTTAATTAATACTATTACAATGAAAAAAATTACTCTATTGGTTAAAATTAGGAGGCTTTATTCTATTTGGGGGCTTTAGGCGACCACCTCATTTGCTTATTCTGTAAAGCCGACCCTACTACTTACTATGACAATTTTTTAGAACCTATTTGCTAAGGTAATATGTACTCACTAAAAAATTCTACTAAGAATGATAATGAATGTCATTATCTTCCAACAATAAGCAACTAAGTTTTGATAAGACATTGTTACAATATTTAAATTTTTGCAATAAATGATGATATATGCTACAATTAAAACTCTTCACCAAATGAAATGCCTACAATAATCTACAATGAAGATTTTCTTATTCATACTTCCTTCTTTATTATCTTATTTTATGAGACTTACTACGATGTTTAGCTTACTCGATTTTTAATTAAAAACCCTTTTCAGCAAGAAAATAAATCTAAAAAGAATAAGATTAAAAAAATAATAATAATAAAAAAACGACATATGTCATTGAAGTTTCCATTAAATAAAATTATAAGTATAAAAGATTTTTTTTTTTTTTTTGAGAAGGAAATACTATTAGCTTTATTAAGAAACACCAACCATATCAGCTGATACAAAAGAAACAACTTGCGGAGGAACAGACTCCATCCACACCGAAAAATCAAAAAAACTTGTGGAATGTCTCGCTAGATTATGCGCTACTTTATTACCCTCTCTCCTTACATGAGAGTAGGATAATTGATTAAACAAGCTCGCATTACATTTAATATCTTCAAGTAATAGACCAAAGGAAGACAGGTGAGGGATATTATTTGTCAATGCATTTATCAACACCTGTGAGTCTGCTTCCATAACTACTTGACCAAAGCCCAATTCAGTTGCAAACTCCAGTGCTGTTGAGGCAACTAATGCTTCAATCTCCAAAGGTGTGTACTGTTGTGGAAGAAGTTTGGTCATTGAGGCCATGACAGAACCGTGGCTATCCCTGATCACAACACCAATGCCTGATTTTTTCTGCTCTTTGAAGATTGCCCCATCACAATTGACCTTCATCACGTCTGAACTTGGAGGACGCCACGCAGCCCAAGCTGAAGTGAGAGTTGGCCTAGTGATGATAGGCGCTGGTTGGGACCTTGCAAACTCAGTCACATGCTCCTGTGCCGACGACGGAATCTGGTGAAGATTAATGCTTTGTTCGTTCATGCGCACCTGGTTTCTTTGTGTCCAAATTAACCACACCGAAGTTGCGAACAGCTCCAAGTTATGGTCATTTGTAATGAGCCAAGATAGAAATTCCTTAAAATCCACAAAGGTGTGGCTTCTCCGGCAATGTTGAAATGGTTCAGCCTCCCACACCACGTCCAGTTCTCCACAAGACCAGAGAGCATGCAGAGCTGATTCAGGTGCATGTTTGCAGCGGTCGCATGTTGAATTTTCGATGATAGTCCGCCTCACCAAATTTTCCTTTGTCGGCAAAGAATTCCTGCAAGCCCTCCACACCAAGTTCTTGATTTTGTTCGGCACCTGAAGGGACCAAAGTGACTGCCACAATACCTTATCATGCTCCCTTTGTTCCTCATTCCACACGTTCTGTTCTTCAGTCTTCAAAAATCTGTAGCCGGACTTGCTAGTATAGACTCCATTTCTAGTGAAAGGCCAAAATAAGGTGTCTTCTACCTCGCATCTGGAGAGTGGGATTGATTTGATTAAGTCAGCTTCCTCAAGAGTAAATAAACCTTCAATCAGGCCATAATCCCACTGCCTTGTGTCTTCCTTAATCAATACCTCCACCTTAGCATCAGCCATGGAAACCATACAAGGGGATTGGACTTGTGGCATAACTTTTCTTGGTAACCAGTTATCTTGCCATATCCCCACAGCCTTCCCATTCCCATTCTCCAACGGCACCCCCTAAGTAATACATCCCTTCCATGCAAGATGCTATTCCATGCATGAGAGCCACTACTAGAATGTTTGGCCTCCATAAAGGTACAATTTGGAAAGAAACGCGCCTTGAAGACTTTGTGCAACAAAGAGTCCGGATTTTTCATTAACCTCCATGCTTGTTTAGCTAACAAGGAATCATTGAACATAGATATATCCCTAAACCCCATACCACCCTCCAATTTTGCCTTAGTAAGTTCCTCCCACTTCAACCAATGGATCTTTCTTTTTTCTCCTCTTTGTCCCCACCAAAATTTCTTGATCATGGTTTCAATTTCATGACAAAGACCCAAAGGTATCTTGAAGCACCCCATAGCATAAGTTGGGATGGCTTATATTACCGCTTTAATGAGCACCTCACGACCAGCTTGAGATAAAAGTTTACCTTCCCAACCTTGCAATTTTTTCCACACCTTTTCTTTAATAAAATTGAAGCCTTCTTTCTTTTTTCTACCCACCAAAGATGGCAGCCCAAGGTAATGCTCAAAATGCACAATTTCTTGTACACCCAAAGCAGCCATGATTTCCTGTTTGGTTGCTTCCGTGGTAGACTTGCTAAAGAAAATGTTTGTTTTGTTTTTATTCACCTTCTGGCCCGACTCCTCTTCATACATCTTAAGGATATCAATGATCTTCCTGCATTCATCACCACTTTCCCTACAAAAAAGGAGGCTATCATCTGCAAACAATAAATGTGTTAGTGTTGGGCCTCTTCGGCAAAGAGGGAATCCTTTGATCTCTCCCAAATTTGCTGCTTGTTGAATTAGGCCATAGAGGCCTTCGGTGCAAAGAAGGAAGAGGAAAGGTGATAGTGGGTCACCTTGGCGAATACCTCTGGTGGGTTGGATAAAACCTTGAGGTTCGCCATTGATCAGAATAGAATAAGAAACTGTTTTGACACATGCCATGATTAAGCCAATCCACCTCTCATTAAAACCCATCTTTCTCATAACATTTTCAAGGTATCCCCATTCCACCCGATCATATGCCTTGCTCATATCCAATTTAATGGCCATATACCCAATATTCCCCGAACTCATATTTTTCATGCTATGAAGAGATACAAAAGCCACAAGTATATTATCATAAATCAATCTATTTTTAGTAAAGGCTAATTGGTGCTCAGTGATAATTGTGGGCAGAATATTTTTGAGTCTATTTGCTAGGACTTTGGAGAAAATTTTGTAAAGGACATTACACAAGCTAATTGGGCGATATTGGGTGACAAATTCTGGATTTTTTATTTTTGGGATCAAAGTAATAAAGGTGTGATTTATTGGGTGAGGAATTGTACCTGTATTGAGCCAAGATAGGACAAAATTTGTTACATCCCTATCAACCACCTCCCAAAAGTGCTGATAAAATAACGGTGGCATGCCATCGGGTCCTGGGGCTTTGAGGGGAGCCATTTGTTTGAGGGCTTCCTTAACTTCCTCCTCTCTAAAGGGAGCAACAAGGGCTGCAGTCGTTTGTTCAGTAATGACATTAGGAATATGGTCCAAGGCTGCTTCATGAACATTCCGAATTGAGGAGGTGAAAAGGTCCTAGTAGTACTTGATCATAAGGGCTGCAACTTCAGTCGGATCCACTCTCCAAGTATTTGATTCATCCATGATTCCACGGATCACATTTTTTCGGAATCTTCTAGTGGCTTGGCAGTGAAAAAATCTTGTATTTTTGTCTCCATTTTTAAGCCATAGTGTACGTGATCTTTGGCTCCACATGCGTGCTTCTCGATCCAGTAGGATATTGATTTCCTCTTTGAGTGCTCTGACCCGTGTGTTCAGCCCAGTTACTTGTACTTCTTGTTCGGCTTGAATCAAGAGCTCCCTTTTCTTTGCTAACTCCCTCCTCACATTTCCAAAAATGTTGTAGTTCCACCATTCAAGATCTCGGCCACATTTTTCAACCTTTTTCATGATATCACTATCACTAAAATTGCGGTGATAGGATGACCAAGAAGCTTCCACCACTTCACCACAGCGCTCATCTGACAACCACATCTTCTCAAATCTAAATACTTTCCTTCGTGATGGAACTTCCAATCCTGATAGATTAATGTATAGGGGTGTATGATCAGATGACGTACAATGGAGATGGTGCACAATTATACCTGGAAATTTAAGAAACCAGCTTACATTGACCACACCCCGATCCAGTCTCTCCCAAATAGAGTGCCCGTCTACAAAGTGCTTACTCCATGTAAATCTATTACCTATAAAGCCAAGATCAAGAAACCCACATTCGTCCAACACATCCCTGAATAGCTGCATTTGTCCTTGATTTCTTGTTCCACCCCCAAGCTTCTCACCATGCCTAGCAATCTCATTGAAGTCACCTGCACACAACCATGGGGTATTGGGATGGTAATTTAAACTTCTTAGACTATCCCATGCTTCTCCACGCCTTGATGTATTTGGCTCACCATAAAACCCTGTGAATCTCCATTCGTTTGGGGAACCCTTGTCAATCCAATCATCAATATAATACTTGGAGGAATCTAGCACTTCCAATTTGATTAAGGCTTTCCAGAAAAGAACCAAGCCACCACCTTGCCCCACTCTCGGAACCACCTATTTATTTTCAAATTTTACGTTTTGTTGGATCGTCACTAGCCTTGCTTCATCTGCCAGTGTCTCGGCAATGAACACGACAGAGGGATCTTTTGCTCAGATAATATCTCCAAACTCCTTCCCTGTTCGCAGTTCCCAAGCCCGCGACAGTTCCATACTAAGCAATTCATGGCGACTAGCGAGGCTGGGTGTCAGCCTTCGCCAATTCAGTACCAGCATCCTCCTCACTCCTTGAAACCTGATAACGTTTGTTAGGTAACTTGGAATGGTCATCACTGAAAGTTGCTGTTCTTTTTGCCCTACTCGATTTGCCAAGTGGTGTATCCCCTATTGGCTTGTTGATTACACGCTCAAGCCTAGTCCAACGTGATTTGGTGGCTTGTGAAGAGACCCTTGGATTCATTTGATTGTCACGTGCACCGCTGCTGATATCCTTTGAATTCAAAGCCGTGTTTAGCTCTGAATTTAATGCTGAGAAATAATTGCCCGTTATATTAGTATTTGCATGGATGTCTTCTATGGATGCATGTGGACTTAATGCCGGGCTTGTGGAGTTTCCCATTTTGGCAGGATTCTTTGGAGAATCAATTTCCTGTAAAACCGTCCCAACCTCTTTAAGGTGAATATCATTGCTTCGCGTGAATGTAGGAGGAGAATCCTGGCGCATTAAGTTTTGAGCACCGTTAGAGCCATCTATCGAAGAGGAAAATAAATGCGTAACGGACTGTCTTAACTCCATGTTTTCCACGTCATCGGAATCCACTCTACTCCGGTTGTCATCATCGGTTTCCTCCCAGCTGGGCTGAAATGTCCGGCGTTGCTCAACCTGAGCGTCCACCTGTTCTTTTATTTCCCCTCTGTTATTTCCCGCTATTTCCTTCCCATCTGAGGTCTGATTCTTTGCTGGTCTGGACTTGTAAAAACCAGGAACAGAGATGACTTGTTTGCGAGAATATGAGAATAGGGCTGCCCTGAGGTTTGGTCCAAATTGCTTCTGCTCTTGAGTCAGTGATCCTTCACTATTCAACCATACTTCGCAATCCTTGTCGTCATGATCAAAACACCTGCACCAATAGCATATATTCGTTAATCTTTCATATTTGAAACTGATCCAGACTTGCTTTTCTTGGCCAATTGAAACCAAACGCCCACGACATAAAGGACTCGTAACATCCATGGAAACTCTAACCCGAATGAAATTACCTCCCTCCAAGTCTCTTGGATTATCAGTTGGTATGACCCTTCCCAAAACTTCACAAATCTTCTCCGCTGCCCTCACATTCATAAACTTAATTGGGAGGCCGTGTACTTGCACCCAAAAAGAAGTCCTATCCAGTTTGAGATCATCCACAGCAGAATTTGTGTCATATCTTTCCATGACTACCAAATGTTTATCAAAGGTCCATGGTTCGCTCTGGAGCACTCTGTCCACTTCCATTTTGTTATCAAACACGAACAATGCTCTATGGTCCCCCAAATGACGAATCCTGAATCCATTCTTTGAGCGCCAAAGTGGGATGAAAGTTTTTGCAATAGCGTCGATGTTTAGTACTCTTTTTGTGAGGAATTTTGCAGCAATACTAAACTCCGATGAACTTAATTCCTCATCCAGGCAACATCCTGGACCCTCTTTTTCTGACAAAGTAAGTCGATTCCAATTCGAGGTCAGATCGTCCATGGTGCAGAAAAGAAAAACACCAACGAACGAATACAAAAAAAATACACTGTTTCCCAATCCCCCTGAAAAAAACCAACAAGCCTTAGGATAACCTTGTTATCCCAAGGAGTACTATCACTCCTCCCTAAGGAAGGGACCTCTATTCTACTGTAAAGAAAAAGCTAGTGGAGAGCTTTTCTTGGTACAGAGAAACTTCAAGTATGTTTAGGGAGCAAAGTCCCACAAATAGATTTGGTAGAATTTCATAATCTTAATGCCGATATAAGTATAAAAGATTTAAACCTAATAAATTAGTTTTCTCTAAATAACAAATAGAACATCATATATCACTATTCTCACCTTCCAAACATGAATACCAATATACCACATAAAATTCAAAATACATCAAGAAAATTTTTGGGACATTAAAATTTAGCGAGGAGTATTTTAGACATTGCACAATAAAATATTTTTAAAAACATAAAATTTCGTTAGGATTTATCTAAAAGTGTAAAAGTAGTCAGTAGGGGTATATGCTCGTTTACAAAATATAGAGGAAAATTTTCAACTTTAGTTTAGGGAAGGAATAAAACTATCCCAAACATAAAGGGTGAAAGTGTTTTTTTTTAATACTTTAAACAATGTGTATTAAAAAAAATTTTAAAAAAAAAAAAAGTTCAGGCGAAGAAAACATAAAACAATAAATTTTGGCTCAACAAATTAACTAATCCAAAATAGAAGTCTAGGGGAACACAATAAAATGTTATGATATTTTTACAATTCTATTAATTTTAGCTATGGTGGGTCCTAGTATGATATTTTATTATTTTATTTTAGATTAATACTATGTCCATAACATTTTCTCAATAACTCTTAGGTGGTAAATTATTAATATTTTTAAGATGGGTTAATCTTTAAACTATACATTTGAAAACAAACAAAAAGCCAACTAAAGAAATTTGTGCCTAAAACAGTGAATTTTGACTCACAAAATTGACTAAACCAAAAATAAAGCCTAGGAATACAATAAAATATCACAATATTTACACAATATCTTTTATTCTCAGGTGTAGTAGGTCTCGATATGATATTTTATTATTATTTCTACAACATTTTCACAACAAACTTTAAGTGGCAAATTGTTAACTGGTTTTAAATTGGAACCACCACTTCAAATTGTGTATTAAAACAAAAAAAACAAAAAGCCAGCACAAGAAATATGTTAGCGAAATAGTGAATTTTGACTAAAATAAAAAAGAATTCTAAGAACACAACAAAATGGCACAATATTTTCACAATATCTTTATTTTCTACTGTGGTAGGTCATGATGTGATAATTTATTTTTTTATTTTAAAGAAATGTTACATCTACAATATTTTCACAACAAATTCTAGATGACAAGTTGTTACTAGTTTTAAACTGGGCCTACTACTAATGTCAATTTTTTTTTCTATCAATAATACCTTGCTACTTAAGATTTGTCATGAAATTATTATGAAAATATTGTAGACTTAGCATTTTTTTTTTTTTAATTCAATCTATAAGGAATTGAGATCTTGAAAATGTGAAAATATTGTGACAACAACAAGATGTTATAACATTTTCACAATACATTTATTTTCAATTGTGGTGGGTCTTACTATCATATTTTATTATTTTATTTTGAGCTATATGAAATTGACAACTCAATAATTGTGAAATTATTTGTAAGAATATTTTGTGTGAGTATAACAATATTGCATCGGCACATATTAATATTTATAAAAAATAAAAAAAAATAAAAAATAAAAACTCACTGAATAGACTAAAGCAAATGTTACTATAGGATTGAGCTGTAGGCACCTTTTATACAGTTTTTTTTTTTTTTTTTGAGAAATAATTATAACATGCTGTTATCCCTGCAACTCGAACTCTTTCCCCCCTAGACCCCCAAGTACTTTGTACATGAGGAGATACTAATTCAACTGCAAGGTTTTTGGCTTTTATATAGTTAGTAGAAGGAGATTAGTAAATATGTTGAAGTGGCCTAGATTGGCTAATAAAATCGTGACTCGTGACCTTAGGTAAAAAATTAATATATATTTCTTTTATTCAAATTTCAAAATGAATAACTCCATAAATGTTATAAAAAAGAAAAAGAAAAAAAAATGATAACATCTTAAGAGTCCATTTAGATACCGCTGAAAATTGAAAACTGAAAATATAGCAATAAAATAAATTTTAATTGTGTAAATAGTGTCGTGGGACCTATTTTTAATGAAAAATTTGTTTAAAAAAGAGGTTTGTAAGCTCCGTGTACAGTGCACAGAATCCACTGAAACTCAGTTAAGGCTCTCAAGAAAAAAAAAAAAAAAAAAAAGACGTGAAACGCTCTGATGAACGCAGACTCAGAATCCAAACCGGTACTAAATTTCAATTCGTACTTCTGTGCAAGATTATTTGATGATAATTAAAGGTCAGTTGCTGGAGCTGAGCCATAGACTAACTAGCGCAAAATATTTTTAATATACAACTTATGGCCTGAAGAACCATAGATTGATTCTCACAAAATAAAATAAATAATAATAAAGAAGAAGAACAAAAACAACAATGGTAGCTTAATAAAAAAATATTGTTTTATGAAAAACATAGTATATGATTTTCAGATTTTCACAAGTTGTGGTCTTTTAGATTTTTGCTTGCTCTTATTGTATTTGAAAACCATAAATTAATATGCAAAAAGGTCCGAAAGGAGAGAGAGCAGCAACAGGTAGGGGGCTTTTTGGAATTTTATTTTGTAAGTGAATTAAGTTGAGTCAAGGAATTCGGATTACATGGCTTTTGATAAGGAATTATTATTCTTCATTTTATAAAATAACTATTCATCTTGAATGACTATTCCTTGTAACAAAAACACAACCAAACAACTGAATAGCTATTCCTTAGGAATATTTATTACATTATGATACAATTTACCAAACATGCCTCTAAAGGTTCTCATAAAAATGACAAAAAAAAAATGGTTTTTTTTTTAATTATATTCGAAAAATAATTCAAACACTCCTTTTGTTTTTAATATTCAAACACGCTCTTAAAAAATAATAATAATAATTTGATAGTTTGAGATTGAGGAATTTAAACTCTAGATTTTTTTGTTAGTAACGTAAAAAGATATCAATCAGTTGAGTTGCAAGACTCCTGGCATTCAAACACACTTGGGTAAAGGAAACATTTACAAATATAACTGAGCAAAAACCATAACAAGAAGAAGAAGAAGTCTTCAACTCAAACTTTGCTGTTGGTCATAAATTCTTAACAAATTGGTTAGAACAACGAATAGACAATTGGCGAATTGAAACATCTTAGGGCCCATTTGGTAAGAGAATTTAAATATAGTTTTTGGTTTCACAAACCATAAAATGGTGGGTTCCACACTTGAATAGATTGTGTGGTTGATGTTCTCTAAATATAATTTTCAAAAAATTGTATTTTATTTTCCTTGTTTAGACCAACATTTTGAAAACAGTTGAGAGGGTATTTTCAAGATTCTGAAAGCATTTTTAATAGTATAGTTGTAAATAAAATGAAAACAGTGAACCCCATAGATTTGTTCAAATTCTTTTATCTCTTAAATTAAGGAGTTTATCTTTATTACAAAAAAATTCTCATGCCCCAAATTTGAAGCTTATCATTAGCCAAAAAAAATAAAAATAAATACATGAGCTCTATCTTTATCATTATCAACAAGAAGAAAAATAAAAAGGGGTAATCTACAAATTCTACACGTTACTTTTTTAAAATTTTTAAAAAATATATAAAAAATGAAAATGGTCTCCCAAACATTATAGGCCCATTTGGTAACGTTATTCTAGTAAAGTTGTCTGTATTTTTTTGAAATGCGTGTTGGTGAAAAAGCGTGTAAAAATATGTGTAATGTTGTTTAAAAACTAAAAACTGTTGCTTGAAATACCATACCAAACAGCCTTTTTTTTCAGTATTTTTTTTTTGTTTTTTAAAGTAGGAGCCAAACACATGTAATGTAAAAATTATTATTTGAAAACTATTTTCAATTTCAATTTTTTGAAAATTATTTTCATATTGTTTTGAAAACAAAAACAAGAATTCTCCTACCAAAAAACCCCTTAGTAGCCCGAGGAAAATAAAGCAAAAATGATTAAGTATTCTATTCTTTTTTTATCCCAAACTTTGAACAATGGAGACAAAAACAAATTAATAAATAATGACATATACAATATCCATTGCAAACAATTCAACAACAATATTGTTTATCAAAAAAAAAAATCAACAACAATATTGAAAATACAATAATACAATGGATGGAGACCCATCATTTTGATGAAGCTTTCCACCATTTATACACCACAAAAAATTAGAAAGAATATGACATAAATCAACAAAATCAATCATTTCACACACAAAAAATAAAACAAAAAAAAAAAAGGAGGGGGAATGATTCGCATCAACAATGAATGGTAGAGAAATTATTAGCCTTGTTGGGAACTTGGCTGGGATAGGAACCCACTGAAGAAGCTGATTAGTCCTTTTGTGAACACTGGACGAGTGGTTGTATTCATAACCAGGTCTTTGCTGTACGAACCCTATGGTTGATGGCTGAAATTCAGACGTGGTTCACTTATGAGATGAGCCACGGAATGATTCTACTGCATTTTGTGTCAATTAAATATTATTTACCATATAATCTATAAACTTATATTTTCTATATATATTTTTTTTAAACTACAAGAAATTGTAATTTAAATAATTTGTTAATAACATAGCTATTGTTCTTTACTTTTTTTTAGAAATTTTACGAGTATGGAAGAAGTAAGAAGGAGATATAATCCAATAGTGAATTTGTCAAAATTTACTTCTTATAAAAAGATAGGAGTATTATATAAAAGTGTCCGGTTAATGTGTGCCCTTAACCCTTTCATTTTTGAAAACATTTTATAGGAAATTAAAAAAACTGTAAAGTTTTTTCAATTCCCAATAAAACTTTTTCCAAAAATAGTATACTATTGTGTGCCTTTAAGGCACATATTAGTAAAATCATAAATAAAATTGTAATCTTATAATACAGTTTATTTTAAAGCTAAACATTTTCCTTAAATTTAGCCTCCTGCCGAAAGCAACAAAAGTTAGATAAGATTTTAAAATTCCGCCGTGAACGGTGGATGTGTAAATCTTGGTAGAAGATAAATGTTGTATACTTGTATTTCAAAAAAGTGATATCATGCTTAAAAAAACAAAAACAAAAGTGATGCTAAAGGCATCCACACTAGTTCTTGTAAAGTCTTCTAAAATAGAAAAAACTACTAATTTTATGCATTTTGAGTTAAAAAAACACCCACATCAGTGGGTGTAAAAATGTGGAAAGTTGTGCAAATCCATCCACAAGCTACAGTGTGGTCTTTATGCCCTTTCTGTGTCTATTTGACCTTGTGATACTTTGTTGCTGTGTCTTTCTTACCGTCGTTGGCACCACCGTAGTCGTAAAGTGAATTCCCAGATCCGAGCAGTAAAGCCCGTGAAGCCAGGAGAGCGTGAGGGTATGAGAGGAATAGGGTTGATTGTGGTATGTGTTACGAAATGCAACGGTTGTGAGAAAAACATGATAATTGAGTGTTATAACTAGGATAATTACAGATAGGATGTGGAGATCCAACTCCTCTGTTAGCTCCAGGACTGGTTGTCCTCCTGATATTGTGAATGAAGAAGACCACACTGTAGAGAAGAGTAAGTACCCTGATTTTAGAAAATGGAATATCCCTAAGGTTTCTACTAAATCTGTTTATAATGTTGGTTGGTCTGAAAACACTGTTTTCTCTGAATATAGAATTAGAACTGTTGAACAAACTTTTTCTATCTCCAAATTCCATGAAAAATGCTGTTTATTTTCCAAGAAAGATATTAATGGCTTTATGACTAAGAAAGTTAAATATTTACATATTGGTCTTGTTCAAGTTGCTGTTAAACCTTTAACAAGAAAAGGTATTAATGCTTCTGTTCTTATGTGTTTACGTGATGCTAGATTTAGACAATTTAATGATAGCATTCTTGGCATGACTACTGCTTCGTTGTATGATGGTCCTATTTACTTTGATTGTTACCCTGATCTTTCTATTGCTTTGGATGATCCTAATATTGTTAAAACTTTAACTCTGAATATATTAATATCTGGATATGATATGGATGATGGCAGTAAGTCTTTTGCTCTTATTTACCATCTCTATTATCGCTTGCTTGGTTCTCAATTGATTCCTTGCTCTAAAGAAAGAGATCCTGATGGTAATACCATGTTAATTCAATGTTCAACTCTTGATGCTAAGATCCGTGTCCCAAAGATGATTCAATGGGAAGATGTCAACCTTCCTAAAGAATGGACTTTGGAACGAGAAACACCACCTGCTAAACCCACTAAACTTGTTTTTGATGAACTTGATCTTACTCATATTCAACAATTTGCTGATGGTACTGTCAAAATACGTTTTGATGATGATAAACCTTTATTTCCAAACAAGCCTTTAAGAATCAATGAAGGAAGACATTCCTTTGCTGGATCTGAAAGTCTTGCCAAAAGAGATCATGAAATTGATGAATTTTTGAAAAAGAATTTTCAAAAACAAGATTTAAAGCTAAAAGGAGTTGCGAGCAAGAGCTCCCAAGTTAGCAATGCTTTTTAGTCAACCAAAACTGATTTGCCCTCTAACATTAGCAAAGATGCTAATGAAGAAGAAGAAGAAGATGCAAAATCTGATGCTCCTTCTGGATCTGATTTTCCACCTATTGAAACCCCTATTTTTCACAATCAAGTAAGAGTTCTTACCAGACTCGAACCTTTTGAATATGATATGGTTTTTCTATATAATGAGTTTATGTTGCTAAAAAACCGTCCTAAACGGAAATATTATCAAGATACTTTCGCTCAGTCAGAAATGGACAGAGTCAAAAGAAAATGGTTGAAGAAAGAAAACATATTTTGATTTTTAATTACCTTGAAAACTATTGTGTTTCAAGAAATGATGTTCATACTAATTATTTAAATGTTATAAGAAAATATAATTTTGTTAAGAATGACAAAACTGTTGTTCGGTCTAGTCATTCACCTCTTGAAACTGTTCTAATCACCTGCCAAACTGCTACTGAAAATGTTGAGGTGAAAGCCTCCCCTTTCAAAATTGCTGATGATAAAACCCTTGTTTTTGCTATTATTGAACAAAACAACTTTGCTAATGAATCTTTGCATATTATTGGTCAATAGCTTGACCGTATTGAAGAAAAAATTGTTGAAAATATTATTGTTCCAAAACCTAAGAAACCTTTGATTAATTTACCCAGTCAAAATGAAAAAATTAATTTCAAAACTTCTCAGAGTAAAACTCTTGAAAAGGTTGCTTCTCAGAGTACAACTCTTGACAAAGTTGAAAAAATGCTTGCTGATTTGAAAGTTAAAACCGAGCAGACTTCTACCTCTAAAAGTGGTGCTTGTGCTATTTCGAGAAATGAAAAACAACCTGTTTCAGAAGAAAACACAGATTCTGACTCATCACCTCCTGTTTCTTATGAAAATGCTTTGGATAATTTGGTTCCAGAAATTAAAAGATTTGTGGGAAAACCCAATCTCATCTCTTTTACAAAAAACTGGTATACAAAACCTACTCCTCCTAATATGCAGTTTGAAGAAAGACCCTTTCAAACTTAATTTTTTGTTTCTGC
This sequence comes from Castanopsis chinensis, assembly GCA_032878915.1. Taxonomy (NCBI): domain Eukaryota; kingdom Viridiplantae; phylum Streptophyta; class Magnoliopsida; order Fagales; family Fagaceae; genus Castanopsis; species Castanopsis chinensis. The sequence goes on from JAVQMG010000086.1 coordinate 4,484,687, forward strand.
TGATAAACTTTATGAATGGAATATTGATGGTTTATCTAAACAAGAGATTATTAACAAACTTGCTCATATGTCAATGGTTGGTATTGCATACATGAACAATCATAGTGATCTTGATCATCCTGAGGTTGTTAACCTGCTTGTCACTGGTTTTTTTGGTACTCTTCGAGGATGGTGGGATAAACATCTCACAGAAGAATCCAGACAGTCTATTAAACATTCTGTTAAAAAAGATAATAAAGGTATGCCTATTTTTGATGAAGATATAGGTCAAGGTATTCCTGATGGTGTCAATACCTTGGTATATACTATTCTTAAATATTTTGTTGGTACTCCATCTAAAATTTCATCTCGCATTTCTGATTATCTGAATAATTAAAGATGCCTTACTATGTCTGATTATAGATGGTACCAAGATGTGTTTATGTCTAGAGTCATGCTCAGAAATGATTCCACAAAGCCTTATTGGAAAGAGAGGTTTATTAATGGTCTGCCTCCTATCTTTGCTCATAAGGTAAAACAAGAATTAATTGGTAAACATGATTCTATTGATTATGATAATTTAACTTATGGTAATATTTTCAGTACTATTAAAAAACTTGGAATCAACATGTGTAATGATGAAAAATTGTTAAAACAACAATTAAAAAAAAAAAAAAAAAGTTAAATATGAAATGGGTAATTTCTGTGAATAATATGATTTACCTCCTATTGCCCCTTCTAGGCAAAAAAGAACAAGTAAACATGATAAGGTTTACAAAAGTTATTCCCATAAAAAGCATAAAAGATACAGATCTAATTTTGTTAAACCCAATGATTACTATTCTAAAAAGAAACCTGCTTTTAGAAAACATGAAAAACAAAGATCGGGTAAAGGTAAGTGCTTTAACTGCGGCAAATTTGGCCATTTCAGTAAAGACTGTACCCAAAAGCTTGGTAAGTTAAAAATAAATTAAATATGTTAAACATTAATGATAATTATCAAAATGAACTGTTTCAGATTCTTAAATCTGCTGTTTCAACTTATTCTTTGGAAGAGGATTTCTCCTCCTCATCAGATTCAGCCTATCAATCTTGTAATACTTCTAATACACCCAATATTAAACTTGGTTGTAGAGGTTCTTGTTGTAATGTTCTAGAATCTGTTAACATGTTAACTAAAGAAGAAGAACAAGATAATTTATTGTTAACTACAATAAGTAAAATTGAAGATCCTGTTTTGCAAAAAGAGCTTCTTGACAGAACTTAACAAGAAACAAGTCTGTTAAAAAACCTAAAGCCACAATAAGCTTTGGAGAAACTTTAGAAAGATTTAATAAAAATAAATCTAGAGAAATAACTGTTAACGATCTTCAAAAAGAAATCAATACTGTTAAACAAGAAATAATCCAATTAAAAAATGATGTCAGGACTGTTAAAACTCATAATGCTAGTCTGAATTAAGAATTGTTAATTCTCAAAATTGACAAAAATCTAGATAAAAACTTGTCGAATGACAATCCTGATGGGCAAGAAGATGGAGAAAGATCCACTCAACAAGCTCCTCCTTCTGGTAATGTTTCTGATAATTTGATTACTTGGAATGATAACCAACTTACTCTTGTTAAACATATGATGCCTCCAAAATGGTTTACTAAAGTTAGAATTGTTGTCTCACATGATTACGCTTTTGATACTATTGCCATGATTGATTCTAGTGCTGATATTAATTGCATTCAAGAAGGTTTGATTCCTTCTAAATATTTTGAAAAATCTACTGAAAGATTGGTATATGCTAATGGCACACAAATAAAAATCAAATATGAATTGAACAATGCTCATGTCTTCCATGATGATGTTTGCTTTAAGATACATTCTGTGCTTGTTAAAAACATGACTGATAAAGTGATACTCAGACTGCCTTTTATTGATTCTTTGTATCCTTTCCTTATTGAACATGATGGAATTACTACTGATCCTTTTGGACAAAAAGTTAAGTTCAAATTTTGTTCAAAGTCTGATAATTCTGATGTTTTTAATTTGATTCATGCTAAAGTAAAGCACCTTAATTTCCTTAGACAAGAAATTAAGTACAAAAAAATTGTTGAACATCTTTCTGATAAATTGTTGCAATTCAAAATTGATAACTTTCAGAAAACCTTGATGAATGATGTTTGTTCTGATATTCCTAATGCTTTTTGGCATAAGAAAAAACATATTGTTAACCTGCCTTATGTTCGAGATTTTAGTGAAAGAATATTCCCACTAAAGCTCGTCCTATTCAAATGAATGCTAAAACTGTTGAATTCTGTAAGAATGAAATAAGTGATTTGATCAAGAAAAAACTTATTAGAAATAGCAAGTCCCCCTGGTCTTATGCTGCTTTCTATGTCCAGCAAAATGCTGAACTCGAAAAAGGTACCCCTCGCCTGGTGATTAATTACAAACCTTTGAATAAAGTCTTAGATTGGATTAGGTATCTTATCCCCAATAAGAATGGTCTTGTTTATAGGATTAAAGGTGCTATTATCCTTCCCAATGACCTTTCCAAAAAATATTTATTACAAACCCCTTGTTCAAAGTGCCATCTTGAACACTTAATACATATATTAAGAATTTTGAAAAAGAATTGTGAAACCTATTTTAATGTCCTTTTTCTTGCTATACAAGAAAAAGAAAATACTAATACCACAAATAAGTGGAATGTAATGCCTTCCTCGGCAAAGAAGAAAAACAAGGGAAAAGCAATTGCACAAGGCTATTCTCAAGACAAAAGGCTCCCAGTGGGACAACCTTTTGTAATGCATGAAGGCGCATCCTCTGGAGTAAAATCCAGTAATGCAACATCCTTCAGGAGTTTGTCCCGGCAGAGGTGGCATACTCCAGTGGTGATATGATAATTGCTTTGCAGGAAGTCTTATCTAAAGGTTTACAATTTCATAATGGAATTTATAGTGAACTACCAAATTCCATTCAATTCATTCTTGACAACCTCCAAACTGCTTTCAAAATGAACCAACGCAAACTATTCAAAAAAAACCCTTCAAGCACTTGAAATCCATCTTGTTAACCTCACAGCTCAAAATGAAGCCTACCATAATTACCTTGTCAACCTCATTCCAGAAAATGAGACTCATACGAGTCACCCTTATGAAACTTCTAAAGGCTATCCTAATAACTCAAATATTAAACTTTTTATTAGTCAACTCCTTGGCAAGGAGGAAATCCATTCAATGGATCCAAAGACTATAATGGGTACTAATTATGCTTGATTGAGCCTTAAGTCTCAATCCCTGATAAGAAGTGCTGTCGCCAACTTGCCTCTAGAAGTAAAATCCTGTATTTTTGAAAGAAAGGCTATGACCAAAGATTTAGATCTTTGGCTCAAATATTTCAAAACGCTGATTATTATCACCCCTACTCTTATGGAACCCAATGGCCCCAATAATGTTTACTTGAAAAAGAAATGAGAAAAACATTTCAAGAACAGTCTTAGAGTCCATGAAAAGAATCATCCTTTTCCTGGCCTTTTAATCAATTATGAAGACGATTTCAAATGTGATCCCTTCTGGTTATCCCAAATGTTTGAATCTGGCTTTATAAGGTTCATAAAAATAACGGACCATAACCAAATTAGCCAATTCCCTAATATCATTCAAAAGGCCATTACAAATGAAAACTCTCATGTTTCCATTCAATGTTGGAGTACTTTGCCAAAATGGACAAGGAATAATTGGATGAATGTTCAACCTTCTAAGCACCTTGTCCTTATTAATGGATATACTCACCAAGGACAATGGTATGATGGTAATACTTACGTGTCTCACAAGAGACCCTATGCTCTTGCTGAATGTTAGAGAAGTTATTTCAATAACCAAATTCTAGATGCCAGTCAAGAATTGTGGAAAGATTATCACTTTGTTGGAAGTATGGATAGAATTTCTGTTTTTATAAATAAATCATATTCCTCTGCTATCCGCCATCTTCAATGGACAGATCATGATGACCCAAGAATATTTCTAACAAGAGACCTTGTTATTGATCCAATGCTTTACTGTGGCCTCTGCAACCAATATTGCACTTATCATGGTCATGAATGCAATGAAGATCCCCCATGGGATCCTTGCCCTACATGTGACCCCTACAAAGATGGTGCTTCCACTGGATCCCATTGATCTATTTGCCTAGCCAGCACAAAAGGCCAATTATTCTGCCTCCACTATTGATTTACCTAGTGATGATTCCTTTATTGATTGCACTGCTTTTGGCACTCCAGTCCAAACTACTTTTGGCTCCTAAAAAGCCGCTCCTAATGCTTTAGCTACTTTTGATGCTCCTCACGAGTCCTGATATGAATAGTAAAAAAGTCACTATTTCACTATTCACTGCTTTATTTGCCTATTTAAGGGGGGATGTCCCTTATTGTTAAACGGAGAAATTTTCTTAGTGAGCTTACTTCAAATACTTCTCTGAGAGCTTTCTTTAGGAATTCCCTAAACACTTAGAATTTCTCACTACTTCCACAAAACTTGTAACTAGATTGATGACTAGCCCTCAAGCCTTGTACTACTATCCATGTTGATTACTGTAATCCTGTAACTACTACTACTGCTGTAAGTGTTTTGAATTACTTTCAATAAACACTTCTGTTTTTCATACTTTGAATTATTTTGATATAACTGCTTAGCTGGTCTTATCGCCTTACTTTCAATTACATTTACTTTAAAATATTACTATCAATTGTGCTTCCACCATCTGCGCTGTCGTCCTTCCTCCTTTATGGTATCAGAGCCATGTATATTTACACAGTTACTGTAGCTCATTTATCTAGTATTTTATTAATTTCTTGTTCGCTCCTTTTTTCTCTCTCTTCTCCGTGCTCAACAAACCCAGTTAACTTCTCTTCTCCCCATCTTCTTCTTTTTCCTCAGATGCACACAAACACACCCACACACAAACACATCCACACAGACAAATCAACAGAGATACACTTGCTCAAGAAAAAAACACACACATACACACAAAGATCAATGCTTGATCGGTGCTTGGCTAGAACGATAGGTGTTTGTGGGTCTTGCTTGATTGGAGCTCGTGGGTCTTGCCTGATCGGAGCTAGGGAGATTTGACCGAGATGAGTCTTGCCTAATTGGAGCTAGGGAGATCTCGGATTTGATTAGTGCTTATGGATCGGAGCAAGGGAGATCAGTTGGTGCTTGTGGATCGGAGCTAGGGAGAGACCGAGACCACCACGAACGCCACGTTCCACATGATGTCTAGAGCCACCATGGGCTTCGAGTACCCCCAGTCGACCTTGCACTCCTCCAACTGCCGCGCCACCATCTCCCGCACCAGCATCGACGGGCCGCGACGCCCCGTGGTGCGGCCCAGGAGCAAGGCCAGAGTGGTGGATCATAGGTCGCAGTGTTGGAGCTGTCCTGTCGTGTGTCAGATCTGGTCGGATTTGATCGATCATTTGGCTAGATCTGATAGAGAAAGTTGATCTGAAAAAAAACAAATATATATATATATATATGGGTAGAGAGTGGGTAGAGAGATGGGTATAGAAAGAGAGCAAAAAATCAAAAAAAAAATGGGTAGAGAGAGAGAGAGCACGCGCGTATTAAAGGGAGTGGTTGAGGGAAATAATAAAAAATTTGAGAAAACTGATTATTTAATTAAAAGAGATGATAGAATAGATGAAATGATGTGGGTGTTTTGTAAAATTGAATGTGTAAAATAGAAAAAGTAGGTTTTTAGTGTAAAAATAGATGTGTAAAAATGAAGAAACTGATGTGGATGCTCTAATTTGATTAAAACTTAAAAGTGACGAATCACTTAATTAGTCAATGCACCCATGTAACTTTTTTTGAGATTTTCCTTTCTCTTTTTCTTTTTTTTCCAAGCGTCAGACCTAGTTTCTTGTAAGTAGGGAGTAGGGACTTTTTTTTTTCTTTTTTTTTGGTCATATTAGAGGGGCAAAGATTATCTAGGAGGCTTTTAGTTCTACATTGTGTTTGGTAAATTTAACATATTGTGCTTTTTGGTACAATAACATGATTTTCCTCCCGGTTAATAGAAAATAAAAAATAAAAAGCTAGTTAGGATAGAATTTGACTATAAACTTGATAAACTACCACTTTCTTTTAAAAAAATTAAAATTTGCTAAATATTTTTAAAATCTAACTGTTGGATTACATGTTTTTTATGCTCCTAACATATATGTCAAATTCTGTATCAATCGGATGTTATTTACTATATGAATTATGATTCATAAACTCATTTTTTGTGCATAATTTTAGACTATAAAAACTTGCAATTTAAATAATTGATTAATGACATAACTATTAATTTTTTATCTTCTGAAAATTTTGCAAGCATGGAGAACTTAGAAAATGTAATCCAATGTTGGATTCATCAAAATTTATATCCAATAGAAGAAAAAAAAATATTGAGTAAAGTTATAGCCTAAAGCTACAACCAATTGTAATCAAATTTTGATTACAAAGTTTAGCTACAAAATAGTTTCAAAAAAAAAGTTTAACTACAAAATTTGTTGTAACTTAAGACTACAAACTCACTGAATAAAATAAACATTACAACATATTTTGAAAATCTAACCGTTAAATTACATGTTCTTTACACTCTTAATACATATGTCAAAATTTGTATCAATCGGATATTGTTACTATATGATCTATAAGCTTATATTTTGTGCATAATTTTAAATTACAAAAACTTGCAATTTAATAATTTTATTGATGACAAAGCTATTGATATTTAATTTTCTTGAAATTTTGCAAGGGTGGAGGATATAAGAAAAAGATGTAATTCAATGATGGATTTGTCAAAATTCATCTCCAATAAAAAGATATTGAGTGATACAACCAATTTCATTTAAAAAAAAAAAAGTTACAACCAATTTTGTAGTTAAACTTAAACGTGACAAAATGGGTGGTACGGGTCGGGTTCGGGTTGGGTCAATCGGGTCGCAAGTCCAAATGGGTAATTTTTAAATGGGTAAATCGAGTTGCGAGTTAGGTCGGGTCGGGTTGACCCGTATTTTTCAAGCAATCTTTTTTTTTTTTCAATTATAAGAACAAATCAATATAACTTGTTTAGAGAGAATGAATAAAATCAATGACAACCTGTATAGAAAAAATGAATACAATCAATTAAACAAATCAAAAACAATTCTGACAGTTTTGAACATGACAAAAATTCTTTATAGTCATAAATTCATGATAGAAAAAGTCTTCAATATTAATAACTCACTGTCAAAATGCATGTAATTGCAAGTTTACATATTCAAAAAGAAATAGATCTTAAGGAGTACTAAAAAGTATATATTTTAAGTTTACATCACTAATAATATCATTCCCACAAAAGAAGAAAAAAAATTACATTTCATGGACCATGTCAAGTTATCAGCCTCCTTAAGTGCACATGTTCATGTTGCATTTAAAATAATGGTAAAATTAGATTATTTATAAAGATAAATTAAACAAAAAAAGTTGTAAGAATAAACATAACATATTAAGTAAAGAAGAATAAGTAAATATTTTATAAGAATTACACCTCAATCCCAATCTACTCAACGTTGATATCAAATTCAGCACTACAAATATTTATACTTGCAAATTATAGCTCAAGTTGGCCAATTTCGTCAGCATCTTTATCTATGATATAATATTTTAATATAACTTAAGGTACCATGGAAGCAAATCAATAAAGAATTAAAATTGTATAATAGAGGCGAGAAAAGAGTAAAGGCACAAGAGTTCTCTGAAAGATTGAAATTGTGAAAGGCTGAAAGCTCTTACCTCTTAATGGTTTGTGCCTTTCAGCCTTTGTGGACTATAGCTACAACAAGTTCTTTTTATTTTTTTAATCAACTACAAGCTCTTAAGTCTAGCCATTTACTATGTTAGTAAATAGTGAATAGGTTAGTGTATTAGACTACATTTGATCGAAATTGTGAGTTAAGGTGTGAGCTTAGAGCAGTGAAGTGTCCTATCAAATTGAATGAGAATTTTTATTTTTAATAAATGGGTTGTCTAGTCTTGTATCATGTCTGTGAAGTATGAACATCTATTTATAATCTATTGGTTCTAGTGCTTTGTGCTTTATGCACCTAGCATTAGGACATAGTTTAATTATTTTTTTAGCAAATTCTTTTAACGGGTTGGGTCACAGGTTATCCAAGTCGGGTTGCGTTGACTAGCAAAAAAATCAAGTCGGGTCACGGGTTAACCTGTTTTTGTTTCGGGTCAAAATTTTGGGTTTGGATCAAGTATTTTTTGGGGTTGGGTCAAAAAAGAACGTCAAAATATTCACATCATCACATGAACTTTAAAATATTTTGCTAGCTTTTGTCAATGAAATGGAGAAGAAAACAATAATAAAAAATATTTTGCTATCAGGTCTCTATAGAAGCCTCGGTGACAGCATTCGGCTATTGTTCCATTTATTGTATGGTTTAAGACAATAACTTTAAATGGGCCTTTGTTATATTTCTTGATTCTGTGAGATTTTTTCACTTTAATATAAATATAAATATATATATATATATATATATATATATATATATTGTATATATATTGGTTATATATTGTTTATATATTGGTTATATTGTGTTTATTATAGTATTTTTAGTAACAAATTTATCCCTTATTTAGCTCAAACTATGATTTTTCCTCTGATACTAATAATTCCAGTTTGGCAGAAACTTCCTTATCTGATGTCACAAATCACGTGGGGGCTTCAAACCACGTGATACACCCCCCCTGCGGCTAAGTGGACACGTGCTTTACGCGTTGACTCAGGAAATAAAGAAAAACTTGATGTTCATGCAGGTCTCAAACGTGTTTCCAAGTCAGGCTTTGATCATCTCAAGTTATCAAAGCAAAAAAAAAAACAGGTTTCTCCAGACGACAGAAAAAATTTCTCAACATTGGCTGTGGCTGGTTCCCAGCCCTGCCAAAAGCCATGAATCTGTTATGTTGGAACTGTCAAGGGCTTAGGAACCGGCAAACAATTCAAGAGCTCGGTGATTTAGTCCGGGCACAAGATCCCTTAGCAGTGTTTTTAGCCGAAACATGGCTGGATGAAGCTAGGCTCGCTGGTATTCGAGATTCTTTACACTTTGGTCATTATCATGGTGTTTCAAGAATCTCCTGTGGTGGGGGATTAGTTCTATTTTGGAAGAGGGATTTAAATTTATCTTTTGAATCCTCTTCACAAAATCACGTTGATGTTTTGATTAACAAAGGGAGAGATAATGTGTAGCGTTTTACAAGCTTCTATGGGGCGCCGGAAACTCATAATAGAATTGAATCATGGAATTTGCAAAAGGATCTGCACAAACGTTTCGAAGTGCCATGGTTATGTGCAAGTGGTTTTAATGAATTACTGAAGTCAAATGAGAAGCAAGGAGGTCGCTTACGTCCATATTGGCAGATGCAACAATTTAGAGAGCCTTTGGATGAGTGCAGATTATTAGACTTGGGTTTTGTTGGACAGAAATTCACTTGGGTCAAACATTTCGCAAATGGTGATGTAGTATGGGAACGGTTAGATAGAGCCGTGAGTTCAGCAAGCTGGTTTGATCGTTTTCCGGTGACAAAGGTTCTAACTTTAGTTTGTGGGTCCTCGGATCATAGACCTCTTCTGATCTTGCCTGAAGGTTTTATTGTTAAGCCTCAAAGACCTTGGTGGTTCGAGAATATTTTGCTACAGAACGAGGGATGCCATGACATCGCGGAAGGAGCTTGGAGGATAATTCCCTCGGGTAAACCGATGGCGCAAGTAATGGAAAAAATTGAAAATTGTCAGAACGGCTAAGGCAGTGGAGTAAACACTCAGTGTGTAACATTACAAGAACCTTGGTGGATAAGAAAAAATCATTGCAGCAGGCCGAAGATGCAGCAGTGAAAGGGGGTAACGTAGATTTTTTTCTACAGCTAAAGACAGAGGTGAATGATCTTCTTAGGTTGGAGGAAAAGCTATGACAGCAACGGAGTCACACTCATTGAATGGCATCGGCCGACAGAAACACATCCTATTTCATAATCGGGCTTCACAAGTTCACAAAGATGTCGAAGAAATAACATTTCAAAGCTTCGGGCTTTGGATGGAAGGTTAGTCTCGGGGGATAAGAATGTTTCAGCTTCGATTGTGGAGTATTATCGGGTTTCATTCACTTCTTGAAGTCGAAGTGATACTAAGGAGGTTGTGCAACATACAAACAGAAGAGTGAGTGATACCATGAATGCAGAACTGATCAGTGAGTTTACTAAGGTAGAAGTGGAAGTGGCTTTAAAACAAATGGCTCCCTTAAAAAGCTCTTGGCCCAAATGGCATGCCCCCTATTTTTTTCCAACATTACTGGAATAGCATTGGTGATGATGTAGTCAAGGCAGTTCTTTCTTGTCTCAATTCCAAAAAAAAGAATTTGCCAGGTTTGAATCACACTTTTATTGCTCTCATTCCAAAAGTTAAAAGTCCAGAATATGTTACTGAATTCAGCCCTATAGCTTTATGTAATATTCTTTATAAACTTGTTTCTAAAGTTTTAGCAAACAAGTTAAAAAGAGTGTTACCTTTGATTATTTCTGAATCACAAAGTGCATTCCAATCAGATAAAACTATTTCAGACAATATCTTGGTTGCTTTTGAGAGTTTGCATCACATGAAGATGAAGAAAACTGGAAAGGTAGGGCATATGGCTTTGAAGTTGGACATAAGTAAGGCTTATGACATATTAGAGTCGGTATTCCTCCAACGCATTATGGAAAAAATGGGTTTCATGCGACATGGATTGGTTGGATCATGGAATGTATCAGCTCTGTGACTTACTCTATTTTGGTGAATGGGGAGCCTAAAGGTCGCATCACTCCGACTGGAGGTAATAGTCAGGGGGACCCCCTCTTCCCTTACCTTTTTCTCATATGTTTAGAAGGTTTAAGTGGTTGATTCAAAATGCAGTTGATAATAGGCAGGTGGAGGGTTTTTATCTTTGTAGGAATGGACCAAAAATATCTCATTTATTTTTTGCAAATGATAGCCTCCTCTTTTGTAGAGCTAGTGCGGATGAGCTTGAGAAAATACAAACTATTTTGTGCAAATATGAGAAGGCATTAGGGCAACAAATTAACAATGACAAGACGACCCTTTTCTTTAGCTCAAATGTGGCAAATTCTTGTAAGGAGCATGTAAAGAATCTGTTGGGGGTGCCAAAGATAAAAAAATATAAGAAGTATTTAGGTTTGCCAGCAGTGATAGGAAGAAATAAAAGGGATAGTTTGAATTACATTAAAGATAGAGTGTGAGCTAAGTTACAGGGTTGGAAGGAAAAATTACTCTCCCAAGCCGGCAAAGAGGTCCTATTGAAGGCTGTAATGCAAGGCATTCTTACCTTTGCAATGAGTTGTTTTAGGCTTCCAGTGGGTTTATGTCATGATATTGAGATGTTGATCCAAAAATTTTGGTGGGGTCAGCAAGGTGATCGGAGGAAAATTCATTGGAAGAAGTGGGAAGTCTTGTGCCAACCCAAAGTGGAAGGGGGATGGGTTTTAAGGATTTATGTAAATTCAATGAAGCAATGTTAGTGAAACAAGTGTGGAGATTGATTCAGGATACAAGTTCTTTGTTTTATCGAGTTTTCAAAAAAAATATTTCCCAAATTGTTCCATTTTTTAAGCAAATTCCTCTTCCGGATTGTTTGCTTTGGAAAAGTATTCTCAAATCAAGGAATTTGATTGTTCGAGGCTCTAGATGGAGGACTGGGGATGGGAAGACTATTCGTATTTTTGTTAGGATGCTTGGTTGCTAAATTCAGAGGGAGGCAGAATTGTTACTCCACCGACTATCTTATCTAGGGAAGCCACAGTGGATTGCCTCATTGATCCTCATTCAGGATGTTGGAAAACTCACCTGATTGACTTGTGTTTCTACCCACCTGAAGCAAAACTTATCAAATCATTGCCACTATGATCTACAGTACAACCTGATATATTGCTATGGCCGAAGGAAAATTCAGGGAATTACTCAGTCAAAACGAGTTACGAGTTTCTTTGTGAGACACCTGATGTGGATCTGGCAGATTCTGAGGAGGCTATGGCTCAACGGCAATTCTGGAAGAGTATTTGGAATTTGAGAGTTCCTGGGAAGATAAAACACTTTCTATGGAAGTGTTGTACAAATTCTCTTCCCACAAGAGAAAATTTGTTCAAAAAGACTATACTCACAGATTCTTTGTGTCATCTGTGTTCCAGGGAGTCCAAAAATGTACTACATGCTATATGGGGCTTGAAAAGGTTCAGCAGGTGTGGACAGCAGATTTTGGTTGGGTGGACAGGTCTGCAACAGAATTAGGTTCCTTCCCAGAGTTGATCCGACGGGTGCAGTCAAGGCAGCATCTGGTACCGCTGTTTGCAACCACCGCGTGGTCAATCTGGCACCATTGGAACAAGTCTCGCCTTCAGCAGAGCAGTTTGCCTTTGAATAAAATTGCGGGGTATGCAAAGGATTACATCAGGGGCTTCAAAAATCTGCAGTAGCAATTTGTATGCAGAAAAAGCCAAACAAAGAAGTGGAGTCCTCTGGTTTCCGGTATGATGAAGACCAATTTTGATGGAGCTATGTTTGGAGAATCATACCAGGCAGGTCTTAGAGTGGTGGTTCGTAATTCTGAAGGACAGGTAATGGCTGCCCTCTCGAAAAAGATTCATAAACCACACTCAGCCCAATCAGTAGAACTGTTGGCAGCAAGAAGAGCAGTCACTTTCTGTGTTGAAACGGGTTTTCAGAGCTCCATTTTCGAAGGCAATTCTAAGTTGGTTATCAAATCACTTCGGGGGAAGGGGTTGGTAAACTCACAAGATGGAAACATAATTCAAGACATTTTATCTTATGCAAACTCGCTTCAGAGTTTTTCTCTCTCATGTCAGTCGGCAAGGAAATGCAGTAGTACATGCCTTAGCTCAGAGAGCTAAATCTTCTTTTCCTTTATTAGTCTGGATGGAGTCTGTTCCTCCAGACATTTCTTCTTTCATTGTATCTAATTTGCTAGTCATTCAATAATAGAAACATTGTTCATTCTCAAAAAAAAAATAAAAATAAAAAAAAAAATAAAGTAACATATTTATCTAGATAACCTTTTTAAGACTCTCTCTGTCTCTCTTTCTCAAAGTATTTCATATCCATATATATATTTTCGGTTTGAGGTAAACATATTGAAAAATGTTTACTAGCAAAAGAAACCCTATTTGTATAATTATTACTAGAATTTAAAATTTAAAAAAAAATCAAGTTTACAACAATGGAACTAATTTATAAAATTACACTACTGCAACGTCACTTAATCATAAAAGTATTTACTAGTCCTAATATTTTTTTTGAGAGATAATTACAACATGCTGCTAACCCCGTAACTCAAACTCTTTTCTCCCTAAACTTCCAAACACTTTGTACAGGGGAAAGTGCTAATTCAGCTACAAGACCTTTGGCTAATAGTCTCAATCTTAATAATAAAGTTTTACTATATTACTCAACGAATTAGATAAAGCAGTACAATACCAAAAAAAAAAAAAAAAAAAACACTATCTATTGTGTCAGGCAAACTAAAAACTTATAATTGAATATTTTACTGAAATCATATTTTTATATCTTTATATAAATTTTGATAATAATTTTTTTTACTAATAATCAATTATATATTTATTTGATTTTATTTCACAAAATTTTTTTTTTTTTTTGAGAAATTTATTTCACAAAACTTTTTTTATTAACAATTAGGATATTATATTCTAAGAATTGATATCAACATAGAATAATATGCCATATTCTATATAATAAAAGTTAGGTTTAAAAGCCGTGGTTGCACCAAATGACTGCACTAAATTGCAGAAATTTTTTTATAATTTTTTAAAAATAAATACTACAATTTGTTGCATGCTTATCTTCTTCTCCTATAATATCTAAACTAATAAAAATCTTAATTTAATTACAATCCAAACTCTACATTTAATCTTTTTATTATTATAATTTATAAGATGATAAAAAAAATTAATTTGATAACAATTCAGACTCTTCATCTAATCCTTTTTTTATTTAAAAAACAACAACAATCTTCATCTATTCCTTTTTTAAAATTTAAATTATATTACTTCCTGTAAAAAAACAAAAAACAAAAAACAAAAAAAAAAAGCTGCGTATTCAACAGCAAAATCCTCCTCTTCACACGTGACTCTTTTTTTTTATTTTAATTATTGTTCATACCGATTTACCAAAATGCTTTTGGATAAAGTTAAAAAAAATTGTAAATAAGGTAATAAGTATTTGAGTTTAAAGTAAGCACCTTCCCTTTCTTCTTAAAAACAAAAAGTATCTATTTTGTATATAATAAATGTTTGTTCTTCTAAAAAAAATATGTTTTTTTTTAGGCTATAAAAGAAAAGTTTCCATTTTTCCATTAAAAAAATGTCTTCCTTTTCCTTTCTCTTCATATGACCTTTTTTTCATTTCACTTTTTATGGGATTTAGAGATAGCAACAAACAAATTGATTAGAAATCTTCCAATAGGATTAAAATTCTATATCAAATGACCCTATATATATATATATATATATCCTTTTTGGAGTGAAGTTTATTCCAATATGTGAATGTCTAAATCCCATGACAGGCATGCATTCTTTCTTCATTATTATTTTTTTTTTTTAAACTATTTTTCTTTAACTTCAAAAATTTAATAAAACCTTCTCACACACATTTTAACTCAATTCATAATATTAAACTTCCGTACTCATATATTCTCTTCTACAATAATTGATTCAAGTTTTAGTTACATACTCACACTTTCATCTCTCAAAATGATAAAGAAAGCAAACAGGTTTATTCTTTTTCTTTTTTTCAATATTTATATCTTAATTTATAATTTGTGTTAACTTCTTAATTTTAAATCATGAATAACTTTGATTATATACTTTATATTGAATGTAAATTGTTGTTTATAGGTTTTTGGTTTTGTTATATTCTTCCCCAAAAAAATAAAATAAAATAAAAGAGTTTATATAAATTTGGCAACAAAGCTAAGAAATGTTTACTAATAATAGTTTTATCAGTAACTTTTTATTAACATGATTTAAAAAAATGAATAGAGAGATCATTTATTAATGTGATTTAAACTCTACTAAAACTTTTATAAGATATTGATTTAAAAAAATTTCAAAGTAATTTTCTAATTATTAACTACTATGTGCTAACTTCTAACTACCAAAACCCACAATTGAAATAGTAATCCATATGAAATACCACTTCCAAAGATTATTATCTTAGCTATTATTTATTATATGCTGACCTTTTTTTTTTTCAAAAAAAGTGTTTCTCTCTCTCCACTACACAAAGGGATTATAACAAGAATTAGCTAGACAAGGGTAAGATTACACCATCTCTTTTCTACAATAAATGTTAAATTCGGATCATTTTTCATGTATATACACATACATGTAGCGTGCAACGCACAAAACTTAAACTTTAAGTTTAAACTTAAACTTGGAAGGGTAAAACTCATTCGAGTTTTAGTGCATTCTTTCATAATTTCAAGGACAAAAATTAAATTCTCATGTGAGTCTCTCTCTACTTCAAATTTTTAAATGTTTAATAATTTAGATTGTTCTTAATTATTGAATTGAGGTTTCACTTTAACATGATTTCAATTTTTACTTTGGATAGTTTTTAACTATTAAATTCAAGGGTTTTCCATTTAAATATATGTGATTACTTAAGCCTTAAAGTTCAATGTATTATTGAAAATCATTTTATATATATATATATATATATATATATGTATGTATGTATGCATGTATGTATGTATGTATGCATTTTATGATACCTTAGTCTCACGTAACATGCATTCATTTGCTTTGGAACTCAGCCTCACTCAAGCTGTGTTTGAAGGTGATTCTGCAGTCATCATCAACGCTTTGCTTCCTGGTGCGGGTTCGTTGGCTAGCTTTGGAAACATTTTGGATGATATTAGAATGCATTCCTCTGTTTTTCAGTTTGTGAATTTTGTTTTTGCTAGTCGTCATTGTAATTCTGTGGCCGATGCTCTTGCTAAGAAGGCTAGGTTAGTTGATGGGGCTCAGGTTTGGCTGCATGATTTGTCATCTGATATTACCCCTCTAGTTATCCATGATGTTCATTGAAGTTGAGTTTATTTCTAAATAAAATGCCTAGGTCTATGATTTGGCTTCTCAAAAAAAAAAAAAAAAAAGTAAAATATTCATCTGTTTTTATTATTTATTTTAAATAAATTAATAAAAAATTTATTTATATATGAATTCTGATTAAGCCGTGGCATAATGCTAGTAAACTAATTAAAGTGTGGATGTGGACCGCCTATATAGGTATATATATATATATATATATATATATCTATAAAGAAGAGAAAAAAATGGAAACTAAATTTATTTAGGAAAAAAAAATCCTAAGAGATAACTGTGGCTGGGTTTCGTGCATGGATTACTTTTTTTTTTTTTTTTTTATCTGTGGTACCCACGTACCCAGCCCTTCCTCGTAGAAAATATGGATTTGTGACATGTGTCTTCCATCACTAGTTCACTACTAAATACCAAGAGTAAAGATTCTCAAAAAACAAAACAAAGAAGCACACAAACTAAAGAAAGAAACCCTTGTTTCTCAAAAACAAAAACAAAAAAAACACAAAAAAACACAAAAAAACAAAACAAAACAAAAAACAAAAAATAAATAAAAGAAAGAAAGAAACCCTTTTTTTTTTTTAATAGAAATAAGAGTATTCACTTTTCCTCAAGTATCTAATCTAAAAATTCCTTCGAACATATGCAATTTCCTCGTCACATTGTCATGAGTAACACTGCACACACAATAATTTTTACAATATATTTCGTAATTGTTAAGTTAATATATTTTTACCCCATAAAAAAAAATTGTATATTTTTACAGGCCTTAGCTTTAAGTTTTTATTTACTATTAGCAATTAATCATCTCAAAAATTGTGATTGAAAAAACTCAGTTTTTGTCGTTCATGGCTCATTGGTTGCTATCCAGGACACATGGTGCATTTTTTTTAAATTTGCCAATGCCAACTCAAATACTATGAGGTATTTGGTACCATTATTTAAACAACAGTTTTCAATATTTAAACACTACAATACATATTTTCACAATACTTTTTTACTCAAACGTAATTCTATAACACTTAAACAACAATACTAAAAATCTATTACCAAAGGAGTCTTATATCATAGAAAATGGTTGTTGGGCGAAACTTGTACAAAGTGAAAAGCCAATTTTTTTTTTTTTTTTTTTTTTTTTTTGGAGAAACAAAAGCCCAAATAACTTCAAGAATACTTTTTGATGAACTTCAAGAATATTCGGCCATTTTGTCAAAAACTATGTGCAGTCAATGGGCTTCTCAAGGAATCCAACTAAATCCCTTCATAGATCGGGCCGCAGAACCCATCAACTTTCCTTCATGATATATTGATATAGGCTTTTATGATCCATCACTTCAATTCACGATTTGGGCTTTTTGACCCGAAATCTTCTCTTCACAGATTCTGCTTTTGACTTGTGTACGTTTTCTCTTGCTTCATGAAACATGCCCTTGGTCCGCTTCTCATTTCGAAATGGGCCTCAAGATCCCATGGCATTTGCCACGTGATATGTGTTGAAGGCTTATTTGCTCTCTATGCAGATTTGGGCCCACAATATTCCCCTTATTTACACAAAATTTTTCTTTTTGAGAAAAAATGCTCAAGCCCATAAAACTATTTGGGCTTATTGGGCATAAAATCATCAAAGCCCATACCGCTGCAAAACCAACTATTTAAAATAATGTTACGTCTACAATATTTTCACAATAAATCATAACTGGTAAGTTATTATTGGTTCTAATTTGAACTAACCAATAAAATTACTTTTTTTTTTTTTTACATCAATAACAATCTATAACAATCTACCACTTATGATTTGTTGCAAAAATATTGTGAACATAACATTTCTCAACTATTTATCGGGCGAGATACAAAACCCAGAGCCCAGCCCATTTATGCTACAATTATGAATCACATCATCATCAATAAATTGGAAATTTTAGTCAAGGCTTGGAACTCCATATCAGTACACATTGAAGCAACAAATTTCTCAGGAAAATCACGTTACTTGCAATACATTAAGTTGGGATGTCATTTCCAACTCCAATTCATGATCCAAACTTATGAGTTTTCATGGACTAATGCTTTGATTTCGTAGTTCTAAGGGTAAAAGTATGACTAAGTAGGTTTATGGAAGTGCCACATGCCAGTGAAAATATGATTTTATGATAAAAGTATTGTGAAAAATGTTATGAACATAGCATCGTTTTTTTAATAAAAAATATTATTTTATTTGTTGGCTAATATTTGAGCTTAATTAATACTATTACAATGAAAGAAATAACCCTATTAATTAAAATTAGGGGGCTTTATTTTACTTGGAGGCCTCAGGCAACTGACTCATTTGCTTATACTATAGAGCCGACCCTACTATTTACAATGACAATTTATTAAAACCTATTTGCTAAGGTAATATGTACTCACTAAAAAATTCTACTAAGAATGATAATGAATGTCATTATCTTCTAACAATAAAAAACTAAATTTTGATAAAACATTGTTACAATATTTAAATTTTCGCAATGAATGATGATATATGCTACAGTTGAAAATCTTCATCGAATAAAATGCCTGCAATCATCTACAATGAAGATTTTGTTATCCATACTTCCTTCTTTACTATCTTATTTTATAAGCCTAACTCCGATATTTAGCTTACTCGATTTTTAATTAAAAACCCTTTTAAGAAAACAAATCTAAAAAGAATAAGATAAAAAAAAATAAAAATAAAAAAAAGAGAAGACATATGTCATCAAAGTTTCTATTAAATAAAATTATAAGTATATCACTATTCTCACCTTCCAAGCATGAAACTACATAAAATTCAAAATACACGAAGAAAATTTTTGGGACATTAAAATTTAGTGAGGAGTATTTTAAACGTTGCACAATAAAATATTTTAAAAATCATAAGATTTTGTTATGATTTATCTAAGAGTGTAGCAGTAATTAGTAGGGGTATATGCTCATTTACAAAATATAAAGGAGGAAATTTTTCAACTTTAGTTTAGGGAAAGAATAAAACTACCCCAAACAAAGTGTTTTTTTTTTTTTTTAATACTTCAAACAATGTGTACTAAAAAGAAAAAGACCAAGCTAAGAAAATTGTGCATAAAACAATAAATTTTGGCTCAACAAATTGACCAACCCAAAAAAGAAGTCTAGGGGAACACAATAAAATGTTATGATATTTTTACAATTCTATTATTTTTAGCTATGGTGGGTCCTAGTATGGTATTTTATTATTTTATTTTAGAGTAATGCTATATCCACAACCAACAAATCTTAGGTGGTAAATTGTTAATTGTTTTAAGCTGGGTTAACCACTTTAAACTTTGCATTTGAAAACAAAACAAAAAACACACAAAAAAACCAACTAAAGAAAATTGTGCCTAAAACAGTGAATTTTGGCTCACAAAATTTGACTAAACAAAAAATAAAGCCTAAGAATACAATAATATGTCACAATATCTTTTATTTCCAGCTATGGTAGATCCCGATATGATATTTTATTATTATTCCTACAACATTTTAAATCTTAAGTGCAAATTTGTTAACTGGTTTTAAATTGGAACCACCACTTCAAATTGTGTATCAAAAAAAAAAACAAAAAAAAAAAAAAAAGCCAGCACAAGAAATATGTTCACAAAATAGTGAACTTTGACTAAAATAAAAAAAAAAAAAGTCTAGGAACACAACAAATTGTCACAATATTTTCTCAATGTCTTTATTTTTAATTGTGGTAGGTCATGATATGATAATTATTATTTTATTTTAAAGAAACGCTACATCTACAATATTTTCACAATAAATTTTAGATGACAAGTTGTTACTAGTTTTAAATTGGGCCAACTACTAATGTCAATTTTTTTTATCTATCAATAATACCTTGCTACTTAAAATATGTTGCAAAATTATTATAAAAATGTTGTGGATTTAACATTTCTTTTTATTTTATTTTATTCAATCTATAAGTAATTGAGATCTTGACAATGTGAAAATATTGTGACAACAACAAAATGTTATAACATTTTTACAATACATTTATTTTAAGTTGTGGTGGGTCTCACTATCATATTTTATTATTTTATTTTGAGCTATATGAAATTGACAACTTAATAGTTGTGAAATTATTTGCATGAATATTTTGTGAGAGTATAACAATATTGCGTCGGCACATATAAATATTTAAAAGAAAAAAAAAAAGAGTACAAACCAAAACTCTAGCTTATTAAAAAAATAAATAAATAAAAAAAGCCAACTCAAATTGACAAAACCAAAGGCTACTATAGAATTGAGCTGTTGGCACCTTTTATATAGTTTTTTTTTTTTTTTTCGCTAGGTAAATGAGGGGATAGAACCGCTGCGCAATAGGTATCATTGTATACCAGGTGCCACTAGGCTACAAGACCCAGTGGCTGCACCTTTTATATAGTTAGTAGAAGGAGATTAGTAGATATGCTGAAGTGGCCTAGATTGACTAATAAAATCTTGTCCCGTGACCTTAGGTAAAAAAATTGAACTAGAGCATTAAGTATAACAATCACCATGCAATTGGTGCAATACTTAAGCTATTAATTGAATTTTAGATTATGTGCCTCCCTTCATTTTGGCTCAATTAACTTAGGGCATGTTTGGTACATTATAACGGTGATTACATAGGCATAAAAATAAGTATTACAAAGAATACAAAATGCTGTAATAGAATAACTATTACTATTCATTTTTTTGGTGGCAACAAAAGAATAGAACCCTAGCTCTAGTAAAATACATATATATTTAAATCAATTCCCTAAATACCCTTATTTATAAAATTACATTTACAATCTAACTTAACATCTTAATTTGTATAATTTGAACAATTTTATAATTAATATATACGGAGTATTTCTTTTGTTCAAATTTCAAAATGAATAACTCCATAAATGTTATAAAAATGAAAAAGAAAAAAAATATGATAACACCTTAAATTTCAATTCGTGCTTCTGTGCAAGATTATTTGATGATAATTAAAGGTCAATTGTTGGAGCCGGGCCATAGACTAACTAGCGAAAAATATTTTTAATATACAACTTATGGCCTGAAGAACCATAGATTGATTCTCAAAAAATAAAATAAATAATATTAAAGAAGAATAACAACAAAAGCAACAATGGTAGCTTAATAAAGAAATATTGTTTTATGAAAAACATAGTATAGGATTTTCAGATTTTCGCAAGTTGTGGTATTTTAGATTTTTGCAAGTTCTTATTATATTTGATAACCATAGATTACTATGGCAGAAAGGTCCGAAAGGAGAGAAAGCAGCAACAGGTAGGGGGCTTTTTGGAATTTTCCTTATAATTGAATTAAGTTGAGTCAAAAAAAAATATGGATTACATGGCTTTTGATAAGGAAATATTATTCTTCATTTTATAGAATAACTATTCATCTTGAATGATTATTCCTTATAATAGAAATACAACCAAACAACTGAATAACTATTCTTTAGGAATATTTATTATATTGCAATACAATCCACCAAACATGCACTTATAGGTTCTCATAAAAATGACAAAAAAAATGATTTTTTTATTATATTCGAAAAATAATTCAAACACATTTTTTTTTAATATTCAAAAACACTTTAAAAAAAAAAAAAAATTTTGATAGTTTGAGAATGAGGGATTTAAACCCTTAGATTTTTTTGTTAGATACATAAGAAGATGTTAATTGGTTGAGTTGGAAGGCTCTTGGCATTCAAACATACTTGGGTAAAAGAAACAGTCAAATATAACTGAGCAAGAACCATAACAAGAAGAAGAATAAGAAGAAGTCTTAATCCCAAACTTTGCGGTCAGTCATAAATTCTTAACAAATTGGTTAGATCAACGAATAGACAACTGGGAGAATTGAAACATCTTAGGGTCTGTTTGGTAAAAGAATTTAAATGTAGTTTTTTGTTTTGCAAACTATAAAATTGTGGGTCCCACACTTAAATAGATTGTTTAGTTGATGTTCTCTAAATATATTTTTCAAAAAATTATATTCTATTTTCCTTGTTTAGGTCAAGATTTTGAAAATAACTGGGGGGTATTTTCAAGATTCAGAAAATGTTTTTAATAGTATAGTTGTAAATAAAATGAAAACAGTAGACCTTACATATTTGTCCAAACTCTTCTATCTCTTAAATTAAGGAGTTCATCTTTATCACCAAAAAAAAAAAAAAAAATTCATGCTCCAAAATTGAAGCTTATCGTTATCCCAAAAAACAAAAAAATACATGAGCTCTATACTTATCATTTTCAAAAAAATAATAATAATAATTTATAGATTCTACACCTTACGTTTTGTAAACTTAAAAAAATATATATATCATAAATGAAAATGATCTCCCAAACATTTTTTTTAGTATTTTAAAAATTGTTATTAAATGTACGAGTCAAACACATGTAATGTAAAAATTATTATTTGAAAACTATTTTCAATTTCAATTTTTTTGAAAATTATGTTCATATTGTTTTGAAAACTAAAATCCTCCTATCAAGCAAGCAGACCCTTAGTAGCATGAGAAAAGTAAAGCAAAAGTGATTCCGTGTATTCTTTTCTTTCCTTCTATGCTTTTTTATCCCAAACTTTGAACCATGGAGACAAAAACAAAATAATAAATTACGACATATACAATTTCCATTACAAATAATTCAACAACAATAATGAAAGTACAATAATACAATGGATGGAGACCCATCATTTTGATGAAGCTTTCCACCATTTATACACCACAAAAAATTTGAAAGAATATGACATAAATGAACAAATTCAATCATTTCACACACCAAAAATAAAATAAAAAAAGGGAATGATTCGCATCAACAATGAATATTAGTGGAATTAGTAGCCTTGTTGGGAACTTGGCTGGGATAGGAACCCACTGCAGAAGATGATGTAGACCTTTTGTGAACAGCGGAGGAGTGGTTGTATTCATAACCAGGTCTTTGCTGTACGAACTCTACGGTTGGTGGCAGAAATTCAGACCTGGTTCGCCTATGAGATGAGCCACTGAATGATTCTGCTGCATTTAACAAATGGTAGCTACGGTTTGAGTTTTCTGATTGGCTTCTATTATAGTTGTTGTGAGGCCTCGGCTTCTTGATGGCATGGAGAAGAAATGGAATTAAACCTTCCATGATTTCTTCTTCTCTCTTTTCCTCAAAGCTAGATGGGAAGGAAGGATAGCTATGTAAGAAGCAGGTTTTTTTTTTTCTTTCTTTCTTTCCTTGGAATATATAACTTTGATTTGTATATGTGTTAAAGTCATAAGGGAAGGTGTATATATATAGTAGGATTTTGAATTATTGGATATAGATGAGGAAAGTAGGAGAAGATTAAAACAGATGGTCAAATGACATGTATATCCTTTGACAAAGCAAAACCAACAAAAACCAACAAAACCGTGTGTAGTATTATTATTTTTATTTTTTTTTTTTTGTTTGATGGGTGTAGTATTATTTATTACATTGCGTCGTCGTCAGCAAACGATTTATATCAGAAGTATTGTCGTTTAAGGGGACATGGGAGTTAGAACTTAGAAGTAATATAATCTGTAAATGGGGTTTGGTTTGGAATCGGAGACTCAACAAATTTGACTTGATAATTTGCTGCATCACGTGTCATAGCGGATCGTTGAAAAACTGGGTGCGATCCTGATCCTGCCTTTTGTGTCTTTGACTATTGAGGATTGAATAGTCACTGAAAGCTGTGGCGGCTCCACGCGGCATTAATTGTTCTAAAAAGGGCAATGTAAATTTTCGACGAAGAAGGAGAAGAAGAGTGAGAGACAGAGAACCAAGTCATTGTCAATTTTGTCACGGGGTCTAAATCTTAAACAATGTTTTTTTTTTTCTTTTCATATCATTCCAAATGGAAGGAAGTAACGAAGTAGTGTAGCAATAATAATAGTAATAATCTGCAAAACGAGTTCAATGATTACATTACTTACCATAAAACAAAATGAGTTACATCATTCATGACGCAATAACAACTCAAGTCAGATTTCTTTTTTTTTTTTCTTTTTTTGATACTTACAGTCATCGTTAAAGCTTGCGTCTCCATTTCTTCTTCTTCTTCTCACTCTTTCTTTCTTTCTGCATTTTTGGTCTTCTGGAGTCTGCTAGTCTTGGTAGATGAGATGATGAAGATGAACTTTTAGTTTTTTCAAAAAACTAGTAGTGAGAACTGGAGAAGATGCATTTGTTACTAATAGAAGACGCAGAGAAGTGATACAGCCTGTGATTAACTCATGAAATTGAAGATGAAGGTGAAGTTGTGATGAAATTCAAAAGTGGGTAGTGTAAAAATTGAGGAGACAGGAGTGAGAAGACGTGTGTGAATAAGAAAAAGCAAGAGAAAAAAAAAAATTTTTAAATGAGAAGAAGGTAATATATGATCTGTGAGGAAAAAAAATAATAAAAGGTTGTAAGGGATGGTTTTCCTTGAAACCCTCTCCTTTCCCCGTAGCATTGTAGTTCCTCGCTGAAGGAGTTTGAGTCCCTGTAGAACAACATTGTTGCTCTCAGGATTATCGAGTCATAGTCTCTGGGCTCCCAGGGAAATTCTTAAAAAACTATCTTCTCTACTTCACCATCCTAACCAAAATGGATGAGTTGTCTAGTCGCTGGAAATCACTTTCACTAACAGAGAAGGAAGGTCCAGGCTTAACCCTGAAAGCCGATCAACCCAAATGCGAATTCTCTATGATAGCCAGATTTCTCACAAAACGCCCCATCAACCTTGACGCCATTGCCAACACCTTCAACCCCCTGTGGAGATCAAAAACCGATTTTAGAATGAAGTTCATCGGGGACCATCTTATACTCTTCTCCTTCGAATCCAAAGATGATGTTGACAGAATCATAGCAGCAGAACCATGGAGCTTTAACAAACACATCATGGTGATCTCGAGATATGAAAATACCGTCACAGTCAACCCCTCAAACCTGACTTCAGTTTCTTTCTGGGTTCAGGTTCATGATATCCCTCTTCGCTTCAGAAACAAAGAAGTGGCAGAACAGATTTGTGAAATAATGGGCTCTATTCTCCAGCCGGACAACCCAAATGACTGCAATGGTGGTACCTTCATACGAGTTCGTGTTTCATTAAACATCACCCTTCCCCTATGCCGAGGCCGACTAATCACTTTTGATAACAACGAGCTTCACTGGGTCTCGTTCAAGTACGAACGTCTCCCAAACTTGTGCTACTGGTGTGGATGCCTCACTCATCCAGATAAAGACTGTGAAAGATGGATAGAAAGCGAAGGCTCACTGGGAAAAAAGGATTAACATTTCGGCCCCTGGATGAAGGTAACTCCTTTCACGGCCTCCCGAAAAAGCTTCCTTTTAGTGCCGGGGTTTTACGAGAAGAGAAAAACTGAAAAATCCCACCCCAATACCGGAGAACACTCCCAACCACAAAGCCATCCAACTCCGTCGGGTTGGAAAGTCCCATCAAACCTGCAGCCGAAAAATCCGGAAATCATCATGACACCTGCTACTGACAATCCCTCCGAAGTGACCACTCCTGCCCCTGTTTTATTTAACCCCCCATCCCCGGCTCCCCCTTTACAGACCAACCATGCTTCCCTGTTTGAACATTTAATAGAGGATATTGACAAAGATATTCAACGTTTTGACAGAAAGGCTGAACCGCATCTGAGCCCAAAAGAGAATAAAATGGATCACTACCCGAATTGCGATGTTGGGCCTCCCACCCCCAATATCCCAAGCCCACACCAGCAGGCCTCCGAACCCTTCCACTCTAGCCCACGTATGGATATAACACATGCACCTATGGCCTCTTCAGCCCACCAAATGTTAAATACTGAGAAAGAAAAGAAATGGGTCCAATTGCAAAGACCTTCAGCCAACACACACGAAACTCATCCAGCGACCACTCTAGGCAAAAGAGGAGTGCTTCCTAGCCTAGAAAACAACAACCTACTGAAGCGTTTAGCTACGCATGAAGATGCTTCTCTCTCACTCTCCCCTCAAACGGCGATGGCTGGTCGACAGCCCCGCCAACCAAGATGAGTCTTTTGTTCTGGAACATGCGTGGGCTTAGGAACCGACGCACCGTTCGCGAGCTCGAAGGTTTTATTCGGGCACAAGATCCCACAGCCCTCTTCCTAGCCGAGACATGGGCGAGCGAAGCTAGGCTAATCAGTTTGTGTTCAGAGTTGGGGTTTGATCATTTTTGGGTCTCGCCGCAAGCAAATCGGTTGGATTGTTTGTCTTTGTTTTGGAAGAACTCAATTTCAATCGAAGTGGCGTCTGCGTCGCCGAACCACATTGACGCCGTGGTCGGATCGGAAGTGGAAAACAAATGGCGCTTGACTGGTATTTATGGGTTTGCCGATCCTTCCAAGAAATGTGAATCCTGGGCTCTCCTCCGCCAGTTGCATGCTATCTCCGCAATGCCATGGCTGTGTGCTGGGGATTTCAATGAAATCCTGTGGTCCCATGAGAAATATGGCTTGGGTCCAAGACGGGAAAGCCAATGATCACTTTCCGCGAGGTCCTTGATGAGGCGGGGCTGAAGGACTTGGGTTTTGTTGGCAAGAAATTCACTTGGAAGGGCCGCCGGCAAGGGGGGTTTGTCCTTGAACGTCTTGACCATGCGGTGGCCAATAATCTCTAGCTTTCTCAGAACCCGGGCACTAAAGTCCAGCATCTCCTCTCATACTCATTGGATCATCAAGCGATCATCGTGAAACCTCAAGGTATTTGCCCGAATCCAAAAAAGTCCTTTAAATTCGAACAGATGTGGCTTCGGGATAGGGGTTGTACTGACACGGTTACGTCTGCTTGGGGTCTCCATGAAACTGGGGCCACTATGCCCGAGGTTGCTGGTAAAATCCAAGTTTGTGGTGAGAAACTCACGGAGTGGAGCAAGAATTGTTTTGGGAGTATTAGGAGGCTGCTCGAGGAGAAGCGAAAACTCTTGTTAAAAGCTGAACTGGATGCTACGATGGGAGGGGACCCAGGATTGGTTAAAACCATCCAAACGGAAATTAACGACATCCTTGACAAAGAATCCAAAATGTGGCAACAACGGTCACGGGCTCTTTTTTTGAAATGTGGAGATAGGAACACGGCATACTTCCATAGCAAGGCCTCCCAGCGATTTCACAGGAACCGGATTCTTGGGCTTCGAAACAACCAAAACATCTGGTGTTCTGGGGATGAATAGATAAAATCCATTGCTGTGAAGTATTATAAGTCCCTGTTTTCCTCTTCTTCTCCAACGGAATTCTCGGAAATCCTGGACAAGGTTCAGCCCTCTGTGACCAATTCCATGAATGCGGCACTCCTCAGGGACTTTAGTAAGGAGGAAGTAGAAGCGGCCATGAAACAAATGGAGCCAATAACAGCCTCGGGTCCCGACGGTATGCCTCCGCTCTTCTATCAATCCTTCTGGTCTATTGTTGGTGGTGATGTTTGCTCTGCTGTGTTATCTTGTTTGCAAAACTGTAAGATACCTAAAGAGATTAACCATACTCATATTGCTTTAATTCCAAAAGTAAAAACTCCAGAAAAAATTTCAGAATTCCACCCCATAAGCTTATGTAATGTGATTTATAAAGTGTTATCAAAAGTTCTTGCAAATAGGCTCAAGGTTACTTTGCCTTCTATAGTGTCTAAAAACCAAAGTGCATTTCAGGCAGGCAGGGTAATTACAGATAACATATTGATGGCTTTTGAAACCCTCCACTATATGAAACATCATCAAAATAGCAGACCGGGCTTCATAGCGCTGAAATTAGACATGAGCAAAGCTTATGACTGTGTAGAATGGAGATACTTGGAGTTAATAATGAAAAAGATGGGCTTTGCCGATAGTTGGGTGGCTTTAATGATGGAATGCATATCCTCCGTCAGCTATTCGATCCTGGTAAATGGTGATACCTCCTCAGTCATCACCTCAACTAGGGGCATCAGGCAGGGGGACCCTCTCTCCCCCTACCTCTTTCTAATCTGCACAGAAGGCCTCCATAACCTTATCTAACAAGCGGCTGACTCGGGTCAAGTCCGAGGGATCTCTATCTGTAGAAACGGTCCTCGGCTCACCCACCTCTTTTTTGCAGACGACAGTCTATTGTTCTGTAGATCCTCAGTTTCTGAATGCCAAAAGATTCAGGTCCTCTTAAACATCTATGAACAGGCCTCTGGACAGCAGCTAAACAAATCTAAATCTTCGCTTCTCTTCTGCAAGTCCACCTCGCCAGGTGACATAGACTAGATCACTAGCTTCTTTGAGGCACAAGAGGTAAAACAATACGAAAAATATCTCGGTCTCCCCACCCTGGTTGGAAGGAACAAGAAGGCAAGCCTCATATTCATCAAGGAGTGGATATGGGCCAAACTCCAAGGATGGAAAGAAAAACTTCTCTCTCAAGCCGGTCGTGAAATCCTACTCAAAGCGGTAGTCCAGGTTATCCCTACCTTTGCCATGAGCTGCTTTAAGCTTCCCATCACTTTATGCAATGATATTGAGCTTCTGATCCATAAATTCTGGTGGGGGCACCGTGGCAGCCAGAGGAAAATTCATTGGGCAAAATGGAGCTCCCTTTGTCTCCCAAAAAACCTTGGTGGTATGGGTTTCAAGGAACTACAAAAATTCAATGATGCAATGTTAGCTAAGCAAGTGTGGCATCTGCTCAAAAATAATAACTCTCTGTTCCACAGGTTCTTCAAAGCAAAATTTTTTCCAACCGGCAACATATTTGAGGCAAAGGGGGATAAGGGCTCTTTTGCTTGGAGGAGTATTCTTAAAGGTCGCGAAGTCATTCAGAGGGGGAGTAAATGGCGTGTAGGTGATGGAGAAAGCATCCTCATATACAAGGACAACTGGCTGCCCGACCTCCATTCTCCTAGAATCCAATCTCCTCGGTCTTTCTTTGGATCTGATGCTCTGGTCTCAGTTTTGATAAACAAAGAAAAAAGATGCTGGATTGAGGATGCTGTATATTATAACTTCCTTCCGCTTGAGGCCAAGATGATCAAATCAATCCCCATTAGCTTGAGTGTGTCTGCTGACAAACCTTATTGGCCGAGCAGTGTTGATGGGGTATACTCGATCAAGGCTGGTTATAGATTCTTAGTGGCTGAGGAGTTGCCTCCAAACCAAGACTTTTCTCTTACGAATCAGCCATAGAGCATATGGAAGGACCTCTGGAAGTTGAATGTCCCAAACAGGATAAAAACATTGCTTTGGCGCGCGATGAAGAATGCCATCCCTACTCGCTCTAATCTGGTATGGCGGAAAATCCTCAATGACCCAACATGCCAAACTTGTGGCTCGGCCCCGGAGATGTCTCTCTATGCTCATTGGTCATGCCCTTCGCTTGAGGTGATTTGGGCTGTGCATTTTGGTTCATTGAGAAATGTTTCTAGTGGATGCTTGACTTTCGCAAAAGTGTTCAGCCTATGCATGGAGAACTCCCTCCCATCAAACCTCTTTGCGGTAATTACTAGTCAGATTTGGATGCGGAGAAATAATCTAAGAATGAGAGAGAAAGTGGCGGACCTTAACATGATCAACTCCATGGCCATCGACTCCCTTCAAGAATTCCAACAGGCTAATCCCGTTCCTCCAAAACCCCCTCTTCCTCAGTCTCGGCTCAAATGGCTCCCTC
Source organism: Castanopsis chinensis (assembly GCA_032878915.1). Lineage (NCBI taxonomy): Eukaryota > Viridiplantae > Streptophyta > Magnoliopsida > Fagales > Fagaceae > Castanopsis > Castanopsis chinensis. Next base: position 4,514,531 of record JAVQMG010000086.1, read on the forward strand.
CCCCTTCGGGGTGGGTCAAAATAAACTTTGATGGTGCTATCTTCCAGGATCAAGCAGTAGCAGGGATTGGTACCATCATCCGTAACGACAGTGGTCTAGTTATGGCTGCATTGACACAAGTTATTCCTCTACCCACTTCTGTGGAGATGGTGGAAGTGTTAGCAGCCTGGAGATCTCTTATCTTCGCTAAAGAACTTGGTTTTGATAGAGTCATCCTTGAAGGCGACTCCGAAATTGCAATTCAGGCTATGAAAAGCGAAGACTACTCTGCTGCTTCCTTTAGGCATATAGCTGCGGATATAAAGGCCATCTCCTCCTTTTTCAGCAATGTTTCTTTCCAGCACACATGCAGGCAAGGGAATTTACTAGCTCATAGTTTGGCACGAGTTGCTTGTAATTTTTCCCTTTTTTGTACTTGGCTGGAGGAGGTCACTGTATGTTCATATGCTTTGTACCTTTCTAAATCTATCAATACATAGTATTCCCAATCTCCTCTTGGGGATGGTTTCTAAAAAAATAAAGTGCTTAGCCGAAGAAATGAAGCCACTGCCCCCAGCTTATTTCAATTTTGGCATTTTGTTGCATTAAAGAATTAATGTGTATTTTAATTGAAATAATACTAGTAATTTAAGACTTATGAGTTGGATTAAATATAATTTTAAAATAACAAGTTTTATAAATATATGAAAAATATAAATTTTAAGTTTTTAAAGAGTAATAGGATATAAAATTATTTTTTTTCTTTAGAAGCCAAAACATTCTAAAATTATATATCAAAATAAGTCGATGTTAAAATATTTCGTTCCTCTTAACATACTGAAATAGACTAAAATGGTATTGGTAACATTAATTTTTTCTATCAATGTCTCCTACTAGACGGTAAATGTTTGGCTGTCAAAGTGTAAATTGTCAACTTCTTTTACTTGTTCCAAATGCTTGGCTGTCAACCATTTACTTGGTCTTTATATTATTATATAACTAATTTTTTAATGGGCCAATATTCTAGATTTTACCATTTTGTTTTTAAAATTTTAAATTTCATAGTAGTTGACCGCTTAAATGGACTTGGGCTGCTGGGAAAAACTTAAGATTATTTTAAATATAGGCTTGCACAAAAATGTTAAGGATATATATATATATATATATATATATATATATATATATTGGATATATATATATATATATTCCATCTCTTTACTAAATTAAAAAAATTTCCATTACCTTATTAACTCCCTGATTAAGAAACTTGATATCTAATTTATGTTTGCTTATAATTTAATATTTTCTATTTGTCATATGAAAATTATGATATAAAAAATACATTTGAAAGTTAAATTTCAATATTTATTTTGGCTATTTTGGTCATTTTTTCTCCTTTTACTAATTTAATATATCTATTTATCTTTTCTTAATAATTTAAATTAACTATGACGTCATCACGGTTCGTCCTTAGTTCAACCTTCAAAACCTTGAATCTTTCCCTTTAACGATTCATTAAACAATTCAGGTCTGAAAATCATGCATACCACATGTGGCCACTAAAAGGGTCTTTTTTGTGAAAAATCTATGGACAATTTTTTGCCACTGCTTTGGTTAAAATTTTGACATATACGATTGAGTAGTGGGTCCATGTAAAAGTTATAATCCATCACTTACAGTCAACTACTTTAGCAAGTTGTGACAAATGGTGTTGTTATAGAAGAATTGATATTTTATTGGCCCCAAAAAGGATAAGCCTATCTTTTTTCATTTTATTTGGTATTTGATGCCCCCCTTGAAACCTTATACAGTTTGTTCAATAGTAGCAGTACATTACACCTTTTCAAAATTAAGATTAAAATTGCACAAATCTTATTAAGTTATTTTTTTTAAGCCAACGACTAAGGATTTCTGACAAAACTTTCATCGAAAAAGAAAAAAAAAACACACTCACACATCTTTACCTTATTTAAAAGAGAAATAAGCCAAAAAAAGCCATAAAAAAAAAAATTCATTCTTACAATCAAATTCTCAAATTATTACCATCCAATATGCCCCATTTTGGCTGCAAGAAAGGAAGACGGAAGAATACTACCCTCTCTCTTTCTACCTCTCCCCCTTTAAACTAATAGGGTACTTTAATATCAAAGAGCCATATTCCCTAGTTTAGTCTTTAAGGAGATTTAGTCAATTTACTCTGGTGCACTAATGGTCATTAGAGTTTGGGACTTCATTTTAATAGGCCTTATTAGGGATGGAAAAAGCTCTCCACTCCGCTTGACCTGCCTTGCCCTACTCCGCTTCGCGCAGATTTCCTTAGCCTCAAAGAAATGTCGAGGTGAGGACAAGTTTTGCTCATCCTGCCCAGTCTTGCCACACATCTCCTTGAATGCTCGTGTGTGTGTGTACGCACGCGTGTGTGTATTCTTTATCATTTTCAAAAAACATCTAGTCTCTCATTCTCTTTTGTGTGCTCTTACGGTTGCATTTTTTCTATATATTTTATCTTTATCTCATCAATTTCAATAGGATTAGTAAAACATCTCCAACTTGCTCCAAACCCAACCTATCTCACTCTCACCCCACACAAGTTTTTCCCTCCTCGAAAAAGAGACGGGACAAGGATGAGGCAACCCAGGATCCAACCACACCCCACCCCATTGCCATCTTACTTAATTGTGATCTAATCAATTTAACCCGGAATTTTGGGCTTCATTGTCATAGGCTTAAAATTGCAATGATAGACACTAAGCCTCCTCTGTGTGAGTTCCGAGCATAGCTCCAAAAATATGTTCAGGTTCTGAGCTCGGCTCCAAAAACAAGTTCAGGACTAATAAGGCCATCTCTTCAACGAATTACACTTGACCACCCTCAAAAAGGGATCCCAACATCATCAACATCATAACAGTCAAAAAGTTTCAAACTGTCTTCCTCTTTCAATTCCAAATATTGACAACAGCAGATTTATTTCATGGCTTCACACTCAATGGAGCTTCTCCCATGTAGGCAATAGAAGATATGGAGAAGGAGAAGGCAGATATATAACATAAACCAAACTGAGAAAAAAAAAATCCATTTCCTCAACTTATTTTCTCCATTGCTTTAACTTATTTCCATACATTAGGATACAAATGCTTACAAGACAATTTATTGAGAAAGCTACACAGAGATGCAAACATTTGCGCATGCACACACACAAACAAGAGACATGGTATGAACAGCAAATTGCCAATGATCTGCTCTTCTATAGTCTCTGAATATGGCAAAATTTCAGACCCTTTATACAGTAATCGAGTTGCAAAATCAACCACATTTAGAAGCCATTTGGATATCTAGTTTACGTTGGGTTATATGCCACTAAATTTTTGCTGGATCAGATGCTGAGCTCCTTCAACCAGTCTTTGGACAACTTCACCTGCAGGTAATATTTCCTTGATAAGGCCCACACCTTCGCCAGCATACATTGCCATGCTTTCAATATCACCTCTGGTCGTCGAATTTGGAACAGTACCGGCAAAACGTTTAATTTCTTTTTCCTAATGAACAAGAAAGTGAGTTTAAGCACGGAACAACTAGAATAGAATGATCATGATAGTTTTGGGTTAAAATTCAATACAAAAACCAGTGTTTATAATGAAATCATATAGAAATTAAGCACTTGCAAAGATCACATCTTGAAATCCTCAAAATGATTGTCATCATATCAAATAATATGAAAAAAAAAAACTTTAAGATAGGAGAGGGAATAAGGCTAAACTACAAAATGCTATTGTTATCGAATATGAAAAAGTTGACTCTCACCACGCCATGTATTGTTGAACGACCGATAACAGGCTGATTGAGTTCATTCTCATGAGGAGGAAGGGATTTCCAATCATTGAAGAATGGCGTTTGCAGCACACGTTCTGGTGCACCAGGCCACCTTGCACGGCCAAATACATTGGTGTACTCAGTTTTTTCAAGTTCAATTAACTTCCTCTTGTATGTAGGATGAGCAAAGCTTTCCAAAGTTGCAACAAACCTGGAATACAATTCTAATATAACAATCTATAATTGTAACAACATTATGAAATAGTCCACATTTAAAGATAAGGTCAGGACCTGAAAAATAAAGTTGAGAATTATGGGCCCTGTCCAGATTCCATTATCTAAAAATTTACAATGATTTTATTTTTTGAAAAATAATATCAAGTTAACCATCAATGCTTGACCATAACTATCTCATCTATTTCTCCAAAGTTAAAAAAACATAGAATGAATTTAATCGAGGAGATCCTTGAAAAAACACAATCACTTTAATAACAGTTATCCTGCTATGAAGCAAACTCCCAGAAAAACAGTCCAATATTATAGATCATTGGGACATGAAAAGAATTCCTTTTTCTTAGTAAAACACTGAAGGCAGAATTCTATCATGCTTGCACAGCAAATAGCAGCATTCCCAGAATATTATTTGTAATAAAACCCAAATTAATATGCATACATGTTAGTGACAGTTTTATAAAGATATATATATATATATATATCTTTTTCAGATTAAAAAAAAAAAAAAACCACACTCACACACAAAAGAATTAAAAATAATATTACAGCATATGGAACAAATTAACATCATTTTAATATCCTTTTCAAAACATATATATATATATATATGAGATAATCACATTTGCGTCTGTCAACCAAAAATCCCTCTTTTATAGCAGCATACTTATCTAAGGTCCCATTTCACATGCTGGATTCAGATTAGAGTTAAGATCAAATGCCATGGATGGTGGTGGGATTAGGCCAGAAAACTCTTTGGCCTCTCTACATAAGTTCTTCACCCCAGTTAAGATGCTTCCGCCAGACAGATGCTTGATCTAGTTGATGAAGGGTTATTTCAATTGGATGGGAAACTTGTGAAACCAAAGTGGGTCAATCTCCAGTTGAAAAGGCCAGTTTTCAGGCAAAGATAGGTGGCATCTGGAGGTGAGAGAGGAGCAAGTTCAGTGAAGCACATATATGGCTGACAAAGTTTTGGCAATCAGCAAACTGACCCAAGGAAGCTTGTGAGGCACAGTTGGGTTTCAATTTTTACCACAAATCTTGGAATTGGAAACTCTTGGTGGGCTGATGTAGGATGAGTCAGTTACGTGGTGTGAAGGTTAGGTGAGGTGCCGGTTCCATGGGGAAAGGATGGAGTGTTGATAGGTGGATGGAGGGGAGAATGAAAATGGAGTAAAGAAAATGGAAGAAACCCCACACACACACACACACACACAAAGATCTATCTTGGCTTTCCCTGAACACATCATAGGTGTAACCAGACCTAAATGTATGCTATGCATGCTAACATACCACTGCACGGTTCACCAAATGAATTCTTTTAAATGTATTTACAGTAAATTAAAATGTTCCAAACCTGGTGCCTAGGCAAACTCCTTGAGCACCTAGGGCCAGCGCAGCAACATAACCACGTGCATCCACAATACCACCAGAAGCGATCACAGGTATGTCTTTATCACCAACAAGATCAACTACCCTTGGCAAAAATGATATCAAACCTTCCTGAGAATAATTGGTCAAGAAAAGGGCATCAAAACATACTTAATTATTCAATTTAACGAGTATCAATTGAACAGCCTAGAACCAAGAAGTAAAATCAACATAAACTGAATTTCATCAATGCAAAATATATTTAATGCTACTCACAAGGAACTTCTATAAAATTCAGTTTGACACCATTGTAACAACAACAGTTCAAATCACACTTCAGTTCTAATAATTATTGTTTTTTTTTTTTTATGACGTGGAACCTCACCAAGGCATGGCCCTTTGGACCCACCCCTAGGGAGTAAACTAGGGATACTGGAAAGTTATACTGTGTTACTCCCTTTTTAAAATGTCAATTTTTAATATGTGTATTAAAATTAGTTTTGGCCTTCCAATAACTTTTTTCATTCCCTCAACTTGAACAAACTCATTTTTTTCTAATTGGTGCATTAATCACTTTCCTCTAAACATGACCAACCATCTCCAGCAACTCCCCCTCATCTTTTCATCAATAGAGACCCCCCTTATCTTTATATGAATTATCTCATTTGAATCTTATTTTTCCTTATATTTCCACTCATCTATCTTAACATTTTCTTTTTAGTTACACTCCTTTTATGAATATGTTACCTCTAACATTCAGTACCATCTAGCATAACTAGTCTCAACCAGTCCCTAGCCCATAAAAATGAGGTTTGTGGTAAGTTGACGGCCAATGTAAAATTTAATCACTCTATTATGAACAATTTAGAAGATTTCAAATACTTGAAATGCTTTGAAAAATGAATTTGCTATGTTATACGACTGAAACTTTGTCCTCAATTCTTCAATTCCTACAAGTGAGCTTATATTTTAGAGGCATGTGATGTTCAAGAGGAAAGGCATGCTGAACAAATGATGAATGTCTAGTCTAACATCAATGCTAAGGAAAATAATTATAAAAATAAGCCAAATTTGGTAAATATTCTGATAAACATTGGCAAGACCAAAAGAGAATTTCAAAGAATGAAGACTCATAAATTGTTTGTCTTATTTTCCTTTTTCTTCTCCTTTTTTTTTTTAATAAACTTTTTCTCAACCTGTGTGCCTTGTTCTCGTTACTTTAACTTGTGCATAATTTGAAAGGTCAGGTTCTCCACCCACAAAATATTTTCCTTTCTTTCTCCCATTCTGAGTTTCTTATTTGCAAAAGTTGTTGCATAATAATTTACTGGTCCAAACAACTAGTTATCAGATATTTATAATTGCATAAAATTACAATAATAATTCTAAAAACAACAATCACCGATACCTTCCCAAGTACATGCCCTCCTGCTTCAAGCCCTTGGACAATAATTGCATCCACACCAGCCTCAATTGCTTCTTTTGCTTGTTCTACACTCCCAATCTTCAATAGAAAATACATGTAATTCATGAAATCACCAAGGAAAACAATTGGAATTGCAGTCTAATAAGTGCATTTGTGAGAAGGAATTAACACCCAACATGAATCCTTTATGTTATTCAAACAGAACCCAATAAATAAATCCTCTAAGCCATTTATAATTTAAGAGTATTATCATGAATGCAAAACTTTTTGAACACCTTCAATGGCCAATAGTCGATTTTGTACGGTGCATGCAAACCAATTAGATACAAGATTCTACACCAAAGCCACCAGTAAACTTTGGTAAAATGATGGTAAGGACTTTGATGTTTATTTTTTAACATGATTTGGTTCAATGGTCGCATATCAGCCCACTTTGAATAGGTATGGATATATTCTTTGTGTTCTTTTTATAAGTGACATTTGGCGTTAAGGGACAGATGTGGGAGATTTGAATTTGTGATCTTTGCCTCATAAGACATTCTCTTCACTTGATTGTGCTACCCATTGGGGTTGAGCATGTCCACTTTGAACCTTTCTTTCTTTCTTTGTTTTGCTTTTTTCTGACACAATTGAACTTTAATGCATTTGATACATTCAATTAGGCAAAATTAATGGTGCCTAATATGATTACAATGTGTCAGACTAAATGAAAATGATACAGTACCACTGGGCCACTAAAATCATGCACATCCAAGTCAATGAGCCAAATAACGCAATATTACCCATATAACATGTCTTCTTTTTTATTTTTCTTTTTTTAATTTCTAAATCAAAATATGTAGTCAACACTTACTTGGGGAACAACCTTGACCCCAGCATGATGAGCTTCAAGTACAAGCTCCTTGGAACATTCACCCCAGGAAATTTGCAAGACTGCTACCTTCTCATCCAGTATAGCCCTTATATTTTCCTCATGGGGAAATGCCAGAACAACACCAACCCCAAATGGTTTGTCAGTTAAGGTTCGAGTTTTCCTTATTAACTCCCGCAGGCATTCTGGTGACTCCTGGAAAAGGTAAACTTGAAAGATAAATTATGTGTGCTAAAAATTTCAATTAAAGTTAGAACTGTAGTGTATTCATAAATCAAACTAGTAATAAAGTGGAAAAGTTTTACCTATCTTTTCCTAGAAAAGGAATAGAACGAAAAGGTTTTAGTGGTCTCTTAATCCAATAAAAGCACAATAAAATGTAAGCAATGTTTCCATTTTTTTATTACAAGGGGAGTTTCGAACCTAGGTTATCCCCTATGGGAGAACTGGATGACACCATTGAACCATATGGCTCATGGCTCCATGAGGTTTCTATTGCATATTTGACATAAGTTAAATTGCATATGTCATCCTTGTGATTTGCCTATTAAACACAGATGCACCTTGTGGTTTATTTACACCAAAGTGCTAAGGTAAAAGGGGTATCTATTTCATACCGTTAATAGAAAAGATCAAATGATCATCTTGCTAGCGTCTAGTAAGTAAAAGTTCCAAACTGATTCGTCTCTTCCTTGCCTTTTCTTAAATGCCAATTAGATCTATTTCGGGCATACCCAAATGCAAACTTCTTCAACCTCTTTTTCCCAAAAACATATTCTAATTCCCACCTTTCAATTCGTTGGCTGTTAAAGAACTTATTCGTTTCTCCTTCTCAAAAAAAAAAAAAAAAAAAACTTATTCGATTCTATTCCGAGTCAACCCAACAAGCTTACCCAAGTTACCATCCCCACTCCACTTCTTCATTGAAAATTACTCACTACCCCTTTTTCAATCTCTACTTCTAGTTGTTCTATTCCATATTTTATTTGTGTTTGAGACTTCCTACTTGCCAGTGAGTTGCCCATAGAAGGGTTTAGTCTTCCACTTTGCCCCAAGGAGCATATCAACAAGGCAAGCTAGCTAGATTAGTGCTCCAAGCCCATAATGAAAAACGAAACATTCCAACTGAACAGAAAAGTCCTAAAAAGGTGTTTCAGAGTTTAATTTAAGTTAGATTTGTTTGCATCAATATTCATATCAAGGGCCAAGCGCATTTGTATATCGAATCCTAATTTATTTAAGCGCAAGTAATTAATACTAACTATATTACAAGCACAATAACCCTATGGCTAGTCTAGGTTTGCCCTATCTAATTCATATAAATGGCTTCATTATCACAAATAGAGATCTTAATTAAAGTGGTGTAACTGTTTAGGGTTTTCCGCTTTAGATGCAGTTTTCTAAGGCCAAAACACATTGATTACTTATTTATTTCTCTTTCTTCTTCTCTTTGATTCTTTATGATATTTTCTTATCCTCACATGATAGTATAGCCCTATCTCATCTTTACAGACATGGTATAGCAGAGCCCAGTTTACTCTCTCACCACCATTGTTAGCCACTCTATAGGACTCATCTTGATCTATACCAAAGCATGTATAGTGTACATGTTCCCTCTCATGCTAAATTGCTCTCACTCCTACAAAGCTTAGTCTTAATTTATCCCCTGCTGTAAACAACATTTGGACAAAATCCCAAACACATTTTCATTCTTCCTTCTCAAGCAAGGTAGTCAAAGGCGAAAGGCAACCTCAAGGCATCAAGGCCTTGTATCACCTGAGGCATGAGGCAACAAAGAGGCACTAGCCTAAATAAAGCAAGGCACCAAATCTAAATATATTTGTTATACATATAGTACTTAAATTATTTGTACCTGGTGTATTGAAACATTATAATGAAGTGTTTTTAAATGCGTTGCATGAAGAAATTAGGTCTATCATGGTATTTCAAAATAGCGTTAACATGGTTTAGTCTCTATTAGTTATTCTAACAATAGGTTTTAAATCAAGGTTCTACTATAAATTAATTAATCCAACAATAAGTTTTACAACAAAATTTTGTAAATTAATTTAGAGAAAAGTTAATAGATGCCCTAAGAACATTGGTTTAAAAAGTATTTTTAGAAACTTTTTATAGGAAAAGAAAAAATTAATTGATTTTTTTAAAGGAAAATGCTAACAGATGCCCTTTTAGGGTATTGGTTGACAATCCATTTAAAGAAAGTTTTTATGGAAAAAGAAAAAAAAAAAAAAAAAACAATTGATGTTTTGACAGTTTTTTTTATTTTTCATAAAAGTTGTGTCAAAATTTTCCTAAAATAGATTGTTAACCATTGTTCTAAGGGCCCTCGTTAGCATGACTCTTTTTAAAAACATTTTATATTTCCCATAAATGTGATATTAAAACTTTCATAAAATGATCCATTATCAAATTCTCTAAAATCACTGGTTAACCAAACCCATTAATTTATCTTACTATGGGTTTTATAACATGCATTTTTAAATTAATCATCTAAAATAGATTTTACAAACTACTATAAAAAATTTAAATATTAAAAACAAATTTAAAAATTTAGGGGTGCCTCACCTTGCCCAAGAGCTTAGGTGAGTGCCCAGCACAGCTTTGACTACAATGTTCTCAAGTATAATATTACTTTGGCTTCCTTTTCTTGCAGCCCACCAATCTCATTGGCCCAACCTACCAACTGTCTATTGACCTTACAAACCTAGTCATCTACCAAGCTAATGCTTCACATGCATCATTGGCCTTTAACATCATCTGATCAGTATCTAGTGACTTTTCAAGCAAATGAGGATTTTTAACCAATCATGCAGTCTTAGTGATTTCAACTATATCATTTGGACATAATATTGAGAAAAGTTTAACAAGTACGGCTTGCAAGGTGTTACATTTTACAAGAACTTGGCACGCATGAAAAATACAAATTTTACAACACATTTATATAGATTTGAAATTAAATAATAATAAAAAAATCTGATTCACCACTTTGAAATATTAATACAGAACAATTGAATTCAACCTAAACAATAATCACAATTAAAATAACATTATTGAAAAATTACACAAATAATCACAATCAAATAAGAACTGGGCAACAGCAAAAGTAAATTAACAAAAACTATAAACAAAACGGGGCCTTAAAATTAATTTCATTGTCCATTATCATCACAAAAGATTTTAGGCTTTTCTGGTCACAGTATATGAATGATCTATAAACATATTATATAGGCTCTAATTCAGTATTTTAAGAAATCATACCTATAATATCCAAGGATTATCTGAGTTCAACTAGTCAAATAGGATTTTCAAATTGGATCATTATAAAACCATACTACACAAGACTAATTAAGATTTCGCATATGATCAAAGATGTAGTTATGTATTGGCAACACTCACATGAGTCAAAAGGGAAAACCGGAAAAGGAAAAAAGAGAAATACCCAATCAGGGGCTCGAAGGAAGCCAAGTCCACCAGCATTAGCAACAGCAGCAACAAGCTCTGGTGAAGAAATATCAGGTCCCAATGGTCCCTGCACTATACCATACTCAAAACCCAAAATCCCTCTCCAACCCATTTCTTCTCTTCCTATATTCTCTCTCTCTCTCTCTCTCTCTCTCTCAAGTACTCTCCAATAGTGGATTTGGCTGAAACCCAATACTGTGTATATATATATAAAAACAGTGGCAGTGGTCAGTGGGGGCGGCGGATTGTGCTGTGTGGGGATGTCGTGGAAGTTTCCACAACGTAAGCAAAAGTGTTTTTGTACTCTCTCTCCGCACAATCCTTAAAATGGTTGGTTGATGTTCCTCGTAAACGTAAGCCAATACGTCCTTTGGGTTTGGGGTTGCACATGGGAAGAAACTCCACGCCGCATCACAACATCCATTAATGGTTCGATCGTCTATGTACTTTTTTTTTTTTTAATGAATTATCGTCTATGTACTTTAGACTTTATAGATCAGACATTTCTCATAAGTTTTATAGTTTATTAGTCTCGGCACGCGCTTCACGCGTGTGATGAGACTTTTTTTTTTTTAGTTGTCTTGTTTTGTAGAAAAAAATTGTATTTAATTATTTTATATATATATGTATGATTTTTATTTTAAAAAATCTAATTTATAAGTGAATAAATCAAACTAAAAATTAATAGGTGAGTGGTCCTATTTTTTAGGCAATATTTTAGTAGGAGTTAGAGTTACATTTTTACCGAATTGTCCTTTAATTTTGTCTCTACTTAAATATAGGACAGTATGAGTATTTTTGAAGTAAAAAATGAGTTTTTACCGGATTGTCCTTTAATTTTGTCTCTACTTAAATATAGGACTGTAGGGGCATTTTTGAACTAAAAAAATAGGAATCCAAACAGGGAAAGCCCCTTAAATAGTAGTATAGATACTACCTTTACCTAAAAATCTTTTTCTCTTTTGTCTCTATTTATTTGTCTCTACTTTCTTTCTCAACTACTAGCAAAATGGTAATTTCATGCCTCAAGGGTAATATTGTATTTGACTGTTGATTTCCTATTGTTGCCTCATTGTTATAAAATAAGTCTTCAAGTCGTATAGATCAAAATTGCAGGTCATGAGCCTCAATTGGACTGCTGAAATAAAATATATCACGAAAATTAAGTTTTAATGGTTAAAAATTAAAATGCAACTAAGTTGTTTCTCAAAAAAAAAAAAAAAAATGCATCTACGTGGTTGAGTCTGGTCACGTATGATTACAAATAATTAATTTTGATTGCATGAGAATTCAATTTAAAACCAATGACATGGAGGCATGGGAAAGAGGAAGGAGCGGGGAGGCTATTTATCCCTTTAACAAATGCTTAGTAGAGTGTCGTGCCTCACTTACACAGTGGAATAAGAACTAAGGAAGTCAATATTATACCGGAGGCTGCACCGGTTTGACCAGTGGTACGATATATTTCGGATATCGGTTAATACTGGTGTATCATTTTGGGTTTACCGCTATTTTTTACTATTTTATACAATATAAATAAATATATTAAATTGATAAAAATTAAAAATTTAACTAAAATAGTCTAAATAAATATAAAAATCTATCTTTCAAATATATTTTTATATCACAACTTTCAAGTAAATAAAAATATTAAATTCTAAGTAAACATATATAGATACTGAAGTTTGATAGTCTTATAATATGTTAAGTTTTTAACCCATATTATCTTGTTCTCATAGGATTTTTTTTTCTTAACCAAAGAGTCTCCAATTAAGTGGGCGGACAGACCAAGGAAGCTACTAAAGAAAACTAAAAAATATTAACATAAAATGAAAAGTAATCAAGTTTCAAAAATATGTTGGCAGCACAATATCCACACAAAGTGCTTCAAACTTTCATAGTTGGCCTTTTTATTTTCTTTTGATAAAAAAGGTTCAAGCTTTCTCTTCAATTTCTCTTTGAAAGTTTCAGACCGTGTATAATCAAATTACCAGCAGCTAAAACTTGAGTTTCCTCTACCATGCCTTTGAGTATCTGTTCTTTCTTTCTTTTCTTTTTTTTCCCATCTTACCTCCCTGTTTTTTTTTTTTTTTTTTTTTTTTGTCAACAATTTCTTTCATTTTCTTGATCTCATCTTGCTATCTCTTCTCTATCATTTCAACAAAAAAGACCCAAATTTTACAGAGAGAGACATGAAATGGAAGATCTGAGAGCGGAAAGAGAAAGAGTGTAAAGTCTGAAAGAGATTAAGATGCAAAGAAGGAGGTTTTGTGGTTTGTGGGTTTGGCTTGTGTTTGTGATTTATGGGTTTGGTTTGAGCTGCTTATATTCTGTGTTTGAAGAAATTTATGGGATGAGGTTATTTTGGGTTTGTGCTCATTTTTCTCCTTCTTTCTGCTGGGTTTTCTTGGCTTACTCAGATTCTCAGATTTGCATTTCGTGTTTCGGCCCGATATCCATTTACCGGCCGAAATAGCCGGTATTTTTTCCGGTATGAAACAAGGTGTGTACCTTTACCGGTGTACTGACCGATACGGAATGGTACGATATCACCCACACTGATAAGAACACTTTTGGTCATGTGGGGAGGAAAATTTCCACTTTGCAAAGGAAACTTCAATGGACTGAAAGTCAAACAAGAAATCTGGATGGTATGGATGATATTCACGAGATTAAGGTCGAATTGAATAAGATGTTGCTAGCTGAAGAAGAAATGTGGAGTCAAAGGCCCAAGAACTGCTGATTGAAGTCAGGAGATTGCAATACCTCCTTTTTTCATAATAAGGCATCTAACAGACATCAACGCAATACTGTCTTGAAAATAATGGATTCAAATGGTTTATGGCGAGAAGATGAAAAGCAGATTGGCAGGACATTCATTGAATATTTTGAGAAGCTTTTCACATCTTCACAACCAGTAATTAGTGAAGAATTGATTGATGCAGTACCTACAAAGGTGACGGACAAAATGAACTCAATACTACTTCAGGATTTTCAAGCAACCAAGGTAGAAAGAGCATTGAAGCAGATGCATCCACTGAAGGCCCCTGAACCAGATGGTATGCCTCCTTTATTCTATCAGCATTTTTGGGCCACTGTTAATTCTGTTGTTATACAAATTGTAGACTTTCTTAATCGTGGAGTAGCTCCTCCAAACTTTCATGAAACTCACATTGTGCTTATTCCAAAAAATAAGAGTCCTAAGAGGGTAACAAATTATAGACCAATTAGTTTATGTAATGTGGCCTATAAACTTGTTTCCAAAATAGTGGCTAATAGGTTAAAGGTGGTCCTCAAAGACATTGTGTGTGAGAATCAAAATGCCTTTGTATCTGACAGGCTCATCACTGACAATGCATTAGTGGCTCATGAAATTATGAATCATATCAACAAGAAAAGATAAGGAAAGTGTGGGGAAATGGCATTGAAGATAGATATGAGTAAGGCATATGACTGTGGAAATGGGGTTGTCTACAACAAATTATGCTGAAGCTTGGTTTCCATGAGAATTGGGTCTGCATAGTCATACAATGTGTCTTTCCTGTAAGATATGCAGTCTGTATCAATGGGATCCCTCGTGGTGAAATCAAACCAACACGTGGCTTGCGGCAAGGAGATCCATTGTCACCATATTTATTTATTTTATGTACTGAAGGCCTATTAGCTTTACTTCACAAGGCAGTGCAGAATAAATCTTTGAAGGGTGTTGCAACATCTGCTAGGGGTCCGAAGATCTCACATTGTTTTTCGCGGATGATAGTTTAATCTTTGGAAAAGCTACTGTTCAAGAATGTCTTGAAATACAACATGTGTTGCAAGTGTTTGAAGCCTCTTCAGGACAACAACTAAATAGAAATAAGACCTCTTTATATTTCAATTGAAACATAGAAAATGGTACAAAAGAGGCCATCAAAGCCATGTTTGGTGCACAAATCATAAAACCGCATGAATCATACCTTGGGCTGCCTTCCTTAGTTGGTAGATCACAGAAAAATTCCTTTGCTCAACTTAAGAAACGAGTGGCAAATAAATTGGCAGGTTGGAAGGAAAAGGTTACTTTCAAATGCAGGAAAGGAAATATTGATAAAGGTTGTTGCTCAAGCAATGCCAGCTTATACTATGAGTTGTTTTAATCTTCCAAATGCTCTTTATGATCAGTTGACTGGAATGGTTAAATAGTTTTGGTGGAGACAAAAGAGGTAGGAAAGGAAGTTAGCATGGATGAGTTGGGAGAAGATGTTTCTTACAAAAGAAGAAGGAGGAATGGATTTCAAGGATTTGAAGTGTTTTAATCTGGCTCTTTTGGCAAAACAGGGATGGAGGCTACAGACCAACACTTCTTCACTCTTTTATAAAGCATACAAAGCTAAGTATTTCCCTAGATGTGAATTTGTTGAAGCAAATTTAGGAAGGCAACCATCCTATGCTTGGAGGAGTATCATGGCTGCTCAACCTTTAATCAAACGAGGTATGAAATGGCAGGTGGAGGATGGTGAAAGGATTAAAATATGGAGAGATAAATAGATCCCTAACCCAACTACCTATAAGATAATAATCCCAGAACAACACCTTTCATATGAGCCAAGGGTAAATGAACTTATTGATGGGGATAGTAGAGGATGGAAGGTAGACATCATTAGGCAGAGATTTCTTTCCCAAAAAGATGATGCAATTCTGAGTATTCCCCTCTATGCACATGGAGCTCGAGATAGGTTGATTTGGACTGAAAATGAAAATGGGAAGTTTACGATCCGTAGTGCATATAGGTTGGCCCAAATAATGTATCGAAATGGGGGATGGGTTGAGTGTTCAGAATCTTCTACAATTAAATAGGTTTGGAGAGGACTATGGAGTTTGAATATACCATATAAAGTTAAACACTTTGCTCGGAAAGCATGCAGGAACATCCTAGCTACCAAGGAGAATTTATGGAGAAGGAGGTTTGGCCTTGCTGCAAACTGATTTTACCTTTTAATATTTCCCCATCATGGGAATTTATGGATGTTATGTGACAGCTACAAGGGTGGTCTGAAGCTGTGCTGGATTTATTAGAACGCACCATCATGATTTGCTAGGGTATATGGAAGAATAGAAACGAAGTAAGGCATGGTGGAAAAAGGAAAAATGGAGCAACAATAGTGCGGATGTCCCTTTCTTTGTTGGATGAATTTCAGCTTGTGAATGACAAGGAACAAGTTACACAAACTCAAGAGCCTCATGTGGTTAAATGGATACCACCAAACTCGAGAAGCTACAAAGTTAATACTAATGGTGCAGTGTTTTCCAAATGCAAAGAGGTGGGATTTGGAGTGGTAATACGTGATTGTCAAGGAGAGGTGATTGCTGCACTTAGCAAAAGAATGACTGGTTTACTTGGAGCTCTAGAGATAAAAGCCAAAGCAATGGAAATAACAGTCCAATTCGCCGCTGATATTGGTGTTTGGGAGGTAATCTTCGAGGGTGACTCTTTAAACATTTGCAAGGCAATTCAAGGCTCAATTGTTGCTCCCTCATCCATACAGAATATAGTCTATGAAATTCTTGTTCAGCTCCAAACTTTTAGATCTTTTGATATTTCACATGTTAAAAGGCAGGGAAATGTCCCTGTACACTTGTTGGCTCAACATGCTTTACACGTTGAGGATTTTCATGCTTGAATAGAGGAATGCCCTAGCCCAATTGTGCACACCTATGCCCATGATGTACTCTGTTTTAACTAAAGTCTAAATATAATGTACGTTTTCCATCAAAAAAAAAAAAAAAAATCCAATGACATGACATGATCTTATTGGTCCAGACTACAAAAATAGTGAGATTGCATAGACTTAATTAATTTGGCAACTATAAAGCATTAATGATGCCTTAAACTTCGGTGAAATTACTATTTTCAATTGTTGATTTAATGATAATTAAGGCCTATTAACTCTGAAATACAACTAATTAGGGACTATTAGTATTAATGCTAAAAGGGAGTTAATTCGGGGCCTATTTATAATAATTGGGCTGAAACTTATTTCTATGAAATCACATTGGCTCACTGTGAAATGACATTCAACGCTTCAACTTGGGCACAAGAACAAAGTTGTTCCAATAAGAAACGAGTGAGATATGATTTTTTGAAATGGACTTTGTTAGCTATTACAAGAAGTTTTAGGGAAAACCAAGATTTTCAACCCTTTTACTTGCTCTTCACTCCCACCAATGACAAAATTTTTGCATGAACTCCCCACATATGTTAACTTTGAATTAAATGCCTTCTCCGTCTAGAATTATCTTCCCCTATGATAGAAAAGGGTGGAATGCTCATTCCAAAATCCCACTCCCCTACATCTCTAAAGGAGAAAAAGTATTTGTCATACCATGGTCTTCCTAAAATTTGAGATATTGAGTGAGTACCTCTTCTATATTTCCCCTCTAGACCCCTAGAGTAATTCCCCTAGAATCTAAGAAGAAGTAAAGAAATAGCATTGTAAATTTGGTCTTTCTAAATCTTTGGAGTCCAATGTTATTTAAATGTTCCATTTTTAGGATTTGATGAGTTATCCCCCCTTTGTTCTCATTTTTCTTGTTGCTAGTTTTCATTGTAGGTTAATTTCTTTATATTTTAGTGTTAGGAAAAACATGTTTTGTTGTATTATTATGCTAGCTATTAGAATCTAAACGTGTTGGTTGTTCGAATATGCTTTAAATGTTCTTCATATGTTTGTATGACGTTCTTCACATGTTCATGCACACAACCCTACTAGTTCTTAGGATGCTATGAATTCCAATTTAAAACACGTTTGTTATTTAATTCATATCACTTGGCACACACAAGCAACATGATTTAAATTTCAATCCAAATAAAATGTTCACATGATAGACTTAGGGCTTTTTACTATGCACACACAATCACATCTAACTATTTTAATTCCAATCAAGATCACATGACATGTTTATTTTCAATCTTGATGTGCAATTGATTTTGAAGACTTGTTCTTATATGAATGATGTGCATGACCATTAGCCTAGAATACTAGTATCACAGGGCAAGATGTGTGTTTAACTCCTTCTCACCTTATAACTTAGTCTCCAAACTTAAATAAAGGGTTCTTAGATTGTATCTAGGACCAAGACCTTGTAATGTTATTTTCTATTTAATGTAAATTTCAATTATTAAATGAAATTTTTTTTAGCCTTTTTTTGTTTAAATAAAATAATTGATAACTCCATGTAAAACCCTTGATCTTGGGGAATATATAATCAGTCAAACTGCCACTTTAAGAGTCACTAACGTGACTACACCCAAGGGCACAGTCTCTCACACTGCACACGCACTTATGCCATGTCAAAATCTCTTATGGATCATGAAAGAAGATTGGACAATTGTCAAGGATGTAGCAGTTAGAGGACAAGTGTCATTACATGAAAAAAAAATGTGGTAGTTAATTATTGCAAAACTTTTAACCCCTCACTTATCTCAGCCAAAAAAAGCATAATAGGGTAGTTATAGGCCGGAAAAAACCATCATCCTTTGCCTATGCATAGAGGCCTCATTCAACAAGAGAAAGGATTGCACACAACCCAAAGAACGTATTAAAGTAGAAATTAGAGCACTTTCAAAGATCATTAGTTTAGATTGTTAGGACATATGTGGAACTTGTCAGAACATATGTTATATAAGATTAGCTAATCCTTTGACAAAACGCATTTTACTTGTAATTGGGTAAATCTATGATGGGTTTAGTACTTCAAAGAATAAGAGTTCAAGTCTAGTATTGAAGTTATGCAAATCTGTCCAAGAAACAAGTGAAGAAGTACTATTCATTAAAGCTTGACAAATATCTCAACAAATAGATATCTATTGAGATTTAATGACGAATCTTGACAGCTGCTCGACTGAAACAGCATCTATCGAGAATTATGAAATATAGATTTTCAAATCTGTTTTCACGCATATCCAAGTGTATTTGTGTAGGGTTTCTTTTCTCACAACCCTAAACATATATAAGGATTATTTTAAAGGCCGTCACAATGTTGTTGCACAAGGAATCAGAGCATCGTTCTTGCATTGTGTGATCGGAAACAAAAGTTGACCTAGTTCATCTTTTCATTGAAAAAGCTATTGCGTCTTTAGGCCAAAGGTTTTGTAACTACGGAGCTTCTTGATCTTTATCGTTGAATGAACTAAAAAACTTTGCAGCCAACATCTTTCTCAAGTTAGTGTATTAGTCACGTACTTGGATCTGTGCATCAATTGATTAGTCATGTACTTGAAGTCGTGTATTGAAATGAGAGATTGTCACTACATTACAAGTCCAATAGGGTATTGGAGTAAGAGTTCAACTATAGGTTTGTATAAGGTACTTGGATTCCTTTACTTGTAACCGCTTGTTTTGATAATAATGGCGGGAGTGGTAACCTTAAATTCACCAATGGGGTTTTGCCTCAGTGGTTTTCCCCCCATTTATAAACAACTCACCCATGTCAAATTTAATTTTTGCTGCATTTACTTTAGTTGGAGATTTGTTTGTACTACCACACTTATTGCATATGTAATTGAATCTAATTAATTAACTTGACTAATCAATTGATTAATTTACCAAAGGGGTCAATACGTTCTTGGCCTATCATAGATTCTTAGGAAGCAATTTGCAATTAAGTAATCATCTAGACCTGTAAGAAGATCACCATCACATGCTTGTAAGTTAATGTTTCCTTGTACATGTGCTCTTATTTCAAACAAATATCCAACAGTTTGATGAAATTCTACTTGTTTGGTGTGCTTTGTTCTGATTAATCATCCATACTAAAGTAATTTGTGTTAATAAGTTTGAATCCTTTGATGTCCTGAGATTTAACTTCAGTCAAGATGATTAGTTTATTAATTGATATGATTTACTTTGAGTTCTTTAATTATGAGATGATGGACTTCAATCTTCTAGTCATTGTAACGTAATTCAGTAGTTTAACTTAGTCATTTTAGAAGCTTGGTCACTTAGCATTTCTCATTATTGTGTTGTTAACTTGTGCATAATTCAAAAGTCTTATTAAGTTAGTTATTTTTTAACCCTACAAAGTTAGATAGTATTTTAAGCTAGTGTTATTTTCTTGAGAACAGTCTCAAGGTAACAACAGCAAAGTAAAAACCACCTTGAGAAACTAGGCAAGGTAATTAAGAGACCAAGATTAATTTAAAAATTGGTTTTGATCAAATATGAGTGCTTTGCTCATTTGCTAGTTATCTGAAATAGCTTGAGGCATTATTGGTAGCAAGTACTACTTGAGAGGTGCCAGCCTAAGCATGGGCTCTATCTCGAATGTATGCTGAATGATGGGCCTTGCATTGCCTCTATTTGAATAGCTTATGTGGTTGTGAACATAAGAATTATTGCAGTAAAAATATGTTTCCATTTCAAAATTCACAATAAGTCTAGAGGTACAAAAAAATTCATAACAAATTTCACAAATGTTTAAGGTGGTAAATTGTTAATGATGGCTAATAAAGTAATATATGTGGTTGACCTATATGTGATTCCTCACTAATTTCGGTCATAATTATAATAGATGCATATGGTGAATATCTTTAATTATATATCAAGAGTTATTTTATTGCAGTCAAACATGTCTCAGTGCTAATAACCTGCTACGATAAGTCTAGAGGCACACCAAATTTACAATATTTTTAGGGGAAAAGCTTAGGTCCAATACGTTTTGTACACTCAACCCAATAGGATGTTTTGTACACTCAACCCAATAGGATGTTGTCACGTGACAATTCTAGGACACATGAAAACATCATATCAAGTCTAGTGTACAGGTTGTTTCTCAAAAAAAAAAAAAAAAAAAAAAAAAGTCTAGTGTACAAGTCATTGTTTAAGCTGAACCTTAAATTTCACAATTGTTTAAGCTGGTAAATTACTAATGATGGATAATAAAGTAATATCAATGGTAGACCCATGTATGAATCTATATTACCATGCTAACTCACTAGCTGTGAAATTTATTATGAAAATCATTTTTTGGATACCCATGTATATATGTGAGTGTGCATAATAAAAATTTACCTTTTTAAGAATTTGGATTTGAATTTGGTTACTTAAAATCATGCTCATCTCTTACAGAATTCTAGAATCCATTCCTTGACTTGACGTTACCTTAGCTAATCCTTCAAGGTCATTAAGGCAAACATGCCCATTAATATGGACACCAATTTCTAACTGTCATGACTCATGACTAGTAGTACTAGGGCAGAGATTAGGTCAGGTCGAGTTCACAGCCACTTGCAACCCGACTCGATATTTTCTATGGTTTGGTCGGGTAATCAAGTTTTAGGTTGGGTCTCGTGTTAGGATTCTCTTTTTTTGGGGGGGGGGGGGGTTAAATTCCAACTCCCATGTTGTTAAAAAAAAAAATTCAACAAAGAACAAAGTAACAGCTTTATATTATTCATGTCCTTTACTAAATCAATTTGATAAGAAACTAGAAAATCCACAATGCATAAGTAAAATAAGCCTTTCAACATAACATTGGAAATTGGAATATAAACTTACAGTGGATTAAAAGAAATCCTAACATAAATGATAAAACTTCAATTTAAACAACCTAAAAGCCCAAGGTGCTAACTTATTGTAACTAGGTCGGCCAAAAGTGGAGCACTGATATGGACTCTCTGCATTTAAGCTTAAACAAAATAAAATTCAATTTTGGTCAAAAAAAAAATTAACATATTCAATTACATCCTTGTTGATAAGTTTAAATTCTTAGAATATATAGAGATGGGGATCAAATTGGGAATCAAATTTTAATGGAGGAAGACATGAGTCATTGCTTACTGCCTTTTTTTGGAAAAATTATTGAGAAATGCTACGTCCACAACAATTTTACAAAATTTTCACAACATTGTTTACCTGTCACTGCCTAGTCACAAAACACAACTTAAATAATTTGACTAGGAAAAGAAAACAAAAATCTGATTAGGAAAAGAAAAATAAACAAAAAACAAAAATGAGAATTCAAAACAAAGCATATTTCGGTGAGGAGGGAAAGAAAGGGTTTTGTAGGAGGAAGAATCTTGCTCTCACACACCGGAGGCGGAGGTGGAGTTGGAGGTGGAGTTGGAGGCAGAGACGGAGGTAGCGAGCAAAAGGCAAAGGCAGAGGCAGAGGCAGAGACGCTCACTTCTTCTCCCCGCCGTCGCACATCGTCGTCACTTCTCTATCTTCCTCAAAACGATGAGACCCACTTATCTTTACCTTTCACAGATTTTGTTTCCTATTGGAATACTGAGTTGCGATTGTAATTTTGTTGTTTCTTGCTCTAACATTTCATTCTCATTGAAAGAAAGCTGGACTTCTCTACATTCACAACAAAAAATAATAATAATTGGACTTCTCTATTTATTTATTTTCCACATAAAAAATGTCATTAAAAGTTTTAAACTATACACACAATTTAAAAAAAAAAAATCAAATCGAAGCTTGAGGTGGGAGGGTCGAAAATTGAGGTATAAATGATGCTCGCAAAGTGTTTGATACAATGCTTGAAAGAGATCTTGATGAAGCCTTGAATTGTTTCAGATTGATGGTTATGCTTTATCTGCTTGTGCTAGTTTAGTTGATGCAATAACTGGTAAGGAGATTCATGGAAGGATTCATAGGCATGAGCTACGAGCAAGAGTTGAATGGCAAAGGTTGGGATGCAAGTGCATTCCCTTGTCATTTTTTTGACAAGTCTTTATTACACATATAAGAATGTAGTTGATAGCCAAAAGGTGAAACCAGACTTTTGCCTTCACTGTCTAAGCCAAAAGGTGAAACCAGACTTTTGCCTTCCCTTGTCACCAAGTGTGGACTTGACCTTTCTATTGAGATGTAAATAAAAGTAGCAGAAAATGCTTTCTGCTGGTCATGTAATTTAGGCCTTTTTTGCCCCTTTTAAATATATTGTTTTGTTATAGTCTACTCATGAAAATTGGTACTTTCATATTTGCAGACTGTACGATGAAGTTGTGGCTGTGGTGAAAGAAATGTATGGAGATTCACCCCTGCAATTGTACTTGTTGGCCAAAGGTAAGGAGATGTTAAATAAATTTTTATTAAACACTAAAATTTGGTGGAATGAAGAGTAATTGAAATATGTAAACTGGTAAAGAGATATTATTACAGGATGGATGTTTTAGTGTCAATAGAAAGTTTTCGAAGAGTGGAAAGTATTTGTGACATACTTTTACTCTTATTTTGCTTTGTTTTCATTAACAAAACTTAAAAATCTTACTTAATTCTTGTATTTGATTAGACTTTACTTCCTTTACTACATTAGCTAATTATTATCATTGCTCTCACTAATTTAACCATCACACAGCATGGGAGAATTTTACATTTTTTGTTTTATATGCCCCCCATTTTTTGCGTTATATTTGATTATGAGAATCTATTGACTTATTTCATCTTGAATGTTTTAGGTAATTGCTAAACTTGAAGATCTCGTTGTGAGTCAGTACTATGCTTTACTCTTATTATAAGTAGTGACTAGTAGTAGTTTTTTTTTTTTTTTTTTAATTCCATTTTCATACTTTGTTTTAAAATACTGTGCATTATATAATGTATATTGCAGACACATGGAAGAAGAAATAACAGTGGTTCTAGGCTTGTAGAGTTGAATGAGCACAATACTAATAATAAAATGAAGGATACAATGGATCTGAAAAATAATGAGTTGAATGAAGATAATGTTGAGAATGAAAAAGAGGAAACAAGAAAGGTAGAAGATAAAGTGGAGGATCCTTGTGTAGGAATGTTGTTTGGTTCCATTGATGATATCATGGAATATTTTACAAGGTATGGTAATAAAAAGGGTTTTGCAGTGGCTAAAAAAACATCTAGAAAGCGAAATGATGGGGAGGTGGAGTCTTTGATTGTAGCTTGTAATCGTGCTGGAAAGCAACAGATTAAAGCTAGCAACTTACTTAAAGCACAGCCACAATCGAAAACAAGTTGCAAAGCTCATTTTAATGTGATTCGATGCTTAAATGGGTGGATATTGAAATCCAAGGAACTTGACCATAACCATGGATTAAGTCCAAGCAAAACCCGATTTTATAAATGCAACAAAATATTAAATCCACATATGAAAATACAACTTGAGTTGAATGCTAAAACTGGTAATAAAATGAACAAGAATTTCAATTCATTGGTGGTTGAGGTAGGGGGCATGAAAACTTGCCATTTCTAGAGAAAGATTGTAGAAACCACATGGATAAAGTCAAGCGCTTGGAGCTCGGGGGAGGAGATGTTGTAGCAATGAATAAGTGCTTTTTAAAAATGCAAGCTGACAATTCTAACTTCTTTTACACGATGGATTTTACTAAAGATGGTCAATTAAAGAATGTATTTTAGGCAGATGCAAGAAGTAAGGAAGCATTTAAAGAGTTTGGTGATGTGGTTGCATTTAACACGATGTACTTGCTTAACAAATATAGCATGCCATTTGCTCCTTTTGTTAGGGTAAACCATCATGGACAATCGATATTGCTAGGATGTGGATTGATTTTAGGTGAAGATACGAATACATTTAGATGGCTATTTAAGTCTTGGCTTACATGTATGTCTGGAGTTCCTCCTAGTGCAATAGTTACAGATCAAGACAAGGCCATGAAAAAAGCAATAGAGATTGTTTTTCCAAAAGCATGAAATCAATGGTGCTTGTGGCATATCTTGAAAAAGATGCCTGAAAAATTTAAAGGATACAGAGAATATAAATCAATCAAATTTTTTTTGAAAAATGTTGTTTATGATTCCTTAACAAAAGAAGAATTTGAAGAAAGGTGGGGTAGGTTCTTTGAAAAATATCATCTTAAAAGCCATGAATGGTTACTTAAATTGTATAATGAAAGGTATTATTGGGTGCCTGCCTTTGTGAAGGATACATTTTGGGCAGGAATGTCAACCATACAGTGGAGTGAAAGCATAAATGCATTCTTTGATGGGTATGTACATCATCAAACAACCTGAAAGAAGTTGTGGAACAATATGATAAGGCTTTGGGAATAAATATGGTAAATAAAAACACTGAAGATTTTGATTCATTTCAATCATCCATACCATGTTTTACTCATTATGCTATGGAGAAACAATTTCAAAGTGTTTACACAACAGCAAAATACAAAGAGTTTCGAAAAGAGTTGCTAGGGAAGGTTTGTTGTAATTTTTCTTCATGTAAGGAAGATGGTGTCATTTCAGAATATGAAATACATGAAGATGGAGCATTTGGAGAAAATTCCCAGCATGCAACCTTCCTTGTTTATTTTAACAATGATACCAATGAAGTAAATTGTAATTGCTGGTTTTTTGAATTTAGGGGAATATTGTGTAGGCGTCAAATTACGGTGTTCTTTCACCTGAAGATTGATTAGGTACCAAACAAGTACATCTTGAAAAGATGGAGCAAAAATATTAAAAGGAGCCACACTAAAGTTCGCATCAACTATGACAATTGGCTTGTCAAACCTGAAACACAACGCTTTGATAAGATGTACAAAGTCTTCAATGAGGTGGTAGACTTGGCAGTAGATTTTGAAGATAAGTGTGAGAAGGTGGTGGCATGAATTCTTGATTTAAAAGGAGGGTTCAAACAAGAAAAACTTGTTTGTGGAAGTAATGAACCCATTTCTATAGGTATTAATTGTTAGTTGATTTTTTTTTTTTTTTTTGTCTTATCATTTTATTTTGCATCATTTTTGTGCCTACTTATGTATTAGGATTGCACTTTTCTTTACTTAATCAAAATAAAATTTCTATAGGTATTCCTATAGATTCAACCTCATGTGGAGATGATCTTGCAATTTCTAAAGAGACTAAAAACATACTTGATCCAGTAGTGGTTAGACAAAAGGGACGACCACCATCTAAAAGGAAGCAGTCAATAGTTGAAAAAGTTGTTAGAAAAAAGGAGGAAAGGAAAAAGTCAAAAAGAAAAAGAAAACCAAAGTAAGAGAAATGAATTCAAGAAAAAGAAGGTTTTAGTATATTTCTTGTTGATTTTAAATTAATAATTGTTTATAGTATTTACTAACTATTATTGTTTACATTTTGTAGATAACTACAAAGGTTGAGAATGTGTCTTCTACAACCCCTACTATGGGATTGAGTGTGCTTTGAGTACAAAAGAGTTTTAACTTAAATGTAGGAATCTTTATTTTGTAGCACAAGGAAATTAAGATTTGGTTTAAATATTTAAGTATATTGAATTTTATATTGTATATAATGTAGGAGTTGGAACTGCAACAGTCACAACAGATTGGTAAAGAGAGTTATGAAGAATCCCTCATGTGGCCAAAAAATAATTGTCCTCCTAATATCATTGGGATGAGTCCATATTATGGGTTGCCAAATATGCTACAAGGAGGAAACTCGTCATTTCAGTCAAGTATGAATAGACAAGTGGTTAGAATGCAACCATTTAGTTACCATGAAAACACATCTCAGGCATGTACTTATATACTTTGCTATTCTTATGTGATTCTGATTTTTAATTGTTTGTCTATCTACACCTAATTTCTAAATATTGTAGTGTTCTCTTTACATTTAAAGAACTCATGAGACTTAATTTGAATTGTAGCTTATTATGTTCAAATAATTTTTTTTTTTTTTGGATTTTAAGTAATTAATAATTGCAGTGGTATACAGTTAAGACCCAACAGTTGTGCTTTTAAAATCAAGAGGAACTGAAAAAACACAATCCAAAAGAATTTGTAAAAGAGTCATGAAGGTTGGTACAAAAGACATATTGAAACAAAGGAAAATTGAAAAGCTACATACTAATGCAGGTTGGTACTAAAGACATATAGAAACAAAAGAAAATTGAAAATCTACATACTGATGCTTCTATAATTACTCATTTGAAATTCAAACCGGTTTCAAAAAAATAGTTTGTGGTTTAGAGCATTTTCTGCTTTCACTAATTTGGTTTTGTTTCGCTGCACCTGTTTTTAAAACAGAGCAAACACAATTTTTACTTTAAACTCTTGGCAGAAGGTATAGCTTTTTTTTTCCTTTGTCTGTTTGTTTTTGTTTGTTATGGTAATCAAAAGAGCCTACAATTTTGTTTATAACTGACATATTTTAGATTTTTTAATAATTATTTAAGATTATTTTGAATCTCTTTATTCTTATGGCCCACACCTCCTCTTTTTGTTCATATTTATTTTTGTTTCATTCTTTTTATTAGGAATTGATAAGTTTCTTTATTAATAGTATATGTTGTTATAGCAATCATCTTGACTATTTGAAGTTTTAACTTAGCCTCATTGATTTAATAAATTTAATTGCATAAATGTATATAATATATTTTGTGAATTTTGTTGATAGTTTTGTAAAGCATGGTATTGCTGATAGTAATATCCTTTTAATATGCAATTGAATTTAAATAAATTAGGCATTTTTTGTTTTTTCTTTATTCAATTGCTTCTCATATATGTAATTTTATTAAACTATTCAATGCATTGCACATGTTAGCGACTAGTAGACTTTATAATGAAACTAAATGTTTTCATTTTGTTTTTTAGGATAATCCTCCATTCCAGAAGGCATGTTATGATTTGTCAAATGAGCATCCAAGCAATTCTATTGGGAATTTTGGTACCAATGATGTGACAAAGGTTGGAAATCCAAAATTACACAAAGATGGCAAGGGAAATTAGTTTGTTTATGATATATAGGGTCATAAGATTAGTTTAAACATGGGAACTTGACAGTTAATATTTTTGTCTCATAATGTAACCCATTGGGCAACCTTTTGTAAAGGTAGGAACCTTCTATAACTCTAGAACATTAATGTAAAAGTTCTTTTTAAATGCAAATCATTTTTCATCATCATCTGTTTGTACATAATTTCTTTCTCCTTTGCTAACATAGGTTGGCTAATATTAAGAAGCATAAGTTTGTTACAAGATAATCTCTCTTTATTGAGGTGCAAAGATGATCCACCATAGGTGACAAGTTTTGAAACCAAACAAAAGCATCATGGCTAGTATTGCCCATCTTTGACAATAGTTGTGGTAGTTAGTTATCATAGAAATGATATATATCATATCACAACAAAGGAAAACAAAATAAAACAAAATAAAAAACAATCTTCTAGAAATTTATAAACCACAATTGGTTTTACAATATCCACTTAATATTATAACAACTAATTAACAAAAAAATCTAATAGACTAATTCTATGACTAATATAGACTCTTGTTACAAAGCAACGGTAAGTATACAACACAATAGGTGACCAAAATATATATTAACAGCCAAAATAAACAAATACATCAAATGATTGCAAATAGCAACTTTGGTTGCATTGCATTCCAATTTCCAAAGCCAGCACTTGAGCATCCATGCTTTATGATATCCACTAGAGCAACTACATCTTGAACAAAACCCCACTTGAATTGGTGCTAATAGTAGCAGCATTGCCTTCCAAAGCTAGAATTTGAGCTTCCATGCTTTAGGAGATCTACAAAAGGAAATACATTTTAAACAACACTATAATAGAATTTCTTCACACTCTAACCTATATTTTCCAACATATCTAATTGTACCATGTGCATAAAAGCAATTAAAAATTATGAGAGGAAATAAATCCCAAGTGATTGGAAGAATCTTAGAAAGTGATCTAGAATGAAAATAAATATTCCTCTAACAAGTACACAAAAAATGAAATGCCCAACATGCAAAGCAAAAAAGACAATAAAGATTACATATAGTTGATAACTATAGTTGAACAACTCTAACTTGTTCCTTCTCACTGGATAAAGTGATGTCATCCACTTTATCATTATCTCTTCTGATAGGCCACAAACGCGTTGACCCCTTGTGATTAATTAAATTGATGAATTAGCCGAATTATTAATTAATCAAGTTAACATGCAAATTCACGTGGCAGCACAAACAAATCACCAATAACTAAAGTATGCAGCGGAAAATAAAAGACACGATGATTTGTTTACGAATGGGGAAAACCTAACGGCAAAAACCCCACCGGGTGATTTAAGGTCACTACTCCCGAAACTCCACTATTATCACAACAAGCGATTACAAGCAAGGAATCCAAGTACCTTACCAACCTACAGTTGAACCCTTACCCCAATAGCCAATTGGACTTATTCTGTAGTGACAGTTTCTCCTCTTAATGCACGGCTCCGAATACGTGACTAACCAATTGTGCGGATCCTAGTACGCGACTTCGATTTACCAACTAGAGAGAGAGTTATTGGCTGCAAAATTCTTCAAATCATCCACACGATGAAGATCAAGAAGATACTTAGTTACAAAACCCTACGGTGTACATTACACAGCAACTTCTTCACAAGAGACAAACTAGGGCATGAACTTTGTCTTTGATCACAAATTGCTTATACAAGGATTGCTCAATACTTGTGCAACTTGCATCCCTTTGACGGCCCTTAAAACAATCCTTTTATATGTCTAGGGTTAAGAGAAAAGAAGTCCCAAAGACACATTCACGGATTGGAATTAAAACAGAACTGAAAATCTGTTTTCTTTAAATCTCGACAGATAGAGGTGTCGAGGATCTGTCGAGAAGCTATTGAGTCTCGAGGCTAAAACAGCTTCTAAAGCTCGGTAGATACATGTGTCAAGACCAGGTGTCGAGCTTTAGTAACTTGCACTTTCCAGCTTGTTTCTTGGACAAACTTGATGACTTCAACACTTGATCTTGAAATACTGTTTCTTGAAGCGTTAAATACATCCTAAATCTACCCAATTACAAGTAAAGTGCGTTTTGTCAAAGGATAAGCCAATTACATAAAATAGTGACATATGTCAACAACTTGAACTACATATGTCCTAACATCTTCTTATATGTGTCCATATACTTTATACGGATTAATGGCTAATACAAAACTAAAATTTTGACTTTATAATATTAGGAAACTACTAATACATCTTACTGAAGAAAAAGCAATCAAACCAAAGGCATTGAAAACTTTTGACTTAACTAAATTTTCACTTCATCAATGTACCCATGTATGAAACCAAGAGAACTATTAGATACAAGAACATTGGATGGAATGAGTTCAACCTGTGGCCAATAAGTACAATTGCAGGGGGGTGAATCTCCATACATTTCTTTTACCATAGCCACAACATCATCGCACAGTCTACAAACATGAAAATACCAACTTTCTATTAACAACAAAACATCCATCATGTAATAATATCTCTTTACCAGTTTACATATTTCAATTACTCTTCATTCCACCAAATTTTAGTTTTTAATAAAAATTTATTTAACACCTCCTTACCTTTGGCCAACAAGTACAATTGCAGGGGGTGAATCTCCATACATTTCTTTCACCACAGCCACAACATCATCGCACAGTCTGTAAATATGAAAGTACCAATTTTCATGAGTAGACTATGACAAAATAATATATTTAAAAGGGGGCAAAAAAGGCCTAAATTACATGACCAGCAAAATGCATTTCCTGCTGCTTATATTTACACCTCAATATAAAGGTCAAGTCCACACTTGACGACAAGGGAAGGCAAAAGTCTGGTTTCACCTTTTGGCTATCAACTACATTCTTATATGTCTAATAAAGACTTACCAAAAAAATGACAAGGGAATGCACTTGCATCCCAACCTTTGCCATTCAACTCTTGCTCGTGGCTCATGCCTATGAATCCTTCCATGAATCTCCTTAGTAGCTATTGCAGCAACTAAACTAGCACGAGCAGATAAAGCATAACCATCAATTTGAAACAATTCAAGGCTTCATCAAGATTTCTTTCAAGCATTGTATCAAACACTTTGCGAGCATCATTTATACCTCAATTTTCGACCCTCCCACCTCAAGCATCAATTTGAATTCTTTTTTTCTTTTCTTTGTTAAATTGTGTATAGTTTAAAACTTTTAATGACATTTTTATGTGGAAAATAAATAAATAGAGAAGTCCAATTATTATTATTTTTTGTTATGAACGTAGAGAAGTCTAGCTTTCTTTCAATGAGAATGAAATGTTAGAGCAAGAAACAACAAAATTACAATCACAACTCAGCATTCCAATAAGAAACAAAATCTGAGAAAGGTAAAGATATGTGGGTCTCACCGTTTTGAGGAAGACAGAGAAGCGACGACGATGTGTGACGGAAGGGAGAAGAGGTGAGCGTCTCTGCCTCTGCCTCTACCCTTTGCCCTCTGCCTCTGTCTCCACCTCCACCTCCGCCTCCGCCTCACTTGTGTGAGAGCCAGATTCTTCCTTCTACAGAACCCTTTCTTTCCCTCCTCACCGAAATATGCTTTGTTTTGAATTCTCATTTTATTTTATTTTTTTGTTTCCTTTTCCTAATCAGATTATTTAAGTTGTGTTTTGTGACTTGGCAGTGACAGGTAAGCAATGTTGTGAAAATATTGTAAAATTATTGTGGACGTAGCATTTCTCAAAATTATTAGGTACTCCCAAAGTACCATAAATGCATACTCTCCCCTCTCATATAAATAGTAGGTCCTATCATGAATTTAATTAGTAGGACCCACTATTCATGTGAGAGGAAGGAGTACGCATATATGGTACTTCATGAGTACACAATAATTTTCCTTTTTTTTCACATTTATTATTTTTTTTTCAACGCATTTATCTTCTTTCCTTTTTCTTTTTCTTTTTTGTTGTCGACTTTAATACATTTATGAGGAAACCAAACACAAAAGTAAAGGAACAGATATGAGAATGAGAATAAATACAGATTGAATAATTGTAGGAAGTTTGATTTATAAAACGTTATGCGGGCTGGGTTAAAGTTACACCAGTATAATTCTAAGTAATGTCACATCAATTAATATTTTTTTAATTGGATATGAATTTTGACAAATCAACCATTGAATTACATTATTTTCGTATATTCTCTACGGTTGCAAAATTTTTAAGTGATCCAAAATCAATAGTCATGTCATTTATCAATTGTATAAATTCAAGTTTTGTAGTTTAAAATAAAAGATGGGTTTATGGATTGAATGGTAAATAACATCCGATTGGTAAGAAAATTGACATGCATATTTACAACACATAGAACATGTAATCCAACAGTGAGATTTTTAAAATATAAATTCATTAACAAGTTATTCAGTGATGTAACATTGCTTAGAGTAACTTGCTATTGGATACATATTTTGAAAATCCAACCATTGAATTACATGTTCTATATGTTCTTAACATACATGCCAATTTTCATGTTAATCGAATGTAATTTACCATTCAATACATAAACTCATCTTTTATGCATTATTTTAAATTACAAAAACTCAAATTTAAACAATTGATTGATGATGTGGCTATTAATCTTTGATCATCTTTATATTTTGTAAGCATAGAGGATATACAAAGGTAATGTAATCTAATTGTGGATTTATCAATATTCACATCTAATTAAAAAATATTGAGTGGTATAATATTATTTAAAGTTTCGTATTATCGAAAAATTTAAAGTTACTTAAAGTTACATCAAGTGTAACTTGAATCTACCACTCCTACACACACACACTATAAGAGTTTAAATTCAGAAACTTTAATTACTATTTTTTTGGGCTATTTAATTTCAGAAAAAAAAAAAGGGGGGGAAGGGAAGTTTTTGAGAAATTATTAGGTTCACCAGAAGGACTGCTGATGTGGTCCTCTCTGACCTCCCAAATAATAAAATGTTGTTATTTATGCAAATGTGACATCATCTGGTAATTTTTATTTTTTATTCCTTGTACTGATTAGAAACCTCACACATATATTAACATAAATAGCATCGTCTCATTGGTCAGTGAGAACCACGCCAATAGTTCTCCCGGTGTAAATAATAATTTCTCAAAATTTTGGGTGAGTATAAGTTTAAATTTCTAGATTTTTTCATTCACTAATGAATTTATGTTTGACTTGCATGTTGGCAATTTAATTTTTGCCAAATTCAAATTTGGAATTAGATTTTAATGGAGGAAGACATGATTTAAAAGGAAACTTTAATTTTCAAAAGGTTCACGTTAGGAAAATTTCAAGAGACAGCTATATAGCTAGCAAAGAATTGATGTAACGTTTGCAAGTTAAGAATGAAATCTATATTAAGAATAATCTTTTTACCAATTTCATGTCAAACAATCCTAAATACATATATGTCCATAAATTAGCAATATTACCAATCTTTGAATATGGCTGGTATTTTTTTTCCCTTTTGCATTTCTTTCCAAAAAAAACTTCCATAGTCTTATATTGTAATTTTTAGCCCTAGAATTGATTTTTTAACGTTCTCTCTCTCTCTCTCTCTCTCTCTCTCTCTCTCTCTCTCTCTCTCATGTTTTGTCTAAAAATATTTGTTTGATATGTGCATTGTTTTTTTTTTTATGTGTGATTGGGCAGGTCGGGTTGGATCCTAGACTGACCCGAGACTCAAAACAGACCCAATTATTATGCCCGAGCCCAACCCGATCATCCTTACAACCTGCCCAAGATCCTTTGAATCGTGTCAAGTAAGACAGGTTGGATGAGTCCAATGCTCAGCCCTGTGTCATGACTGACCGCGCAATAGGAAAGCAATGCTATTGACTAAAGACTAAAGTACCACCATGTGGATCTTGAGAGCTTTTTTTAAAATTTTTATTTTGATTCAATCAGAACAATAGGAGAATTTTAATCCTTGATATAAACAACAGGAGATAGCAATTGAGTTACAAGGTTTTTGGCACGTGAAGTTAGAGTTTAGATTAAGCTATCAAAGAATGTGTAATAGTAGTCATGGTCAGGGCAGCGCTACACTATTCTCAGGGGGTTCAAATGAACCCCCTGGCTTCAAAAAAAAATTATATATATAAAATATATATATTTTTGTTAGTTTAATACTATAATTTTTTCTTAAAAATATTTTTGCACACCCTGACTTAAATTTTGCACATCCTTATTACAATTATTTCCAACTCTAAGAATAAGTGTTTGTGAATTGTAAGTGTCACTATTTTTTATTAATTTATATTATGTGTGTGGGTGTGTTTAATATTGATTTTGTACATTATTTTTTGTTATAATGTTATTTGTGTGAATTATGATATGTGTAGATGTTTGTGTGTACAATATAAATATAATATAAATTTATATAATTTAATAATTAAGAAATAGAGATGGTTTGTTACATGTGTGTGTATTGTTAATTTGTTATCATGTTATAATGACTTTTTGTTATAAAGTTAGTAAAATTCAATAAAAAAATTTGTAAGGTTAGTGATTGTCCAAGCATTTGATTGGTTAAGTAAACACTAGTGTAAAATTTTATGTATGAATGAGTGTGGTTTTATGCGTCAATAATTAACACAAAGCCAATGAGTTTAGTTTAGTCATTTAGTTTAAAATATTTTTATAAAAACAATAACAAATAGATAATAAAAACTGCATAAAAATAAAAATGTTAAATAAACTTAAGAAAATAAAATGATTATAAGCTCATAACCACCCACATTGGCAATAGATACTCATAATGAACTATCATATAACAATTCAAAATTTGAATACTTGTAGAAGGAAATTATAAAATTTCATGTATTAATTTTTTATTTTTTTTTGTCGGTAACTTGATATATTCAACTTCTTTTTTTATTAAAATTTTTTAATGCCCCTCTAAACAAATTTCTGGAGCTGCCATTGGTCATGGTGAAACAATATAGTGGACCTTTTTAGGATGAATTATGATAGGAACAAGAATTCATTTTTATGCAAATGGAAGCCTCCATGTCTAATCAAAATCAAAGAATTTAATTCATTATTTTAAATGTGAGTGTTGATTATTATATTGAAGAGCATATGCACCACCCAAATTGAAATTGTTTTTTGATTTCAATTAAATTGTAAAATTTCACAATTTCAAAACTATAACTGAAATCGTGTTTTCAAAACATGATTTTCAAAGTTACGTGCAACAAACATTAACGTTTAATTAATTTGAACATGGCACCAAAAAGCCTTAACAATATTTGGGATTCCCAAAGATACAATTTTTAAGACAATATGAGAAAGGAGCAGATTACCTAGAGTATCTTGGGACAAAGAAGAGCGAACCTAAGACCTTGAACATGAATCTAGGGCAACATTATATTTATAAAAAGACAAAATTTAGTTACAAAATTTGTTGTAATGCAAGGTTACGAACTTACTCAATATCATTAACATTATTACATATTTTGAAAATTTAACTGTTGGATTGCATGTTCTTTATACTCTTAATACACATGTCAAATTTTGTACCAATTAGATATTAATTACTATATGATCTATAATATTGTATTTTATGCATGATTTATAAATTACAAAATTTAAACAATTTATTGATGACTATCTATTGATTTTTATTTTTTTAGAAATTTTGAAGCATGAAGGATATTATAAGGAAAAAAAAAATTAATCCAATGGTAGATTTGTAAAAATGCACCTCCAATAATATTGAGTAAGGTTGTAACTTAACCCATTTGTAGCTAAATTTTGTCCTTTCTACAAATTTAAGAAAGAATAATCAGACAAATATAAAGTTGTGGTGTGAGAAAACATCGGTTCAAAGATAAAGAAGAACTTTATTGAAACTAAATTTATTCAAAATGTTATTGAAACTTTAATACAATAGTCACCTAAACATTTATTCAAACTGGTGTACTGTCACTCTCACTCAGTTTCCCACATTTCTCTCTTCACCCAACTAGAATTATCCCAGCTAAGAAAGAACCCATCTTGCCTTATCTGCCAATAGACTGTCCCATGACTCACATCTCTACGAGGCTGAAACGAGTGCCAGGAAGCAAAGACTCTTCCCCATAAAGCTCTACAGTAATATAATGTGTTCAGTGTTACATCCCACTAGAAATCTTCACCCACCTTGAGCGTGTACTCTCCGGGACCGTCCTTTCTATCTCGCGAAATGCATTCAACCGACACGGGTTCAGAGTTATTAGGCAAGGAGTTGATGATATGAACCACGGCCAAATGATTGTCATGCTCCTCAAATGCTGTTACTGCACTTATGAAAGACCATGCAAGAGCAAGGAAGAGAAAGAGGTTGATCCAAGTAGTCATTTTGTGAATATTGTGCGCGTCACAGATGTATTGGTAGAAGCAAACTATACAACATTTTATACTAGTTAGAATATATAATAAAGAGATTAAATTCTGTAAGGACATGTAGTAAAACCTATGTTTTACTCCACTAATTCTAATATGTCACATTATCTTATCACATATTTAAGAATAAGTATAACCATACTCAATCAATTATAATACCCATATATAAATCTAACCAAATTGGGAGCTTATTGAGATGTTATTAGGAGTGATAGGATATATTAAATTTTAAGTAAAATGCTAATGTGACAATCTTCTGTGGGATAGTGTAAAACATGGATTTGACACCCTATCCATACTGAATTCGAACTCTATAATAAAAGTTAGAATATATTAAATCGACCTATATTTATAAGAGTAATTTCACCAAAGTTTAGGGCATCATTAATGCTTTATTATTGCCAAATTAGTTAAGTTCATGCAATCCCACCATTATTTGTAGTCTTGACCAACGAGATAGAGGCATGTCATTGGTTTTAAATTGAATTCTCATATAATCAAACTATACAACATTTTAACACAAAAGTCTAATTGTTGCTGTGGGGTACTAGAATTTCGAGTAAGGCAATTACGCCATGTGTCATAACATGGTCGAGAAAGGTAGTCGCTATGCCGAGGAGTCTACGTCCTAGGATTCTATGATCACGTCATCAATACATCATCAGAAGAAGCCTTACGGTACAGAAAGGGCTTTAGAAAAGGGACCAATGCTGACATGATTGAGGAACTGGTGGCTGCCACCTCATTTAATACATCTCACCAAACCTCTTAGCCGCATTTATGTTAAGAAAACCCTTGAATAGTGCTGTCTTGGTTGTCGTATCTCACAGGAGTTCGAGGAAGGTGTCTAATGGGACTAGCACTTGAGTGGTGGCCTGTGTGATCAACAAATGGAAGACCAAAATCATCTAAAATGGTCTATATAAGATAAAAGGTCCCCCGGAGAGAGTGGACCGGGGAAATAGCAGAGAAAAACACTGTAGCACAAAGAACTGAAATTGTATAAAAACTTCAGAGTAATATATTCAATAACAAACCTCCTCGGACTTAGCTAAGGAGAATTATTCTTCTCAATACTGTGATTGCCTTCTGCTTTTCCTGATCTCTTTGTTATTCTTGGCTTATGGTAAACGCTATCTTACCCATAAAAGCCTAGCTTGGAGCCCACTCTCTAACAAATTCATTATGTTAGGCTATTTGGGCCTGGGTCTTTTAGTCGTTTGAGGCTCTAGATCCAAATCTAGTCCTTACAATTGGCGTCATCTTTGGGGATTACTTGAGCTTTAGGACGTTTAGCATTTAGATATGGTAGGCTCATAGCTAGGGCCAAACCAAGAGGAGTCTATTGGCTCTTAGCACCAGGACTGTTTCCTTAACCTTGAACAAAGAAGGGATAGGGAGGTCAGTGTGCATACTACATATACTAGCAACAGCCAATCTCGAGAAGGGAGCTACATCTCACGAGGAAAATACCAGAAGCATACAGCGGGAAATAAAACACCTCCACAGGAGGCTGTGAAGTGAGAGGCGAAATAGGACTCCCTCACACTCCGACCACTCTTCCGAAGACAACCAAGATGGGAGCTACAGGCACAGATCAAGGACTCCCCTCAGCAAGTCTTTTTAAAAAGAGGAGGAGCTCCATCCATTGTAGGCGCAAAAATAGGGGCTCGTCCCACGAAAGCCTGGGGAATAACACAATGAGCAAAGCGTTGAACCAGATCTCCAAGTCGCCCATCAAGCGTAGAATCAAGGCAAGAAGACTTCCTCTCCGGTTTACTTAGCCAACGTTTACCATACACAACGGTAAGACAGACCCCGTGGAGCATGTGAGCCACTTCAACCAGAGAATAGCTGTATATTCCAAAAATGAGGCCCTAATGTGCAGGGTGTTCCCCTCTAGTTTGGGGCCCATGGCGATGAGGTGATTTAGCAACCTGAAGGAACGCTCCATCGGCTCTTTTAGGGAGCTCACCTAGGCATTTGGGGCTTGTTTTATCACTTGCAGTAGGGTTCCTTAGCCTCTGGACTCACTGTTGTCCATGGCGATGCACGAAGGAGAGACCCTAAAAATGTATTCCGACAGGTACTAAGAGATATTCAATAAGATTAAGGGAAACTTTGATGATGTGGGCATAAGCACCTTTAAGGTCGGACTACCCATTGAGCATGACTTGAGGATCGTGGGGACTATGCGCCAGCTTATGGATCGCATTGATGAGTATAAACAGGTCGAAGAGGACCAGCAGCAAGGAAAATGAAAGGCTAAGGTGATCCCCCAAGAGAGAAGGGATTTCAGGTCGGACTGATACAATAACAACAGACCTTAGAGGGATTTTGCTGGGCCCTCGGGTCTGGTTATTACCCAGGCAGTTAGCATCGTGTTCCGATAGCCCGTGCACCAGGTCTTGGAAAAGATTAAGAATGAGTCATACTTCAAGTAGCCGAATAAGATGGGGGAGGCCCCGCGAAACATAACCAAAGTCTCCACAACCAATACCACCAGGAGCATGGGCATGCCACCGAGGACTACCGGACTTTGTGGAACCATCTGGAACAACTGGTGCGGGCAAGAAAGTTGAGGCAATTCCTACGTCAACCTAATGAACAAGGTAGCCAACCCGGGCCAAAGGCACATAGATGCTTCATCAAAACCCCCACTGGGTACAATTAGCGTAATCTTCGCTTCTCTAGGGAGAACCGGCTCCCTCTCATCTCGGGTAATGTCCATAGATAGGCCACTTGCCAAGGACTTTACTTCTAGTCCAAAGAGGAGTAAAGTACGAGTCTAACCAGCCTTGAGCTTTTTCGACGTGGATAAAGTGGGAACCTCACAACCACATGATGACGCCTTAGTGATTACCCTAAGAATTGGGGGGTATGATGTTAAAAGGGTGTTGGTAGATCAGGTAGCAATGCAAAAATCATTTGCCCCGACCTGTACAAGGGTCTACAACTAAGGACAGAGGACTTAACTAGCTACAACTCCCCTCTGGTGGGTTTTAATGGGAAGGTTGTTATCCCAAAGGGGCAAATCAGACTGCCCATGCAGGCGAGATCAGAAGTAGTGGAGGTGGATTTCATTGTAGTGAATGCCTACTCCCCTTATACTGCCATTGTGGTAAGGCCTTGGCTCCATACCATAGGGGTCCCCTCCACCTTACACATGAAAGTAAAGTATCCCTCTAGGGATCGGATCGAAGAGTTGGTAGGGAGCCAATCTATAGCCAGACAATGCTTGGTGGCTGCAATCAGACATCAAGCCGGAAAAGAGCCCTTGGCCCATAGCGGCAAAGTTTATAGCAATTAAAGGAGCCAGTGTTATCCGTGGGCGTGATGGGAAGTGAGATAGAGTGCGAGCAACTGGAAAAGATTATCATTAAGGATGATGAGGAGAAGTTCTTTCAAGTTGGCGTTTAACTCCCTCATCGAGAGAAAAAGGAGCTAATAAATTTTCTTATAAGAAATGTTGATGTATTTGCATGGAACTCTTACAAGGCTCATAGGGTGGATCCAGACTTCATCTGCCACCATTTAAATCTTAATCCATCTGTCACCCCAAAGAAGCAACCACCTCGGTGCTCATCCAGGGAACACTCTAATGCTGTCAGGGAAGAAGTACTTAAACTTAAACGAGCTGGAGCTATAAAAGAAGTGTTCTACGCCGAGTAGCTGGCCAACACAGTGATTGTAAAGAAGAAAAGTGGGAAATAGCGAGTATATGTGGACTTCACGAATTTGAACAAGGCTTACCCAAATGACCATTTCCCCCTGCCTCGAATAGACCAGCTAGTAGATGTAACGGTGGACCATCCTCGAATGAGCTTCTTGGATGCCTTCCAGGGATATCAACAGATACTATTGACCCTAGAGGATTAGAAGAAGACTTCCTTTATCACGCCTACAGGGAATTATCACTACAAAGTAATGCCATTTAGACTAAAGAACGCGGCGTCTACTTATTAGAGAATGATGACCAGGATGTTTGAACCATAGTTGGGCAAATGTATCGAAGTCTACATAGACGACATGGTAGTAAAGAGTAAAATAGAATCCGAGCACGTAAACGACCTCGGAAGTATTTTTGGTATATTAAGAAAACACAAGTTGTGCCTCAATGCTTCAAAGTGCTCTTTCGGTGTCTGCTTTGGAAAGTTCCTAGCTACATGGTCATCCATTGGGGGATTGAGGTTGACCCTAATCAGATCAAGTCAATCTGCAACCTACAACCCCCTTGGAACCCCAAAGAAGTCCAAAAATTAACAAGAATGACTGCTTCCTTGAACCGATTCATCTCCCGATCAACAGATAGGTGTCAACCTTTCTTTCAGTTGCTGCACAAGTGGAAGGGATTTGAATGAATAAAAGAATGTTCATTGACCTTCCAGCAGTTGAAGGAATATCTCTCTCAACCACCTATTATGTCCAAACTTAAGAAGGAGGGGGTTCTATTTTCCTACATCGTAGTAGTATTGCACGTAATGAGTCTAGTATTGGTACGAGCTGACAATAGGGTGTAGAAACCAGTCTACTATGTGAGCAAATCACTACAGGAGGCAGAAGTCTGTTATCTACCCCTGGAGAAGGCCAACTTGGTAGTAGTATACGCTAAAGCTCCCGCATTACTTCCAAGCACACACGGTTGTGGTTTTAACCTAACTCCCCCTTCGATCACTGCTTCGGGCAGCGGAATAAACAAGGAGGATTGCAAAGTGGGGGACAATTCTAGGAGCTTTCAACATCAAATATATGCCACGCACTTCCATGAAGGGCCAGATCTTGGCAAACTTGGTGGCCGAATTTGTTAAACCTTTGCTAGTAGAAAACAAGGAGAGGCTAGACATTGATGGAAAATCAGCTGGGATGGTCGCCATACAAGAGTGGGGCTAGTTATTGTGTCCCCTGAGCGGATCGCCATTGACAAGTCCTTATGGTTGGGCTTCTCAACCACAAACAATGAGCCTGAGTATAAGGCTCTGTTGACAAGTATGGCTATGGTACGAAAGATGGGAAGGCGAGCAGTGGAGGTGTTTTCAGACTCAAGATTGGTCGTAGGCCAAGTGAAGGGAAAGCTGGAAGCACGAGACCTGAAGATGCAGGATTACATGAATCGAGTTAGGCGTTTGCAGGCGGAGTTTAAGTCTTTCTCCCTACGACAAGTCCCAAGGAGCATAAACACGCATGCAGATCCCCTTGCCACTTTTGCAACCTCCTCGGTGCAAGGTTTGCCTCTGGTGATCTTGGTCAAAGATCTATGCAAGCCTGCTAAGAGATAAGGGGAGAAGGTCCTCCTTCACCAGATCCGGGTGGGGCCCAGCTGGATGGATCCTATTGTGCTATTTCTTAAAGATGACATCCTGCATAAGGAAAAGAGGAAAGCTGACAAGGTGCAGAGAAAGGCTACCTATTTTTGGTTATCCAAGGACCAAAAATTGTATAAACGCTCTTTCTTTTAACCTTACTTGTTGTATGTACATTCTAAGGCAATAGAACCTCTCCTGGAAGAACTGTACAAAGGAATTTGTAGGAGTCACACAGGTGGCAAATCTTTCTCTCACAGGGCTCTTACTTAAGGGTACTGGTGGTTGGGTATGTAGAGGAAAGCACAATAATATATGAAGAAGTGTGACCAGTGCCAGAGATTTGCTCCAAACATTCACCAACTTGGAGGTGTTCTCAATCCTCTCTCTAGTCCCTAGCCTTTTGCACAATAGGGCTTGGATATCATGAGACCTTTCCCCAAAGCAGTAGGGAATAAGAGATGGCTTTTGGTCGGCACAGATTATTTCACTAAGTAGGTTGAAGCCAAACCCCTGTCAAACATCAGGGGTGTGGACGCCAAGAGATTTATGTGAAAAAATATTGTTAATCGATTTGGGATTCCTCATACCCTCATCATGGACAACGGCCTTCAGTTTGATAACAAAGCTTTCAGGAAGTATTACTGTGACCCGGGCATTACAAATAGATATTCCATCCCAGCTTATCCACAGGAGAATGGACAAGTCGAGGCTGTCAATAAGGTTATAGTGAATGGACTCAAGAAGAGGTTGGATGATGCAAAGGGAAAGTGGGTGGAAGAGTTGCCACATGTTCTTTGGACATATCAAACTACGACTCGCAGATCTACGGGGGAAACACCTTTTTTGATGACTTACGGAGCCGAGGCCATAATTCCTCTCGAGATTAGATTCCCAACACTACGAACAAGCTCCTTCACTCTAAGCAACAATGACGGGCTGTTAGAGAAAAGCTTAGATTTGATTGAAGAACGAAAGGAAAATGTCATGGTTCAATTGACCTATTATTAACACAAGCTCAAGCAACGGTACAACTCAAACATGAAGTTAAGGCCACTAGCACCTGGGGATTTGGTACTAAGAAAGGTTTTGAGTAATGCGATGAACCCAGCATGGGGAAAGTTAGGGCCCAATTGGGAATGATCATACCGCATCAACTCAGTAGCTAGAATAGGGCCTTATTATCTTGAAAATCTGGATGAAAATGTTGTACTGCACCCCTGGAATATAAATAACCTGGGAAAATATTATTATTAATGAAAGTCTTTGTTGTCCTATATCGTCTATTACATTATGTGTTGCGCTTCTTACTTAAGCATTAAACAGAACCTTAGTTACGCTTGGTCCCTTGGACCAATTTTTTTGGGCAAATCAATGCTT
Organism: Castanopsis chinensis; assembly: GCA_032878915.1. NCBI lineage: Eukaryota > Viridiplantae > Streptophyta > Magnoliopsida > Fagales > Fagaceae > Castanopsis > Castanopsis chinensis. The sequence continues at coordinate 4,557,509 of JAVQMG010000086.1, forward strand.
CATGTCATTTTACTCGAGTATCAAACAAAACCTTGGTCATGCTTGGCTCCTCGGATAGCATACCTTGGGTAAATTAATACTTTCCTTAATTTCCCTAAGTGCTAAATAGAATCTCGGCCATGCCTTAGGTAAATTAACACCTTAGTTACATATTCTAAGTGTTAAACAGAACCTCGGTCATGCCTTAGGTAAATTAACACCTTAACCAAATTCTCTAAGTGTTAAACAGAATCTCGATCATGCCTTGGGTAAATTAACACCTTAATTACATATTCTAAGTGTTAAACAGAATCTCGGCCATGCCTTGGGTAAATTAACACTTTATTTACATATTCTAAATGTTAAACAGAACCTCAGCCATGCCTTAGGTAAATTAACACCTTAACTAAATTTTCTAAGTGTTAAACAAAACATTGGTCATACCTGACTCCTCGAACCACATACTACAGGTAAATTAATACTTTTTATTGTCTACCTAATTGTCAAATAGAGCTTTGGTTATGCCTAACCCCTTACACCCCGTGCTATGAGTAAATTAACACTCTCCACCACTTATGTGAACCCTAGGATTACCTGCCCTAAGGAAATTAACGCTTAGTGAATCTGCCAAAGGTAGAACCCTAGCGTATGCATCATCACATAAAAGCAAGGGCCCACTTTGGACCTCAACAAAGTTGCTTTGAGGGTACACTAAGGTGCTTTTAAGGTAAGGCACTCATTCCCTACTAAGTATTCTGCTTGCTTCTGAGGACTCAAGCCTCTTCTGTTAGTTACACAGTTTTCATTACTAACACTTAGTCATTTATTCTCATCACTTACATGGTTCTATCTTGTATGAGTAAACAATAAAGTCCTCAGCATTTATTATTGTTAAAACAAGGATGTTTGCTTGTAGAGGCATTATTTACCTAAAAACCTCAGCAAAAGGTAAAGTAAGGGATATAGCTAACCAAATATAAACATGGCAATCAAAAAAGGGCATACACAGAATAAAAGTTAAAGTCATTTCATTAGATAAAGGAACAGTTACATTACAACTAGAGGCAGATTGCCCAGAAGAAAGAAAATTATAAGAAATAAAAGATAACTATTACAAATAATCTTAATTACAATAAGGAAAGAAAGAGAGGGATTCTAAAAACTATGCCTTGGCCTTGGGAGGTGATCTTCCTTGGACTTAGCGTCAGCATCCTTGGCTTTGGATGGGGGACCTTTCTTGTACATAGCCTCAGCATCCTTAAGCTTGAAGGCAACTTCTGGACCCTTTACCCCTGTCAAGGACCCAATCTCCTTGCCTTTGCCCTTCTCTCTTGGCCGAGGACCACTCTGGCCAGCCCCTTTACTCTAGGCCTCCTCAGCTCCTTGGCCCTAGTCACCAGCCTGTTCAGGCCCTGCAAGGACCTTGGGAGGAGGGAGGGAGCTCTAGGTGGTAGAGGGCTGCTCGAGAGAAGTAGGTTCAAGGGCAATTAGAGGTGGAAGGGCAGCTAGAGCCGCACAGATATCGGGGGGATACCACACGTTCTTAGCCTTCCTTCACTCCGAGGTAGTTGGGACTCCTACCACATTCAGAGCTTTTGTCCATACCATCTAGCAGTAGTCCCTACAGACTTTAGCGAGCTCCTTTACCAGGCATATCTCGGTCTCCTCTACCCCAAGGTTGTAGGAGGCTTGCGTTGAAGCCTCTGCAGTCTCCTTAATGGTTCAAGCTACTTCCTTGACCTTGGCCAGCTCTGCCTTCAGATCCAGAACTTCCTACTGGGTTGTAGCTCACTCTATTTCAGTGTAATGGAGCTTCTTGCGCTGCTCTTTAGCCTGGCTTTCAGCAGTTTCAAGCCCGGCCTCAACACTTCATCTTCCTCTCCACTTCTATCAGCTTCGTGTTAAGGTCTTGGATTTTCTGCCCATCCGCTCCTAGGGCCTTGTCAACATCGGCCCGAAGCCTGGCCTCGGCTTTAGCCTCATACTGAGCATTTTTCACCCACTCCTCGGCAGTAAACACCTCCTGGATGGCCTGTACAAAGGCGACAAATAAGCGTGTTACTCAAAAGAAAAAAAAAGTGCAAGATGATAACCAAAAGTGGAAAAAGCCAGGGAACTTACCAAGGCAAGATCCCTTTTCAAGGATAGGAAAAGCATTTGCTGCCTCATTTCCTTTAAGGCAGTCATGTCCTTAGGCAGAAGGACAAGCTGCTCCAGGGCTTTGGCTAGGTAATGGGCATGTCCTTTCTGGAACTCCCTAACAAAGGAGTTACGAGGAATGGCAGCCCCATCTAACTCCAGCCAAGGAGCCCAGGGGGGGTTTTGGTAGCGCAAATCGGCCACTACTCGCTCTTCCTTGTTGTTGACAAAAGAAGCAAACGCCTAGCCCTTGGCCACTTTCTACTGCTTCTGCTCCTTTTGCCGGCCTACCTCTCCCTCTTCTATTTCATTTTTCTCCTTTCTTTTCTTCTTCAGGTTGGGTATAGGGAGCAAGTTGCCTAGAGGAGGAGGAGGAAGGAGAAGAGCAAAAAGAGGCTAGGGTGCCATAGCGTCTTTGGAAGTCTACCCTTTAGCCCTGTCTATCAAGAGCTCCTTTAGACCCTTCTTTCTATTAAAGGTCATCTCTTCTTCCTCTTCTATATTGCTGTCGATGTGCATAACTATTAAGCCAGGGGCACGAACACCTGAGGTTCCAACTCATCCTCCTCATCCAAGAGACGGATGATAGGGTCTCCTGCTTCCTCCTTTTCTTCCTAGAGACAAAACTGGTCGATTTCCTCCTTGAGTGACAATCGAGAGGAGGCAATCTCTTCTCTCAGAATCGCTGTTCCTAAGGGAGCACATGGAAAAGGTCGGACAACTTGCACCACGTCTTCTTGGGCTTGAAAATCAGGCGCAGTGACGTCTATGTGGTTGGGCCGAGGATCACCTACTCAAATCGTATTGCCAACTTCCTGAAAGATATTAGACAAGTCAAGGATGATGTGGATAGCCCTTAATTACCTATCTTCGCTCACGAATACCTCAGATCCGAGCACCCTATTAAGATCATCGACGTTGAAAAAACAGATGTTAGAAGCCACGTATCTCTTATCTGTAAACACAGGTGAGAAGAGAAATCACGGTTAGAAAGATGAACACTTAGTCAAAAAAAAAAAAGGAAAAAACCACAAAACTAAGTCTCACTATGAAGGACCTAAACCTGAGGCACCACACCTGGCTCCCTCTCCTGGGTTGGGCAATGAAGACTGTCATGCCATTCCCCGGATAGTCGTCCTTCATGCCTTTGTTGGACTTGGAAAGACACAATATGATTCTAACGGCTAAGCACCTAGATTTGAGGTAATACCCCGAGTCACCAAGTGAATGGCACTTGTACATCCAGACGATTTCATGTTATGTGAGGTTCAAACCCATATACGCATTAAAGGCCTTAAAAAAGTTGGGCGCACACTGGTGGGGGCACAGCCTATGGGCAAGTAGGTAATCCCTAGTGACGCTACTCATGGGGAATTTCATTCCCTCTTCTATGAAAGAGATCATAGGAATGACGACTTCCCCTTCGTGCCTATCTGTATGCCACTACCCCGGAGCGCAATATCGCTGGGAAACTCCTAAGGGGACATGGTATTTGGACCTAAATCCCTCCATATTGACAGTAGAATCTACGAGGTGTTTGAATCTACCCATCTAAACAGACTAGAGAAAGAGGTGAAGGAGCTGTCTAAGAAAATGGGGTAGAAAATAAAAGGCTGAGAAGACTAGCTGATGAGAAAATAGCCTAAAGACAAGGAACTTACAAAGATAAGAGGGAGGTACGCCTCAAGAACTTCTTGAGAATGGGAGGAGTTGAGAAATCTTGGAAGCTTGGGATTGTAAGAAGCTTGGAGAGTTCGAAGATTTATAAGAGTAAGTGAAATGAACCTTCTAGTCGCCTGACAACCGTTGGATCTCCATCTCACCGTTAGAAGCGGGGAACAAGAAGCCGCCTGGAGCATTTAATGAAGCGTTATGGACTCCAAGCTTCAAGTACAGTTATGAGACAAGCGAAATGACATTCGCACGCATGGAAATCAAAACTCATGTTGATTTAACTGCCTAAAGTCAAAACCCCATTTATCTCCTCGGATGGGAGGAAACCAATGGGAATTTTGAGGGGCTATTATAGGGTACTAGAATTCTAAGTAAGGCAATTACACCACATGTCATAACACGGCCAAGAAGGGCAGTCGCTGTGCTAAGGAGTCTATGTCCTCGAATTCTATGATCACGCCATCAATACGTCATGGTATAGAAAAGGCTTTGGGAAGGGGACCAATGCTGACGTGATTAAGGAACTGGTGGCTGTCACCCCATTTAATGCATCCCACCAAACCTCTTAGCCCTAGTTATGTGGAGAAGTCCCTTGAACAGTGCTGCCTTGGTTGCCGTATCTCACAAAGTTTCAAGGAAGGTGTCTGATGGGACTAGCACTTGAGTGGTGGCCTGCGTAATCAACAAATGGAAGGTCGAGATCATCTAAAAGGGTCTATAGAAGATAGAAGGTCCCCCGAAGAGAGGGGATCAGGAAAATAGCAGAGAAAAACACTGTAGCATAAAGAACTAAAATTGTATAAAAACCCCAGAGTGATATATCCAAGAACAAACCTCCTCAGACTTAGCCGAGGAGAATTATCCTTCTCAATAATGTGATTGCCTTTTGTTTTTCCTTGTCTCTTTGATATTCTTGACCCATAGTAAGCGCTATCTCACTCATAAAAGCCTAGTCTTAGAGCCCACTCTTTAACAAATTCATTATGTTGGGTTATTTGGGCCTGGGTCCTTCAATCGTTTGGGGATCAGGAGCCAAATCAAGTCCTTACAGTTACCATAAACTTTTATGTTCTTATTTTTTTGGTCATTTTATACGATAAAATTTTATCCTTTATACAAAGTTTTTCATTTGATATATAGAAAAATTGATAACAAGTGAGTTTATTTAATGAAAAAATATATATTAGGCTTTGAAGTCGTGGCTACGCCAAATAAATATCCTCATATCAATTGCCAAGTGGTTACACCAAATTGTAATAATCTTTTAGATAGATAACAACTTAATCGTTCTCATCAAATTTTTTCGACTATTTTATCAACTCTTTGGATTAACTTAAAAAAACACTTAATTGTTGATATCAACTTTTATTTTCCTCATTTTATAAGATAAAATTTTATCTTTTAGAAAAAGTTGTTAATTTGATATATAGAAAAAGATAATGATTGAGTTTACATAAGGGGAAAAAATGGAAAAAAAATAATTTAAGAAACTTAAAAGCCATGATTACACCAAGAGCATATCTTGATTAATAGCCAAAGTAATTACAACAAATTGCGGCTATTTTTTTTTTAAATAGAAATAACAACTTAATTGTTGTTATTAACTTTTTTTTCTACTGCTTTATTAATTCTTTTGATTAACACAAAAATTTGGTTGTTAATGTCAACCTTTTTTTCCTTATTTGTTTTTCATTTATAAGATAAAATTTTATCTCAAACAAATTTTCCATCTGATATATGTATAAAATAAAAAGATAATTAATGAAAAAATGAAAAATTTTTAAATTTTAAATGAAAAAATAAATTTTTTAAATTTATGTAAAATAATAAAAGTTGATATCAACAAAACCAAAAAATTAAAAAAACAAATAAATAAGAAAAAGAGTAAATCAAATGTAAAAATCTAATAGGATTAAATTAAAAAAAGTTGATGTCAACAAAATGCACAAGTGGCACAACATCAACAAAAAAAAAAGGTTAATATCAATAATTAAGATTTTGTGTCTATCCAAAGAATTGATACAATAGAAAAGAAAAATGATAAAAAAAATTATCTATGACAATTAAGTTGTTATTTCTATCTAAAAAATTGTGTAATTTAATGTAATTAATTAGATATACTGAATGAAGATTATGATATGAATTGTAGTCTTTATTACTGGAAATAAATTATGTTGTAATGAAATAACTAAACATATTCATAAGTTTAGTTGTGAATTGTAATATTAGAATAAAAATTAAGATTTATTTTAGAAAATATCTTACCCATACAACTATATTTCCTTAAAAATAATTTTTTTTTTTTTCAAATTTGAGAGAAAGATGAGTTGTTTTTTTTTTTTATGATTTTTATTTTTATAATTGTTACATGTATATGAAAAGTTTGTTTATTTGTAAATATATTAATTGTATAAATTATTGCACCTACTAATTAAGTAATAGTTATTACAATCCATTCAAAGAGGAATAATTATTCTTCATTTTGAAGAATAGATATTCATAAGGAATAATTATTCCCTGTAATACAGTGTTTATTACAGACTACCAAACATGCCATTAGTCCAATCATGGTTTTTAAGCCCAACTTTTGTTGTATATCTTGATTATTTATTAAGTGGTTACACCAAATTGTAGGAATTTTTCATATAGAATCAACAACTTAATTGTCTTATCAACTTTTGTTTTGCCGTTTTATCAATTCTTTAGATAAAAACAAAAACTTAGTGGTTGATATCAATTTTCTTTTTGCCTATTTTTCTTTTCATATTTTAGATATAATAAAGGTTGCCTAAACCCTACAACAAAGATATTGAAAAAAGTCACTCCACAATGACTGGAATCTAAAAGATGGCAGTTCCTGTATTTGTCAACCAAGATTTAGGACCATTTAATTCTGAGTTTGGATTACCTACGATATTTTTTTAATTAGAATCTCTTTTGTTTTAATGAGAAACTATTGTCGGATCTCAACGGATCCGGCCAGATTTCTATCCAATCTCGATGGATTCGGTTATATTTCGGCCAAATCTCAACAAATCCGGCCAGATTTCGACTAGATCTCGCCAAATTCGACCAAATATTGGCCCTGGCAAAAAAACCCGAGACTGACCCGATACAACCGGAAATCGACGAGACCCAAACCCAAAAATCCAACCAGATCATCCGAGTCAGTTTTTGGTCAAATTTTCATCCACCCGAATCATTCGGGTCGACTCTGGGTTGGGCACAAACCCAACCCGACCCGACTTGTGGACAGCCCTACTAAGAGGTGATTAGTTCTACAGTTATATGTCCTATGTTTGGATCAATTGGAACTCCGATGTTATCTAGGAGGCCTAGATAAGCATTCAAGTGTACAATGAGTAGGCTAGGGATGGTGTGATTGAGATAGTGCAACTATGATGTGAACAATGGGTCTGTACACATGTATTCGAGGACAAGTTCATTGAAAGCTTGATCAATTGAAGGGAGAGGAGGGTTGTGAAGTAATAGGTAGGGAACAAAATAAAATTCATCATAGATATCCATCAAAAACTAGTGAGATATCCATCAAAAACTAGTGAGGTTCAAGTTGGTCTCTGTACTAATGAAATTTTCTTGGTCTTCAAGGGTGTGTTTATTTAGATCTGAAATATGATGGATGGAAAACTTTGCAAAAAAAATGGGTTGGAAAATTTTTTTGGAGTGTGTTTAGTTGAGTGGGGAGGAAGGAAAATAAATTGTGAGACTCAGGTGTTTTCTTCTCGAGCCCACCAAAAAGTTTTCTCTCCAAAATAGAGAGAAAACTGAAGGAAGAAAATGAGCTACTTAATGGACAAAAATGCCCATGGGCAATTCATACAATTCCTTTCTTCTTCTTCTTCTTCTTCTTCTTTTTTGTGCTTTCGACCTTTTGTGGACAGTTGCCTCTTCCTTCTTCTTTTTTTTCTTTTCCTTCCCTGGACATTGCCTTTTTTCCCCCCTTTTTTTGATTTCCTAGGTTGTGGGTGTGGTAGTTGTTTTGTTTTTCTTTTCTTTTTTTTTTTGTTTGACTAGACAGGGAATTTTTTTTGGGACACGATTTTTATTTTTTAATAAATTGGGTGATTGTTTCTTCTTTTTTTAATTGTTTGTCACTTTTTTGTTTTAATTGGTCATTATTTTTTAACAAGGGTATGTGAGTAAAATTATACAAACTCACTTTTTTTTTTTTTGTAGGCAGGAATTAAACCCCAGATCTCTTATTCAACCATCAGAGACTTTACCAATTAAGCTAATTAGAATGCACCAAACTCATTTTTTCTGTCCCTCTACTTTTCCACTCTCAACCAAACAAAAATAAAAGAAATTAAAAAAATTTCCTATCATTCCATTTTTTCATACTTCCACCATTTTCTTTTCCACTCCTTCAACCAACGCAATGCCCATGGAAGCTTGGAAAGAGCTAATTGATCCCATTGAAAGCGTATAAGAAAATGAAGCTCATTGATACATTTCCTCAAATCTTGTTTTAGTTTATAGAGGGAAACCATAAGCTAATTTTTTTGGCACCATCAGAACATAATCATTTGGACCCAAAGACCTGGGCCTAAGCCTCTAAAGTATATGAGTATTCTAAAGTACATGTGTAGTATGCATGCCACTACAGTCGTACTTGAACGTTGGACCTTAAGAAGATGGTATCATAGTGGATTTGGGCTTGAACCTAAAACATATTCTAACAATTCCTATTATTCTCTATCTATTTATATTATGTGGCCTTTTGTTGTTTTTTTTTTTTTTTTTCCCCTACTCAAAGAAAGAACTATGTTGAAAGGCCCAAACAACATACAACTTATGGCACTGAGCCCAAAGCATTAACAACAGCATAAGGAAACTGACTTCCTTTTTTTTTTTTTTTTTTTTGTGTGTAGAAACCAGACAGAACTTTATTAAACTAAGAAAAAGGGCTAAATAACCCTGAAAAACAGAAACTAATTGTGGTGGAATATCCTCCATTCACATAAAAAAATCTAGAATATTAACAGCAAATCTACCTTTACGCAATCTAAAATATTACCTTCTCTCCTAATATGGGAGTAACATAATTGATTGAAAGAACTAGCAACTACACGAACATCATCAAGAAGTAAACCAAAAGGTGAAAAATATTTTGCACCACTTTGTAAAGATTGGATTAAAGTTTGAGAATCACCCTCTAAATCAGCCAAAGTAATGGCTAACTCCGAAGCAAACTGGATAGCTCTCTTGGCAGCCAAAGTTTTGACTTCCAGCGGAATAAAACTCTGTGAAGTTTGAAAACAAACTTTATAGTACCAAAAAGTGCAGTGGAGCTCATGAATAGTAGCAAAAATAAACTGAATAGTAAAATAAACTGGCCTTTTAATTTGGAGTCAAACACACACTAAATGAAATTAAATTATCTATATGTCTAGATATACAAGAATCACTTTGATTAGTCGCGGCTTCAAGAATTTTGTTTAGGATGTTCCTTAGGAAATATAAATTATACAATCTTATTTCTTTTTAGCCTTTTGGTAATTAGGTTTGATTCAATGTTATTAATTCAATTCCGTTCCGACCATAACGGTCAGAAAATACCGTGCCGATAAATAAACTGAAACAGTAACCCAACCTATTCCCCTTCAAAAAAAATTTCGGGTCATTCTAGTCTATTTTGGGTGTTTTGGGAAATTTCAGTAAATGCCCACCAAAATTCAAGATTTGGCCGGCATAAAGTTTGTGCTTAAAAAAAAATTGTTCTTAAAACCAAAACAAATTTGCGTTCTGTAAACCAAAAAACCTCAAAAGGAAAAAAAAATGAAAAGAAAAGAAATGAAGAAAGGTGCCTGTACAGCTAAAAAAAAGAATCGTATTGAGAAATTTGAGACTCAAAACTTAAGAAGAAGCATTGCCACACTAGTTCTAGTAGAAGACACAGAAGTTATGAATAAGGAGGAAGGCAAAACGTAGATGTAAAAATGTAAATGAAGATGTGATAAAATTTAAAAGTATGAAGTGTAAAAATCGAGGAGACAGAAGACGTGTGTGGTTCAGAATAAATAAGAAAAAAAATTATAAATGAGAAGAAAGTAATATATGTTTGGTGAGGAAAAATAATATTTTAATAAAAAATAATAAAATGTTGAAAATTGTGTTGTATTGGGCAATGTGCTTAGTCGAAATAATCAAGCTACCGCTCAGCCTGCAGTAGTTTTATTATAATTTTTTTTTTCAAATTTTAGTTCAAATTTTTTTTTTGAGTTTTTCCTTTTTGCTTGAAATACCCTAATATATTGTTAAATTGCTCAAATTATTGACCAAAATTTAATTTTATTAGCATAAAAAAAATTCAGGGTGGTCCCAACAAAATTTTTAAAGGTAAATAAATATAAAATTTTAAATTATGGACCACCTTGGCCATAAGGTGGCGCCGCCACTGACTTTGATAGTCAGATTTTTCATCAAAATTAGTTAAACTTCATATTTTAATTTGAAACTCTCGGATTAGAGACGAAAATTAGCAAAATGGAGGGGTGCTTTATAATTGAGTTTTTAAAACACACGCACCAACACTATAACAATGGCATACAATTTTCCAATCAATCAAATTAAAATAATTTTGAAAGAACAAAACTTAGGTACAGTACCTTAAGTTTCCCACTTAAAATTTTGACATCTGTCCAATTTAACACCTCAAGCAAATGGCGTTAAAAAAAAAAAAAGAATATCTCATATCTCTCTCTCTCAGTGTGTATCTGTTTCATTTCTGATCTATGATTCTCTCTCTCTCTCTCTCTCTCTCTCGCGGTGTGTGTGTGTGTGTGTGTGTGTGTGTGTGTGTGTGTGTGTGTGTGTGTGTCTGTTTCCTTCTTCTTTTCTGATCTATGAGGCTTTCTTCGTTTCTGATCTATGATTATTTCTTCTTTTCTGATCTATGAGTCTCTCTCTCTCTCTCTCTCTCTCTCTCTCTCTCTCTCTCTCTCTCTCTCTCTCTCTCTCTCTCTCTCTCTCTCTCTTTCGGTGTGTGTATCTATTTCCTTTCTTCTTTTTTGATCTATGATTCTTTCTTCTTTTCTGATCTATGATTCTTTCTTTCTCTCTCTCTCTCGGTTTGTGTATGTATGTGTATCTGTTTCCTTTCTTCTAATCTATGATTCTTTCTTCTTTTTTTTTATCGATGAAGCCTAGTAGATCTGGCTTTTATTTTTTTATCTTTCCTATTGGGTTACTGAGAAAATGAGGGAGAAGCTCCCAATGAACGTTTTTAGCTTCATCAATCAAAGGCAATTGGAGATTTTAAGCCAGTGGGTTCTCTTGCAGTTTGCAGTACAGGAAAAAGAAGGGAGAAGGGGAAAAAAAATTTGTTTTAATGCCATTTGTTTGAGTTATTAAATTGGACAGATGTCAAAATTTTAAATGGGAACCTAAGGTACTATACCTAAGTTTTGCCCATTTTGAAAACTTGGCCCTCCTTGGCTTATTATTGGGTTCTCTACCACATTCTGTCCCCTTTATGGATCATTATAGGAAAAATGCTACAGTTACATATTTTTTTACAATATTTTTACAGACTATTGAGGTAGCAAATTCTTATTGGTTTGTATCTGGATCCACCACTTACATCATTTTTTTACTTACTAATAACCACTAATTGCAACAAAAATTTGTAAATCTAGTATTTTCCTCATTTTAAAGTCTATAAAAAAATTTTTAGATCTAACATCCAAAAAATATATATATTCATGCCCAAAATATTAGCCCAACAACAAAAATTACCAATAGGCAGTAGCAAAGCTAATAAAAATTGAGACTAATCAACCAATTTTATCAAAAACAAACAACTTAGCCCTTTAAAAAACTTTAAACAAAATAATTTTGTCCTTACCAACAAAAGACACACTCTACACACACATAAAAAAAATAATAATTAAAAAAAAAAACTTTTGCCGATTAAGCAATAAAGCCAAAAGCTGAAGCTACTTCATATAACTAACAATAAAACCGCCCCCCTCCCCCTCCTAATAGCAAGTTTTGGCTCCGTCCCTGCTACCAATACTACTTGAATGAAGTGTTCATTGTTTAGAGTGGCGTGGGCGGCTTTGCCATCTCCCTAAGAGCTCGAATCCTAACTTTGTCGGTCAACGTCAAGAAAGATGCCAAATTGAACTGCATAGGATTTGGTATTTGGCTCAACTTTCCAATCATCTTTTCCTACAACTTGCTATTGGCGACAATTATAATAAATCGGTGGGACATTCACATTTGATTTTTATTTCCAATTCATCACATTTTCAATGACCGGTGGAAAATGTATGTTCGAAGACAAAGATTTCAAATGTGAGGTTACCTTATAGGTTTCCTCACCAAGATTCTCGATATTATTGGAAGAGCCCACAGTGATTGTTACTATTAATGTTCTTGGACAACGAGTAATAGGAAGCTTTATACCACCTTTCAAAAAAAGGAAGCTTTATACCACAAAATGTAGCACATTTCAACATTTGACCTAATCAGAATGATGAGATCAATCTATGAGATATCTATTTTATTGTGTTTATTGAATTCAAAACAACTTCCTGATAATTAGCATCACCGGGTGTTTTTAACGAAAGCATTTAAGATTCAAATCCCTCTCTTATTGTAATTATAGAATTATTTAAAAATAAACAAATAACTTCCCTAGCTTCCTTTTTATAAAATGTTTATAAAATTTCAGCCTAAACTACAGAGTCTATCTTCAAATCCTATAACAAATACAAATTATATTCCTTTTTACTTTGGTTAACTTCTATTTTGAATGAGCAAAATTTAAGCTATTTTTGGTTTGAGGGAAAAGAAGGAAAAGGAAAAGAAGAGAAAATAAAAGTATAAGAGAAGAGAAAGGAAAAATAAAATTTGTGTTTGTATGTAAAGTAAAAGGAAAATGAAGAAATTGAATGTATTTTACACTTTTATCTTTATAACATATAAAAAAAAAAAAAAAGGATATAAATGTAATTTCACATAAAGAGTCAAAATTTTTTAAGAAAAATTCTGGTGCCATAACAAAATTTATAACTTTGGCCACAACTAACACATGTGGCAAATTGTGGTTAGTAGAGGAGTGATAATGGGTTCATGTGGGGATACTCCTCCACTGACCACAACTTGCTATATGGACAAATTGTACATTTTGGTATGGTATAAGAATTACTCATTTTTTAAGTGCATAAAGATAAATTTATGAATTTGGATAAAAAGTTTAAAATATAAAATTGGTGAAACTCATGCATAGAAGAAATCTTTTCTCTCAATATTTCATTAATTCCCTTTATTTTTTTTTCTAATCAAACAAGGGACGAAAAGTCATTTCCCTTCCCTCCTCTACTTTTCCCTCAAACAAACATAGCCTTAATTGGCCTTAGTTTCGCCATTCGTGATACTCTTTTCAGCCAAAACCACACAATTAATGACAGGAACCCAAATTTGAGCAAAGGTTCTTTCCATGCGTGTTCCTCATTTGTACGTATAATATAATAGTATTGGTTCGTCCATTCGATCTATATGGCCCATCAATCAAACTATGACCATGCAGGAAAAATATGCCATCATTGACAGCATAATTGACATTAAATACTCTCGATTGTATCAACAAGTTTATGACTCGTCAAAATCACCATGATCAGACCAGAACCTAACCTAAAAGTGTCATTTTACTTCACTGTGCCAGTATGGCAACATTAAATGAAACCCAACAGAATCAAGAATCCAAGACCATGAATTGAATCAAAAAAAAAAAAATCCAAGACCATGAATGACCTGACTCTGAAAATCCACAAATTCGGTTTGAAATTTTGAAATACATATATGTTAGCTTTTCTTCCTCGGTTTTAGTGAACATTTGGTTTCCGATCAAAATATCAACTTATTTTATTATATAATTTAGTAAAAAAAAAATATTTTATTATATAATTTATTTTTACTACTATTTATAATTTTATTGTAATTTTTATATTATTTATAAGTTTCATTTTACTATTTTAACTAATTTTTTATATTAATTTATAATATTTTTAGTAAAAAATTTTCAATTTCAACATAATAAATAAATCTCAAACAGACTCTTATTGTTTATAAATTATTTTATAAAATTTTTTATAAAAAAATTTAAAAAAATAATTACCTTTTTTAATAATTTTTTCAGTGTTTCTATAAAAAAATTTCTAAAATAAATAATTAAACCCTTTCTTCTTTAGTGAAACAAAAGTACTCCTTAAGAAATATACAACAAAAGCGTGGTGGTGCTAAAGCATTCCATGCTTTATGGTGGAAAATAAAACTTTTCAAATACGTTTCGTGAATCATGTGTGAACTGTGAAAGAAACTAAACAAGGTTCATAAATAATAATAATAATAATTTAAAAGACAACTTAGCAAGGGTAAATTTTAGTACACTGAGTACATGAAATTGCAATTTCCTATTGCTAGCAATATATGACTTTTGCATGGGACACGATTGAACTCTAATTTCCCTCTTCAACACTTCCTTACAATCCAAAGGGTATTAATTTTATAATTACCAAGTAATATGAACCCCAATTATATTACTTCTATCAAATCTATCTATAGTGTACAAAATAAAAACTTTTGACTTTTTAATTTTTTATTATAATATGAAAAATTGAAATCCTGCATTTTTTCACGTCATTTTTCTAATATATACGTGTGATCAATTTGATTTTTAAAGTTATAAATCAATTTGATTTATAATTGTATTAAGAGTGATAGGCTTTAAATAAATTTTATTTAAACTGCGTAAAATAGTCATTAATTAAATATGTATAATATATAAATATTTTATGTGGAACTTCCCTGTATATTACACTAGTCAGCAATTAGTAATACATTAATAGTTGTTTTATGCTTTTGATGTACCCTAGTTTACGTTATGTCCACATTTTGTAAGAGCATTAGCATCCAAGATGCAAAAAAAGTCCTATATGACAGGGAAGATAAAGAGTCAAATGAGAGAGAGAAGTGGGAGAGATTTAAATATTAGTTTTTAAGTTTACATCCTGTGAACATTTTGGGTTTACAAACTGGGATGGAGCATAGTTTTAAGGATTTAAGGGGTAAAATAGCAATTGGGAGGAGGTTTTTACACTCCCAATGCTAATGCTCTAAAACTAGATATCCACATTTGTTTTAAGATGTTCAAATTTTACACGGAGTTTGTACCATAGTATGTGTTAGGAAGTGTATAATAATCATTTCTGTAAGTAATATATATAAAATGAATATTTTTACTTTATAGTGACTTTTTCTAATTTTGCCACATAATTTTTTAAATTCTATATTTTTCTAGAAAGCATGGGTGTGGCTCTAGGGCCGCCCTAACTGCATTGGACTTCTGGCGACACAGCAACGCTCTATTGACGCGCTGATTCGGCCTTTTTTTTAGATTCGCACCGATTCCAGCTGAAACTAGCCGAAACCTACCGAAATCATGGTTGAAATACATGTTAAAAAAATAATAAAAAGAAACTTGTGAGTTGTATTATAATTTATGAATATTATGTTTTAGTTATTATCTACTATTACTCTTAAACTTGTATATATTTACAAGTATATGAAAAAGTATGCCTAGTAATATATAGAAAATATAAATAAAAATATTTTTAATAATTTTTTAATCGCCGCATCCGCACCCAAATTCGAATCCAGACACACACTCGTGTTTCATAGATATTTTCAATATCTTCCTTCTTCTTTTTTTTTCTTTTTTCTTTTTTTTTTTTCCGGAGATGGAAGTCTCAATCTACCATAATTTGAGTGTATGTATGTGAAGACCCTTTTTGAAAACTTGAACATCGGCTATTGCCCCCTCACCCCCCTAAATAATTGTAACTAAATTTTACCCTTCATAATTATTTCTCTTATTATTAGCAATGATTTCATAAATTTTTAAATTTGAAGAAATTGTAATACCTTGGTTTTCTCATCTTGGCTTATGCTCGGGCCAGGTGCAACAGTACCTTTGACGGTCCTTGATAAACCTGTCATACGGTTTCAAACCTCAAACTTCTAATACACAAATTTGTTCTGGTTATAGACACTAGGGAAGGCTCAAACTTCTAATGCACAAATTCCTTCAATATGTATAGCACAATTAAAAATATTAATTATTTGATTAGTGTAATAATATTTGCATCTTGAGCAGCAAGAAAGTTGGCTTCATCGGGTATCAACAGGGCTGCAGTCGTTGTTTTAGGTGGACTCGAGGATGGTGGGCTCGAAACCTTTTACATGTTTCTTGATCGCGTCAAAGCCTTTTACAGTCAGATTTAATTTGTAAAAAAAAAGGAATATTCCGGTACAAAACATCTCGAGGATCTAAAACTTTGAAGGAAGAACATTTGTTCTATTCTTATTTGTTCGAAAACAGCAGTAATATATACGTACCATGACAAATTTTGTGGAGAGTGTGCATAATAAGTTAATAACTGCACAAATACTTATGATGTGTGCATGCATACGGACACATTGAAGAATTAATTGGGATTAATCTGCTATAATTCTAAAAATCAAATTGTACAATAGATTTGTAGATGTTATAACTGAATCACTATAGTTGGAAATCATTTCTGAGAATATGCACATTTGTTTTTGCAAAGAAACAAAGTTTCATCCGAAAAATCCACAATATAAACAAAAACTAATGTCATAATTTAGGAACAATTTCCCCACAACCAATTTCATAGAGCTGCGAGTACAATAATTTCCTAATAAAACTTAAGTTGAAAGTTGGGGTATCAATGTTTGACCCAACTCGTAAACACGACATAGGTTTTTAGGGAGTAGGGTTGGACCTTTGCGAATTTGGGTCATAAATAGGTCAACCTAAAAGTGACACAATAAAAAACGTGTCATAAACGGCCTAGGTTTTGTTGCTTGTAAACTGTTATTAGTTTTCATCTGAGCTTACTACTGATAATACTCTTTTACTTACCATTATTAGCAATTACTACCTCAGTTTTTCTATAAAAATGTTACGGCAGGAGCTTCATTCATACTATATAATTGTACCATGATAAAGAGAGTTCGAGTAAGCATATAATTGGTCTTTTTTTCCCGCTAAAAGCGTGTTCATAATGTGTTGGTCCCCGCTAATTAATATATATCCCTTTCCTGACTAGTTGGTGAATGTGTATGCAATTAGCATATATGTCTCTGTAGCATGGAAGAGGCTACCAAAAATTGTTGCATGGATTCTTCAATACGCTCATTTGTTGACCTTTTTGCCAATCATTTTGATGGAACCAAGTTCCAACTTTGTATTCGATTGGTGTAGAGGCATCTTCAACTTCCTACCCATCTCGAACGCTTCTCGGTACACAGAAAAATAATGCCAAGTTAAGTAGACTATGGTTTTGTTGGTGCATGCTACATTCTAACTACAGCCTGTTACCAACTCAACTATTATCATAATGCAATGAGCTCGATGTGGATGTGGTTTTTGAATCTTTATTGCATTACACAGTTGGAATGACAATGACTATGAATTTTAGGCCACATACCTATAGTGCAGACATATTTTTCCCCCATTTAATTTTGTGCCAGTTTTTCGGATGGAAAACACTAAAACTGCTACAAATTTTATTACAAACTTATAAATTAATATGTCAAGAATATGATTGAAGCTACTTAAATAGCATAATAAATAAATATTTAAATTAATTTTTTGTTATTAATGATTCCTTACTTTGTAAGTTTTATATAGTAAAATTTGTAATATCCATTATATCACTCTTTTTGGATTATACATCATTGCCCAACTTTGATGCTGTTCCATAACCTAACGTGGAGAGAATGTTTAGTTCTTGCTCTGTAAAAAAATAAAAATAAAAAAACATTTTTATATTTGTAAAAATAAACACTTTTTTATGCGCAGTATAATACAATTTCCAAAATCTTATTTTCAAAAATAGTTTATTTTCAAGGAACAGCTAAACGATGTTTATTTTACTTTTTTTAATTTTGTTTTCAATTCCAAAACGTATATAAAACAATTAAAGTTTCCATATCTGTAAGCCTTTTCATAGTTTTAAAAAAACCATTAAAAAAGAACACAACCAAAACAGCGCAGCCCATCGAATCATTAAAAAAAAAAAAAAAAAAATGAAGAGCAGACCCAATCAAAGATGCTCTAACACAAGCTCCCAATAGAAATCAGAGGCATGCAATAGTTCATGAAAGCTAGTTGGTATTGAAAGTAAAATTCGTAAATTATCCAATAAAAATGGTATGGAGCCAAAATAATAATAATAATAAAAAATAAAGTTGCAGTTTTTTCTTTTCTTTTCTTTTCTTTTCTTTTCCTTGGGTGGGGGGAGGTTGTGGATGGCTAATATAATATAACTTATACAATCAAACAATATCGATCTTACAACCACTCACACAGGTAATAAAACAGTGCGTTCCAAAACCGTGCCTCTTTGCCATTTTCCTAAACTTGATTTTAATAAAACGCGATAACAAACATATGGTTTCAAACATTTTCTTCCAATAACGTGTGTTTAAGTTTAGAAAACGCAGGGCCAAACGGACCCTGTGCAATCAAACTCTCCGTAAATGTTAAAGAGTTATTCAATCGAAATTCTTTATTGCGAAATCTTTATAGCTAAGGCTTTATACCCTGCAATAATTTCAAATAAATTTTTTTCAAAAACTTGAATTCTGACCCGTACACCAATGATGTAGTAATATTCTAAATGGATTTTAAATCTTAATTGTTGTTATTTTATTTTACGAATATTTAATTCATACATAATTCCAAAATATTTAATTAGTTAATGACATATAAGTATTATTGTTGTTTGGCTATAGACGTTGGGTGTCTTTGAAAAAAGAAAAAAGACATTGGCATTTCCTGCATTTTTCAATTTTCATAAAAATACTGAATAAATCTTGAAAGAGTATAACAATAAAAACTTCAAATTTTCTGCTTTACAAACCCCATACGTACGGTAAAGCTTTGCTTCTTTTTTTTCTTTTTCTTTTTTTTTTTTTTTTTGAGGGGATGAAACTCGGCAAAATAGTCTACTAAATTAATAGAGGGTATCATCTTATAGACCCTACACCCCTAAGTTGGATACAAATTACGGGCATTGATCATATTCCACCAATCCACCAATCTTTCTTCTTGGTCTCTGTCTTTTTTAGCCGTAGTGTTGACAATCTTCTTAGCCTCTCATAACACATGACGTGGTAGTACCATCCATTATCTACCCAATAATTCACAAGACTTTACATATGAGATGAGTTATTTTAGGAACACACATGACACATGTTGACACAATTTATAATTGGACTAAAACCATTTTCACATGGGTCCATCGCTAGTACTTAGTAAAAAGTATTCTCAATATAGCTTACAATGTGTTTAAGTTATGAAGAGTGTGTAACTAAGTGTGGGGTCCTAGGATTCTTGCATCCGAGTTAGTTAGCAATAAAATATCTAATGCTTAATCAAATTCTAGAATAATCTTTACTATAATCCAAATTATATGCTATGGATAAACCTTGTCTAATAATCTATAATTGTGTAGCATTATTAGTGATCATACCCACATGTAAAGGCACAATCCTACCATCCAAATAAATACTATCCCCATCTCTTATTATTCCATCGTCCCATTTTTCTCTCCAACTAAACAAAAAAATTTTCCACCCTCCCACTTTTTCACCACTCCAACCAAACACGTACAAGGAAAAATCAAATCTTTTCTATCCTCTTACTTTTTCATCCTCCATTAATTTTTCATTCTCTCACTTTTTCACCCCTCTAATCAAAAACCATATTGACTAATGGTCCGGTTAATTGGGTTAGACCGTAAGCGTAAAATCATGTCCAGATATCACAACCTTGCCGCCTGGCATAGATTGCCATACTTTAAAGCTCTTTATCTCTCCCTATAATGATAATTAATGTCAAACCGCCCCTAAATGAAACAGCTATTATCATAGCACGTAACTTGACCGACTTCCCCTGAATGAACAGTTAGCTATAATTGATGAAGTAACCTGGCCTTAAAGTGTAGGTAAAGTATTGAATGAAAAAGGAAGGGAATGTGGGCCTGGGTTGGTGAACGGTGATAGCAATGCTTGTGAGATATATGCATGATCCATGAGTTGCAAGTATATAACTTGAGTCAAATAAGCTTTTTTTTTTTTGGTCTTAGAAATGAGTCCTTTGAGAGCAGCGAAAAGATGGGAATCAACCTCTTCTGTCTTTGTCGAAAAAGGAGAGCAAGAGGCCAAAAAAAAAATAAACCAACCAATTTGGAATACTCTGAATTTCAAGGATTATTTCGCTTTAGTATACAACTTTGCATCCTTTGTCGCAATCCGAATTAATTCTTGATTGGCAGGTTTGATTAAACCGACAACAATCCTACAATATGATTGGTATAGATATTATATAGATTCATGCATCCCTCTCTCTCTCTCTCTCTCTCATATTATGAAAATCCAATAACTTATTAGAGGGGGAAATTAAAATGAATGTCTTCTACAACCATTTTAATTAAATTTTAATAGATATCTTGTTTGCTTAGTGTAAGGGTGTGGTAAAAAATTAACTCTTTAAATAGAATCTATTTCTTGCATGCATAAGTTTATACCGAGTTCTCTGTTTTTTTAATATATATTTATTTAAACAATTTTTAAAAAGAATGTTGAAAAAAATATAAAAAATAATATGGAGCATTAAATACTCTAATCTTTACCCTCCAAGTACTATAATATACACACCAAGTACTATAATATACACACCACTAGGGTAAGAAAATCCCTACTAAATACAAAAAAATATATGCAATGAGTTATGACTATGTGTTTGGCGTGAAACTTTGGCTAATTGCTTTTTTGATACACAAAGCTTAAAGTTTGGGACTTCATGATTTGGGAACTATTGTGCTGTCTAATTTCACCTAAAGGATTGTCTGGCTGTTTTCTCTTTTTCTTTTTTTCGTCGTCAACAAGAAGACTTACAATTGAGCGTCATTATCAATTAGATATTGTCTATGCTAAACTAAATTCACAATTACAATAATTAAATTATCAGTTTAGTGTGAGTGTAATTTTTATTCTTAATTCAACTATATATGGACTCTCAAGAGACACATACTTCTTTTTAGAAATGATGAAGGTAAAAAAAAAAATTATACACAAAACTTCACATATATATCATGAACAGCTAGTATTGAAAATGAAACTTCACCGTTATAATTTTAATGTAGTTTGATATTTGGGATTCAAAAAATTAGTAAATATTTATGAATTTGTACGAAGATCAAGTAGAACCTTTTTTTTTTTTTTTTTTTTTTGAGAAACCAAACTGGATTTGTACAAAGGGCAAGTAAGAACTAAAAACTCAATTGCCTACCAATTTTTATAGAATGGTTGTATTTGTAAGTATTCTTCCTAAATTATGTTGCAACTATGTAGCAAGTATTCAATATAAAGATGATATTCCACTAATTTCTTTGATATTGCATGTATATCAAAAGGAAAAATTTTGTGAAATATAAAATAGAATCAATCTAAATGATTATTGAGATTTTTTTTTTTTTAAAATGTCGACTTCAATTTCAATAGATTATATATAAATTTGTTTAAATATATTAAAAACATTCTTATTTTGTATTTATTTATTTATTAATGTTGACTAGATGGTAGTTTTATTTTTATATATTAATTTTTAGTATATTTCTTATTCTTAAATTTTTCATAATTAATTTTCTTTCATATTTTTTCACCCTCAGATAAAAATTCGATTTGGTTCCTACTTGCAGAATGCTTAGTCGATCTCCTTCACTTACATCTAGCCAAAACAAAAAGTATGTGTCTATTCTCTCTCTCTCTCTCTCTCTCTCTCTCTCTCTCTCTCTCTCTCTCTCTCATGAGTAATGTTAAAAGTAGTGAGTTACACATACAACTCAAATAATAAGAATACATAAAATTCAAATAGGTTAAATTATATAAATAAATTAATAAATTGGAGAAAAATGAATTTTGGATGAGAAAAAAATTATTTTCTATTCAATTTAGACTTTTTGAATGATACAATTGCAAGAATTACTTTATTTATTTAACATGAACAGTCTTTTATTCTCTTTGGAGTTGTTGAGCATAAAACATTAAAACATATTTGTATAAGCAACAGTCTAGTGGTGATTGTATTATTTCTGGTATCACGTGTTTGTGGTTCAAAATTCAAACTCCACTTCCTTTTTCCCACTATTTACCCAATATATATATATATAGAGAGAGAGAGATTAAATTTTATAAAAACTTCGCGTAAAACCTTTAGTTTACACTTTACAATAAGGACATGTCATATCATTGTATTACTAAAACGTGAATACACTTGAACACTATTTTCCACACGTTTTCAAACTAGAGGTAAAATCCCCAAATCTCATCTCCCTCCTTAGGTCCTCTTAGAACAAGGAACAGCATTGAACCTTCGAACCTCCCCCCTCCCCTCGTACATGCCACCACTTACCTCACCAATGTCCCTTGACTTCCGCTACCCTGTTCTATGAAATATGGTATGATTTTGAGTTTTAAATAAAATGTTGATTTGACATATCATCATATTACTAAAAAATGAATACACTATAAAGGACTATTTCTCACACATTTTTCGAACTACAAGTACATTCCCCAAATCTCATTTCTCTCCTTAGATCCTCTTAGAACAAGGAGGCCCAAACCTCCAAACCTCCACTCTCGCCACACAAGCAGCCACTAATCTGGCCAGAGTCGTGTGGCGGATGATTGAGCGTTTTTTTTTTTTTTTTTTTTTTGAGAAATTGATTTGGGTGTTTTCTTGTTCTAAGAAAAACAATGATATTTTGATTAAAGTTTGATTTGAAATTGAAAAAAGTTAGTGAAATTGGGACTTTATTAATATGTTATTGGGTGTGATAAGATATATTAAGTTTTGAATAAATGACTAATGTAGCAAGTTTTTATTGGAGGATGTAAACTAAGATTTATATCTCATCTTTATCAAATTAGGACTATTTTTATATATATTTTTAGGAGTCTTCTATTTGCTGTTAAAATTAAGCATAATATTTAAGGATTATTCTTCTTTTTTTTTAGAAAAAGATTATTCTTTTAAGAGAAATGTTAACTAATGCCCTAAAGGCATAATTTTATAAACTATTTTTAGAAACATTTTATTAAAAAAATGATAAAATATTAAATATTATGGATAAATTTTTATATTTTCAATGAAAGTTATGTCAAATTTTTTTTATTATGATTTATTAAACACTCATTAACACAATTTTTCTTTAAAAATGAATGTCACTCAAGTAACTCTATTTTATGGACTTGTTTGATATATGGGTTTAAACATATATTTTTAATTTTTATAATAATTTATTTTCACACATCTTTTTATTCACATGAATTTTTAAAAATCACAAACAATATTATTAAGAGAACATTATCAAACGCCGCTATTCAAAAAAATCTGTACTTTTTTTTTTTTTTAGCTGAATAAAAAAGTCTGCACCTGATCTTTCTACCACAAAGTTCATTTATGAATGTCTGAACTCTGATATCAAATCCCACATTTTTACAGCAAATCTAAAACTTTAACCCCAGTTTTTTTACCCCTTGAACTCACTTTTGAATCTGACAACTTACTTTTTTTTATTATGAAATCTGACCACTTTACGTTACAACACATGCGAACCAAATAAAGTATTTCATTTTAACCTTTTGCCAAATCAGAATCAAAATCAAAATCAAAGACCAATCCCAACCACCCCCTCTCCTCTTATCCAATTTGCCATTATATCCCATTATCACATAATCCAAACTTTCTGTGCATCTTGTGTCTTTTCATGTAAACCCAGTACATCTTAAAGCAAAAGCAAAGAAGCAGCAAGAGAATTCATAAACAACAAAACAAAAACAATAATAAGATTCAATTCATCCAAAAAACAAAGATTAAATAAAATGGTTTTTATAATTATATAATTATAAATCGCATGCATGCTTTTCATGTGACTAATAAACAAAAAAGATGAAAAAAACATTTTGCTGCTAGTTCTTATGGTACAGACTACAGAGTACAGACCGACGTATCTATCAATGAACACGTGGATGATTTTGGAGGAAGAGGTTTCTGTACGCACGTGTCTAGGGTGGGTGGGCCATGGACTTTAACACATTAACACGTGCGTAAATGAAGCTTGTCCGACAATGCACGGACTTAGAACATTATCCATTTCTGAGAGGCCTCGGAGTTTAGGACCAGAGCCTGTCGCCGTGTACGTGTGCCGACGCTGTCTCTTCCCATCACGTGAAACAATATCTTCTAGTTCACCCTTCTTCTTATTTTTTAATTTTTCACCCTTCTTCTTATTTTTTAATTTGAAGTTCAACTCTAGCTTAAATTATCTGAAATAGTATAATTATCTGAAATAGACATTATAAATTAAAATTTTTTAAAAAAATTTATATTTAAAATTATTTGGATAGTACAATACTACAAATTACAACTACGGGTTAACAATATAGGCATTTCATAAGTGTAGTATAATTAGAATTTTCAATTAAGTTTAAATATATAGTTGAATTGAATAACTTTTTATTAATCCATATTTAATATACAGTAACTAAATAGTGGCTGAAGAAATTAACACCAACTTTCTTTTTAGAGAAACACTCTTATTTATACTTTTTTTTTCCCACAATAATTGAGACAGTAAGTGGTGATTTAATTGTTCAACAGTATCAGTTAATATTTAATATAAACTTTTTATTTTGGCTAGTAATTTGAGAGCAAAAAGAAGAGACAGAGTACCAAGCCTATAAACAAAAGTTTAAAAACAAAAAAAGTGAATAAATATATATATGACAAGTTGGCTCAATGCCACTTTAGAACCTCACCCTTTTTATTTGTCAAAGGTCTAAAAAGAAGTAGGACCTTCACCATATATTATAAGAATATATGAAGAGAATGTTCTTCTCAAAAAGAAGGAAGAGAATATTGCAGTATACTACGTACTGTTTATACACAAGAACACAGCAACAAAAATGCTTAACAAGGGCAATCACAACAGTTTGAGAAAAGAAAATTGGCTAACATGACAATCACAACAATTGCGTGGAGATTTTGGAATTTTTTAGCTTTTTTCATGTTGTCATGTTTGATCGAATAAATTGAAACTCTGTGACCCTGAAAAGATTTATGAAACCGAGAAAGAAAAAGGCGTAAGAATTAAAACACACTAAAATAATGCTTCAAAGTTCAAACCATGAAAAAGTAGGTCACGTGTGGCTCTATTCACACACTCTGCACCGGCCCACATTCCCCACTAGCTTGCCTGTGAATTACTCATGTAGATGTAGTAGCCCAATGAAAAGGATAACTTCGTATTAATTAGCAGCCTCATATTTTGTCCTTAAAATATAGAGGTAGTGTCCGATTTTATATGTGACAATTAAATCTCTTTTGCTTAATAAAAAGATGCAATACCTTGGGAAGGATATACCCCGATCGAGTATATATATGTTTTCTCTCTCATAATTGATGGATCTTATTAAAAAGTGAGACCCATCAATTATTAAAGAGGAGAACCATATATCCTATACAGGTATACCTTCTAATCAGTACCTTGAAACTAGAAATCATTAATAGAATTATTATAATTAATGACTAAAGTTGCCCTCAATTATGGTTTATAAATCATTCGTGCATGCTGATATTAAAAATTGAAAATCCAAAGCCAATTGCTTCATGTTGTAATGCCCTATGAATTCTTAGACAGTGGTCTAATGGGAGAAGGTTTATGTGTGAAAATAGGTGTGCTAGGAAATGATAGATTAGCATAGATGTCAATTGTCAAATTATCAAATTCCGACAAAAACAAATAAAACAGACGAAACTAAAGCATAATAAGTTAGATATCACTCACAAAACCATGGGTTACCTACTTACCTTCACATGTATTATAGGAAACGCACCTATATAGTATATAGGTCATCACATGTATTATAGGAAACACAAAAGGATTATACTTGTACTTGTCCAAAAAAATGTTAATCATACAAATCTTTTCATGATTTGTGTTTGTAAAACTCCCTTCTATTTTGTACATAATTTCTGTTTTTTTTTTTTTTTCCTGTTTGGTTTATTTGTAATCTTTTCGCATGGAAAGTTCTTTTTTTCTTATTATTAATATCTTTCTTACTTATCGAATTTTTTTTCATAATTTATTGAAATGATACTTTGCTTTTAATAACAAAGAAAAAAAAAAGATCAATTTTGAGTGCCTTGCATTCAAAATTTCAAACCAAAGCTAATCTCTAATTGCCTATTGCCGAAATCTTGCTTGTAGAGTCTCAACTAATGTAGTCGATACCGTATCTATACTGGCCGATATTTACTATACCGATACATATACTGGTATCTAAATGCATCATTTCATATAGGTTTAAATACCGACCATGTACTAGTCAATTTCGGACAATACCGGCCGGTACCAAAAAAAAACCTTTTTTTTTTTTTTTGTAATTTTTGAATTTTTGTAAGGGCAGAATGGTAACTTATTTACATTAACTTATTAGTATTATTTGTTAATACTAAAAATTACATACATATACATATACATATATATATATATGTATATTTATAAATATAAAAAAATAACGATAAACTTGAAACGGTACACCAGTATTGACCGGTATTGAAATATATCGTTCCACTGATTAAACCGGTACAGCCTCTAGTATAAAATTGACTCCTTTGGTCTCAACTTGTTAACCACGAGCTACACGCATGAAAGCTAGTCTTCTCCAAGATTATCTTCCAACTAGAGTCTACCTAGGCAATCCACTCCCTCCTCCTGTCAACAAAAGCCAATGGTTACCCTCAACATGGCCGTCCAGGAATCAAATCCTGTATTAAGATGGAAAAAGTGACATATTGAAATCAATCAGGCAAGTCCACCATAACATTTTAAGTTTAAAAATTCGATCTCTTCTTAAGTTGTTGCTTTTACTGGGTCAAGAGAGATGAAACTTTCACTGCTCATGTAGCTGCAAAACTTTCCCTAAGTTATAAAAGTCTTTTTGTTTCAATAAGAACAATCTATCAAATTTTTCTTAACTAGAGAATAATATTATATCAGTTAATTCACATCAGCATTAACATTGGGGTGTAAAAAATTTTCAGCTGCTATTTTACCAACCAAGACACTAAAAGAGGGTTTGACTTGGGTATGGGTACCTAAATTTTTTGCCAACTATGGACAGTAAGGTTGCACAGATACAGTCCTACTATTCATAGGTTGTAAAAATAAAAATACATATTTTAATAGAGTGAGAGAGGAATAGAGGAAAAAAGGGAAGAAAGAGATAGGAGAGAAGAGAGAGAATTGATTTATTTTATATTATTTGTTGATATAATTTATTTTATTTTAATGAGTTATATGTAAAAATAGAGACTAAGATATTGGGTGAGTTGTAAAATAAGATAGTAAAATAAATAAAGTAGGTTTTGAAGATGTATGTTAGACACTTTTTTATATGCGAATATACTAGTGCTCTACTAGTATTAACAATACAATAAATGAATTTGGGTAAATTATCACCTTATGAATTCACTATTACTCATCTTTGACATTTACATCTTATCAATCTTATTATTTGTTTGAAAATAATTTATTCAGTTGAAATTAAAAAATTTTTACTGAAAGTATAGTAAATAAATCTAAAGGTAGTTGAAATAGTACAGTAAAATTTATAAATAATATCGAAAAATGTAATGAAGCTCAAGAATAATAGAAAAAATAAATTAAATTAAAAAAAAATTGACATTTTAAAACAATGCCAAACTCACACTTATTATGAGAAAATTACTTCTATTATTTCTCTAGATTTTTTCTTTTTTAAAAATTCCCCAAAGCTTTTTAAAATTTGTTGTACCTCAATATCTAGATTCTTCCTACCAAACGAAAACCCACTACCACCAGGCCTTGGTTGATGCATTGGTGCTTCATTGTTGTTCCAATATAATTATTTTTTAATACAATTTCAAAAAAATAAATAAATAAAGGTGACGTAAGAAACACAAAAGCCTGCGGTGGGACCCCAAAGTAGCTCACAGGCTTAGAGTTAAAAGAAGAGTGGAGGCCCCTAGGAAATCAGTAGTTTTATGTGTATTTTTTAAAATGGATCCACTGCCCATCCATCAGGCGTGACTATAATAATTCATTTTATAATCCCCTTAAAGTACTCGAGCACTTCTCTCGAACTTTGTACCCGTTAACCCTTTAGCTTATGTCATCACTTATCAACTCTATCTTAGGCCCCACTCCTGACACCTCCAATTATGCACCTTCTTCCACAATTTTCAAATTCAATACTTTTTTTTTTTTTTTTTTTTTTGGGGGGTGATGGGTCAAATTCAATACTTAAATCTTATTACCCTAATTTTTTTAAAAACCTTATTTCCTATAAAATAAATAAATAAAACAAATTTAACACATCTAATGTATAGGCTAATGCTGATGTACAGGCTAATGTTAAATTATTAATTATCATAAAAATTTAAATTATTAAAACATCGAAAATAGAAATTAAACTTAAAATTTTTTGCTCTATACTATATTATATTATTAATTATCTTAAAATTTTATTAAAATTTAATAAATTTAATTATTTAACAATTATTTTTAATAATTAATTTTATAATTATTCAAATCTGACCTATTTAATTCTTAAATACAACTTGAACTTTAAGTCTATATTCATTTTTATCTTCGTACTAATTGGGAATAAATTGATCAATTAAAAAAAAAAAAAAAAACTATAGCGACCTTGTTGATGAAGCCTTCTAAAAGAAGTTACACTGAGCTGCACCGTGTCCCTCACTTTTGTCTCTGCACCCTTGCGTACGTAGTTTTCTCTCTATCATCAACTAAGCGACAAACAAATCAATGGTACTGTGTGACATATAATATAGGATAAATTTAAAAAAAATCCCCGGATATTTGGACTAATACTAATAAAATTCACAATATTTAAAAAATTGATCATTTTGGCCCTTATTTTTTTCTTCATTCTTCTAATTCTTTCCTCTCTCCAGAATCACCTCTCTCTCTCTCTCTCTCTCTCTCTCTCTCTAAGTCTATAACCTCTGACCAAACTGATCAGCCCTCCTTCACTCAGCTTTGGTAACGATTTTTCTCAGATCTACTTAAATCCAATGATTTTGGCTCAAATCCAAAGATATTTTCAAAAACCCACTTAAATCTAATGATGTTTAAGCTTAGATCGATAATGTTTCACACTCCTCCGTTCAAATTCGGCAACGTCGTAATCTCCTCTACTCAAATCCGGCACCGTGCGATGTGTTTGCAATTTCTATTCTCTCTTCCTCTCTGCGTGGCGCTGTGGTTGTGGGTTTTTTAGTGGATCGGTTTTGCTTTGAATTGATGATAGAGAATTTGGATTTTTGTGGGTGTGTTGAATTTTTGTGAGTTTTGGTTTGTGTTTGTGGTTTTGGGTTTGTTTTGGGGTGGTCAGTATTGCTGGTGGGTTTGTGGGTTTTGTTGGTGGTTGGTGGTTCTGGGTTTGTGGGTTTTGTTGATGGCTTTGTTGGTGGTCAGTGGTTGGTGGTCACTGGCTTTTCGTGGGTTTTGCCAGGTCGGGGTCACTGGCTTTGTGGGTTTCGTTCTTCATTTTTTACTTCATGAGAAAGGGAAGAGATAAGACTCAGGAGAGGGGTGAGAGAGAGGACAAAGGGTATGTAATGGTGTTACAAACCATTTAGCAAAAATGACCAAAATGGTCATTTTTTAAATGTTATAGACTTTATTAGTATTAGTCCAAACCTCAAGAGAGCTTTTTAGAATTTACCCTATAATATATTACGTAAAACTTAAGCACACTGCATATTAAATTTCTAATTAAATTCAAGTGCATAGTAGTTATATTTTAAAAAAATTAACAGTATTTGTGTTTTTTTGGATAATATAATCAGATATTTTTTATTTTAATTGGAGAACTATAGTGTGTACGTAAATTTTGATGTATAATATAAAATTATGAAGCCTTTGTTAAAGGGTATAATTATGCACTTGATAAAGGAGCTTCAAAAGGATCTCAAATGCATTCAAAGATAATAAAATCTAATAAAAAATAAAATATTAAATTAGGAGTGGCTCAATTGTACTATAAAATTCCAAACAAACACACATGAACACTCATTAACAAGATTTACATTTAGGCATTTATCCATTAAAAAATGCCAATACTATAACTTTTAGGTTTTAACATGATTTATTTATGTAACAAGTTGTGAATAGTAAAATAAAAGTGATAAAGTCTATGAGGATCCACAACTCACCACATGAACATGTTATAACAAAAAGGGATAATTACAGTAAACCCACTTGCGGTTAGGCCCGTTTTCACTTTACCTACCTGTGGTTCAATCATTTACACTTTGTCCACCTAAGGTGCCTTCCGTTAGAGATCTGTTACCCACCTCTCCCTTTACCGTTAGAAAAACACATTTTTAGAAAAAAACAAACATAACAAAGATTAAAAAGTTAAGGTTTTGTATTGCTTAAGAACTTCGTTGAGGACAAAACACAAGAATAGCACACAGATCAAAGGCTCAATGAAATCACTTTTAATCTATATCAATATCAACAATCTCTTAACAACTCAAAATTGTGAACCAATTTTTACAAGAAGACCAACAATTTTAGAACAACCACCAACTTTATTTACAAAAGAGAGTGAGATAGAGATAAGCAATTAACAACCAAAAAATGAGGTAATGAGAAATCCAGTCGTGGGTTTGGATTGTGGTGGATCAGTCATGGGTTTGGTGGTGTGGTGACAACCCTAGGTTATGCTTGTGCCTCTCCTAATTCTTAGTCATTTTCTGCACAACCAAACACCACCAATTAAGGAAAGGAAATGAACCTTCCAACTCAAACCCACTCCGAATCCCAACCTCTCTCTACCATCGATAGCGAGTAACAACCCATGTCTGTCGTGGGTTTGGGCCCACACGGGTCAGCCAAAGGATCGAACCGACGCGGCTCTCGAGCTCACTTCACTGGCCAAAGATAAAGATCGGAACAAGAAGATCACTATCGACGAAGGTGGGGTCTCGCCGCTTCTCAAGTTGCTCAATGCGAAGGAACCTATGGCACGAAGCTCTTTAATGGAGGCGAAAGTGGAGGCTCTGCATCAGCGTCGTCGCAATCGAAGGAAAAGGAGAAAGTGAGAGTGAGCCGGACCTCTTCGATTCTTTGGCATACGCACCAAAACGACACCATAGTCGTCTAAAAGCTTCTGGAGGAAGATCCAACGATGGTGCATGCTAGGGACTACGACAACTGCACAGCGCTCCATGTGGCATCACTCCACGGCTGGATCAAAGTCGCTTCATGTCTTTTATGGGTGATGCAATGAGTGGGTTGGGTTTGAAGAGAGGAAGAAGTTAGAGAGATAGAGATAAAAAGGGAGAAAAAATAATAAATAAATAAGTGAAGGAAATGGTTCTGAAAGCTATTGGTTTTTTTTTTTTTTTAATATTTGATTTGTATTCTTCCAATTTATTATTGTAGAAGTTCTTCAACAATCAAAAATCTAACTTTTTTTATTCTTGTTGTATTTGTTTTTGCCTAAAAATTTGTTTTCTAACTGCAAATGGAGAGAGTTACGAAAAGCTAACGGGACTAACTTCAGGTAGGCAAAGTGTAAATGATTGAACTACGGGTAGGCAAAGTAAAAACGGGTCATACCACAGGTATGTTTACTGTAATTATCTCTAACAAAAAATATGTTAAAAATTGTAATCCTAGCATTATTGGCATGTATTTGGGTTTAGTGCAAAGGTAATAGTTAGAGCTACCATACAATTACCACATTAATGTAATTCCTAAAAGTTAGTGTTTGTTCGGGATGCGCTAAAATTTTTAGTTTATTTTTAATTTTAGCTTATTTGGCTACTGTTTATAAGTTTTACTGCACTTTTTGATATTATTTATATATCTTATTATACAAGTTAACTTATTTTTTAATACTTTTAATAAATAAATTTCTATTTCAGCCAAATAAACTGTTTCTAAATGAATACCTAATAGAGTAAAAGTTTTTAATTTATTTTTTTTAATGTTATTAACTTTTACATGTCACTCACTTAATTGCATGAATCTTGTATTTATTACAGGGCAAATTTATTTTTGAAAAAATTTTATCGAAAATTGAAAAAATTGTCAAAAATTTTTCAATTCTCAATAAAATTTTTTTAAAAAATGATATACTATTACGTGTCAAGACAAACATTAACAAAATCATTTATTATAATCAATTTAGGTCAAATCAGAAAGTATGTTTATTTCAAAATAAATAAAATAAGTAAGCAAGATCAATGATTCAGATCTTCTTGGATAAATCACATCAAATAATCAATACAGTCTCTCGCAAAACCAAAAAAAAAAAAAAAATCAATACAGTCTGCCGCAACGAGTCGATAGACTCTAAAATCTAATCTAAACTGTTACTAGACTGTTCAAAGTCATGATAAGGTCACATCATCAAATTGCTCCACTTAACTATTCTTGAAGAGTAATACTACTCACTGCGTAGCCTAGAAACAGAGCCTCACAGCCTGGCAACCTAGCCCAAACATTAATTTTTTTAACACCCAATAAAAAACTCCCACGTATACTCTCCTTTTACATTGGCACCTGTTCGTCTCAACAGCTGTCTCCGTACTCATCTCCAGAAACCCTCACTATAAATACCCACTTCCTCTCTCTCTTTTCTTTCACAAACACCAAAAACCACTACTTCTTCTTCTTCTTCTACTTCTTAAAGCCTTTTTGACCTTCATCATGGCTTCTTATTACCACTTTGCTATCCTCTTTCTTTGCTGCTGTTCCATTACCGTATCTTCCACTGGTGCTAGAAAGCTCACGGCTCTAGTTGAACAACAGCCGTTGATTCTCAAGTATCACAACGGTGCTCTCTTGAAGGGCAACATCAGCGTTAATTTGATCTGGTACGGCCAGTTCACTCCAATCCAACGGTCCATAATCGTCGATTTTGTCCAATCCCTCGGCTCTCCTCGGGCCCCACTTCCCTCAGTGTCCGCGTGGTGGAAAACCACGGACAAGTACAAGGTGGGTTCTTCTCAGCTCCTCGTAGGGAAGCAAATCCTCCACGAAGCTTATACCTTGGGCAAGTTACTCAAAACGAGGCACTTGGTGGCTTTGGCTAACAAAGTTAACGGACTGAACTCGATTAACGTTGTTTTGACGGCGAAGGATGTCGCCGTTGATGGGTTTTGTATGAGCAGGTGTGGGACCCACGGGTCGACTCGGGTGATTCAGGGAAAGAAGGTGACTCGTTCAGCTTATGTTTGGGTTGGTAACTCGGAGACTCAGTGCCCGGGTCAATGCGCTTGGCCCTTTCACCAGCCCATTTACGGCCCACAAACTCCGCCGTTAGTTTCGCCTAACGGAGACGTCGGAGTTGACGGAATGATTATCAACTTGGCTACCGTTTTGGCTGGCACCGTCACGAATCCGTTTAATAACGGGTATTTCCAAGGCCCGGCAACGGCGCCGTTAGAGGCTGTTTCGGCTTGCACTGGGATATTCGGGTCGGGTGCGTACCCGGGTGATCCGGGTCGGGTGTTGGTGGAAAAGACAACCGGGGCGAGTTACAATGCGAACGGAGTGAATGGGAGGAAGTACTTGTTGCCAGCGATGTGGGACCCGCAAACCTCTGCATGTAAGACGCTCGTGTAAAATACTAGGAACAAAGCCTAAGGTTGTGTGGTGATGACGTGGCAGCAGACGGGGTGGGGATATGTGTACGTATTATGTAGATATGGATGGATGGATGGATGGATGGAAATGGCAGAGACTTCGGGGTGGGTCTGTGTTATGATGATGATGATGATGATGATGGGGTTATGGGGATGAGAGGGAATATATGGTTTTGATGATATTTTGTATACACTTGTTTGTCGTCTTGGTTGACTTGTAAATTCTCTTTCAAAAGAAAGTCGCAAAAAAAAAATGTTGTGGAAAATGGGAATGTATAATAAATACTCTAAATTTTGTAAAACCGTATTAAGGTTATTGGGAAATTAAGATTAACTTTCTTTCTTAATAATGTGATAATTATAATCAGGGCAAAAGAAATTTGTTGGGTGGTGTTTAATACAATATTGTGGAGCTCATGATATGTTAGTCTCCACGTATTTTATATATATTCTATTATTTAAGGAGCATTTTTAGTTTGGTTTTACATTTATTTTTGGGTTAAAGAATGTCCCTATAATTTTATATATATAATAAGTAAAAATAGACTAAATAACAATATGTTAAAAATTGTAAATCTATCTCTTACTAAACTTATAGGTTTTCAACAGGGTCAGTCTAACAAGATTTAGGGCCTAAGGTAAAAGTTTTATATAAGGGATATTTATATGTAAATATTAATTAAATAAATTTATATAATACTAATTAAATTAAGAATAATTTGATATAAATACAAAAAATGGTGAATAATAATAATTTTAGGTATTTATAAATAGAGATGGAGTTTTTTTTAAAATAAATAATAATAAAAAAAGTATTAATTATTTAAAAAATGTTATATTTTTATACAATTTTGGACATTTATAAATAGAAATGGCTCTTTTTTAGTAAGGAAATATTTTTTTTAAGTTGTGGGGCCTAGGCTTGAGTCGGCACTGGCTTTCAAATTTTCTTATCAACTTATAAATTAAAATTTTAAAATTAAAATTATATATATAAAATAAAAACACATCTTTTGGTTACAAAATAGGATCATAAAAAAAAAAGTTTCATGCATGAGTAAAGCATGGATGATAAGACTAGTATTAACTAAATGGGAAACATCGATCTCAACAATTACAAAACACGAACACAATTGAACACAACACTTCAACTACGGTTTAACTAATCTCGGCAAGATTTATCTTAGCATGATTTAATGCGAATTTGGCATTAGCTTAAGTCTTTTTTATTAACGTTAGGTTAATGAGTGTCGTTAGGATAATGATTAATAATTCATTTTAATCTGAGTAAGTGTCGTTATATATTCTTGCAGGTTCACATTTTATACTATTTTTTTGTCTTAATTTTATTTTAAATAGCCCACCTTTTAACTTTTTTAAAAAATAAAAATTAGCCTTTAACCTTTTATTTCATAATTTACCGACAATTTTTAAAGATATTTTAAGTTAACTAACAAATTTAGCAAATTAATTTTTAAATTTTTATCTCATATCATGCAAATAAACTACGGCAATTTTCAAACGAACTTTTAAGTTAACCAACCTGATTAAGATGTACAAATAAGCCATCGGCAATTTTGAAAGGAACTTTTAAGTTAACTAACCCGATTAAGCCTATAAGGGCCTTTTTGTGGGTGTTTGGGGACTTTGATGATGAGAAATAAAGCAAAGGGGTGGTGGTCATTGCCCATGAATCTAGTGCGTATCTAATGGGTTTTCATTTAATATTAAAAAAAAAAAAAAAAAACTAGAGAAGAAAGGAAAAGGATGGTCAATAATGATGCTGGGGGCCTGGGAGACCGGAGTGGTAGGGTCAGTTAAACGAGGACGTGTTCAATGGACTTTGAAAGGAAAAAAAAAAACAAAAATCTTTTACGTACATTTTGGTTAATCCTGTGGGTTTGGTAAATTGTGGGACCTAAAGCAGAGCTCTATCATGCTATGAAGATAAGATTAAGTTAACTATTTGTGGACAATTCGAAAGAAAAAACAAAGCCTTTAACTATTTGGACAAAACGAAGAGAAGGGACCCGATTCTCTTCATGGTGGGCTTTCGGCTACAAATGAATTGTATAGTTTTGTATTGTATTTTGCACCTTACCAACCCCTGAAGGTATCCCCTTTCCTTTGTCAAATTACGAGATTATGGCAATCATTTTCCTTTGCACAACACATGATGCATGAGAGGAACAAAGCTATAAATTATAAATTATTTATGAATGATATAATACCTTGCCGAAGGTTGCCTTGTGTTATGTTAAGGATTAATTGGAGTGAGATTTTAAAGTTTATGTATTTTTGGCATAAAATAAAGAGAGAATTACAAATTTACATCTCAATGTTGCTTTAGTACTAAATAAACCAAGTTGTTTATAAATCGTTCAAGTTCAGCTTGAAAAAAGACTTGTTTGTATTTGTTTAGCAAATAAGTCAAGTCCAAGCCCAAGTTAAGGCTTGACTACTAAAAGAGCCAAACTCAAACATAAGAATTTGTTCATGAACATGAGACTTGATTAATTATATATAATATTATGTTTTATATATATGTAAGGACGTGATTTGCACCCAAAACCAAAGACAAAATTGGAGTAGACCCAAAAAGCTCAGTACAATAAATTTGTAGAGAGTGAGTTTGAAATCTAGGTTCTAGTGATTTTAGATAACAAAGATGACAGGCTTGATTGCAACACCATACACATGAGATAGTTTATATATCATAAATTGTCGTCAGATTCAAGCCAATGATACTGGGTCTTATATTTCATTCTTCTTAAAGACAGATTACAGTTACTGATCTTAATGTCTATAGTCTTTTTTCCTCACCTTTCTTCCTCTGATCCCCCTCTTCTCCAGGACCTCTCTCCTTCTTATACATCCCCTTTTTCCCCATTCTCGCTCTCCACATGTAGCTCTAGGCAGCTCCGCTGGATACTTGTCCCATTTGCACCTGCCTGTAGTTTTTTAGGTAATAGTTGTAAGACTGACGATCACTGTTCAGACATCACTTCCTCATTAATGCGGCCAGAGACTTAAGTACAGAGCATTCAATGTGGTAGTAGAAACTTTCTTCAAGATATTTCCTATCCGTTCTTCCTCTCTGTTCCCTTGTAAAACATATCTTCATCTACAAGACCTTTTAAAATATCACTTTAGTCAACATGGCGTACCATCTGATCTTCACTGCATTTAGTCGAGGAGATATCCCTTCTCAGACTACTTCTGCAAACCTATTTCGCAATAATCTACTCATGGGCTTTTAAGCTTGACATTCTCACTACCATCAATTTGTCCTCAGACAAGTAAGTATCCTCAGATCAAGCCCGTGGCCCAAAAATATGCCTTGGGCCTTTTATCCTCACAATATATATTTGTCTAAAAATATACTTATTATATAGACTTGGATTGGATCCTATAAGTTTGTTAATACGTTCATATGATGTCAAATTATTATTTGTAGCTTATTAATAATATAACCATTTCATTTGTAGCAAAAATTCATTGATTTGCTTTCTAGGTTTTACTTTATATGAAAAAAGAATAAGTTAATCAAGTACCTTATGAATAAGTTCTAGCTTATTCAACAATAAAATGAACTAAATTTAAACATGTAATCATGTTTGGTTATAAGCTTGAGCTTGGCTCATAATCGAAATAAAATTAAATGAATTTAAATTTTAATACTCTATTGGCTCGGCTTGTTTATAGCCCTAGTCCTATCATCACTAATAATTTAGTACATAAATTTTCAGTTATTATATTTGACTCCCCAAAATTGGTTTAAAATGAACTCTATAGAATTTCATCTAAAGTAACAATGCATGTTGTGATCACACTTTCCAAGTGCAATTTACGCTTTTAACATTTAAGTACAATTTTCCTTCTTGTTGTTTAGTTTTATCATAATTTAGTCTCCAAAAAAAATTTCAATTTCTATATTTTGAACCCCATAGTCTATATATTTATAAGGAATTAAATATATTAATTGAAAGTTTGTGAACTAAATTGTGATAACTTCAAATTAGCACTTTTCATTTGTTTCAAAAGGAAAAAGTTTTCTTTTCAAAACCAATTTGGAGATATCCATTATGTGATGATTTATAAAACTATTTACGTGTATTAATTCACATTTGTGAAGTTGATCATATGATTCATTTGAATAATTGAATTTTTGCATAATGGGTTAGAGGTAAACTTTGTCCCTATAAAAAGCTGCACCTTTTTATATGAAATCAAACTAGGTAAATAACAAAAACTCATAACCATTTACGTGTATTAATTCACATTTGTGAAGTTGATCATATGATTCATTTGAATAATTGAATTTTTGCATAATGGGTTAGAGGTAAACTTTGTCCCTATAAAAAGCTGCACCTTTTTATATGAAATCAAACTAGGTAAATAACAAAAACTCATAACAATTTCACAACATTTCGCATGTGAAACGGCTTAGTGCATTTCACAACATTAGCTTAAAGCACAACTCACAAAAATTTCATAACATGAGCCCATCACAATCTGCAATTTAATTAATTAATTAATTATTTATTTTTGTTATTGTTATGATCCATATGTGAAGTGGAAATCTTTTTTGAGAGAATTTCACCCTATAGCGTCCGCTTTTGATGTAACTCTATCATGTGAAGTGGTAAATTGATTTGGAACTAATGTGAAATCTTTGTTGTGTCCCTAGAATGATTTATTCAAACAAACTTAGAATAAGTGAGGCCTTTGTAAATATTGAATGTATAGTTATGCACCAATATATATATATATATATATATATATATATAGATAGAGGTAAAACTGAAAGAAAATCTAATTGAAATTCAAGTTGTAATTCAATTAGAGTTTAATTTTGTGTCGCGTGTCCTATCTAATCTAAATTTTACATTTTTGTGCTAAGTGAGTTAATTCAGTGTAAAAATTGGATTTTAATTAGAGTTTAATCTTGCAACATGTATCCCATCTAATCTAAGTTTTATAATTTTTTTGCCAAATGAGTTAATATAGTATAAAAAATAAGGAGTCTAATATAAATTAACCATAAAAAACCTAATCATATAACTAAGAACAATTTAAATTTATAAGCCATTTATGTAATATACCATTACTATGTACGGTCCATTACTTACTATTTACGATTCATTAATAACTTGGTTATATATATATATATATATATATATAAAACCTTAGTTTAGAGAAAATTAAATTAGAATCAAAATTTGATTTTGCTTTTGTTAGCTTTTCATACAAATTAAATTGTTTAGATTTTTATTATTATTACTAATGAGCATATTTTTTTATGCAGTTTCTATTTAGATATTTGTAAGCGAAGATATTGAATGTAATAAGCTGTAAATGAGCTAAATGATCTCATACACTTATCCCCATTCAATTTGAGAGATATTATTTGACCAATTTATTATTTTATTTTGTGTTGTATTTAGTAGAATTTCACAGATAATAATTGTGAATTGATATTATATATGTGACCCGATTGTGAATTTCAAAATTATGTACACAATAGCAACGTAATGAGAAACATAGCGTAATGAATATTATGAACATTGCAAGAAAAATCTATTTTAGTACCTCCAAATATGATGAGGAAAATTTTGGGCTAACCCTAAAAAAGGACGGCTAAACTTAAAATTGAAGATCAGTCCCTACTAGGGATGATCAGTCTCTGAAAGGGACGATTAGCCCCTATAAGAGCATCAGCATTCATTTCTCTCAATTTTATCCTATTTTACCATCCAAAAAGCTACTTTATCAATTATAAAATATAATTTTACAATTCTTCCACATCCAAACTTTTATTTTCCTATTCTACTCATTAAAATAATATTTCTATACAATAAAATAATATATCCCACAACATTATTTATTCTCTCTCTCTCTCTCTCTCTCTCTCTCTCTCTCTCTCTCTCAAGAACCACACCGCTGCACCACACACACCTAACACCACCACCAACCCATAATCTACTGTCAACACCAAAAAAAAAAAAAAAAAAACCCTAGACCATCAACACCACCCTCTTGATCATCAACACCACAAAAAAAAAAAAAAAAACACAGTAACCCACGGCTAAACCCACACCATTGCACCACCAGACCCATGCCGCTGCACCTAATGCCCAAGTTGTTGCACCACCAGACTAACGCTGCTGCCCGCTGCATCCACTGACCACGTCGTAGCCCACCAAAATCACACCTATTGAAATCAACCCACCGCCACCCACCGACCCAAAACCCATTCCCACATAGATCACAACCCACGTGACCCAACACTAACCCACCGTGATCTCCATCACTAACCAAACCCAGCCCAACCCGTCGAGACTCCGATCCAAACCCAACCCAATGATCGACGTCAATCCAAACCCAGCCCACCAATCGATGCCGATCCAACCTCCGAAATCCAAAACCTAGCCCATTGATCAACGTCGATCCAACCTCCAAAATCCAAAACCTAGC
This sequence comes from Castanopsis chinensis, assembly GCA_032878915.1. Lineage (NCBI taxonomy): Eukaryota > Viridiplantae > Streptophyta > Magnoliopsida > Fagales > Fagaceae > Castanopsis > Castanopsis chinensis. The sequence goes on from JAVQMG010000086.1 coordinate 4,597,626, forward strand.
ACCGGTGCAAGCTTCGAACGAGAGAGATCGGTGCAAGCTTCGGACGAGAGAGATGTGAGAGAGGGAGTGAGGAGGGCAGAGCTGTTGTGAGAGACAAAGAGAGGAATTGAGAGTCAGAATGAGAGAGAGAAAGAGATGAGAGACCGTGGAGAGAGAAAAGTTTAAGTATAAAATATTAATTTCCCATTTACCATTGAGCTACAGTGCGGTTCTACATTTAGAACCACACTGTAGCACAGTTGTATTTTTTTTTTTACAATGCTTACCTTTTACAACATTCAATGGAGGGAGCATTTTTGGGTGAATGGATTATTTATGCTTAAATTTGGAACTTAGACTTGTCGTTGCTGATGCCCTAAGGGATGATTGGTCCCTATAAGGGATGACTGGTCCCTAAGAGAGACGACCGGTCCTCACGAGGGATGATCCTCTAGGGGTCAAAGGATTAAACAACTCCTAATCTGAATGACTTATCTTTAGGGTTTCCCTTACGGCTTATGTGGGGCCCATTCTCACAACCTTACATGGAAATTACTTGCACATCATGACTAAAGGCCTTGCCATGTAGTCAGATCTCTTATATATGGAAAGACAATCTTGATATCTGGGAACCCTTCTCTCTACGAGGAAACTCCCCTGTGTCAAGGGATTCGAGTTAGCTTTCTACCACTATATAAACCTCTAGCCTAACCTTTCTTGAGGTATGTGAATCCTCCCTAGCTCTTTCACTCTTGAGTTCTTTGAGAGTCTTCTATTATTGAGTTAATCTTCTAAGGGTCTTTGGCTGGTACCCCACTGGTGCCCTTTGATTGGTTCTTTTCTTTTGTTCTTCAGGTACATCCATTGGCACGTGTGTAGACGATCAACTCACTGGTAAATTTTTGTGCATCATCAGTTAGTGCAGTTTGTGGGAAGCGTGTGACAAGCCATATTGCCGTTTCAAAGACAAAGAAGTGTATGCTCCTGACGCAATCAATGGCCACCACCAACCAAGAGACTGGGAACCCGCCCAATGCATTAGATAAACAGGTGCAAACCCTGGTCGTAGCGGTTGAACGGCTCATTCAACTGAAACACAAGTTGGAGCGACAATTGGAGCAGCAAAATGATTGGGAGCCAGATGATCAGAATAACAGGCAGAATAGGGACGAATGCGACAATGATCGTCCCTAAAAAAATGACCATCAAGAGAGGGATGACCAAGAGGAAAGCAATGCCATCAGTAGATGGGACCAATAGGATACCAGTCATCCCTCCAAGATGGAAGTTGGCGCGTCGCACATGGTGCAAGAGATGCAGATGATGAAAGAGAAGATGGATACGATGATAAATGCCTTGAAGGGTCAAGTATCCACCTGCTTGGAAGAATTAGTCCATCGCACTGATTCTCCTTTCATGGCACCGGTCACATCTTTCCACCTTCCAGCCAAGTTCTGAATGCCACAAGTGGAAACCTACGATGGATCGAGGGACCCTTTCGACCACCTGGAATCATTCAAAACCTTCATGCATCTGCAAAGGGTTCCGGACAAGATCATGTGTAGAGCCTTCCCCATTACCGTCTCAACAAGATAACTCCCAATATCGTCTTAACCTTTAAGGAATAGAGTGGGCTTTTCGTCACACATTTCATCGGAGGTCAACGATGCAAGAGGTCCTTGGCAAGCCTCCTAAACATCAAGCAGCAGGATGACGAGAACTTGAGATCGTATGTCACTCAGTTCAATAAAGAGGCACTACTAATTGATGAAATCGATGATAAGGTCCTAGTCACGGACTTCACCAGTGGACTCCAGTCTGGAAAGTTCTTATTCTCAATCTATAAGAACGATTCGAAGACCATGGCTGACATGTTATATTGAGCCATGAAGTATATGAATGCTGAGGATACCTTAATAGCCAGAAGGGGTGGACCGAAAAAGTGGGAGAAGCATGACAATCCCTATCCGGAGAAGGGAAGGAAGGTAGCTAGGAGAGGCGATAGAAAAAATAGGGATGAACGAAGGTCAAGACCCCCTCCAGGTCAAATGACCAACTTTACTCCGCTCAACACCCCACTTGATCAGGCCTTGATGTAGATCAAAGATGACCCCACTTTGGCATGGCCTGATAAGCTAAACAACGACCTAAATAGAAGGCTGAGGAAGAAGTACTACCGCTTCCACTATGACCATGAGCACAACACCTCCGATTTCTATGACCTAAAGTAATAGATAGAAGCCTTCATTAGGCAAGGAAAATTGCAACGGTTTGTAGGGCGAGAAAGGGCAAGAGAAAATCCACCAAGGGACCAAGAACCAAATTGACGGGTTGAGGAGTGACCTAGGGCGCCACTTGGAGAGATAAGAATGATCGTCGGTGGGGGCACAACGATCGGATCCTTGAAGAAAGCAAGGAAGACATACCTATGGATGGTGCAAAATGTCCAACTCACTGGTCATCCACCCAAGATTTTTTGGATGGACGACCCAGTGATTAGCTTTACTAAGGAGGATGCCCGACGAATACATCACCCACATGACGATGCATTGGTGATCAATCTAACCATTGCAGACTTCAATACTCGATGGGTCATAGTGGACAACATAAGCTCAGCTAATATCCTCTACTATCCAGCCTTCCAACAGATTAGGATTGATAGAGAACGGCTTACACCATTGGACTCCCCGCTAGTGGGCTTCGGTGGAACGAAGTTATACTCATCGGATCTGTCACATTATCGGTGACCATTGGCACCTATCCTCAGCAGATCATAAAGGATGTCATTTTCTTGGTAGTGGATTGCTCGTTAGCTTACAATACCATCATAGGGCAACTAACGCTCAATGCATACGCATGGAGGGTAGCCACATCCATATAGCACCTACTATTGAACTTCCCAACAAAGTATGGGATATGAGAGACCAGAGGAGATCAGGTGGCAGCCTTAGAATGCTATGTGGCCATGTTAGAGATGGATGAACGAGTAACCACCATGAACATTAAGGAGTGACGAGTGAATGTAGAGCTGACAGGGGCATAGGGGGCCATCTCCCTGGATGAAGGACACCTAGATCGGGTCACTTGCATAGGCATGTAAGCCAACCCTTCTACTCGGGATGGGCTGATCCTTTTCCTAAGAAACAACTTGGACATCTTCACTTGGAGCCATATAGATATGCTTGAGATCGACCCGAGCATCATGGTCCATCAACTTAATGTTTCCCTATCCTTTCCACCCGTTTGCAAAAGAAAACAGGTTTTCGCCTAAGAAAGGGACAATGCCATAGTCGAAGAGGTCCATAAACTGTTGGATGCAGTCTTTATTAGAGAGGTTTACTACCTCGAATGGTTGCCCAACATGGTTATGGTCATGGTCAAGAAAGCAAATGGGAAGTGGAGAATATGTGTGGACTTCACTGACCTAAATAAAGCCTACCCAAAGGATAGCTATCCCCTCCCATGGATCGATCTCCTTATGGATTCAATGACTGGACACCAGTTGTTAAGTTTCATGGATGCTTTCTTCGGATACAAACAGATTAAGTTTGAGAAATTAGACCAAGAGAAGACATCGTTCATCACTAGCCAATGCCTTTTTTGCTACAAGGTTATAACCTTCGGATTAAAGAATGTGAGAGCAACATACAAAAGGCTTGTGAACAAGATGTTTGCCTTATAGATCGGATTGAATGTTAAGGTATACGTGGACAACATGTTGCTGAAAAGCAAAAGAAGAGGATCACCGCTTGAATGATCTTGAGGAAATGTTTGGGACTCTTCGCCTCTACGGAATGAAGCTCAACCCCATTAAATGTGCGTTCGGGGTATTGCCGGGAAAGTTCCTTGGCTTCATGGTATCTTAGCAAGGTATCAAAGCCAATCCTAATAAGATCCAAGCAATCTTAAAGATGAGCCCCCTGAAGAACGTCAAGGAAAGGCAAAGCCTAAATGGAAGAGTCGTGGTACTCAATAGATTCATCTTAAAGGCAACGGATGAATGCCTACCATTCTTTAAGATCCTGAGGAAAGCTTTTGAATGGATTGACGAATGTTAGAAAGCATTTGAAGAACTGAAGGCATGCTTGGCCTCCCCACCACTCCTAAGTCCATCGAAACCCAACAAAGATCTCTTCCTATATTTGGTTGTATCTCCCACGGCCGCCAGTTCGGCCCTGATTTGAGAAGAGGATCATGTACAGTTGCTAGTGTAATACACAAGCCGAGCACTCAAGGGGGCGGAGGCAAGATACCCACTTATGGAGAAGCTAGCCTTCACTTTGATCACAGCAGCCAGCAAGCTCAGGATATTCTTCCAAGCACATTCCATAGTGGTTTAAACGAACAAGCCTCTTTGTAAGACAATGGATAAATCAGATGTCACCGGATGATTGGTCCTATGGGCAATAGAGTTGAGCGATCGACATACGATACCACCCGAGATCATGATCAAGGCCCAAATCTTAGCTGACTTCATTGCAGAATTCACAACAAGCAAAATCAAAGACTAGGGGGCGACCCCTTAGAAGGTCCAAAAGGATGGATCATCCAACAAACGAGCTAGAAGGATTGGAGTGGTCCTTCAATCCCCCGAAGGGGATATCATTGAATGCACCGTTTGACTCTAATTCCCAAAAACTAACAATTAGGCCAAATACGAAGCCATTTTCATAGGGCTTGATTTGGCCAAAGCAATTGGACTAAACTTGAAATGGTTGGCTAAACTCGAAATTGAAGATCAGTCCCTATGAGGGATGATCGGTCCCTACAAAGGACGATCAGTCCCTAAAAGGGACGATCGGTACTTGAGAGAGACAATCAGTCCCCATGAGGGATGATCCTTTAGGGGCCGACAGATCAAATGACTCCTGATCCGAACGACCCATCTCTAAGGTTTCCCCTATGGCTTACGTGGGCCCCATTCCCACAAATTTACATGGAAATTACTTGCACATCATAACCAAAGGCCTTGTCGTGCAATCAGATCTCTTATACATGGAAAGGCAATACCAAATATTTGGGAACCCTTCTCTCTACAAGGAAACGCCCCCGTGTCAGGGGATTCGAGTAATCTTTCTACCACTATATAAACCTCCAGCCTAACCTTTCTTAAGGTATGTGAATCCTCCTAGCTCTTGCATTCTTGAGTCTTTGGAGAGTCTTCTATTACTGACTTAAACTTTGAAGGGTCTTTGGTTGGTACCCCATCGGTGCTATTTGATTGGTTCTTCTCTTTTGTTTTTGTTCTTTAGGTACGTCCATTGGCATGTGTGTGGACGATCAATTCATTGAAGATTTGTGTGCATCATCAAAATGTACTTGTCAAACTATGTTCTATATGTTTAATAACCCAGGTTAATATCAATAGCACTATGACAATTTATCATTCCTGTTCATAAGCATGAGTTACATACTAGTGTATATAAACCACACTTATGCTCTTACATAACTATTCATTCGCCACACTTTATGTACTGGTTGCTTTCTTTTACCCATTCTTATCTACTTGTAACTTGTTTTTGTGCATATCTTTCTATGTTAGGGATGTGAATCATTTGGAAGAGCCAACGAATAAAAATATAACTTTTTTCTTTGGGTTAATTATACTTTACCCTCCTAAACTATACATCATTTTACACTGATCCATTTAACTGTTCGAATGCACACTTACCACTCTAAAATATGAGAATACACAATTTTCCATGGGATAGGGGTGTAGAGTGTTACTTAGGTAATAATTTAGGGGGGGTAAGTATACATTCTCATAATTTAGGTGGCAAATATTACACGAATAATAGTTTAGAGGGGTTAAGTGTGCGTTTAGATAGTTTAGGAGGGTAAGCATAAAAGGAAGTATAGTTTATGGGGGATAAAGTGTAATTTTCCCTTCTTCTTCTTCTTCTTCTTCTTCTTCTTATGTATATAGGGTTGAGTACAAGTTATACCTAATGTAACACTAAGCAATGTTATATCACCCAATAACTTGATATAAAATTCATATTTTGAAAATTTCACCATTGAATTACATATTCTATATGTTCTTAACATTCATACCAATTTTCATGTCAATTGATTTTGTTTTGACCTGTGAACTTATCCTTTATGCATTATTTTAAATTAAAAAAACTTAAATTTAAATAATTGATAGATGGCATAGCTATTAATCTTTGATTACCTTGAAATTTTGCAAGTATTGAGAATATACAAAGATAATGTAATCTAACGATGAATTTGTCAAAATTTGAATAAAATTAAAAAATATTAAGTGGTGTAACTTTAAATTATACCAAATGTAATTTGAACCCAAGCTATATATATATATATATATATATATATATATAGATAGGTTCAAGTTACACCTAGTGTAACTCTAAAAGAGTTACACCTTTTCTAAACCATTGGATTTAAGTAGATCCAACGGTTAAAAAAAGACTATAATTATTACAAATATTCTGATTAGAATTTAATTTATTGCCCTAATTTATTACCTTTTAAACCTATCTCTAAATCCAAAAAAGGTTTGACTTCTGACTCTCTGTCTCATTTATGTTTCTCTCTCTACGTTTTTCTCTCTCTTTCTCCTCCACCACCTCCAAAGGTTGCCGGAAAAAAAAAAAACCAAAATGGCGTACAAAGATGCTGTTGCTGGTGTATAACCATATCCTCAAGAATATAACTGATAGTGTTATCCAGATTCTTTCTAGCCATTTGTGATAACCATAGTGTAATTTCTTGATTGTAATAATTTCAAGAATATAACTAATGGATTTTAATTTGTCAATTTTGTGGCAAATCTTCATTTAAAACGGTGCTTCAAGGATAATTAGACCATATATTCTAGGTGCTATCCAGCGTATCACATTTGTGTTCTGAAACCTTCTTTGGGAACATCTCAGTGTAGTTCTGGAGTGGTTCTACAAAGGGCATGGCTTTTAGAACTTTGTTTATAGTGTGGATGTTGATATGTGTTGGTTCAGAGCTAAAATTCACTCCCCTAGTAGCTGTTCTTTTCTTTAACAGTACCTGTGTCAAGATCTTAAAATGATTCTCTAAGATCAGCTGCACCTTCTTCCCCTTTTTCTTTGATGACCTATGAAAATATAAATTTGGTTTCCATTCTTTATGTTATTGGACAATGCAGCATGCTTTTTCTAACAAAGATTGAATTTTTGAAGATATTAATTATTTGAAAGCGATTTTTATAGATTCCATAAAATATAGTACCCTTAAGTCATGGTATTGTGCATTATGTTCCCTCAAATGTTGCAGAGTTTACTATATGGGACAAAGAATTTAGTGAAGAACACAAGAGCCTCAATGCTAAACTCTTTCTAGTAACTTTACTTGCATGTATTTCATCTCATCTATTGATGCCATGCTTTTTGTTAAACTCTTTTATAACTAAAATCATTGAGTCTTGTTGTCTTGTTCAATTCTAATAATCTTTGTGGCATTTTTATGCAGACCTCTGATTTGTTACGTCACTGGTGGCAATGGATGGCTCATCTCAGGTTACCGAACCTATTACTTCTGGGGGATTAGAATCTAACAATGTACAAAGTCATATACTAGATGATAATCAGCTTTTCCTCTTGTACTTCATCATAGGTACTTACATTGGCCTGGATCTCAAAGGGGAGAGGCCGTAAAAGTCAGTTTTGCTATATATTGAAACTGCCAATCTACTATGGAAAGTAGTAAATGAGGATAGAGAAAATATGTTATTAATTAGGTAAATAAGGTGGAAATTCTTAATCATTTAATGCTATTTTTTTAACTGTTAGATGTATTAGAAATCTACGGTACAAAAAATGTGTAACTCCTTTAGAATTACACCAGGTGTAACTTGAACCCATCTCATATATATATATATAGACACATACATATATTTAGATAGTTTCAACATATGACTTTTGCTTGTGATGATAATTCATTATCATTATATCAAGACATCAATTGGTTTTTTTGTATGGACAAAAATTGAATCACAAATCTCTTATTCAACCAACAGAGATTTTATTAGTTAAGCTAATCTAGATAAAATGTAATTTCCTCTTCTTCTTTCCTGTCATCTCTCTTTCACATATTCTATTTTATATAATTTCTCATTAACCATAAACAAAACCTATTTTGGATTGCTTAAAAGAAAAATGTGATTATAAGATTAACTTTAGTGATCATTCCACTTACATTTTAGTTTTCTGTTTTCTTCCCTCTTTTTTATCAATAATCATTTATTTATGGCAACCCAATAAGCAACTCATGGCTTTTGAGAAGTCAGCTTAAGGCTATCACTAAGATACGCATTATAAAAAAGAGAAGGTATCTCTTACATTTGTGTAAGCGCACATGTTAATGAGACAAATGTCTTATGTGCCGGGCGTACAAAAAGTTTTTCTCTCTAGAAGCTTATTAGTATTAAACATGCAAGAAGGAGCTGCGCTGACAAATATTAAATATTTTCATTGGATTATTTTTCTTAAAAAATAAATAAGACAAAATTAAGCTGAGCCTTAAAAAAAATAAAAAAAAAAAAGCAAAATTCACAAATTTGTTCCCGAGTCCCTGTTAAATTAGAAGAAGATAAGTACAGGAAAAAAAAAAAAACAAGGATGTCAGAGGTTGGATGAAGGGCATTGATGTCAGAGGTAGGATGAGGTAGGATGTCATTCTACCTCTTGTCAGATTTGAGTCATGAGACTGGTCCGAATGGGCATCATCCATAATTTTTGGAGAATGCAGTAGCAGGTGCTGGCTTAGTAGGGATGTCAGATGTAGGATGAAGGGCATTCATGAATGGATTCATTTGCTGAGATATTTTGCCAGAACACTAAAAAACAAAAACAAGGATACATTAAGATGTGCTTTGTAAAATGAAGAGAGATAACTCCCAGGTATAAACTTTACCCATGCAAATAGCTAATTTGATTTGACCAGCACGTGCATTTAAAAGCTTTTACCTTTTGTAGATTTTAATGACCTGTTTAGTATGTATGTTTAAGCTCTATTTTTATTTTTTTAAAATAAATATAAGTGAAAAAATATATAAAAATATTTGTAATATTATTTAAAAATTAAAAACGTGTATTTAAACATATGTATTAAACATGCTCTAAATTTTTCATTAGACCAATAATTTGATTCGAGAGATTAAGTCTTGAAAAAATTTCTTGCCTTGTTGTTTAGTAAATCCAATCTTACTAAATAATTTTGAATTTACCTATAATCACTGGTTTACTCTATATTCATTTGAGAAATTGAATTTTTCATTCCAGTCCACCATGTGCTTAAGTTTAAAAAAAAATGACTAACTATTTTTTTTTAATTTAAGAAAATAGTGTCCAATCATTTAATTTGTCTATTCCGCTTTTAACTTATAATATACTTTGAAAACTTGATAGATCGGTCGTATGTTAGACAGAATTTAAGAAATTCGAGTTTATAACGCATTCTTCAAGTCTATAAAGCTCATCACGTAAGTGAACTTAAAAGGACTATGTTCTTCTCCTCTATTCTTTTGTTTTTTGAATAAGAACAAATTTTATTGAAGAGCATAATGAGTACCTGGGGGGACTAACCCATCAGCATCTAGAAAGTTAAAAGGCTTTATTTAGGAATTTCAGTCACAGCCAAAAGCTTTGACACCCCATGAATGAACGTGAATTTGTCTCTACATTATCCCACTAATTTTGAGAATACACATCTTATTTTTGGTTTGCGTATGTTTTTGTATTTGAGTCTATTGAGATTAACCAAAAATATTTTACACAAAATAAGGGAATGCATTGGTATAAAGCCATCAATTTGAGGCCAATTTTGAACAAACTAATCTCTCCCAACCCGTCATCCTTTATACTTGATAGATGGATTGCAAAAAATCAGATGGTGGTGTAGAAAATGTTACTTAGCTTCAAGAGGAGGAAAGCCAAGGATGGTTTAATGCTACGGGTGTGTAGCCAACCCATCGATCCACCAAAATCGACTCGATTCAACCAAACCACATAATTGGGTTGGTTTTTAAGGGTTGGTTGGTTGGTTAGGTTGAATTGTTATTTATTTATTTTTTTTAACTGTGAGTCAGGTCGGGTGCGGATAAGCAAATTCACAAATCCGTCTAATCAAACCCAACCCACCTATATTTAATATATTTTTAAAATATATATTATATGATTTTATTATTTACTCTTTTATTTATCAATTGAGTTGTGATAGAACTATATAATATCCTAGTGCCTATAGAATAATAAAACTAGTTCATATTTATTTTGTTTCTCAACTAAGTTGACATAGAACTATTTGATATGTTACTAATTAAATGAAAGTTGTTTGGTTTTTAATTTTTTTTATTTGCGTTAGTTTGATGCACTACCAATATAAATATGTTGTTATTTGTATTAGTTTAAACTTTGAAGCACTAATAAAATAGTTTGTATTGGATTGATGCTATGTTCAGGTGTATTAAGTTATAACTTTGTTGGTCCAACTCATGGGTCCAATTGAATCTAGGTGGATTGTACCTTGTGATAGGTTAGATTTTTTTTAACCCGATTATGGTTGGTCAGATTGAAAAAACCCCTCAACCTAACCCATTCACGCCCCTAATTTATACCCATAAAGCTCGATTTGCAAAAGACATATGACAGAATTAACTTGAGCTTCTAAAAGTGCTTAAAAATTTTGGTTTCAATGAAAAATTTGTGAAGTAGATTATAGAGTGTGATTCTCCAATGTCATTTGTTGTGTGCTTATCAATGGAAGTATGTCTAGGCACTTTATGCCTAGTAGAGGGCTGAGGCAAGGGATCCACCATCCTTTTACTCCTTGATTTTATGGCAGGAAGTGTTATCTAAATAAGGCGATAAGAAATTTACAGAGAATAATCATTGGTGTGAAGACCAGCATTGCTAGACCAACTATCACAGGTCATGTATGCTGATGGCCTTGTGTTATTCAAAATAGCAAAAAGAAGTGAAGCTATTGCCATCAATGAATGCTTGATAAATAGTTAAATACTGCAAGTGTTCCGGTCAACTCTTAAACAAGAACAAATCTGAAGTAACCTTCCATAAGTCCACCCAACAGTTATCTGATAGAACCATAAAGCATGTGTTGCAAATGAAGCAACTTCAAAAGGATGCCATCTATCTTTGGACACCTCTAATCCTCACAAAAGCAACCACAAGGGATTTCAAGTTCCTACAGGAGAGATTACAAGCTAAATCGAAGGGTTGGAGGAACAAGTTTGTGAGAGCCTAGATGCTCTGACAAGGAGGTTTTTGTTGAACCCACAAATCGTAGTAGATATATGGCGTGGAAAACTCGAGCCAATCCTTGCTAACCCAAAAAAAAAGAGGGAAGGCTTGGGTTCAAGAAGAGCAAGGAATTCGACGTAGCATCGATAGCCAATCTATCTTGGTTGGTTGCATCTAAAAGGGATAGTCATGGGATATCCAATCAAGAATGCTTCTCTAATCTGGATATTGAGAAGGTAAATAATTTAGTGGTAAAGGGTGCTTGCTATCTATTAGGGGATGTGACTTCTATTAATGTGTGAATTTATAGAATTTTAAATTGGTTAGAGAATTTTAAATCGAAGCCTAGAGATAAATCAACCCCAATGAATCTTTTGATGGTGTTCAGCCTTATTAAACTTCCTTACATTGTTAGATGAGGCACATGCTGACAGAATAATTTGATGATGAATCTGTCCAGGCCATTACCAAAAAAAAAAAAATCTCATTCCCCTAAGACCTAAATTCGATAGGCTAATAAGGACTATGTACCATAAAGGTCATTCTTCTGTCAAATCTGCCTATAGAGTGAGTCAAGCTCATACTGGGCATTCCAACACAAATTTTCCTTGGCAAAGATTGTGGAGTATTAAGGTCCATGAGAGAGTCAAAATGTTACTCTGGAGGATTGACAACCTACAACAGAGTTTGGAGATAGTTGATACAGGTTGTGTGAGGTAGTTCTTATATTGCCCTGTGGCAAACGCAATCTGGTTTGGCTGGTGGAGTCTCAGAAGTCAGGACTGACAAATTGAATGTAACCAACAATACAGGCATAGTGAAGTTGATCTTAGATCCTCTAGTCCAGTCCATGTTTTTCTAGCCATCAATCCAAGGAGGTGGCAGAGGTATGTACCTTGCAAATGGCTGTAACGGTCGATTCTATTTGTAACCTTCAAGCAAGGTTATTCATGAAGTTGGACAGGTTAATCTTAAAGCCCATATCTGCAATATTGAAAACAGAATTAAGGAGTACGTGCCGGCCTTAGAACAATCTAAGGAATTACTGTTTAACAAGGAATCCTCTTGGAAGACTTCTTCTGTTGTTGTAGTAAACTTTAATGTTGATGCGGTTTTATTAAAGGATTTCACTATCCTAGCTGTGATGGCCTGAGATGGAGATGAGAGATGATTGAAGCTTGGGCTAAAGTATGAGATTTGTGAATCTGTGCAGGCTAAAGTAGCTACAATTCTCTGGGCTTTACAGCTTGCTAAGTCAGAAAATCTACAGAGTATTGAAGTGAAGGTTGATGCAAAAAATTGTTTTGATGTTCTTAATGGCAGTTGCTCTCATGTTGCCTGACCTATCCTAACTCTGATTAGTGATGCGGTGGATCTTAGCATATCTTTTGCTATTTGTAATTTTAGTTGGGATAGGAGAGAAGTTAACACAACAGCTCATAGTTTAGCTAAATTTAATTTGCTGCTGCCCATAGGTCTTCTTTTTGCTGTAAAAAGTGTCTTCTTCATACTTAAGTTCTGGATCCTTGCATGAAGGATACTGCTGCTGTTTCTCTTTTATGAAATCTCGGTTTTTAGCAAAATAATAATAATCTATGGAACCTTGCAGTCAGAATGTATAGCTTGTAATCAAATCAAAGAAATTTTGAAGCCAACAAAAAAGTATGATCCCCCTATTGTAAAGAAACTGGAAAATAAAATGGTAAAGAAATTTACGTAGGAAACCTAGGAAAATCTAATAAAACCAGGTAAAAGCAGGTCACAGAGATTTTAAACTTTATAAAATTCTTTGATAACGTTCGGCCGAGATAGGAATTATTCAGAACCTTTTATACATGGGGGTCAAAAATCTGTATACACAACCATGCCGGATGCCAAGTAGCAAAGCAAAGTACAAGCTATCCATATAATTACATAATTAACACAAAAGTCAAACATTATTTTGATAGCAGCACATGGCTTGAATCCTAGTACATGCAGCTAGATATATATATATATATATATATATATATATATATAGGAATCATCATTTAATTTGTTTATCCTCAGATTTGTTGACTTCGATTGCAGTGAAGCCTTCACTTCATCTTTCAGACCATTACTGACACACCAATTTATATGTATATATATTGAGAGATAGGGAGAGAATGAGACCTCAAAACAGAAACAGAGAAAAGCCTCCAATAATCCAATTTAGGCTAGTTTATGCCTCGACCCAAGCCTTCTCTTTCGAAGCCGCTCTGCAATGATAAAGGCAAGCTCTAGAGATTGAGAAGCATTCAGCCTTGGGTCACAATGGGTGTGGTAACGTGAGCTAAGATCATTATATGTTATAGTTCGCGAGCCTCCTACACATTCTGTCACATTCTGCCCAGTCATCTCTAGATGAACTCCACCAGGGTAGCTTCCTTCTTGATCATGTACATCAAAGAATGCCCTCACCTCAGCCTAGAAGTAAAACAATATGTAATTGTTGTTATTATTTTAATTTTTTTTTACCGTAAAGTAAATAGTAAATTCTTCTATTTTTATCATCAGTGCAAGAAAACAAAAATATAAATACTTGCCAAAAGAAGACCCAGGGAGTCCTAACCTCACATATTGATGTGACTTTCTACATCCAAGGTAGAGAAAACCAAACCACAGATTAATTAGTGGAGTTCCTAAGTAGGCCCAAGTACGTACATTGACAGATTTTTTTTTTTTTGAGAAACGACATTGACTGAGTTATCTCTACACAAAGTACATTATAAAGATGATGTGCCTGTCTTACCTAATAATTGGTAAGCAATTGACTAATTATTTTATGCCAGTAGAATATCTGAACATGTCATCATCAAGGACACTTACAAATTAGATCAGCCAAAAGATTCCCAATCATCAAGGGGAGCCAAAGAATTATATAGTAAGTAATGAACAGTTTCTTTGGAAAACTATTTTGCAAAGGTTCATTTGTCAGCCTGGAAGATTTCTTTGAATACCGCTATTATATGCAAAATATGATGCATATTTACAGGCTAGCAATGGCAGCATTTCACCCCCTGCCTAAGTGAGAGATGGAATAAGAAGGGGAAGGGAGGGAAGGTAACGTTATTCCCATTTCACAAGCAGTAGTATCAGGCAACCAATTTTGTCAGAAAGTAATCCAATCATAAAGAGGTATTCCAAAGTAAATGCAGCCTAAGCAATTTTTTTTACTAGGCCTGCCAGAAATATTTTAAAGGATGCCTTTGTTCCACCTACTATACATTTGTCATTATATCTCCAGTCAACCTTTTCGTTAAGCATTTGAGTATATGTTTTATGCCAACCAAATATGCCACATCAATGACAAAAAAAATCAACTGTGAAAATGCTCATAAAACACACTGGTCAAGGCAGCAAAAGATTATGGTTACAGTTTGAATGACCCACAAGAAATTTCTTTAGTTACTTGATTTGATGACTTATGTAGTATACTTGCACAACAATAAAAGTAAAACTCAGCAACGTGGCAGCTGTAAAAGAGTTAACTGATGACATAAATCATACCCTGATTGCATCGAAAGACCGGGTTTTAAGTCCACAAGGAGCTTTAATGGTATTCCCATGCATAGGGTCACTAACCCAAGTGACAAATTGACCTGCTCTACGGACAGCTCTGATCAGATGAGGAAGCTTCACTCTCATGTTCTCAGCTCCCATTCTTACAATTACTGCTATTCTTCCAAGTTTATTTTTAGGGTTTAGAATATCTATGAGCCTAACAAGCTCATTTGGATCCATTTTGTCACTCGCCTGCATCACATTGCAATCTTTTATTAGCTCTCTGATCCTTTGTCACCAGATCAATATCAAGTTATCACATACAAAAATAACTTCTTTCATGACTGAACCAAAGTACATAGAAGTATGTAACAGGTAAGAATTACAATGAAAGCTAAAAGGGGAATTTACAATTCTGCAACAGAAAGTATAACAAACAAAACATGGATTTGTTCAACAAGACAGAGCCCGAGGAAATTGGAAAATAAGAAGAAAAAAGCAAAAAACAAAAAAGAGTTCTTTTAAATATAAATGAAGGAAAAACAATCTAGATACCTTGATGCCGAGAGGATTAGAAACTCCTCTCAAAAACTCAACATGAGCACCATCAAGTTGTCGGGTGCGTTCTCCCACCCAAAGCATGTGAGCAGAGCAATCATAGTACAGCCCAGAAGTAGAATCCTCTCTTGTGAGTGTTTGCTCATAAGGCAGAAGCAAGCATTCATGAGATGTCCAGAAATCTGTTGTAGTCATGATTGGGTGGTCTGAAGTGAGTCCAGCAGCACCCATGAATCCAAGGGCCTCGTCAACTCGGTGAGCCAGTTCACGGTACCTGTCAAGCCATGGCAGAACATGCTAATTCCTGAAAATCCTCCTAGACTTAGAAATAGAACTTAAGGTTGAACTCACTTGAGAACCAAATTAAGTCAACTCATTGAAGAAGTTAATGAAGCCACACGACGGAGTTCAGAAAAATTTATCTGGAAGTTAGTTCCCAGAAATCAAAGGAACCCATATTCTCCATTTTGGAGAATAATAATTTATTTAATTCTCAGCAAGAAAAGATACTACAAAAGTCACAGAAAGCTAAACAAAGCAAGCCTTTTCTTTGTCACATCTGCTTGGAATTAAAGAAGGGAGGCCTGCAAATTTCATTTATTTCTACCATCTTTTAAAGATAAAAAAGAGCACTCAAAAATTGATACATCTAATTATTATATAGAAATGAGATTTTACAAAAATGCTATCCAAGAATTTTTTTTTTTTCCTGATTCACAAGTCTACTTACGAAAAACAACATGGACATCTGGTAACTATTTCAAAACAATATCTAAATATTAATGTAAAAATAAACAAGCAGAAACACAAGGTAGGTGAGATGAAGTCTACTTTTGTTTATTCCATTACATGGTTAAATCAATATAAAAAATTTGTGCGAAACTTTAAATAAACCCAAAAACCAAACTCAATAGCTAGTATATCTGATTAAACTATCTGAATAAGAAATATACCTATCCCCCTGCTCACTGTGCTCCATGAAATCAAGATTCCAATGGGTGACTCTCTGCATTGCTGCGTATCCTCCAGTGGCAAATGCCCTTAAAAGGTTCAAAGTTGAGACTGATTGGCAATAGGCTCTAATCATCCTTTCGGGATCTGGAAGTCTTGATTCTGCATCAAATGCATCACCATTGATATTGTCTCCTCTGTAACTTGGCAGCTTTACTCCATCCTTCTCCTCAAATGGATCTGATCTTGGCTTTGCAAACTGACCCGCCATTCTCCCCACCTAAATAATCATTCCCACAACTTTGTCAAATTATTCAATGTAAATACCATCATATAGAATAATGGTTCTTAAATCAACATTCACTGAGAAAAACAACAAACAATTATCTCAGCTTTGCAAATTATCCACAATTTAATACTATAATACTCTATCTCAAAGTCAACTCATGCAAATTATCTAGAGTCACTTCATACTTAAAGAGAAAGTAATGGCAATATAACATATGGGAAAAATTCCAGTTCCAGCTTTTTAAAATTCAATTACTAATTTTCAAGTCTATGGAGTAATCCAAACCTTCAACCTCTATGATCACGAATTTTCTTACTTGAAACATCCAAACCCATCAAAATCCAGCTCAAAAGATGCACCCCAAGTCAAATTTCATTAAAATTATTTTCTAAAAGTCACTATACAACTATGAAAACACCATAAACAAAGAGAAAATTCACTATGATGATGATCCCAAGTTAAAAAAAAAAAAAAACCCAAATTATTATTCTTCAATCCACAATTCCAAATCTTTCAACACACCATGTATGATTATCTTCAAAAAATGATTAGAAACAGTGACATATATATATAAATGTTAGAGAGAAAAGAAGGACCTTGACTACAGGCATTTGGCCACCGAACATGAGAACAACACTCATCTGCAGAAGAAGACGGAAGGTGTCACGAATGTTGTTGGCATTGAACTCCTTGAAGCTCTCAGCGCAGTCACCACCTTGTAGCAGAAAGGCCTTGCCTTGAGCTGCCTCAGCCAAACGGTCCTCTAAGCTCCTAGCTTCACCAGCGAACACGATTGGAGGGAATGACTCCAGGGTCTTGAGAACTGAATCCAGCAATATCTGATCTGGGTATTCGGGCTGCTGATGAGCCTTCTTGGATTTCCAGCTTTCGAGGCTCCATTGAATGGGAGCTGGGGTGGTGCTGCTTGTGGTGATGTCTGTTGATTTGGAGGACTTTGAAGGGTCAGCGGCGTGGATGGCTGAGATGGGTTTGTGGTGGCGGGGCTTGGAGTTGAAGATGGGTGTGGAAGGTTGGTGTGGATAGAGGAGGAGAGATTTGGAGGAGAGAGAAGAGGCGGCTGTGAATGCCATTTTCGAGAAGCAGAGAGACAGAGTAGACTTTCGTAAGCGGGTATATACTATATCATATATGCGTGTCAATTACTGAAGAAATCAATCAATATTCAATATTATATATATGGCTCTTTTTTTGGAATAGATTACTATGATTTTTTTCTCAAGAAAAAGATTACTATGTTTATATATATATATATATATATATATAGAGAGAGAGAGAGAGAGAGAGAGAGAGAGAGAGAGAGTTTCAACCAATCGAGAAATTATAAGGTATTTGTGGTAGATCATGTTATTTGTTCACCATTTTACTAAAAAACTCCTATTGGAGCTCATATATAATAAGTTTATTAGAAGTTGTGGGAAATGAAATGAAAATGAAAATGAAAATGAATGAAAATAATAATTTTATAATATTATTTCGTTCACTTGTTTGATAGTTTTTGGGATTGCTATATTTTTCAATCACAAAAAAAAAAAAAAAAATATAGGAGTGTGATGAAAAAATTATTTCACTTGCAAACACATAATACTAATCACACTCCTAGGTTTTTTTTTTTTTTTTTTTTTGTGATTAAAAATTGTAGTAATCTCAAATTATAATAAATACTCTAAATTAACCCTTACCCAAAAAATAGAAAAACCTCTAAGCACACTTGTGAGCATGTGCTTAGAGACTAATTTATATAAATACATACCATTTAAGGAGTCCACCTATTCTCTAAGTTTAATATCAAGCGATGTAATTTTTTTTTGGTGCATGTATTATTTTTTTGAACCCAAGCCCAAAAGTTTAATGTATAAAAAATACCTGGGTAAAAATCTATAAAACATGTTTTTTTTTTTCCCCTCTTTTCTTTAAATATAACACTATAAAATCATGGAAAAAATTGCTTCTAAAAAAATATCTAATTAATAGGTAAAATTTTAGGAATGAAATACCTAAAACATGTTTTTTTTTTTAAAAAAAATTTTAAATGTAAAACAGTGCTGACATATTATTAAAATACCAAAAATGTTGGTTGTTTTTTTTTAAAAAAAATTACATTTAAATTTTAAATGTAAAACAGTGCTGGCACGTTTTTTTTTTTTTTTTTTTTGAAACTGTAAAAAAATATGAAACCAACGTTGAAGGACTCACACTTTGTGCAAATTCAAAAGGTATGGTTTTTTTGGAGTCTTTTTATCTTTTGGTAAGTTATTTTGAATTGGATTAAATTTTACCAATTTTTAAAATGTATGTACATTAAAATTTAAAATGACGTAACATTTTAAACCATTAAATATAAGATATATTTAAGGGTGTAGGTTTTTACCCCTAAAAGTTATTCTATCATTTAGAAGCAATTCTCACCACAATTTCTAAATTTTATCTTTAAAGAGAAATTCTCCAGTATCATTCTTGTTTTAGCAAATTTGCATATATGACAATTGCTTACAGAATCATCAAATGTGCAATGAAAGGCACAAAAAAGGACAATATTAAATTTCATATGGTAGGATATTTACAAAAAATGCTTTTTAACAACTACTTGATAGATTGACTATCACTTCGCTCACTCGAATTCATCCAATGTGCCTGCCATGCAATCTAACTAAATTGTTGATATGTCACTCTAAAAAAAATACAAAAAAAATAGAGAGTAAGGCTTAAATGTAAGAAAAAAAAAAAAACAAACAAAAATAATAGGAGGAAGAGAGGGAACCACTTAGAACACAATACACTAAAATAATGAGTCAAACCCATTAATCACAAAAAAAAAAAAAAAAAACATCAATAAAAATACTTAAACACCCGTCAAGCTGACCAAATAGAAGAAAAGA
Source organism: Castanopsis chinensis (assembly GCA_032878915.1). Lineage (NCBI taxonomy): Eukaryota > Viridiplantae > Streptophyta > Magnoliopsida > Fagales > Fagaceae > Castanopsis > Castanopsis chinensis. The sequence continues at coordinate 4,617,077 of JAVQMG010000086.1, forward strand.
AAAGATTAAAAAAGAAAAGATAGGATAAGATAAAATAAGATAATCCTATAATAAAAAAAAAAAAGATAAGATAAGATAAGATAATAATATGGAAAGGATAATGATAACTAAGTGTGGTCTTATTTTGTAAGTACTATTTTACGTGGGAGTTAAAAAGAATTTTTTTTTTTTCCTTTTAGAATCTAAATCACGGAAAAATAATAAGGTTTTTTTTTTCCCCCCTAAACTCTAAGCTAGCAGTTATCTAAATTAAAAAAAAAAAAAAAATCAATGAATAATAGAATTCAATGACGACTAAACTATAACTCCATAGAATTCAATGACTACTAAAATAGATGACCAAAAAAAAAAAAAGACGAAATGGTGATGAACGGCCAGTTTGAGGGCCAAGAGAGCAACATGAACTTCACCGAGAAGGGGTCCAATGGGGGCAACAAAGAAGCATGGGCAAAAATAGCATTTCAATAATCAAATAGCAGTAACAATAGAGGATCCAGGTTGGTCCCATAATGTATGTGTTGGTGATGAATCAATTAATGCTAATTCTATGACTAACCAAAAAAAAAAAGAAAAAAAAAGAGTCATACAATACTAAGTAGAGTCACACTAAATGACAAAATATAATAACAAAGGAGAGTTACGCAATACTACGTAAGAACCCAAAGACCAAGTGAAATTGAGTTCCCAATGCCTATCTTATACAAACAGCAAAGTACAACTCGGAAAACTAACATAAAAAATTACAAAGGCCCATTAGTATTTTAATATTTTTATACAAACAACAAAGTACAACTTGGAAAACCAACATAAAAAATTACAAAGACCTAAATGTAGACAAGAACGAAGCCGAATAGTACTGACCTCAAAGCGTACTCATCAGTGAAGAGTCATTAAAAATGAAACATCTTTTAATAGTATCTTATGAAGGCCTGTAAAACAATAAACCAGAAAAAATCCAGTAAGTCTCGAAATAAAAATAAGCAAAACATGGCCAAATAGAGAGAGAAATTGAAGTGAGAAATGTAGAAATAAAAAAGTGAGATCAGAGAGAGAGAGAGGGGGGCTGAGATTTGATTTAAGAAAGAGCTTATCTCAAATTATCTGTTGTTGTTGTTGTTGTTGTTGTTTGTAGTGCAATATGAAGCAAAGAGGTGGGTGAGAGGGGTTCCTTGACAATGATGATAATGGTGAAAAGAAGATTAATGCAGAATTGAGAGAATTGGAGAATTGAAGAAGTAGCAATTTGAGTTTGAAATCCAACATTGGGAGTGTGGTCCTATTTTGTAGATAGTGTTTTATGTGGAAGCTAAAGAAGTATTTTTACCAAGTTTTTTCCTTACTTAAACATAGGCTGTAGGGGTTTTTTGAAAAAAAAAAAAATCCGGTCCAAAATAGAAGATGTCTCTTAAATAGTAGTATAGATGATTTTTTTTTCCTTATTAGTGTGAACTATTAGAACTGTATTTGGAATTTTGAAGGTAAGGATTAAAGTTTAATAAATTTCAAAAAAAAAAAAAATTGTTATTAGTTAACATAAGATTATTTTATATGAATATAAAAAAGTGCGAGATCTTTTAGAAGTTTTTCTTTGTTATTTGCCTCATACAATATTTGGCCACTTGGGAGCTTGCTTCAATTTTTGCAATAGTAGGGTATGATTGTTTCAAAAAAATTCATATTTGTACCTTTCATAATCAATTAATCATTTTTTGAAATAAAGTCTATTGTTTCTCTAAAATTTATTTTGTCAGTTTAAATAGAAAATTTTCTAACATTAGTAAGACGAATCCAATCGATAGTCAAAGACCACTTCTAGGACAAATTTAATTTTTATAAAGCTGAGCTAAGATGATTGAGCTTTGAAGCATTCACCAATTTTCCGGGAAAGCCATATATTCCAATTGCTTTCTTTCATTATATTCAAGTTCTCAAAAAGATCACGAACTACCTGAATATAACACAAACTGGATGGCCATAGTCCCATACCACCTTAAACAGTCAGCTAGACCAACTTTCTTGAAAATATGAAATATAGAGAGCCCCGGAGTAACCAAAAAGAGTCATGCAACAGTCACTGGGCTATAGCTAGAACTAGAATTTCCACTAGATAAAACTTGAAAGTGCAAAACTTAGGAAGAGTAACAGAGGATCAATTTCATGTTTTGAAATATTATTTACTAATTTTACAATGTTAAATGGCAGAACCCCTGCTAGACATAGCGATATTTACCTTCTGTCCCAAATTGTTAGATTGAACAAAACAAGAGGAAAGAAAAAATTGAAAACAAATTAAAGGTAAAGGATTACAAAATAGTTGGATTTAACATAACAAGCGGAAAGACAAAATTGAATTTTTTTTTTTGAAGGGTTGAAATAAATAAAAAAATAAAATGTAAAAGACTGAATTGAAAACAATTTATAATTTATTCAGGTTTTAAAATTGTTGGCCTGGACTGAAATGGAACCTGTTTGATTCAATTCGTCAGTGTCAACCAGCAGTCCTAATGTGTATTTGTGAACTTTGAAAAAGACTAACGCCTATTCATGAACTTCATAATCAACTCTCCCACAGATAACTCAACTTTGGTCACAACTATTTTTTCATCAACCATTTAAACATGGGCATTGATGTCCTAATACTGAATATCATAGTTGTCAAAACATAAATTGTATCGTGATTTAATTTTTTTTTGTATCGTGTATAATATCATAAGATATAAAAATACCAAATTAAATTTGTAAAAAGATTATAGATATACACTGGTTGTCATACATAACGTCTCCCAACATTCAAACGCAAGGAAAATTACAGACCTACGCTTCCAGTTTCTGCATAAATAATCAATTTACTAGGCAGGATAACAATAGCAGCGACTAATTTTTCATACCCTTCCTCCAATTTCTCTTAAAACTCTATGAAAACTCACCATATTCTGTGAGTTCCGAAACCAGGTCATATCACATCCTTAATTTCATGTAATGATATATGAGCAGCAAGAAATAGCTAGCCAAACCAAACAAGCTACCACTAGCAAAACCTGCAATGGAAGCTTCCCTGGCAAATTCCAAACAGCAATATATATAACATAGGAAGCATAGCTGGTGCAAACATTAAATCTATACTGTTTTCAATGAACTGAACAAAATCCTCAAATCTCAAACAATTAACCACATCAGCCTAAGTAGCACAAATCTCTCTTACATCTATCCAACATTATCCATGAGATGACATACGGAAGCATATCTGTCTCAAACAAAGGTGAACATTCAGAAGTACGGACTGTAACGCATTGGCATTCTGAATCTTGGAACCTTCCTGCATCATAAACATTTTTGATGATTTACTTGAAAGATTTCAGGAAGTGCAGTCAAATACCAAATCTAGGAAAGCATAGGGAGTGGGAGAACACGACCAAGAGGAGGGAATCATCAAGAAGCATACCCATATCCGTAGGGGGAGAATACAAAGGGAGCAGGTATAAAGGGGCTTCTGGATCGCATATTGGGGTTAGGTCGACGAGCACGATATAGTTTCATCCCAGGTACATTGGTCCGTTTAGCAGTCACCTGCAAACACATTAAAAAGTTTCACATGGTTTGAAAAAATAAATAGAGTATGGAACTTGCACCTGTAAAGGTTAAAAATCAAACACAAATCAGAACTGAAGCTCCAAAATCAGAAAAATAATAACAGAGACCCTAAGGTAGTGCACCACCCATATGTGTATAATGGTGATATTTTGTTGTAATTTAGACCGTTCATTAGGTTAAGCATCTCTTTACTAGAAAAATAGTTATTTTTCTAGAAAAATAACTATTGTGTGAAGATTATCCTAATCCTTATTTTTACTTAAGAAATTTAACACAAAAAGAATTATTTTTGATGGGGCAGATGGAGAACTGCTGCTTTCACCTTTAATTGACGTCCATGTAGTTGAGATTCATTCAGCTGGAGAGCTAATTCAACAGCCTCTACTTCGAGGAACTCCACATAAGCATAACCCTTCGGTTGGCCATACTTGTCAGTCCGAATAGTGACTCTGTTCACTGTTCCACATGTCTGGAAATGCTGTTGTACTTCTTCAGGAGTACATGAATAATCCACCTGCAAACCCAGTTTGAGCCCAAAAGAACAATTTTGAAAAAGAACCAAGCAAAGAAAACAGAACAATCAAATAATAAGCCTATTAGATCAATTTAGTGTTACAACTTACCTACAAGACAAACAGTGAAAACCACCTGTTACTAGTACAACCAACTACTTAGCTCATTTGAGCAGAAAAAACTACTTTAACTCTCCATTACATCAGATAAACTTCCTCCTCTCACAAGAATGGGTGGAGGATGAGATTGTGGATTCAAAACCCATTTTGCGCACATGTAACTTACTAATAATAATAAAAAAAAAGATGCATTAATCTGATTAAGAAAATGTCCAAATCTGATGGGGTTTGAGAGATACCCTGTCCAATTCCCACCATCCCCCTCCCCTATTTGTCTAGAAAAAAGCTAAGAAAATAAAATAAAATTTACAATTCTGGCTTACAGGGTTCATTCAGCCAGAGTGGTCTGGCTCTCAAATTGAGGTAACAAGCATGTTCGATACCAGCATTACTTTTAAAATAAGACATAAATGGTAATAATTAAGCCTCAATCCCACCCCTCAATCGATGTCCTTACCACTTTTTGCTTGATTCACTTGGATGAGTTTTCCACACCAATTTTCTATGAAATTGATTTAGGCTGAAAATTAGACATAGCATAGGTATAAAACAAACTACATACATTGTCACCAAATAGGCCGTTCTTAGGAAACCTTTGATTTTCCACCAAAATATAAAAGATAGACAAAGATAGCTACTACCATATCAAAGGAAAAAAAGCAAAATTGGGGAATCTTGATCACAATTAACATTTAATGTTTTGGGTTAATTGAACATTTTACCTAAATATTCAAAGCTACAATGGGCCTAACCTTTCTCATAGAATTTCTGATAACAGTTACATCAGATGATGACGAACAAAATCTAATATAGAATTCCCATGCCAAAAGTACATGCACATCATTTGTAAGGTCTTTGGACAAAGATTAAATGTAAACATTTGTTCCCTCAAAAAAGCATGTAAAATCTAAGCATGTTGAGCCAACTAATACAACTTTGTAGGTTCAAGCCTCAAGGTCCTTGACACCAAGATAATGTGCTCAAAATAATGCCAAAATATATAAACTAACTGGCCATGGAACTTCTAGAAATCAACAGGATAATTATTGACTGTTTGGCATATATTAACTTTTTTTTACTTACATGTTTGATATATATTGACTCTTCTTTTGATAGGTTGTCTGATATATATCAACTTGTTTGGTTATTTTAGTGATCTTCTTTTCAGTAGTAAAAAGAAAAGCAAATAATAAAATAGGAAAGATATAGAGATCCCCATTTATTCCAAGTGAGAGGGGGAAAAAAAAGGAGATCCAAGACCCCTCACCATCGATAGCAAAACACCTAAACATTCCTCGAGCAATATTCACCACCAAAAGCAGCAGCTGGCTTTGCAAATAAGACAGATATACCCAAAGCCTACTCCTTAATCTTCAAGGCACATTACACCTCACAACTGCTTGAGTCTGGGTTAGGAATCTTGAACATCTGTTCCTCTGACCATCCCAGCCCAAATAGCAGTGTTTACAGCAACAAAAGTGATTATAATCCAGAGCTTCTTTTTCTTTTCTTTTTTAATATTTATCTCCTCCTTTCCAAATGGCAATTGGTGAGATGCTTCTTTCACATTGTTTTTTTTTTTCTCTTTCCCTCCTTTTTCATTACTTTTATCTTTAATTTTACTTTCGGGAACCTTCAATTTTTTTTTTCATAAAAATTTTAACAACACTCATTATTGTTTTTTTCTCCTGCATTCCTATATTTCTTTTTTGTTCTCATTCTTTTTCCCCCCCTTTTCTCTTTCTGTTGAATTTCATTATTTATTTTCTTTTCCTAGCCCAGCTGTATTTCATCAGAAATACTTCGAGCCCCAGCACCTGTTAATCAGAAAACTTGAAGAATGAAGCCTGACCTGCGATTTTAGTCAAACACAAAGTCAAAGCAAGATACTGAAACTTAGAAAATCCCAAGCGCACGTTCACACGCATATCTCAACTCAGAATAATCAACAAGAACACGAAAAATCACGCCCATCTAGTCAAATGGATTAAGTTCACTAAATATAGTACGATTTCAGAACTCTTCAAGGATGGGAGTAGCTAAGTAACTCTAAATTGATGGTTTTCTTAGAAGCCAAATACAACTGCACAAGCATGGAAAACACGATCAACATGAGAAGGCCAGTCTAGGATCTCGATCAAACTCACAAGATGACCATAATAACCAAAACAAAAAGGAACAATTACAAGAAACTCCAGGGTTGAAGCATGAGTCCTTTCTTGAGGGGAAAACAATCAACAGATAAGTTGTTATCCAAATAGAGGGAATGAAAAAAGGTAGAGGAAGACCAAAAATCACATTGGTAGAAGTAATAAAAAAGCACACGTCAATTAAGTGAGTAATGGAGAATATGACTTTAGATAGAGAAAGATGGAGGAAAAGAACACATATGGCTGACCCTAACTAATATATTGAGGATCCATAGGCGACTAAAAAAATTTGGGACTAAGGCTTTGTTTGTTTTTGTTGTTGTTAATAAGTTGTGATCCAATAGCAAGAATCATTGGAACCAAAACCAGACATTTAAGAAAGGATTACTAACGCTGTTCAGATTCTGTACATGTAAAACAATTGACGAATTCGCTAATCCCCTATGGTATTTAAAAATTTTCAAAATATTGTTCCATTTTACTGTTTAAATCCAACATCTTAGGGCCTGTTTCATTCCTGTTAATAGGAACAGTTTTTATGTACTTAAAGTAACAGGGATGAAGAGGCGAAGGGAAAGGGAAAGGGAAAGGGAAAGGGAAAGGATTGCACCTCTTCCTCCTATTTTTTTGTTGAAAAGGGGAGGATTGGAAGGAGAGCCATAACCTTGTAGTCAAAATGTCAATTATGTTGAGCATAATGACAAATAGAGCATGTTTCTGGTTTTTGTTTCCAGTTTAGGACAAACAGAACCACTGAAAACATGTTTTATTTTTCTTGCTCTCTATAAAAATTTTCAAAATCTGTTTTCTAAATGCATATACAAATAGGCCTTATTCTCCTTTTACCATGATTATAAGAAAGTTGAATGTTAAAGTAGAATTAAGAATAAAACATTTAGATATTTTTCCCTTACTCTTATAAACTTACTCAAGCACAACTCCGTGCAAAGTGTAAGCATGTAGTGCACACCCTATTTCAAAATAAGAGTACCAGCATATTCTGAAAAGTTTAATCTAGCTGCATTCAGTGTTTGAGCAGGAACTCTACTTGGCTTTAAATTTGAATTATTAACTACGTCATACTTTGAAAAACTTCCATTTTAGTTCCAGCAATACACTTTCTTAATGTATAGTCCTACTTTTTATTAACTTAAATTTTCTAATATGAATAATAGTTTGTCTTTTCAGGATTCCATTTTTATGCTACGTGGAAGGAATTCAATTCCACAAAGCCAAACAACACATTATATAATAAAAAGGGTACTTACATTGCCAACAAACACTGATCGAGAATCCACTTCCTCTCGATTTGCCTGCGATGCAGCTGCACTAGCAGGATCTAATTGCACAAAGATACATTAAAAAACATATATATATATATATATATATATTTATAAAAAAAAAAGGGGAAGAGGAAGAACAAAAAAAGCAAGAAATGTACAGAGACATGTGTGAATGTAGTCATCATCATCATCATCATTAATATAAAGTGATACAGCCATCCATTTACACCAATGAACTCAATGCCTCTATCTCAACTAGAATTTTCTCCCCTTATAAGTTATAGCCTTATAGGTGGAGGGATGCATGTGTAACTTACCATTAAAACTAAATAGCCATCCATTTTTTTCCCTCCCCAAAATGAGGTGTTAAATTTCTAAGCTTACCCACAAAATATATTTTTTTCATTAAACACAAAAAAATTACCCTAACATTATGACCAAATACACTACACTTAGGCTAAGAGTGTCAAACATAAATGTATAAGCCACTTTTGCGGGGTTTAGCAGATGCAGTTGCAGCAACTTATCACTCGAGCAAAAGGCACTCGCCATAGCACATCTGTTAAAAGTGTTTATATATTTCATTTTTTGGAAAAAGAATTAGCTCAGATAATGAAAATGGATAAAAATAGGGATTTTGGGACTCCAAAAGGCTATCAGCCTCAGAACCCATGATTCAAAAAACCATTACACCAATCTGAGGTATATGCACCGACCCATATAATGATACTACTTCAATCTTTAAAAAATTTTCTATATTTGTAATCAATTTCAGTAAAAATTATAATCTGTGACATTGTAAAATTAAACCCAAAAAAAAAAAAAAAAATTACAAAAGAAGAGTAAACCTTGAGCAGAACCCATTTGGGATTCGACCTTGGCTTGCATCTCACGAAGTGCAGCCGCTTCATCCTCCATTTCCTTCAACCGTTTCTTCATGTCATCCACATCCACTCCCTCCTGCTTTTACCATTTTTTTTGTTTTCACAATTAGGGTTTCGATAAAAACAAAAACAAAAACAAAAAAAAAATTGAAGCTAAAGGGTATGAATGAATCGAATAAAAGAAAAGGAAAAAAAGCATTACCGCTTCATTGGTGTTGTTGGTGTTTTCTGTGTTAACCATGTCCAGATCCTCGTACTCCTCCATCTCTCTCTCTCTCACTCAAAAATAGAAAAAATAGAGAGTATACTCGCAGGGCTCTTCCAAATCTTATACTGTTTGCTTGACACTTGCATGCCACGTGCCAACCATTAGACCCATTACGATGCATTAGACCCATTACGATAGTATCATGTATTTGCTTTTGACCACGTGTTATCATCCCATTGGGGTCTAGGATATTGATGCCTATCACCTAGATTATTATTTTTTTTTCAAAATAACAACTATTCTCAAATAATTTTGTTAGTTAGAGAGGTTTTCAAACTATTTAAGAAACTAACAAGTTGAGCGTAATAAACTCGAGTTTATTGTAGCAAATCGATTCTCTAATACTCGATTTTAGAATAAAATCTTCGTGGAACTTGACTTTTTTAGATTCAAGCTCCAGCCGTTCCCACTCTTTCTTCTTTTTTCCTTCTCTAGACGAAATTATACCCAAACCCAAAGGCCATGGAAGTTCAGAGAGTAGAGGTTGACATTGGACCATCACCATTGTTGGAGCATTTGCCACCGTTGCCTGGGTTTGTTGTTGCTTCGTATTTTCTGGGCTTGGGTTTGTTGTTGTTTTGTTGTTTCTGAGTTGGTTGTTGGTTCATTGTTTTTCTTGCAAGTTCATTCTTTTTCTTGCATCATTGTTTTCTCTAAAGGTTTGTTGCTGCTTGCTACTGTCTTTTTGGTGTCATGTTTGTTTTGTTCTGGTTTGCTTCGTGGGCTACGGAACTCGAGTGTTTCACTCTCGAGTATGAAACTTGAGTGTGAAACAGTCGATTTCAAAGAGCAAAATTGAGTTTCTTGGACTTGATTTGTTAGATTCTTAAATAGTTTCGAAACCTTGCTAACTAATGAAATTGTTTGAAGAATTTGGTTATTTAGAAAAAAAAATCCCTATCACCGACTTGCCTTTCTTGTCTTGAAAAATAATCGTATTTATTTGAAATGGATCAATTTTATAGTCAAGATTAAATTTTACAAATATAAAAGTGTAAAAATTATCATGTGATTCAAAATTTTAAATAATTTGACATTACACTATTAGATTCAGAAAATAAAATCTTATTGATGAAATAGACTCTATTTCAAGTGAGATTGAGAGGATCTTGTTCCACCAATCCCACTCATACATTTGAGACTCCACAATTTTTACATGGTATCAAATCCTTGATATGAGTTGTTGGTGTTGCTTCCAATTCTAATTTCTTTCAAATTCAATTTCACATGTGCAAAGCTTTTTTTTTTTTATAAGTAACATAAAAATTTTATTAAAAAAAACAAAGCCCAGTACATAGGAAATGCGCAAAGCTTGTATTCAATGACAACTTACTAATAACTTAGCTACTGATAATGATCTTTTTTGTTAAAAAATGTTTTTAGTTGAAAATGTGTTATTTTTCAGTGTGGTTACATTCTTGAAAATCATTTTTTTTTTAAACACATATTTAGGTGGTTGGTGAGCTCGATCCACCACTATGCACAACCCACCAAATCAAACACCCCCATCCACCATTGGTGTAACCATAGTCGCGATCATTGCAAATGCAACCACGAATAGCCATCTCTCAGCGACAACGACCCCTACTTGTCTATGACATTAGGCCACTAATCCCTATATGCTAGAAAGAGAAAAGAGAGGACCACTTGACTTTGAGTCCAAATATTCTGTCTCATTTTCTTATCCCATTCTATGCTCCACAAATTAAAACTTAACACATGGCCACTTATTTAATTAAATTTTACTCTTTTGCATTTCTTATTTCAGTTGCTCAAAATAAATATTAAAAAAAACAAAAAACCCAAAACATCTCACTGCCGATCCTCCAACACCAAAGTCATCGGCGACACTAACAAAAGAACGCCGGCGACATCAATGCTGGCCATCCACCGCCACCACCACCACCAACATTCATTTGGATTCCTATTATTTTGTCTGATCTCCAAGGCTCTTAAGCTTTCAGCTCCTATTTTTTGATCTAGATCTGTAAATTCAAGCTACAAAGTGAAATGGGTCTCTTTGGAAGTTTGGCTCTTTATGGTTTTTTGGGTGGGCTAAAATGTTGGTTGGTCATTTTTTCTAGTGGAGGTCTTATGTAAACATTAGTGGGTTTTTGGTCTTTTGACTTACTAAAACTTGTATGCGACTTGAAGAAGACAAGGAGGCAGTGGATATGGGTTATAGGTTCAAAGAAGACAATGAGTTGGTTGTGTGGTCTTTTGGCAGAGAATAACTTCGTTGATGACGCCAAAGACCTCTTGTTAGGTCCGCCGGTGAGGATTGGTGGTGGTGAACCGGTGGCGGTAGTAATGGGGATCTGTTGTTGGGTCTTTGGATTTTTTTTTTCTTTTTAATATTTATTTTGAGCAACTGAAATAAAGAAATGCAAAAAATTACTAATTTAATTAAATATGTTAACACGTGACAAGTTTTTATTTGTGGAATATAGAGTGGTACAGGAAAAATGAAACAGAAGATTTGGACTCTTGACTTTAACTTTTTTTTTTTTTTTTTTTTCAATCAATCCAAATTAGAATGGTATGATTATGTCATTATTGTCATATGTAATTGACATAAAATCTATTGATAGTTTTGTATTCGAATAAAATAAAATTTGACTAGATACTAAACATAAGATAAGTGGATAATATACTCCGACAGCATCTAGAATTCCACAAACAATGTGATATCTCACATGGGGGGAGGGATTCATGCGAGCCAAGAATAAATGAATTACGTAAAACGTTTTACAACTGTTACACCCATTTTCAAACAGAAATTTCTTTTCAAGTTTGACCAAGTTTTTACAGCAGAACAAATACTGAAAAATGCTTAGAGCAACCACATCAGTTCTTTCATTTTACACATTCATTTTTACACTAAAAACTTACTTTTTCTATTTTACACATCTAATTTTACAAAACACCCACATCAGTTCATCTATTCTACACATCTTTTAATTAAATAATCAATTTTCTGACATTTTTTTTATTATTTCTCTAACTACCCGGATATATATGCGCCTCTCTCTCTCTCTACCCATTTCTGTTTGTTGCTCTCTCTCTCTCTATACCCATCTCTCTCTCTCTCTCTCGCTCTCAACTCTCCCTCTCCGATCCACAAGCACCGAGCTCCGACCCGATCCATGAGCACCAAGCTCTGATCCGATCCACGAGCTCCAATCCGAGTTGCGATCCACGAGCATCGATCTTTCTGATCAAGCGCCGATCTGTGTTTGTGTATCTTTATTTTTTTTTTTGGAGCAAATGTATCTCTGTGTGGATGTGTTTGCGTGGGGGTGTGTTTTTTTGCATTTGAGGAAAAAGAAGAAGATGAGCAGTTACTGGGCTTGTTGAGCACGAAGAAGAGAGAGAGAAAAAAAAGGAGCGAATGAGAAATTATAAAATAATGGGATAAACGAGTTACGGTAATTGTGTAAATATACATGGTTACTGTAGCTCGTGGAAGGATTTGCACAAGTTTACACATTTTTACACCCACTGATGTGGGTGTTTTTTTGCTCAAAATGTCTAAAATTGGTAGTTTTTTCTATTTTAGAAGTTTTTACATGAATTGGTGTGAATGCTCTTAATATATTTTCTCAAAAGTATTTTATAACAAGATAAACAGAGCCTGCGTCAACTTCTCCACCATAAATTTTTGGAAGAAAGTTTAAGAAATCTATACCATTACCAATCAAACTAGTCTTATTTCTTTCGATAAATAAGCAGAACTTCACATTGATTGTTTTCTAGTAGAATCCATTATTCTAATAGTTGAAAAACCTGTACTACATCTCTCATTTTAAGGGTGTAGAAGAGGCAGTTACTGTAACCTGTGTATTTTGCTTGGGAGACATTAAATGAAAGCCTTAGTCATAGGCTTGACTTTTTCATTACCCTTGATGATCCCCAAAAATATAAGCCGATAAATAAATACCATCCCTAGCAAGATAACAAGATTGACCCACTTAGAGTAACCCACTTCAGCTTGCCACAAAACTCTCAAAATTACTTCTCCAGTGATGATGGGTGGCCCTCCAGCTTGGTCATTGGAAAATACTGCTCCTTTGAACTCGTTCTTGAACATTCCTTGGAAAGCATACTTATGAAAAGCAATCTCAAGTAATGGGTATTTAAACACTAGTTTAGAGCATCCGCAGTGGTCATTGTAAATGCCACTGCCAAGCCCATTTTTCCATTTTTACCCAAAAAAGTGGCTTCATTGAAACTGGTAAAATGCTTCAATTGTAAAAATTTATGCCATTGTGTTACAGTGCCATTCTACAAGTAGAATGCATTGAAGCACTATGGTATAAATTTTTTAATCACTTTTATTCTTTCTCTCCCTCTCCTCTGTCTATTTTTTATTCTCTTTTCTCTGGGCGGAGAAGTTTTCTTTCTTTCTTTCTCAACTCACTCTTTCTGTCTACTCGTCTACCCTCTCTCACTCTCTGACTCGTTGTTGGCTGAAGCAGGGTCCGACAAAGGCGTGGCAGTGATGGCGTTTGCTGATCGATGATGGCGTTTCTCAAGGCGGTGATGGCGTGGGTTTCAAATTGGCGGCATGGGTTTCAAATAGGTGATAGCGTTTTTTGACAGCCTGGGTTTCAAATTGGCGGCGTGGGTTTCTGATCGGTGGCTTAGGTTTGTTGATCGGTGGCTTGGTTTTGCTAATTGGTGGCTTGGGGTTGATGATCAGTGGCTTGTGGAGATCAGCGAGTCGGCATGGTGGGTTTGAAGTGATTTCCTCGTGGGTTTGAAATGGTTTTTTCTCTTGGTGTGTTTCTGGCAATTCCTTGTGTTTCTTGGCAATTTTCTTGATCGGTGGTGGTGGTTTTTGGCAATTTTTTGTGTTTCTTTCTCTCTTGGTGGTTGTTTCTTGTGGTTGTTGTTGGTGGTGAGTTTGGTTGTGGTGGTGGTTGCTGGCAGATGGCGTGGTGGTGGTAAGGTGGATTTCTAGGTTTTTCTTTTTTGGAACAGGTTTATCTGGAAGGACATTTTGTTGTTGGTTATATATTTTAGCGTGTAAACATATTATTTTAATGAGTAGAATAGAAAAATAGAAGTTTGGATGTTGGGCGTAATAGAAAATGATATTGTATAATTGATAAAGTGACTTTTTGAGATGGTAAAATAGGATAAAATTGAAATAATGAATGCTGGTGCTCTTAGGAAGATCATCTGGCAATCTAAAGAAGCCGCCAACTAAAACATTAGTGCTTAAATTCCAGCACCAGTTATTATGCCCATGAGATAATTGGGCACGATACCTGCAACGATCATCATTAGGCTCTTAACCAACATCATACAAGCAAATACCACTAGAAAAAAGTACAAAAAGTATTCAGGTCCTTCACGTAGTCCAGGGGAGGTAATAAGCAATCAGTATCAAGTATGGCACAGCAGAGATTATGTTGCTAATAACAAACGCAACAGCACCATAATGCCCATTTAATCTTTCTCGTTCAAATACTTTCATGTCCTCCACAAAAGAGGGAAATCCACCAATGGCCATGAACGTTAGGAATGAAGATACAAATGAAAGCAATTCACCTCTAGCCTGAAACAACCAAAATTACAATGTTCAATTTTAAATCCAACCATGTCATACTATATTAAGTTGCCAATTATCCCAAAAACGTAAGTTGTTGTTAGGAAATTATAAATTTAATCATCTAATGTGACATGCAAGAATGAAATCAACTGATACTTCTATTCTTGCTTGTCTGAATAGTATTATTTGTAGTTTCTCTTGTGCCTGAATTTTCTTGATACTTTCTTACCTGAATTGAAGCATATGTATGCCCAACATTGAAAAACACGAGACCAAGGCCTAGACCTATTTCGATATAAATTATTAGGCGCAACCAATAGTAGCCAAGATCACGATACATGTTCACTAAAGATCTTTTCGTTAGAACAAAGCACTGAGTAAGGAAGCTAGCATAGCTTCTCCTCGTCTCCAATTCTCCATATTCATGGAAACAAAGTAAATTTCAGTCATCTATTTTCCATTTCTAGCCATGTATCAATCATCAATTTGTATGCCATATGATGTGAAAAATAACTTAAATTATTCCGTAAATTAGTTCCTCACCTGTTTACATATTTCAGCTAATTTTTTGTATCCTTCTAATGATTTATACGAACTTAGAAGTATCTCAATTGCTTCGTCTGTGGATATTGCTCCAGATAAACCTTGTTCAATGTCCTATATGAAAATTTGTATGCTTCATAATGTTCACCTTTTATTTTTAAGTAGCTGAAAAGGGACTTGAGCTCACAATTTGCAATGTCATCTCTAAGAAATATTTGGTTAAAATGCATATTTGGTCCTCAATTTTTATCTTTGTTTCAGTACTAAATATGCAATTTAACCAAAATTAAATATAAAAGGAGTGGGATAGTACTACTAGGACTAATAAGGGTCTTCAAGGAAATTTTTTACCGGTTGGAAATCATTGTTTATGGTTTTAAGGAAGTGATCGGATGGATTTTGGTGAATGGGACAGGGGAAACCACTTAGAATGAAAAACTACATTGAATTGGAAGTATTTAGAGCAGTTAGTAGCTTATTCCAACTCTAATATGATACAAAGATATTAAGAAAATTTTCAATTACTTACCTCAACTGCTGCAGAAGCAGGACCAAAATATATAGTTCTACCTGAAGACAGGAGATGGAGATTGTGGAAGAGCTGAAAGACTTCACCACTGGGTTGATGAATTGATGCAATAATGGTCCTTCTAATCCCATCTCTTTGACCTAAGCTTGCAATTCTGCTCATTACATAATATGATGTTGCACTATCATGTTCCACTTGTTGGTTCATCAAGGAAGAGAAGGTTAGGATATGTTAAGAGCTCTATACAAATGCTAACTCTCCTCTTTTGCTCACCACTAATGCCTTTGACTCCCCACCCTCCAATTCTAGTGTTCACTGCATCTTGCAAACCCATCTATTTTACTGTCGTTTCTGCTCTCTCCTTCTTCTCTGATTTTGACATGGAGTCAGGCAATTGGAGATGAGCTGGGTACTACGCGGCTTCTCTAACAGTTAAAAGTCATCACTAATGTATCATCTTGTGTTACATATGCCTATGTTCAACAGAATGCAAAAAGAAAAATAGTTAGAATAATATTTTGATCTTGTTGTGTTACAAAAAATGATTTAAGTTCAATTTTGAAAACTTTTAGGAGAGAGAACAAAATTGATCCTGCCTTGAATATATGTATATGTTTTGCATGATACACACTCACCTATAAAAACCTTAAAATATAACTTGGTTTCCAACAATAATGACTTTGTTTCCAACTACAATGACTTACACTGTTTAGGGTAAAAAGAAAGAAAGAAAAAAACTTCAAAGGATCCGCACACAACATAATATTTTTTTTTATACAAGATAGAAATTATACTCTAATTGAATCTAAGTGTATATGCGTGTGAAGCCCCCTCTTAGAGACTTGAACCTTAACCCTTACCACTATCTTACAAACATTTATACTTGTGAAAGGACTATCGCGCCAAAAGTGCATTGTGGTTCACACAACACAATTGACATGACAATAGAGGGATATTTTTTGTGGGTACAGTTAATTCATTGAAAGATAATATACAATGGTTTTTATAATTTATAGAATATTAATATTATTATCAGTTTTACTACTAATTATTTTTTTCTTTACAATTTCTCCTAGTAATAAATGCGATTGATTTCACTTTTAACATTTTAATAAAAGATATCTAAATAATTTTTTTTTACTATTAGTGAAACATGAGTTTGAAAAGTTGATAAAGTAAATTTTGTAATATCTCAAATAACCCTTCAACAACTCTAATTGAATTGTTAAAGTCAATCACGTCTATACCTAAAATAAACCTTTGATGTCTTTACATGACGAGAAAGAACAATTATGATGATGGAACAATATGTATTATAGATTTCAATCAATGTTTTATTTAGGCTAAAATGCAAAACTGACCATATAATTTTCTTCAGATTTCATTTTAGTTCTCTAACTTTGTTTTTGTTCATTTCAGTTCTCTAAGTTTTAGATTTATTCAATTAAGGCCTTTCTGTTAACTTTTGTTAAAAATTTTTGAGAAAAAAAAAATCTGGAAAATATTTTTTAATCATTAATTGAATTTTTTTAATTCAAAAAATTTGAAGAAAAATTTATAAAATTGAAAAATTAACCACAACATATAACAAAAATTAATAGAAAAGCCTTAATTGAATATACTTGAAAGTTAGAAGACTGAAATGAACAAAAGTAAATTTAGAGGACTGAAATGAAATCTGAAGAAACTTAGAGGGTTAATTTTGCATTTTACCCTTTTGTTTAAAAAAGAAATAGTACTGCTAATGCAATTTTTATTTTTTATTTTTTATATTATGTTATTTCCATACCAGTGTTCCATAAGCCAGGGCTTGTTTACGACCATTAATCAGAATCTCTCCTTTTTGCCTTATGTTCGAACCCAACCTCCTTGAAATATAAACAACACAAGTTATAGTTTCACAAGTACTATTCTATAATGGGTCATTAAAAACTCTACACACCTTTGAACATATACTTTTTTTTTAAGAAATAATTTATTAAGCACAAGTTATTTTACACAAGTTATTATTTTTTTTTTTTGTGTGCGCAAAAAATTTAACTATTTTTTAATGGCAAGAATACTATTTTGGTTTATATATTTTAGGGTTATAGTAAATTGATTTTTACATTTTAGCAACAGTTAATTTAGTTCTTGTTATTTTCAACTTACAATATATTTGGACCAAGGGCGGCGACACCTGAATTTTTTTTTTATACGTAATAATTTAAATATTTATATTTATCTACCTTTAAAATTTTTGGAACACCCTAAATTTTTTTTATGCCAATAAAACTAAATTTTGGTCCATAATTTGAGCAACTTAATAATAAATTAGGGTCTTTCAAGCAAAACAAACCACATGTTTTTACATTTTTTTAAACCTATACTATTGCTTTATTTTTAGTTTTTGCTTTACCTGACACATTGTCATCGTATGACTACCTTTTCTCAAAAACATTATAATATATATAGTACAACTAATTGGTCAAAGTCACGTAAATTTAGTTTTTTTTTTTATTGTACAACTACTTTTCTTTTTTCTTTTTCCGATAATTTTGATTAGAAAAAAAAATAGTAGTTTTAGTTAATTAAGTGAATAAACTTAAAAAGTTACTTAATTTTTATATAACATCAATTAATTCATTATATATATAAAAAATAAACTTTTTATTTTTATGATTATAATTAAACATGTGATTGTCCATTCTAAGGAAATTTGATTAAATTTACATGAAAAGTGTCACTAAGTATTATGTTTTTACATTTTGCTATCATATAATTAGTAATAAACTTATTATATTTTTATTTATATAATTTAAAATTTTATTAATCATATTATTTATGATATCATTGGTTCGACCATCTGTTGGATCTCGGTCAGAGTAAAAAACTAGTAACCAGTCCCTTTTTTAGTTCTTTCACCATACTAGTTTATAAAACCATGGAAAAAACAAAAAAAAAAAAAAAAAAAAGAAAAACAAGAAAACTTGAACAAAAATCTGAAAAAAAAAAATTATAATAAAACCACTAACAAGGCCCAAACCAAATGTTAATGGAAAACCACAGTACAAGATCAATCTCATCTCAGACTAAGACTATCACTACTTCAACACTAACATGATTACGTTTTTAATTCAACAAATATTAAAAAAAAAATCCTCATTGCCTCAATGCCTTGCGGATTCACAAGTCATTAAACAATTTAAACTAAAACTGAATCAAATGTAAAAGCTAAAAGGAAATAAGAAACTTACTCTCCCCAGCCATCGCAGTCCATCCTTGTTTAGCAACACTAACAACAACCACAATTGAACTCCATAAGCTTTATGTTGTAAAACTTTATATATTTGAGTGTTTTTTTTTTTTTTTTTTTTTTTTTATTTATTGTTGTTGTCAATATATAATATTTTCTTTTTATTAGATTGTGTAATTTATGCTTATTGAGGAATACTCTAAAAAATATTCCTAGAGTTGCTACTGATTTGGACTCTACCATTAACTTATTAATAGAAAATACTTAAGTAGTTGACCACTTTGGACATGTCTAATGCTAATGTGTCTAAATTTTAATACCCACGTCAACACTTATATAGCAAAAAAAGAAACATCAACATTTAAAAATGTTTTTTTTAATACCCATTTTATCATTTTCCTTATTATTTTTCTCAAACATTAATAGTAAAGTGGTTTGGTCAAGTACTAGCAAACAGTACTACGGACCGGTCATATTAGAGCGCCATTTGGTCAACGATATTTGAGTTGCCTACGAGCAACCACGCCAGCTCTTTCATTTTACACATTCATTTTTTCACTAAAAATCTACTTTTTCTATTTTATACATTCAATTTTACAAAACACCCACATCAGTTTATTTATTCTACACATTTTTTAATTAAATAATCAATTTCCTCACTTTTTTTATTATTTCTCTAACTACTGGATATATATATATACACGCCTCTTTCTTTCTCACCCATTTAAAAATATAAAAATCTCTGTGTGGGTGTGTTTGTGTGGGGGTGTGTTTTTGTGCATCTGAGAAAAAGAAGAAGATGAGTTTTAACTGGGTTTGTTGAGCACGGAAAAGAGAGAGAAAAAAAGGAGCGAACGAAAAATTATAAAATAATGGGATAAACGAGCTACAGTAGCTGTATAAATATACATGGTTACTTAGCTTGTGGATGGATTTGCACAATTTTAGACATTTTTACACTCACTGATGTGGGATTTTTTTGCTCAAAATGTGTAAAATTGGTAGCTATTTTTATTTAAGAAGCTTTTACATGAACTGGTGTGGATGCTCTAAGATTCATGCAAAGTCTGGCAAGCATGTGATGTCTGACGGTGATCTCATAATCTAGCTTAGCATGCTAGACATGGTAGTTGACACTTTGTTGGTACTTTCAACTGAAGTCAGAGCCTAAATCATTCAACCTTTAACTATCGAAATATCAACAAAGAAAAAACACATACAAAAGTGACATAGATTAAAATTTGAAGTATATGTTTTGGTAACGATTAATATTCTCATTCATAGCAAGGAATTAGTACATGCAAATCACACATGCACCAGAGAGAGAAAGAGAGGGATTGTTATAGAGAGAGATTGTTATATTATTTTAAGAGTTTTGATAAGCACAACAAAACTTTTAGATTATTGCTTTAAAAAAGATAGTTTGTTATTACTCGCTAATGAATCAATAAGTGTAGACTTGCCACAACCAGAAGGACCCATTATAGCGAAAAGCTCCCCGGGCCAAGCATAACTAGATAGACCCTGAAGGATTGATTTGGTGCCACTTTTTCTACTGGAAACGGTCACACACAAATCCTTCCATTTTAAAAAAACATCATCCTCTGGTTGAGTCTAAACCACCTTCATGTTTATGGCACCATCTTCGTATTTGCTTGGTAGTTGATTAATGGTTTCCATTTCTAATATTGCAGTATTGATTTTTGGGTTTGTGTTAGGTTGGATAGTTGATTGAATAAGAGAAACCATGATTAGATTTAGATTGAGAAATATTTTTATTTATATATATATATATATATATAGAGAGAGAGAGAGAGAGAGAGAGAGAGAGAGAGAGAGAGAGAGAGAGAGAGAGAGAGAGAGAGAGAGATTTAGTGTCCATTTGGCAAAAATTAATTTTGCTAACTTATTTTACTATTCAGTTTATTTTTGTTACTATTCATGAGTTCCACTATATTATTTCAGTTAACTTTTAACTTTATCTACTATATTTTTAGCAAAAAATTTTCAGCAAAAAATTTTCAGTTTCAGGAAAATAAGCAGATCTCAAATAGACCTTTAGTGTCTATTTGACATGATTAATTTTGCCAAATTCTTTTTCTATTTAACTTATTTTTGTTACTATTCATGAGCTTCACTATACTTTTTGGTACTATTCATGAGTCTCACTATACTATTTTAGCTAACTTTTACTTTTAATTTCGATATTTTCAAGAAAAAAATTTTAGTTTCAGTAGAATAAGCAGATCCCAAATAGAGCCTTAGTTTTAGATTTTTAGGTAGTGAGGAGGGAAATGTAGGTGTATATCCGCTCTAATGGAGAACCGTTAGATATTAGTTGTATATATATATTGACTTGTCTTTGTCTACCTATTTGGCCTCCTTTTTATCCTCATTATTTTATGATGCTTGCAAGTTTCTTTAATTTGTTTGTTTGTTCGTTATTTTTGGAAGCTTCTTAGAGTGATGTCACTAAAATGAAGTTGGTTTTTCCTTATGAGTAAAATAGTGGGTTTTGGTTAATTAAATTAATAAAGTCTTTTGTTGATTGGTGTTTTGGTTTAATGATAAATAACAATTATCGAGAGCAGACACCATAGGTGAAAAACTCTCTTAAAAAAATGTATGATTAAACTGACATCATTTATTCATTTAGGAGTTTTTTAAATATCAATTTTGGGGTTTTTTTTTTTAAAGAGTTTCTTTAAAAGAGTTTTTTTTTTTTTGAGAATCAAACCTCAAAAGATATTTATTCAAAATTAGTCAAAGTCGGCTAAGAGAACATGATTAAGTTGTGATGGAACATCCTCCATCCATACTGTGAGATTATTAATACGTTTAGCATGTTGAGCTATATTATGAGCTAAAGAATTACCCGTCCTACAAGAATGCAAAAAAGAAAAATCATATCTGAATCTCCCTTGACAATAATAGAAGGTAGATTGAGATCAAGAGCAAAAGAGATATCTCTAACCGCTGCCATCGCTTCGACTTCATCTGAAGAATTTGGTAGCCTGACTTTTTCGGACATGGAGGCCATCACCCTTCCTTGGTGGTCACGAACAACCACGCCCAAGCCAGCTTCATCTGTCTCTCGGAACACGGCACCATCAAAGTTGATCTTAAGGAGACGGTGGAGGTGGAGTCCAGCTGGTTCGAGGTTTAGGCAAAGCACTAGACTGTATCTCTGGGATCGGTACAGCCTGGGTGAAGTCCTGAAGAGTTTGTGAGGCTGATGGGACCACTTGGGAAAGCGGGAAAGGTTTGTTACTGGTCCGAAGCAGATTTCGACGGTACCAAATCGTCCAGACCAAGGTGGCAAAGTGCTCCGGGTTTTTCCTCTCCTCAAGAACGAAGCTTGTCAACTCAAAGAAATTTGAAAATTTCTTTGTTCTGTGAAATAGCCACGACGAGTCAGCCTCCCAGATGGTCGACAGTTGTTGGCAGTCCCACAAGGCATGATGGACATCTTCGGTGGCTACTTTACAATGGCAGCAAACATCTTCAGCTATTACCCTTCGAACCACAAGATTTTTTTTTACAGGAATCGCTTCTCTACATGCTCTCCATAAGAAGTTTTTTACCTCATTCGGCACCGAGAGACACCAGAGTTTCTTCAAAATGCTTCGGGCATCACCTTGAGGACTGGAAACCGGCGAGAGTGAGGATTTTTCTTTGGCTAGGAAGTTGTACCCGGATTTAACCGAGTAAATACCATTTGTAGCATGGGGCCAGAAAAGTTTGTCTTCTACATAGTTGGAGCTGAGTGGAATTTTTAGGATGAGGTCTACTGCCATCGGAGCAAAAAAACCATTGAGAATTTCTACATCCCAGCATCTGGATGACTGATCAATGAGGAAGTCTACAGTAGCTTCCTGCATGCCTTCGAGCATTGGGGACAGAACGCTTGGGTGAGTAAATGAAGGTAGCCATGGGGTATCCCAGATTTTAATCGAGTCACCCTACCCCACTTTCCAACGTGCACCTCGTTTGAGGACCTCTCTTCCTTGAAGTATGCTACGCCATGCGTACGACCCACTAGAGCTCTCCAGGGCATCCATGAAAGAACATGTGGGGAAAAACTTGCTTTTGAAAATCATGTGAAAGAGGGACTGCTTGTTTTGTAAAAGACGCCAGGCTTGCTTGGCTAAAAGGACATCGTTAAAAAGAGCTAAATCTTTAAACTCCATACCTTTATCAAACTTTGATTGACATAGAAAGTCCCACTTCACCCAGTGAATCTTTCGTCTCTCTCTTCGTTGTCTCTACAAAAACTTTCGAATGAGGCTTTCAATGTCATTGCACAATCATAAAGGAAGTTTGAAGCAACTCATTGTGTAAGTGAGTATTGCTTGAATCACGGCTTTAATTAAGATTTCCCTTCCTTCTTGTGATAATAATTTTTGTTAGGACATATGTAGTTGTTCAAGCTTGTGAACATATGTCGCTATTTTATGTAATTGGCTTATCCTTAGACAAAACGCACTTTACTTGTAATTGGGTAGAACTAGGATGGGTTAAACACTTCAAGAAACAGTGGTTCAAGATTAAGTGTTGAAGCCGTCAAAGTCTGTCCAAAATACAAGCAAGGAAGTGCTGGTTTTTAAATCTCGACACCTACCTCGACAGATACATCTATCGAGATTTAAAGAAGCTGTTTTGCCGAGCCTCGACAGCTGTCTCGACACCTCTCGACACCTCTATCTGTCGAGAATTAAAGAAAACAGAATTCCAAGTCTGTTTCAAGTCCAATCCGTGTGTGTGTCTTTGGGACTCGTTCTTCCTAACCCTAGACATATAAAAGGATTATTTTAAGGGCCGTCACAAATAGCAACAAGCAGAAATCACAAGACACAAGTTGCTTCTTCTCTATTCATGCAAATTGTGATTTGTGAGACAAAGTTCGTGCCCTAGTTCATCTCTGATGATTTGAACAACTTTGCAGCCAACATTCTTTCTTCCTCAAGTTGGTGAGTGAGTCACGTACTTGGATTCGTGCAAAAGGAGTAAGCCGCGTACTGGGATCCGCGCATCACATTGGTTAGTCACGTACTGGGAGCCGTGCATTGAAAAGGAGAAATTGTCACTACAGAACAAGTCCAATTGGGTATTGGGGTAAGAGTTCAACTGTAGGTTGGTGAGGTACTGGGATTCCTTACTTGTAACTGCTTGTTGTGATAATAGTGGAGTTTCGGGAGTGGTGACCTTAAATCACCCGGTGGGGTTTTTGCCTTAGGGTTTTCCCCATTCGTGAACAAATCACCGTGTTATTTATTTTCCGCTGCATAACTTAGTTTCGGTGATTTGTTTGTGCTGCCACGTTGTATTGCATGTTAATTTGATTAATTAAAAACTAGGCTAATTAATTAATCTAAATTATCACAAGGGGTCAACGCGTTTGTGGCCTGTCAATTTTTCCTCCCACCCTTGCAACTTCCTCCACCCCTTTTCCTTTATGAAATTAAAACTGGCTTTTTTCCTTTTCCCTACAAAAAATGGCAGACCCAAATACTTTTCATATTGCTTTATTTCTAGAACCCCCAAAGTTTGTTTGATGATTTCTCTCTTATCCTTAGAAGTTTGCTTGCTGAAGAAGATGGCGGTTTTGTTTCTATTGATAAATTGCCTGGAATATCCACCATAGACTTCTAGGATATCAAGAATTTTCCGACACTCCTATTTAGTGGCCCTGCAAAATAAGAGACTATCATTTGCAAAAAGATCGAAGATGTGTTAGTCTTGGGCTATTTTTGCAAAGAGCATAACCCTTAATGTCACCTTGGCTAGCTGCTTGTGAAATAAGGCCATGAAGTCCTTCGGTACATAACAAAAAGAGAAAGGGAGATAAAGAATCTCCTTGTCGAATACCACGAGTCGGTAAGATCATGCCTTTTGGTTCTCTATTAATCAATATGGAGTAGGATACTGTTGTAACACAAATTATCATTAACCTCACCCAATGTTCATTAAAACCCATCTTCCTCATGACTGCCTCCAAATAGGGCTACTCCACTCTATCGTAAGCTTTACTCATATTAAGCTTAATGGCCATATAATCATCTTTTCCTGTATGCCTTTACATACTATGTAAGGGTTCAAAAGCTACCAAAATATTATTTGAGATGAGGTGACTTTTAGTAAAAGCACTTTGATGTTCAGTAATAATTTTTGGCAAAATCCTTTTAAGCCTATTTGCTAAAGCCTTAGAAAAAATTTTGTATAAAACATTGCAAAGGCTAATAAGTCGGAATTCTGAGACATACTACGGATTTTTAACCTTAGGAATGAGAGTAACAAAAGTATGATTAAGGTTGGGAAGCAGAGTTGCAGACTTTAGGAAATGAAGAACCGAAGAAGTTACCTTGTCACTAATTAAATCCCAATAATTCTGATAAAAGAGAGGAGGCAATCTTATACTATTACTAAGATTATATATATGTAACATATTTAGTTATATTTGTTAAATAGAGTTAGATAAGTGAGATAAAAAAATTTACTAGTTGATTTCGAACCAAGTTTATAGCAAATATAATTTATGTATTTTATAAGGCTATCATGTATAAAAAAATCAGTTCACAATAATTTTGTGTTTTGACAACTAAAATTCTTTAAATATTTTAGGAATTTATTATCATTTTGGTAGAATTTTATTGAAATTATTTGACTTTAATAGTTGTAAGTTGTATTAATCTTGTTATGGACCACTACTATATATATATTTGATATTTTATCATTTTCATGTTACAAATTAATTTAGTAAACTATATTTAATATTTAGGAGGAAAAAAAGAGTGAAGGCTTGTGGGTTGACCTAAATTCGATCTGACCTAATCCATTGTCAGGTCAAAATTCTAGAGATGTGAAAATAATCATTGTGTCTATTTCCAAAATGTGGGTAATGGTGATTTATTACTTTGCCATTGTATGTTGTTGGTATGATTGTAAATAGCACTATATATGAAAAAACATATAGTGTTGCAGTGCTAAAAGCTTCCTTACTTGGAGATTTTAGCAGCAATGCAATTACTCCAAAAAAAAAGGTCATTTTATTAGTCAATAGAATGTTTTAAAAAAGCCACATTGTATCCTAAAATATATAAAATTAAAAAGGAAAAAGAACAAAAATAGTCAAAATTTGGCTAACAAAATTAAATCATAGGATACAAATTCAATAATTCATTCTTGAAATTTGCTAAAATCAAAATTAATACAAAACAAATTCATTAATAATACGATGTAAATGTCTTGAAATATGATAAAATAGAGATTATAAATTTCTAAAACAAAAGACAAAAAAAAAAATAAAAAATCTCTCCTCTCTGTCTCTACATTTATATTCTCACATTTCTTCATCTTAATCTTTTTTTATAAGCTTTCTTTCATTCTTTACAACAACTTCACAGTGGTGGCTGGTGTGCCATGCGCGGGCACAGCACCTTGAGCTTCATGCTAATCTGAGGTAACCCCACCTCTCTCTCTCTCTCTCTCTCTCTCTCTCACATGATGAAAATGAGAGTACTGGATTGTGATAACTAACTGTGAGCTTTTTATACAATATTTCAAAATTTTTTTTAATCTGCACTCTGCACTAACAATACCTGCATGGATTGGGATTTGGCAGTACTGTGCAATTCACTTATCACAAATTTTTTTTAACTTTTTTACCTTTCTACTATTACTTTTTTTTATTTAATTGGTGAGATTTAAAATTATTTTTTTACAATTTTAAATCTCAACCATCCATACTAAAGTATAACGCATTGCGCATAGTATATTAGCACATCACATGCCACATGGTCCACAGTCCCAAACACATGGTGCACGGCCCCACACACAATCACCAACTTCATTAAGACACAACTACATAGCGCACTTCCCCACACGGTATGCCACTCACTGTCCATGCATAGTGAATTCTCTCTTTTATTTTATTAATTATTATAAATTATTATTTCAGATAATTTAATATATATTACATCAACTCATTTGTTTAATAATGATAAAAACTTATTGAATTATGTAATAAATTTATTTTTATTTGTGTAAGTTTAAAATTTAAATACAAAAACTTAATTAGTAATTTTATATCTCAAAAACCCAAAAAAATAAAATTTAAATAAAAACACAAAATTTAATAAACATTATTAATTAATATTTAAATATATAAAAAAGACCTCATTTAAAATTTTTTGGTCCCTAAGAGCATTCACATCAATTCGTGTAAAACTTCCATCTATTTTACACGAAAAAACCTACTGTTTTTATTTTACACACTCCTTTTTACAATACACCCACATCAGTTTATCTATTTTATACATTTAATCAATAAAATATTCATTTTTTACAATTTTTTATCATCCCTGATAGTATTTTAATCAATAAAATACACCCACTGCACAACCGCCACCCACCATCGGAAAACCCAAGCTGCCGCCGCCACCACTACCTTATCAGAAAACCCAATCTACCACCCAAGCAACCACCACCACCATAAAACTCAATCCACCACCACTACACCATCAGAAACCCAATCAACCACCCAAGCCGCCACCACCACCACCACCAGAAAACCCAATCCACCAACCACCATTAGAAAACCCAAGCCACCACCCACCATCATCACCACCCAACCAGGATCATCACCAACCCAATCGGCGGCACCATCATCACCGACCCACACCCACAAAAAACCAGGAAAAAAAAAAAAACCACCGGATCGGAGTGAGATCGAGGCGATTCCTCCGATCCTCCGATCATCACCGATCCTTCGCGGCGATGGCGATGGCCGAAGCTTGAGGAAGATCAGCGGCGATGGCGATGGACCAAAAATGGATCGCCGGCCTCAATCTCATCGGCAGCGATGGCGATGGACCAAAAATGGATTGCCGGCCTCAATCTCATCGGCGGCGATGGCGATGGCCTGAGGAAGATCAGCGGCGATGGCTAGAGGAAGAAGAAAAAATTGAGATGAGAGAGACTGCGCCTGAGACTCTGAGAGAGAGAGAGAGAGAGGGAGGTGAGAGTCAAGGAGGAGAGAGAAAGAACAATAATATAATGGATAACCATGCTACAGTGCCCGTGTAAATTTACACGGGCACTGTAACAACGTGAATAATTTAGATGGTTATAGATGATTATACACCCACTGATGTGGGTACTTTTTTGCTTAAAATGTATAAAATTAATAATTTTTTATCATTTTACACATTTTTACATTTTTATACATTCACTGATGTGAATGCTCTAAAGTTGTTGAACCAGCACATAGGTGCTAAAGCCGAGGCCTTTTTTTCCTTCTATCATTCATTCCTATCTATACGTCTCCCGAACCCCCAAATATTTTATCTTGCTTTACATCATTGTCATTTTAAACTTATAAGTTTGGGCTACATATATTTTTTATCAAAAAATCACCGCCACTGACCATAAACAGAAACGATGATGAAGGTTGTGTGGCAGTATTGGGGGCCATACTTGTTGAAGATTTTTGGCTTGATTTGAAGTTCCACATCTCCTCCATCTATATACATGTAATTTTAAAAACATAACCTCCCCCATAGTTAATACAATTCCTAACAGTTAAGAAACATAACTCATATATAAGTCAAATGCCAAATTACAAGACACATAAAATGACAATAAATAAAAAACTTATTTTTACAAAAAAACAGATCCAACCTTCAAAAGCAGAATTCACAAGACAAATGCAAATTACATATTACACTTAACTAAGATTACTTGACAAATACAAAGCTTATTTTCAAACAGAGCTAAATTCTAAGATGGTAACTTTTTCAAATGACTTTTACTTTTCTAATGTTTGCCTCTTGACTGGTTACATGGAAAAGCCATACACCAATTAATTGCACCACACTATATTTTAATTTATCAAATGATACCTAGTCAAATTATGCATATCTCACCGCACCATATTTTAATTTATCAAATTATACCTAGTCAAATTATGCATATACTTGAGCATGAACGCGAGGAGTGAGATAGACTTCAAGTGGGGTAGCTCTCGGGTTTGTAAGTCCACCTTTCTCTGTCATGTCCATAGGTTCATCTAATGGGCATGAAATTTCAAAAGCATGCAACAAAGTAGCAAGTGTGAGTTGCGTAACTTGCAAGGCAAATGAGATCCCGGGGCACATTCTTCTACCACTTCCAAATGGTATCAATTCAAAATTTTGGCCTCTAACATTAACATCCTTGTGAGTTGTAAGAAATCTTTCAGGTCGAAATTCACTAGGATCCACCCACACATTTGGATCTCGATGGAGTTTCAGAAGATTAACAATAAGTCGTGTGCCTACTGGGACGTGGTAACCAACCAAAGTACAATCCTTCATTGACTCGTGTGGCAATAGGAGTGGTACAGCAGGATATAAGCGCATTGTTTCTTTGAGGATAGCTTGGAGATATACCAAATTTTTCATATCTGATTCCTTCACTTGCCTTTGTCTATCAATATAGATGTCTAATTCTTCCTGGACTTTTGTTAAGGTCTCAGGATTTTTGAGAAGTAAAGAAAGAGCCCATGTCAATGTTATTGTTGATGTATCTGAAGCCCCTAAGATAAGGGTCTACAAAAGTAACATAATATGAATTGGAAGTTAGAATGTTAGATGGTCGGCTAAAGCTTTAAGCTTTCTATTGTCCAAGAATCAAATTTAGTAGCAGCATAAATTCAGATTGCATTTAGAATTCAAAACTTACGCTATTTGATCATATTTGGCTTAATATTCGACAAGAAAATGACATGCCTTCAGGTTCAGGATTTAAATAAACCATTATGCACAAGATAATTATCATGAAATTGTTTGAACCTTTTAATTCTGTAACATGAAGTTCCAAATCCACGTTGACTTTTATGTGAGATAGACGTGATAAATGCTCCTTTCGTGGGAAATATAAACGTTCTGCACCACTTTTTGTGATGTATTTATGCTCCATTAATTGCAGTAAGCCATGAGTCTAATTTTATTTTATTTCATTTTAAATTTTAATTATTTTATTAAAAAAAATAAAAACAATACATGATAAGTTGTAATCCGTAAAATATAAAATAAAACATAAAAAATAGTACAAAAAATTGGTATTTCTAATATAGGCCATGTGTTTTTCTATCTAAGAAATTTAATTGTCTTCCTCTCTTTTTGTTAGAAGCTTTTCTTTTCTCACATAGAGTGAGAATCTTTTTCTTTCTATCCTACAGTGTGGGTCACAGAACAAACTCTCCTCCACCGCTAGGTATAGGTTTTTGTCTTTTCATCATCTTTTTGACTTTTCCTTCTTTAACATGGACTCTGAGTTTATTGCACGTTTACAAAAGACTAAGTTGACAGTAGATGAACGTGAGGTGATTACAGTACGTGTCGAAAATCAGGAGAAAACACTAGAGGACTGTTCACTTAGTTTAGTGGGAAGATTCCATACGACTAAAAATATAAATTTTAGAGTTGCAAAAAACCTTCTCAGGTCCGTATGGAAGATGGGGAAGGATATGACGATTACAGAGTTGGGGGATGGGCTGTTCCAATTTAAGTTTGTGATGGAGAGCCAACTGAAGCGGGTTCTGAATAATGGACTGTGAAGTTTCGAGAAACATATCCTATTGTTGTGACGGTGGGAAAAAGGGATGACTGCTTTCTCGGTGAGCTTCAAAACAATTCCCATTTGGGTGTAAGTATGGGGGTTGCCTTTCGACTTGATAAATGAGGAAGCTAAGAGAGACATTGGAAGGGGAATTGGGAGAGTCATCGAGGTCGACTGCAAAACCATAGCAGTGGACCGAGCTAAATTCCTAAGTTTCAGAGTCGACATGTCGCTGGACAAACCGATTCGCGTCCTTAGCCTGGAGGGAGATACGGTGTGGGTGGATTTCCAATATGAAAGGCTTGAAGAGCTGCCCTATGGAGATTGGCTACGGGTTGGGGGTCAAAGGCAGAGAGAGCATCCAAGAAAGGAGGCACCAAGCCCACCTCGTAAACAGCCAACGGACCACCAACCTCCACGGACAACTGATTCACCAGTGGTGGCTCCTACTGGGTTTGTTACAAGCATGGAAAGGGACAATAATGAGGGGATTATAGACTCAATAATGGCACTCAATGCATGGCATGGTCACATCATGATCAAACAAACCATTATGGAGGATATAAATCCAGATTTTATGGAGGGAATTACTCCAGGAGTTATGAGGGAAATAAAACCGGATCATAATGAGCTCTTAAAGGGCAAGGAACTAAATAGGAAGGAGAAGAACACGAAATTACAGGCTGAGAAGTTTATTACGGTTCCAATAACGTATGTGGGCAATATGAGAAACTCAGGAATTAATTCTCAAAGTGAAACCCTAGCTCCACACGTTTCTGAGGGGAAATCACGTGTTCCAACTTAAACCTCACGGCCAAATACTCCTAAGTGAACTAAAATTGCTAGGGAAGCCTCAACAAACATTACAACACCTACGGGCATATTAAAAACAAGCAAGAAAAGATCACAAGAGAGGGAAGCACATGATGGGTCCAGGAAAAAATCAAGGGCAGCGGCAAAAATGTTGAAATCAAAATGGTGGAGGCGGATGATCAGCCCTGTTGAGCACAATGATTGTCCTAAGTTGGAATTGCTGGGAGCTTAGGAACCTCCATGTAGGCACTATACCCTTTCATTTGGTGAGAGGGAAAGCTTCCGATATTTTGTTTCTTATAGAGACAAAATAGACAGTTGAAGAAATGAAAACTATTCAAGCCAATTTACACTATGATTCTATGCTAGCAGTCCCATGTGTCCGTAGAGTGGCCCAAGCCATCCTCACATACACTATGGTAATCTTCAAAATCCCAAATGCCTTATGTGACACTCTAAACTCTACATTAGCTAAATATTGGTGGGCCAAACAAAAGATGAAAAGAAAATGCATTAGATCAATTGGAAAAAGCTTTGCAGTCCAAAAGCAAGAGAAGAGATGGGGTTTCGAGACATACAAGCGTTCAACTTAGCCTTGCTAGCAAAACAAGCATGTCGTCTTATTTTATAACACTCACTCACTGTCCTATTGGGTGTACAAATCAAGGCATTTCCCAAACTACTTTTTTATGGATGCTGAGTTGGGAAATAACCCATCCTATGTATGGAGGAGCTTACTTGCAGCAAGAAACATCATATGTGAAGGGTCCAAATGGAAAGTGGGAGATGGTCGAACTATATATCGGCGTCAGTACACACAACTGGCTCTCTCATGAACCGGTTTTTCTGGGTGAACAACAGCAGGGGCTGATGGTTAAAGACCTGATAGATGGACACACGAAATAATGGGATAGGGAGAAAATTTTCGACCTCTTAACACACAGGACAAGGATGGAGATTCTGGCTACTCCACTGCAACAGGATGGGAGCCGAGACACCCTGATATGGAAAGAGACAAAATCAGGGGTTTTCTCGGTGAAGTCTGCTTACAAGGTAGCTATAAGGATGAGGGTCACCTTTCGGGTTGAGCACTCAGCAGCCAGAAGAGACGGAACATTTTGGAGGAAGTTGTGGCGGTTGAACGTGGCACCAAAGGTCCGTATGTTCCCCTGGAGGGCATGTTCAAACATATTGCCAACTAGAGAGAATTTAAACAGGAAAAGAGTTCAGGTAGACCCAGGGGCGGCTTGATGCATTTGGGGGCCTAAGGCGAAAATTAATTATCTTGTATTAAATAAAAAATTACTACTAATTAATATAAAATACGTAGAATTTTTTCTTTTTTTTAGAAATTTTATAAACAGAAAAAGTTTGACAAAATTTTTCATATTTGTTGATATGGCAGATTGATAGTGGTAAGTAAAAAAACGGTGTAAGTGGTAGACTTAAATGAGAACTAGTAAAAGTTTGTTAACTTAACTCTTATTATTATTCTTTTTTTTTAGAAGTGCAATATTCACAATATTTTTTATAACAAATTCTAGGTTTTAAGTTGCTTTTTGTTTTCTATTTGAAAATATCACTATTATTATTTTTTTTTCCTTCAATAACAACCTACTACTTAACATTAGTTGTAAAAATGTCATGAAAAATATTGTGAACGTTGCATTTTTTTTCTCTTTTTTATTTGTTTTTCATTTGGTAAAAGAATATTATTTTATTTATGGATTATAAATAACCCTATTGGTTAAAATTTGGGGGCCTTTTTTTTGCTTGGGGCCTTAAGCGAATGCATTTTTTGCTCTAGCATTCAGCCGGCCCTGGGTAGACCACATGTGTGGTATGTGCTATTAGAAGCCCGAATCAATTGGACACCTATTGTGGGAATGCCCCCTAGCAAGGAACGTATGGGCCCTTTGCAGTGGAAGAATTCAGAAATGCTCAAATACAGACTATGATTTCTTTTTGCTTCTCCAAAGGGTGGTGAATAAATTAGAAGTGCATGACGTGGAAAAGTGGGCAGTCACGGCTTGGGCAAGCTGGAATGCGAGGAACAAATATTACTTTAAACGGGTCCAACTCCATCCAGGAGACATACTGAGGGGGGCAAACGGTTTCTTGCAAGAATACCAGAGATTCATGCAGGCACAGCAATAGGATACAGAGGCCAAGGGTCAACAGTGAAGCTTATAAAGTACCGACTGCTATGTATCAATATTTGAGCATTTTTTTCATGTTCTTTTTATCCCCTGTTTTCGGATTGTTGAAACAGGGTATGTGTTTCCCTTTACTTACAGTTTTTACTAAATAAAAGTTTCTACCTATTTTACCTCCAAAAAAAAGAAATTTAATTGTTACTCTTCGAAGTCAATACAAATTCAATAGAGCAGTGTTTATTACAAAAATTATTTTATACAATTTTGCAAACACGAAAAAAGGTTATAAATTCAGGTTTTTTTTTTTTTTTTTTTTTTTCAGGTGTTAAAAATTGCCTAAAATAAGGTGTGTGTAACAAGTTAACCTAATTCAATATTTGTAGCAAATGGGATTTTGGAAAGATATTATAGTATGTGTGGAGTAATAGGGTTATCAAAAGCTTACCAAGCATGTAGCTTTGACGATTGTATCAACATCATAACTGGAAGTCTCATCATCATCAGTGACAATGGATAGCAATATATCCATAAAATCTTGGTGTTCTTTCACCCCACCAGAAATTTTCCTTTGCTTATGCTCCTTTAGCCATTCTTCAATCACATCATCCAATTCTTTTGCAGTTTTCTTCATGGCTTTCTTGCTCCCCCCCACATCAAACCACCTTAGATACGGTAGTGCATCTGAGACCACAAACTCTCCACTCAAATCCATGAACTCTCTCAATGCCTTTCGACACTGATCATTTCTATCATTCTCATCCCTGGTCGTAGCCTTACCAAATCTTTGTCCAACAACCATCCTACATATAATGTTTAGGGCTGTGTACCCAAGCCATCTCTCCATCTCCAATAACACCTTGTTGTTCTTGACCAATAGCTTATATATCTCTTTTATAGAATCATTTACCTCAGCTTCTCGAATGTGTTTGAGCGTTTCAAGGCGATAGTTTGAGAGGACCTCCAGCGTGGCCATTTTTTTCACTTGGCGCCAGAAGGGACCATAAGGGCTGAACCCAATCATGGCATAGTTGTAGCCCAAGATTTCTTGAGCTAAACCTTTAGGACGGTTGGCAAAGGCTTTATCATTGGTAGTAAAACACTCTTTGGCTATCTCCCAACTGCTTACTACTATTGTTCGATGCACACCCAACCAAATTGTGAAGATTGGTCCAAACTTTTCAGCCATGTTACCCAAGGCTATATGAGCCGGTTTTGACCCTCCTAACTGGTGGAGGTGGCCAATCAAAGGCCAAGCCCCACTAGCTTCAGGTAGAACTTTATCTTTACTAGCAGTTCTTTGAACCCTTCTTGATATCCATATTAGAAAGAATATGAACATGAAAATGGTGACTATGCTTGCCATAGAATTTGTGAAGAATGGGTAAGAGAAGAGCATGGTTGATGTTTCTGGTGAGTGGCAATTAATGGTTTTATGTTTAAATATATACAGCCCAAACTAGTAACGAGGTGGTTCTTAGTTCTTACAAGATACGTGGTAAGCAAGCTGAAAATAAATTCGAATTGTCATTCGGAGGATAGGCATATGCGAACGCCAATTTAAAATGTTGTCTCTCTACCCTTTGTAATCCGCCGGCAATCTTTGTGTGAGAGAGAGAGAGAGAGAGAAAGAAAGAAAAAGAGCATCCGGTCTGGTCTGTTTTGGACTGGTAGAAAAGAAAAGCTAAAGAAAAGTGAAGATAGAGATAAGGAAAAGAACCGCGGGTGTGGAGGAGAAAAAAAGAGGAAAAAAATATAGAAACGTGTGGATGAAAAATAAAACAAAGAGATAAGGGAACAGTGTCAAACATAAATGTGTAAACCACTTTTGCGGGGTTTAGCAGATGCGGTTGCAGCAACTTATCGCTCGAGCAAAAGGCACTCGCCATAGCACATCTGTTAAAAGTGTTTATATATTTCATTTTTTGGAAAAAGAATTAGCTCAGATAATCAAAATGGATAAAAATAGGGATTTTGGGACTCCAAAAGGCTATCAGCCTCAGAACCCATGATTCAAAAAACCATTAGTCCAATCTGAGGTATATGCACCGACCCATATAATGATACTACTTCAATCTTTAAAAAATTTTCTATATTTGTAATCAATTTCAGTAAAAATTATAATCTGTGACATTGTAAAATTAAACCCAAAAAATAAAAAAATTACAAAAGAAGAGTAAACCTTGAGCAGAACTAGACATGGCAAAACGGGTCAAAATTTTCTGACCCGACCCGACCCGAAAAATACTCGACCCGAACCCGATTTTTTTGACCCGAAACAAAAACGGGTTGACCCGTGACCCGACCCGAATTTTTCGTGTTTTTTTTTTGCGGGTCAACCTGACCCGACCCGCAACCCGACCCGAACCCGAATCACTTTTTTAAAACTTTTTTTTTGGTAAAAAAAAAAAGTAAAATTAAGACAATAGTAGTTTAATTGTTTATTGTGAGTTTTAAGAAAACAATTGATACATTTACATATGCAAATTAATTGAAAGATAAAAGGTTGAGCATTCTGTAATGAGTAAAGATTTTTAGATATTAAATAACAAAGTACATGCCAAGATAATATGGTTACAGTAGAGTTAAAAATATAGATTTAAAATTGTAAACATGTGTGAGAAACAACTACAAGTGTAAAAATAGTGAAGTCAAAGTATCAAATTAGCATAAATTATGAATGCTTAGACTCATTTTTTAATAATTTATGTCCAAAATAAACGGTTTTTCAAAATAAATTATAATATTTCCTAAAGTGTGTGTTGCTTAACAATGATATGATATTCATAAAAGAGACTATGTATAAATAAATAAGCAATCCAATTTTAATGTATATCTCAAATTGAAATAAAGTGTCAATCACAATTGATAATAGATTATAAAATTAATTTTCAAGATTGTAAATTTCTTATATTTTTTTATTATTTATCAAATGAGTTATCCAATAAGTAATTTGTAATTTTGTTTTATATTTTGGAATGTTGATATTGTGTAGAAATAAAATGTGTATTTGTTTTACTTATGTTTGTGTTATTTTGTTTTAGATAGCAATGTTAGGATTTGTATAATTTTAAAATTATTGAATAAGTATTAATAAGTTTAACTGAATTTTCCTATAAAAAAAAAAAAAAGTTTAACTGAATTCATTCTTGATATAAGTGGTGAAGTCAAAATAATACATTTTACATAAAATAATTTGTTGCATAACTTTTCAAATGACAAATACATGTTTTATTTATTAAAAAAAAAATTCATGTGAAAAATACGGGTCAATATGGGTAACCCGACCCGACCCGTAACCCGATTGACCCGAACCCGTTTTTAACCCGCTAAAGATGACCCGTTTTTGACCCGTGACCCGTTTGACCCGTAACCCGATTGACCCGACCCGAACCCGACCCGACCCGCCCGTTTTGCCATGTCTAAGCAGAACCCATTTGGGATTCGACCTTGGCTTGCATCTCACGAAGTCAGGGGCAGCCCAACATAATTTGAGGCCTAAGGTAAAAAATTTACGCGGGGCCTTTAATATGTAAATATTAATTAAACAAAATTATTTAATACTAATCAAATTAATGTTAATTTGATACATTAAATACATAAATAATACCAACTAGACTAATGTTAATTTCATATAGATAATTGAATATCATATTTGAACTATAAATATTAATAAAAAAAAAATAAAAATATATTGCGATTGGAAAAGATACTTTATTTTGGATATAAGACGATGCA
This sequence comes from Castanopsis chinensis, assembly GCA_032878915.1. Classification (NCBI taxonomy): domain Eukaryota; kingdom Viridiplantae; phylum Streptophyta; class Magnoliopsida; order Fagales; family Fagaceae; genus Castanopsis; species Castanopsis chinensis. The sequence goes on from JAVQMG010000086.1 coordinate 4,654,051, forward strand.
TAGTTAAATAAAGTTGTAATTTAATTTTTAATTTTATATTTTGATTTCAATAGAGAAAGATAAATATTATTTGGTGTGTGGCTTTGTAGGATATTAGTTTACAAAAATCAAAGTCTCAAACTATCCCGGGGGATTAATTTATAATTGATGATTTAACACATTTGCAACATCTTTTTGAAATATTTTAGGATTTCAATTGAGTTAAGGTTCTATTGGTCTCGTACTTTGAGAGTCTTAATAGAAATGAAAAAGATGCGCTAATTAAAAGCACTATAAAATGGTCAAACTATAACGTGACATTGTCTTTCATTGATGAACTTTATCAATTTGTAATTAATAACATGGAAATTTGTAAGCCAATAATAAAATTTGTAGTATCTTTAACATTACTAATAAAAAAAAATGTATAACCTTTAGAAAATTTATATAATTTTATGAAAATTTAGGCCTTTAAATATAAAAAATGGGGCCTTTTTTCTTAAGCAAATTTTTTTTTTTTGGTGGGGCCTTAGGCCTAGGCCTAACTTGCCTAGGCCTTGGGCCGGCACTACACGAAGTGCAGCCGCTTCATCCTCCATTTCCTTCAACCGTTTCTTCATGTCATCCACATCCACTCCCTCTTGCTTTTACCATTTTTTTTGTTTTCACAATTAGGGTTTCAATAAAAAAAAAAAAAAAAAAATTGAAGCTAAAGGGTATGAATGAATCGAATAAAAGAAAAGGAAAAAAAGCATTACCGCTTCATTGGTGTTGTTGGTGTTTTCTATGTTAACCATGTCCAGATCCTCTCTCTCTCTCTCTCTCTCTCTCTCTCTCTCTCTCTCTCTCTCTCTCTCTCTCTCTCTCTCTCTCTCTCTCTCTCAAAAATAGAAAAAATGGAGAGTATTCTCGCAGGGCTCTTCCAAATCTTATACTATTTGCTTGACACTTGCATGCCACGTGCCAAGCATTAGACCCATTACAATGCATTAGACCCGTTACAATGGTGACATGTACTTGCTTTTGACCACGTGTTATCATCCCATTGGGGTCTAGGGTATTGATGCCTATCACGGTGATTTTTTTTTTTTTTCAAAATAACAACTATTCTCAAATAATTTTGTTAGTTAGCAAAGTTTTCAAACTATTTAAGGAATTAACAACTCGAGCGTTATAAACTTGAGTTTACTATGGCAAATTGATTCTCTAATACTCGATTTTGGAATAAATCTTCATGGAGTTTGACTTTTTTAGACTCAAGTTCCAACCGTTCCCACTCTTCCTTCCTTTTTCCTTTTCTAGACCAAATCATACCCAAACCCAAATGCCATGGAAGTTCAGAGAGCAGAAGTTAAGATCGGACCACCGCTATTGTTGGAGCCTTTGCCACCGCTGCCTGGGTTTATTGTTGCTTCAATGTTTTTAGGCCTGGGTTTGTTGTTGCTTTCTTGTTTCTAGGTTGGTTGTTGGTTCATTGTTTTTCTTGCAAGTTCATTCTTTTTCTTGCAATCGTCATTTTCTCTGAAGGTTTGTTGCTGCTTGCTGCTATCTTTCTAGTGTCGTGTTTGTTTGGTTTTGGTTTGCTTCGTGGGTTATGGAACTCGAGTGTTTCACTCTCAAGTATGAAACTCGAGTGTGAAACTTGAGTGTGAAACAGTCAATTTCAAAGAGCCAAATCGAGTTCCTTGGACTTGATTTGTTAGATTCCTAAATAGTTTCGAAACCTTGCTAACTAATGAAATTGTTTGAAGAGTTTGGTTATTTAGAAAAAAAATTCCTATCACCAACTCGCCTTTCTTGTCTCGAAAAATAATCGTATTTATTTGAAATGGATCAATTTTATAGTCAAGATTAAATTTTACAAATATAAAAGTGTAAAAATTATCATGTGATTCAAAATTTTAAATAATTTGACATTACACTATTAGATTCAAAAAATAAAATCTTAATGATGAAATAGACTCTATTTCAAGTGAAATTGAGAGGATCTTGTTCAACCAATCCCACTCATACATTTGAGACTCCACAATTTTAACATGGTATCAAATCCTTGATATGAGTTGTTGGTGTTGCTTCCAATTCTAATTTCTTTCAAATTCAATTTCACATGTGCAAAGCTTTTTTTTTGATAAGTAACATAAAAATTTTACTAAAAAAAACACAGCCCCGTACATAGGAAATGTGCAAAGCTTGTATTCAATGACAAGTTACTAATAACTTAGTTACTGATAATGATCTTTTTTGTTATAAAATGTTTTTAGTTGAAAATGTGTTATTTTTCAGTGGGGTTACATTCTTTAAAATCCTTAAAAAAAGAAAAAAAAAAAAAAAACCCACACACACACACACACACATTTAGGTGGTTTGTGAAAGCATGTTCCTATCACATAGCTCAATCCACCACCATGCACAATCCACCAAATCAACACCTCCATCCACCATCGGTGTAACAATAGTTGCGAATCTTGCGATCATTGCAAATGCAACCACAAATTGCCATCTCTCAACGACAATGACCACTACTTGTCTATGACATTAGGCCACTAATCCCTATATGCTAGAAAGAGAGAAGAGAGGACCACTTGACTTTAACTCCTTTTTTTTTTTTTTTTTTTTTTTTTTTTTTTTAAATCAATCCAAATTAGAATGGTATGATTATGTCATTAATGTCATATTTAATTGACATAAAATCTATTGATAGTTTTTTATTCGAATAAAATAAAATTCGACTAGATACTAAACATAAGATAAGTGGATAATATACACCGACAACATCTAGAATTCCACAAACAATGTGATATCTCACATTGGGGGAGGGGTTCATGCGAGCCAAGAATAAATGAATTACGTAAAACATTTTACAACTGTTACACCCATTTTCTGATCAACAGAAAAATGTTTTCAAGTTTGACCAAATTTTAACAGCGGAACAAATACTGAAAAATTCTTAACATGTTTTCTATAAAGAAATTTTATAACAAGATAAGTAGAGCCTGCGTCAACTTCTCCACCATAAATTTTTAGAAGAAAGTTTAAGAAACCTATACCATTACCAATCAAACTAGTCTTATTTCTTTCGATAAATAAGCAGAACTTCACATTCATTGTTTTCTAGTAGAATCCATTATTCTAAAAGTTAAAAAACCTGTACTACATCTCTCATTTTAAGGGTGTAGAAGAGTAGTCACCGTAACCTGTGTATTTTGCTTGGGAGACATTGAAATGAAAGCCTTAGTCATAGGCTTGACTTTTTCATTAGCCTTGATGATCCCCAAAAATATAAGCCGATAAATAACTACCATCCCTAGCAAGATAGCAAGATTGACCCACTTAGAGTAACCCATTTTAGCTTGCCACAAAACTCTCAAAATTACTTCTCCAGTGATGATGGGTGGCCCTCCAGCTTGGTCATTGGGAAATATTGCTCCTTCGAACTCGTTCTTAAACATTCCTTGGAAAGCATACTTATGAAAAGCAATCTCATGTAATGGGTATTTAAACACTGGTTTAGGAAGATCATTTGGCAATCTGAAGAAGCCTCCAACTAAAATCATTAGTGCTTGAATTCCAGCACCAGTTATTATGCCCATTAGATAATTGGGCATGATGCTTGCAACGATCATCATTAGGCTCTCAACCAATAGCATACAAGCAAATACCACTAGAAAAAAGTACAAAAGTATTCAGGCCCTTCACGTAGTTCAGGGAGGTAATAAGCAATTGCTCCAGGAAAAACTGCAACCAGTATCAAGTATGGCACAGCAGAGATTGTGTTGCTAGTAACAAACGCAACAGCACCATAATGCCCATTTAATCTTTCTCATTCAAATAATTTTATTTCCTCCACAAAAGTGGTCCATCAATGGCCATGAACATTAGGAATGAAGATACAAATGAAAGCAATTCACCTCTAGCCTGAAACAACCAAAATTACAATGTTCAATTTTAAATTCAACCATGTCATACTATGTTAAGTTGCCGATTATCCCAAAAACTTAAGTTGTTATTAGGAAATTATAAATTTAATCATCTAATTTGACATGCAAGAATGAAATCAACTTATACTTCTTCTATTCTTGCTTGTCTGAATAGTATAATTTGTTGTTTCTCTTGTGCCTGAATTTTTTTGATACTCTCTCACCTGAATTGAACCTCCAGTAAGGGACTTTTTTTGGCCTACTCATTAGTACTTGGCTGGGTAGTGGCCATCACAGAGTTATCACAAGGAACAAGAAGTAGTGGATGGTCTTCAAAAGCTATAGCTAACGAAGGAGGAAGAAGAAGAGATTGTTTTAATAAATGTTGCTAGATTGGAGATTTTAGAACAATGTTCTTTTAAGCCTCTTTGGACGCCTTCTCACTTACCGTCAACAAAATCAACGAGCTCTCAAAAACACTTTGAAGTCAGCGTGGAAAATGGGGTCAGATCTGGGGATTGTAGAGGTGAGGAACAATATTTTGCAATTTAAATTTGGCTCTTTGTGTCAGTTGGAGTGGGTTGAAAGGTGGTCCATGGAATTTTGAAGATAACCTTCTTTTGCTCTGCCGGTGGAGGAAAGGTTTTGACAGCATCTAATATCACTTTTACCCATGCTCCCTTTTGGATCCAAGTCTGGAGTTTGCCATTTAAATACATGTCTGAGGAAGCAGGAAAGGATATAGGAAGCAAACTTGGCAAAGTCATTGAGGTGGACAAAAGATCGCTATAGGTAGAACAAGCGAAGTTTATGAGAATAAGAATTGAAATCCCTATTGACAAGCCTTTTTGCTGAGGAGGGAACATAACAAACGTGGACAGGGAACGGTGCTGGCTTAATTTCACGTATAAAAGACTCCCCACTTTCTGTTATATATGTGGTTTAATTGGGCATGATGATAAACATTGTCATATGATTCAATTAGAAGGATTGAAGGAGAGGCATATGGAGATTGGTTAAGGGCTGGTGGTGTGGTTAAAAATGGAGATGAAAAAGGAAAAACAAATGGGAGCAAAATTTCGGATCCTGTGGAAAATGAAGGTGCAAGATTCAAGTCATAGAGTATAGTTGAAGTCTTTGGCTCATCGGCTCAAATTGGGGAGAATGGAAATGGAAGCCAGAATAGTAACCAGGATATGTCGGTGATGCAAGTCTCGGAATCAGAAACTTAGTTCAAAAGTTCAAATTTCTTTGAGCGTGACAGCCTAGACAGACAGGAGAAGACAGAGGAGACAACACGTGATTGGAAAGAAAGTCAGACGTTACAGAACAAGAGGAATGAAACTAGAACTAATTTGGCTAAAGAGTTGTTCAAAGAGAATGATGATGCCATGTTAGCACTTAAGTCAAAGATGGAGGTTATTAATAATAATAACCAAACTAAAGGAAAGAGCCCAAGTCTAGATGCGAATAAGAAAGCTATGGGCAAAGGAAGATTAAAGAAAATAGCAAGAGAGAAAAACAAGGCCCAGGAAGTGGATATGATAAATCAAAGTCCAGGAGTTGGAAAGAAAAGGCTTGGAGATATTGAAGCCCTTACAAAGGTTGAAGGAAGAGATTAGAAGCGTGTGTGTGGGGAGCATGACAACAAAATTTCAACTTCTCTTAATGAAATGGCAGTGGTTGCGTGGCAGTACTGCCAAGAACAATGAGGGCATTAGGGTGGAATTGTCTAGGCCTTGGGAACCCTCAAATAGTTTGCGAGTTGCGCGAGCACGTGCAGCAATGGGATCCTGATTTTGTGTTTTTATCAGAAACAAAATTAAAGAAGAAAGGCATGGAGAAGAAGAAAAGAAGTGTTGGATTCATCAATGGATCAATTGTTCCAAGCTCTGGAGGAAGTGGGGGATTAGCCTTGCTATGGAGGAAGGAAATTACTGTGGACATTCAAAGTTATTCAGGTAGGCATATTGATGCCATTGTTACTAATGACTCTAGGTTTAAATGGCAAATTACAGGATTTTATGGAAATCCTGAGACTCACCAAAGAAAAGAGTCATGGGAATTACTAAGGGTTCTTAGTAGAAAGTTTAGTCTCCCCTGGTTATGTTTTTGTGATTTCAATGAAATTGTGTCAGTAAGGGAAAAAATGGGGGGAGCATGAAGATCTCAAAGGTAGATGGAGGACTTCAGAGAAGTAATTAATTGTTGCAGGTTCAAGGATTTAGGGTATTATGGCCCAGAATACACTTGGTGTAATATGCAAGAAGGTGTGCACAGGATGTATCTTCGGTTGAACCGAGCTTTAGGTACGCAGGAATGGATTGATCATTACGAGGACATGAGAGTGCACCATTTAGTAGAATCAACTAGTGACCACTTTACGCTCTTAATCTCTGATTCCTTTGCCCCGGAAAAGTCCCAAAAAGGATTCCAGTTTGAAGCAATATGGACAAGAAGAGATGAATGCAGGGATATTATTAAGGATGCTTAGAAAGGAAGTGTGAGATCAAATTCCGCATGTGACATAGTAGCTGGGCTTAAGCAATGTGCAGCTAACTTATCATGGTGGAATAGGTTGGTTTCTGGCTAGGTTCCAAGGCAGATTCAGAAAAAAAAAAAAAAAAAGGAAAGTCCTAAATGCCCTGGTTCTAAGGGATCAGAATGGAAGCAAGGGTAGCGAAATCAACAAGACCAGGAAGGAGATTAACGAGTTGTTGGATTGTGAGGAAATAATGTGGTAACAAAGATCCAAAGTTCAGTGGATGGGTCTTGGAGATTGTAATACAAAATATTTCCATACAAAGGCTTATGGGAGAAAAAAGAAAAATACTATCACTAGACTTATGAATGAAATGGGGGTTTAGAGAGAATTTACTGTGAGTGTGGCGGAGGTTGTAGTCTCATATTTTGAGAAGCTTTATACAACATCCCATTCAGCCAGAATACAGGAGGTTGTTGAAGCTATGGATTCGAAGGTGTCTGCTGAAATGGATCAAAATCTAATCAAGCAATTCACAAAGGAAGAAGTTGAAGCAGCCCTAAAACAGATGCACCCAACTAAATCCCTTGACCCAGATGGTATGTCCGCTGTCTTTTATCAGAAGTATTGGGATATTATGGGTAATGATGTTGTTTGCATGGTGCTAAATGTTTTAAATTCTCATGTATCTATGGCTTACATAAATAAAACATATATTACTCTTGTCTCAAAAACTAACAATTCGTATAGAATGACAGAGTTTAGATCAATCAGTCTAAGCAATGTTATTTATAAACTCATCTCTAAGACTTTAGCTATTCGGCTCAAATTTATCCTTCCCCAAATTATATCTGAAAATCAAAGCGCTTTTCTTTTTGGGAGGCTAATAACAGATAATGTCCTTATTGCTTTTGAGCTGATGCATTACCTAGACCATAAAAGAGATGGTAAAGATTGTTATATGGCAATTAAATTGGACATGAGTAAAGCTTATTATAAGGTGGAATGGGGCTTCATTGAACAAGTCATGAAAAAATTAGGATTCCATGAGTAGTGGATTGATTTGATTATGAGATGCATAACAACTTCTTCTTATTCTGTGCTTATAAATGGGGTGGCTCATGGAAACATCATTCCTTCAAGGGGACTCTATCAATGAGATCCTCTTTCATCTTACTTAGTTTTATTATGTGCAGAAGGCTTCTCGTCACTCATAATTAAGTCTATAAGGAATCAGAAAATGAGTGGGTTATCAATTTGTAGAGGCTGCCCCAAGCTCACACATCTGTTCTTCGCGAATGATAGTCTGCTTTTTTTTAAAGCTAGTAGCTAGGAATGCCAACATTTAATTGAAATTCTTAGGGTGTATGAGGCTACCTCGGGCCTTAATATTAATACAGACAAATCATCAATTTATTATAGTGCCAATACCTCTGAGGAAAAGAAAAATGAGACTGTGGATATTCTTGGGCCGATGCAAGATTCTCGACACAGTAAGTATTTAAGTCTCCCTTCAATCATTGGCAAATCAAGAATTGAGGTATTTGCTGAAATCAAAGAAAGAGTCGGAAGGTACCTATCCGAATGGAAGAAGAAAATTCTTTCTATTGGTGGTAGGGAGATCCTGATAAAAGTTGTAGCCCAAGCTTTTCCTACATATGCCATGAGCTGTTTTCAGCTTCCTAAAGACCTGTTTGACGAGATTGAAGGTATGATGAGAAGGTTTTGGTGGGGCCAACGCGGTCAGGAATCTAGGATTGCTTGGGTGAGTTGGAAGAAGTTATGCAAATCTAAGCTAAGGCGATATGGGCTTTAGAAATCTCCAAGCGTTCAATCTTGCCATGCTTGCAAAGCAAGGTTAGAGGCTCCTTATAAACCCAAATTCATTAGTAGCTCGAATATATAAAGCTAAATACTATCCCCATGGTGATGTCCTTAGAGCTAGTTTGGGGTCTAACCCGCCCTTTACTTGGAGAAGCATAATGAATGGGCTAGAGGTTGTTAGGAGAGGAACTTGTTAGAGAGTTGGCAATGAGATGTTGATCCATATTTGGAATGACAAGTGGCTGCCTACCCCCACAACATACAAGGTTGTTTCTCCTCCTCAAAATCTTGATTTTCCCATGGTTTCGACTCTAATTTATTGTGATACGAGAAGATGGAAAACATATCTTGTGAAGTCTCTATTCTTTCCATTTGAAGCAAGGACAATCCTTAATATCCCAATAAGCTATAATCTTCCGGAGGACAAACTTATTTGGATTGGTAACAATAAGGGTGTTTTCACTGTCAAAAGTGCCTATTATGTAGCATTTAATATGGTGGAATCATTCGAGGAGGGTGAAAGTTCCTATAGGATCCGAGGGAACTCTTATGGAAGAAAGTATGGCATCTACATCTCCCATCAAAGATTAAAATTTTCGCTTGGAGAGTATGTGTGGATGCACTTCCAACAATGATGAATCTAGAAAAAAGAAGTATTAGGGAAAATGATTTGTGTCCCTGCTGTGGTTTTGATTCTGAGACAATACTTCATTCAATCATCAGGTGTGAGGTAGCTAGAAGAGTTTGGGATTACTGGGAAGTCAAAGTTTTTGAGAATTGGCAGGGGTCATATGACTTTTTAGATGTTGCAATGAAAATTCTGATGAATGGATCTGATCGGAACCTTAAGGCATTCTTCAGAGTTGCTTGGTTAATTTGGTATAATAGGAATCTAGTTGTCTTTGAATCAAAGTGCCAATTACTTAGCCAAATATGGAGTTTTGCTATGAGGTTTCTGCAAGAGTATAGAGGAGCTTGGGCAACAATGAATACAAGTCCTAAGGCAAAGAATAATAGGTGGTTACCTCCTGGTGTGTTTAAGATCAATGTAGATGGGGTGACGTCTGAGGATGGAAGAAACTCAAGTGTGGGAGCTATCATCTGAGATTCTTGTGGAGTTATCATAGCTACTTGTTGTAAATACCTTCAAGGCTAGCTCACGGTAGCAGAAGTGGAAGCTTGTGCTGTGGAGGCTAGGATCCTGCTTGCCTGTGGCATGAAAATCACTCAGATTATTGTCGAATCAGATATTGAATCAATTGTTAAAAATATTAGTGAAAAGTTTGTTGAAGGCAGTCTTGGCAATTTGTACTAGGGCATCCTTGCTTTGCTGAGCTCTTTTTCTAGCTAGAAAGTCAATCATGTGAAAAGGGATTATAACAGACCTGCCCATGAGCTAGCTCAACTAGCAAGAAATGGTAAAGTTTCACAGGTGTGGGTAGGGGCTTATCCTACAGTAGTGCAGGAGGTGATTCAAGCTGAATGTATTAAGTAGTGCCTGTGATTTTTCTATTGTTGTTGGTCTGTTGTTCTTCCTTTTCTTTGCTTGATTGAATACAATTACAAGCTTTGCATCCAAAAAAAAAAAAAAAAAAAAACACGAGACCAAGGCCTAGACCTATTGCGATATAAATTATTTGACGCAACCAATAGTAGTCAAATCACGATACATGTTCACAAAAGATCTTCTCGTTAGAACAAAGCACTGAGTAAGGAAGCTAGCATGGCTTCTTCTTGTCTCCAATTCTCCATATTCCTGGAAACAAAGTAAATTTCAGTCATTTATTTTCCATTTCTAGTTATGTGTCAATCATCAATTTGTATGCCATATGATGAGAAAAATAAGTTAAATTATTCAGTAAATTAGTTCCTCACCTGTTTACATATTTCAGCTAATTTTTTGTACCCTTCTGATGATTTATACGAACCTAAAAGTGCCTCAAATGCTGTCTGTGGATATTGCTCCAGCTAAACCTTGTTCAATGTCCTACATGAAAATTTGTACACTTCATAACGTTCACCTTTTATTTTAAAGTACCCGAAATGGGACTTGATCTCACAATTGGCAATGTCATCTCTAAGAAATATTTGGTTAAAATGCTATTTGGTCCTCAATTTTTATCTTTAAGTACCAAATATGCAATTTAACCAAAATTAAATATAAAAGGAGTGGGATAGTACTACTAGGACTAATAAGGGTCTTCAGGGAAATTTCTCACTTGTTGGAAATCTTTGTTTATGGTTCTAAGGAAGTGATCGGATAGATTTTGGTGAATGGGACAGGGGAAACCACTTAGAACGAAAAACTACATTGAATTGGAAGTAATTAGAGTAGTTAGTAACTTATTCTAACTCTAATATGATACAAAGATATTAAGAAAATTTTCAATTCCTTACCTCAACTGCTGTAGAAGCAGGACCAAAATATACAGTTCTACCTGAAGACAGGAGACACAGACTGTGCAAGAGCTGAAAGACTTCACTACTGGGTTGATGAATTGATGCAATATTGGTCCTTCTAATCCCATCTCTTTGACCTAAGCTTGCAATTCTGCCCATTACATAATATGATGCTGCACTATCAATTCCACTTGTTGGTTCATCAAGGAAGAGAAGCTTGGGATGTGTTAAGAGCTCCATACAAATGCTAACGCTCCTCTTTTGCCCACCACTAATGCCTTTGACTCCCCACCCTCCAATTCTAGCGTTCACCGCATCTTGCAAACCCATCTCTTTTGCTGTCGTTTCTGCTCTCTCCTTCTTCTCTGATTTTGACATGGAGTCAGGTAATTGGAGCTGAGCTGAGTATACACGGCTTCTCTAATAGTTAAAGTCATCACTAATGTATCATCTTGTGTTACATATGCTTATGTTCAACAGAATGCAAAAAGGAAAATAGTTAGAATAATATTATGATCTTGTTGTGTTAAAAAAAACGATTTAAGTTCAATTTTGAAAGCTTTTAGGAGAGAGAACAATATTGATCCTGCCTTGAATATATGTATATGTTTTGCATGATACACACTCACCTATAAAAACCTTTAAAGATAACTTGGTTTCCAACAATAATGGCTTTGTTTCCAACTACAATGACTTACACTATTTGGGGTAAAAAGAAAGAAAGAAAGAAAAAGACTTCAATGGATCTGCACACTACACTATATATATATATATATATATATTATTCAATATAGAAATTCTACTATAACTTAATTTAAGTGTATATGTGTGTGAAGTTTTCTTTTAGAGACTTAAACCTTGACCCTTGCCCCCCACACCTCACAAGCATTTATACTTGTGAAGTGATTGTTGTGCCAAAAGTGCATGGTGGTTCACACAACACAATTGACTTGATAATAGAGAGGTATTTTTTTTATACTAGTGAAGTAACTGTTGCGCTAAAAGTGCATGGTGGTTCACACAACACAATTGACTTGATAAGAGAGGGGTATTTTTTGTGGGTACAGTTAATTCATTGAAAGATAATACAATGGTTTTTTTAATTTATAGAATATTAATATTATTATTAGTTTTATTGCTACAAAAAATTTTCAATTTCACCTAGTAATAAATGTGATTGATTCACTTTTAACATTTTAATAAAAGATATCTAAATAAATTTTTTTTTTTATTATTAGTGAAAAATGAGTTTGTAAAGTTGATAAAGTAAATTTTGTAATATCTCTCATAACCCTTCAACAACTCTAATTGAATTGTTAAAGTCAATCACGTCTATACCTATAATAAATCTTTGATGTCTTTACATGATTGATGGGGGAATTTTTAATTGGAAAAATAAAAGAAGCTATTGGTCTATAAGAACCCATCAGCTCTATTATGCATGCTGATGACTTCACTCAAGATGAAGCTGTTAGTCTCAAAGCAGACGACTTCATCCCACTACCTAACGGCATCTACACCTGGACGGGATGAGAAGCTGACAGGGAGAAAGTTGAAGGCAAGAAAGGAAATAGTAACGGGTCTAGCATGGCTATACTTGGCCGCCAAGAATATGTATATAAGGAAACATCTTGTGCCCCACGGATAACCCTATTCAAGGGGATCCCTATAAGGAAAGTGCTCCGCAACATGCGTGTACTAATAAAGATCTTCTCTACATGGAAAGACCCTTTCTACCAAGAAATGGATGTCAATTCTATGCTACTATAAAATCCAAAAACCCTCACAAACTATGATACGCATAGTCCACCCTAGCTCTGGCACTCTAGAGTTGTGAAAAAATTCTTTAACTTGACTGTGGAGGGTATTTGGCCGGTACCACTTGTAGGTTCTTCTTCTTCCTTTTTTATTGTGCAGGTCTTGTTTAGAGTACATGAGGACCGTGTAGCCCACTGAAGATTTTTGGCATGGCGCTATCTATGGGAAAAGCCATACTGTCGCTTCCCGAACAAAAAGTTGTATGGTACTTACTTGCTCAATGGCAACCACCACCAACAACTAAGGGGACGAACCATGTACCACCGCCTTCCAGAGATAGGTTTAGACTCTCGCAGTTGCAGTAGAATGTCTCACCAAACAAAACCACGACCTAGAGGAGCAACTACGCCAAAAGAACACAGCACTTAACATTTAGGAGAAGGACCAGGAATGAACCAGCGCTGAGAGGAGGAACCAAGAGGGGCCGGAAGGTAGCAACGCCTCGACTAGGTAGGAATGACAGGATACAAGTCATCCATCCACTACGAATACGACTCCATCACCGCACTTAGTCGTAGAAATGCAGATGATGAAGAAACAGATGGACTTCATGATGAACACCCTCAAGGGACGAGTATCCAACGACCTTGATGAGTTAGTCCACTGGACGGATTCGCCTTTCACTACGTCCGTTACCTTGTTCCCCTTTCTGCCAAAGTTCCGCATGCCACAAGTAGAGGCTTACTACGGATCAAAGGATCCATTGGATTACCTGGAGACTTTCAAGACCTTAATGCACTTGCAAGGGGTGGCGAATGAGATCATGTGTAGGGCCTTTTCCACTACGTTGAAGGGACCCGCAAGGATTTGGTTTAACCGATTGACACTTAACACCATCATTACCATTAAAGAGTTAAGCATCCAGTTTGCCTTGCACTTTATCAAGGGGCGCAGGAACAAAAAGTCTATTGCTTGCCTTGTGAACATCAAGCAATGAAAGGACAAAACTCTAAGGTCTTACTTTACTCGTTTCAACAAAGAGGCCCTCTCGATTAACGAGGTTGACGACAAAATACTCGAGGCGGCATTCACAAATGGATTGCAGAATGGTAAGTTTCTATTTTCCCTATACAAAAACGACTCTAAGACTATGTCAGATGTACTCTATAGGGCAACTAAGTACATGAATGTGGAAGACGCACTGCTGACCTGAGAAGAGAAGCTTAGGAAGAGGGAAAGATAAGAAGATGTATGGCAGGATAAGCGGCGGAAGATGGCCAGGACTAGAGAACGATGGGGAGGATATGTGCTCTATGCCCCCCACAGGGAGGTTCACAAGCTTCACTCTCTTGACCGCCCCCATAAACTAAGCACTGATGTAGATCAAAGACAAGGGGCCTTGACATTTCCCAGCAAACTGAAGGGAGATCCCAATAAGAGGTCTAAAAACAAGTACTGTCGTTCCACCGTGACCATGGTCATGATAAATCTGATTGTTACGACTTGAAGCAACAAATAGAAGCTCTTATTAGACAAGGAAAGTTGTAGAGATTTGTCGGAAGAAGAGAGCAGACCTACCGCAAGAGCACGCTTCTAGATGGAAGAACGAGCATCCTAGGCCGTCGATAGGAGATTCGTTTAAAACAGCTGATGGGTTTCGTATCGAAGATGGCTCGGATCGACAATCCCATCATTGAGTTCTCAAATAAAGATGCTCGACGTCTCCCCCATCCGCATGACGACGCGCTCGTCACCAACATATGGGTAGGAGATTACAACACACACCAGGTTCTGATTGACAATAGAAGTTTTGCCAATGTCCTCTACTACCCAACGTTCTAGCAAATAAGGATCGATAGAGAATGATTGGTTCCGACCAATGCCCTGCTCGTTGGATTTGGAAGGACTAAGATATACCCCTTCGCCGCAGTCACGTTGCTTTTAATGGTTGGTGATTACCCTCAACTAATCAATAAGGATGTCACATTCCTTATTGTAAACGACTCGTCCACGAATGCTACATATCATGGAAGGCTGTAACTTCAACCTACCACTTGATGATGAATTTCCCCATCGACTATGGAGTAGGGGAATTGCGGGGAGACCAAGTGGCTGCCCACAAATGCTACATATCAATGCTAGAAATGGACAACCATCTACAGACAATGAATATAGAAGAACAGTGGGTGATGGTAGAGCCCGTGGAAGGATTGGAGGAAATACGCCTCAATAACTCTAGGCTTAAGCGGACAACCACGATCGACACTCTTGCCAGCCCATCTGTCTGCCAAGCACTAGCGTCATTCCTACGAGAGAACCGGGACGTCTTTGCTTGGAGTCAAGAAGACATGCATGGAATCGACCCCTTAATAATGGTGCACAGGTTGAACGTATTGCCTACCTTTCCCCCCGTCCGTCAGAAAAAAAATGAGTATTCACCCAAGAACGAGATAGAGCCATCGCAGAAGAGGTCCAAAAGTTGCAAGATACAAACTTCATTAGAGAAGTTTACTATCCTGACTGGCTGGCCAATGTGGTGATGGTTAAAAAGGCCAACGAAAAATGGAGGATGTTCGAAGATTTTACGGATCTGAACAAGGCGTGCCCAAAGGATAGCTAGCCTCTCTTGCGAGTAGATGTCTTAGTAGACTCTGCAGCCTGACACCAGTTGCTAAGTTTCATAGACGCTTTCTTTGGCTACAACCGGATAAAACTAGACGAAGCTGACCAATAGAAGACTTTGTTCGTCACCAGCCAAGACCTTTTTTGCGACAAAGTAATGTTGTTCGGCCTCAAGAATGCTGGCGTGACGTATCAAAGGCTCATGAATAAGATGTTTGCCCGTCAGATCGAAAGAAACATCCAAGTCTACGTTGACGACATGCTTATGAAGAGCCGAAGAGAGGAGGACCATTTAGACGATCTCCAGGAAACATTCGACACCTTACGCTTTTACAACATGAAACTCAATCCAAGTAAGTGCGTGTTTGGGGTGATGGCTGGGAAGTTCTTGGGTTTCATGGTATCTTAGAGAGGTATCGAAGCTAACCCAGACAAAATCCTGGCCATAATGGAGATGACAGCACCAAAGAATGTGAAAGAAGTACAAAGCCTCAATGGCAAGGTAGTCGTGCTAAACAGATTTGTGTTAAGAGCAACGGATAAGTGCCTACCTTTCTTTCGTATGCTAAAGAAGTCATTTGAATGGATGGCCAAGTTTCAGCAGTCATTCGAGGATCTAAAGGCCTACCTTTCTTCCCCACCATTGCTTAGCCTCTCTAAACTAGGAGAAGAGTTATTCCTTTACCTGGCAATATCTCCAACTGCTATTAGTGTGGCCTTGATTAGAGAGGAAGACAAGGTACAGAAGCCCGTGTACTACGCTAGCCAGGCACTCCATGGAGTGGAGGAAATGTATCCACCAATGGAGAAGCTCGCCTTCACTTTGGTTATAGCGGCCCGCAAGCTCAAACCTTATTTTCAGGCGACACGATAATCGTCCTGACTGACAAGCCCATAAGGGGAGCAATGAGTAGTCCCAAAGCCGCTAGGCGGATGGCTCTATGGGTAATAGAGTTAAGTGAATTTGACATATAGTATAGACTGTGTGTGGCCATTAAGGGGTAGATAGTCGTTGACTTCATTGTGGAGTTCACTAATATGGAAGGCCAGGGGGTAGAAGAGTGTCCTCAATGGAGTATACACACGGACGGGTCGTCCAGCAAACAAGCTGGAGGAGCGGGCATTGTACTTCGTTCTATAGAAGGCGACGAGATCAAGTGCATGGTTCGTATAGACTTCCCAACGACCAACAATAAAGTTGAGTACGAAACTCTGATAATAGGACTGGATCTCGCTAAAGCGGCAGGAGCCACGAATGTGGTTATTCATTATGACTCTCAAGTAGTCACAAACCAAGTAAATGGTGATTATGAATGTAAGGGTGAGAGGATGAAGCGATACTTGGAACAGGTAAAAAGAAGGGTGGATGACTTACAGGCCAAAATCATTCAAGTCCCAAGGGGAGAAAACGAGCGAGCTGGCCGTCTTGGTAAGGTTGCACAAGTAGAACACGTGATCCTTCCTGGTGAGGTACTTTCCTTTATCCAATTTTTGCCATTAATAGATTTCGTCAATGTGCAGGAGATAGGTTCCGAAAGTGACTGGACCATGCCCTTGGTCTCCTATTTGAAAAATGGTACACTACCCGACAGTAAGGAGGCAGCAAGGAAGCTGAAGGTCCGAGCAGTATGATTCATTCTGATGAAGGACATCTTGTAGAAAAAAAAGGCTTTTCCCGACCCTTCCTAAGATGCTTGAGCCCTGTAGAAGCAGACTATGTCATGAGAGAAGTCCATGAAGGGATTTACGGGAACCACTCAAGGTTACGGTCGTTAGTACACAAGCTAATTCAGGCAGGATACTATTGGCCTTCTATACAGAAGGATGCTCGGGCATATGTCAAAGCCTGCAACAAGTGCCAGAAGTTTAGCAATATCATTAAACAGTCAACAGAAGAACTCACCCTAATAACGGCCCTATGGCATTTCGCTCAACTGGGATTGGAAATCATGGGCCCATTCTTGATAGTGATGAGATAACTGAAATTCTTAATCGTTGGCATAGACTACACCAAATGGGTAGAAGTTGAAGCTCTGGCCACTATCACAGAAAGGAATGTGTGAAGCTTTGTCTAGAGGAACATTATCTATAGATACGTGATCCCAAAAGTCTTGGTCTCAGATAACAAGAAGCAGTTTGACAACGACTCTTTCAGAGACTATTTCTCGCAGTTGGGAATTAAAAACCATTACTCTTCTCCTGTCCACCCTCAAGATAATAGACAGGTTGAAGTCATGAACTGATCCTTGCTAAAAATCATCAAGTCTCGACTCGAGGGGGCAAATGGTGTACAGCCAGAAGAGTTGCCAAGTGTGCTAAAGGCGTACAAGACAACTGTCAGAACACCTACAGGAGAGATGCCATTTTGACTAGCATATAGAAGCGAGACAATTATCCCAACTGAGGTAGGACTCATAAGTTACATGGTGGACAATTATGATGAACGAAAGAGCAATGAGGCCATGTGTCTATAGCTTGACCTAGTGGATGAGGTCAGGGAAGCAGTGGAGCAAAGGCTAATGTGATACCAAGACCTCATGGCCAATCACTATAACTCCAGGGTTAGACACAGAGACTTCCAAGTTGGAGATCTCATCTTGAGGAAGGTGACAGGTGCCACAAGAGATCCATCCTAAGGAAAGCTTAGACCTAATTAGGAAGGACCATACAAAGTCACGTCATGGAAAAGGAAAGGGACTTACCACTTGGAGACACTAGATGGGCAAAAGTTACCTATCCACGGAACGCTAAGCATCTCAGGAAGTACTACCAGTAGAAACAACATGAAGGATGCTACTCCTCATTTCTAGTTTATTTCTTTTAGTCAACTCTTATCTACAATACTTTTTAAGCCCAAAGGGCTGAGTTTTATTATTTTTAGAATGATTTTCTACTTATATATGCATTCACCACAATAAGAGGAGTTATTCATATATAACCTATGTACATGTTTGCCCTTACAAAACTGTGTTTAAAGTCCACAAGTGAACGTGTTTATTACTAAGCCCACAAAGTGGACGAATTTATTACTACTAAGTCCACAAAATTTACGGGTTTATTATTAAGTCCACAAAGTGTGGGCGAACGCTGGCTAGACAGTAAGAGAACGTTGATGACATTAAAACAATGAATCAACATATATGCAATTTAAGTTAAAGAAAAGTGGACGACATTATAAGATAGATGGTGCTAAACTTGAATCTTTGACGATGCCCTAAGTGTTGTCAAAACCATGAGGCATCTTCACCCACTCATCCTGATGGCACACCCAATTCGTTTCCTGAACAAAAATGTATCTACTCTTCCAATTCCTATTCGAGTCGAGCATGTCTAACACCAGCTTAAGTGTCTTCTGGCTCACTGCAAAATGATATATACCTTTGGACGAGGAGATACATTGGGGTTTGTAGCACCAAAAGAACTCGTCCAAGGTCAACTGACGGTTCCCTCCACTCAGACGACCCCAGATGACCTCGGCCCTTATAAATATCCTCTAAGCGTTTGGGGTAATTTAACTGATGGACAAGCCAAGATAGGTGGCCAGTTGACGATTTAGTGCCGTCAGAGGAAGCCTCAGTCCGGTCGCGAACATGGTATGATACATACCGACGTTCGCAGTCTTACCAAAGTAGCATTTTTCATACTTCCCAAGTAGACGAATTGGAATGTTATCAGGAATTTGGAAACGGTCCCTCAAGCCGTTATATATTTTGGTCGTCATTGTTGGGTAAAAGTCATTCATTGTCCAGATCTTGCAAAGAATAAAGGGACGAGTGTGGCTATCACCAAGGCTTCCAGACCTTCCTTCCTCAGGCGCTCCCTTGTCGCCACTACCATTGCCTTCGTCATCTTCTACTTCAACCTCTCCTTCCTCGTGATCATTGTCATCACCCTTTACTTCCTCATCTTCCTCTCCAATTTGACTCTCTACTTCGTCGTCAGGAGAATGGGCAGACGACTCCCTCTCTACATGTCTAAAGCATTAAATGATGGCTGCTTGAGGAACCATTAATGAACGCAACATTTTTTGAAAAGGTACTCCATATCCCGTCAACTAAAGTCGACAGAACCATGGAGTAGGGGGCAGCTGATGGAGGAATTTATAATTGAAAAAATAAAAGAAGTTGTTGGTCTACAAGAACCCATTAGCTCTATTATGCATGTTGACGACTTCACTCAAAATGAAGCCGTCAGTCTCAAAGCCGACAACTTCATCCCATTACCTAACGGCATCTACACCTAGACGAGATGAGAAGCTGATGGGGAGAAAGTTAAAGGTAAGAAAGGAAATAGTGAGGGGTCTAGCATGGCTATACTTGGCCCCCAAGAATATGTATATAAGGAAAAATCTTGCACCCTACGGATAACCCTAATCAAGGGGATCCCTACAAGAAAAGTATTCCGCAACATGTGCGTACTAATAAAGATCTTCTCTACAAGGAAAAACCCTCTCCACCAAGAAACACATGTCAACTCTACGCTAATATAAACCCCAAAACCCTCACAAACTAAGGTATGCATAATCCACCTCAGTTCTGACACTCTAGAGTTGTAAAAAAATTCTCTAACTTGACCATCGGAGGATATTTGGCCAGTACCACAGCGATACCCCTTATAGGTTCTTCTTTTTCCCTTTGTGTTATGCATGTCTTGCTTAGAGCACATGAGGACCGTGTAGCTTATTGACAATTTTCAGCATCATCAATGATGAAAAAGAACAATTATGATGATGGAACAATATGTATTATAGATTTCAATAGATGTTTTATTTAAAAAAGAAAGAATACTACTAATGTAATTTTTTATATTATGTTCTTTCCATACTGATGTTCCATAAGCTAAGGCTTGTTTACGACCATTAATCAGAATCTCTCCTTTTTGCCTTATGTTTGAACCCAACCTCCCTGTAATATGAATAACACAAGTTATAGTTTCACAAGTACTATTCTATAATGGGTCATTAAAAACTCTATACCCCTTTGAACATATATATTTTTTAAGAAATAATTTATTAAGTACAAGCCATTTTACACAAAAATCATAATTGAAAGTCACTATTTTAGTTTTTTTTTTTTTTTGTGTGCGTTAAAAATTTAACCATTTTTTAATGGTAAGAATACTATTTTGGTTCATATATTTTAGGGTTATAGTCAATTGATTTTTACATTTTAGCAGCAGTTAATTTAGTTCTTGTTATTTTCAACTTACAATAAATTTGGACTCTGCCATTAACTCATTAATAGAAAATACTTAAGTGGTTAACCACTTATGGCATGTCTAATGCTAATGTGTCTAAATTTTAATACCCACATCAACACTTATGTGGCAAAAAAAGAAACATCAACATTTAAATTTTTTTTTTTTACTACCCATTTTATCATTTTCTTTAATTTTTTCTCAAACATTGATAGCAAAGTGGTTTGGTCAAGTACTAGCAAACAGTACTACGGACTGGGCATATTAGAGCATCATTTGGTCAACAATATTCACGTTGCCTAAGATTCATGCAAAGTTTGGCAAGCATGTGATGTCCGACGGTGATCTCTTAGTTTGGTGGCTTTGGCTAATTAAGAAGCAATTTATAACTATGGTCAAGCTTTGTAATTTAATTAGTTGACATTTTTTTGGTACTTTCAACAGAAACCAGAGCCTAAATCATTCTACCTTTAACTATCGAAATATCAAGGAATTAGTACATGCAAATCACACATGCATGAGAGAGAGAGAGAGAGAGAGAGAGAGAGAGAGAGAGAGAGAGAGAGAGAGAGAGAGAGAGAGAGATTGTTATATTATTTTAAGAGTTTTGATAAGCGCAACAAAACTTTTAGATTATTGCTTTAAAAAAGAGAGTTTGTTATTACCCACTAATGAATCAAGAACACTGTTTTGAAACTCGGACCGGACCAGGCAGTCCGATCGGAAAAGTTAGAAACCGGATTGAAATTCGATTTTTTAAGCATAGAGAACCGAGTATGCATGAGTTCTAAAAGAACCAGACGAACTGGGGTTCAACCGGGAAAACCAGATGACTCGTAGGCCGGTTCAACCAGTCATGGAATAGGGGAAAATTAAAGCAAAATGCAGCTGCCAGATCCGAACCTGAGCTCTCATACCAGAGTATATATAAGATTTCGGCCAAAATATTAGTATCGGACTGAAACAGAAAATACTCAAGTGTTAGATCTGAAACTATCAGTGACTTACTTGCTTATTGTGCTCATGCCACCGCCTCTATCATCAAAACGTTTTTGCCATGTTTCACAGACCTGATGCCCTTTCTTCTTCTTTTTCTTCAGCCCATTTCGTGGATCTGCTCCTCCATTTTTTCTTCTTTCTTCGTGCACCTAGTGCCCCTTATTTCATGGTATTTCTTATGTTTCTTTTTCAATTTGCCTCTTCAAACTTCAGTTTCTTTTTGTCATTAAGCTTTTTCGTTTTATGTGCTTCAACCACAACCACACACATGAAGGTCATTCTAATTTCAAACATTCTTTATTTTTTTAATTTCATTTTACTTTTTTACTTTTTCATTTATGCTTATTTTAATGATGTCACATGCCATATTAAAAAAAAAAAAATTGTTAATAAAGTTCATGGGCTTTGTTTAATGAACATATAAATAAATAACTATATATATTTAATCTAATATATTAGTTAATGTTGATAAACATAAAATTAATAAATTTATACTTACATAAATAATACAAATATATTTTATGTATAGTGTGGGGGGTAACGGCGCCCAGGCACCCTGTGGGCTTTGGGCCTAGTCCAAGGGCGCGAGTTCCGCTAGGTGGGCCGCATGACGGGAGCAAGGCCCTCTAACACTGGGGCCCAAGGGTCAGCCTACCCAGCCACCAGAGACGAGCCGAGGATGAAGTCTCCTCGGACGTGGAGTTGAGAGCAGGACACTGCAGCAGAGCACCTGGGAAAGCGTCTCCGGACCTCGGCAGGCCACCCCACGCCCCAATGATACGCCGAGGGGGGGGGGGGACAAGGGGGACATGCACTACACAGTGTCCCTGCCACCGCATTAAAGACTTCCCACCTACCCGCCTGGCCGCATTAATGGGGAAACGACTTCTGAAGGGACGGGGAATGGCCCTGAGGGCATTGGGGAGTGTTTTCTGGGAAAAGACAGGTAAGAGCCAGGAGTGGGAGGTATAAATGGGGGGGGGAGATACCATGAGAAGAGATCCGGAATTTTCAGGGAGATAGAGGAGGAAGGTTCCCTCCCTTGAAGAACAGAACGATAACCACCACGGAATCTCCTCGGCGCGCGTCTGGGAAGGGAGTTAGTCCACCCTACTAGCCAGCCACGTTTCAGTAGCGCATTTGGATCTTACATTGCGCCCTTCCATAGTACCGGGAAGTCAGGGCTTAGAACCCATCCTCTACAAATTCTATTGTAAAGGCCAACTGGGCCGGCCCAGTCATCCATTCGGGCCCAAGCCAATTTTGTGGCCTTACAATTGGCGCCGTCTGTGGGGAGCTTTGACAGAAAGGGACTGGAAGTGCCATGCAAGGTTCAGGTTCACGTCATGCGGAGTCTAGGGGGTCCCAGCCAGAGGACCATCTTGCGCGGTTGGAAGGAGAGCGCGAAAACAGCGTCCACACGGAACACAAGCGTGGGAGGAGCCATGCACACAGTGGTAGTAGAACCTCCCGCGAGAAAAGTGTTGAGACCCTGCAAAGAGAGGTTGATCATTTGAGAAGGAAGCTACGCCGGGAAAAGCGGAGGCGTACGCCTACCCCTTCAGACCGATCCTCAGTGGACGCCGGTAGTGGCTCCGACAGCTCTAGGTCCAGGACTCCCCCTAGCGAGTCTTCTTCCCAGGGGGATGAACGCCGTCGTCCACTCAGAGACAGGGGGGCGTCCTCCAGGGGCCTGGCCAACAGTGCATTGAGCAAGGCGCTCCACCAAATTTCCAAATCGCCCTTCACTCGGAGGATTGAGAAGGGAAAGCTCCCAAGAAAGTTCACCCAGCCGACCTTCACAGTTTACAACGGGAGGACGGACCCAGTAGAGCACGTGAGCCACTTCAGCCAGAGGATGGCGGTGCACTCGAAGAATGAGACCCTGATGTGCAAGGTCTTCCCCTCCAGCTTGGGGCCCGTCGCGATGAGGTGGTTCAACGGCCTGAAGGCGAGCTCTGTCGATTCCTTCACAGAGCTCACCAGAGCGTTTGGTGAACGGTTCATCACCTGCAGCCGGATCCCTCGGCCCCTGGATTCGCTGTTGTCCATGGCCATGAGAGAGGGAGAAACCCTCAGGGCATACACTGACAGGTATTGGGAGATGTACAACGAGATCGATGGGGACTTCGACGAGGTGGCCATAAGCACCTTCAAGGTCGGCCTGCCAACGATCATGACCTGAGGAAGTCGCTAACCAGGAGGCCTGTCAAGAGTGTACGACGTCTTATGGACCGCATCGATGAGTACACACGGGTGGAGGAGGATCAACTGCAAGTGAAGGCGAGGGTGAAGGTTATCCCTCAGGAGAGGAGGGATTTCAGGTCGGACGGGTATAGCAACAGTAGGCCGAGGAGAGAGTTTGTCGGACAGCCACGTCGGATACCAACGCAGGCGGTCGGCATTGTGTTCCGCGAACCCATGCAGCGGGTGTTTGAAAAAATCCGCCACGAACCTTACTTTAGATGGCCCAGCAAAATGATAGGAGATCCCTCAAAGCGAAACCAGAACCTTCACTGCCAGTACCATCAAGAGCACGGCCATGCAACCGAGAACTGCAAGAACCTACGCTACTACCTCGAACAGTTGGCGAAGGAGGGAAAGTTGAGTCAGTTTGTGCACGACCAGGGGAGGGCGGGGGAACATCATGGTCCGACAGGCCAGGGCCACCACGCACCAAGGCCTCCTCTGGGAACCATCAACACCATCCTCGCAGCTCTTGGGAGGAGGGGCTCGCGCCCTTTAAGGGTGATGAACGTGGTGCGAGCCCATGCCGGAGGCTCTGGCCCTGAGCCAAAGAAGATCAAGGGAAATGAGCCGCCCACGCTGGCCTTCTCGGACGCCGACAAGGGAGGGACAATCCAACCCTACGACGACGCCCTGGTCATAATGCTAAGGATTGGAGGCTATGATGTGAAGAGGGTGATGGTGGACCAGGGAAGCGGCGCAGACATCATGTACCCCGACCTGTACAAGGGGCTGAACCTGAGGGAAGAGGATCTCTCTGCCTACGACTCGCCCCTGATGAGCTTCGAGGGAAAGATGGTGATCCCTAAGGGGCAGATCAGATTGTCAGTGCAGTCGGGGCCGGCAGTGGTAGAGGTAGACTTCATCGTGGTGGATGCCTACTCCCCGTATACGGCCATTGTGGGGAGACCTTGGCTGCACGCCCCCTAGGGGCTGTCCCCTCCACCCTCCACTTGAAGGTGAAGTTCCCTTTCGGCGGTAGAGTCGAGGAAATCATCGGAAGCCAGTCCGCGGCGAGGCAATGCCTGACCACCGCAATACTACGCAGGCCGGACAACGAAGCCGCGGCCCCGGCGGCTCAGGCCTCATAGCAATTAGCCTCCTCTGCCACCGCCGGAGCAGCAGTGGTGGGGGAGCCGGCGTGTGAAGGACTAGACAGGGTCCCCGTGGACGATGACCCGGAAAGGTTCTTCCAGATTGGGGCTCGCCTGCCGACCGAAGAAAAGGAGGAGTTGGTTACGTTCTTGAGGAGGAACCTCGACGTATTCGCATGGGACGAGCACGAGATGCCCGGAATCGACCCAGGCTTCATATGCCACCATTTAAACGTAAACCCGGCGGCAGTACCAAAGAAACAACCCCCTCGGCGGTCCTCGGCGGAACACTCCGAAGCCGTGAAGGAGGAGGTCATCAAGCTCAAGAGGGCTGGGGCTATCAAGGAAGTATTCTACCCCGAATGGTTGGCGCACACAGTCGTGGTAAAGAAGAAAAACGGGAAATGGAGAGTGTGTGTGGACTTCACGGACCTCAACAAGGCCTGCCCCAAGGACCCGTTCCCGATGCCGCGCATAGATCAACTGGTGGACGCGACGGTCGGCCACCCCCGCATGAGTTTCTTGGACGCCTTTCAGGGGTATCATCAGATACCACTAGCACTGGAGGACCAGGAGAAAACTGCCTTTGTGACCCCCACGGGCAATTACCATTACAAGGTTATGCCATTCGGTCTTAAGAACGCAGGGGCTACTTACCAGAGGATGATGACTCGGATGTTCGAGCCACAGCTAGGAAAGACCATCGAAGTATACGTGGACGACATGGTCGTGAAGAGCAAAGCCGTAACAGACCATGTGGCCGACCTGGACAGCACGTTCCAGACCCTGCGGGAACACAAGTTGCGACTGAATGCCTCTAAGTGCTCCTTCGGCGTAAGTTCTGGTAAATTCCTAGGCTACATGCTTACTCACAGGGGTATAGAGGCCAACCCCGAGCAGATCACCGCAATCTGTAGCCTGCAACCCCCTCGAAACCCGAAGGAAGTCCAAAAGCTGGCAGGGATGACGGCCGCCCTCAGCAGGTTCATCTCCCGCTCCGCGGACAGGTGCCGACCCTTCTTCCAACTACTAAACAAGTGGAAGGGATTCGAATGGACCGAGGAGTGTTCCCTGGCGTTCCAGCAGCTGAAGGAGTACCTCTCTCAACCGCCAGTTATGTCCCGCCCCGATCCAGATGAAGTCCTGTTTGCGTATCTAGCGGTGGCTGCCCACGCCGTCAGCCTGGTCCTGGTAAGGGAGGACGCCGGTATACAAAGGCCGGTTTACTACGTGAGCAAGTCCCTGCAGGAGGCCGAAATCCGGTATTTGCCATTGGAAAAGGCGGTGCTAGCTGTGGTGCACGCCACTCGTCGGCTCCCGCACTATTTCCAATCTCATACGGTCGTCGTTCTGACCCAACTCCCACTTAAGTCCGTCCTGCGAAGCGCAGACTACTCCAGCAGAATCGCCAAATGGGGGACCTTTTTAGGGGCCTTCGACATTAAGTACTCCCCTCGCACGTCTGTAAAGGGGCAAGTCCTAGCCGACCTGGTTGCGGAGTTCACTGAGCCCTCCCTGGAAGAAAGCCTAGCGGCAAGCGGCTTAGACAGAAAGCTATTCAGCGTAGCCTCATGCGAGAAGCAACCGGTGTGGGAAGCTTACGTGGACGGAGCCTCAAACCAAAGAGGTTCGGGCGCTGGGGTAGTCCTGATATCGCCAGATGGGATCATCATCGAGAAGTCTCTGAGGATAGCGTTCCCGGCAACCAACAACGAGGCCGAGTACGAAGCCTTGCTGGTAGGAATGGACATGATCTGGAAGATGGGAGGAAAGGCGGTCCGTGTGTTCTCGGACTCACAGCTGGTGGTCGGCCAGGTGGAAGGGAAATCGGAGGCGAGGGAGCCGAGGATGCAGGAATACTTAGCGCGCGCCTTGCGCCTACGGGCCCAGTTCGAGTCCTTCTCACTGTCGCATATTTCCAGAAGCGGGAACACTCACGCAGACTCCCTGGCGACTCTCGCAACCTCATCGGCACGTGAGCTCCCTCGGGTCATTCTCGTTGAAGACCTTCTTAAGCCAGCTGGAACGGGCTGCCAGACCATGCGGGTCCAGCAAGTCAGAACAGGGCCCAGTTGGATGGACCCCATAGCGTTGTTCCTGAAACACGACACGCTGCCCGAGGAAAAGACAGAGGCCGACAAGATCCGTAGAAAGGCTCCTCGGTTCTGGCTGTCCGAGGACGGCAAGCTCTACAAACGCTCGTTTTCGGGGCCATACTTGCTGTGTGTGCACCCGGACGAGACAGAGCAGCTCTTGGAAGAGTTGCACGAGGGGACTTGCGGAAGCCACACTGGCGGAAGGTCACTAGCCCACAGGGCCCTTACGCAGGGGTACTGGTGGCCGAACATGCAGAGAGAAGCACAGGAGTACGCGAGGAAGTGCGACCAGTGTCAGAGGTATGCGCCGAACATCCACCAGCCTGGCGGCGTTCTCAATCCTCTGGTCAGCCCTTGGCCGTTCGCACAATGGGGCCTGGACATCGTGGGTCCGTTTCCAAGGGCAGCGGGCAATAAGCGATGGCTGCTTGTCGGGACGGACTACTTCACTAAGTGGGTCGAGGCCGAGCCGCTCTCGAATATCCGGGACGTAGACGCGAAGAGGTTCGTCTGGAAGAATATCATTACCAGATTTGGGATTCCCCGCACCCTCATCTCGGACAATGGGCTGCAGTTTGACAGCAAAGCCTTCAGGAAGTACTGTGGAGACTTCGGCATCACGAATAGGTACTCCACCCCAGCGTACCCGCAGGGAAACGGCCAGGCTGAAGCCACGAACAAGTCGATAGTCAATGGGCTCAAGAAAAGGCTGGATGACGCGAAGGGCCGATGGGTGGATGAGGTACCGCACGTGTTATGGACTTACCGAACCACGCCACGGAGATCCACCGGCGAGACTCCTTTCGCGATGACGTACGGCGCCGAGGCTGTGATTCCTGTGGAGATGGGGTTCCCAACGATGAGGACGCAATCCTTCGCCCCAGAAGCCAACGACAACATGCTGCTGGAAGGGCTGGACTTGGTGGAAGAAAGGCGGGAAAACGCCATGGTCCGACTAGCCAGTTACCAGCAGCAGCTCAAACGGGGGTACGACTCTCACGTACGGTCCAGGCCTCTCGCCCCGGGAGACTTGGTCTTAAAAAAGGTCGTAGGGACGGCAAAGGACCCATCGTGGGGGAAGTTAGGGCCGAATTGGGAGGGTCCCTACCGGATAACCTCAGTGGCCGGTCTGGGAGCATATTACCTAGCCGACCTGGATAACAAGCATGTAAAGCGACCTTTCAATGTAAATAATCTTCGAAGATACTACTACTAATGAAAAGTGTGGCCGCCGTGTATTTAAATATCATTGTATCACGCCAATTGTCGAATACTATTATCCCTGTCCCTCCCACCAAATTTTAATTAAGTGTTAATGTCAACCTTGGCTACGCTAGGTCCTCAGACCTTCTGCCTTGGGAAAATTTAACACTGACCAAATTTTAATTAAGTGTTAATGTCAACCTTGGCTACGCCAGGTCCTCGGACCTTCTGCCTTGGAAAAATTTAACACTGACCAAATTTTAATTAAGTGTTAATGTCAACCTTGGCTACGCCAGGTCCTCGGACCTTCTGCCTTGGGAAAATTTAACACTGACCAAATTTTAATTAAGTGTTAATGTCAACCTTGGCTACGCCAGGTCCTCGGACCTTCTGCCTTGGGAAAATTTAACACTGACCAAATTTTAATTAAGTGTTAATGTCAACCTTGGCTACGCCAGGTCCTCGGACCTTCTGCCTTGGGAAAATTTAACACTGTCTAAATTTTAATTAAGTGTTAATGTCAACCTTGGCACGCCAGGTCCTCGGACCTTCTGCCTTGGGAAAATTTAACACTGACCAAATTTTAATTAAGTGTTAATGTCAACCTTGGCTACGCCAGGTCCTCGGACCTTCTGCCTTGGGAAAATTTAACACTGACCAAATTTTAATTAAGTGTTAATGTCAACCTTGGCTACGCCAGGTCCTCGGACCTTCTGCCTTGGGAAAATTTAACACTGACCAAATTTTAATTAAGTGTTAATGTCAACCTTGGCTACGCCAGGTCCTCGGACCTTCTGCCTTGGGAAAATTTAACACTGACCAAATTTTAATTAAGTGTTAATGTCAACCTTGGCTACGCCAGGTCCTCGGACCTTCTGCCTTGGGAAAATTTAACACTGTCTAAATTTTAATTAAGTGTTAATGTCAACCTTGGCTACGCCAGGTCTTCGGACCTTCTGCCTTGGGAAAATTTAACACTGACCAAATTTTAATTAAGTGTTAATGTCAACCTTGGCTACGCCAGGTCCTCGGACCTTCTGCCTTGGGAAAATTTAACACTGACCAAATTTTAATTAAGTGTTAATGTCAACCTTGGCTACGCCAGGTCCTCGGACCTTCTGCCTTGGGAAAATTTAACACTGTCTAAATTTTAATTAAGTGTTAATGTCAACCTTGGCTACGCCAGGTCCTCGGACCTTCTGCCTTGGGAAAATTTAACACTGTCTAAATTTTAATTAAGTGTTAATGTCAACCTTGGCTACGCCAGGTCCTCGGACCTTCTGCCTTGGGAAAATTTAACACTGACCAAATTTTAATTAAGTGTTAATGTCAACCTTGGCTACGCCAGGTCCTCGGACCTTCTGCCTTGGGAAAATTTAACACTGTCTAAATTTTAATTAAGTGTTAATGTCAACCTTGGCTACGCCAGGTCCTCGGACCTTCTGCCTTGGGAAAATTTAACACTGTCTAAATTTTAATTAAGTGTTAATGTCAACCTTGGCTACGCCAGGTCCTCGGACCTTCTGCCTTGGGAAAATTTAACACTGTCTAAATTTTAATTAAGTGTTAATGTCAACCTTGGCTACGCCAGGTCCTCGGACCTTCTGCCTTGGGAAAATTTAACACTGACCAAATTTTAATTAAGTGTTAATGTCAACCTTGGCTACGCCAAGTCCTCGGACCTTCTGCCTTGGGAAAATTTAACACTGTCTAAATTTTAATTAAGTGGTAATGTCAACCTTGGCTACGCCAGGTCCTCGGACCTTCTGCCTTGGGAAAATTTAACGCTGACCAAATTTTAATTAAGTGTTAATGTCAACCTTGGCTACGCCAGGTCCTCGGACCTTCTGCCCTGGGAAAATTTAACACTGACCAAATTTTAATTAAGTGTTAAATATAGATTGGGGCTGAGCCAGGTCCTCAGACCTCCTGCCTTAAGAAAGTTTTAACGCATTCACAATTTATCATTTGTTGTAGTTACTTAATTTTATTTTTCACAATTTATCATCCCCACACCGCAAACAAAGCAACAATAGAACAACTAAGCATGATGCACTAAAGATAAAACAGTTACACAATAGCGATAAAAAGGGCAAAATCCATACATGATGAGCTGTTCGAAATATTACAGAGAAAGGGAAATACACCCTAAAAACAAAAGAAGTAAAAACAAAGTGGAATGGAACAGCTGCACAAAAATAGCCGCCTGGAGCGGAGTGATGGAGGGAGCCTGAGCCCGCCTACCCCTTAATCTTCAATGGAGGTTCCTTCGGCAGCTTGGCACGATCCTCGACGATTTGGCCTTCTTCTACGCTTGCCTCGGCCACGGATGAATCTAGGACCTGCTTCCCCTTGTCCTTTGGCTCAGGCGGAGGGGGGGCTAAGCCGGCGTGCTCGTCCGGGACCCCCCCTGGGTCGGCAAGTCCATCGTGGGGCTGGGCTTGCACCTGGGAGGAGAGGGGCTGCTCCGGGGCAATGATCTCAGCGCCGACCGGAGTTGGAGCAACATCCTCAACAAACCTGATATCCTCTGGATACCAGATCTTCTCAGATGCCCTCAGCTCGGAGCCGGCAGGGAGTCCCGCGGCGTTTAAGGCCTCAGCCCAAACCTGCTGGCAGTACTCCCTGCACAGCTCGCCTAACTCCTCGGTTAGGCGGTTCTCGGTCGCTTCGACCCCCTCGTTGAAGGCAGCCTTGGTCGCGGCCTCCACCGTTTCCCTGACAGTGTGAGCTGCCTCCTTGGCCTGCGCAAGCTCCCCTTTCAAGATGGAGACCTCCTGCACCGCCTTGGCCAGGGCCTCCTCTTTATGTTGCAGGAGCTTGCGCTGGGTCTCCGCCTGCGCTGTGGCGTTCTTGAGGCCAGCATCCAGACTTTTCCTCTCCGTCTGCTCCAAGACCAGCTTGGCACCCAGGTCGGCCTTCTCCGCCGTGACTCGGCCAAGGTCCTTCTCTACCTCTGCCCTTGCCGCCTGCTCGGCCCCGACCTGCGTCTGGTAGTGCTCGACCAGAGCGTCGGCAGCAAAGGCCTCCTGTATAGCCTGTGTAAAAGGCATCAGTGGAAGTTTGTTAGGTGCAGGTTATCCCAGAAACTTGTTAAAGGACATAGGCAACAGTGCGGAGCCGAGATGCTTGAAGCTTACCAGGCCTAAATTCCTCTTGAGAGAGAGAAAGAGACGCGTGCGGCCCGTCCTCCCCAGCTCCTCCATATCCCTTGGTAGGAGTAGAGGCTTTTCCAGCGAGTTGGCCAGGTGAAGGGCGTAACCTCTCTGGTAGTCTCGGAGGCTCGCCTGGGCCGAGATGGGAGCCCCGTCCACCTCCAAAGGGGGAAACCAGCTGGGCTCACCTCGGCGGACCTCAGCTTGCCCGCGGATTTCCCCACTTTCTATAGAAGAGGCTCTGCCCCCTCCCTTGGCAACTAGCTGTTGCTGCTGCTGTTGTTGCTGCTGCAGCTGCCTATGGTGCTTCTGTTTTTTCTCTCTCTCTCTGTCTGCCTCCTCGCTCTCATTCCTTCTTTTCTTTTGACCGTTGGGAGGAGGAACGAGGGGGTCGGAGGGAGGGGGAGGCGGAGGCGGGAGTATCGCCGGTTGGGACCCGGAAGCATCGTCTCGGGGGGCTTTTGTCCCCCTCTTCTTGGCAAAAAGCTCCTTCAATCTCGACATTTCTTCCTCTTCGTCCGAGGACACCTCCGGTCTTGCAACTATCAATCCCGGGATACCAGAGTGCCTGTCCGAGGCGGTCTCTTCTTCGTCGGAGATATTGACCACGTGTCCCGCCAACGGTCTCTCGGCTCCCTCTAGGTTGAACCTATCGATCTCGTCGCCAAGAGATGATGTTGAAGTTACGGAGTCTTCTCGGACTGGCTGGACTTCGTGATGAGCGGCTAAAGGGGTGGCCTGAACAGGCCGGCCGTACAAGATGGTGGAAGGCTCGTCTGGTAAGGCTCGGGGAGCAAGAAAGCCCTCGTAGCGGACGTCTATCCGAGCTCGCCTTTTGTGGCCGGCGAGAATAGCGTCCTCGACCTCGCCAAAGGCTTTGGAGAGGGGGTCGTACCCCAGAATCAGGTGAGCAGCTCTGACTTGGAGATCGTCGTTCACAAAGACCTCGGACCTCAGGACTCTGTTGAGATCTTGGACGTTGACGTTGCCCAAGTTGGGAGACGTATGTCGCTTATCTGCAAGAAAGGAGGAGAGAAGGCAAACGGAGTTAGACACGCCCGGCAGAAACGAAAAGAACGGCAACAAATGACAACAAAGCTACGAAGGGAACTAAAATAGGGGAAGGTCACGAAAGCTAAAGCTCTTAAACCCTAGGGAGTCGCACCTGGCTGCCCCGCCCTCACCGGGCAATGGGGACCGTCGTACCACCTCCCAGTAACAAGGAGATAGTCGTCCTTCATACCCTTGTTGGACTTTGGCAGACAGGAGACCAGCCGGACCGCGCTAGACCTCGACTTGAGGTAGTAACCTACGTCTTTCAGCCGGTGACACTCATACATGTAGACGACGTCGTGCCATGTAAGGTGGAGGCCCATTTGCTCGTTAAGGCGTCGACGCAACCTAGGATTCTAAACACATTGGGCGCGCACTGGTCTGGGCATAGCCTATGGTTGCGGAGGTACTCCCTGGTCACCTCCTTCATGGGGAGGGTCATCCCGCCCTCTAGAAAGGCAATAATGGGGATGACGACCTGCCCCGCTTGCCTGGAGCCCGCCACGGCCCCAGGGGCACAGTATTCCAGTCCCACATCGGTAGGAATGTGATACTTGGCCCGGAATCCTTCCATGCCGGAGGGCGTATCCACTAAACACTTAAATCTACCCATGGACTCGAAACTAGGGAGGTAGACTCGTGAAGGAATGAGAGGGGAGCTGACAGCCAAGGAAAAACTTACACAAGAGAAGAGACGCGCGCTTGGGAAGCTTGTTGGGAGAAAGGAAGGAGTTGGATGGCTCTGCAGTGAGTTTGTTCTCTGAAGCAAATAATGAGTATCCCGTCTACCAAAGTGCTTTAGATGATTGGGAAGTAGCGATTTGGGGGAAATATCCCGCTCAAATCTTCGGGGCAGATCCAGGCCGTTAGATCTCCATCTCACCGTAGAACGTGCGCGACAGGGAGTTACCCAGCGCATTAAATGCAGGCGTTGCGCGTTACGAAGCGCCAAAGAGGCGTCCAAAGGGCGCAGGCATACTCCGCACGTGCGGTGATTTAAACGACACGTGGAGAGAAAGTTTGTGGATCAACAACCCGTTTGCCTCCTCGGATCAGAGTCAAACGAGTTCTTGAGGGGCTATTGTGGGGGGTAACGGCGCCCAGGCACCCTGTGGGCTTTGGGCCTAGTCCAAGGGCGCGAGTTCCGCTAGGTGGGCCGCATGACGGGAGCAAGGCCCTCTAACACTGGGGCCCAAGGGTCAGCCTACCCAGCCACCAGAGACGAGCCGAGGATGAAGTCTCCTCGGACGTGGAGTTGAGAGCAGGACACTGCAGCAGAGCACCTGGGAAAGCGTCTCCGGACCTCGGCAGGCCACCCCACGCCCCAATGATACGCCGAGGGGGGGGGGGACAAGGGGGACATGCACTACACAGTGTCCCTGCCACCGCATTAAAGACTTCCCACCTACCCGCCTGGCCGCATTAATGGGGAAACGACTTCTGAAGGGACGGGGAATGGCCCTGAGGGCATTGGGGAGTGTTTTCTGGGAAAAGACAGGTAAGAGCCAGGAGTGGGAGGTATAAATGGGGGGGGAGATACCATGAGAAGGGATCCGGAATTTTCAGGGAGATAGAGGAGGAAGGTTCCCTCCCTTGAAGAACAGAACGATAACCACCACGGAATCTCCTCGGCGCGCGTCTGGGAAGGGAGTTAGTCCACCCTACTAGCCAGCCACGTTTCAGTAGCGCATTTGGATCTTACATTGCGCCCTTCCATAGTACCGGGAAGTCAGGGCTTAGAACCCATCCTCTACAAATTCTATTGTAAAGGCCAACTGGGCCGGCCCAGTCATCCATTCGGGCCCAAGCCAATTTTGTGGCCTTACATATAGCAATATATAAATAGCGGTAATCCCAAAACGGTGCAACGGTATCAACAGGTATCGAAATATTTTGTTCTCTTGACCAAACCGAAACAGTCTCGGGTATAAAATTGACTCCCTTGGTTTCTAAACTTCTATGTCATCTTTCTCAAAATATTAAATATTTCTAAATTAACTTTTTATTTAAGAATAATACCTATGCAATTTATGAATTTATTTTAAAAGTCATTTTTAGTTAATTGAAATGATTTCTCTTAAAGGATTATTATAATAATTTCTTTTTATGCTTATTTATGTTGTTCTATTTTCTATTAAACTTATAATGTACTATTTTATGTATTTTGATTCAATTTTTAAGATATTTTTAGTAAATTTTGCTAATATTTACAAATTTAATATATTTATTTATATTTAAATAATTATTAAATTAATTATGACGTCATCACGGTTCGACCCTGGTTCAACCTCGGTTTGACCTTAAAAGCCTTAAACCTCTCTCTTTTACGGTTCAATGAACGGTTCGGATTTCAAAACCATGATCAAGAAGTGTAGACTTGCCACAACCAGAAGGACTCATAATAGTCAAAAGCTCCTCGGGTTGAGCATAACCAGATAGAACTTGAAGGATCGATTTGGTGCCACTTCTTCGACTGGAAATGGTCACACACAAATCTTGCCACTCTAGTTGAGTCTGAACCACCTTCATGTTTTTGGCATCATCTTCATTTTTGCTTGGTAGTCGATTAATTATTTCCATTTCTAATATTGAAGTATTGATTTCTAAGTTTGTGTTATGTTGGATAGTTGACTGAATAAGAGAGGCCATGATCAGATTTAGATTGAGAAAGATTTTTTATTTTTATTTTTATTTTTATATAGAAAGAGAGAGATTTAGTGTCTATTTGGGAAAAAATATTTTTGCCAACTTATTTTACTATTCAGTTTATTTTTGCTACTATTCATGGTATGGGTCCTACTGCACTTTTTGGTACTATTCATGGGTTTCGCTGTACTATTTTAGCTAACTTTTACCTTTATTTACCGTATTTTTAGTAAAATATTTTCAGTTTCAGCAAAAAAAGCGGATTCCAAACAGACTTTTAGTGTTCATTTGGCATGATTAATTTTGCCAAATTATTTTTTTATTTAGCTTTTTTTTGCTATTATTCATGAGTCCTACTATACTTTTTGGTACTATTCATGGGTCTCACTATACTATTTCAGCTAATTTTTATCTTTAACTTTGATTTTTTCACCAAAAAATTTTC